>OU342683.1:27551733-28807856 GCA_910589285.2 Mythimna ferrago
ACCTATTCAGTCTCGACTTAAAGACCTCTAATTTGTAGCTATCAAGAAACACATACTCCGGCAGGGAATTCCACTCCAAAAACATAGTACATATACCCTTCTGTTAGCTGCACCGCCATGGCTAAGATCTGGAATTTATCCATGTTGAGATACCTTCAAGTAAACCTTCAGTAACACAAGCCTTAAGGTAAACTATGAAATAAAACCTTATTTTGATTCGACCTACAATTTTGATATTTTATCTGTGAAGGACCCCGTGACCCCCACTCGTAAAAACTTGCAACAAAATTTTAGACTATCCATTTAGCTACCTAATTCTTATGTCCATAAAAAATATGTTTTATACCTCAGTTATGGGTGGTCGTAACGCCGTGGTAGAGAAGGGCACAGAAGGCTTGGTTCCACCACCCACTTCAACCAATTTACGTCGATCAACGCAACGTAGCTAGAAGTATTGGAGGTCACTGGCTCCTAAAATAGGTATGCCTGTATGATGGGCGACTGATGAGTGCGAAAACTGATGAGGTGGTTTTATGTAGGGAGTGTCTGTACAAGTGTTGAAGCGAGTGAGTTTGAGTTGGGGTGAGTGTATGTGTTGAAGTGATTGTGAGTGAAAGCAATCAAGGGAATATATTTAGCTCTTTCTTATAAAATTTTGCAGGGCAGTATTTGGCAGTTAGATGAGAGTTGAATGTCACGTGATGTCATTGAAGATTCCTATGTATAGTAATATGCCTAGCTATTTTTTCTTTCAATTTGTCTCTTCGTAAGAACACCTATTATAAGTTGTTGTGCGGAGTAGATATTCTGTTAGCATCCTGACACGATTGCCAGGGTATCGGAACTCGGAAGCCGGTGACGCGGCCGAGTCGTAAAGTGCCAGTCCGATGTGATACGGCTGCGATAAAATAAACTATCACTGTGTGCGCTTGATCTGGCAACATCGATTTTGCTTCATGTTGGTAGTTAACATTAAACGTAGTATTAAACAAATTTAAATTAGTGACCGTCATAACGCAGAACTCTTTTGAAACTTGATGTTAAGTAGAATGAGGCGCGGGACGATGTTTTAGGTAAACAACACTTGCTACACGTTGACAACTGTACTTATTTTTGTATTACTTCCATTCCAGCGGTAAGGGGCTTATTAGACCCCGTAATTTTTAAGAAAGTACAAGCTTTTTTTTGCTAAATGCGGTACAAGGTCAAAGTGACCCTGTGTTTAAGTAGATTCACTTCTTTTCTAATCTAAATCAAATGAATGTTACAGCCTCCGCATGGCAGAGAAGACAGATTTTTTCTTAGATGTACCCTATGGAAGACATACGAGGCGGATTAGACCTCGTACTATACACTGAACGTGTTAAGGTATTCGCTAAAGCAATTGTCGTCGCTTTTTATACAAATTTTAATACGAGTACATTTAAATTTTGGTCTCATCGACACAACAAAAAGAATAATAATGTTATTTGTGTTGCGGTTTGCTTTTGATGTGATGTCGGACGAATTTATCAATACAATACCTTTTGTTACAAATGACTTTTCCTTATTGGAAACCTCAGTTATCTCAAGTAAGGACTGTTTTCTTGAAGAGCTCTATTATGTTTCTTATTACGGCTCGATAGTAATTTGTTTCTAAGGAAACTATCCAAAGTATTTTATTACCATTACTCACGAGTATGTTCACCCACTCATGGGTGTAACCACTTTTATAAATGTGAATGTAACTGTGGCTGTAAGATAGCCATTCTCACTTACGTCTACTAACTAATTTTGGTGAATTAGGTGAAATCTATCTCTTACTACTAAACCCGAATACTTAAGTATATCGAGGCAAGGCGTTGACATAGAGCACTGCGCTCTCAACAACGATATTTGGGCATTACACTGGATAGGTCTTTGAAATTTAAGTCTCTGCCTAAAAGCTAAACTAAAAATCAGAACTAAAAACCTTTTTTTAAATCCTTTGCCGCCTTATATTCAGTAGTTTAGGAGCAGGCTACAGGCTACGCTATAGGCCCATGTCTTTCTTTATTTGCTGCTGCTGGAGAGTTAGCGCGTGCCCCCTTTGGCATCGTATCTTCCTCCATAAAGAAGAGGACATAGCTGCTCTCTCAATGATACGTGTCGCATCGTATCGGGATGCTTACCCCTCCTGCGATCTTGTACCCTCTAGCCCGTATAGCTCCTCAAGAAGTCTACGAGTTACCTAGCCGCAACGTGAAGGGCAAACAGGAACGGGACAGTCGCTATCCCCTGCATGAACGTCAACAAATAACACATTTAATTCATTAAACCCCAAGCGAACGCCCGTTCGCTCTCTCATTGTCTTCTCTGTTAAAGAGCTGTAAAAGTTTAATGGGATTTATGACCTCTCGAATGATAGTCGCCAGATGCCGCCGCCATGTGGAAGCAGAAACACCCAACTCCTCCACACTTAATCGTTTCAGAACATTTCCCTCCTAGACAATGAAAATCTCTCAACCGACTGCGGACCAAGGTTGGCCGCTGCACGAACAATCTGGTCAAATGGGGCTCTCTTCGACCTATCTCAGACGCAGTATCAGTGTAGAGCCGCTTCACAGGACATGCATCATCTTCCGGTCACCGTAGGCGTGGGCTTGCGGTCGGCGATCAATGGGTAGGTCGCCGTCCAACCGCCCGGCAACCGTCCGGACCAAGGCCAAGTCGTCGACGGCGCGTATTGTTCCACGTGCATTTCAAGGAGTTGCCAGTAACCGTAGGGGCCCAGCAGGGTAGAAGCCTACTGGAGCCACGGGTGAGCGAAAGAGTTCCCTGGGCCCTGGAACAATAACGAACAGGAGTGGGTGTTTAGTCAGAAAAATTCTGACACTATCTGCCGCTCTGCCCAAGAGCGGGGGATGTCATTAGATTTTCCCGCCAAAAAATAAATAAATAAAAAGGACATGCATCATCTGCTATGCTGCCCGTCATGCACCTTTCATGTTTTATACGAGACTAAAAATAGAGTTGTTCAGGTTGCCAAATTTATCTTTCTTTCTTTCTTTCAGAACAAAAAAAAAACTCGAAAGTTTTGATTCCATGCACGCGAAGCCACTGGACAACGCTAGTTATTGATAGGCTCACGTTTGAACGCTATCTCACCTGATGGTAAATGATAAAAAATATTCACGATTTTAAAAAGGCACTCCTGGAGTGACAAGGCATATATACAAGGCTGAACGAATACTGAACTGACACACTTTGACTACCACTTTTTTATATAGTTAAATATTGAAATTTTGAATATGAATGATTTAAATGAACTGATATTATTTTTTATATCAATTTTATTTAACGTTTGAAAATTTGTTATAATTAGCATGTTTGCATATAATATTTGTACGCCGATGGCGGCTAGACATAGCCTTAATAATTAGAACATCAGTACCTAAAACACAAATAAAAATATTTGTATTTGTATGATGTCTTTTGAGCATGCTTGTCTAGAAGTAACCTATTCACACTTGACTTAAAGAACCCTAAATAGTTTCATATTGGTACTAAAAACTTAAGTAAGGTTTCTATTATTATATTTTATTGTTACCTTCCATTCCGTAACGTAATAAATAAACTTTGAACTCGACAAGAAATCCCCGCATTTCTATTACAATTTTTGACGTCATAAAAAGATACACTCCAGTTTCGACCCCTATTATAATATTTTTGCTTCGAGTTTGATACATGGCGACTTTTCTAATTCCACTTGTAACTTTCTTATTACAACGATATAAGGTTCGTTTTAGTTAGATTTTCGAGTGAAGTTGAACTGGTTTTCATGTATAAATAATTCATTGTTGGTGGACCGCGTTGGATTAACTCCGCCGCGCAAAACTGTTCATCTTTCATTTAGTTTTTAGCGAGAGTACTATTAACATAAATGGTTTTGTTTTAAATATTCGTCCGCCGTGTGTTTCATTAGGTACTTAATCTATTCTGGGTCTTATTTAAAATTAAATGTTAGCTTTTAGGCAATGTATTCATTATGTGAAGCTTAGGTAATTATATTCTATTTTATGATGGCGGATTGGTCCTGTATGCGTGACCAGTTTCATGCACACATTGTGTCTATCAATTTCAACTCAATACCTCCACACGTTCCTGAGAAAAAGGGTTTTGACAGACAGACAAATAGATAGACTGACAGACGGATAACAAAGTGATCTTATAAAGGTTCCTTTTTTGCCGACTGAGGTACGGAACCCTAAAAAATGTACGCGAACTAGTACTTCGTGCGATAGTACAACTGTATCCATTTAAATTTATGACGCCGATAAGCGAAAAAGCCTTAAGAATCATTTAAACATTCTCCAAAAGCTACCTCTACCTATCTATCATTGCTATTCTGAAAAAACTGGGCAAGTGCAAGTTGGACTCGCGCACGGGATCCGTACAAACTTACCTATGTAAAAAGATAAAATCATTAGAAAATTTATTTTAAATAGACCATTAACAGGCACTTTTGGCAAACTAACTAATTTAGAATAAGGAAAAATTGTTCTCAAGTAAGTGACTTTGTTTCTTTTTTTGAGAAATAAAAATCTTGTTGTTAATTCTCAAAATGTCGGTTAGTCAAAAAAAAGAGGGAAGCTCAGTTGCTAAGTTGCACGTTCCAAAGCTTAGATCTCTATGGAAAAGAACGTGCAAGAAAATCAATGGACACTATTTTATTTCAATCATGTTATGAGTTACAAAAATATAGGTTACATATTTTTTGCTGCTTCTATTATGTGAGCACAATATAAATAAATAATTTAAAAAATAGGGTAATTAAAAAATATAAATTGAAATAAGCCACTTACAGTTAAGAGATGACCAGTCTCAACTGACGGCACCCGTTCACGGGCATGACGCGTGCTTCAGTCCCACTCAGCTCAACCACTTCAAAGGGAACTGAATGACCAAATAAAACGTGCCATCATCAGCGAGATATTTGAGTAAGCATGACAAACTTTCAACTGCCATGCTCGTTTATGTCAAAACAAGTTGTAACCTAATAATATAAACTGCTCTATGGTACATTTACAAAATTTTAAAAAGCTACATTTATAAATCTTTTGTTTCCAGAGATAAAAAGTTATAAATTGTACGGGACCCCTTGTTTTAGGTGGGAAGATCATCCAATGACATCTCCCGCCCTTATGCGGATCGGGAGATAGAGAGATTTTTACTGACTAAAAGCCCACTCCTGTTCTTTTGTTGCCTTTCGTACCGAGGCCGAATCTTCCTTTCAGAAACAAATCCTTGGCACCAGTAGGAACCCTAAAAATAAATTGTTGGCATAATAAAAAAAAAAACATTCTATGTGAACACTCAAAGCGCCAGTGACGTCACACGTCACGTTACCGTTCAAAAGTTACACAAAACCCGTAACTAGCTGACCGTGGGTTCCAATTAGCTGAAAATTGAAATTAAATATTCATCCAACATTTGCTTTCACATCATAAAGTAAACAATTTGTTTAAAATATTAGTCAAACGGCAAGTTTTGCCCGCAAGCCCTCCCCGAATTTATTAGCTACATAAAGTGATTCGAGTTCATTATCGCTAAAGTTAGCAACTATAAATAACTGAACAAACGTAACTCGTGCTCTTCATTTAGTTCGATGTATGTAAGTGTGTGTACATACATATGTACCTGAGAAATGTGTGAAGTGTTGTAATTTGCAAAAACATTCTTGAAGTATGATGGTGATGAAACTGTCACTTTGGACAGTTGCGGTTTGTGTTTTGTAACTTACTATTGATTTAAGCTGTGAACTGGGGTGGTATTCAACGGAAAAAATGTTACTTTATTGCCATGATAAGAAGATAATTATGCATTTTTTTTGCTGACTTTAAAAATGGAGGAGATTCTCATTCGTCGGAACATTTTTTTATTTTGACGAGAACACGTCTCTTAAATTGGTTCTTTAGAGGTATGCGGAACAGAGTGCAAAGTTCTGTAAAACGCCGTTGATTTGGGAGAATCCTCCGAGTAGATGGGTTTAATGTCTGATCTGGACAACTCCCCTATAGATGATTTCAAGCTGTTGTATACATTCAATTCACGCGGAGGAATATAATTGTGTGATGCGAGATTTCGTAGTTTAGCTCATATATGGTGTCATAGACGACGCTCCAGTTTGATAGTGAGAGGAAATTTCACAAACCGTATGATACATAAATAAACTACATCTAGTTTGGTGATAGATAGTAGATACATAGCAAATGATAGACGTTGTAGCAACAGATACCTGGCCCGACACGATGGGTCGCCGCCGTCGATTGCCTCCTCGAGGACACGGTGATATTCCGCCCAAGCGGGGCAAACATCTTTGGGTGTCCTTTGGGTAATCAACATAATGGTAATACCCAGGCGTTTCTTCCACTTGAATCCGACAGGCAATGTCCGTGGCCCTGCGTCAGGCGGAAAGTGTGGACACCGTGGCGCCTGTCCAGCCACTTCACAAAGATGGTACTTACCACCGCGATTCTATTATTCCTATTTAGGTTTAGCTAACTGGAGTACTACAACTAAAAGTGTAAAAAACTATTAATAATCACACAAAAAAAAAACAATTTCAATTAAAATTGTAAAAAAAACTTAAATTTTGGAATTTGGTATAAAAAGTTTATTTATTTTTTGATTAAACTCATTCTGTCTAAATTAAATTAAACTTCTTACAAAGAACAAAAAGACTACAGAGGATAGCGTATCTATGTATGTGTGATGTTCCGAAAATAAATATCTGTAGGTTATAAAAATATTTGATTCAGACAAACTAAGCTAAAGTTTACTGTAAACAAATCCCATCACAGCCGTCAATTCAATCACATATTTATCTTCACCATATTCCAAACTTATAAACAGTTGTCAAAGTATGTCGCGATCGTACAAACATCGTATGATCGTCACTAGAGGGCGCCTCCGGACAAGTTTGCCAGAGTTTTTATTTGAACCAGTGTCTGGCAAAGTTTATCTGTGCCAGTGTTTGGTTTGGCGTGAGGGGATTAGGTTTAGCATCATTGTGGATGAGGGAATTGTGAGGTGTTTGATGAATTCTAGGTAAATGAACAAAATATCTTATTTTGAAAAATGAAAATGGATTTAAAAAAAAGAACTTTAGTAAACCGGTAGTTCCTTTTTGGTAGTGGTATATTTTTAAGCAGTCATTGGCAACATTATATATTTAAAGATAATGATAAATTGCGTGTTTCTATCGAGTGCACTTGCAATAACAATCGCTTGCATTTTTTTTATGAAATCTTATATAAAATGTAATTTTAAACATAAAACTAAGTACCTTCTACTCAAATTTCGCATCAGAACAACAACGCGCAAACACTAACACCAACACCTACAAAATTACAACAGCCATACTTAAAGGTTGGCAGATAAGAGGCTTCAAAGCATTCGTACCCCCGTAGCTGGTAGCCGCGTAGCACCGTAGTCGCGTAGCTCCGTAGCCGCGTAGCACCGTAGCCGCGTAGTTCCGTACGCCATGTTCATGAATTATTCAGCCGCTACGAGTTGTGCCAATTCTGTTGCAGTTAGCACAACTTGTTGCAGAAATAACTCTCGACTGTTGTGTATAGTGCACTGTTACTTTATGCCTTTTAAAATAGTTCTCAGTTGACTTTTATAAGGCCTTGTTACTTGGATGTATTATAAATTGGGATTTGTTTAGTTGAAGCTACAAATACTTGTAGGTATTACTAACAATACTTTGAAATAAACATTGTAACAACATATTAAAAAAAAAAAACTAAAAAGCAAAAAAAAAGACAATGAAAAAAAGAAGAATATAAAAAAAAAATCAAGCAGAGTACTCTAATTGCGCGATTCAGGATTTCGTAGTTTAGTTCATATCTGACGCCATATATGTCGCTACAATCAGATGAAGACAGAAATCAAATGTTTCCCAATTTTCTATTAGCTCTACATGGATCTGATATAACATATATCGGTTATATATGGATCAAATATAACAGTTTTCATTTGATTGTGCTAAGCTGTGTTTTGCTGTGTGTGTTTTAGGATCGATTCTTATTAGGTCGAGTAAAATATTATAGAGCTTTTTTTCTGTCCCCGATTGATGATGCGTTTGGCCATTCGTTTGTTTATTTATTTATTACTCACATATAATACAAGACAAGAAGGAAGAAATAGAAATTGGTAGAAAGGTGATGTTTGTTTCTATAGAAATCTCTTTCAGCATACCCGCGAAGGGAGAGTTGAAAAGAAAGAGATATAGTCACCGTGTGAAAGAGTAAAAAGAAATAAAATGGATAAACAAGACAGTTAACTTTAAAAAAATAATAATAATATAACATAAAATAATAATAATAAATTCCATAACAAAACGACGACGTCTAGTCCCAAGCTAAGCAGAGCTTGTGTTATTATTACTAGTAAACAACTGATAAACGTACTTATATATTTCTAAATACATACATATTATAGATAAAATACACCCAGACACAGAACAAATAATCGTGTTCATCGCCCAAACATTAATTGCCCTAGGTGGGAATCAAACCCACGACTCCCTTCGTAGCAGTCAGGGTCACTGACTATTAGGCCAACAGGCCTATTCATTTCACAACAATCATCATCATTTCAGCCGATATATGTCCACTGTTGGACATAGGCCTCCCCCAAGTATCGCCACAATGAAAGATCCTGTGCGTATCGCATCAATCGGTCTCCCGCAACCCTCACTACGATCACAATAATATATTTATGGGTGAGGATATGATTTTACTATCTATTTAAACAACACTTCTGTCTAACCCATCAAAGAGTACAAGCGTTATATTGCGATCTCGTGAGATCAAAAGCATACTAAAGTCACAGACACTTTCACTATTTAGAAATGAATATAAACGACTAAGTCCTCGTAAGCTATGGACGCGAACTTGTTTCTATTTATGTGACTTTAAATCAGTTTCAGGATTTAACTTGCACACTTACTTAACAGCCATTAACTTTAATGAAACAACAAATACTGGAACTACTGAGGGCTAATCAAACACGACTTAGGTGAGGACTCTGGTTTCCTCCGATGAGTTTCGTCTTCCCATCCAATTATCACCAGGCAACTTTTTCTTGGCCTAGTGATAACTACCCCGACTTACAACTTGTAAGTCGCAGGTTCAAACCCGGCCAGGCGCGTTAATTTCTGTAATTTGTTTTATTACTACTGCTCTCAAAACGGTGTAGGAAAACATCGTGAGGAAACCGGTATGTCCTTAAATAAAAAATTCGAAGTCATGTGACATCTACCAGTACGCACTGAGTCCGCGTGGTGGATTACGGCCCAGGCCTGAGTCCCAGCAGTGGGAACATTAAAAGGCGTTGCGTTGTTAAAACCTCTACGGTCCGGACTGAGCGTTTCGTTTATACCGCGTACATCGAAGGACCGGAACAATTTGCCTGCTGCGGTAGTACTGTCCGTTTATAATTTAGGTGTCTTCAAGGTTAGAGTGAATAGACTTTTAATAAACTAGTGCGCTTCGCCGTCAACGATTGCTCTAGTTTATATCAATTGAAAAACTGGGCAAGTGCGAGTCGGACTCGCGCACTGAGAGTTCCGTGCAAACTACAATTCCCGAATGGAGTCTCGAAAATTTTTCCGAATTGCAAATTTTTTTTTTGTGACGTAGGTAACAACAAATTTACTGTTTTAGATTTATTCCTATACTTGTGCTATAAGACCTTGCTTTGTGCCAAATTTCAGGATTCTGGGTCAACGGGAAGTACCCTATGAATTTCGATCTTTGAGAGTATCAAAATATACGTTTTTTTGCGACATAACCGGCGTATCTTTTTACCCGACTGTAAGAAGGGTTATTTATTCGTTAATTTAGAAGTTTGATTTTTTTCAGAGATTGAAGGGACCGCAGACTTGAGTATATAGTTTTAATTTTATCTCGAGCTAAAGGGTCTTGACAGACAGACAGATAGATAGACGGACGGACAACATAGTGATCCTATAAGGGTTCCGTTTTTTTCCTTTTGGGGTACGGAACCCTAAAAAAGGCTAATTATGCTTCACGCTTATAAGCTTTTTCTTTACAACCACTGCAATGTCTGTTTTTTAATCAGTTAGGAAATCATTTAACTTGGAATTCTTGTGATTTGTGATCTGCATCCAATATCTGACGAAATTAATCTTCTTAGTTGAAAGCGGTTTAATTTTCCGGGTGCTAGCTGCGCGGTATGGGAATCATTTGACTACAGTGTTGTGAAGCAGGAAAGGGTTACAATGTGTGAGGCAAGGAATGTTTGATGGCGCTGTTGGTACAGTGGTTAAGCGATTGGCTGTTGCTCTGCTTGTCGTGGGTTCGATTTCCGCATGTAACTAAAACTTTATTACCGGGTATAGGTCTCTTATACATTTGGGTTAAATGTTTATAAACGCAACCACGATACAGTATTAATACGTAGTGTGGAGCACTATAAACGTTTCCACTGCAGTCGAACACAAATATCCTTTCTGGGAGTGAGTTTGGTCCGTAATGAGCCAAGCTGGTAATACAAATATTAAAACATCAATTAGAACTCATCAGACGACGACTGGCCTGTTGGTCTAGTGGTTAAATGGCCCTGACGACTATGCCGGAGATCGTGGGTTCGATTCCCACCCAAGACAAATGCTTATGTGATGACCACGATCATTTGTTCTGTGTCTGGGTGTATCTAAAAAAAATATGTGTAAATTTAGAAATATATACGAGTACCTAAGTAAGTTTATCAGTTGTCTAATACTCATAGCAAAAGCTCTGCTTACTTTGGGTCTAGATGGGTTTGTGTGAAAGTTGTGAAATATTAAATTAGTAGTATTTCCTGGAGTAAAAAAAAAATCGACATAATATAACCATTTTCCATAAATGTGTAAATATCACATTTCTCACCACCATTTTTTTCACAACCACTTAGCCGGTCAGCTGTTCAGAGCAGAACACACACAGTGCAGTACACGCGTCTCCTAGACAGATGCACAAGCTTATGGCTCCAGGAACACTCTTATTGAGACAGTTGAGACATGTTTCTTGTCTAGTGCCGGCGACCCGCTTCGGCTCAAATTATTGCCCCGTATCTGTGTAATCTGCGTTAGAAGTTACACGGCTCGGATTGAGATGGACTGTGTGGTTGCTTGTAGGTTTTGTTCGATTGAAGTTAATGGCAATAATGAATAAAAAAAAAATATTGCAAATAACGGTACAAAAATACAACAAACAAATATCAAACATAATTATATTTATACAAGTACTAGAGAACCAATGCATCAGCATTTCAACTGAGATACTGAAACAAATAATAATCCGATAATTTCCTAATTATAGTGAAAAAATTGAAATAATGATTTTCAGGCCGGACAACAGGCGATACACATTCGTTCCGAATTTCACTTTATGTGGTACAGCTCTAAACAAATTCGAGCAGTTTAAGTATTTGGGCCACTGCGACACCGAGGACCTTAAAGTCCGAGTAGATATTGTAAGGAAGCGCAGAGCGCTGTCTGTACAATAACGCGTTCCGGGTGCTGATGGGGCTGCCGCGCCACTACAGCGCTTCCGCGATGTTCGCGGCGGCTGACACAGACGGCTCAGCGGCCATCATGCGCAAACGGTGCGCTTCTATCATGCGCCGCACGTGCGACTGTCCCAACACCATCCTGCGCGCGCTGGCGGACCGGTGGGACTCTCCGATGCTGGCTCGCTGGATACGACTGCACGCAGTCGTATAGTGATTTGCCAATCATCGGGGAGTCCACCCGGACCCGCCACTTAATGATTGTGTAGTTGTCAATTTGTTACTAACACTAGTTTATAAGCTTGCAAATGTACTAACACATATGGATGTAGATGAGTCTGAATTAAATTATTATATTAAAAAAAACTTTATATTAAAAAAAAACTTGAGATTTTACACTATTAATTATTATGCAGTCCTATATATAAGTAGGAAACGAATAAAAAAAATATTAGCACAGAAGTGTTAACAAAAGGATCATCATCATCATTTCAGCCGATAAACGTTCTTTCTTTTGGACGTAGGCCTCCCTCGAGTGTCGCCAAGATGACCGGCCCTGTGCGTCTCATATCCATCGAATTTCCGCAACCCTCACTAGATCATCGGTCCACCTTTTGGGAGGCCTTCCAACGCTGCGTCTTCCGGTACGTGGTCGCATTACAGCAACGGAAACTCCAAGCATAGCCGTTTCCATACACAAAAGAGTACTTAGCCACTAAGCTTCGTTTACCACCAGATGGAATTCTCGTCAAACGCGATCCTAACAATAACAATAAAAAAAACAGCTTTATTTTGTGTCAAGAGAATTATTTAAAGAAATGTTTCGTCTTACTTTGCCGTAATGAGAACACAGGATGTTTTCATTTTTATAATAACTACTAAAACGACTATTGTCCACAAACAAGTTGCTTCATTGTGTAATTTAACTAATGACTTTTTATAGTTGATAGCCTTATTGTACTTCTTAATTTAGCTACCATTTTAATAAACCCCAGACTAATATTTTCAGTTTAATTTAAAATTAGGGAACCTTTTTCAATCTCAATTAAGACATTACCAGTAATAGACATTACAACATAGAAAAGTACAAAGCAGTGAGTAGCACTAACAATGACATAATTTGTCGTAAGCAGTGGCACCCCCATTATGGCCGCCGAGAGGCAACTATTCAATGTCTCTTCGATTTATTTTAATTCACCTCGTACTTGTAACGAACTATACTATCAGGGTTGTCACGCGTGTTACTTGAACTATGATAGTTAGAGAACTTGTTACTGCAGTTAGCAGTTTTCGAGTTTGCCATATTGTCGTGTGGTTAACATTCCCGTGGGTGTGAGCTTTAGCAGATTTGTCCACATCTGGGCACGGTGTTTATTTTTGTACTTTTCCAGCATTCTTGTAAAATCTCAAGTTTTTTTTTTCAATTGTTTCGATAGGTCTGGGACTGTCCTTCGATGGTTTCTTATCTACAAAGGGTCCTAAAAACCCAAAACGATCAATTTATTGATCTTTAACTTCATCAAGACTAAACGGAGCGGCTCGCCAGCCCTACTGGCACATTTTTCTCCACCCCATTTGGCTCATTGTGTCGGTCGGCTCGGTGCGACAGGCCGGCTTCCATCTGCGTCTAGATGGAAGTCGGCAGTCTCTGACTGGAAGCCACGGCACTCGTCGCGGAAATGCACTTACTTAGGCTGCTTCCTTCGCTTGATTTTAATGTAATATTCTTAGTCGTGCTTCTGAAATAATGTTTTCGAACATTCCCAGTGGCGCCGACTTTAATTATGCCTGGAAGCCGGCGCGTTTAATGTGTTCTCCGCTTAACGTTCTCTGCATAATCTCTGTGGAGAAAAGTTTCTATACGCTGATGTCTTTGTAGTTTATTGGGGCTCTTATAGTTTTTATTACTTAATTAGGTCATTAGTTACGCGTGTCCATTGATTTACAACTTTCGCCCTCGTTCTTCTGCTTCTTTATCATTGCATAGTAACCAGAACTACCTAATATCGATTTATTCTTCACTTACCTATACCTATATGTATAACGGTTTCATATTCTGACATTTGTTATGCAACTTTCAAAACCCGTACAATAAATTCGTTCATTTCAACTGGAAGAATAGGCACCAAACCTCATAATAGCCACGTGAATTAATCACTCAATTTGGCCACAAAAGCCACAAAAACATTTCAAGTTCAAATCCAACAGCCCATCACTATCTGACAGCAAAAAACCGATAAAAAAATAAAAAAACATTAATAAATTCAGTAACGTAGTACGTCATTATTCGGGGGCGGGCGCGCCACCAAATGTCCCGGAAAGATAAAAAAGTAAAAAGAAAGAAAGTCTCGTCCTAAATCATTCTGTATCAAGCGGGTTCAGGGCCTTTGTTCAACGCGCACTATAGCCATAGTGGCAAGTACATTCGTATGGAAAATATTCAGATAAGTTCGCGCCCATAAAGGGAGGATTTTTTGTTATGTCACACTCGATTATCATGTTACCTTTTAGGCAGTGAGAGACTTTCAGCGATCGTTTATAATCAGGTTAAGTCTGACAGATATTTTATGGCTTTTTTTTTAAATTATACCTATTACCCAGCTGGGCAAAGCTCTGCCATACGTTTTATCGTTATTTTCATTAGTTAGGACACTCTAGTAGCATTTATAGTCACTAATTTTATCTTGTTTTTGGCAGTGGCACACAACAGATAGGTAGATATCTATTATTTATTTATTGTGCCCGCGTATCACAGATTTTAACCCAAAAGTTGACTGGTAGAGAATGCCTTAGTGCACCTATGTACCACTAGGTAGTGTACTTACATGAAATTTAAATAATTAAATAAAACTGTACCTACAATGCTATGACTTTTTAAAGTACCTGATATGTTTAAATGGGTCGATAACTTTTAGTTAAATCGAATGTAAATAACATGAGGTTTTAAACTCATGGGAGACTTCGGCTAATTGTTATGGGTTTTTTTTATTAACGGATATAAATTGAAACCTACCAGGGTTCCGAAACTAGATTTTCTACCGCCTTATATTGATATTTCACTATATACGAGTGTATATAAATATTAATTGCCTCAATTTCGTATATTATCGCACCATCGTTAGTTTTTACTTACGCAAGCGCCAGCACATATGAACATAATAAATACTGGAGCACAAAGGTCTAGCAAAAAGCACGCCGTTTCAGCGAAATGTATTATTTTCGAGAAGGCAAAAAACGGCAATTAGCAACGAAACGCCGCTTTGGAACCACCGTGTTTTATTTTTAAAAGTTTTTTTCCGAATCTTCTAATGGCGACGGCGGATATAAAACTCTGAGTTTATCGCTTAAAATGCAATATGAGTGGAGTTTGCTTTATTAGCATATAAATAGAAGTGTGTTGTTGTGGTTTTTGTTCGCCGTAGATCTTTGGCGCGCTGAAAGAATACTAATCCCGGTGCATCGGGAGAGAGATTAGAAGCAACCCGGTTCCACATAAAGTGCGGTCATAAAAGCCAGTCATAGTGAACTGAGGTTGATATTTAACTTAAAGTGCACTTTATTTACGGGAATATACTTGGAATTGGATTTCCGTGCCGAATGCGGATTTAAAAACCGCGCTTCGAACGTTTTACACTAAGTCAAGTGATGGTCTATAAAAAGTTTCGCCACTTAAGTTTTAGGAGATTGTTTTCTATATTCAGTGATTTAACTGAAAAGATTTCGAACAATAAACTTTAAAGCCATCAAACGCTTGAACATTTTACAGTATTAAAATCGAGTACGACGGGATCCAACAGCCAAACAATTGACAATCTCGAATCTCTGAAAGTCGGTAAAGCGGCGAATCGGGAACATAAAGCGTCGTCATCAAATAATATCATAATCAAATCTACAGTGCTCATTGATATCGCGATGCGGTGATACCGCACATTATCCGAAAGAGGGAAGACGCTCAATAAAACTTATCAAGCAGTTTTATTAGAGCATCGTCGGTTTAACGGGGATGCTGTATCGGTAATGAGAGATAAGACTCCGGGAGATAAGGTTGCGGCGTTACGACCGCTGATGTCATGCAGAGATGTATATTATTTTGAAGACGTGATGCTAATTTCTGGTGTTTGTTTTGAGTTGAGAGACAAAAGTTCTTGTAGGCTTATGTAAATCAGGTCTTGCCTTTTTTTGGATTACATTGCGTTCGAAAGAGGTTATCTAGATATTGGTAATCGCTTACTTGTGAATAGGGTTGCTCGTGTGATATATGCACGGAAACGTATTAAAAAAATATATATATGACAGAAACGAAGTCCTCTGCTTGTTCAAAATCTTATTTTTTTTTTATTTGGATTATTCAAAATTTGCTTTCATTATTACATTCTCGAATGCTGCCAAATTGTAAAACAGTTTGTCGGCAGTTATTCTCGTTTCACATTTTTACAAGAAGTGCCAATAAACCTACGAGTACCTATACTAAGATAACAAAATAAAATAACCAACATACAAAATCAAACAATCCCACTTTCTACATCCATACACAATTTTCACAGTTCATGGACGCAAAATGCGGGGCTTGTTATACAAAACACATCCTGGATACGAACACAGTGACAGATATAGTTGTTGCTGTTTTTTAGTCTCTTTTTTTCTTTGTAGTTTCAGTTCAATCGAAATCGTTGGTTCTGCTAAAATTACTCGTTTTATTTATACTAATAGTATTGTATGGCCCAGGATCCTAGAGCCAGGGCTCTATGATACATAAGAAATAATAAAAAGGTTAAATTTGTAAGTTTGTATGTAAGGAATAATCTTTGAAACTACGGAACAATTTTTCTACTAATATGTAGCTGCACTATCCTTGAGTAGAGGCTTTGAATTATATTCCCTCAGGATAATTATTTATTGTTCACTTTCAAGCGAAGCCGCTGGCAGAAGCTAGTCTTCTATATAGTGTATAAGTCGTAAGGCTTGCGTCGTAAGTTCTTTACACTCCCGGGCTACATTAGCAGCATAGTAATCCTGATGCTAAGCCCCAAACACATGGGAAGACGCCACGCCGCGCCATGCTAGTAGGTAGGTAGTTATTATCTCGGCTGTAAATTGTTTGATGCCTCTATAAACCATGCGTAGTAATAACATATATGGTATAAGATCTAGATGAACTTGTTTATTTATATTTAGCTCCATCACAACTGGTTTAATAGAGTTATCCGCGTCGAGGACGCGCACTGTCCCCGTGCGTCTCAAGGAGTTGTCAGCAACAGCAGGGGCCCAGCCGGGTCGAAGCCTACTGGGGCCAGGGTTATCCGAAAGGGCGCTAGAGCCCCGGTATGAAGGCTTGAAGGAACGGGATGGGTTTTTTAGTCAGTAAGAGTCTGACACTATCTCCCGCTCCGCTCAAGACCGGGGGTTGTCATTGGATGATTTTTCCCATCGAAAAAATAAGGTTAAAGCTGATTTGATCAAATTTCTTCACAATTTTTTACGTTGAGATCTTCATTTTTAAGTAATATTGTTAGATGGGAATGAACATGAATCTTTGTAAATTGCCATCAAGTCATTTTTACGAAGCAAAGAAAGTACATTTTTATTAAGGAGATAAAACGGGCATAATTACAACTCTATCTGGGGGCAGTGAATCAAACATTTTACGTGTTATATTTTATGTTTTATCAAAATTTTACGGACGCGTAGCAATAAAAGTTTTTTTTTTATGTAAAACGAATTTACGAGTTCACTGGCAGACATTTTAAATGTAGAAGCAGAGACGACGGAGCGCGTGGGAGATATTAGTGACGGCAAGTGCTTGTCTCACTGGCATGATATGAGGCGCTACAATGTTATAACCTTATCTATATGAGAATATAAAATTTGTCTGTCTGGTCTATAACGACTAAAATTTACATTGAACAACTGGAACAATTTGCCTGCTGCAGTCTTCCCGTCCCATATAATTTAGGTGTCTTCAAGGTGAGAATGAATAGGCTCTTAATAAACTAGTGCGTTTCATCCTCAACGATTGCATCGGTGCTTACCATCAAGTGGGATCGCAGTCAAACATTAGATTATATCATTAATAAAAAAATAATGTTTATCCAAATCAATGGAGGAATATACATAATTCGTGTCCTTAATAAAAACAGGAAGAAATAGATAGAGGCTTTTGCCCAGCAGTGGGACAGTATAGGCTAGATATAATAATAATAAAAAACAAGGACTTCAGAGAGCAAGGATAGAAATAATATGTAGAAGTTGTGCGAGCCCTAAACTCTTTGTTTTTACGACAACGTTAAACGTTTTACGGTCCTCCTAAATCAGCCGACGTTTAAAATATTCCACCTTCCGTACCAATACATGCTCATACTCGAACAATTCTCCAACTCTCATATATATTAAATCGCCGCCATTATGGAAACGTTCGTTATCCATTAATTAAACGAATATAATACAATTGAATTTCACAGGATTTAAGTCGCATATGTTATCCGCGTAATAGCTAACCGATTCCAGGGAGAAAGCCAGTTTCTAATTTATGAGCAAGTCGCCAATAAGTTGCCACGTTTAATGATTCGTTTCGTGTTTCACTGCATTTTCTACTAATAATGGAATTATTGTAGATTGGACTTCTAATCGGGAACTGCTCGTAAATGTTATTAACGGTCTCGGTCAGTAAAGTTGACATTTTTAGTGAGAGGAACTGGGAAGCTAAATCATTTTACAATGTACTACTAGGTGACCATACAAAATATGTTTTAGAACGAGAAATCGGATGTGTCGTGGGTGTTAACCGCCTGTAATACATCTTAATTATTTATTTATGATTTATTAAAACGGTATATGCCCACTTACTGTAATTGACATAGAATTGTGATAACATAAAAAAAAAGAAATATACATTATGTTGGCGATTGTATAGAATTTTGGAATATAATTGATTTTGATTATTATATATTTTAATCGAATTATTTCAATAACACATTTTTCTTAATTACTTTTAATTAAATTATATTATAAACTCCCAATAGTCACAGTAAGTATATATTTAAGTGGTACGGGATTCTTACAAGTTATAACATGAATAATTGAAAATACGATACATGTGTAGCTTGTACGAATAAACCAAAAATATTAATATACTAAAAAAATATTGAAAAAAGAAACACAGATACGATTATTTTTTTTATCTAGAAGTAACAGAAAATAAAACAAAAATGTTCTAAAAAAAGATAAAAAAAAACCAAAAAGATATCTGCATCGACCGGGAATCGAACCCGGGCCGCCCGCGTGGCAGGCGAGCATTCTACCACTGAACCATCGATGCTTATGATAATACAGTCGAAATTATTGAATGGTATCGTCGACGTTTCAAGTGAATGTTATCGAAGCGACGCGACGCGGCTGAGCGACGGCGACGTGGTCTATTTACACCAAGTATTACGTCATCGGTATGTGATATGTTTTGTTATCGTCTGTATTCTCGTTGTTTGTGTGATTTTGAAGTTCGCGTGTAATATGCGTTTTAATTCAAATTCAAGATGTTTTGACAAGGTTTTTATAAATACATCTATACATTTAAATAAAATTAGAATGTCTGTTTGTAATATTGAAATAACCGCTTTTTACTACATGCATATAAATTTATATACGGTACATCCTACACTAAAATAACTTTTTTACAATTTTTGTCTGTCTGTCTGCCTGTCTGTTTGTTCCGGCTAATCTCTGAAATGGCTGGACCGATTTTGACGGGACTTTTATTGTCAGGTAGCTGATGTAATAAGGAGTAACTTAGGCTTTTATTTTAGAAAAAATGAATTCAAAATACTGTAGTCCGCGCGAACGAAGTCGCGGGCACAGCCAGTTATTTCATAAGCATGCAACATGGGCACTTATTAGTCCAGTCAATTTAGAACAAAAAATAGGGGGTAAGATAACAATAATTCGCACCCACCTGAAAATTGGTAGGATTGTTCAAAGCACCATCGTAAATGAAATCTAAAAATCACATCCTCATCGATCCGACACCTGGAAAAAAAAACTCGGGGTCAAAGTTCATAAAAACGAGTTTCTCGCGATGTTTAGCAAAACGATAAGTTTTAACATATAATTAGTTCAGACAAAAATTTAGATCAGATAATTACGAGTAGGTTCATCTACAAAAATATCCAAATACTTTTTTTCACGGAACACGGGTGGGTTAGTCAGTAAAAGTCTGCCACTCTGCCTCACCTCCTCTCAGAGCAGGAGGGTTTGTCTGATGATATCCCGTTGAAAAAAAGGTGGTCATCATCACATCAGCCTTAAGACGTCTACTGGACATAGGCTTCCTCCAAGCGTCACCACAACGACCGGTCCTGTGCAACTCGCATCCATTGACTTCCCGCGTCCTTGACCAGGTCATTGGTCCACCTTGTAGGAGGCCTTCGTCCCCATCGATCATCTGTTCTGTGTAATGTGCCAAAAAGGTGGTGGCTATGTCTAATTAGTTTTTTATTTTTTTATTATAATTGAATAAGATTTTAATATTTTTCTGTAATTTCTGTTGTGTATTTTATAATGAATTGACTGACAAAATGTAATAATAAATGTAATTTTAATTATAATTGTAAATGTAATTTTAAATGTAATTTTAAATATAATTTCAAATTTAATTATAAATGTAATTTTAAATATAATTATAATTTTAAATGTATTTTTAGTGTAATTTTAAATTAAATTAAGTGCATATTTTGTTAATTTATATCACAAAGCAAATGAATAGCAAATGTTACGTACGCCGTTATTGTTACATACATCAGACCACCATGTTGAAATTTATTCTTTTTTAATGATAAAAGTATTGTAATGTGGCAGTACTCAATAAATAAATAAAATAAATAAATAAATTAGTTACTTAGACTGTACAAACACCACAATCCTATCAGACACCTCCAAATTTTTAAGATTATTGTTACAAGATATATTTCCCCGCCCTTCGCCATGACCCCCATAACATCTTCCGAGTCAATAAACGCCCAGTTCGCCGACGACCCCGTCCAACGAGCTATAAATTTGCCGCGTGGCTGTGTTCGGCTCAATAAACTAAACTGGGTGGAATTTTTCTGGATTTCTTACTTTATTCAAAAGTATTTTTATCAGAATTGTGTCTCTTATGAAGTTGTCGCTGCGAATTGCGATTCTGAATCAGATACTAAACTTGATCAGATTGAATATTAGCTACGAAGTATTTTTTTATGTGGGAAATCGTCCAATGACTTTTCCTCCTCTGGGGCAGAGCGGGATGGCGTATCAGACTTTTACTTACTAAAACAGACTCACTTGACCTTTTCTGAGTAGCTTTCCAGGACCCCGGGTTTCCATTTCAGAAGTCAACCCATAGTCCCAAGTTATGCGGTACCTTACAGCACAGTAAGGTGTTCACTTGGATTTTATATGTTTAAAACCAGTTTTCAATGAAAATCATTTTTTTCATAGCAAGCTTTTATAGCGCGTTATGTATCTATATAATTAATACCTACTCATCAAGACCATTCCAAAAAGTACAAACACGATGGGGTATCTGAGTTCCTATGGCGACCTTCCGGTTCCATCATCAGATCAGCTCCATATCATAATAATTTTGCATTTTCATCTGATTTACACATGCATGCGAAATTTCAGCTCAATCGGTAACCGGAAAGTGAATCTTAATTTGCAAGATTTGATTACAGACATACAAACACCGGGACAGGTGAAACTAAACAAAAGCTTGTAAAACAGTAGACTGCTAAAACTGACAAGTGTGTATCCAAAGGAATTGTAAAGAATTAGAAATAGAAGGCGCGTGTGGTGTCGATTATTTTCCCTAGTGTAGTGTGTGGTAGAACGGTGGCCCCTCTTGTACACCCGCAAATGCGCAGCAGCTGGGCGAACGAACTCGACGGCGACTAATACATTCAGGGCGCTGATGGGGCTCTTCCGCGCTTTAGTATATTCGCAGAAGCTTCCATGGACGGTTTCTGCCTGATCATGCGTCCTTGATGCGTCGGTTGAGCGCTGCACATACAGCATCCTGGTCGTAATAGCGGGCAGGCTATGTGACCTGCGTCTGAACCCTCAACATGGAAGCATTACCTAGTAGACAACTCTATTCCGTTCTGACATTCTTTTTTGGTTTTTTGTCAAACATAAGTGGCAATGGGCAAGGCACGTTGCACGCAGAACAGATGGTCGATAAGGTTGAAAGGTTCTGGAGTGGCGAAGGTATCGGAAGACGCAGCGTTGGAAAGCCTCTCACAAGGTGGACCGATGACCTGGTCAGGGTCACGGGAGTCCGATGGATGTTTGACGCACAGGACCGGTCATTGTGGCGACGCTTGGGGGAGGCCTGTGTCCAACAGTGGACGTCTTTCGGCTGAAATGATGATTTATGATTCTTTTAGAAAATATATAATAATCAAATTACTTATAGTTTGTCAAAAGGAGTAACAATGCTGTAAATAAACATAATCATTACTTATCAGTTGCTCGAGAAGCTTTTTCAATTCTGCCGGTACCGGTAAACATGTTCAGTATCAGGTATTACGGTAACGGCGGCAGTCAGGCGTCGTGTTTGGCTAAGAATTTCATCCGACGGCATCGGCGATGTATAGACCGGCGTATTGCTGCTGCAGCGGCACTGCTACTTACGTGGACCGCTCCTCTTGGAGCCAAGCGACGAAAGAACTGGATCTTCTTAGTTGATAAATATTAATAAATATCATTTAAATGATAAATGATATTTATTAATATTTATAGATTTTAAAAATCTGAGATCAGATGAGGCCGGTGTTTCCTAGCAGACTACCCTGAGAAGAAACACCAAAACCAACTCAGGGGTCAAAGTTTCTTTTAAAGTCAAAACAACAAATATGTAATGACAACCATGGAGTTTGGTGTCTGAGGTGGTCTTTGGAGGAAAGAACCATACAAAGAGTAGACCTGTCCACTCAGTAGAAACATTTGACTGTATTCGTAAAGCTCAACTAATTTTACTTATTACTTAATTGCGTTCTAATGTTACATAGTTGGTATGTTTTTTAAAAGATTCAATTATGGATACTATCGGGCACATCAGTCTGTTATATAGGATAGAGGGTGAATTGAGTTGAGTAAAGTCAAAGTCAAAGTCAAAAGTTTTTTATTTCACATAGGCCTACATGGGCACTTATAAAACGTCAGAAGCTAGTGCACGGTTCGAAATTGGTTGTTTCCTATGGAGAAGAACCGGCAAGAAACTCCATATAGTAAAAGTTATTAGTCTAAGTTGATTAATTATTGCACTTTTAGCCAATTTTATTTCTCTCTCTCATATTTATAAAAGCCTTAAAATTAAAACCTTTGGGAAAGCTGAAGTCTGAACTAGGTTCTCTGATGTAACAAACAAAAACTCTGATGTAGTGATGTGCAAGTAATGGTTGTAATGTACAATTTTTCTAAAAATAAACGTTGCACCCTTTTTTTATGGTGGGAAAAATCATTCAATGACAACCCTCGCTCTTGGGTGGAGTGGGAGATAGTGTCAGACTCTTACTGACTAAAAGTCCCACCCCGTTCCTTCTAGCCTTCATACCGGGGCTCGAGCGCCCTTTCGGATAACCCTGGCCCCAGTAGGCTTCGACCCGGCTGGGTCTGTTGCTGACAACTCCTTGAGGCGCGCGGGAACAGTGCGCGCCGTCGACGACTTGGGCTTGGTCCGGACAGTTACCGGACGGCCGGACAGTGAACTACCCATTGCTCACTGTCCGCAAGCCCGCGTCTACGTTGGCCGGAAATCGGGATCAGAATCCCGGCGACGGCGGCGGCGATAACGCCATTGCCTGATGCGTTCGGCCTCCTCCTTTGCGAGCATTACTGCTTCGCAGAACGGCGACCGCCTGCCACTCCTCGTCGCTCCGGACCATGGCCTCAACCAAGGCCCGGCGCGAGAGGTCTCCGCCGCCGATCGCCCCCACGAGGGCACGGCGATGCTCCGCCCAAGCAGGGCACACCTCGACTGTGTGCTCCACCGTGTCCTCCGGGCGTTCCGCACAGTGGCGACACCCGGGCGTCACTTCCGCATGAATCGAGTGCAGGAAATTCCCGAACGAACCATGTCCGGTGAGTACCTGCGTCATGCGGAAGGTAAGGACGCCGTGAGGTCTTTCTAGCTACGCCTCAAAGAGGGGACTTACCGCCATAATTGTGGCGTGCCCAATATTTTGTACATTGCACACCTATTTATTTACTATTTACCACACAATATAATATGCAATTTATTTATCCTGCACCTAATCACTAATAACTGAGTACTAAAAATAAACCAATTTCAACCGTACACTCGAAATAAGGTTCAGTAGAAAACCAGCGTCAGGCAACTACCATGTAGTAGTCTGGCATTATTGCTGAACTGGACCTATTTGGCGCCGCCCTGAGACACACATTGCTAGTTGTCTTTTTTTTTCAATTATAATAATTTATTAGTGTCTACATGTTGTTACTACATTGTGTGTATCTACGAGTGTATATGCCAAATAAAATAGTTTTCTTTCTTTCTTTCTTTCCATAATTGTTGCGTGCCCAGCACTGGGTTGCGATAGTCGCTGACGCCATTTCACCATGAGATCCCGCCGGAGCTCTGTCCGCCATGCCGTAACCAGTCGCGGCAGCGGACTTTTTTACTATGTGTGCAAGGACTGTTGCCTCCAGATCCCACGGTGGTAGGCCTGCAAGAAGGCGCTTCGCGGGAAATCGTGCGGTATCCTCGCACCATTCGTATTGCCATGACCCTCTGGCGGGCGTTCAGCATCGCTTTTGCAGCGACAGCGCCTACACCGGCGCCCCATAGAGGGCCATGGACCGAACGATCCCCGCGTGGAGCCTCCGGCAGGAGGCATCAGGATCCTAAAAACGTTGCACACTAGGAATTACCCCTGTATTGTGGGTGCGTTCAAAAACATTAAACTAATACGCTTTACATCGACATACAGATAGAGAATAACTGTCTATAGTCCACAAATATTTGCTCCAAGTGGGAATCAAATCCGTAAAGCGCAGCTCAGCAGCCGGTTGACGCAGTGGGTAAGCAATTACCCACTGCGTCAACCGGTGCCGCCAAGTCAAGCAATGGTACGTAACGATGCCATCGATACGCAATATACCTAATTATATCATTACCTTGATTATGCATATTAACAGCAGATACTTGATCTATACTGTGTTGTGGTCTATACTGTGTGTGATCTATAGATATGTGATCTATACTGTATCGCAACCAACCCGACTTTACCCGTTACCATTGGGATAGCGGATATCTCACCATCATCGCAATCTGACGATCGCTCTTTGGATTCTAGAACCTTGAATATTTTTCAGTTACGAGTACTGACAATATCTACATATTAAAATTATTGTCATTAACTATAGCTTCTTCCAGCGGTTACGCCCACGTGTTAGTCGAAAATTATTCTTAGGGAACATCCTGGGATAAAACGATTCAAGGAAATGGTCTACCCGTGTACCAAGGTTCATTCAAGTCAGTTCAGCTTTTTGAGAGTGATGGATTAACAAACATACAAGCTGTCGCCTTTATAGTATTTGTGTGATTTCGTTGACCCCTTTTACAGTTTACCAGACTCCAAGCCAACAAAGACGGCACACCTAAACTATTAAAAGCCTGGAACATTTCCTTCCCAGAATTTATTTTAAACATCAAGCTCGAGGCGGGTCGCAGTGTCGGGTCCCAAGAGGATGGCACCAGCAGAAGACTTGTACACGTCGTCCGGACTACGTCGCGCGAATTATTAATGTGTACCAAATATAGCTAACACCTGGACTCGCCCGGAAACGCCGGCTGAAGACAACTAATGTGGAGGAATGGCTAGACTGTTCCTGAAGATGTTTTGTTCAAGATGGTTCAATATTTGTGATTTTAGGAGTGCATATAGTATTTCCTACATAACATATAAGTTTACAAAAAATTTAAATTCTTTTTTCTCTGTGTAAGGCTTTGATAGATTACAGAGTATCACGTTGGGTTTTGTTATGTTGGAAATGATCTATGCGCACAAAATATTAAATAATCCATAAATCGCAGAAATAATTTTACAATTATCCGCCGGTGACGTATAATAAACACTCCTAAAAACATCCTGTAAATAGAATAGTGAACCATTAATGTGTGTCAATCATAATCAATACCTGGAAACGCCAGGTCTTGTCAATGAATGTTAAGGCATGATCACGAACACTAAAGAGACTAAAGGTATTCTGTGATAAAGAATGCCAATAATTCAAGCGCAAAGAATATAGCAAACACCTGGATATGTCTAGTCATGCTAGTTTAATACAATAAAGTGGAGAAATGACCACGGTTGTTTCTGAAGATATTCTGAGATTTTACAAGAGAGTTTAGTACTTTTGTGATTGTTGTGTGCTACTTCTTATTTTTTAATCTATGGTTTCTATTTCCCTTAAAATAATTTGGGCCCAGTAGGTTACTCCGTTTTATAACCACCTCCAAAGTGTACATAAATTTAGAGACACATTGGACACTTTAGTAAGTGGTCCATCGTTTGGTCAGGAGCACCGCACTCACACTAGGTGTCGAAGGGGTCTATGTTCCCCGTTTTTGTTAGATTGTGTTTGCAACGGCATACGTGTTGTGTTAAGAACATAGCTAACACTTGGACATGTCTCGAAACGCCGGGTCTTGACAACTGATGTGGCGACATGACTAGAACCACGAGATTGTTCCTGAAGGTATTTTGGGTATCAACATAAGCTCTAACTTCTACAAAACTAGAACTATAGCATAATTAAGCCTCATTTATAACGCAAGTATATCAGGCTAGGAGTAGGCTTTTAATAAACTAGTGCTCATCACCTTCAACGATTGAACAATTGCTTACTAACGAGTGTGATCGCAGACAGGCCAAGCCTACCGGGGCAATGGGTTGACTTCCGAAAGAGAAACCCGTGGTCTCTGAACTCAAAGGCAAAGAAGGAACAAAGGTGTGCTTTTAGTTACTAAAAGTCTTTGTGTGACACGCCCTACAGTGGGAGTCAATGGATGATTTCCCACATATAAAAACGCTCTTTAAGATGAATATCGAAACCTGTTCTATAGGTATAGTACAGGTACTGTACTGTATATTACAGGTACTTGTACGTAGGTATGTGTCTTAGAGGTGCAGTCAAGAAACTTACACTATAAACATAATAGCTTCAACCACATCATGTCTCAGAATATCCGCTTTCTCAGTTTAAGGCGTTCATAAACTGTCCAAATGCTGCGAAAACTTCAGCAGCTCCCGATATGGAAATCAGGTGGCAATCAGCAGACTTATAGTAAGCCAAGACTTGAAGTTATTCCTCACTTCTGCACTCCAGCTAGCGTCGTAATTAGGGTCCAGCACTGGGCGCAGTCCTTGGAGTGGCGCAATTATATATAGTATTTATACTTCATGTGCAAGTAGTAGGTACACAGGCGGACTTAATGCAACAAAGCGTTCTCTTCCAGTAAACATTTGGGTTAAAAAGACAACACTATGGTAGGACAGTCTAGTCCTTTTTGTTTGTATTGTACTTTTTTAGGGGCGCAGTTATTGAAGCTTGCACCGGGCGTATAAAAGGCTAATTACACCACTGACTTCAGCACTAAATTTTGTAATAAAAACAGTGCGTTTCGCCGAGATTTCTTAATTGATTGTTTTAAGTAAGTCGTTAATTGGGCTTCTGACCTTTCGCTTTGCGAAGAGAATTAAAAATGTTACGGAATATAATTTGCTTTCGTTATTTTAATTTTTAAGTAGGCGATTTTTGGAATACGCTGGCATAAAGAAAAATTTTAGATAATTGGTAATCTAGAATGTTGGCCATGTGGTGAAAGTGCTCTTCTTATGCATGAGGGTTTGAAAACGGGCAAGTACCATTGTGAATTTTTCAATAATCCGGTACTCTATAAAATACCTAGAATGCCCAAAACGTATAGGTAATAAAAAAAATAATAGAAATGTTTTATATTTTATACTTTGCCTAGGTATTCTATACAATACCGAATGCTCAGCCGGTAATGAATGTAAAAGACGAGAGCAGGGAAGGAGGTGATGTAATTTTAGGACACCCCAACACGGACAGGTTTGGTTAGATTTACCCGAGTACTTTAAAGCAAATTACATTACATTACTTATAGGCAGAAGAATTTTTAATTTCAATTTGCTTTTATTATGTTTATGTGTTACACACATACATATACACTTAAGTCCTATGTCTGTCCACGGTAATATTTGTGGTCTGCGGGGTTTAAAATAAGTCTCCTATTTCCTGGCACCTGGTTATAAAAACATTAATTTTAAGTAATAGAACATATCTCATTTTCCCGACATTTGGTAGGTTAACATTGATAAATATAGACCAAAATCTATTTATTTTACACATTGCCGGTGGACCAACAGGTAGTGTATACAATCCCTAGATATTGTATATATTTCCTAGGTAAAGTATAATGAACAATAATAATAATTATTCATATAGTCTGTCTAATAAGTCAACCGACTTGGGAATTTTGTATAATATTTAATCATTTAAAAAATACTTACATTCGATACTTTTCATAAGGTTCTTCTGTTAGTCAACAATGATCTCTATCTCTTAATCAACCTTGATTATTGACCCGTGTTGACTACATCAGATTTAATTAAATCCTAATAATTACCCAAGTCGTTTAACTTATTAGACAGACTCTAACATTTCATACATTTTCTGAACGCCCCAGGTTTCTATACTTGCCTAGGTATTGTACAGATGAATTATACAGATTGCCGGTAACATAATTATACAAAGACAGATAAAACATTTTTAACAAAAAACACTTATTATTCCATACTACTTACGATAGAATAAAAGTAGAATGTCTGGCAACAGTTCCGTTTCCTGACAGCCGACTACTCTAGACAAGTGACTACTGAGATATTACAGAGTGACAGCGTTTCATCTATATCGTTATATCTATAGGGTTTTAATTTCCGCAATAATCAGTATCCTGTAGCGCACAGTACCAAGAAAAAATAGCAATGAAAA
Organism: Mythimna ferrago; assembly: GCA_910589285.2. Lineage (NCBI taxonomy): Eukaryota > Metazoa > Arthropoda > Insecta > Lepidoptera > Noctuidae > Mythimna > Mythimna ferrago. Next base: position 27,580,345 of record OU342683.1, read on the forward strand.
TGCACTTTTAAAAGTGTAGAATATAAAATAGAACTTAAGTGGGCCCTTCCCCACTACGAGTATTATCGTCAACGTCGTGAGCGTGGTTTAAAAGCTTGTTTCAAATAACGGAATATTTGTTAAAGAGGCAACGCGGAAAAAGAAAGATAACGCCTGAAAGCGTCCATCAGAAGGACGTCCGTAGGGTGCTGCGTAACCTAGACGTGAACAAAGCCTGACGGGATACCAGCGGTCGTGCTTAAAACTTGTGCGCCTGAAATGTCGCCTATTTCGCCTCTCATGTGAAACTGGAAAAGTGCCGATTGCTTGGAAGCAAGCTAACGTGCAGCCTGTGCCCAACAAGGGCAGTCGAGCTGATCCGGCAAACTACCGACCCAACTATGTCACGTCCGTCCTCTGTAAGAGCGTGGAACGGGTGCTTAACGGAAGCTTCTGGCATATCTAGAAGGTAACGACATCCTCAGTGACCGGCAATACGGTTTTCGCCAAAACCGGTCTACTGGGGATCTTCTAGCGTATGCCACTCACATCTGGGGCGAGGCCATCGAGAAGCATGGGGAAGCGCTTGCCTTCTCCCTTGATATCTCAAAGGCTTTCGATTGGGTCTGGCACGAAAGCCTTATTGCAAAGCTTTCTTCCTTCGGTTTACCCGATGGTCTGTGTGATTGGATCGCAGACTTCTTGAGGGAACGATCCATTCGAGCGGTTATTGATGGCTGCTAGTCCAGTTATATGGATATTAATGCCGGGGTCCTTCAGGGGTCAGTGCTCTCGGCAACACTGTCTTTGCTGCACATAAATGATCTACTTAAACCCGGTATCTTTGGGTATGCAGATGACAGCACTGTTGCTGAGAGATATGACGCACGAGCTAGCGGGTCACAGATCCAGTCATTCCGAGAGGCTATGGTTGAACGCTTGAACTCGTCCTTGAAGGCGGTCTCAGATTGGGTCGACGCCAATCTGGTCAAGTTCAATGCATCTAAAACCCAGGCGTGTCTTTTTTTTCGCTAAACGGAGCCAATTCTACCCGGCTCCATCTTTTCGGGGTGTGACCGTGCCGATAACCAACCTTGAGCTTCTTGGGGTTACGTTGTCATCTACTCTCAATTTCGGCTCATACATCGAGGCAAAGGTTCAACTGGTTGCCAAAAAATTGGGGATCTTAGCAAAGGTGACACGGTTCTTCACGCCGGAACAGCTGCTCAATCTTTATCAAGCCCAAGTTCGATCGTGTATGGATTACTGTTCTCATCTTTGGGATGGATCTGCCAAATACCAGCTTGATACGCTGGAGTCGATTGAGAGGCGAGCCAAGAGAATCATCGGCAATGATGCACTTGTAGAGTCGAAGCTCCAAAGCCTTGAGCATCGCCGCCGAGTAGCTAGTCTGTCAGTTTTCTATCGTTTACATTTCGAGGAGTGTAAACTGGAATTGCACAATCTAATTCCGCCAAGTCCGTTCCATCATCGGACCACACGACGTACGGCGTTGCGACACCAGTACATGGTAGACATCCCACCCATACGAACAAAGCGTTTTGGGAACACATTTATTGTGCGTACAGCCAAGGAGTGGAATTCCCTGCCGGAGTCTGTTTCCTGATAGCTACAACTTAGGGGTCTTTAAGTCAAGAGTGAATAGGTTACTTCTAGGCAAGCGTGCTCCATCGTCGACCACATCATCGCTTACCATCAGGTGAGATGGTGGTTAAACGCGAGCCTATCAATAATAATAATAAAAAAAGCTTTATTGGCGGTGATTCCATCATTCCAATATTTTACAAAATTTGTTGCAGAAAATACGTTTTAAAAACCTTGAAAAGTTTATGGAAAATAATTTAATTATTCTGAATCTCGATGAAAAACATTTTTTATATTTTTAATTGGTGAGTACTTTTTGAAGGGACAGAGTTCCTAGAATGTAAACGAAACGGACGAAACTGAAAGAAATAAATAAGATGATGGAATATAATGCGAGTATTAATTTTGCTTATTTAAGTATTCGTTTTGACAAATGTTAAAATGGGCCTTTTATTTTTGGACAACTTTAGCAGATTTTTAGATGTTTTTATTGGTTCAGTTTTAAACAATTTTTTTTTGTTTTGAATAAAAATTATTATTATTATTATGAGCCCATTGTGTCCCACTGCAGGGCAAAGGCCTCCCTTCCGTTATTCCACTCTTTTCTGTCCTTGGCCAATTCTGGCCCATTCTTAAGGTAGAAGTCCAAATGGTCACGCCAAATAATATAAATATGAATAAAAACCTGGTTAATATTTACAACAAAACTGTCCTTTAAACATATCAAGACAAAGATGTGTAATAACGTCATACTCATGTAAGAGCGGTTGTACGAAAATGTATCTCGGGCTGGTCGCTCTTAATAATTGATTACTTAGAAAATTAATTAAATAATGAGACAACGTTCAAAGAAGGCGGCTGCTACACGCAGTAAATCGCAGCGGACCGCAGCGTGCACGCCGCGCACATTAATTCCGCCGCGACACAACGGCATGCCCCTATCTATATTTATAATTAATGTATCTCTTTATTGTTTTAACTAGTTACGAGAATACCGATAATTATTTATTGTTCGTATTTTCAGGCTCGTGTTTATTATGTGGAAACAACAAGATAAAATATTATATTGTAGTATTTTCTTCCTGATTGAGTATTGTTTGAAGACCGTGTAAGACCGCGTTGACACATTATAGATGCTTTATCAATTTTATCATACCTCCATGCTACAATTAATATCTTTTAATATAGAATTTTATTTAGTAGATAGTTATTTATTATTTGTTTAATATAGATAGAACAAAAAAAGACACAACTACTAAAAACAATAACTCCTAACTACCTAATATATGGCAAACAAAAAATTCCTCCACATCGTTGTCGACTGGAATTGTGCCCAAAGTCAGGTGGCATTGCCACGTTGCAAGGCAATGCTTAATCACTGACCGAGTTAAAAGCCAGCCCATGGGTTACGCGAAGTTTTAACTAGGGCGTTTGGATATTTTTTTTTAAAAGTGTATGAGTACTCGGACCCCACGACCCAAGGTATTGTTCGAATCGTTGCATAAATAAGAGTCTTGCAGTAAGTGATATTATTTAATTTTTTCATAAACGTTGCCACACACACGTTTCAGCTAATTAGCAAAATTAGAATGAAAGGCGACTATGTATAATGAGCACTTTAAGCCATCTTACAAAAATTTCTACATAAAAAGATATAAATCGCAAAATAACTTAAAGGGAAGTTTTTAATCTTTTAACTTATTTTAAGCCGTGGAATGTAATCCTCGGGAAATTAATGTGAGCCAGCTGAAACGGGAAATTCACATAATAAATGACTGAATAATTAAACATGACGAAAGTGTTTGGTTCTTCAATTAAAAGTAATTAAAAAGGGCAGCCTTAAGTACTGACTGTAATTGATTTAACCTGATTCATTAGCCTGGCCCGTGATGAAACGGCAAATTAACGGATTCTCCTGTATGTACCTACTGTATTTTCTATTAGCTTCGAGCCGTAGGAAAATATCCCAAGAGTATCCTAGTATAAAGTACTGCGTATCCTATTCCCGGGATAAATAGGTAGCATTCTATGTGCTATTCCGTGGTGTGGTCTTTTTTTTTTTATGGTGGGAAAAAATCATGCATTGACATCCCCCGCCCTTGGGCGGAGCGGGAGATAGTGTCAGACTCTTACTGACTAAAAGACCCACCCCGTTCCTTCTAGCCTTCATACCGGGGCTCGAGCGCCCTTTCGGATAACCCTGGCCCCAGTAGGCTTCGACCCGGCTGGGTCCCTACTGTTGCTGACAACTCCTTGAGGCGCGCGGGAACAGTGCGCGCCGTCGACGACTTGGGCTTGGTCCGGACAGTTACCGGACGGCCGGACAGCGAGCTACCCATTGCTCACTGTCCGCAAGCCCGCGCCTACGGTGGCCGGAAATCGGGATCAGAATCCCGGCGACGGCGGCGGCGATAACGCCGTTGCCTGATGCGTTCGGCCTCCTCCTTTGCGAGCATTACTGCTTCGCAGAAGTCGGCGACCGCCTGCCACTCCTCCTCGCTCCGGACCATGGCCTCAACCAAGGCCCGGCGCGAGAGGTCTCCGCCGCCGATCGCCCCCACGAGGGCACGGCGATGCTCCGCCCAAGCAGGGCACACCTCGACTGTGTGCTCCACCGTGTCCTCCGGGCGTTCCGCACAGTGGCGGCACCCGGGCGTCACCTCCGCATGAATCCCGTGCAGGAAACTCCCGAACGAACCATGTCCGGTGAGTACCTGCGTCATGCGGAAGGTAAGGACGCCGTGAGGTCTTTCCAGCCACGCCTCAAAGAGGGGACTTACCGCCATGATTGTGGCGTGCCCAGCACTGGGTTGCGATAGTCGTTGAATTCCGTGGTGTGGTCTACCCGTGTGCCAAATTTCATCTAAATCCTTTTAGCTGTTGCAGGGTCGCCGTGCACGGGCCACAGGCCACGACCACAAAACGCCGCCACAGGCATATTTCCTATAGTTCTCATACATTCTATATGGATTCGCCGCACAATGGTGAAGGTGGTGACCGCCACATGTTAGAAATCGCCGCTGCTCACTTCTTGTGGCCCGCAGTGGCCACTAAACGCCCATACAAAACGCCGTCACACGCCACTCGCGCCGTTAAATCATCTTCGTCAGAGTCCAACATGATACTGCGGTCTGCGCGTAAGGGGTAAAAAAGTAGTAGTCACCGGCTACAGGTAGCTTTCGCACGCTTCAGTTTCTTTTGTGGCCGCTTAAGGGTAGCCACACACCCTTAGCATGAAGAAGTAACAAACGTACACTACACATACGTACAAACTTCCTTTATTATGTTAGAGTCTAGACTTTTTAATGGTCATAAGGCAGCGTGAGTAGATCTAACAGCATCAAAAATAGGCTAGTTGCCGTAAAAAATGTAATTAGTCCGTCTTTTAGATTATTCAAAAATAAGGGACAAGTATTTTTTTATTTGTAAATTAAACCAAAAATGACTAAGATATAGCCCATGAAGGTTACGTGTAACGTCACGCCGTGCTACATTTTTTCGCACGGGGTGACGTCACACGTAGATAACTTTAGTGGGCTATATCTTTGTTTTTGAAAAAATATATTGTGTCCAATATTTTTTTATAATTTAAAATACGGACTAAATAAAATGTAATTATTTTGACCCTGGAAACTACCCTATTTCCTTAACATTACAATCAACTCCTAATTAAAACAATTCTCACTAAGACTAACCGAAATGCTACAAAATGGCAGCATTAAGGTCCACAGACGCTGCACTACATAACTGAAGCTATAAAATTAAATGTCTTGCAAAAAACAATCCAGTTCTCTCGAAGGTTCCAAGAACTGCACCTATTTGAAGTCGGATTCAAGAGAGCCAGTCGAACGGAACCGTCCGAGGGTCCTATAATTAAATAGTTCTTCTCTAGTTGATACCCCAGAGAGGGTAATTTGAGAAAATTCTGCGAAACGAGAATATGTATTAATTTGCTGAGATCAAAGTGCAGTGTTGGATGTTTTGTAGCGACTTGTAAATATTACAGTTTTCTGTAGAGTTAGAAGTACAATTGCTAGTTTTACTATTTTGTTTATACCAAGGTAGATAATTAAGGCCAGGTTATACTCATTTTGAACTTTTTAAACTTCTGGAAATCCGCAAATATTTTTTTTTTTTATTAAAATTGGTACTATGACCAATTGCCGGGACAAAATCAAATCATGATATAAATTAGTTGATTCGAAATAAAAGCTACCGTGAATTTGACCCTAACTTACGATTTCAAAAGTGTATGTCTATCATAGTATGGGGTGGTGCAAATATGACCAATCTTCTGAGGATTGCGCAGAGAGCCGTACTAAAGGTGATGTCGCGTAAACCCTTTCGCTATCCTACTACGCAACTATACGCAGATTGCAAAGTACTTTCAGTCCGCCAGCTTTTTGTACTCCAGTCTTAAAAAACATGCTAGCGTTTCCCAAGCTGACTCCACAAAAAGGAAGAAACTTCCGATAGGTACCCCTTACAAAACCACCTTTGCTCGACACCAGTACTACACATTAAGTAAACAAGTTCACAAGAAATTAAATATTGTCAATCTAAATAAATTTGAAATAAAGTCCAAATTAACCGAATGGCTACTGGAGCGTAACTATCTAGAAACAGAATCCTTACTTAAGTACGTCACCTAACCCGCACACTTCACACAAAGCACCCATTATACATATTCTCACTATACATATAAACATACATACATACAAACGTATCATCACAAACATACACGCTCATGTAAGAAATTTAAATTTACTTTTATTAATATTAATTATTTATATTTTATATGATCTTTATTATCACCAATCATTCGGGTAAATGATAAATGATATTTATGTGTAAATAGGCACAGTCCACTATTGTATACCTATAGCATCTCATTTTAAGCTGAATCACTGTCTCTCAAGATACAGGTTCCACCCTAGTTTGAGAGGCAGGGTTTCCATTATTGTGTACAGATTACAGTCCCTAGATTGTATTGTTTTGTGTTTCTACCAAAAGCTCACTCAGGTTGTTTTTTATGTAAAACATGTCAAATCTGTATTTTTTATGAAATAAAGATATTTTTATTATTTTTTTATTTATTTATTTATCTCAGGACCCTGAGGTCTTGGACCTTTGGAAGGCATACGAGGAGCCGAAACCAACTCGCAGAGGCCCTTTTAGACGCTTTTAAAAGAACGAGGTACCAACCGGTGATTATCCCTGTATGCGCATGCTAGTGCATCCAAGGACAACCCCCGGTTGAAGGTAAACTATTGCAACATGTGGAAAATAATATAAGACTATGGTTTTTGGAATCTTAAGTGGACTGGTTACCAGGAACTATGTTAAAACTATGGCCCCTGCCTGGACAATGTTTTTAATTTCCATCGATAAAAAGGCAGGAGGTGACTTGCACACTCAACAAATGAGCCCCCAAAAACGGTCGCTAGCACGAAGTGACGTAGCAACAAGAAGGCAACATATTCTTGTGCTTGAGGAGTGGAGAGGTATACCACGGCTATCAGAACAACCCCGGAAGTACGGCCAAGATCCCTACGAGCACCTTACTGAAACAAGAATTCTCCCGGGAGATCGGGTCCGTCGGGTCGCTAATGCCCAACAGTTCGCCACAAAACTGCCCTGAGGATTGTATCTCTCTTGGTCTGGCCCCTCACCCTAGGCATGTTACGGCAAAGCAATCGCTACCGACACAGACTCAGGGTTTATTGGAGCGCGCAAGCCCCACCACGACATCAACGTAGAATTATTATTATCGAAAAAAATATATTATGAAAAAAAAACTTGTTTTTTTTTAAAAGGGCCTCGCAAAAACAAAAATCTTGAGTAGTTGTTTTTTTTTTTTATAAAAATAAAAGCACTGTTACGGGACCGTGAAATCAACATAGGCTCCGGCGGAGTTCGTACAAAATATATAATCAGTCACTATAACCGGCTCTTAAGTTGTGTAAGTTCAATTGTCTTTGTGAGCGTGACAGTGTTTAGAAAAGTGTAAAATGAGAATTTTTGAATAATATTTTGTTTGCAGAAGAGTTTCCTTAATTGTGGCTTAAGTATTTAAAAAAAATATGTGTTCGATTTTTCCGTGTTAGATTGCAAAAGCGACCGAAAACCAGTATTCAAAATAGTTCGATAGCCATCTGATTTTCTAGTTTTATGATAGTCGAATATTGACCGCAGAAAATGCACAGGCAAATAAAGTTCATCTAAAGCAGTATGACGACCAGCCCGGCTGCGTGGAAAAGAAACATTCCTTCCAAGAGATCCGTCTGAGTATTTTATCAATTTATTTACTTTGTTAGTGAGGAAGTGGTTATGGAGGTGGAGTGGGTTTATGATATCTTGATAATTAGGTAGCCGTAACCTATGAAGTACTTATCTCCACGCTGCGCTTTCGTGCTTTCTCAAAGAAGTGGGACTAGATATTGCATGACGGCATAGTACAGCGGATGACCTATAGGTACTAACAGAGTATTCGTAGCTTTGAAGCTATGTAGAACTACATTAGACCGACGCACTCGTTTAACACGCCTGATTTGTTCGTAGAACGACGCGTGGCGTCGCGTGGCATGGATCAAGTGTAGCTCTACAAGTCTAGTTTCCATGTTAAATGTGTCGGTCTCCACCCAAAGCGAAGCGCCCAGATCGACATGTGTGGCACACTTGTGCGCAGTGTAGTTCTACCTTCACCATTGCGAGTTACGATTTAGGAACCCTACCTTCTACAAAAAAAAAAATGAAGGGTTGAAAACTTTTGACACGGTCCTCTGTACACCACAACCCAAAAACAATACCAAAAAACATAAAAACACAAGCTTAATGAGCCCAATTGTTGTGTCAACAATTTTTAAACGCTGTGTTATCAAACAGGGGTTTCTGTTGACCCCAAAGGGCTGGTCGTAGCTACACTCGTACAAGGCGTGTGTAGGCACGGACCGGCCGGCCTCGTTCGGCACACAGCCCGTTTTAAACGGACGCGACGGGGCATGTCCGATCCGTATTCAAATAAAATCATTTGTTCGACAAACAGACAGCTAGCACAGCCCTTTCTGGGCGCTTTTTGTTCACACACGTGAGTGCATGTCATTGGGTTAGACGGGCAAAAATAACTTTCGATCGTGTTCGAATAGATTTGAATTTGCATCATTGCTTACCATCTGATGGGATCGCAGTCAAGCACTAGTTTATATCATATAAAAAAAAAATTGAGCTATAGTCTGTCTAATAAGTCAATCGACTTGGGAATTTTGTATAATATTTAATCATTTAAAAAATATACTATTCATGATACTTTACATGAGGTTCTTCTGTTACTAAACAATGATCTCTATCTCTTAATCAACCTTGATTATTGAACCCGTGTCGACTACATCAGATTTCATTAATCCTAATAATTACCCAAGTCGTTAACTTATTAGACAGACTCTACATTTGAGTTTTGAAAACAGTTATTCATTTGTTTTTTTATCATTATTTTTTTCTTTGGCGTCGCTTATTACCGCACAATGGAAAACATGAAATATCGGTATATTTACAAGTACGAGTTCTACCGTGGCACTACAATGCTGTAGAAACAGTTCGAAGGATTAATGATGTGAACGGCGCTGGTGTCGCAAAAGAAAGCACGGTCGTTTCTGGTTTCAAAGTTTCACACTACAAAAACTATATTTTTAATTCACAATCGGATCCCTAAATTGATAAATAGTTTTCACACACCCACAATATTTTTGAAAGGCCTATCTAACGACATCTCACGTTATGGAATAGTCTAGAAAACAAAACATCCCACTGTACATGTGTGTCATTTCTCCACTTTAAAAAACTTGAATAAAGACACATTACAGTTAAATGTACTGTATATTTTATTTTAAAATAATAAGAAATTATAGTTTATACACCCATTGTCACCCACATTATACACTTGCGTGCAAAAAAATCGGCCACCCCTTATGTTTTAGTTTAAAACACGGTACTTAGAGGAAAAACTAAAACTAATTAAATAAAGTTTTTGACATCAATTTATAGATAAAGAAGGAAAGCTTCATCGCACTTGTTTTAAAAGTAATAGTTTTTTTTTTAATTGATTTTTTTTTTAAATTGATTTTACAGACTTATTAATAGCACAATCAAATTGAAACCACGTTTAGCGATGCGCACGAGATAATTTCGGATCATTGGCAGGCTTGTGTGAATGTAATCCCCTTTCTGCAAGTCTTCCTTATTGAGACTTTACGGAGATTTCGATTACGCAAAGACATTGATTCCGAAAATCGGTCATCGCGTTCTGAAGTCGTCCGATTTACAATTTCTCTATTTCTTTTGCTTTCTTAGACTTATTTTTTTCGTTTCTTGTTAGTTTTGCATTTTGTACTTTCACTGGAAGGTCTTGAAATTGTAGCCCTCCTCTTTTTTATACGTTTGGTTGTTGTTGAACACAAATCTGACTCATCAGAGTAAATTTCACGCCGTGGTTTACGACCTATTGCCACCTTCGATGTGTCATCCGGTATGTTAGTTTTTACGTTGACTATGGTATGCGTGTCTTCTTGGTGTGATGCTTGCAAGTACATTGGAGGATGGAGTATCAGTAACCACCAAATATCTGTAACAGAACAACATACCGGTCAGTTTGATTCTAGAAATTGGGCTAGAGCATTCGAAGATTCCTATGAACGTGGAACTTGCCAAACCAATAAACCATGCCGTGCATATTATTTCGTTTTAGTTTTCTTTCTCTGTGATCTTCTTATGAGTGTTCATCTTTTAATACAACAAGCACAGGTTAGTTTGACGCTCAAACACCTGAACGGGTTTTATTGAATTTCGTCAAACGGGTGTAAAAATCTTACATGAAATTAGGTTCATGGTTGAACAGGTTTTTTGTTATCACATCATCTCACAGTGACGGACTTGATGAGAGTGAGAGCAGCAGAAATATAATAGATCCGTAGTTAACCACAGTTCTATTTCATATTATTAGAAAATTATAAACTAATCATACAATTTATTATTTAATTAAAATTCTATGTTCCTTTTAATCGTTTATTAAAGAGCAATGTAGATAAAGCATTAGCAACGGGCAGATTTGCTATAGTGGATACTATTTTTTACTTTTACTATATTTTTTTCAAAACTCGTATACGATGCATATTACGCATGTACGAAATTAATTTCTTTAAGAAAACATCAGCTGAGCGAATTCAATGACCTGTAGTTAATAGTCGACGTTGCGTACAAACTACCTACAGGTCATTGAACTCGCTCAGCTGATGTTTTCTTAAAGAAATTAATGTCGTACATGCGTAAATTAATACGAGTTTTGAAAAAAGGTACTTTATTTTTTAATTTTATCTTTACGAATCGATAGTGTTTCATGTACAGGATCGACCCTCCACGGGATAAAAACGATTAAAATTTAGCGGTGTATAAATAGATTCATTCTGAGCACAATGGTAATAAAAAACTTTTTACAAAAAAAAAAAAATTAAACCGACTTCAATGTAAAACACTGAAAAGTCAAACGACTTGGGTAATTATTAGGTCAAAATGTAATCTTATGTGGTCAACACTGGTTCAATAATCAAGGTCTATTAAGAGATCTTGATCATTGTTTACTAATAGAAGAACCTTATAAAAAGTTTCGAATATAAATATTTTTTTTTGTTGCGGAAAATTATCTAATAACTTCTCCCACTCTAAGGTGGAGCTGGAGGGCGTGTCAGACTTTTAATGACTATAACCACACCTAGTCCTGAGTCCTGAAGATACTACAGCGTTTTTGGGTATAAAAACTTAGCTCAGCAGCATATGCTGTAAGACAAATTCGAAAAGACATGGCCGGATCCTGCCCAAAAATCAACTATACGTTCCATTAATTATTTATTATATGAAAATTACTTCTAAAATAAATAAAAATAAGTCGCAACAATCCATATCTCTAGGAGTGGCGAGAAAAAATCCAAAAATAAATAAATATGTTAATTGTTTTTGAGTCGTTTTGTTTCATAGCAACCATGGAGGATATGGATGGATAAATCGATACAAATTGCATTTACGTTTGGGTACACGCATAAGACAGAAAGTGTTCTTATCTGTAGTAACACGCCTGAAGGTCAGACTAAAAATATAAAATACTTGTAATTACTACAATTGTATTGCAGAAGTTAAAAAGTTAACTGGACACCACTTTTCGAGCCGCCGCGCGTTTTGATGGTACTCACGGTACACATTATGAATCCACAATATTTTCAAGAGCGTGCACCCAAACGTCCTAAAATTATTTTGACATTTCTGCGCACTTTAAACTAAACTGTCAAAACAAACTGTATGTGTCAGTCTTGCGTTGCGTCATTCTTGCAACATATTACTGTTTTGTGTTTTCGTAACTGTATTTGATTTTTAAACTTGGCTCCATGCTATCTTTATCGGACTTTCCTTTACGCTTTAAATATTTATATTCTGCTGTGCACATTGGATTGGTTTGTTTACGATTTGGTTTCTGACGCTCACGAAGTCAATGTACCTGAAATGAACTGTGGCCTCCAATCGAATATGAGAGCATATTGTAAGAACTTTAACAGCATAACTACAAAATACATTGGCTGATATACATAAACAGGTTGAAGAACTACAGGAAAATGAATCTGGACTACCTAAACTACCTTCAATTCCACCAGTTGCTAATCAAGCAAATATAACGGCATCAGCCTCATTCCCTGATAACATATCTTCGAAGCTATCTAGTTCTTCCTTTCGAGATTTAAGAGAGGATAAAAAAATTCAATGTGTCTTGTCTGAGTAATTATTGTAGTGATGATGTGTTATAATATTAAGAAATAAATATATTTTTACACCACCTGCTCGATAATGTCGTTTTATACGTCATAAAAACCTCACTTAAAGCAAGTCATTCTATCCCTAGGGAGATAATGCAGTATGGCCGATCCCAAGGGAATAATGAGATTTGAATTTGGAGCATCAAGAATCGCCAACATTGTGAATTAAAATGTAGGCGCATCGAACAAGTTGACTCGAAATTCAAACCAAAGAGTATGTAATCACGATTCAAACTGGCCACTAACAAAAAAAAGAAAATAGAATAAAACGTGCGTATGTACTGACGACACGGGAGCATTATAGAAAATTGAAAGTATAGAAGCTTGGAGTAGTGAATTTTGTTTTTTTGATGAACTTGTAAATATAACTACCCGGATGGAACGAAGTTCCGTTCTGGCTTGCTTTCTTTATGAGAAAGAGAGAGAGACAGACAGAGAAACATGCGCACGCCGCACGGCTTACAATAGCTTACTATAGAAAAAGTGTCGTTACAACTTTTCGTGAGATTTTTTTCCGTCTAGCCAATACAATATAACTAAAAAATACTATCCTATTTTATGTACATTTTGACAGCACTATTTCAACATCTTCGAAACCATGAAAACGACACTCATGACGAAAAAGTTGATAATTTCTGACAGCCGCCATCTTAGATTTACATTTTGACAGCACTATCGGCTTCAACAACCTCGAAAACCATGAAAAAGACACCCATATCGAAAAAGTTGATAATTTATTGCAGCCGCCATCTTGGATTTACCTTTTGACAGTACAATCGGTTTCAACACCCTCGAAAAGCACGAAAACGACACCCATGACGAAAAAGTAGATAATTTCTTGCAGCCGCCATCTTGGATTTATATTTTGACAGTACCATCGGTTTCAACGCCCTCGAAAACCATGAAAACGACACCCATGACGAAAAAGTTGATAATTTCTTGCAGCCGCCATCTTGGATTTACATTTTGACAGTACCATCGGTTTCAACACCCTCGAAAACCATGAAAACGACACCCATGACGAAAAAGTTGATAATTTCTTGCAGCCGCCATTTTGGATTTATATTTTGACAGTACCATCGGTTTCAACACCCTCGAAAACCATGAAAACGACACCCATGACGAAAAAGTTGATAATTTCTTGCAGCCGCCATCTTGGTTTACATTTTGACAGTACCATCGGTTTGAACACCCTCGAAAACCATGAAAACGACACTCATGACGAAAAAGTTGATAATTTCTTGCAGCCGCCATCTTGGATTTACATTTTGACAGTACCATCGGTTTCCACGCCCTCGAAAACCATGAAAACGACACCCATGACGAAAAATTTGATAATTTCTTGCAGCCGCCATCTTGGATTTACATTTTGACAGTACCATCGGTTTCAACGCCCTCGAAAACCATGAAAACGACACCCATGACGAAAAAGTTGATAATTTCTTGCAGCCGCCATCTTGGATTTACATTTTGACAGTACCATCGGTTTCAACACCCTCGAAAACCATGAAAACGACACCCATGACGAAAAAGTTGATAATTTCTTGCAGCCGCCATCTTGGATTTATATTTTGACAGTACCATCGGTTTCAACACCCTCGAAAACCATGAAAACGACACCCATGATGAAAAAGTTGATAATTTCTTGCAGCCGCCATCTTGGATTTACATTTTGACAGTACTATCGGTTTCAACACCCTCGAAAACCATGAAAACGACACCCATGACGGAAAATTTGATAATTTCTTGCAGCCGCCATTTTGGATTTATATTTTGACAGTACAATCGGTTTCAACACCCTCGAAAACCATGAAAACGACACCCATGACGAAAAATTTGATAATTTCTTGCAGCCGCCATCTTGGATTTATATTTTGACAGTACTATCGGTTTCAACACCCTCGAAAACCATGAAAACGACACCCATGACGAAAAAGTTGATAATTTCTTGCAGCCGCCATCTTGGATTTATATTTTGACAGTAAAAGTGTCGGTACAATTTTTCGTGAGAATTTTTTCCGTCTAGCCCCCTTTCACAACGCGCGATAAGGAACTTCGTTCCAATACTTATATTTCTCTATTATATGATTTGGTCGACCAAATTGTCTTTTAATTATCTCACAAATGGTGTAAAAAGTAGAGTATGCAACACGGGGATAAAGCTGTCTTTGTCTTGGGCGGCTTAAATTCCTCACTTCACTCAGGTTTCTTTATTAACTCCCTCGCAATGCTCGGGAGTTAATTTTATAAATCCCTCACTATCGTTCGGGATTAATATCAGCAACCTTTGTTTCGTTCGGAATTCAACATGCCGCCCGCGACTTAAAGACACTGCTTTATCCCCTAGTCACATAAACTACTATTAAGCAAATGTCTGTACTTATTTATTAAATGACTAAATAAAAATTTTAATTATTAACACACACACAAGTTAGTAAGAAAATAAAGAAATCAACAATTAGAGTAAGACAGACAGTACACAATAGAAGTGGCCGTGGGCCCCAAACTAGGCGTGGCCTGTATCTTGGTGGCCCAGGTGATTATCAGATTTTTGCGACAGTACAATTTTGCACAAAGGAAATAACAGATAGAAATTAATACAATATAAAGTATTAATAAAAAACAATACGCAGTAGGAATATTGCTAGATATGACTAAGGCCTATGACAAGGTGCAATTTAAAATATTACTGAATAAGCTGTATGGTATAGGAATACGCGGAAAAGCCTATGATTGGTTCGTGTCATATTTGAAGGATAGAGAGCAACAAGTTGAAATCGAATATTATAATCAAGTAACTAGAGAAACACAGCTCATAAGATCTGATGTTAGACCAATACATGCTTCGATCCCCCAAGGAAGTGTTATAGGATGTCTCCTTTTCCTTATATACATCAATGACCTTCCCAAGACCATTGACGGGCCATGTGTACTGTTTGCAGATGATATTTCTATCCTCACCTCATGCCATAATAATAAAAATCTAGATGAAAAACTTACCACTATCCTTAACAAAACAATAGACTGGATGAGTGAGCATAATCTCGAAATTAACTTTACAAAAACAAAATTAATAACCTTTTATCCTCGGCAAAAAACACAAATAAACATAAATTTTACATTTGACCAACATAAATTAGAAACCGTTAACAATTTCACCCTCTTGGGTTTAACAATAGACACACACTTAAACTGGAAAACACATATACAGAAAGTTAAAACAAAAATTTCAAAGTTCTCATATGCCCTTACCGAAATTAAAAAGTCGACAAATTTACAAACCGCACTAGTCACATACTATGCTTACGCCCACGCTTGGTTTAACTATGGCATTATTTTATGGGGAAATAGCACAGACGCTCCCTCCCTATTTACCTTACAAAAAAAACTGATACGAATTATATGTAACATAGAACCAACAGACAGTTGCAGGTCATATTTTCAAAAACATAAAATTCTCACCTTAGCCGGTATTTACATTTTCGAATTATGTAAACTAGTCCGCAAATATCCCGAATACTATAAAACACGACAAGATATGCAGTCAAAATATTCATTACGCCATAAAAACAGGCTCAATTTACCTCCCTCCCGCCTTAAATTGCACTCTTCTGGTCCATATTCAATGTCAATAAAGATTTATAACAAATTACCGGAAAACATAAAACAAGAAAATAAAATCAATTTATTCTTAAAAAAATTAAAACAATTCCTAATTGACAAAACTTTTTACACAATCGACGAATTTCTAACGGATAAATCAAATAACAAATAGATTAATAATATTTTTATTTATTTATTTATTTTTATTTTTTGACATTATATTTTTTGACATTTTATTTCGTAATTATTATTGACATCACTTTATTTTTTATTTACTATTATTATTATTTTACACTTATTAATGACATAAAAGATTTTTTTTATTTTATATTTTTTTTTGACATATTGTTAACAAATTAATGACATCAAATTGTATTTTTATTTTTTTTATATTTGTAATTTTAATTGTGAACAATTTGTGCAATTTTTTTTTTTTTATTACCATTTTTTGACTTATTGTCTTGACATATTGTTAATTACTTTTTAATGACATCAAATTGTATTTATTTTCTTTAGCATGTTATTTTGTAATTATCAATGTGAACAATTTGGACAATTTTATCTGAATATAATAATTAGGTAATAATTTAAATTTGAATATAAAACTAAGTATATGTATACTCTTAGTAATAATAAGTAAAAGAGATACAGATGAGAAAATTAAATAGGTACTTATATTGGCGCTCTTCCTCTCTCCTACTATTTATAATGTTGCTGTGCCCGACAGGGTCCATAATTGTTTCAATTTTTTATTTATTATTTATCACCTGACATGTACATTATGGATTGCAATAAAGATTTGAGATTTGAGATTTGAGATTTGATTTGAAAGTAACAGAGTAACAACAAGAATCAAGAAAGAAATGCAGAATTACAAACAGATGAAATCAAATTAAATTTAAAATATTACATT
The DNA here is from genome assembly GCA_910589285.2 of Mythimna ferrago. NCBI lineage: Eukaryota > Metazoa > Arthropoda > Insecta > Lepidoptera > Noctuidae > Mythimna > Mythimna ferrago. Next base: position 27,597,295 of record OU342683.1, read on the forward strand.
ACATTAAAAATTCAGTTAAACTACATGAAATTGAAAAAAAAAAAAGAAAATCTAATCAAATTATAAAGAAAAAAAAAACTATAAAATCAATGTCAAAATCAAACAAACAAAAAAAAATAATTAAAAATTATTAAATTGACAAAATAAAATAAATGAAAGTCAATTAATAAATAAAAATAAAAATCAAATAAAACTATAATTACATGTCAGAACTTTGAAAATAGGAACTATTTATCTAAGAAGTAAGTGGCAAATGTGTCAGTGTGAGTGTTTAGCCGAAGTAAGTATTGTATTGGTGTTTGTGTATTTGTGTGTGTTCAGATATTGATCATTTCAATGGACAAATTAAATTTTCGGTTTGGTCATACGTTAGGTCTTGCAACCATCTCTTTAACACTTTCTTGGCTTCAAATGTATTCCCAGGGACCCGTATAGATTTATTAATCGTGTTGAAGACTCTAGTTGGGAGAAAAAGTGAAAACCGAGTGGCAAATATTGTTCTAACTCTTGGGATCGGTAGGCTGTCAGCTCCGACCCTACCTCTCCGGGTGTAAGTGAACTGCCTTCCCAAAAGGGCAACCAGATTAAGTAAAGACCTTAAAATATACAGTTGAAGAACACGCAGAACGCCCGCTTCCTTATAAAGTTCGTCAGTTGGAAAGCGCCGCGGCTTTCCCAAGAAGACTTTTAGGACAGCCCGCTGAGCACGTTCAAGTTCAAGCAAATGTGACTTGGCCGCGCTTCCCCAAACCCCCACACAGTACTGTAGTAGCGGCTGACATAGAGCCAGGTAGACCTTTCTGCATAAATCCTTCGAGGCACAACCACGTAATGATTTCATGATGTAGATGAATTTTCGAGTTCTTTTAGATAGAAGAGAGATATGCTCTCGAAAGTTCAGATTTTGGTCAACCATAATACCCAAGTATTTAGTTGATTTGACTCGATTAATGACACCACAGTTGCATCCAGAGTCTTGACAATTGACACTGTGAATTTTTATTTGGTCAATGTCAGGACAGCGGGAACGGCTGGTATGGAAGGTGATAAAGTAGGTTTTATCGATGTTTAGGGTAAGGAGATTTCTATCTAGCCAGTCCGCTATGGTGCGCATGCCATTCTCTGCAGCGTCCGTAGCATCCCTCCACGTATCGCCATGGAATATGATAGCGGTGTCATCTGCATAGCAAATCATATCTGACTGTGGGATGATTTGTCTGAGCAGGTCATCCACGTACATTGTAAACAATGTGGGCCCCAAGACACTGCCCTGCGGCACACCAAAAACAACCGGAAGGCTCTCACTGATAACATCCCCGATCACAACAAACTGCTATCTGTCGGATAAATAGGAACGGAACCAGTCCCAAGCGATTCCCCTTACGCCAAAACATTCTAACTTTTTGAGTAGCATTTGAGTAGAGACTGTGTCAAATGCTTTGGCCAGATCAAGGAATACACCAATCGACTGTCTACCCCCATCAATTCTGGAGGATACGGTATCAGCAAGAAGCCCAACGGCCTGCTCCGTTGACCTGCCCTGTCTGAAACCATACTGGCGCCCGGATAGCAAACTGTGCTTTTCCAGAAAACTGATGAGGCGGTTATTCACTAGTTTTTCCAAGATTTTTGAAGTGACAGACAACAGAGATATAGGCCTGTAGTTGTCCGGACAGTCTTTGGCACCTTTCTTGTGAATAGGCGCAACAGCAGCCACTTTCCAGGAGGCAGGAAAGGAGCCCGTTAACATACTCAAATTACATATATGCGTTAAGGGTTCTAGAATAGATGATTTGACATGTTTGAGTAGGAGTGGGCGGATTCCGTCAGAACCAGGAGCACTGTCGTCTCTCAGGTCAGTAATGATACGATCTATTTCTTGTTCGTTTGTGGGGTGCAGGAACAGAGAGTCCCTGGATCGATTCTCAAGTTTAGCATCTCTACAGAGTTTGCTCTCTGTAGTCTGGAGTTTGTCTAAAATATTGAGCGCTAAGCGCTTGCCTACTGAGACAAAATGACGGTTGCAGTTATCGATAGAAGACGAAGCATCCGATCCGGGCTTGAGCAATGAACTGCTGTCGTTGTTTTTATTTGGAAAATCACAAATATCTTTTATGACCCTCCAAAGCTTTTTGGGCTGAGCGTTGTGTTTTTCCAGTTCTCTGCTCTCGTACTCTATCTTACGCTTGTGAAGAATGCCTTTGCAAAAGTTTCTGTAACGAGCATATGTTCGTTTCAACTCATGGTTAAGAGGCTGCATTTTTACTTGAGCATGCAATGAATCCCGATGTCGCATGCACCGTATCAGGCCAGGGGTTACCCAGGGTTTCAAGTTAAATTTAGACCGACTCATTTTGACTTTCTGTGTGTGTTTTTCTATAGTGTCTGACAATATTTTATTGAAAACTGACACCGCCTCACCCACTTCAGTTTTGGATAGTACTTCAGCCCAGTTAACGCAACCAATCTCGACAGCAATCTTAGAATAATCTGCTACATGCCTAAACCTATTGCGCGGTGGACCGTTAACTTTTAGTTTGTTTGTGCCTAAAATCACAAGGTCATGGTCGGTTATTGACGATTTGCAGACAATGCCCTGCGTTGAGCTTGTGCCTTTGTATTTGATAAAAGCATGGTCCAAGCAAGCTTTGCCCCTGGTAGGTTCAGTGATGCTTGGAAGCAGTCCGTGCTCCGACAACAAACACTGATAGGCGATATGAGAGGCGTTGGGGGAACTGTCAAGAAGGTCAATGTTCATATCACCCGTCACAATCACGCACGGACAGTCATTAAGACTGGACAGCGATTGATCTAAAGAGTTCAAAAATCTGTCGATGTTACTGAAAGAGGGAGAGCGGTAAATCCCGAGAACAGTAATATTTTTATTAATTTTGGTTACGAGACAGTTGGCATCATCGAACTCAGGTTCAACAACAGAAACCGGCCAGGTGTCCTTCACGTAAACAGTTACGCCGCCACTCTTGTTAATAACTTTACGAGTGTAAAAGCAGTTATATCCTGGTAACTGATTAATTAAGGAATTATCGTTTATCCAGCATTCCGTTAACACTATCACATCAAAATGGGAGTCGAGCCGATTTAGCACTGTTACTAGTTCCGGGAAGTTTTTGTGTGAGCTCCTTATGTTGCAAGTTAACACTTTAAAATCATATTTTGCTAACATATCCCGACACAACTCTGGTTCATCAATAATACGGCAAGGCAACGTAAGAGTGTCGTCTATATCATCTGATAAGTCTACTTTATCCATTATCTAAGGAGGCTGTAGTGAGACGAAGGAGTGAATTAAAAACATTTATTGCCGCTTTAACGTCTGTGGAAAGGGATTGGCTGGGTCGGCCTATAAGTTCGGAGCTAGGTTTGTTATGTGACTGGTACAAATGGGCCACAAGGTGAGTGTTTAAATTAAAGTTTTGCTGGTAATGTGACAGGGCGTATAAACCATATATTTTATACTTTAGGGTTGGGTTTTTAAGTGGCATAATAAGCAAGTCTGTACATGTGTAGAGTTTGTAGTTTAAAAAGTCCTGATAGGTCGCAGTACAATAGTTATGATACACTATAACAAATGAAAAATTATGGTTTATTATATCAAGAGTGCAGTGTTTAATTACATTACAGACTACACATACATAAGCAAAAAAGGTGACAATAACATAATACATGTAGCGAAGGCTTTTGCCAAGATATTTTTTAATTAGTAGCAACAGGAAAGGGCTGTAGATTAATGGGTGTGGCACCAAAAAAGTTATCCAGGTCTCGAAAGTTTTTGATTTGTATTGCTGACTTCCCCTCAGCCTGACGAACGAATATTTGGCCTCTGCTCGTCCAGCAATATTTAAAGCCAGCGTTCTTAGCTCGGGTTCTAGCTTCACGAAATATAATACGATTTTCTTTTGTGAGATGCTCGTTTACAAAAATTTTTCTAACCGGGCCCTGGATTTCAATGTCCTGGGATGATAAATTTCGCCTGGTTTTAAATGCTTTTATTACTTCATCCTTTTTTGATCGTCGTAGAAGTTTAACTATAATCGGCCGGGAGAAATTAGAATCCGAGTTGGGCGCTGGAGATTTTTTTGAACCAGCACGGGCAACCCAGTCGATGTCATCTAAAGTTAGATTAACACCAACCTTGGTAGCTGTCATCAGTGCGATATGATGGAGATTTTCATTTAAAGTTTCGCCTACTCCAATGATCTCGATTTCATTTCTCATGCCAGCCTGCATCTGCTGGTTCAGTTGTTCCTTTAGTGAGCAAATTGTCTCACTGGTCGCAGCCACTTGAGTGGACTTCAGCTCCAACGACACGATACGCTCCTCGAAGTTGTCAAGCCGGGCATTGCATTTATCCACACCATCGAACAATTTATCTAGAGTGGACTTGACTTCAGCCATATCCGAGCGCATGAGACGTATTTCTGTAACCAACTCGGAGAGTGTCACTGTGCTGTCAAGATCATCCCGGCTAGGCGATCTAACAGCCACGCGTTTGCATGCTCGAGATTGCGTATTAACGTGCAAGACGTCGAACTCGACATTCGAAGCGGATGAACGAACAGGTGTGTTGTTGTTGTCAGCGCGAGGCGTATTAGAGCGACAGGAAGGACACAGCCAGTTTGCGTTTTGCTTTGAGGAGTCGTGGATCGTCGCATTTACACAAATCTGGTGGTAATTTGATTTACACTGAGTACAGCTTATAGATCTGTTAGTGGTTATATCCTGTTTACAAGCAGCACAAACAGTATTCATTTTAAACAAAAGCAAAATAACGGCTAATTACATAGACAAAAACTATGACTCAGTTTGCAAGCGCGGCGAGACACGCGAAGTTCGTATGTAGGCGCGTGATATGTGAGCGAGCAGCGAAGCAACAGTCTGCACGCGTAGGAGCAACAGCGACAGCGATAGTGTAGCGGGTAGACCGGTCGGCGCATGCGGTGACTCACCCACTCGTGGCAAGCAGCTGATCCGTGTTTATTTAATTTTGGTTCAAATTAACACTGTGATATCTTCGTCAATATGCGACCAATTTTGATGAGCACTATCACACAAGAAAGGATTTTTCTTGGGCTTCACACTGGTGTAACCTTCGAGGATACTTGTCGACTTTATACTATTTTTTAAATCGTTTAAGACAGAGAGTGCAACTTGTGCTGCGCACGCGAACGAGTCAAGCGAGCGAATCGAAAAATTCAAGTGTTATGTTTTTAGTGTTTTATGGCATGTCCGATTGTATATTTTTTGCTAATTCGCCTGAATATCCAAAAAATATCTGTTAGACGACGAGTTCTTCTTCGATAATGCAATTAATGTCGATGTTTGAAAGTGACTATGTATTACCAATATATTATGTTCATCAATGTAAATACGTTTTACTTGGTATTTTGATTTTTGACTCATTCTTCACTAGCCTCTATGAATATGTATCACTGATAGTGTTTCGAACATTTTCATAAAATTAAAGGCGTTCTCATACTAACTTACTGTCACTGTCACTGTTATTGTAGATCATTGTTGTATTGATGTCAATCATTGCTATTCAAAATGATGAGGCGTTTTTTTTGAAATCTTATTTATAGTGTCTCTCGCTCTATCTCTGATCATAAAAATTAAACTACTGTAAAGCCGTACTCTTAAGCTTTAATACGACGTACCGTTTGTATTTTTAGTTTGGGCACAGCTCCTTACTAATTCCGGCCATGTTATTTAACTGATTTAGAGACCGCCCGTTTAGTTTACTTTAGCTATTTTCACAGTGTCATGTCGTACGGTATTCTACTATGGGGAAATACCGCCGATATACAGACAATTTTCGTTCTGCAGAAAAGGGCTATTCGTTCTATTTATAAATTAAGTCCCAGGTACTCCCTCAGAGATAAAAAAGAAATTAATGTAATGACTGTGCCTTCACAGTATATTTACGAGAATATTTTTTATGCCCATAAAAATATAGATAGGTTTAAAAAATACAGTGATATTCATAATTTTAATACTAGAAACAAACACAAATTTGTAGTTCCTGCAACTAGGCTCAAAAAATATGGGGCTCATTTAGATGCCAATGTATCGAAGTAGTAATGCTCGCAAAGGAGGAGGCCGACCGCATCAGGCAACGGCGTTCTCGCCGCCGCCGCCGGGATTCTGATCCCGATTTCCGGCCACCGCAGGCGCGGTCTTGCGGACAGTGAGCAATGGGTAGCTCGCTGTCCGGCCGTCTGGTAACTGTCCGGACCAAGCCCAAGTCCTCGACGGCGCGCTCTGGTTCCGCGCGCCTCAAGGAGTTATCAGCAACAGTAGGGACCCAGCCGGGTCGAAGCCTACTGGGGCCAGGGTTATCCGAAAGGGAACTCGAGCCCCGGTATGAAGCCTAGAAGGAACAGGGTGGGTCATTTAGTCAGTAAGAGTCTGACACTATCTCCCGCTCCGCCCAAGGGCGGGGGTTGTAATTGGATGATTTTTCTCATCGTAAAAAAAAGATGGCAATGTATACACTTCTATAATAAGCTTCCTGGCCATATTCAGCAACTAAGCCTTAATAAATTCAAATCATTTGTAAAACGAAAACTATGCCAAAAGGCTTTTTACACTATAAAAGACTATCTTGAGGATTAAAGGCTTGGGATTGACCTGCTCCAGTACGCACTACAACTATTGTCATTTTTATTCTTTTGAAACTTATTTTCAAATGTGCTTTTATTATATTTTTTACATTTTTACATTGAAGTTCAGTTTTTACAATTTGATATTGACGTTTGTATTTTTTTTTACATTTGACATTAGACATTATTTTTATTTTACAATTTGACTTACATGTATATTTATATATATATATATTTACATTTTTTTTAATGAATTTTTGACATTATATATTTACTTTTCTAAGTATTTTGTTAACTTCATATTTCCTTTTTTTTATTATGAATGTGAGAACTATGTTGATTGCTTTTTATTTTTCTTTTCAGTAGTGTTTTCATGTCTGGCAATTTGAGTATTTTCTGTGGCCTACCCAAATGTCCTTTCTTTGGCATTGTTCGTCAAGTCGTTGAGCTCCTTAGTAGTCCTAGAGCTACACGCATACTGACAGATGCTTGCACTGACTGGACAGGTCCACTTAGAACTGTGTGGTTCTTTCTTCAAAAGACCATTCAGGCTCAATCTGCATGGTTCTCATATGATTTGACCATTACATGTTTTGCTGTATGGACTTTAAAAGAGACTTTGACCCCTGAGTTTGTTTCGATATTTCTTCTCAAGGTAGGAAACACCGGCCTCATCTAGTTTAAACTGACGTAAAAAAAATGACGTGTAAAAGTGTTGTTTAAAAACCTATTTACAAAATAAATATCATTTATCATTAACCTATGTTCATCTAGTTATTACTCGTAGCTAGGAAAATCGATTTTTCAAAAAACCAAAAATCATGTTTTATTTTTTTTACTATTTGTCAATATTCTTCATAGTTTTGGTTTAGGTTTTTCATATGTACTTTAAAACATTTACTCCGTATACTTTTATATCTTTGTTTTCATTAGACGTACCTGTTATGTTATTTCTTCACCAACCTTGGTTGATCAGTTGAGAATGCCTACGGCAATTCATGAAACCCCAAGCGAACGCCGCCGTTCGCTCCCTTATTGTCTTTCTCTTGTGTCTCTAATAACGGTATTTGAAAGGTTGAGTTTGCCTTAGTACCTTTCTGCTTTTCTTTTTTTCAGGATTCCGTAGCCAAATGGCAAAAAACGGAACCCTTATAGATTCGTCATGTCTGTCTGTCTATCCGTCCGTATGTCACAGCCACTTTTTTCCGAAACTATAAGAGCTATACTGATAAAACTTAGTGAGTAGATGTATTCTGTAAACCGCATTCAGATTTTCACACAAAAATAGAAAAAAAAAAGATGTGTGGCACTCGGGGACTGCCGCGGTAAAGCTATTGCATAGCATTTTTTATCAACTTATGCAATAGACCTCGCCAACAGCTGCTTAACCCCACCCATCCAAAACCAGACCTCGCCAACAGCTGCTTAACCCCACCCATTCAAAACCAGACCTCGCCAACAGCTGCTTAACCCCACCCATCCAAAACCAGACCTCGCCAACAGCTGCTTAACCCCACCCATCCAAAACTAGACCTCGCCAACAGCTGCTTAACCTCTTCCATCAAAAACCAGACCTCGCTAACAGCTGCTTAACCCCACCCATCCAAAACGCCGACAGCTGTTTAACCCCACCCATCCAAACACAGACCTCACCAACAGCCGCTTAACCCCACCCATCTAAAACCAGACCTCGCCAACAGCTGCTTAACCCCACCCTTCCAAAACCAGACCTCACTAACAGCTGCTTAACCCCATCCATCTAAAGCCAACAGCTGCTTAACCCCATCTATCCAAAACCAGACCTCGCTAACAGCTGCTTAACCCCACCCATCCAAAATGAGACCTTGCCAACAGCTGCTCATCCCCACCCATCCAATACCAGACCTCGCCAACAGCTGCTTAACCTCTTCCATCCAAAACCAGACCTCGCCAACAGCTGCTTAACCTCTTCCATCAAAAACCAGACCTCGCTAACAGCTGCTTAACCCCACCCATCCAAAACGCCGACAGCTGCTTTCACTCATTTGTGTTCTTATCGGTCACCACGCTCAAAAAACAAATGAGTGGGGGGTGTTAGGTTATTTTCGTTACGGAATTTCTGGATTCACTCTCCACGCTCAAGGCCCGCGATAGAAGCTATGCAATAGCTTAAAAATTTTGGGGGTCCCCATACATAGAACTGAAACTCAAAATTTATTTTTTCATCAAACCCATACGTGTGGGTAGGGTATTGGATAGGCCTTAAAAAATGATATTGAGATTTCTCTGATAATTTTTTTCTAAATTGAATAGTTTGCGTGAGAGACACTTCCAAAGTGGTAAAATGTCCTCCCCCCCCTGTAACTTCTAAAATAAGAGAATGATAAAACTAAAAAGAATGTATGATGTACATTACCATGCAAATCGCCAACAAAAATTGGTTTGAACAAGATCTAGTAAGTAGTTGTTTTTTAATACGTCACAAATCTAAAAAAATACACTATTATTAAAACATCGATCAAAGTTACAACGAATTACAAGAACTGTTTAATATTATGTTACTTGCTGCTACGGAACCCTTCATGGGCGAGTCCGACTCGCACTAGGCCGGTTTTTTCTATTTATTCCAATTCGCAGGGTATGTTGAAATTATACAAATATCCAAATTACTTTTACCTATCTTTACACGACATAAAATAACCCCATTCGTATTAAAAATACCAACTTAGATTCCTCAACAGAGACAAAACCACATGATTTATTATTAAAATAACTTCGATAAAATATCAAAGCGAAGCTCTACCGTTTGAGTAACCCTATAATGTCGGCTGGTTCAAATATAACCTTCCAGCGTTGGGGTGGCAGAAGCCAGGGTCTTGTGAAGGCAGCAGGTATCAAACGTACAGGCAAGGAAGCTCATTGCACTCCATTTCCGGTAGATAATCACTTCCGGTATGCAGTTGCTCGTTTGACTGACGTCACTTGAGGGACTCGAATGTCAATACTTCTTTGATTTAAACGATTTTCATGACAGTTTATTCTGTGTAATACTAGCTTTTTCCCACAGCTACACCCGCGTACGTAAAACATAGCTATGTCACTCAGAAATACAGTTGCTTTCTATCGGTGAAAGAAAAATACCAACTGGACCAGTACTGTCAGAGAAAAAATAAACTTTACTCTTTATAATATAATAATAATATAATAATAATAATATTTTTATTCAGAATAACATTTGGTAAAATGGTTACATAAAATCTTAAGAGTAATTACAAAGGTAAATGCTATGTTATGTGCCTGTACTAGGATAAACCTGTATCACAGGCGGTAGAAGCTCTTACATTATAGTTTTTTAGGACAAAACTATTGATAACAATATTTAAAAAGTCTATAAGTAGTGAAAAATATGATTAAATTATTTATAATATTATATACTTAGTTTACTTAAACACTAAAGTTCACAATATGTTATTTTATATTCTAAAACTGTTTCTTGCACTTTATTCTCTAGTTACACACATATGATTTTGCGTCAGCAGAATTGGTAATTGGGTTAAAGTCGAGGTTGCGTTAATTCTAAAGAGTTATGTTTACATTGGAAAAATATGCTAAAATAATAAGAAAAATGATGGTTTTTAGGTCAACACTGGAATTTTGAATCAGCAGTAAGCGTTACACGGAAGTCTGGCCTTGAGTATGACGCTCTAGGCACCCTCATAATCGATAGAGTTAATGTATCTATATTCCGCTATTTTTCTAGCAGGACACTCAGCGTCTCCTGTTTTATGGTTGGAGGGCTTTTTGAAACGAGAGCAAGTAGCACATTTCGGTGTGTCCGCCTTCTTTGCGCATTCAGACATCGAGTGTCCTGTCTCACTGCAGTGGCCGCACGTCGAGTTGACTTCTCTACAGGTTTTTGCTGCATGTCCATACTGCTGGCATTTGTAGCATCTCGTAACCAGGGTGAAGTCCCTGACAGGGCAGGAAGTCCAATTTATGAAAATCCTTGTCTGGGAAATTAGAGCTCTTCGTATGTTAGCTGGAACTTCAACCACGTAGTTACAAGTATGCGACTCTTTCTTCCCCGATTTGTGACTTAATTTAACCATGGTCAGAAAGGAATCCATGGCAATCGTCGGAAACTTTTCGGCTACATTCTGTTCGTAAATGTACCTGAAGACTTCAGTTTCGGTCAAAGAAGACGGCACTCCTACAACTACAATCCGGGGTTTGCGCTTGCTGGGTTCGTCGGCGATAAGGCCAGATTCAGATTGCAGGACTGCGTGCTTAATTTTATCCGCGTCATCTTTCGTCTCCGTACTAATTATGACGCCTCCGTTTTTAGTTTTATGGACACCACGTATATGCAACTTGACTTGATCTGGTCGTATCATCTTTTGCACGAGGACTTTTGTTTCGTCACTGGACTTCAATTTGTTATTGGGATATATGGCCACGGAGTTTAAATTGGTTGGTCGAACGAAATCATTTGTCCCCTTTTTCACCATGTCGGCAAACGAAACAGTACCGGAGTCCTTAATCGTCTTCGTGAGGTCCAAGATGTGGTCTGTCAAGTGGCACTTTTCCATCAGATCTTCATTGAGAATGCGCTCTTGGATTGCTTTCTGCTTCAAGGATTGATACAGGACTGCCATCTGTGAGGTGCCAGATCCTATTTTACGGCACAAGGTTGAAATTTTCAATTTCTGCTCCGAGTTGAGTTTGCCATCCGAGGCAATAGAACAAACCTCGTTTAAATGGTGCTCAATGGCTGACATCCATCTTTGTATCTCGGATGTTGAAACAGGTTCGATTGAGGCATCAGATTGGGCTGGATTTTGGGTCATCGTCTTCGCTGGAGATGCGGAGAGATTCGCTCGATCTCTTGAGAAGGGGCTGTTGTCCATTTTATTTATAACTAGTTCACTTATTCTAAGTTTTCATTGTATTTACTAAACTACACACTAGGCAAAAAATGTATGCAAAAGAAGGTCACTGATATTATTTTATAAAATTAAATATTGCTACCGAGCACGTCTGTATGCTACGAGTGCTAATCAAAATCCAAATCAAAATTAATCAATCAAAATTATAATGTTAGTGTAAATGTAGATTGATATGTTTATAAAGGTAAATAAGACATTAATCTGTAAGAGTGAGTTGCACCATTTAACTATAACGATAACCAAACCATAACTAGCCGTGAAACGGCCGCCTATTGGTCAATTCGACGATTTGACAACTGTTAACGGCTTTGTTATAGTTATAGTTAAATGGTGCAACTCACCCTAAGTTAAACTATATAAGGACCAAGTCCAAATCGTCGACGGTGTGCGCTGTTCCCGCGCGCCTCAAGGAGTTGTCAGCGACAGCAGGGGCCCAGCCGGGTCGAAGCCTACTGGGGCCAGGGTTATCCGAAAGGGCGCTCGAGCCCCGGTATGAAGGCCTAAAGGAACGGGCTGGGTTTTAGTCGGTAAGAGTCTGACACTATCTCCCGCTCCCCCCAAGAGCGGGGGTTGTCATAGGATGATTTTTCCCATCGAAAAAAAAAAACCCTAAGTTAAACTAGATTCTACCAGCGGCGTCGCTGGGGTTAATTTTGGAAAATCCTTTTTTAGGCTCGCCTCCGTCATAAAAAGAAACCTTGTACAAAATTTCACCCTCTCAGTTCTAGTAGTATCGGCTGTGAGTTAATATGTCAGTCAATCAGTTTCTCTTTTTAGGGTTTCGTACACAAAGGGTATAAACGGGATCCTATTGCTAAGACTGTCTGTATTTCATGAACCGTGATAGTAAGACAGCTGATATTTTCACAGATAACGTATTTCTATAACAATAATGCGTTTTTTTTATATAAAACACTAGCTGTGCCCGCGACTTCGTTCGCGTACATAGGCTACTATTTTTTCTGAAATAATAGTAGCCTATGTTACTCCTTATTACATCAGCTACCTGCCAAAAAAAGTCCCGTCAAAATCGGTCCAGCCATTTCAGAGATCAGCCCAGACAAACAGACAGGCAGACAGACAGACCAAAATTGTAAAAAATGTTATTTTGGTGTATGTACCGTATGCATGTAGTAAAAAGCAGTTATTTCAATATTACAAACAGACACTCCAACTTTATTTATATGTATGTAATATGTATATATGTATAGATTAAACTGTAAGTTTATATAGTAAGTTAAGATAATTAAAGTCACGTTCTAAGTTTACTATACGTAGCTAGATAAAATCTGCCTCTAAGTGTCGCCATAAAACTTTTATATAACTCAGATTCTCACGCCATATTAAATTCATCACAAGTAATAAACTTTAGAGTTCTCAAGATTTTCAATTAGTCTTCAAGCGAATCGAACTTGAAGCTCTATTTAAAATATCATCTTACACACAAACTTTGGTGATAGTACAACAACTCTGACGTTAACTCCGACAGATAGTAAATTCTAATTGACAACTGTTATTGGATCTTTTCAATATTAAAAACGATTATTCATGAATATTTTAATATATTTTCGATCGACTGAGACATAAAACTGCGCTCCATTTAAAAAGGCGACGGCTATCTAAATCAAGATAGAGCGAATTCTCGCAGAGAATTTCTTAAATCATTATTATCCATACCGAAGGTGGATAAAACCAATATTTTGCCTAAAATTCGTATTAAACACACCTGTTCGCAAAATTTGTGACTTGAACACCCATCCCTTATAGGTACGATTTTGTCTAGAAATGCTCCTAAACTTTGCATATTTATGACTTAACCCGCAAAAGGCCACAAGGGTATATGTGAACGGACAATTTATCTTTATGTTTATACTCGAGTCATTCTCGCAACAAGAGCTGAGGCTTATGGTGAGTAATGGCTTCCAGATTTACTCCGTGCTCAAATATATTTGTTAACACTGCAAATTAAAGTGTACATTTATAAAGCCTGGCACTAGTTTATAGCTGCGAGGGTCGGAGATATTATATTAGTTTTGAGACGCCGTAAAATTGGCTCATGCGTACAGTTCCGGGTGAATCAAATACCGGCTGTATCAGCCGAAGCGAGTTTGTAAAGTTATATTTGCTTGTTACTTACCCTTTTGTTTATTGATTTATTGTTGAACGCGGCTTACAGTTCACTGCTGGACAAAGGTCTGATCCGGAAAGGGGTATTGATTTATTCGAAAATAAATATGGTACATTATTTTTGTTAATAAATATAATACGTGATTTTTCAAAACGTAATTTTATCGATCGCTGTTTGTAATAGGTAGCTATTATTTACATCCAATGTCTGCTTGTTCGTTCATTCTCTCCCAGGGCTCGTCGAGTTGTCAATTCTTGTCATTACATGCCGTTCGTTATACCTTCAAATAGATAATAATTCCCGAAATAAACAGATTCTCTAATACAATGGTTCTCAAAGTTGATTGGAGTGCGACCCACCTAACGAGAAGTACCAAATTCAGATCTCACATCTCAGTTTTCATGAAAGTAAAATGGGCGGAACGATATGAATGAAGGATTGCTTAAATAACATTTAGTTCCGATCCATAATTAGGTATATTTCATATATTTACAGGTTATACATGTACAAGGAAAGATTTTTTTTAATGAGGAAGATGCAATGTTTCCTATTTTTTGTCATTATAACCTTGCGTCAACTTAAATTTTAATCGCAATGACATTTATCAAAATACGTTCAAATTATTTGGGTATTTAGTTTTAATATTAATTACAGCAGAAAACCCAGCCTCACATAGGTATGAGGTACTGAAGGAAGGAAGGACTTTCATAGCTTCGCGTTTCTGCGCAATTGCCACATGTCATCGTTAGTTGTCGCCCAACTGTTGGCCCGTCGGTGGATCTGTCGTCCTATTTTTCAGTGCCCAATACATATCAGCTTGCGACCTAACGGTGGGTCGTCAGTCATACTTTGGAAATCACTGCTCTAATACAAATATTTCGGCGAAAATTAAATTACTTACCTAATGTTTATTATTCATAAATTAATATTAAATCCCAATTAAAACATTATTCGTAACATTGAATATTAAACATTTAGTTCTCTATTCAAATCCCATTGCTATCCAATGGAATAGAAAATTGAATAAAATTATTTAATGAGAAAAAAAGGCCGGTCCGCTCCGAGGCTGCACCTAACGCAATTCAAAAGGAATAAATTAAACGCTTTTAAATTATTACATAGCTTTTCTGTCTGATAATTTATCTTTTTCTGTTCTGGGGTATGTGGTGGGGGTAGAGTGGTCGGCGTGGCCCGTTTGCCCGCGAATGCCCGGCTTGCCCGAGTCCCGGGCATACATTAACATATTGAAGGCGGCGCTGGAGGGTTGCTCGTAACACGTTAGTAGCGAACTTTACTTTCATTGCGGTAATTAATTTGTGAATCCTTCGCCTTAATTTGTGGGCTGTCATAAGCGAGTTTTATTTGTTTTGTTTTTGGTTGGTTTAGGGTTAATTAGCATGTGTTGATTATCTTGCTGTAGTCATGTTGCTCCTGTGAGACACGGGAAAAAAACCTCACATATATTTAAGCTATGAGTATTGATTTTGGAATAATGTCGTGATAGTGCTGTGGTTAAGGCACCCGCCTCTCATGCATGAGGTTGCGGGTTCGAAACCGGGCAAGTAATAATGTGAATTTTTAAATTCATATTATTTTCTTGTCACAGTTTATCTAGCATATAAAGTCATTGGTCTCGGTTGTCATTCATAGATCTTTGACAATTGTTACAGGTAATCAGACGCCAGAAAGTCTGACCATCAATCTACAGGGTTATTTGTAAAACTCTAGTAACCTCTTAGGACTAAGTTACTAATATAAACAACAACTTTTGTTCTATGACTTTAAAAAAAATATTATACCTACTTATTTTAGTTCATCACATTTTCATACAAAAATAAAAATAATTAAATTGAACGTTCTAAATATTACGAAGTCTATGCGAAGCAAGCGATAGTACAATAGTGGAGGGGAGCGGGATCGGGCGGCGGCGGTGCTTGATGCGCTTGCGTCGCTTCAAACTGACGTAGACCGTAGATACAGCAAAGTACAGAGTTGAAATGTGTTAGATAGAACAACGAAATCTTGAAGGTTTGTTTTTGGTGAACGAATTATGTTTAGTAAAAATTAATACAACAAAGGTTGTTGTTTAAGATGTTAGTAATACAGTCCTGCAAGGTTGTTACTGTTTTACAAATAACCCTGTATACAATGAGTATCGTGTTTTTTTTTTTATTATTGATAGGCTTGCGTTTGACCACCATCTCACCTGATGGTAAGCGATGATGTGGTCGACGATGGAGCACAGATGGTTGCTCAGTAATTGGGTTGTGGAGGTCTGATAGGCAGTCGCTCTATGTAAGTCACGGGTGTTCAGCCGCATCCGGTTAGACTGGAAGCCTTGGGGTCATTAAGTTGGGAAAAGCCTAGGGCAGATGATAATGATTTATTTTAACATATTTATTTTGATGACGTTAAACAAAAGAGAAACGTAAACAAAGTGCCTAAATTATTTTCCTTTCTATTCAAACTCCCTATTGTCTATTTTTTTTGTGATCTCGAAATATTTCTTTTATTGGTTTAACAAACTAGGTACGTAGCAAACTTAAATATTAACTATAAATACATTTATATTATACTTAACTATGTACATTATATCACAAAGATACAAATTACACTCAGGCGTCGAAGTACTCCTCCACATCGCTGTCATCCGGATATGTGCCCAGAAGACTGGCAGCATTGCCACGTTGAATGGCAATGGTAGTTCTTTGGGTGAAGAACGAGCCAGCCTGGTCACGCAAAGTGTCGATTAGTCGACACAATACCTAACTGATTAAAATGGAATATCGCTAATAAATTAATTACATACATTTTGTATTGTTTACGTGTTTCATTATTATGATGTTGTAAACAAATGCCATTCTAGTATGTGTTATTGGTTGATAATGTTTACTGAAATGAACGTTCAATATTGGCGAAGCTTTTTGCATTGTTAAATATTAGGTATATACTTTGTTTAATTTATTGTTTGAATAAATTGTTATTTGTACTAATTTATAACACACAATAAAATCAATCCCTGATGTATTTACGTAACCGTTTTTAGACTGTTATAAATGAGAAGTACCTACAAGCTTTAGACCAGGTATATAACATATTTAAATATCGCAGCTTATGCTGAGTAAGCGCCTTTTTGGCCTCGCACAGATTACGAGTATATCTTTCTTTATTTTTATTGTGTTAGTTCAGACGATTGTGTGAGGCACGAATAAAGGATTTTAGGGGTTCTGTACCCAAAGGGTAAAACGGGACCCTATTGGTTCATCTTTCACCAGATTGTATATCGTGAACCGTGATAGTTAGAAAGTTGAAATTTTCACAGATAATGTATTTCTGTTGCCGCTATAACAACAGGTTGTAAAAAACAGAATAAATTAAATATTTGAGGGGGTTCTCATACAACAAACGTGATATTTAAGCGATAAAACCGCCATTGTACCCATAGATTTATGTTTGTCATTTTACTTTTGGTGTACAATAAAGTTTATTCTATTCTATATTTTTGCTCCTTTTTTGTTACTGAGGGTACGGAATCCTCCGTACCTTTCTTACCAAATTAGTTTATTTTAGAAAATTAGAGATCACTACGAACACGTTTTTTATTTTACGATTGAAGACAGTCACTCAATTCTTAATCTTCTCATAGCTTTGACAGAGGAACATAAAGCGTCTCCGCACACAGGCAACAAAAAACACGTCACCACAAAAAAAAACGCTAGAAGCGGCCACAAAAAAAAAGCTAGAAGCGGCCGCAAAAAACAGTTGAAGCGCGCGACACATTGTGTCCGGAGAAGCTGGAACCCTGTTCAAGCGTTTTTTTTTTTTGTGGCGGCACCGCCATACACGAGCCACAAAAAAAGGGCGCCTCGAAAAGAAGCTTGAAGCGGAGTTTTTTTGTGGCCCGTGTGCGGGGACAGTAATTATTCGTCTCATCGCTTCTTGGCGCGTTCATCCCGCCCCGCTATCGCTCCCGCTCCTGCTGTACCTCGGCTCATAGCGTAACTAAAAATGTTAGCACATTGCCAGTACCGCACACATATGAGCACACACTGTGTATTTAGTCAGTTTGCCTAAATCAACATTGTTAACAAAATTTAACGCGTGTATGAGTCTTGAATTAATTATATTAGATTGTTCGACGTCATGTTATGATTGCTTACGATCTTGGTTTAAAGCGGGTCGTCAGAGGTAAAGGTTAAACGAGGTTACATTAAAGCGCCTAGTCCCTAGGCCGAACGCATCAGGCAGAGGCGCTCACGTCCCAGCCGCCACCGGGATTCCGATCTCGATTCCCGGCTACCGTAGGCGCGGGCTAGTAGACGGCGAGCAATGAGTAGCTCGCTGTCCGACCGTCCGGTATCCGTCCGAACCGAGCCCAAGTCGTTGATGGCGCGTACTATTTCCGCGCGCCTCAAGGAGTTGTCAGCAACCGTAGGGGCTCAGCAGGGTCGAAGCCTACTGGGGCCAAGGGTCTGCTTCTGATAGGAAGACTTGGTCCCGGTATGAAAGGCAAAGAAGGAACGAGGTGGATATTTTAGTCAGTAAAAGTCTGACACTATCTCCCGATCCGCCCAAGGGCGGGGGATGTCATTTGGATGATTTTTACGCACACACACACACTCGCACTGGCCGCGTGTGCCTGCATAGAGCCCCGCAGAACTTTAAAACCATTTTTTTTCTTTGTGAAATATTGGTTGATTTACATATATGCTATGTAGAAATGTAGATACATTCTGAAGTTATTCTTTTGTGTAAAATAATAATATTTCTAAAGATCAAAGCCGTTTGAAAGGAGTAGGGAAAACAAACGAAAAAACATCATGTTGTTAAATAATTTTTTAGACAAAAGTTTTAATCTAAAATTTAATCACACGCAAAAATCATATGTTGATAATGTTGTATGAATCTATAGCATAATAGCATAGGATAATCAGCCTTTGAATGTTCCCACTGCTGGGACTAAGACCTCCTCTCTAGAAGAGGGAATGAGCCGTAATCCACCATGCGGGCTCAGTGCGGGTTGATGAATGTCGCATGTCTTCAAATTTTTGGTTCTAGGTCATGCCGGTTTCCTCATGATGTTTTCCTTCACCGTTATTAGAGCAGTGGTGATTAAATAAATTAAACAAAGTAATGCGCCTGGCTGGGTTTGAACCTGCGACCGATATTTTTTTCTAACCTATTAACAAAGCCGTTACCGAGGAGTAGATTTCAGAAAGGCACTATTTTATGGCACTGCTCGGGCGCTAGAGCCTTAAGCGGCTGCCTTTTAGACGGCTGTTCAGAGAGTTAGGTATATTATGCTCCCGTACAATAAGTCAACCTATGTCATATTTTCCCATCGAAATATTGTATTCAATATACCACTGAATCTATTAAAGTGTGTGACGGGGCCCACTAGGGATGATGTCGAGGCTGCGGAATCGTTTGATAGAGTAACCGAAGCTCCAAGGTTTTTTTAGACAGTGTAAGTCTGTTAGAGCCCTCGTAGTCAGAAGTTGATGATTTCCCATCTAAAAAACGGTCATCAAGTGTGAGCCAAAGTCGCGCACCGAAGATTCCATACAAACTTACTTCTGTTAATAGTTTCATTCACAAATCTAGTTTCGAAGATTTTTCAATATCGAAAGAAAGTATTTATTTTGTAATATAACTGTGATTTTTCAGTTGTTATACTTTACTTGTGCCATGACAACATGCTTTTTGCCAAATTTCAAGATTCTAGGTCAACGGGCAGTACCCTATAGGAGCATAAATGGAGGAAACGTCATTATCTTTAGATTGCGTTGACTTAGAAGTTCGAATTTTCTCTAAGCCCACTTGAGTGTTAGATACCTCTATGCGTTCCTAAGAAAAAGAGTCTCGGCTGACAGACAGACAGATAGTTAGACGGACAACAAAGTAGTCATTATAAGCGTTCCGCCTTTGCCGACTGTGGTTACGAAACCCAAAAAAATCTATTAAGTGTTTGTCTTCCACCCTAGTACATTCGAATTCGAACCGATGCATACTAGGTAGTATCTGTAGTTAGAGAAATGCTGAGCAGGCACCCATACTTATTTTTGAACTGAATTTCTTTCAAAAATACGTAAGATTTGCTTTCGCAAGCCAAAAAATTGACCTCCAACTAACCTAATCTGAACCTCCAATAACAATTAACTGAAAAAACCCCGCCGTAACCCGTCGACAATGGCAGGCGTCGGTTAAGGCCGTGATTGGACGGGCGACATTTTTGTCGCATCAGCGGGCGCCGGCAAATGTAGTGGAAAGATAAAGGCGGTGCCACACGACCGGCTGCAGACCCTACTACGTTATTACAGGCATTACGTTATGACGTAAGGACCGTACGTTTAAAGTCGGCCTTATCTCTGTATTGATGTATGGATGGAATTGGGTGATGTAGGGCTTATGGGGGACCGTATGGGTTGTCATATGGGACAGGTGGAAATTCAATTAAATTTTCTGTAGCTCAACAGTAACTTGTTCCTCGATAAGGAAGGGGTCAAGGGCTGAGGATGTCCGAACTAGTTTGTTAGTCGTTACTTTGGTATTCAAAAAAGTTAAGTAGACTACATCTAAGTTTGTGAGTTTTACAAAATCTAATCTTTTTTTTTTTGTCTTGGGAATTGCCGCTGGTTGACTGTATTCTAAGGGTTACTGGCAACGTAAAATATGCCAAAATAATAGTCTATAGAAAACAATACAATCTGTAGTTTATGTATATAAAAGGTAAACTTATGTATATAAAAGATAAAGCCTTGATTCACTCACGGGCACATCAACATCCAGCCTAAACCCTTGAACCTATAACACTGAAATTTTGCTCAAAAGTTCCCTGTATGAAGTACCTATATGTCGTGGCCAGATCTTAGAATTGAGTATTTCATGACATGGCCAACTAAAATTGGCCATGTCGATTAAACGTTAACATTTGATGATATGTCAATCCTCGTTTGGCCATATCATTGATGTAGGATTTCTATGATAATAAAAGGTGTAAAAAAAGTAGGCCAAACGAGGGGAATCCTACTGTCTCGCAAGAGAAGTCACTCCCAGAAGCTAGTAATATTATAATAGCAAATTTTGAAGAACGTGATAGAAACTCTATTGATACGCTTTTAAAATACGTTTGTATTACAAAAATTAGCTCAGGTATACTTGTTGGGGCCAAGGAGGGAGGCTCGGCCCCGGTATAAAAGGCAACGAAGGCCGAGCCTCCCTTTCGGAACTAGACCCTTGGCCCCAGTAGGTTTCGACCCTGCTGGGCCCCTACGGTTGCTGACAACTCCTTGAGGCGCATGGGAACAGTAGGCGTCATCGAGATCGACGCGACACAGCGATGCTCCGCCCAAGCAGGGCACACCTCAACCGTGTGCTCCACCGTGTCCTCCGGGCGGTCCACACAGTGGCGACACCTAGGCGTCACTTTCGCACGAATCCGGTATAGGTACCTCCCGAACTTACTATGTCCGGTGAGAACCTGCGTCATGCGGAAGGTGAGGACGCCGTGAGGTCTTTCCAACCACGCCTCAAAGAGGGGACTTAGCGCCATAATTGCGGCGTGCCCAACGAAGGAACGGGGTGGATTTTTTAGTCAGTAAAAGTCGGACACTATCTCCCGCTCCACGCAAGAGCAGGGGATGTCATGAGGATGAATTTTAGCCACCGAAAAAAAAAAAAAAGTGTTTTGTGGCTACCTTTGTAAGGGTTATTTAAGTAATGCTTTTTCGGGTTAAAAAAATATCAAATAACGGCTACTACTCTGGGTAGAGCGAGAGAGACTGATATATACTAAAACGCACCGCCACCAAACATTTTCATCATATCTACTATACATTGAAGCGGGCACCGCAACTTATGTATTTAAACTATTTCCGAGATGGGATACAACAACACAACACAACTGCGCAAAGCTTGCTCACTACCCTGGAGTATGCATTAGACTAGCTATAGTACCTACCTGAAGTCAATCGTAAGGCACTTACTTTGAGTAACACAAGCACTGCACCGCAATAACGAAAGACACTCTCAATCGCTATGCAAAGGATTTTGAAGGATATTTCTAATACATTGCTTTTAATATTTAAAAAAATTAACGTCATTGTAAGTCATATACACATAAACTGGCTCCTTTTTTTCATGGTGGGTAGAAACTACAAAACGCCGCAGGCATTTTTTTCATGGTGGGAAAATAACTTCTCTTGCTCTGGGTGGAGTGAGAGAGAGTGTCAGATTTTTAACAACTGACTAAAACTCACCCGTGTTCGCTCTGTACTGGCTCTTTCAAAAAATCTTTCAGTCCTGCCAGGCTATCACCTTACGTCTAGACAAAGTGCCAACAATAGCGATGGCAATGGTAAAAAAAATGAGAGATTGATCACGTGACATTTCAATCCCATACATTCTTGAGGTTTACTCGATCACTATCGCTATGCTATCGTTGGTAGATTGTCAACTGTCTAGAGTCTCTGATCATACTCGTGCACATACGTCAATTGTAAGTATAAGGGCCCGTCCCCATCACCATGGCGCGGCGCCGCCATCGTACAACGGCACGGCGCCATGCCGTCGCACAGTGCCGCGAACGGTGCGCTGCGTGCGTTTTCTCAGTCGATATTTCGCAGTTGGCATGCGCGCATGAGTGTGAAACAAAATAGTGGAAAATATCGATATAGACTTCTTTGTTTCGTTAATAGAGGCATGTCTAGTCATTCTAAAACATTCAAAAAAAATCTCATTTCCAACCAACCGCCCACCGTGCAAAGGCACGGCGCCGTGGTGATGGGAACGGGCCCTTACGCACCTGACTATTTTTAAGAACATTGCCAATTAGGTCAGTGGATAGGTATAATTCCAGGGTGTCCTTGTTGACGTTTTTACTTACATCTACTTTGTAATTGTGTTACAGAGTAGCCTTGCTGGTCATATGAAGTGCGGCTGGCAGCCTATTTTACACGTAATATTTTTATATGTAATAGCTATATTTAATATAATGTTATGTCTATTTATATTCTAATACTAGCTGTACCCGCGCGGCTTCGCTCCCGCTCTTCCCTACTTCAGCCTACTATACCCTACTCTACCCTACTCTACCCTACTCTACCCTACTCTACCCTACTCTACCCTACTCTACCCTACTCTATCCTACCCTACTCTACTCTACCCTACTCTACCCTCCTCTACCTTACTCTACCCTACTCTACCCTACTCTACCCTACTCTACCCTACTCTACCCTACCCTACTCTACTCTACCCTACCCTACTCTACTCTACCCTACTCTACCCTCCTCTACCTTACTCTACCCTACACTACCCTACACTACCCTACTCTACCCTACACTACCCTAATTTTCATTTTTTTTTCCATAAGAACCTTCTCCTCATAATAACGAACACAACAAAAAAAAAATTAGCGAAATCGGTCCAGGCGTTGTTGAGTTATGCGCTTACCAACACATTTTGCGATTCATTTTTATATTATAGATATATACACCGCAGACTTTTATCAAGTCACCCTACAAATTCACCCTAGGGTTGTCTGGTAGATATCTCTGTTAGCGATAAGACCGCCATTGTACCCATAGATTTAAGTTACTTTAAAAGTTTTGTTTCTATTTTGGTGTACAAAAAAGTTTATTCTATCTATCTGTCCCTCAAACACAGTCTCCCAACTTGTGTCAGCATAAAAAATGCTTTGAATCATTGCGTTGAACATAGTAGTAGCATTTTAGAGCGGCCTTTACAATGTCTACAGCGTCCACACCTTGTCTCATTCATACACAAACTAACAATACATTACCTACGCCTCGGACCGCTCATATTGAATGGCGCATATTTGATTCCGTAATGTACATCTTTACGAGGTAACTCGCATGCGAATTGCGGCCGCCATTGAAATTTAAACTACCCTACACTATATTGTAGAAGCGAAACTCTGTAGCCCATGTACTGGGAGAATGTTGCTGTTCAAAAACGAGAGAATATGTTATGTTGTTTATGCTGATTTCAAAGCTTGTTATTTTGTTTTGGAAATCCTACAGGGAAAATAGGAACCGCGAAATTTTGTCACTTTCTAAATGAGTGAATAGTTGAATACGAATAGCAATGTCTAATATACGCAACAGGCGACGTGTGGCATTTGACAAGTGACAATTCAATAGGCTGACCGTTTCAAATATAGATTCATTCTATAATCGTAGCTTTCTATCATCTAATTATGGATTTATGCCTTTTCTTTGCCTCTACCCTACTCTATCCTACTCTATCCTACTCTACCCTAATCTACCCTAATCTACCCTACTCTACCCTACTCTACCCTACTCTACCCTACTCTACCCTAATCTAACTTACTCTACCCTACTCTACCCAACTCTACCTTACTCTACCTTACCCCCTACTCTACTCTACCCTAGACTGCTCTAATTTTCATTTTTTTTCCTATAAGAACCTCCTGACAATAACCACACAACAAAAAAAGAATTAGCGAAATCGGATTAAAAGTTTCTAAAATGAAATACTTTTTAGCTCTGGTAAACAAATCTGTACCACAGAGGTAAACAACAGTATGTGCCAAAAAGTAAATTTTACAGGAGAGGCAAAAACGCGCGGATAGAAACTTTAAATGTATTTTTGACATAATTGCTTTAAAGATATTGAAACAAACTCAATTGTATTTTTTATAATTATTAGATGGAATTATTGTGTATTACACATAATAAATTACAATAAAGTTTTTAACAACATTAAGTGCGCGTAAAGTTGACATTTTAAGTCCTATACCCGCTATGTTTTTGTTATATACGATTGGATATTTCTCTTCCTAGATGTCGTAGGACTTGATGCTCTATACCATTACGTAGAACTGGTTCTTACGATTTTAACAGTGCAAAAAAACATATTTTCAAAAAAGTGGAGTTACTATTGTTTACCTCTGAGGTACAGAAATATGAAATAGTACATTTTGATATAAGTGCAGAAAGTTTGTCATGCCGGAATTCGCACGAGACGTAGGCGAGTATGTTATGGAACTGAGGGCTGCAGTGACTGAACGTGTATCACTTTTTTCAATACACTTACAAAGAAACGAATAAACGGGGGGCGAATCGTGGGGTCGACGCGCGCCCAGCTTGATACGATAAATATAATAAAAGAGTGGCAGGGGAGAACACGCGCACTTTTCTGCACTAGTGCGGAAAAAGTCTATTGCGTGCCTAAAAGTGGTGGGGTTATTGAAATTAAAATACAATTAAAATATAATTAACGACGAAGCTTCAAAACTGTTATTATGAAAGAAAAGTCCGATATGGTCTTGGACATCTAAGCCACATACACCCGTGAACCTTACGACTACCATAGAAAACGAAGTCTTGGAAAGAGAGACATAAATTTTGTTAAAAGTTGATATCTCGTTTGTTTTACTACCAATGATATTATTTTCACAGTTAAACTTTTGTATTAATTAACTGGTTAATTGACAAATAATGTTAATGTACATATTCCCTATTGTCTGGATTAGATCGTATATCAAATCGTCATATCCATTAGAATAAATTCGTTTCTTACGAAAAATTGCTTTGAATTGGCCCATTTCCCGTGGCGTCAGACAAGCACTCGCTTTACCAGACCGCAATATACTTTCTTTTAAATCGTTTTCAAATAGAAGAACACCATCCAAATATCGCTAAAAAGCTACAAGCATTTAATTTGAACGCAAATTAAAAATGAGTAAAACAAGAGAAGGTCGGGGAACAAACGCCACGAAATAAAAGAAAATAAGTGCATATGTGCGCAGCGTGTTGGCGCGCGGGTCCGGTGTCGGCGGGAGTATTCTGTAACCAACCAATGATTATTGTGATAGAAGGGATTTTTTATTAGAAGAGAAGGTAGATAGATAGCGGAGATGAAAATGTTAAGATGGATGTGTGGTGTGACGAGAATGGATTAAGTGAGAAATGAGTATATTAGGAGAAGTTTGAAAGTGGTGCCAGTGACTGAAAAGTTGAAAAGAAATCTTTTGTTTTGATATGGTCCTGTGATGAGGAGGGATGAAACTCATGTTGCTAAAAGAGTTATGAGTTTACATGTGGGTGCATGGAGGGAAGCCAAAGAAAAGATGGATGGATTGTGTGAGAAGTGATATGAAACAAAAGGGAGTTAGTGATAGCGTGACGAGTGACAGGACAGAATAGAAGAAAAGAACGTGTTGCGCCGACCCCAAATAAAATTGGACAAGGCCAAGAAGATGATGAGAAGGTATGTAGATATACAGTAAAAAAATGAAACAAGACAGAATGAAAAAGAATGTATTGTAACTTTTAGAACAAAACAACTTTGGCATTAGCTTAAACATAACATAAACTTGAGCACAATGAATTTTAAAAACAAACAAACTTAGTCCCTTTTTAAATTTCGCTGAAAATGTATGGTTGCGTTTACGACAAAGCTGAACTCGTTTAAATAGGTACTGTAAAATCTAGAAACACAATCCAAATCTAAGTATCTAATCAATTCAAAATTATCTACGAGTAAGTTCTATTTGTCTTAGAAGATTAGTTATTTTAGATTTAGACAAAATCTTCGTATTAAACTGCCAACTGGTACCATCTTGATCGTTGAGTTGATTAATTTGTTAATAATTGATTTCAAATTGACGTTTTAAGAGGATTACGATGTTATCTGCGAGATTATCGTTGTAAAATGAAGCCAATTGGATTCAAAATACTTGAATGAACAAGTTTCGAATTATATGGCTTAAATAGGACTAGGATTGAAAGAAGAGATGACTGACATCAAAATGAATGATTATTGTGAAACATTTTGAACTTATTAGTGCTAACTTTTCTTCGTCGGAGAGTATTGCGGCAAGTGTTGTGCCACAAAATAGGTAGGTACAGAAGACAATCAATATACAATGGTAGACATCCCACCCATACGCACAAAACGTTTTGCGAACACATTTATTGTGCGTACAGCCAAGGAGTGGAATTCCCTGCCGGAATCTGTGTTTCCTGATAGCTACAACTTAGGAGTCTTTAAGTCGAGAGTGAATAGGTTTCTTCTAGGCAAGCGTGCTTCATCGTCGACCACATCATCGCTTACCATCAGGTGAGATAGTGGTCAAACGCAAGCCTATCATTAATAAAAAAAAAAAAACAATCTCATGTATATTTCACTTTTTATACCTACGCTCGGTGGACGCACACTAATGAGCGTTTGAGCCGGAACTGTTCGACGAGTGAGCCGAGACGCGACCGAGATATCGTGTCCGTGAGCGGTGTCTATGTGTGCGTTGCTCGAGCGCGCTTTGAATGTAGATTGACTTTCTTCTATTTTGTGGTTGTGCCTACCTGTAATATCAAGCAGGAACCCCGCATTATTCCAGGATAAAAAGTAGATTGTGTATCCATCAGTGTAATATTTTTTTTGAAATCGTACGAGACTAGCTCATAGTCCAAATTTCGGTAAGTCCCCTCTTTGAGGATTGGCTGGAAAGACGTCACGGCGTCATGCGAAAAATGAAGACTTTCCGCAGGACGCAGGTTCTCATTTGACATGGTAAGTTCGGGAGGTTCCGACAAAGAGTAGCACGCTAACCGCCTGGAGCGAACTGGAGTCGTCGACGGAGCGTAGTTTTCAGTAAACCGTAGGGGCCCAACAGGGCCGAAGCCTACTGGGGCCATGGGTTGTGCGAAAACGTACCCCGGGGCCCTGGAACGAATGCAAAGAAGAAACAGGATTGGGTTTTAGTCAGTAAAGGTCTGATACTCCTTCTCGCTCTGCACAAGTGCGGGAGAAGTCATTGGATGATTACCCACCTAAAAAAAAGTTCAAACTTACAAATTATATTAATTTAAAAAATTTGTTAATATTAATCAAAAAGTTATAAGCCAAAAAGGCAATAACGTAAAAGATCTTATAAAATATCGTCCACCATCAGAACTGGCGACAATATTAAAAACAAATACAGAATAGCGTCTCGGCCACGTTTTTGCGCGGGGACATTTATTGTTGTAATGGGGCCCACTCATATTTCTCCTCTTTGTTAGTTTTTACTTATTACCACGTCGCAGTCCGCGTATGAATAATTCCCAGGGAATGTACCGGCGTGATCATTTCAGATTAAATTTTCATTTCGCATTTGGCTTTGGGTCGTTCGCAAGGAGCAGTAAGCTTGCAATATTCATAATATGGGTTCGGATCTGCATTCGTAGTTGCGTCGCCCGCCGCGCCCTGCTCCACCATGTCGGATTGTCGCATATTGAGCTGTATTACACTCGAATGGATTTCATGTTTCGCTTTGTTAAGGCATGTTGTGGTTGGCGTTTTTGCAGATTAGGAATAGGTAGTATAATTCGTTCCAAAACACAAATTGCAGACGTAGGGTGCTAAGCCGCTAAACTAAAATGGGACCGGGCAGGCCACATCTGCCGAATGTTGCAATAAAATTGGACGAAGGCAACCAATGACTACCGAAAGACGCAGCGTTGGAAGGCCTCCTACAAAGTGGACCGATGACCTGGTGAAGGTTACGGGAAACCGATGGATGCGAGACGCACAGGATCGTTTGTTGTGGCGACACTTGGGGAAGGCCTATGTCCAACAGTGGACGTATATCGGCTGAAATGATGATGATGATGAACCAATGACTGGATCCCGAACAGCAGGAGCTGGCGACGCGGTAGGCCCAGCAGGAGATGGCGTGACGATTTAGACTCCTAAAGCATTGGCCAGAATTGGCTGAAGACAGAGAAACCTTCGTCCTGCAGTGGGACACAACATGCTTATAATAAACTAGCTTTTGCCCGCGGCTTCGCCCGCATATGTAAAATATAGCCTATGTCACTCAGGAATAAAGCAGCTTTCTATTGGTGAAAAAATTTTAACAATCGGACCAGTACTTCCAGAGATTACCTCCTACAAACAAAAAAAAAACTAACTTGACCTCTTTATCATAAATATAGATATAGATAAGTAAGGAATGGTTATTTATACTCGTATTAGAAAAGTGGATGGGAAAAGGTCTCTTGGGTGCAGCTCATTACGTTGGTTTGACCAGATCCACACCGCACTTGACTCTACGGTATACATTGCCCTTCACTGCCAGAGACAGGAACTGATGGAGGAATATCATACAAACGAAAGTGATCATGACCCTCAGAATTGACGAATACGACGCAAGGAGTGGGAGGATTCGTATTTATATTCCATTCATTTCAATGTTTACTGTACTGCGGATTCTGCGATAAAATAATAAATTGGTCATTATAAAATAGCCTGTTTATTCTTAAAACTAAACATCACATCGTAAACTAGAATTAAATTAAAGTGAAGCGTCATTCATTAGTTTTCATCAGGGATGTCATGGATATGAAATTTCGGATACGGATTGGATACGGATATAGAAATGATTATTATACCGGATACGGTTACGGATACGGAAATGAAATTATTTCGGATTAACCGTTAGTTTCGGATAATTTCGGTTACGGATATTAGATATTTAAGGAATTTCAGAAGTAAAATATAAATACTATTTAAAATATAAATACTATTTATATTTTATGACGCGACACGTTATAAAAAGGCTGTCATAACGTGTCGCAATTAGGCTCCGCCCCTATCCGATATTATCCAAAACTTTTATTTCGGATTCGGTTACGGTTATAGATATTATTTTATATCGGATATCCGATAGTTTCGGTTACGGTTATGGAGCTCCCTAACATCCCTGTCTCCTGTCTCATGTGTGTGAAAAGTCTCATGATGTAAAATCATGAGACTTTTACAGATCAGCAGTTCTTATCTCGAGTGAAAGCCCAAAGTAAGTGCTGTGGGATCCTTCGAAGTACTGAAGGATCAGAGGAATTTGAGGATTTTCCACAAAAAAACAAGTATTGATTCATCATAAATGTTAACATTCTATTGTACTTTGTTAAAGGTCTGCCCAAGAGATTAGATTCAAGCTTTTTGTGTTCGACAAACAACGTAGTGACGTAAACGATAGAGAACATTCGTGACCCCGATGGTTAGTGTGGTTTATCCGTCCTGCAGGTACCTAAATATTCAAGCGGCGACCACAAAAAGCGATGGCAATATAAAGAGGTTCGCAGAACGCAGGTTTTTGCCCAAACGTTTATAATACACGGTGCTAAAAGCATAATATCCACAAAAACTCGTAGCCTAGTCGCTACGTTATAACCGTATAACAGGCAGGATAGGAAAAAGTGTAAAATAAAGCCCCGAGGCACACCGGGCGCCGACGTATCCGCATGAATATTTTAGTGAAAGTTTGCTTCAATATTTCGTATCTGTTGTTTTGTTGGTCCGTTAAATAGGTTATTTTCTGCATAACGCAAACATTGATGTTTATAGACTCTGTGGAGTATAGTGGCTAAATAATGTCAGTTGAAGCTGAAAAATAAAAATCACAGATATGTTTTTCACTATTTTGCAGCAAATGTTCAAGATATCTCGAATAACCACTGCGAGTAACCAATCAGATACGCGAGCAGTGGAATCAATAGATCAAATCTCAAACTTGAGTATACGAATCCGATGAACAAATCGATTTCAGAAGTGAAACTTTGCCAGTTAACTATCGAGGCTTTGCAAGTTTTCGCAGATTAAAAGTCCGCCACGTGGTCGTAAGACTCGTGAGGGGTGAATATCCGAGGCGCGGTGTGTTCAGGGGATGAAAGAGGTGGCGTTGTGTGCCCTAATTACCGCCCATTTATAACGGCCACGGCCGCGGTCCGAGCGATTTTTATACTTTTTGCTGCCACACCACCTACGCGTTATATTTTAAGAGAAAAACGGCGCGCTAAATGTTACTCGGTGTGCAACGGAGTTAAGTAGCATTCTAATTGTCGAGGCACTCAGGTGGCTGCGAGATTAGAATTAGTTTAAGTAGTGAGTGCTGGTGTTTAATACTTATAGCTTAGAAAGCTTCTTTTGAACCATAACCTGAACCACTATCGATCTGTCATCCTGTATGGTATGAATGATTAAATACTAGTCTCTGCCCACGGGGTCGCCTGCCGGTATTAAAATTACCTTTAAGAAATCGCAAATTGCAATAAGACCGCCAATTGTATATTTTTAGGGTTCCATTTTTTTTTATCCATACCTCAGTCTTTAAAAACGGAACCCTTATCACTATTTCGATGTCCGTCTGTTAAAACCCTTTTTCTCAAGGAGGTATGGAGGTATTATAATTGAAATTAGTACTCAAGTCTACTATTCTTGGAACCAGAAAAAAAAATCATTTATTTGCCAAAATCGAAGGTCTAAGTCAATCAATCTAATGATAACCCCGTTCATGTTCCGTTCAGGCGTAAATTTTGACACTCGCAATGAAATCAAAACTTATCGGAAACTTCCCGTTGACCTCCAAACACCTTCAGGATTTTCCTGAAGGTGTATAATAAAGTATTTTATTTAATAAATTCGTCTTGATTCGAGTCATGATCCAAGATCCAAGACACGACTGGGGAGTGATTGATGAACAGACATAGACTTTCATATTTATAACAACAGTAGGAAGAAATTATTAGCAGGATGTCTGGTACACATTAATCCCTCATTATTGTATACAAAGACGAATGATATAATTTAATGAGCAGCAGGTTGCCATAGTGATAGGAAGAGAAAATTAGTTATAATATTTCTGAAGCGATAAACATTTCAAGAAATCATTAAATCTCGCTCTGGGTGTAGCGTAAACGAGTGTAAGAATTTTACTCACTAAAATCAACCTGTTCCTTTAGTACCTACTTCGAAGATTCCTACAGCACTTATCAGTATTTTGGGTTTTACTTGAGATTTGAAGTGCTCATCTGTAAAAATCTCACCTTGAAAACTAAGATGTCCGGGTGTCGCCACTGTGTGGACTGCCCGGAGGGCACGGTGGAGCAAACGGTAGAGGTGTCCCCCGCTTGAGCAGAGCATCGCCGTGTCCTTGCGGGGGCGATCGGCGGCGGCAATCTTTCGCGCCGGGCCCTGGCCAAGCTATGGTCCGGAGCGAGGAGGAGTGGCAGGCGGTCGCCTCCTTCTGCGAAGCAGTACTGCTAGCAAAGAAGGAGGCCGACCGCATCAGGCAACGGCGCTCACGCCCCAGCCGCCGATCGCAGATCCCGATTTCCGGCCACCGTAGGCGCGGGCTTGCAAACGGCGAGCAAAATCAAAATCAATCAAAATCAAAGCATTTATTTCAAATAGACCATTTACAGGCACTTTTGAATAGTCAAATGTCGGTCAGTCCAAGAAAAGTGAAGCTAAATTGCATGTTCCAAAGAGTAGGTCTCTATGGAGAAGAACGTGCAAGAAACTCCATGGACACTCTTTTAAAGCATATTATGTGTTACATATAATGCTTGGTTACATATTACTTGTTGCTTCTATCATGTGAGCACAATGTCGATAATGAAATAAAAATGTAAAATAATTAAAAGATAGAAACTGAATTAAGCCACTGGCAGCTAAGAGATGACCAGTTCCATCTGACGGCACCCGTTCACGAGCATGACGCGTGCATCAGCCCCACTCAGCTCAACCATTTTGAAGGGAACTGAACGACCCAATAACACATGCCACCAACAGCGAGACATTAGAGTGAGCATGACAAACTCTCAACTGCCATGCTCGTAATGTCAAAAAAAAAAAAGTTGTAACCTAATAAAAATGCTCCATGGTGCTTCACATTCACAAACTTGAAAAAAGTGCTTCTACATTATACAATGCAATGTCTTTCAAATTAAATAATAATAATATTAGTTTCCAACTAATCAACTAATTAGTACGCCCTAGTGGTAGTGGAGCTGGACCAGCATTGAGCCAAGCATTTTTATCTTGAATATAATCCTCCAACTTATAATATGCTTGCCTGCATAGTGTGCGTTTAATACAAGATTTAAATTTCGTTTCATTGAGTTCTACTATTTGGGGTGGTATTTTATTATAACATTTCAAACAGTACCCCATGAAAGAAGCCAGTCTGAAACCTGGTTGAACTAATTGATCCCTATTTCTTGTAACATAATTATGTCTATCGCCTCTTTTGCTAAAAAGATGAAGATTTTTTCTAACATACATGATGTTTTCATAGATATATTGACAATGTACCGTCATTATGTTAATATCTTTAAACAGTTCCCTTAAAGAATCGCACCGGCGGAGATTGTAAATAGCTCTGATGGCTCTTTTCTGTAATATAAAGATTGACTCGATATCTGCAGCCCGTCCCCATAGTAAGATACCGTACGACATGACACTATGAAAGTAACTAAAATAGACTAGTCTAGCGGTATCAATATCCGTAAATTGGCGGATTTTTCTAACAGCATATGCAGCTGAGCTAAGCCGCCCTGCAAGAGATGTTAAGTGAGGACCCCATTGTAGCCTTGAGTCAAGCGTAATCCCCAGGAAAATCGTTTTATCAACAAATTCTAGTTTTTCATTATTCAATACAATGTCACAATCACTACTTTTGACATTCGGTAAGGAAAATCTTATGCATTTAGTTTTTTTCTCATTTAGAACCAGATTATTAGCAGTGAACCAGTTTTGAACCTGCAATAGAGCAACGGGTAGCTCGCTGTCCGACCGTCCGATAACCGTCCGAACCGATCCCAAGTCAATCGTTAAATCCACAGGACAAAATACTATAAAACGAATGAAAATACTTATAATATATAAATATACCCTGCTCCTCATTGCGTCGTATTTTTCAATGCTGGGGGTCT
The DNA here is from genome assembly GCA_910589285.2 of Mythimna ferrago. Taxonomy (NCBI): domain Eukaryota; kingdom Metazoa; phylum Arthropoda; class Insecta; order Lepidoptera; family Noctuidae; genus Mythimna; species Mythimna ferrago. Next base: position 27,630,707 of record OU342683.1, read on the forward strand.
AATAACCACCTGTGTCTCATCAGTTGCCTTTACATTCCAGGGCCGCAGTAACACACTCGCACAATCCCCCAGCCAACAATTTAGGTATCCTAACATGGATTTTATTTCGAATGAAATCGACCCACATCTCAACAAGTCATTATATCTCAAAACCGTGCTCTTTTCAACTTTCCGCAGCATCCTGCACATTCTGCACTAAAGCGATCAAATTGTTTGTCGTTTGTTCGCTCTCCGAATAACGAAGCGTGCTTCTAACGTGCTTCAGTAAATCTAACAATGCTTCTACCGACTACTTACATAGCTGGGCCATTAAAATTGAGTTTAAGTAGTTGTGATCAATAGATGCTTACAATCACAGTTATGTACTTATATCTGTGTACTTATATGGTTCACGTACGACCTTTAAAGTGCCTTAAGAGCCGGTTGCAGTCACTGAGCATTTCAATAATCGTTGATCTCGTGTCGACTTTGCGGCCCCGTAATAGTGATTTTATTTTTATAAAATAAAACATATTAACTATTCAAGATTTTTGTTTTTTCTAGATCCTTTTAAAGACAAGCGTTATTATTTTATGTAACTTTCAAATATTTGAGATCTCGTAGACATACACAGTTGGGGATGTCAGATTTTGATTTTTTTTTTTCATCGAGACAACTATTTTATATCATGTTTTTTATTTCTACCCAGCGGTTGGTCATATGGATTTTAATAAAATAGTTTTGCACTCTTTTATATTTGTAGATTTCCAGAGGTTAAAAAAAATTCAAAATTAGTAAAACTTGGCATTAAAAAGGGTAACAACCCGCTTCTGTGACAAAATGTTGCTTACTCACTTACTTCGTTACTTAGTTTTCTTTCGCAGGCCCAAAAAGGTAGATTGAACAAGTATTAAATCGGTCTTTATATCACCAAATTCGAATTACTTTTTTCTATCCGTCCTGTGTCTTTAACACAGAATGTTAGAGTGACCGATAAAGAACTGTGGGTACGCCATAATTATGGCGGTAAGTCCCTCTTTGAGGAGTGGCTGGAGAGGCGTCATGGTGTCCTCAACTTTCGTATAACGCAGGTACTTGCCGGACATAGTAAGTTCAGGAGGTTTCTTTATCGGGCTCAGGCGGAAGAAACACTCGGCTGTCACCATCATCCGAAGAACACGATGGAGAATACAGCTGTGTCCACGTGGGGTGGTCGGTGGCGGCGATCTCTCGCACCGAGCCCGAGTTCCAGGCCATGGACGACGACGAGCAATGGGTAGCTCACCGTCCACGTCACGCGGGCAGCGTGTACTGTTCCACGTGCACCTCAAAGAGATGTCCTAAAAGGGAACCCGTAGTCTTGCAACTTAAAGACACAGGTGTGGTTTTAGTAGATAAAAGAAGACCGATTTGTTATACAATTGTGCTCAGCTATTCGGTCAATAATTATAATTACTTACTTTATGATCCATTATCTTAGCAAAATAACCCTTATTCCCTTACAATACGAGAAACAACGTCCTGCCGAGAGATTAAGAGAACAGAAATAAAAGAACTTAGTTAAACACTGACTCAACAGTTCTCAAGCCGAATTAGCGTACAAATATTAATTAACTATACTCTTGAGTTAATCCGGAGGACTTGAGAGCCGGGCTTTCAGTAGAGATAACGGCACAGTGCCCTGTTAGCCATCAGACGGGCTATGAGTCGGTTATCGCGCCCCGCCTTCTGCAGATTATTTACACATTTATTTATGTTTTGAGTATAAGCCGGTTTCAGCAACTACAGACGTCCATTATGAGGCTTACATAGATGTGGTAGGGTTAGGTAGGGGTGCTCAATTTTATGTAAAATTGTATAGGGTACTTTATTTATATCTGAGTTTTTGGGATATAAAATATAACATCATCATCAGAATTCTCCTTTATGTCTTCTATAGATTGAAAACGGGTGCCACGAAGTGGTAATTTGAGTTTACGAAAAAGATAGAAGTCGGCTGGAGCCATATCTGGCGAATATGGTGGCTGCTCGATGGTATTTGTTGAGTGTGTGGTCAAAAATTCGTTCACTAGGATGGCCTTGTGCGAAGGCGTGGTGCAAAATCCAAGAATTTTCTTTCCACAAATCTGGCCTTTTTCGTCGAATTTGCTCTCTTAAATGCCGCATAACGCTCAAATAATATTCTTTATTTACCGTTTGACCTTCCGGTAAGAATTCCGTGTGCACAACACCGCAACAGTCAAAGAAAACAGTCAACATGACTTTGACTTTTGATCGACTTTGGCGTGGTTTTTTCGGTTTGGTTCTTCCAACTGAAGAAGGCGCCACTCCGAAGCTTGTTGACTTGTTTGCATGTCAAACTCGTAAACCCACGTCTCGTCGCCAGTAACAATGCGTTTCATGAATGTTGGGTTTTTTTCGATGGGAAAAATCATCTTATGACAAACCCCGCTCTTGGGCGGAGCGGGAGATAGTGTCAGACTTTTACTGACTAAAAAACCCATCCCGTTCCTTCAAGCCTTCATACCGGGGCTCGAGCGCCCTTTCGGATAACCCTGACCCCAGTAGGCTTCGACCCGGCTGGGCTGTTGCTGACAACTCCTTGAGGCGCGCGGGAACAGCGCGCGCCGTCGACGACTTGGGTTTGGTCCGGACAGTTACCGGACGGCCGGACAGCGAGCTACCCATTGCTCACTGTCCGCTCTCCCGCGCTTACGGTGGCTGGAAATCGGGATCGGAATCCCGGCGGCGGCGAGAGCAGCCTCCTCCTTAGCGAGCATTACTGCTTCGCAGAAGTCGGTGACCGCCTGCCACTCCTCCTCGCTCCGGACCATGGCCTCGACCAAGGCCCGGCGCGAGAGGTCTCCGCCGCCGATCACCCTCACGAGGGCACGGCGATGCTCCGCCCAAGCAGGGCACACCGCGATTGTGTGCTCCACCGTGTCCTCCGGGCGTTCCGCACAGTGGCGACACCCGGGCGTCACTTCCGCTTTAATTCGGAACAGGAACCTCCCGAACTTGCCATTTCCGGTGAGGACCTGTGTCATGCGGAAGGTAAGAACGCCGTGAGGTCTTTCCAGTCACGCCTCAAAGAGGGGACTTATCGCCATAATTGTGGCGTGCCCATGACGGGGATGCGATAGTCGCTGACGCCATTCCACCATGAGATCCCGCCGGAGCTCTGTCCGCCATGCCGTGACCTGTCACGGCAGAGGACTCGATCCGGCGGGCGGATGCGGCGCCTGCAGTATCTGGCGTACCGGCGTCGCGCGTGATTGCACGTGTTGCGCAGTGCAGCGATCTCCGGCGACCACCAGTACACCTGGCGCTTAGCACGTCCTGGACGGACTCGGGGCATTGCCGCGTCGCAAATTTGCGACTTTGCCTCCCGGAACCACTCCGCCTCGACGTCGATGTCGACAGGCCTGTCCGGTGCTTGCACCCAGGCCTGTACCATCGCGACTTCCAGGAGGAGCTCCCGGTCCATCTGCTTAAGCGCCCACCGCGGACCGCAAGGGTTCTGTCGGACCGGCGCGGTCGAGGTTTCGGCGGAGACATCCAACCGGATGTACCGGTGGTTGGAGAAGTAGCCAGTCGACGACACGCGGCGACAGAGCGGGGCTGGCGAACGACAGGTCCACCACTGATTCACCCCGCCTCCGCACCAACGTGGGGACAGAACCCCAGTTCAGGACGACCAGGCCCAGCTCCAAGGCCCAGTCCTCCACCATCCAACCCCGTGGGTTCGTATGCCGGGAACCCCAAGCCGTGTTCTAGGCGTTGAAGTCCCCGAAGACGACCTCGGGAAGGGTACCGAACCCAGCGACGATGGCATTTAGCTCCATAAGGGAGACATGGAGTTCGTCGGGAGATCTGGTCGGGAACAGGTAGACGCCTACCACTGCAATGTCCCCGACCCATGCTGCCACGCAACCCCGTCCCCTCGTGATGGCCTCGAGGGGCGGGGTACCGGCGGCGGCCGACGAAATTAACGTCACCGAGCCGTCCAGGTCCTGAACCCAGCGGGGATGGACGTAGTACGGCTCGGAGACGACGGCGACATTGATCGACCACTGCGCCATGCTCTGGAGCAACAGATCCTGAGCGGGGGCGCTGTGGTTGATGTTCGCCTGGAGGAGACGTAATGGTGTCGTTATTGACATTCCATTACAGTCTCCTCCTGAGCCCCCTGTGCGGGCACTGCCACGGCGGGAGCGGCGGCGACAGCGGCGGCAGCCAAGGTGGTGGCTGCGGCGGTGAGGACGTCAGGGTGGATGGGCCTGACCTTGCCCTTGGCCTTGGCGAGGGGGTCGCAGGACCTGCCCCCAACCCGGTGGTCGGCCGGCTTGCCTGCAGCCGCATATGCGTAGCAGTGCGGCTTTGCACGGCATTCGACGGCCTTATGCCCGGGCTGTCCGCACTGGTGGCAGCGGTCACTGCGGTCCTCTGCGGCGCAATATGCTACCACGTGGTGTCCCACGTGACAGCGGTAGCACCGCAGAGGTCTGGGCTCCAGCATCTTCACCTGGGCCGAAACCCAGCCCACCAACAGCCTTCGACCCTCGGCTGTTATGGCCTTGGCCACCGACACGGGGCAGCTCACTGTGACAGCTCGCATGTCCGTGCTGTCAGCGCGGATGGTGCCCGCCCGGACCTGATCGGTCGTGCACCCTCCCGCCCTGACGATGGCGGCCACCACTTCCTCTACCCTGACAGAGTCGTCCAGACCCATGATGCGCATGTCTACGCTCTTGGTGGGTCTGGACACTCGGGCCTCCTCGGCGTCCAGGGACGCCCTGATCTTTACGGCCAGAGCGTCTGCGAGTTCCCCGCTATTTGCCCCAGGGACCTCCAGCATTCGGGCACCGGTAGCAGTGCGCCTCATCCGGAAGCCCTCTGAGGCTCCGAACTCGCCGAGGTGGCCAATCACCGCCTGCTTGACTTTTGCCATGACTGCATCGTAATTGACACCCTTCTTTTTCGCAGCTAGCTGTAGTGTAATCACTACAGCTGCGGAAGTCGGGGCGCGAAGTCGAGCAGCCATGGCCCGCTTTTTGCGGTCTTGTCGCCGCCTTCTTTTCTTGGCCGCCCTTGCCGCCTTGCTCGCCTTTTTCTTGGCACCGACGACCGTCCACTCGGCGCCAGCCGAGGGGTCTTCGGGCGGAGGAGGCGGCAGGCGCGACCTAGTCGCCGCCGCGGCGGGAGGTCCTACCGGTTTGGTGGCAGCCGCCACCCTACCCTTCGGGGGAGGGGCAGGCTTCCCCTGCCGCTGCTGCTGCTTGGCCGCCAGGACCGGCCTCACAGGCTCCGGCGCCGCAGCCATGTGCCTGGCCTGCTCCGACGGGCTCGCCCTGGGTGTTGCAGTTGTGGCCGCGGCGACGGCGGCTTACGACGCCGTCCTCTTCTGGCCGGAGGCCGCGAGAGGGGGGCGCAGGACAATGCCCTCCAAGACAGAGAACTGGCTCTGGATCCGTTCCTGGAACTGCTGCTGCTGTTGCTGCTGTTGTTCCCGGAAGGCAACCAGCTCCTGCCGCAGCAGGGAAACTACGTCACTTCCCGCCTGGGGTGAGGGCCAGGATCGGCCCTGCTCCTGCCTGCTCCCCCCTTCGGGAGGAGAGCCCTGGAGAGCGGCCACGGCTGCCTCGAGCCGGCCAAACCTCCCGCTGAGGGAGCGCTCGTAGGGCTCAAAAACGAACCCCAGCGCCTCCCCAATCGAGGTGTTGGCCAGCTCAATGGACCGTTTTTTGGCCACCCTCTCCCTCTTATTGGCAACGCTGGTGATAGCTGCTGCCACGACCTCCCGAAACCTTGCCAGCGCTTCCTCCATCCCTTCTGGCAACTCGTCAGGGAATTTCGGCACCAAGACGCTGGCCTGCTCTTTCGTGACCTCCGGGGGTCGCCGGGACGCTTCTTCAGCGCTCCCTCTCCCTTTGCCCGATTTTTGGGCCGTACCCCGCCCCGACGACAAGATTTTCCGGGCAGGTCCCGTCTCGTCGTCGGATGCGGAGCGCATGGCGCGCATGAACTTCTTTCTGTTGGATGCGGATTCTTCCACTTCCATCAAAAGGAGGGGCTCCTGCACCTCTTCCTCCACCTCCTTCCCGTCTGAAGTGAGTGAAGACGCGGCATCTGAATCCGACGCCGCGTCTTCACTCACCTCTCTGAGGCCGAACCTACGCCCGGCCTCCACCGGCGTCGCGGACGTGCTGGGAACTGGTCCCAGGAACTCCGCGCTGCCGAATCGTGAGCCACCCTGGCTCTGTGCGTCCACGGAGGACGGAACAGGGTCCGAAGACCTGACGCGATGGTTGTCCCCCCCAGAATACGAGGGGCAGCCCGAGCTCTGCTCGGGGAGGGATTCTCCTGCAAGCAGGTTCCTAGGGTAGTTGTTTTTTTGGCATTCCCGCTCATCGCGCCTTTTTTGAATGGGGTGGGGTCCCCATTACACGTTCGCCATCCTGGTCATGTCTGCTGAACAGACACGTACCGGAGGCGAACCCTATCTCCCCGACATCGCTATCCAGAAGGCGCCAACAGCTGTTGTGCCAGCGCTTCTGGACAGCGCACCCTCCGGGCGGTCCGACTGGACTCCGCCGTATGTTCCTCTTGGTCTGGTCTCTCGCTTGAGGCCTTCCGGCATGAGTAGTTCTACCGGCATAGCCCTCAAGGTCACTGAGACACGCAAGCCCCACCACGTCGAGGATTTTCAGTCACTATTTCCTTCACTTTTGCGATGTTAACTTCAGTTGCAGAGGTTGCTGGCCTTGGTAGGCCAGCAACCTCTGCAACTGAAGTAGTGTGCGCTCTGGTGAGCGAGGCAAATCTTCCATCACATCTCGACCGCTTTTGAATGCTTTGTACCACTCATAAGCACGTATTTTTGATAAAGTCGATTCACCGTAAGCCTTCTGTAACATTTTCAGTGACTCCGAACACGAAATTCCATTGGCGATGCAAAATTTAAGACAAACTCTTTGTTCAATGTTTTTGTCCATTATGAAATTCGCAATACACACTAGATATGATATAACTAAAAACAGCACTGTATTTAATATAAATAACAGATGCAACTCAAACTCCGCGCCAAAAGAGAAAACAGTTGTGCCAATCTAGCAACAACAAAAAAATCTAAAATTTGAATTTGGAACCATAAACAAATCATCCATTCTCGATACTTTTTTGACTGAATGTATATTAACACTAATTTTCTTTTAATAACGTTGCCTCACACGAGGTAATAACTCCTGTATTGTAGGTGCGTTCACAAACATGTAAACTTTTATACACAAGACTCCCAGAGCCGAGATACGTATCTGTAGGCCATACAACACCAATATTAGTTCCGTGTGGCATTCAAATCCACGACTCGCAACGCAGCTGCCAATCGCTCAACCACTGTGCTAACCGTGCCGTCACACATACACCCAAAATATTAAAGTATTGTTTAACCAGTACCGATACTTAACTGTACCCTAACAGCCAAGAGATCATCATTAGAATCAGGGCTCGTTATCCAAAAACGAACGAAACTAAGTTTGAACAAAATCAACGAAAAAACAATCTTCTAAATGGCAAGTAAACGAGAGGGCGGAAAAATGCATTTTTACTACCCCGATATAAAGTGTGGTCGCTTGTTTACGGGGCTCTTAAAAGGGCAGATGTCGGCTTTAAAACCATTAGTGAGATAAATTATAGCTACCTCCCCCCTCTCCCCTCCCGAAGCCCGCCTCGCTCCCTAATCCTCGGATAAAGATTTTATTTTTGGTGTAAAATGAAGAGACATCTTTTGGGTGGTGGCGTAAGATATGGAAGGTAGCGAGAGTGTTCGGTTAATTGATTTGCTTAGTATGAATATAAATAATTTTATATTGGTTTATTTGGTATCCATGGCGAATTTCCGCTTTATCTTACGGTGACTGTCCCACCAGACAATAACACCTGTCTGGTCGGAGGATCCTCCCTTTTCAACGGAGGTTTGCGGGACTTTACTCTCTGTTCTGCCTACCTCCAAAAGAGTTACTCACATGATGTCCATTTGGTTCGGACTATATATTTTGGTTGGCAGTTCGGACGTGTGGCGAGTCTGGCATCTAGTTTGGTAGCTTAGGGCTATATTTCACCGGGACACTATGATGGCGCAACTTGCCTCGCCTCCTTGGTGTCCCTGTGAAATACAGCCCTAATGGTGATGTAACTTTTTCTGAATACTTAAAAGAACTATTACACTCGCCTACTAGCTACCTTACAAAATTCTTGTTAAATGTCTAGAACAATATATTCATCTATTTTCAACTAAAATACACGCGAAGTTATAGAATCAAAAAGTGTTCACCATCTTAAGTAAATAGATAGTTTTGAGAACGATCCATTGTCGGCCACATCATCGCTTACCATCAGGTGAGATAGTGGTCAAAAGCCAACCAGTAAATAATAATAAAAGATAATAACTGATTAAGCTGTTTGATCTTTTACAATATTATCAACCATAGCAACAAGCAACGACATTAACCGCTCTCGCTTATGCTTTGCACCTCATACAGGGCTCTTGTAGGAGCTTACAGCGAGTCTTGTCTCGTATCAATATGATTTAGCCCCACAGCCCCTCAGCCACTGTCTAGCGGGGCTCGCAAGCAACTCCTAATTACTAAACCTTTGTTTTTACAAACGTTACATTCTCGGCTAATTCTAGGATTTGTTCGGGATTCCGTCAGCCTAAGTACCTACGCAGCGTAATTTTGTGTAAATCATTTACAAAACATGAGTAGTCTTTGAAAGATATTTTGAGATAAGTAATTTAATTACCTCTAAAAGATCTAAGGTCACAGTTTAAAGTATTATAAAATACTGTATGGAGGGGACATGCTAAAAGCTTGGACAATCATGGCGGAAAATCCTGAGGCGTTACGGCGTCTTCACCTTCCACATGATGCAGATCCTCACCGTCATGGTAAGTTCAGGAGGTTCCTGCACCGTGTTCAGGCTGAAGAAACGCTCGAGTGTCGCCATTGTACGGACTGCCCGGAGGATATGGTGGAGCTGACGGTGGAGCTGTGTCCATCTTGAATGGAGTACCACCGTATCCTCGCGGGAGTAATTGGCAGCAGCGGTTTCCTTCTGCGAAGCATCAATGTTAGCAAAGGAGGCCATGGCCTGTGGCGGGCTATGGGTTAATTTCTGGAAAGGTTACCCGTAGTTCTAGAACGCAAAGGGCAGCAGAAGGAATAATAATAAGTTTTTAGTCAGTAAAAGTTTGACAAGCCCTCCCACCCCGCTCTAGTGCGGGAGAAGTCCCCAGATGATTTTCCACCGTAAAAAAAAATACCCAAACAAAAACTGATCATGATATATTATTAAACCGAGAAAACAGATGGATTGAAGAAGAGAAGATTTTTGAAGAATGAAGAAGGGTCTAATGAAATGAGCATTTGAGATGAGCTCAATAACAGCTTTTCAATTCTTTCCTTGAGAATCAATAATCAAGGATCAACAAAATTCGATCTATAATACAAACACGGATCAAACGAATTAAAATGAAATCAATTTAACGGCTGCTCATACAAAATGATCATATAAGCATGAAACACAAAGACGAAGAAAATATAGAGGAAGCAATCTTGAAAAAAGACGCAACTAGTTTTTAATTCTTGCTTGCCGCATGCTTGAGGACGCTCTATAAAACATGCTTAGTAAGACAGACTGAAGTGCTTAATGCGCAGATTATGCTAATCATATTATTTTATGTTTCATAGTTGAAGCTCTTTGTCTACCTCGGACCACTAAATAAGAAACGTATCGAAGGATCATCTACCATAGCATAGCACAATCGGCCTTATAATGTTCCCACTGTTGGGACTCAGATCTCCTCTCTAAGACAGGGAATTGGCCGTAATCCACCACGTGGGCCCAAGTGTTGGTTGGCGGATGTTACATGTTTTCGAATTTTTGATTCTAGGACATGCCGGTTTCCTCACGATGTTTTCCTTCACCGTTTTGAGAGCATTGGTGATGAAATAAACTACACAAAATAATGTGCCTGGCTGGGTTTGAACCCGAAACCTACAACATGTAAGTCGGGGCCGTTACCGCTCGACCACCACTGCTTTATCATCATCATCACTAAACAACTATTATTATTATTTACAACACATTAAGATCAACTGACCACGGTCGCGTAGCTTCTTATACGCGTGTTCGTTATTATACGCTTACGAAGCCTGAAGCCTGTTATCAGCTTGTCGATAGAGTTTCACGCAGGAGTACACCGAGCGTATAATGACGAATACGCATGTGTGAAGATAGGCGTCTGTGGACAGCATGCCTAAAATATACATGCATATTATATTTATTTTCCTTACACCTAACAGAACAATTATATTTTATGTAAAACATTATGCTGGATTGGACCAATTTTTTTTTTAAATTATTGATGGTGAAGCGCAAAGTTTATTAAGATTCTAATTGGCATAGTCGTGAGATACAATTAAAAAAAAAAAATTAAGTTTCTACTTATGTTTTTACATTGAGTGTGTCTATGATAAATAAATGTATTCTTTCTTTCTTCTTCTATTCGCACTTAGATGATATTCTGATTACGACTGGTCACACTGAACGTAGCAATGACCGCTTACCCTACTTCACTACCTCCCTCGCATAGGACCCATAGACCCCCAATACACTATTCAGAGACTGAAAAGTGGTAAACCAGAAACTTCTGCGGTAAATACATATAATAATATTATCGAGAGTTGATCTTCTGCATTTTTCTTCACTGTGGTAAACCTTAGCCGTTTGCCTTAACGACGCGTTTTTTAACTTAATGGCGTTATTAAATTAAATAAATGTGTCGTTTATGAAAGTTTTTACGAGTATTGCGTAGCTGTGCTATACTTCCCGGCTTCTGTCATTAGTCATCGGCTTGTTTACAGTTTACTTGTTAAGTATTTTGGTGCTAATAAGAGGGGTAGTATGACGAATAGCTTAACTTGTCATCCTCTACAGAAACTTTTTGAACGTATTTCTTTGACGAAGTTTGCCTTGTCGTTATGGGGGTGAAATTTAGTAATGTAGGTACTACATATGTAGTAATATTTTGTAATTGTTTAATTCGCTACATGATCTTTTATCCTAAGCATAAACAAATACACTCATCTATCGCCAATCTTAGGCTTAAAGTCAGCCAAAGGGCATTGGAAAGGGCTATGCTCGGAGTTTCCTTGCGTGATCGAATCAGAAATGAAGATATCCGCAGGAGAACCAAGGTTGCCGACATAGCACGACAAATCGCCAAACTTAAGTAGCAATGGGCAGGGCACATTTCTCGCAGAACAGATGGCCGTTGGGGCCAAAAGGTTCTGGAGTGCCGACCTTGTACCGGAAGATGCAACGTTGGAAGACTTCATACCAGGTGGACCGATGACCTGCTGTAGGTTGCGAGAATCCAATGGATGCGGGACGCACAGGATCGTTTATTGTGTGACACTTGGGGGAGGCCTATGTCCAACAGTGGACGTCTACCAGCTGAAATGATGATCGCCAATCTATTTAGAGTAAGCGTGTTGAACGCAGTGTATGCGTTTGCGCAGGGCGTTAGTCAGTCATATGCTATCAGCAACTGAGTTCAGTCGTAAGCTAGGCACATACACTACTTCGCCTGTTGACTGATTAAAAGCGTGTTTTATTGAGCTTGTGGTTATTCCAGTACTTTCTTTAGTTCTTGTCCCATCGCCCTATGAGTAGCACAGTGGTATTTCCAATGTAGTAAGATTACATATATGTAAGTAGTGTTTTTTTTAACGATCCATAATGACTCTCGGCATGAAATTTTTTTGAGGTTGGGAATCATAACTCCTCCCGATCTGGGTGGTGTAAGAGGGAGTGGCAAACTGACTAAAATCCATCCGTGCCAATTGCTTTCCAGGGCCACCATGACTCTTCCAAACAGTCCCGCAGCCTTGGCAGTCACCCTAGCGGACTCCATCACTCATGCTAACAGCTCTTTGAGGTGTACAGAGAATATAAAACACCGTCGACCCGGACTTCGTCTCTATGGGACGGTAAGCTACTTATTGCTCGCTGTTCGATTTTAACAACCGTGCCGAGCTCCACGGGCTTGAGTACGGCGAGCAATGGGTAGCTCGCTGTCCGACCGTCCGGTAACTGTCCGGACCGAGCCCAAGTCGTCGACGGTGCGCACTGTTTCCGCGCGCCTCAAGGAGCTGTCAGCAACAGCAGGGGCCCAGCTGGGTCGAAGCCTGCTGGGGCCAGGTTTAATTCGAAAGGGAAGCTCGGTCCCGGTACGAAAGGTACGAAGGAATGGTGTGGGCTTTTAGTCAGTAAGAGTCTGACACTATCTCCCGCTCCGCCCAAGAGCGGGGGTTGTCATTGGATGATTTTTCCCACCATAAAAAAAAACCTCACAACAGTAACCGGGTAACACGGTACAAGCTTTGGAAAGACTGGTGCTGTATTTTCGAATACGATCAGACTAACAGTTAACCATAATTCTCGTTCATGGGTTTGATCACTATCCACGTGTAGCGATATCTATGGTACCATGAACTGAACAGTTCGAGATCCCGTACCGCGCAATTAGAGTTTTCAGCGCGATTTAAACATATGCTACAGCCCAAAATTATCTATCAGGCAGTTGCCCAAATCAGCCATAACACCTATCTGGTCGGAGGTTCCTCCCTTTTCAACGGATATTTGCGGGACTTTACACTCCGTTCCGTATACCTCTAAACATACATCAACATCAGGAAGCGCTATTTTAACTTAAAAATCAGTCCAACTTATAATTTAGCAAGGACTACAATTCTTTAATTTGTCTTTCGCAATCTCGAACAAGTTCTAAAAACGGGAGCATCTATAAAAGAACTGGGCAGAGTTCAGGCGTAGAATCACTTGCCACTAAATCACTGTTGTTGCCAGGAAATTAACGTCAGTGGGAAGAAATTGCCGCTTGTTTTAAATTCAAGGCGCGGCGTGATGCGGAACCCAAAAGGGGCGGGGCAGGCTCTACAGACATTACTAAGATAAATTACGATTGCTGCGAATTGCTTCGTTTTCTCGAGTACGTACTTTCTGTAATCCCCTTAAGGTAAGAAAAATACAAAACGTTCCTTGAGTCGAGATGGCAGTTGAGGAACTGATTATAGAATCGGGAGTTGGGCGTAATCCTTTTTGTTTTCGCGCTCAACCATTGTGTGGTGCGTGTAGTCGTGCATGGTAGCCTGTAAATACAATTGCCAATTATGGCCCTTGCTCCCAAGCAGTGCCATAAAACAGTGACACTCTGAAGCCTCGGTAACCACTAGGTTAATAAGTTTTGAAAAAAAAAAATAAGTTTAATAAAGAGTCATGTACAATATTATTAACATATGTTTTTCTTGCTTGGCTAATATTTTTGAGAAAAAAAAACTTTGATATTTAGAAATATGTTTAAAAAAAAGCCAGTTAAGTGTTTTTTAGAATGTAAATATAGCATATGTAAATCAGTCAATATTTTGCAAAGAAAATAGTTTTAAAGGTCAGCGGGGCTCTATGCGGGCGCAGGCGGCAGTATTCAAGGGATTATACGCCTTACGGACGCGTTAAAATATCAGGCGTGTGTGTGAGATTGCTTTTGCAATATATTTCTAAATTATTTAGACTTCAACTATCTTAAATTCGTTGGTAATTTATTTTGTTAACATTTTATTGATAGTTGTAATTATTTACATATTTCTGGCCTTTTTTTATATAGCCTCTTTTTAAAAATGTGAATTTTAGAACACTGTAGACTCCATGAATTCTTAGATTACTTCTTATTACAACTCATTTTTTTTTATTATGTATTCTTTTTTTTGTGCTTTTGGGTATAATAATGACTAATCTACACTGTTCTTACATAATATCTATTATTACTGTAATATTGAAATATGTAACGACAACCACTTTTTTTTAATAGAGTAACCATGGGGTTTCTTGCCGGTTCTTCTCCATAGGAAACGATCAATTTGGAACCGTGCACTAGCTTCTGAAGTTTTATAAATGCCCATGTAGGCGTATGTGAAATAAAAATATTTTGCATTGAATTGAAAAAAGAAAGATGGAGCTATACACTCGATATAGCTGTACAAATGGAACGTGTTAAGAGGTCGTGGTAAGGCCTCAGAATCTGCATCATTTTTTAATTATTTTTTTGGGTGGAAAATCGTCCAACGACATCTTCTGCCCTTTGTGTCAAATTTTTACTGACTAAAACTCACTCTCACTCACTCAGTTCCTTCGTTGCCTTTCATACCCGGGCCAGGTTTTTCAGAAGCGTGCCCATGGCCCCAGTAGGCTTCGATCCTGCTGGGCCCCTACGGTTTGCTGACATATCCTTGGGGAGAACTTGTATCTTTGTGGTAATTATAATAATATTATCGAAGTGTGCCACTAAGAAAATAGTGTAGGTTATTTGTAGCATATTAGATTTTTAATAATTTTTGTGTATAGCGCTAGGAATTCCAATAAAAAGCTGAAAGTAGTAAAGATATTCTGCGCTAAACATTGAGATGAAAAAATACTAATGCTACATACGTTTTGAGTTAGTACTACATATCGGATTTTTCTAAATAAATGAAGAAAATGTCTTGTGATCACACTCGGAATGTTTTGATTGCCAATACCGTATTTCATTGAAAGCTATTTAGTAGACCGTTCAGTAATTACAGGCCGTGGCGGCCACTCGGGCGGAAAATAAAATGTGCGTTAAATTTACTAAAATAAAATATTTGACTAGTGCTGCTAGTAAATGGTTTATGCTTGAACGCATTTCAATGTTTACTCAATTTTGCAAATTGGTGAGATTTATCAGTATATTCTATTATATCTTTATTTTAGTCGATGAAATCAATAGAAGGCATATTTTTTAGTAATCCTAGTTGGCCTTTTCTTTTCTGAGGTTGGTAAATTGGTATTCATTAAACGACTTCTCACGCTCTTGGATAGAGTGAGAGGGCGAGTCAGACTTTTACTGGCTAAAACCCATTTGTGTCCTTCAGTTGCCTTTTGCGTTTTGGGCCACGGTCACTGTTTCAAACGTTCCCACAGTCCTAGTAGGCATCAACCTTACTGGGCCATTTCAGTTTGCTGGTATCTTTACTTGGCGCGAGTGAAACACTCTAGATCCTGGTCCTTACCTGATGGTACCCGCTTATGTTCCTTTGTTTGCTCTTTGCGTTCTAAGGCCACAGTAACTCTTCCAAACGTTGCCGCAATCCGGAGTTGCTTTGTGTCAAATGTTTCATCACAATAGCCCAAAACATTTCCCTCAAAATATTCTACAAAACCAAAGACTTTTTAAAGTAAGTTCCTGTAACAACGGCGGTATAATAAACCCTATCGGTATTCAATAAAGCCGGTTCTTGGCGATATACTTATTTACGAGGTAAGTTTGTTAGAGAGCTGTAAGAGAGAGGCGCACGCCGGTCACACGTCTACCGGCGACCTTTCGATTTAGCATCAACGCCTATAATAAATTCGAGGCTGGCGAAGTCTGACGATTGTCAAATAACGAAGTCACTTATGCTTTTTATTTCTTGGAAATTTGGTTTTTTATCTACTTTATATTTAGGTACTTATTTAACTTACTTTTTTTACTTTATACTTATTTAATAAGCTTTTATTGACTGGGTTTTTATTGACAGATGGTCTTTGGAGGTTCTGTAGTGGTGACCGCGTACCGGAAGAGACAACTTTAGAAGACTTCACAGGGTAGACCGATAACCTGTAGAGTTGCGGGAATCCGATGGATGCAAGACTCACAGGATCGATCGTTGTGGTGCTGGTGACAGCTGAGGAAGGCCTATGTTCTTCAGTGGACGTATAGTGAACACAGTAACTGAGTGACTTGTGTCAAATTTTCTGGCTTCTAAATGTTACTTGATTTGATGGTTGAAGATCTTCAAATGACAGCCGGGACTAACGGCTTAACGTGCCATTTTTCTTTGGTCACCCATCCACTGACCGACTTCAGCAAGTATTGAAAGAAAGAAAAACACATCTATTTGGTACACAATGAAATAAAAATTATATAGAAAAAAATTAAATAGATTAACATCGTGTGTCTGGCAGCTGCGCCAAATAGGTCCAGTTCAGCATATGCTGAGTTAGGCGCCTTTTTGGCCTCGCGTTGATTATAACTTTCTTTTTTCATTGTGTATTTTTAGTTTATACGATTGTGTGAAGCAAGAATAAATGATTTTACTTTATTTTTTCATTTTATTTCAGAATGCCAGGCCACTTCGCAGCAGTTACCAGATGCTGGTTTGCCTGAACTACAAGACTGAACTGAACCTTATTACGAGTTTACAGAAGTAAATTAGTTAATTATTGTTTAATACGGTCCGGACCAACCGTTTCGCCTCGTTTTTATACCGCGTACATCGAGGGAATGGAACAATTTGCCTGCTGCGGTCTTTCCGTCTGATTATAATTTAGGCGTCTTTAAGGCAAGAGTGAATAGGCTCTTAATAAACTAGTGCGCCTCACCATCAATGATTGCATCACTGCTTACCATCAGGTGGGATCGCAGTCAAGCACTAGTTTATACCAATTAAAAAAAAAAAAAAACTGAAGATCGACTTATGCAGCTCGATCATAACATAGTATATTGAGAATCTTGCATCTATCGCTTGGACATTTTTTTTTTATTATTATTGATAGGCTTGCGTTTGACCACCATCTCACCCGATGGTAAGCGATGATGTGGTCGACGATGAAGCACGCTTGCCTAGAAGTAACCTATTCACTCTAGACTTAAAGATAGCTACAACTTAGGGGAGTTGTAGCTATCAGGAAACACAGATTCCGGCAGGGAATTCTACTCCATGGCTGTGAGCACAATAAATGTGTTCCCAAACGCTTTGTGCGTATGGGTGGGATGTCTACCATGCACCGGTGGCGCAACCCTGTACGTCGTGTGGTCCGATGATGGAACGGACTTGGCGGAATTAGATTGTGCAATTCCAGTGCACAGTCCCCGAAATGTAAACGATAGAAAACCGACAGACTAGCAACTCGGCGGCAATGCTCAAGGCTTTGGAGCTTCGACTCTACTAGTGCATCATTGCCGATGATTCTCTTGGCTCGCCTCTCAATCGACTCCAGCGCATCAAGCAGGTATTTGGGTGATCCATCCCAAAGATGAGAAGAGTACTCCATACTCGATCGAACTTGGAAGTAGGCACTGACCCTTATCCAAAAATTCTTTCACATAAATAATTATCTATACATATAAATAAAATTGGAGTGTCTGTTTGTAATATTGAAATAACTACTTTTTACTACATGCATATGAATATATATATGGTACATACACTAAAATAACATTTTTACAATTTTTGTCTGTCTGTCCGTCTGTTTGTCCGGGCTAATCTCTGAAATGGCTGGACCGATTTTGACGGGACTTTTTTTGGCAGGTAACTGATGCAATAAGGACTAACATAGGCTACTTTTATTTTAGAAAAAATAAATTCAAAATCCTGTAGTCCACGCGAACGAAGTCGCGGGCACAGCTAGTCATTACATAAAAATGCACGGTTGCTGAGGCAGGCTACAGGAGCAAAACTGCGAGGAAAGCTAAGCGTTAATATTTCGCCATGACATAAGGCCTATAAGAAAACACAGCGACATTGGAGTCAGTAGCTCAGTGTTCAGTAATTCATTCTGGGTATTATAGTAATCCTTATCAGGAGTAAAAGTTTACGGTCTCAGGAGTGAAACGTTAATCGCTGGCTGCGAGATTATGTTGGAGCGAGCCCGCTGTGCAGGGACGGATTAGGGACGGGCCGCTCTCAAATGTCATTGTTTTGAAATTAATTTTGGCGGCTGAAATGAGCATTTAAACGTTTTTGCGTGGTGAAGAAGTTTAAGTGTAATATATGTGTGTCTTATTTTGAACGCTTTTAACAAGCACGTCTTTCTGTATCGGTCTCACATATATGTATGTGTGTTTCTACAATAATGATGTGTTGTGTATAGTATTATAAAATAAGTAGGCATACCCTGTGTATCCGTTTAGGTCCTTATGCCAGTAGTTTAAAATACCTGTTATTAATATTTGTATGCCACTTACTGTGGCAGAACACATAGACACTATACAAATAATTGTAACACCTAAATTGTACCTGTGTGCACAAATAAACTTTTTGTATTTGTATTAGTTCAATGCATGTCGTGCATATCTATGGAGAACCATACTTTGCTTTTATATTCATCATAATTCAAATGTCCTTGTAAATGCCTTGAGTTTTATAAAGTAGTGTGGTTATATTGGTGATACAGATGATTTCAGCCTTGTTTCTACTACATTTAATCGATGCCTGCATCTTTCAATATGAAATAAAAATTTTGTTTTTGATTTTTGTTATTTTTAATTAGTTTTTTTTTCCGGCTTTTTTAAATTTTAAATTATTCGTCTTTTTTCTTTCTTCGTATTCAAAACTACCTCATCACAAGTAACATAGGAATTTTGAACGCAGCTATAGGAATGAGATGGCAAGTGTGAGAAAGAGAGGGAGGATAACCTAGCTAGGACACATTACGACGACGGCATTGGCATTGAATTATTAAGAAAACGTGTGCTAAAGAAACAAGTTATAAGACGTCGATAAAAAGGCTCTGTTTTATTCCCAATCCCCAACCCCACATTTGGGGAATCTGGGAATTTTGAACGCAGCTATAGGAATGAGATAGCAAGTGTGAGAAAGAGAGGGAGGATAACCTAGCTAGGACACATTACGACGACGGCATTGGCATTGAATTATTAAGAAAACGTGTGCTAAAGAGACAAATTATAAGACGTCGATAAAAAGGCTCTGTTTTATTCCCAATCCCCAACCCCACATTTCCATAGTAGAACACGGTTTGGCTAATGGGCGTAACGTTGCACCCCAATTTTCGTCACCGATCTGGCTCTGTAGCTAGCAAGCCAGCGTCCAGCCAGGCTTGCAGTGATATTTTACTTTCCCTAATGGGTTTAAAACTGAGCCGCCCACGCCTCAAGACTCGACCGCCATCATTAGTTTTCATAAGCCCCTAACACTTACAGTTATTGCTTATGTTTTATTCACAAAATGAATTCCATCAGACTGGTATGAATAAATTAGTTTTTGTCAAACACAGCTACGTTTCTGTCTGTACTGGTTTAAATGTTTAGCTTGAGTGTTTAATCCAGATCTTAATCAGTAGATATTACATAATTATGAAGACTGCAAACCGTTTTGGCATTTAAAATTGCTCAAAGAGCAATAAAGTTATAAATAAATAAATAAACAAATAAAGAGAACCAGTGGTTAATTTCGATTTCTTCGTCAACTTGGTACTACAAAACTAGCGCTAGCCAGCGCTCGCGAGTTGGCATTCAACATTTAAACACCTTGGAAGTGGACACCTGGTGATTTAGGGATGAATCATTTTAAAACTCTGGTCAAATAAACTCAAAGCATAAGGTCTTGTTGCATTCCCTCGTAGATGACACTACTAAGTCTGTTGTACTGTAGCCGCAAGCTAGAACTTACAGTATATTATTAATATTTACGTCTTCCTTTATAAACTAGAGTTATGAAGTACAACAAAGAAGCTCGCACTCTGCAGAGAGCACTGCCACGGATTATATACGAAAACCTGAATTTATTAGTCCGCACATTAGCGGTAGGTACTTAAAAATGCTTTCAAGATGTCATGTTCGGCGGCACCCTTCTAGCGATCTTGTAGGAGTCGCACATAGGTCGTGTAGCTACATATATTCTATGTAATATTGAGTTCACGCTACGCCTCATTACCTACTTCAAGTCAAATTATTTTGGGATAATCCAGACTCTACTTTCATGTTTCAAAATATGTTAGTATTTGGCTTTCGGATCTAATATTCTTTTTATAGTACCTAGATTATGATTTGCACAACCCGAGAGTACATAATATTCTCTTGATGTTGTTATGTTGATTTTTATAATGAGATCTAAATTAATCACAATACAAACATGCCTATTACTGTATTTCACCTCATCTTAAATTCTCTCTATTCCCTATTATTGACCAATTGCGACTAAGGTTCGAACGCGAAGGTTCCTTATATTTCTTTTTAATCTTTATATGTCTTTTGGTCGATAGAAGTAAAAAACTTCTTAAGTTAAGAGCAAATGATTGAATAAGTTACTTTTTGACAAGCGTGATCCAATGTCGACTACATCGCGCTTACCGTCAGTTGAGACAGTGGTAAAAAATGCTCTTACAAAGTACATTTCATTTTAAAACAAAATCTACCTGAAAATCCGATTAATCAAAACGTTATCTAAACCAGTTATAACTGTAGAGTGTAGCCGCGATAAGCCGCGAGATCGCGCGTCTCCTGTTTGCGAATCGCGCGATTACCATACCGAGAGCGCGGCCCTTTTAGTGCCTGCAATAAAACAATTACTGGCTACGTCTTTGGAGACGCTAGACTAGACGGGCGCAGAACAAACAAACTCCGCCTTGTTGTTTGCCTACGCGGTACACGCCCCCATTAGCGGAGGATCGGAGATGTGACGTTTTAATGAACATGCAGGATTGTGCGTGAGCTGGAGTTGACTGAGATTGTAATGTCGATGATAATGGCAAACTGGCAAGATTTGATAAATAATATAATATAATATAATATAATATAATATAACATAATATAATATAATATAATATAATATAATATAATATAATATAATATAATATAATATAATATAATATAATATAATATAATATAATATAATATAATATAATATAATATAATATAATATAATATAATATAATATAATATAATATAATATAATATAATATAATATAATATAATATAATATAATATAATATAATATAATATAATATAATATAATATAATATATTATATAGTATTCCACAACTATCACATAACGCCGTCTAGTCCCAAGCTTAGCAGAGCTTGTGTTATGGATACTAGACAACTGAAAAACATACTTATATATTTATAAATACATACATATTATAGATAAATTACACCCAAACACAGAACAAATGATTATGCTCATCACACAAACATTTGTCCTGGGTGGGAATCGAACCCACGACCTCCGGCATAGCATTCAGGGTCACTAACCACTAGACCAACAGGCCAGTCAATAATCCAGAGTTGTTTCTTTAGTGCCTTTTGGGTTCGTTAGTCTAAAGTGCTACTGAGCCACTAGGACCTATGATCGTTTCTAAGTCTGGTATAAATGGGTTTTCCTCTAAGGAAAAACTTAGTAAAAGCCTGGGTCATGAATTTGTGCTTGGTTGATGGCAGTATGCTTGCATTATAATATTAGTAACATCTCCCAGTTTTTCTAAGAATGCGTGATGTTATGGTGTTCGTTGAGAAACTTCAATCATAAGGAACTGAATATCTCCAGCGTCGGTCACTGTCTAAACTTTGATGAAAGAACATGGTTTGAGTATGCGCTGTAGAAAAAAGGAAAGAATTATCTAGAACATTTTTGAAGATACTACAAGGTCGTTTAAGAATTGTGAAAATCGTCTAAGATGTGATCTCTTAAAGAAACATTAGCCTGAGGCAACGTTTCGCAAACATACTTCAAAGGAATCGACAAGCGTACATCCAAGGAACGTAAACATAAACACACGACCACTTCTGTCAAAATAACATCGCAATGTCCTTGACCCCTGAACTTCAGCCACTGTTTCTGCCTACCGTCCCGTCTGTCTGTACGTCTGCTCTGTCCCCGCCATGCTTGTTGCTATTTGCTCTCCCCGCGACGCATATTAATGGCGTCCTTATTTTAAATCCCGGGATGTAAAGCGGTTAAGTCGAATCCCGGATAAATTACTTAGCGGGCCCGGTGTAACCCGGTATTACTGGGAGAGGCCACTGAGTAAGATACTGGAGAAGGTTGAGTAAAACGATCGATATCAAAGATATTAAGACGTTCAGGCAATATTTTTAGTGTTGATCTATGTACACTAATCTAATAAAGAAGTAAATTTTTATTTGTTTGTAGGAGGTAATCTCTGAAAGCAGTGGTCCGATTGCTTAAATTTATTCACCGATAGAAAGCTGCTTTATTCCTGAGTGACATGAGCTAAATTATATGTACGCGGGCGATGCTGCGGGCAAAAGCTAGCCAGTAATATACCTTGAAAATAATCTATGCCTTGAAAGTTCAGTTTTTTTTTTAAATTTAGATATACTAGTGCTTGACTGCGATCCCACCTGATGGTAAGTAGCGATGCAATCTTTGATGGTGAGGCGCACTAGTTTCACATCATGCCTAGACTATACAAAGTTATTCATCATATTTTCTTCAGCTTTTTTAAGTTCCATGGTATAAAGGGGCAAGCATATTCCATGCTTTGCCAAGCCTACTACTAGCTACTGAGTTTCTGTATGGTTAAACAATATAAATACTGTGAGTGTTTGTCAAGTATGTATGTATGTTTGTTACTCTTTTACGCTCAGACTCCTCCCCACCCTCCTCCTCTTCCTCCTTAACGGATTCGGATGAAACTAGGATTTTTTTTCCCAGCCTCTAGGTTAGCAGCGCCTTGGTAGTATAATCAGCCTTTTAATATTCTCACTGCTGGGACTCAGGCCTCCTCTCTAGGAGATGGTATGGGCAGTAATTGACCACGCGAGACCAGTGTAGGTTGGTGAATGTCACATGTCTTCGAATTTTTTCATTTTAGCATATGCCAATTTCCTTCACCGTTTTGAGAGCATTAGTAATGAAATATTTTACACAAAGTATTGCGCCTGGGTTTTAACCCGAGACTTACACAACTCTTAAGTCGGGGCCGTTACTGTTCGGCCTGGTGGTGAGAGAACAGTGGTCCGGTTCTCTCACTCTGCCTTGGTAGGAAAAGCGACAAATAGCTGCGACCATCAGCCCCTCTATGCCACTATCTTGTTTTTTATTCACTGTGTTTTTTTCAACTGTTCTCAAATCATGCTGCAACAATCAACGCGAGCATTGTCACATAAATTTAGAGAACAATGTGTTTTATTTATTTACAGCCTTAAAAAAAAAAAAAAAAAGCGTTACTTCTTTAAGGAGAAATATAATTGTTCATAGTATTTTCGAACGACGCTAGTACTCCGACGCTATCCATGCTTTTCCACTCCCATAAGTTGATTGCTATGTGACTAGGATCATTATCTTCTTCTTTAGATTAAAAGTATTTTCATTGGTAAACATAATATTAATAAAAATTGAGACAATGTTGCAGAAAGTTAAAGTGAGCCGTTTCATGGTGAGGCTTGAATTATTATTACGAGTATTATACACCACTTGAATCCCACTTTATTAGCATAGTATCTGGCAAAGCTCATCGGATCGTCCGAACATGCACGTCATACTAAGCAGCAAAATAAATAGTTGGTGTAAAGATATGTTCTTCGAAATGTTGAACCATAATTAACAATTTTGGCAGCGGTTAGTATCGGCCGTCGTCCTAAATTGTTTCTAGGATCAGTTATTTGCCCTTCTTCGCCGTAACGGCAAATCCAAAGTCTTTTTGTTAATCACGATATATTGAGTTCTCGTGATATAGCACTAATACTTAGTCTATTTACAAAGTGATTATTATTTACGCTAACTATAATAACTTTTTCTTTTTTATTATAGATAGGCTCGCGTTTGACCATAATCTCACCTAAAGATAAGAGATGATATGGTCTACTATGGAGCTCACCTTTCGATTTTTTTAAAATTGATATCTGGAATCCCACCTGATGGCAGCTATAACAACAGCAGATAGAAACTTTCTTTTGATAAAAGCAAGAAAATTAAGTCGTTACATCGTGAGGAAACCGGCATGTCCTAGAACCAAAAAAATTCGAAGGCATGTGACATTCACCAACCCGCACTGGGCTCGCGTGATGGATTGGACGGCCTATTTCCTCTCCTAGAGAGGAGGCCTGAGTCCCAGCCGTGGGAACATTAAAAAGGCAGATGATGATGAAGAAAATTAAGCACATATTTCCTAATAAGTATAGTTATTTATAATAATTTCATCAGATATATGGTTGGTGGTTCACACAACAAACAGGTGATGTCATAACCATAATTATGCCACTTTAACCTTTTAGTTACAACGCAGAGTTTTATTTTAAACCCTCGTTACGCTTCAGACTCGGTATTAAGCACAAACTTGGTCTGGAAGGTGTCTCTTACAATTCAATTAATTAAAACATACTCGGCGAGAGTGTTTCAAGTAAATTGTTTACAAGTCACGTGGGATGTTTTGTTGTATGCGATGAACCACGGGCTGTAGGCGGTGGGATGAAAACCGAGATTGACTTGAGCTTTAGTTATGTTCCCACACTTGGCTTAGGGAGCCTTGGTTAAAAAGATTTTTTCGAGTGTACATATTGTCGTTACGACTTTAAGACCTCATGTGTAAAATTCAACTTTATGAGATAATTGAAAAAACAGTCTATTGAGCTACAACAAAAAATATAGTTATCAGTCATAATTATAATTTCCTGCTTTTAATTTGCTATTGTTAGTTGAAATTAAATGTTGTATGATAGTAAAAAAAACAGTTTAAATGTAAAAGTAGTATTTTATTAGAAAGCACATTGTTGTGTGATTTGTGTCGTCAAAAGTAAACAAAAACGAAACCCCAAAATTGATGACGAAAATTCGTTATAATTGGTAATAATAAATAAATTCGCGGGCAGTGTTTTTCAGTTGTTTTTATTCATAATCAATAAACTGTACAATATTTCCACAAATTGAGTGACATTTTGGGATTTAAACTAACGCTAGTAAAAAGTTACTAGCATTATTAAATAATAACGAGACCTTTTCTAATAAGCCCTTTAAGTATTTGTACTAAATAAAAACTAGTCGTGTTTAACATAATTTTCTCTTTTTTAAACTCAATAAGAATGGGCTTTTCCCGAATATAATACAATTATATTTTTTTTTTGTTTTGGTAATCAGTTAGATACTATTGTTTTTACTAACGCACCTATTTTTTAATTGAGCTTATACTATAGTTATTTCCGACAACTTATATTTTGCATCGCCATTTTAGCGTCAGCAAAATTAAAGTTGATTCACAGAATTAATTAATGAAAAACGTTCCTCACCAGTAGATTAACATTGAAAAAGCTTTCAAGAACCTCGAAATTGCTGTGATACGTAGCTAATTCGAGATTTTACTGTTGAGTGACAAATGGTCAAAAGACTGTCACATTTCGCTTCGTTCAACCCGAAGTACGATTAATCAGCGATCAAATAATTTTATAAAGTGGTGGACAGTATTAAACTACTATATTATAGTAGTTTTGCATAACGAATAACGAAAAGCATTTCTATTTAATTTACTTCGTATTTGTGCTAAGTTTCAAGCATATTGACTCAAGAAATACTGGATCCTACCCTCGAATATATTCTCTCTCTGTTACTCAAAGGTTTGCTGGGAAAATATCATTGCTGAGTTAAGCTCGCCTTTGTACGTGAACTGTCCGTATCTCCATATGTTATGTTGTCTTTGTGTACAATAAAGAATTAACTAATACAATTTTTCATACTAACGAATTTCTCTCTTTTTTCAAACAATCTTCCCATAAAAGTTAAATTATCAATGAATGAACTCCTTCTTGGTGCTCGCTTACATTATAAAAGGAAGTCTTGTTCAAATAATCACGTTCGTAGACCTGGTAGTTTCGTCTGTGCTTTGATATGTCAGTCAGTTTCTAATTTGATATATAGATAGATTTATCAATCTTCATAGGAAAAAGGGCTGTGTTTATGTGTGTACCTATATGACACCCAGTAATTACAGTCCCCGTTAGTTTACTATAAATCTCGGAATTATGGTTTCTTGGCAAGGCACTGATAGATTACAATGTAGTAAGGTTGATTGGCTGCAAAATATAGAGTTTCATACATTGTAAGATTCCTATAAATCTTACAGAGTCTACAAGTATCCAGGGACACATACACACTGAACTGAATTGGAGATAAGGCCAAATCCACCCACCTCGGAGGTCAAGAGATACCTTCACAGTACGACATTATCACAGCCATCCTCTTTAATTACTGCGAACAATCAACAGTTAAAGATAACATAAACAGCAGCAGTTAGAGCGGCAGTAAGTATGCGGAGCCGGTCACAGTTATAGCGCGGTGTTAAAAGTAACGGCTCAGTTACCGAGACGTAACGGTCCAATATCGACAACTGTTACCGACTTTGTTTCTCTTCGACCGCAGAGATGGGCAGTGCGCGAATATCCGGATGTGACGGATATTAAGAGGGAGGTTTTTTTGCGAAATAAGAGTTTTGAATATTCTTTTTACTATGTTAGTACAAAACACAAAAACTATCTTACACAAAGATTAGTAACTGAACGAATAATGTCTTAACACTAGAAGTGCGGGCGTTCCAAAGATAGGTCTTTGGTACCAAAGTTAAAATGGGCAGAATCGACATCGATATTCTTCGCTTGTATTGGAAAAACTGCTCGCGTTAACATTCCCATGGCCCTTGAACCTGGAGGTCATCGGTCGTTTACGTTTAGGCTCAGGGTATCACAGCACAAGCACTCGAACGTCACCATCGAACACCAATCTAATTCAGTGACGTCACCCAGCGCTCCAACGTTGCCGTCGACCATCATGACAATCCAATGACATCGCTCTTAGCCTTAAGGATATCCAAATAGATACCTCGAATGTTTCAGACTCTTACTAACTAAAAACCACATGGTTTTCTGCAGATACCTTTGGTTCAGACGCAGGAGTCCTCGTGCATTTCGTGATGCTGCAGGCTGGGCACCTATTGACCAGCATGTGATACAGTCGCAATTCTTCTAGAGAGTCGTGCCGATATCAAGAGCCTGCGACTGTCCAGTGCAACGGACTCTTCAAATCCGGATAAAAGAGCTTTGTTCATAATGTTTACAAAAGTTTTTACAACATGAAGTAAAATTTTACGTTCGTTTTAAGTACAGGCTTACATAATACAACTAGGTACATAGTTACAAATTGAGAGACAAAGATATCTGAGCATCAACCCAGCATGTCAGCTAAATCTGTCAATCAACAATCTAGTATAATAATTTTACTTGTTCGTTTACCATTGATGCTTATAAATCTATTTAATATTTGAATCCATAATAACTCCTAACTAAAATATAGCGTCAAAAATAGCTTTCATATTACTGTCGACTGAAAGTGTGTCTGGCGTCATTGCCACATTGTATAGCAATGCTTACCTAATCTCTGACTGAGGTAAAAGCCAATCCTTGGATCTCGTCAACTCATAAAGTTAGAACAATGTAGGCCACGTACGCCGATCTTGGCGCGTCAGTCTCCATACATGTTATATGGTCACTAGACATGTACGCGACAATACGTACAAAACAGGCGCCGCCCACGTGTGCATTGGTCTAATGTAGTTCCCGCTTAATTAGGTTCACAAGAATACAACAATTTATTTATTTAATTTAGTACCCACAGCCACATCATATATATTTTACATAAAAGGATAATCTTATTAACAATAGGGACTAATGCACATGACAATTAAGGCGTACATAGCACTTACCATAGTAATACTGCTGTCTTGAGAAATATAATCTGTCATTACATAATTTTAAAGTATTATCAATTAAACATAAACTATAATATAACACAAATAAGTCAAATACATTAAGATTATTATCACTACAAATTAAACTGAATTGAAACAATTGACAAAAATATCCGACCACACCCTAACAATATCCGCTACGTCCAGCACAAGCTCAAAAAAATCCGTATTTGTCAAGTCATAACCCAAACAATACGAGATAGGGAATTAATATCCGCGCCGGATCCGAAACTGTTGGAACACGGCACGATAAGCGCCAGCCGTCCCGTAATGCTGCCTTTGTTCAATAGATACTTTTCGATAAACTATCATAATTTCTGAGACGCGCGCTGAATACTAATACCTTGTTGTTTTTTTCATGAATGGCGGCGGGGCGTTTTGTTGTTTTAATTTGGATTAATTAAATAATTTCGGTTCTCGTTCTCCAGTTCGGTTCAGATGATGTTAAATGAAGTGTATGAAGTCTATCTTTTAGCAAGAAACCAGTAATTGTAAGTTCTGAATATTGTTTTACCCTCAGTTACTCGTACCAAAACTCTCTCATAAATTAATGTGACAAATTGTCAAGTGCACATAATATCTGTGATTGGCCTTGACAACACAGGGTTATGTGTAAAACACCGACAACTTCTCAAGACCATGTTACTAACGTCATAAACAACAACTTTTGCTCTATGACTTTTAAAAATTTATCATATTTTAGTTATCAGATTTTCATACCAAAATACAAATATTTAATTGAACGTTTTAAATATTACGAAGTCTATGAGCATTACTATAGCAGAGGGAAGCGGGTCGGGCGGCGTAGGGGTGCTTGATGCGCTTGTCGTCATACAGACGTAGGTAGGTATAGCAAAATACAGAGTTGAAATGTATTAGATTCCGATTTCCGGCCACCGTAGGCGCGGGCTTGCGGACAGTGAGCAATGGGTAGCTCGCTGTCCGGCCGTCTGGTAACTGTCCGGACCAAGCCCAAGTCGTCGACGGCGCGCACTGGTTCCGCGCGCCTCAAATAGGTTATCAGCAACAGTAGGGACCCAGCCGGGTCGAAGCCTACTGGGGCCAGGGTTATCCGAAAGGGAGCTCGAGCCCCGGTTTGAAGGGTGGCAGGAACGGGGTGGGTTTTTAGTCAGTAAGAGTCTGACACTATCTCCCGCTCCACCGAAGAGCGGGGGTTGTCATTGAATGATTTTACAAACCAAAAAAAATATGTGTTAGATAGAACAACGAAATCTTGAAGGTTGGTTTTTGGTAAATGGATTATGTTTTGTAAAAACTCATAGAACAGAAGTTGTTGTTTATAATGTTAGTACCTAATTCAGTCCTGCAAGGTTGTTAGTGTTTTACAAATTACCCTGTATATTAATTCAACCATTAACATGTGCTTTGTTAAATCATAACATCAATTTTGTTACAACTTTGTTCGAAAAACTGATGGCAAGAGACATTTAATAATTAAAGTAAAGCATTGTTCTAAACAAGAGATTTTGCTAGCAAGATAAATAAACATATTCGTGCATAACATACGTGTGTTTTGCGCAAGGAATTTATCAGGCAGGTATTTGTGCGCGGTGTCGGCAACTCGGCACCGCAGCAATATGGCTGAAGTCATAAACATCTCGATATACTCGCGTATGCAGGCATTCGGTTATCGCACGGAAAACATATTCCCCTCAGTTGTATTAACTACTGGGGAAGCCAGCTGCTCCCTGTCAAAACAAATGCTTCTTATACACCACTGGATAAAGTAGGAACAAAACCTATACCTACGTGTAATAGAATAAAGATAAAATAATTTATGCATCACAAATTATTTAGAGACTAATTAAGCGCCTTATTGACACTTTGCGTGAAAAAAGATTTTAAGCATTGCTGTATAGTGTGGCAATGCCGCCAGTCGTTTGGGCTCATTACTGGGCTGAAAGTGACGCGGAAGAATTTTCCTACTGCATAACATTTTAGATTTTGTTCAGTTATAAGTTCGACTACGATATGGCACCAAATTGGGCTCAATGGAAAATGATGGCAAGGAATGTCAACTTCAAATAGATGGAGTAAGGTCTAGCCAGAAGAAGAAGAGTTTTTATCAGTTAATGTATTTTTAGTCTTAGTGTAATTATAATTACACAAAGACTGTTTATTTTTTCACTATATATATGTCTGTATGTAAGTCATGATTAATTAAACAATAAACATATGTATGTCCCTTAGATGTTATTCGTACAATTAAATAATTCTCTGATTTTTTTTTATATGGTATCAACCAGTGCTTGACTGCGATTCTACCTGATGGTAAGCAGTGTTGCAATCGTTGATGGTGAATCGCACTGGTTTATTAAGAGCCTATTCACTCTCGTCGAATAAATGCTGTTCTATTCTATTCTATTCTAAGTTCCCATTAACTACTGCAAAATTACTTATTCAAAACAGTTAACTCGTGCGGCTTTTTGAGTCCATATTTCCATTTATCCCTTTGTGAGTATTAAGGCAATGCTGCTAAAATTCCCAAACACATGCCTACCTCGCTACCGTTTCAAACTTTTAACCAATCTCTCCAGCATCAAAAATGAGGATTACACACACAGCGCCAGCCGTCAGATCGCAGGCCGCAGACGCATTGCCGCGACATAAATACCGGTATGAAATGCGGTGCGGCGCGGCGCGTCGTCGGCACGCGCGGGGCGTCATGCCGCTGTGCCGCGCGGTAAGCGGCGCCACCGTTATTGTCTGTCAGCTGCAGGTGGGTAAGGCTGCGATTACATGGGATGAAATATTCTGTATTTGTTGATAAAATTAAGCAGTACCCAGTATGGGCTTTTAAGCTAGAATACAATATAATTAGATTTTATTTAACGTATCCGTTCACCAAAAGGTTACTCACAGGTGTACTTAAAGTACATCCACTTTTCTCCAGTTAAGTTAAAGTCTTATTACTAGATAAGTCCTCGTTACTATTTTTTTAGAAACGTTTGTAAGAGTTTTGTGGCCTCCAGGGCCACGAACACTCTTACAAACGCAAAGGGTATCGAAATGATACAGATGGGTTTTAGTCAGTTAAAAGTCTGATAATCTCTTTCGTTCGATCTTAAATCAGGAGAAGTTATTTTAAGATTTCCTACCTCAATAAAAGGTCCAACAGTAAATTTAATGATAAATGATATTTAATTTGCAAATAGGTTATAAAAAACACTTTTACACGTTAATTTTATTTTCGTCAGTTTAAATTAGATGAGTCTGATGTTTTCTAGCTGACTACCTTGAGGAAAAAAATAATAATTCAATCCAACAGTAGCAATTGCAATGAATAGACATTCATTCTTTGTTTTACACCGAATATTCGTATTTGTCAAACACCATATAAGCCTGAAACCTGAAGACTATGCTATTAAACTGGAACTGGGCACGTTATCAACTTCATATACTCAATAAAATTTAGAAATGGACCCTTAGTGTCTTTTCAGTGTCCATTTAGTGACGTCACGATCTTACCCCTTGTTTCAAGTAAACATTTATTGTGCGCCTAAAGGAATAGTAAATACGATTATAGCTGTTGTTTAAAACGACAATAACAGAAACAAAGCAGTACAAACAATCTGACGACCCCTAAAGTCTAAAACTACTTCGCATCAGATCTAGATTAGGAGCAATTTATATCAGTTAACTCTCGATTACGCCTCATTTGGGCAAACTCGATACTTTTGCTGTGAGGCCGCTCTACTCTAATCTTGATTTAAGTTAAGACTTACTTGTTTGGAATGCGGCGTGAGCTGGAGGGAATTACGTCTTTGAAGGCAACTGTCTCCCGTTGGACGGTATCTGTCTTTATTTGTTTTTCATTATTTCAGTCTCCAGACTGATTGATTGTCAGATAAAACTGGTGTATTGATTTTTTTTGCGGAAAACAATTGCGGTTTTACTCTAATGTGCTCGCAGCCTTACTTGCGGCTAGTCGAAACAAGTGTCTGGTATGTCACATTTATTGGTATGTGCTACGTTCCTAAAGATTTTTATAAGTGAGTACAATTTAAATGCCTAAATAAAAGTGTTGAAGAATCAGAATTGTAGTCGATTATCAATTTAGTTGCAGCAATTTTGTGCACAGTGGTTGAGCGAATGACTGCTGCGCTGAGTATCTGGGATGGTGATGAACAAATATTTGTATGACCTATAGATAATTAGAGGAAAGTGACCAAATATGGAATACCATTTTGTTTTTTACACACAATTTGCACAAATGTTATAAATAAAAATCTTTTTGTAGTAATAATCAACAATCAATATTTGAGCTTTATTTCGTATATTTTTTTTGTTATAATAATTAGTTTTAAATATGATTTGTTTTAAATTACTAAATTATGATATAGGGAGCTAAATATGGAATAGGTACCCCAAATATGGAATACTATTAACAATATCAAAAATTAATCTTAACTCACATAAGAATCTTTGAAAACTTTGGTTTAACAATTAAAGGAACATAATTATTTACAAAAATCACAAATCCAAGTATCAAACTCTGGACCAGCGCAATCATTATGTGCCCAGAGCCCACATAAATATAAGGCACTTGATCCATGTTTCCCCATGAGTATCGCCAGAAAATAGCATCCCACAGAAAATACATTCAGCATATTGAGTCTGGCGCTGAATGTCCTATCATAACCTCGAGCTCACTGTCTGTACCAAATAGCACCTTATCTGAATCATCATCTGAATTCCATAATTAGACACTATGATCTGTCCATATTTGGATTTCCCAACGACTGCAAACTGACATTCATAATTTTATAATTAAGATAGTAATACAATCAAATACCACTGAAACATAAAATAGGACATATTAGCAATCTCTACAAACTATATAAACAGCTCTGTGTACACATTTAGTATGAACAATATATATATTTTACGTACCTTATAAAGTTTTGCGGCAGTGACAAGACAAAACACTGTCACCACGGCGGCGAAAGTGCTAGCTCGACCGGCGTATTGACAACTTGTATGCGCGAATGGGCATAGAAAGAAAGAGACAGATACTGTTTGTTGGATGTGTCAGTTTCTATTTATGAGAAATGCTGATGTTCCATATTAGGGATACTATCCCATATTTGGTCACTTTCCTCTACTCCGGGTCTGGGTTTCTTGTACGTGAGTTTACATGTTTGTGAACGTGCCCACGATACATTAGCAATTTTTAGTGTGGGGCAAAGTTTTTATTATAAAAATAAAAATATAGCAGTCATTGGTCTGACTCTAAGGGCTATATTTCACAGAGACAACTTGCCGGCGCGACCAGTCGCCGATACCAGCAAAATGTATTCCTACAGCTCTATAGAGAATTACTCACCACTCAGTCCGTTTGGTTGCGCAACCGATTTGGTGGCACAACCAGCTCGGACGCGTGGCTACTCTGGTGTCTAGTTTGGTAGCTTAGTTCTATATATCCTAAGTCCATTAAACTATGCACCATTCTTTATTAAATTGATGGTTTACATTAAAAAAAAATGCCTTGTTCAGATTCGGATTTCGTGACATCTTTTTTGCCTTTATTTCTTTTTCACTCAATTGATGTTAAAGGCTATTTATCGTCCAATAATCAGTAGTGGGCAAAAAAGTACAAAGTAGAAGTGCGGGTAGATGTCATGTTCCACAAACAAGCCAATAAATAAGTGCCCTTACAATTACCGTAACGTTTTATTCCCGGTGTCGCGGCGGAGCGCATCAATACGAATACCGGTCTCTCGTATATTATGATAAATACGCTCCCTTTGCCCCTCTTATTGAACATCTTTGTCACACACAATAAATGGTGCAGAAGGTCCAGAGAACAAGAGACAAGAACAAACAATTTAAATAATAAATATAAATGTATATATCTGTGGCCCTAGTGAAAAGGGGTATAAGTCCGATTTTGTCGAAAATGAGTTAAGTATACCAAAATGATCAGAAAAAAATGCTCTATCGTTTGGTGAAAAGAGATCTAAGCTAGCCCTAAAAATAAGGAAGTTACTTTGTGCAAAAGGATTCAACTGACACCAAAAAAACCACGCAAGTTGGTTTCAAGTCCATTTATATTGTTTTAAACAGAAAAATAAAAACTTTCTTTTGTGTTTTTTAATCTAAATTAACATAAATCAACCACATTTCAATTTGGTTGGTGTTTACCGATACAACAACACTTAGTCCATAAAAATGGTTTAAGTTAGAAAGGATATTATTAGACTTATATCCGTTTTCACCGAAATAAAGAGAAAAAATATTTCTTTCCATTAGGTAATTAGTTATTAAAAATAATTTCAAATGCGTATCCCTTTTTACGTGCATGAATTAATATTTAACTTATGGGAGAACGGGTCTAACTTATTTTATACCCTTATGGAATTCATTTTGTGATTGGTATAAGTCACTATCTTAAAAACTATTAACTTTACATAAAAAATAACCCAATAATAGTAAAGAGCATAAATTGTTTACCTATAAAAAACATCACATGTATTTCACTTGGTAGCGGTTTGAATGACACACGAGGTCAAACACGAATTTGAAGCACGCAGTGTGTTTTACGTCTCCTGTGAAGTTGCATTTTTGGATTTAGATCCTTTTTCACTAGGGCCACAGATATATCATGTTAAATAAATAACCGAAAATACTCTATCGCATACCCTGTGATGATAATTGTAAGTTGAAAATAAATAAAACCAAGGGATACGCTGACAAAACCTATTCGGTGATCTGAGACTTGGTTTTGATGGAGTTCAAATGCAACTAAAATGATGGATGCTCTTATATTTTTTAATTTCTTTCGTGTAAAGTCTACTTTTGTTAGTGATATTTTAGGGTCTAGACCGATGCTTGCCTGTAGTCTTAGCTAGTAATTCTGGCACCAGTTTTGCCAAATGCTATCGTGTTACCTCATTACTGGGTTGTGGAGGTCATTTAGAAAGTTGTTTTAAGTAAAATACTGATATCCAGCTGCATTCCGTTAAATTTGGATTTGTTTAGATTTCATTTTGATACAAGTGGAGAAAGTTTGTCATTGCGACCAAGGCGGAATTTGCCTGAGCCTGAGGCGAGGGTGTTATGGAACCAAGTGCTGCGGTGACCAATTTCCACCGGTATCAAACGAAGTTTTTAAATACACTTACGAAGCCATAAATAAATGGGGGTTGCCTAGCGTCCAGCCTGATACAATACATGTAATAAAGTGTGCACTTTTCCGAACTAGTTCGAAAAACAGTAAATTACGTGCCTACAAGCGATACGGACAAGAGCGAGTTTTGGAGGGCCTGTCCGCACAGCGCTATTTCACCGCGCGGTTTTTTTTTCGTTATTCTGTAACACATTGAATCTTATGGAAGTTTCCGCACAAGCGATAAAAAAAACGCGCGATAAAAAATTCTTGCAGATTTGACGCGGTGCGGTGTGGAAATAAATCCGCGCGAATATTTTCCACGCGGTGAAATATCGCTGTGTGGACAGGCCCTTAGTGTACTGATAAATATTTGTTACCCACAAACGTCTGAAGTTTTCCTTCTGCGTATTCCTACGCTGTGTACCGAAATATACTCGTGTTTCGTAATATTCACCTGATCGTAGACTATGGCTTTATTAGGACGTTATTGCCTCTCCAATTCGACATGCCGCGGATATTTTTTTATTTGTGAATTTGGAAGGCATCTATAAAGTTTTAAAGGTAGGTAGTTATTTAACGGCCTGTTATGGAGAGTGTTTGTGACTTGTTACTTTTGTTTCTTGCCATATTTGACATTATATTTTACCATTATATGATTGATATACGCTTTTAACATATCTGATGATCAACATATCTGATGTTATTTTCATTGTTCGTGTATTAAGCCATCACAAGCATTTATTAAACTTTTCAAGTCTTTCGCAGAGTAAAAACCAGACGGCTAAATTGAAATATTTTCCTTGCACATTTATCACTCAATTGTATAACTGTTTTTACCAACTGGCGGATTTTTAATAATGAAAGCAATTATACCTAAAAAGATTTGCAATAACTCCAGATTTTCATCCCTAAATCTTTTCATTTCAAATCGCATTTAAAACAAAGAACTCGGTTATTTCCCGAACCATTTCGGTCATTAAAGTCGTCAATAATTATCCGTTCCTTTATAAGTAACCAATTAATACGAAAAAAAAAGCGAAAAGGGAGAAATGTCGGGATGGTTTAATTGCGCGCCCAAATTACTAAAGCGATTACAAAAGAAAATATGACAAAGGTGGTTCGTTTAACGTAATGGCCGACTTTACAACCATTTCTAGTCCATTTGATTAAAAAAGCTGGCATCCAGAGCCGATTGATTCTCTTTTACAATCCAATTGCTCTTCAGTTTAGCGAAGACAGCTTTGTTTTTGTGAGAATAAGGGCGATTTTTCTGTTTCTTAGCCTGTTTAAATTTGTAATTTCAATAACGCGGAACCTCTTCATTTGGAACGGCATTACGATAAAAGAAAAGGCTTCAGTGAGTTTTAAGAATGTTGGAGGATCCCCTTTTGTTGGTGGTGCTTCTCGGCTGCTGAGCTGGCCGGAGGGGGTGGGTGGGATGGAATCGCCCGTGTAATGATAATTAGCTCCTGTTCATTTTGTGTGGAAAGGCATCTTCATTTCTTTAACAGTAATTTGTTTTACGAATTTGAAGATTATCATTGATTTGAATGGGTTTTCTACAGTTAAATATATATAGAAAAACGTTGTAACCCCCACAATTGCATATCTTCTCGAAAAATATTTTATTTACACTAGATTTTTATTTAATTTTTCAATTATTTTAAGTTTTTTTTTCCAAAATTATATAACAACATTTTCCAACAATTTGTTAGACGTATAAACATAGTAACACAAACCATCGCAGTTTTAACAGCGGTATAACAAAACACACTTTTAAATCTCTTAAAAGTAAGAGCTCCTCATTTAAATATACCTACTCTTTCTAGAACGTATTGGAATCTAAAAAGTAGGTATTTTTAGCACTCTTGAGTAGTTCTTTGCATTTCCATCATTATCATCATCATTTCAGCCGAAAGACTTATTGTTGGACAAAGCCTCCCCCAAGTGCCATAACGCCCTGTCCTATGCTTCTCACATTCATCGAATTCCCATAGGTTCAGATTTCCATAGGATAGTAAAATACATATTATTATTCAAGGGTTTTAGATTGGGTAATAATATTTTGCTTTTTTTAAATTTACGTGACATAATGGACCCTATTTGACGCCTCTTTGTCATACTTTTTTTGTGCTAATTAATGGTCGAATGAAAATAAGAACGTCTCAGTTACATATTAAACAATTTCTAAATAGTTTAACGATTTCTGTAACTTCGACTTTTTAAGCCATCAGGCCTATTAAGCACGAAAGATCATATTTAAAAGCTAAGTTCTTGTAAGTTAAGTAGTTATGCTAGTACCTAACTAAATATTGCTACATTTTCTTCAATTCTTACTATTTTCATACTGGTCATAAAACTAATCTAAGACAGCACGCCTGTCAAATAAAACTTAAAAGCGAAAAGCAAGCGAGTGTTCCCATTATTTTCCATTAAAAACACTGCACTTGAGGCGTGACCTCATTCTGCGATGCATATTCCATGTCTTATATTTTCTTGTTCGCCCGTCCGTTCAGAATAGCTCCATAGCTCCATGGCCTCGGACACAGTGAGGGGCTAGCGCGGTGGCGACGGCGAGCGCGGACTAGCAAGCTAGAACTACATTAGACTGACACACACGTGGACCAATCCCGAGTTGTGCGTAAATCGAAGTCGCGTGGCGATGATGTAGTGTAGATTTACAAGTCTAGTTTCCATATAAAATATATGGAGACTGACGCGCCCAGCAGTGCGTCAGTCAGTCGCATTGGCGTACGTGTAGTTCTACCTTCAGACATTACGAAACCGCAGTTTATTCCTAGCGATATTCTATTGTTTTACCTTGAGGAAGAGCATTTCTATTTGTAAACAGAATTGAGATAGTTACCTTTCACACAAAACAAAAGCTGTGGTTTCCTAGTGGTGGCTCTAATTTACGAGGGTTAAAACTCACCCAGGTGCATTCATTATCATCAGCCTTTTATCTTAAAACGAAAAAACTTTTTACAAAAAAAAAAAAATACTACCGATTTCAATGTTAAAAAATACTACCGATTTCAATGTTAAAAAATACTACCGATTTCAATGTTAAAAAAACACTGAAAAGTATAACTTTAATTTCGGAAGTTATAAGCCGGTTACGTAGATCTGTACCCCTAGCCAAGTTGCTAATCTGCAATAGTTAACACTTGTAGAAAGCTTCAAATGTACGGGAATGACGTCGTCTTAACGCTCAGTCACGTAGTCATAACAAAAGAATTGGCGGAAAGGTCAACTCAAAGCATTCGGCGCAAGCGAAACGGTTGTAACTTGGCTAGGGAGGCTGTTCACTAGACCATTCAGGCGACTGAGGGGTTGTTTTGCACTTGCAACCAGCTATTTGCTGGCGCTTACCCGCTATGACCTGTGTTGTACTTAGTGTCGGTGGTGTCCAACTTGTGACCTTTTTAAATATTTTTTGGAAAAAATATAACATGGTGTAAAAATTATTGGAATCTATGCAGTTACTGATTCTCAACAAACTACGTTCAGGTTTTGCATAAACTAAAATAATGTTAAATAATTTAACGATATAGTTGAATTAATTCAAATATAGCTTCTACGCCCACTACACTGAGACGTTGACCGTGTCCGCCACCGCGCCCGCTCCCGCGCTCGTCACCGCACCTCACTCTGAACAAGGCCATAGCTCCATAGCTCCATTGCTTTGCTCCATGATTGGTGTTCCGATCGCCCTCGGAAATATTGTTCACGGCAAAAACAATTTCAGAAGATATTGTTTGTTTGAAATACTGGATATATTTTGCTTTTAAAATTGATTTTGAAATAGAAGACGTTGGGATGCTGTGTCAAGATTGAGGAGTAGATGGGGGCTTTGTGAGGGCTTGTACTTTGTATTTGTTGTGACGATCAAACGGATGGTTACTGTGCTTCTGTGTGAATATTTTTATTTAAATGTTAGAAATTGTCTTTGAGAAGTTTTGTCTTTTTTTCTGAAAAAAAAAAACAACAATGTTACCCCACATTCCGAATTAAGTGAGTTAACAAACATGTAAACTCACATACACTAGACACGCAGACCCGGAACAACTATCGGTCATATAAATATTTATTGCGTGCGGGAATTAAAAAAACAGCACTGCCTCAACTACGCCTACAAATTAAACTCTTCTTTAATTGACTACAGTTTGACAAGTTCGCAACTTTTTTGAACTAGAAATTGAAAATTCAGAACAGGGGATGTATCGACCCTTGGGGAACGTTTATCCAGCAGCGGAAAGTTGCAGTTGAAACGATAATGATACAAAATAACCAGTAATTCTCTGTAATGTGAAGAGAGGGGTAAGTATTTCACAAGTTGCTGAGAAAATCGACTAAGAACTGAGCTAACAAAACATATATTTTTAATGACACAAACGTGTGCTTGACTTCGATCCCATCTGATGGTAAACAGTGATGCAATCGCCGTTCGTGTAGCGCATTAGTTTATTAAGAGCCTATTCACTCTAGCCTTGAGAACACCTGAACTATCATTGGTCGGAAAGACTGCAGCAGGCAAATATATACAGGCTTATTTGTCAACTTCTCAGGACTATTCCTGAGAAGTTGCCAGCGTTTTACAACAGCAACACAGGTTTCTTTTTTGCGTGGTGGGAAAATCATCCAATGACATCCCACGCTCTTGGGCGGAGCGGGCGATAGTGTCAGACTTTTACTGACTAAAAACCTACTCCTGTTCCTTCGTTGCCTTTCGTACCGGGGCTTGAGCTATCATTCGAATTAACCCTGGCCCCAGTAGGCTTCGACCCAGCTGAGCCCCTGCTGTTGCTGACAGCTCCTTGAGGCACGCGGGAACAGTGAGCGCCGTCGACGACTTCTACCGGACGGTTCCCATTGCTCTTCGTCCGCAAGCCCGCGCCTACGGTGACCGGAAATCGGGATCGGAATCCCGGCGGCGGCTGGGGCGCTGTGAGCGCTGCCGTTGCCTGATTCGGTCAGCGTCCTCCTTTGCTAGCATTACTACTTCGCAGAAGTCGGCGACCACCTGCCACTCCTCCTCGCTCCGGACCATGGCCTGCCCGGTACGACAGATCGCCGCCGCCGATCGGCGATGCTCCGCCCAAGCAGGGCACACCTCAACTGTGTGCTCCACCTTGTCGTCCGGGCGTTCCGCACAGTGGCGACACCCGGGCGTCACTTCCGCACGAATCTGGTGCAGGAACCACCCGAACTTTCCATGTCCGGTGAGAACCTGCGTCATATGGAAGGTGAGGACGCCGTGAGGTCTTTCAAGCCACGCCTCAAAGAGGGGCATTACCACCATAATTGTGGCGTGTCCAGCATTGGGTTGCGATAGTCGCTGGCACCATTTCACCATGAGATCCCGCCGGAGTTTTGTCCCCATGCCATGACCTGTCGCGGCAGCGGACTTTCACCCCGGCATTGCATCTCCACGCGCATATTGTGCATGTGTGCAAGGACTGTAGCCTGCAGATCTCACGGTGGTAATCCAGCAAGAAGGATCGTGCGTATAGTAAAAATAAAAATATTTAAACTGAACGTTCTAAATGTTACGAAGTCTACGAGAAGCAGGCGATAGTACAATAGGGATCGTGCGCGGAAAGCGTAGGTAGGTACAGCAAAATACAGAAGATGAATTCAGAATCGAACAGCATAAGTTTATTCAGAACAGACACAGCAAAACGGTTACAAACATAAAGTAAAAGAGTACAAAAGTACAGAATGCGTTGAGTGTATCCATACCGAAAAAGTCTACCTACCTACTACTACCTCAGTCAATATGATAAAGAATTAATTGATAAAATCAAGTTCAAGTATTTTCTCTATTATCGAGGTATTGATCGAGGTGGATTTCCAGTCATTTAAACATTAATTCTTTACGACTAACTTGTCTGAAAGAAAGAAAAACAGTTTATTTACGTGAAAAAGACGCAATCTTAAAACTAGCTAACAAAACATAACATTACAGCAATTGATAGGGAAGATATGCGTCTCTTCCGCGCAAAACGGACGAACGCTCAGCATTAAGCTGCGGCCTCACGCATAATGTGTTGAGCTCACAGCGCTGGTTTTCAGCGTGGGCCGGTTACCTACATACTCGTAACCCAAAGAATCGCCGAACTTAAGTGGCAGGGTGACAATGCTCGTAGAACAGATGGTCTATGCCTCTATGGGGACGAAAGGTTCTGGTGTGGTGACCACGTGCCGCAAGACGCAGCATTAGACAGCCTCTCACAAGGTAAACCGCTGACTTAGAAAGGGAATCCGATGGATTTGACACACACAGTCGTCCAACATTGGACGACTTTCAGCTGGAATGATGATGAGGATGAATTTCAAAGTACAAATAGCATAGAATTTTTATTTTGCAAATATGGGTAATACATAGTTCTTAAGATTACATTTAGCTCAGCCACATTTTACCAATTGGTATGCAAAAAAAAATTTAAAAATTACACTTCTGGACACATCTATTGGCCCACCTTAGAGTTTAGGTTTCGATGGCCCCTACCGAAATATGATTGCTAGATTGAACAAAAACTGTTGATGCAGTTTTAAACCTGATACATTTTACCATCTTTTTCGATCGTATTGTTTTAAATTTGAATTCAGAATACCATACGACATGGAGCTACGCCTAACAAGTCGGATATGCGCCTTGTTAAAGGCAATTGATTTTTGAATAAAAAACATGTTTTATCAAATAAAGGTTTAATTTAATAACGCGTGTTGCCTCCATGGGCATCTACCACAGCTCTCATACGATTAGGCATAGAGTTTATCAACCGCTCTATGAAATTTTGAGGGATCATCTCCCATTCCTTTTCTATGGCAGTTTTCAACTCCTGCATCGTCTGGGCAACTGGCCGACGAGCCCTAACACGTCTTTTTAGCTCGTCCCACATGTGCTCAATGGGGTTCATGTCTGGGCTTCTGGCTGGCCAGTCCATAACTGTGATGTTCACATCCCGAAGATATTCCCTGACGATGCCGGCCGCATGGGCTCTTGCATTATCATGCATAAAAAGGAAATTTGGGCCCACATAGTCCGCGTATGGTATCACGTGAGGTTCTAAGCACTCACGAATGTACCTTTCAGCATTTAATGTTGGCAGCCGTGGTCCTGTAACAACCTCAAGTTGAGTTTTGCCGCTCGCGGATATACCGCCCCAGACAGTCCATGAGCCACCGCCATAAGCAACCCTCTCTTCAAAGCAGCATTGTGCGAAACGCTCTCCCTTACGTCGGTAGACCTTTTTCCTTCCATCATTGCCATGTAACACAATTTTAGACTCATCAGAAAAGAGTACACGGCTCCAATCTTGCTGTGTCCAATTTAAATGACTGCGTGCGAAATGAAGGCGCGCTGTTCAGTGGGCTCGCGTTAGTTTGGGCCCATTAGCTGGCTTGTGTGGTACCATATCGCGTTCTTTTAACCTTCTCCGAACAGTTCGAGCGCTCACAGATACTCCGTGGAAGTCGCGAAGTTGGTTTTGTATCTCAATGGAGGTAAGGTGACGATTTCTCAAGCTGGTCGTCACGATGAATCGATCCTGCCTTTCAGTTGTGACCCGAGATCGTGGCCTTCCTTGGCGACGAACAAAGCCGCCAGTCTCTAGGTACCTCCGATAAACATTTCGGACCGCAGATCGACTTAAATTAAGTTGAGCACTCACGTTTCTTTGGCTGTGTCCGGCCTGAATAAGTGACACAGCTTGGGCGGCGACTTCAGGTGAAGTATCCATAGATTATTGATAGAACCTCACCTTAATGTTAATAATAAGTAATGTTTGTTGCAAAACCAAAGCTATCAATCACTTTTTCAAGAATTAAATCCAAGTAAACCAATAAAACCAAGTTTTCTTAGTATTCGATTGTTTGATATCAACAAACAGGCTCCAAATTGTCTTTTGTTTCTTTAAATTCTGTGTTCGAAATTCAAAAAAAGACTATTGAATGAAATTGTGAATGTGCCAGGTTCAAAACTGCATAAAAACTTTTTGCTCGACCTAATATAAAATTTTAGCTAGGACCAAACGAAACTGAAAATACAAGGTGGGCCAATAGATGTGTCCAGAAGTGTATTTATATGCTTATTATTATACAATGAATTAGGTCAATTTATAAATTTTTAATTATTATGATTGAATCATTTAAAAAATATGTTTATATTAAAAGAAAAAAAAAAACAATATAAATTATTATCATTAGATTATTATATCATCATCAAAATTTCAAAAATCAAAATGTCAAAAATCAGAATGTCAAAAATAAAAATGTCAAACATCAAATGTTTAACAAATATTTTTCTCCGATAGGAACTCAGTTACACTGTAGTACGTTTTATGTAACAAAAAATTCCGTAATCTACTCTTAAACTGTACTGTATTTAAAGCTTTCAAGCCACTCGGTAATTTATTGTAAATAATAGGAGCCATGCAATAAACGCTTTTACGCATTAAAGTGGTTCGACATGATACTTGACATAATTTGCTGTTGTCACGCCTATTCCTTGGGAATACATCAGCCAGGCGTTCAAAACGAGATGGATTTTGCTTAACAAACATAGCTACTTCGAAAATATAAATACAGGGAAGTGTCAAGATTTTATGTAACTTAAAATAGGGCGCGCAAGTGTCTGTGGATTTAAGTTTGAACAATGATCGAAGACATCTTTTCTGGGCCTTAAAAGCTATATCTCGATCAGTTGAGTTCCCCCAGAAAATGATGCCGTAGCGCAAGTGAGATTCTACTATTCCGTAGTAAGCTGTGAGAAGTGTTTTGACATCTACTATGGAGGATAATCTATATAACACATATGCGGATGAACTCAATTTTTTA
The DNA here is from genome assembly GCA_910589285.2 of Mythimna ferrago. NCBI lineage: Eukaryota > Metazoa > Arthropoda > Insecta > Lepidoptera > Noctuidae > Mythimna > Mythimna ferrago. The sequence continues at coordinate 27,674,289 of OU342683.1, forward strand.
CACAAACTATCAATATGTGGTTTCCAATTTAAAGACATCTTTCCATGTTTACCAATATGGACAAGTAATAACATAACTAACAAGTTATACAATAACAATTGTTGCCAAGTATATTGTCCCGTGAATCTGTCCCTCACAATATAACAGTGTCGCCGCGTCTCGCTCGGCGGCGGATCGGCAATAACTCACCATTTTATATGTGACGAGTAATGAACGGAGCCATGTGGCCGGGAACCAATGAATGTATGCCAGTATTGTTAACATATTCATAGCTCGTGTATTGTCAAGTAGTGGACATCATCTGGCTGGTAATAATTGTTGTGATTTATATTTAAAACGTCTTTCAAAACGACCATAAAACTAGCAATACATATACAGACAGGATGGCCTGTTGGTCTAGAGGTCTGAGCTTTGACTGTTATCTCGGAAGTCATGGGTTCGATTCTCACCTAAAACAAATGTTTGTGTGATGAGCACGATCGTTTCTTATGTTTCTGGGTGTAATTTATCTGTAATATGTATGTATTACATTAAGAAATTAGGCAAAAAGTTGTTATTTATGATGTTAGTAACATAGTCTTTTTTTTTCGATGGAAAAAATCATCCAATGACAACCCCCGCTCTTGGGCGGAGCGGGAGATAGTGTCAGACTCTTACTGACTAAAAAACCCACCCCGTTCCTTCAAGCCTTCATACCGGGGCTCGAGCGCCCTTTCGGATAACCCTGGCCCCAGTAGGCTTCGACCCGGCTGGGCCCCTGCTGTTACTGACAACTCCTTGAGGCGCGCGCCGTCGATGACTTGAGCTTGGCCCGGACAGTTACCGGACGGCCGATAGTGAGCTACCCATTGCTCACTGTCCGCAAGTCCGCGTCTACGGTGGCTGGAAATCGAGATCGGAATCCCGGCGGCGGCGAGAGCGCCGTTGCCTGATGCGGTCGGCCTCCTCCTTAGCGAGCATTACTGCTTCACTTGCACTCCTCCTCGCTCCGGATAATGGCCTCAACCAAGGCCCGGCGAGTCACATAGTCCTCAGATGTTGCTAGTGTTTTACAAATAACACTGTATTAATAGATTGCTTCGCTTTTTGGCATAAGCTTCTTTTAACGTTTTTAATCTCTTTGACGTTTTGTTTAACGATGATTAAATTTATCTTGCAACCGGTTTAAATAATGTCTATTGATTTGGTTATTGACTTGTGATGATGATTAGTCGGGTAATGTTGGTTCTCCCTGCCCGCACGTCACCTCTTCCTTCACGCACTTGTTTGAAGGTAGCATCGTTAAATTTTGTCGTTTGCATCCTTCGGTTTATGCCAAATCTTAGATCCATTCTCTTCGAAGCCAAAGTTAAGTATTTATTTATAAATTAATTAATTATCTACACTTATAAACAACTTAATAACTATAATTTCAGTAAATTAAAAAAAATAATAATAATAAAACCTTACGCTAAAATACACTAACTAAAATATGGCGTCAAAAAACTTTTCCACATCGCTGTCGAAATTAAGATAAATTAGCTAGCAGTAGTGTTTAAGCCATCTGCCCATTTTTAAAATGTTTATTGGATTACCTATCTTGAACAGTAAGTTCAGCCTGTTTGCACATGCAATACTGTATTGCCCCAACAGAACTAATTATATATAAATGTTTAATATATCTGTACGCTAACAAGTCTGAACTAAAAAACGACGCAAAAAAAGAAACAATTTGTAAACGCCATCAAAATACAAAATACTTGTCGACCGAAACCGATTCAATTTTAGTATCCGTAAATATACAATTCAAATGAGCGTACGGCAACGGGAAACGAATTGCCGCTGTCCGACACGACAATTATAAACGTCAACAGTCGCAAGTCACCGTTCGTGCGCACTCGTCACCGCTCGTCAGCGCTCGTCACCGGCGACTTCGGCTGGTTCCGCAGTCACTCGTGCGGCGCCACGACACCGCCTGATTGTATTAAACGTACGCCGAATCTTTATTGATGGGGCACAACTGAATTTTACAATTTGCGAATAAAAATACGTAGGTTTTATTAACAAGGATCTTCGTTTGAGGGTTCCGTGGGTGAGAGGCAGAAACGTTTAAAATATTCATGTTTAGTATCAAAGGTGATGAGATTGCACTCGAGTTGTAAATTATGGATGATTCTGAAAAATTCACGTGAACGAGACCGTTTCTTTTTTAAGGTGCGTGGAGCGAGTGGAATTGTCAAACTTTTACTGACTAAAACCCACCTGTGTTCCTCCAATTGCCCTGCAGATGAGAGTGAAACCTTTAACTATCAAAGTTATCATATACTTCTATGGCAAAAGGCAAAAGTTTGCACATTTGTGCGTGTGTGTATATTTGTTACTACGTCACGCTCAACCAGCTGAACAGATTTCGATGAAATCCTGGAAGCTAACATTAGGTACATTTTGCCGGACTATGTTCTATTACAATTTTCAACTCCCTTGGGAGCGAAACCGGTGGTAGAAGCTAGTATATTATAATGATAATCTCTTTTTCGATAGTTATCCATTTAGCTACTGTAATTTGGATGCCTTACACTTGCGTCGTTTAGATCATGGAAGGTATTAATAGGAGGCTGAGCATGATGGGCAGGCAAGCAGAAAGTGCACCATGTCCTGTTATGTGCAGCTGAAGAGATGATATGGAATTGGAAGGTATTCCTTTGACCAGGTTGTTTCGCTTGATCCTTATTTGTGAATCAAAAATTATAATTAAATTATACTACAAACTGTCGTGTGAATAGGAATTGGTTGCTTGCCACAACAAGCAGATTTTTTTCCCAAGCTCTTACTGTCGCTGAGAAAGACCTCCCGCAAGTCCTTCCAGACATTCTTCTCTCGCGTCCACTCAAACCAATCCTTGTGGTACGCGTCCAGACCATCCCGCCACCTCTTTCCCTCTACAGGAACCCACTGCGTCGCGATGTTTGCCCAGCGGTCTCTTTGCATGCAGCTGACGTGTGACCTCCCCCTTCTCAATATACAGAAATTAACTTATTTCTCAGCAGGTAAATTATAAATTATATTTATTTTGCAAATAGAATAGACTAGAATAAACTTTATTGTACACCACAAAGTCACATAGCTTGTTAATAAACTTAAATCTATGAGTCCAATGGCGGTTTCATCGCTAAGAGCGATGTCTACCAGACAATCTTAGCATGAATTGAAACGAGTAAAATAATACAGAGGGTAGTCTGCGGTGTACTGCTAACTATTTAATCACACACTAGTTAAGCATACCTACCTATATAAAACACAATACATAACTATGAAATAATTTATTTATTTATTAAATATCAAATAAGTTTTTTAAAAACACTTTTACACGTCAATAAATTCGTATTTGCATAAAGCTTAAAACACCTACGTACAGTACAAACAAACATTATTTAATGAAATCCAACAATTGATGTACGTGATAACGTTTTTGTTAACTCAGCCTTTCAACCTATTCAATTACCAACTAAACACGACATTTCAAACAAAATAACAAATAATTGAAACAAAACGTAATCCAATTCTTTCAAAAAGGTCGGTTTAAAACTCAATCGAATTTGGGGGCGGCGATAAAAAAGGATCTATTGTTTCAATGTCATGGAGGTAACAAGTCTGGTCGGGCCTTCATTACTGATCAATAGAAAGGCCTAAATTATGGCTACATTCGTATTACGTGCTCTTTTGTGAATCAATCTAAATATGTAAAAGGAGAAACTGGCTGACATATCAACGCACAGTAGGGTAACTGTCCGGACCAAGCCCAAGTCGTCGACGGTGCGCGATGTTCCCGCGCGCCTCAAGGAGTTGTCAGCAACAGCAGGGGCCCAGCCGGGTCGAAGCCTACTGGGGCCAGGGTTATCCGAAAGGGCGCTCGAGCCCCGGTGAAGGCTTGAAGGAACGGGATGGGTTTTTTAGTCAATAAGAGTCTGACACTATCTCCCGCTCCGCCAAAGAGCGGGGGTTTTCATAAGATGATTTTTCCCATCGAAAAAAAAAAAAAAATAAAAAAAAAAAGCCGAAACTACTGCGACAAATGACCCGTTCACTACCTCACCGCTGTGAGCGGTAGCTAAGCGCGGGGCGGCGAGCGGTAAGATCAAAAGTATGAAAATGTTTGAAGCACGCCAGAAGACGCCGCTTGTAGCGCCATGCGACCGCTTACCGGAGCTGCCCAGCTCGCCGCGTCTCTCGTCGCTACGGCCGAACAAGCCGTAAGAGTGTATTTTGCACAAGGTTTCTGTATATGTCAAAGGAAAGAAAGAAAGAAAAGAAAAATGTTTATATGGCACACAATGAAAATAACACGTATTGAAAAAATAATTAAAAAACTTAAATAATATTAAAACTCAAAATACAAAAAAAAACGAAGGCAAACACTAAGAGACGATTTTCCAAAACACACCCCCTAAGGGAATGAAAGGGAGTCCAAATGTATGAAGAAAATTAATTTTCACGCAAGCAAAGTTGCTGACAGAAGCTAATATTCCAACTAAAGTGATAACGTCGTTTAAAAAATAAATTTGTTGAAGTGATAATAGCGTAGTTTCACTAGCACCGGATTTTCTTTTTTTTATAATAGTATTTTAGAAGTTTCACCCAACGCCGTCTAGTCTCAAACTAAACCGAGCTTGTGTTATGAGTACTAGACAACTGATAAACATACTTATATATTTCTAAATACATATACACCGTTAAATTTTAATCGTTTCAATCCCGTGGAGGGTCGATCCGGTACATGAAACACTATCGATTTGTAAAGATAAAATTAAAAAATAAAGTACCTCTTTTTCAAAACTCGTATTAATTTACGAATGTACGAAATTAATTTCTTTAAGAAAAAGTCAACTGAGCGAGTTCAATGACCTGTAGGTACTTTGTACGCAATGCAACTACAGGTCATTGAATTCGCTCAGCTGACGTTTTCTTAAAGATACTAATTTCGTACATGCGTGAATTTATACGAGTTTTGAAAAAGAGGTACTTTATTTTTTAATTTTATCTTTACAAATCGATAGTGTTTCATGTACCGCATCGACCCTCCACGGGATTAAAACGATTAAAATTTAGCGGTGTATATTACAGATAATTAAAATAATACCCAGACACAGAACAAATCATCGTGTTCATCACACAAATATTTGTCTCGGGTGGGAATCGAACCCACGACCTCTAGTTTAGCAGTCAGGGACAATGACCATGAGATCATCAGGCCAGTCAAACAAAAAAACTTATATTTCGAACACGTATGTATACCTAAGAAAATTCCTGGCCGGTCCCTTTAAACCTAATTGCTACGGCTATAAAGGTATAAAGTCGACTGTCCGGTCGGTCTAGTGGTCAGTGGCCTTGACTGCTATGCCGCAGGTCGTGGGTTCGATTCCCACCCAGGACAAATGTTTGTGTGTTGAGCACGATCATTTGTTCTGTGTCTGGAAGTAATTTATCTATAATATTTATGTATTTAGAAATATATCAGTTGTCTAGTACTCATAACACAAGCTCTGCTTAGGTAGACGGCGTTGTGTGATAGTTGTGGAATATTAAAGTAGTTGACCAATAGCTTCGTGGTAGTATAGGCATATTCCTGAGTTTACACAAGCGTTGATTTATTGTTCGTGTTTCGTAGGCGTGTCGTAGCAGCGTAGGCGCGTAGCAAAGTGCGTAGACGCGTAGCAAGGCTCGTAGGCATCAGCGTAGGCGCTTTTTAGCTAAGTGCGTAGGCTTGCGGTTACGTGTTACCAGCAGGAAAGAGGTACTATCTATTATAAGGAAATACATTTATATCTTCTAACATATGGATACTGGTTAATGATTAAGATAACATAATTATTAAATAACTTACGTGAGCTTTGGCAGTCAGTCACGGATTATTGCTGGAAAACAAAATGAGACATTCTATTAGAAGCACATATTATTTATAGGGAAGTGTCGACTTGTGGGTAACCGGTTTTCTTAAACGTCAAATACAATAATCCCGCCACATACAAATCATAGATTGTCATAAAAGTTGATTGATTGGTTGATTAAAAGTAATTATCGATTTAAACAACTTGTTACATTAAAGTAGCTATATGAAACCCAAAAATTTAGAGGATTATCATTGATGCTGCTTTTTATAAGTTTAGATTCCTGAAGTGTTAGTTACGTTTTAATCATAGATTAAACTACTGTCAAAAACTTTGTCAAGTAATCAGTGCATGTTGGCATATTGACTTATAAATGATATTCTTTATTTACGTACATCTCGTGCTTTCTCGGTAGATTACAATTTCTACGGTATGTAAATCATGTTCATTAAGTAAAATTTAAATATTTTAATTAATGTGTTTTACAAAAAAACTTTATTTTATGTTTTTTTTTTTATGTTTGTTTCGGGTATTAGCATTTCAAGCAGCAGTGATGAAGAATTCTTCTGATTTATTCCTACGAGTACTACAATGAGGAAGAATATAAAAATAGGTATTGAATAAGCAACGCCGCAATCACGTTCCTGGTAGGCAAGAGAACCAAAAATAAATTTTACTTTTCTCTTTTTACGAAATTTTTGCCTCGTGAAGCCATTTCAAGAAAATTCACAATCTGATATTAACGTGAGTTTGTTGTCAAGGACGACAGAAGGTTACTGTTTTTAACGGTTTGATAAACGGTCTTATGGCACTTCTAGACAGTTGAGGATGAACCATTGAACGATGAACTAAAATACCTCACCAATGAGATCATAGTAATAATAGGTTTGATCCAGAAAGCAGTACTCCTGGACACGGCGCTTATTGTCAGGAGGATCCTCTCTCAGGAGCCCAATTATCGATGCTGGTAGGCTAATTTTTTTAATATTTTTTAATGTTTTTTTTTTTGTAAATAATATGTATGTAAAAATATAATAGAATTAAAAATAAATAAATGGAATCATTTATCATTTATTTACTTGCAAACAAGTGTCACTCTTACAAAGAGCAACCTCCTCAACTAAGTATTGAACCTGAATCTCAGGAAACAGTTCCCGTCCTATACATAATCCAATTAGTTTACATATAATGCTAATATCATAAGTTAGTTACCTTTTCGTTAAACGTCGTTTCAGCAACTCAAATTGATTTGAGACAGCGGTAATGTAATCCGATAGCTACAACCCGGGAATCTTTAAGTCGAGAGTGAATAGGTTTCTTTTAGGTAAGCGCGTTCCATCGTCGACCGCATCGTCGCTTTCCATCAGGTGAGATAGCGGTCAAGCGCGAACCTATCAACAATAAAAAAAAAAAAAATGTTAACAGTTATGTTGAACGACAGTTTGATCAGCCTTTCAGATTTTTTTTATGGGTTTAGTATGTTCTTAATTCATTTTTTTTATGTAGTAATTAGATTTGGAATCCGATAATTCGTTTTTAAATTAATGGTATTGTATTTTTTATAAATTATTTATTTTTAAAAATTACCATGTAATAACCCTGTAGCTAGCGGCTAGTCCTTACTGTCCTCCATTTTTCCAGACATTCTTCTCCCGCACCATCATAAACCAGTCCTCGCGGTAGACATCCATATCCACCACCATCATACTCAAGGAGTGGTCAGCAACAGCAGGGGCGCAGCAGGGTCGAAGCCTACTGGGGCCAAGGGTCTGCTTTTGAAAGGAAGGCTCGGCCCCGGTATGAAAGACAAGAAGGAACGGGGTGGGTTTTTTAGTCAGTAAGAGTTTGACACTATCTCCCGCTCCGCCCAACGGCGGGGTATGTCATTTGGCTGATTTTTACCCACCAAAGAAAAAACCACCACCGTACTCGCCAACTCCTTCAAAGCCGGCGCCGATGGGACTTAAGATTCTTATTCGTTCGTTCGTTCTTTAGTATTTTTTGTTGTTTAGTTTCTCGTTCGTTTTTAAGTTTATAATTATTTTTTTTTACTTTAAAGTCAAAACAAAATCAAACTGCTTCAAGTTGTGACTTCTGATTTTCAGCGTAGACATAATAAGGTTTTAAATCAACTTTAAACTTAAGTTTACAGAATAACAATATTTGTTGGAAAAAGTATACAACAAAATATCAAAAATAAAAAAGAAAGTATTACTACTTTCTTTTTCAAACTTCGTACCCTCATGCAATCCGGGCTCGGCTCGTGCCTTGCGTTTTTGTCACGTCCCAAACTCCCGAGTAGCAGCCGCGTCGCGCCAAGCAGCGTCGAGCCGGCGTCGCGTCGCACCCGAGTTGCTTCGCAGACCCCGGGTCGGAACGCTATTTACCACATCTATACCACATTAGTTTATTTCGTGAGCACTACATCAAAGTGGGGAATTGCTGCAAATAATAGCGCTATGTTTGGTCGTGATAGAATTGTCTAAAGAATTGAGATGGCAGGATTTTTGCTTTTGAGGACTCTTTCCGCTACCTACAGAGTATCGAGACCATTTTGAGGATAGACTTTAAAATAGACTTTTTAATGTCTAGCCTGTTGGTCTAGTGGTCAACGTCCTTGACTGCTATGCCGGAGGGCGAGACAAATATTTGTGTGTGTGTATTTTGTATTTTTAAATATCTAGTGCTCAATAGCTCTGTTTAGTTTAGGGCTAGATGGTGCTGTGTGAAATTTGTGAAAAATAAAATGAACTCTTATTCAGTTTTTCCCGCTTCATCGATCTGTATAATTGATGATTTTACTCTTGGAATTATTTGTTTACAAAGTTTTTTCGTTTTTTAGTCACTTTAGTTACGCTCTTCGTAGACGAAAGGGTCGATAAGAAGATCTTGGAAACTACATCTAGAAGTTAGTATTCATTTAAACTAATATAATAAAAAAGTATATTGTTTGTTTGTGGTAATACCTGGAAATTATAATAATTAAAGAATAATGGCGTAATAATATTTGATGTATGTATTAAGCGCCTAGAAAAGTTTTTATTTATTTATTCATTTATTTAACTGGCCTGTTGGCCTAGTAGTTAGTGACCCTGACTGCTATGCCGGAGGTCGTGGATTCAATTCCCACCCTGGACAAATGTTTGTGTGATGTGTACGATCATCACTTAAAATCGAAAAGAACAAATAAGGAATGAAGATTAAATAATTTTGTAAGTTTTTTCCAATTATGTTCAAGACCTGAGTTAGTCTGAAAACAAAATTAATTATAAAAAAAGTGAATTTGATAGATTAATATTGTAATTAAATTCACAACTTTTATTACAAACGGTGTTGCCACATGTTTTTAATCCAAAAAAGGCTTAACGTCCTCCGTTTTATTTGTATATTTTTAAAATATATTTACGATTTCAGATCATAATAACAGTTTTAAAAAACGTTTATGTTTTTTCCGAACAATAAATAAAACAAAATTTAACAATAAAATAAAATCAGTAAAAATCTTTAAACTTACACCAAGTCTGGTGGGAAAAAACTGGTCAGAATTAAACCCGAATGAAGGTCAGAAACTTAGCAGAACAGCTAAGAGCAAGGCAGGAGAGCCACTTGCCTGGACACGACTTGCCATGGCAAACCTGGAAAACTCTAAACAGACTCCGCACCCAGGTTCGGCGTTGGGCACGCCACAATTATGGCGGTAAGAAAGGGACTTACCGTTTTGTAAGGTAAGTCCCCTCTTTGAGGTGTGGCTGGAAAGACCTCACGGCGTTCTCAGTTTCCGCATGACGCAGGTTTTTATCGGAGACTCGGCCCCGTTATGAAAGGCAACGAAGGAGGGTTTTTCAGTCAGTAAGAGTCTGACACTATCTCTCGCTTCGCCCAAGGGCGAGGGATGTCATCTGGATGATTTTTACCCACCGATTTGGCGCAGATGAGGATTTTCAGACGGTTCCGATCTTGAGTATTTGTGCGACGTCTTTCCGCAGATCATGCAGCTTTCAACCTGAATCACCTGCCCTGTTCACGTAGGGACCTAATGACAGCTTCAGTGAACGGCACTGCTGTAGCCAAATATTGGGCCAGACAAGGACTTTAACTCGTTTTGCGATAGACACGCTAAGAAGATGAAGAAGCAGGTAACTAGGTACGCAAGTATTTCATTATTAATATCTGTCAATATAACTGACGAGTACACATACAAAAATCGGTCTTTTGTTGATTTTATTTGCGTTCAACACTAGAACATATTCTTGTCATTGAAATTCACGACATAAGGTAGAGTAGCTGTCAATAAACAAGAGCAAAATACTGCCCGGACAACAAAAAACAAAGAGGTCTTACAATGTAACCCTCAATATCGTACGTAAGAGTCGCGATACATTATTCAAGGTATCCAAATAGTAAAATATTCGTAACATTGCAGAGGAACACGTGTAACGAAATGAACAAGAAAGTGAATTTTCAATTAAGACCTTCGAAAAGATTGGAATTGTTTTGCGAAAGCGTTTAAATCTACTTTCCTTGGGGGCACGGCAGGTAGCGCCGATTGCCTTTAAATATTTTGCCATTAATTTAAAAGCCCTTAGAATAACATGCAAGCAGGAATTCTTCTGCCCACGCGCGCTAAACCAAAACAATTTAATAAGATCGGTAAAAGATGAAGTGATTTTTTCTAAATGTTACAAAATTACTTCTTAGTTAGTATTAATTTTGTAAAAGCACCAACTCTATTTCCAGCTTTTATTTTTGTTTTTCAACCGACTTCAAAAAGGAGAACGATCTTAATTCGACTGAATGTTTTACGAAAAGGATGGATGTTATTTAAACTGTAGTTAAATAAACAACAGGAAAATTCAAAAAAGAACAACCGACCAAGTTCTAGTCGGGCCCACGTACGAAGAGTTCCGTATTTAAATAACTTTTTGTACATTTGTATTCTGTTTTTAGTATTTTGCTATAGCAGCAACAGTATCTACATCTGTGAAAATTTCAACTGTCTAGCTATCACAGTTCATGATGCCTGATGACAGACAGACGGATAGTGGAGTAGATCCCGTTTTTACCCTTTGGATACTGGACCCTAAAAAGAAATGAAACTAAATCGAAACTGATCGCAAGCAGTAGGTAATAATGGGGAGCTGTTGTTTTTTGATATTGAAAGGTAAGATGGCTGTCATGGCAACAGGGTAAATGATCCGTTGCCAACGTATTTAGTCAAGGAGGGTTTTGTTTACTTTCGCAAAAGAAATAAGAGTACTCGACGGGCAGACAACCCTGAAGTATTTCATTTTGATATCAACCGTGTATGATTCATGAGTGTCCTACTAATGCTGCAATTATTTATTATTGTGTAAGTTTGTAATTAAAGATATCGCCAAACTTAAGTAACAGTGGGAAGGGCATATTGCTCGCAGAACAGATGGTCGAATGAGACGAAAGGTTCTCGAGTGGCGACCATGTACCGGAAGACGCAGCGTTGGAAGGCCTCCCACAAGGTAGACCGAGGACCCGGTGAGGACTCTAGAGGTGGCTTGCGGACAGTGAGCAATGGGTAGCTCGCTGTCCGGTCGTCCGGTAACTGTCCGGATCAAGCCCAAGTCGTCGACGGCGCGCACTGTTCCCGCGCGCCTCAAGGAGTTGTCAGCAACAGCAGGGACCCAGCCGGGTCGAAGCCTACTGGGGCCAGGGTTATCCGAAAGGGAGCTCGAGCCCCGGTATGAAGGCTAGAAGGAACAGGGTGGGTCATTTAGTCAGTAAGAGTCTGACACTATCTCATGCTCCGCCCAAGAGCGGGGGATGTCATTGGTTGATTTTTTCCCATCATAAAAAAAAGGACTCTAGAGGCTGAGAGGAGTGGAGAGAGAGAGGTAGAGGACTCTTTTTATCTTGGCAGTGAGTTCAGTACATGGGATAATTTTCTACATACGTACATTGAGAAGTATTATTTTTGGGCAGGACGTAGTTAAAAATTATTTATTTATTAAAGTAATGTTTCTGGTTAACTGCTTTTGCAGGATATTGATACTCGTACAGCGGTTATTAATAAGCATAAGTTATGCTATGACGTATCAGGCGCACAGCAAGCGGGCCCGACCCCGATTTCCATCCACCATGGGCTTGTGGACACCGAAGAATGGGTAGCTCGCCGTCCAGACTGAGCCTACGTCGTCGACACACGCGTCGGCGCATATTGTTCAACGCGTGTCTTAGAGAGATATCAGCAAAACCGTAGGGGTACAGCAGGGCCGAAGCCTACTGGGGCCATGGGTTGACTTCCAAAAGGGAACCCGGGATCTTGGAGCGCAAGGCAAGAAACAATCATAGGTTTGGTTTTTGTTAGTAAAAGTCTGACACACCCTGCCGCTCTGCCCTAGAGCGGGAAAAGTCATTGGATGATTTAAGAAAAAACAGCAAATATATCAAAGCTAAAATTTATTGTTAGGAGTCGAACCTAAGTAGCGTGTTCTCTCTAATTAGCGTGAAACTAAAAGGAGGCTCATTAACTGGAAGTGATAGCCGAAGTTGTTAGGGGTTGTAATTGTTGTCAGTTTGTAACATGTCCTAAGTGGACCTAATTGTTACAACCCCAATCTGTAGGAGTGAGTGACGGGCTGAATGGGACCTGTTCCTGTCAGGACTGCGGGGTTCTGTGAAGAAACATGGGTGTGTTTTAGTCAGTAAAAGTCATGATACTTTAGTCAGTCTGAATGTACTAGGTATCTATCAAAGAGGTACCTAAAGTTGGTTTTTATGTTTGTAATCTTTGAAAGTACTGGTCCGATTAATGAAATTATTTCACCGATAGGAAGTCGCTTTATTCCTGAGTGACATAGGCTATATTGTAGTAGTGTAATATATCTGAATCTAACGCCATTATTATAACACCTGCATTCAATAAAAATAAATAATAAAAATTATTATTACTCCCTCTCACTCCACCCAGAGCGGAAGAAGTTATTTGATGATTTCCCGCCTTTAGAAATAGAATAGAATAGAATAGCAAAAGGGCTGTATTGGACCTGTTTCACAATGAATTCAAACTACTTTTGTCATCAACTTCGTCGATGAAGGTCCTCGGTATGAAGGCTTGAAGGAACGGGGTGGGTCTTTTAGTCACTAAGAGTCTGACACTATCTCCCGCTCCGCCCAAGAGCGGGGGTTGTCATTGGATGATTTTTCTAACCATAAAAAAAAAACCACTAGGATCACTAACTCAAACTATGGTCTACCACTTTTTTTAGGTTTAATATTATCAGCTGTTTGATGATATTCCACCCAAAAATGGTAGACCATAGTCTACCTCCCGCTCTCAGGTGAAGCAAGAGGGTGTGTGTCAAACTTTTACTGACTGAAACCGACCCGTGTTCCTTCATGTGCCCTTTGCATTCTAGTGCCACGGTGACTCCTTTGAATAATCGTTTCAGCCATTGACATGTCACCGATGAACTAAAATTCAAAGATCCTTTCAAATTTACCATATTACCTCCTCTTTCTTGCGTCGTACTCCTCAATGACCTCCCGGTCACGACCCTCAGCATCACGACAAGTAATATGAAATGATGAAGCAGGGATGCTTCATCACTTCATATTACCTGTTATGTATGTATATGTAGTTATAGATGTGGCTGCGCCGCACAGTAACGACAACTGTCTAATACATCAGTGCGAATCATTCCGTCTTTCTAGTCACACCTCCGTAGCTTCCTACATAACATTGGCGACGAGGATGGAAAAGGTAGAATTTTATCTTCCTGATCACACCAACTTCAATCAATATTATAATTAGTAAAAGCAATAAAAAATCTTGTTAAGCTTCTAATAAGTTCAGTTGAAATTCGTTTTAGTGAGGAACCATTAGTCAAACGCCAATATTTCATTGTTAATTTTAACGAGGAATATCCCTATTCATCCCTAATTCCTGAGGGATGAATTTTTTTCGTGAAATTAAAAAAGTTTGAGACGTTTCAGTGTGAGTGAGGCGCATCTTTGTGCTATGTCAAGTCATCTGGGCATGGCGGGATTATCGACATACTCCGGGATCAGACTAATTAAACATTTATAGGTTACCAATGTTGATCTGCCGCGTGTCGCAACAAAATTGGGCAAAAGTAACTACTGACTGGATTCCGAACAGCAGGAGCCGGCGACGCGGTAGGCACAGAAGGAGATGCCGTGACAATTTGGACTCCTACCTTAAGGATTGGCCAGAAGTGGCTAAGGACAGAAAAGAGTGGAATAACGGAAAGGAGGCCTTTGCCCTGCAGTGAGACACAACGGGCTCATAATGATAATAATCTTGACAGTGATAACATATGACTCCGAAACGTGGTCGCTCACAATGGGTCTCATCAGAAGGCTTAAAGTCACCCAAAGGACAAAGAAAACTAAGCTATGCTCGGAGTTTCTTGCGTGAGGAGATCCGCAAGAGAATCAAGGTTACCGACATAGCACGAAGAATCGCTAAGCTTTAGTAGCAACGAGCAGGGCACATTACTCGCAGAACAGGTGGCCATTGAGGCCGAAGGGTTCTGGAGTGGCGACCGCGTACCGGAAGACGCAATGATGGAAGGCCTCCTACAAAGTGGACCGATGACCTGATAAGGGTTGAGGGAATACGATGGATGCGAGACGCACAGGATCGTTTATTGTGGCGACACTTGGGGAGGCCTATGTCCAACAGTGGACGTCTTTCGGTTGAAATGATGAAGTTACCAGTCCTTGAGGTTGGTGAACTTGTCGGTGGGTACAAAAAGGTTTGTTTTTTTTACAGGTATTGCCGAACGAGGCTAGGTCACGATTTAATTCATGAACTGTACACAAATAATATTCCATACAAACAAAAGAAGTATTGAAGCTTTATTGTATTGTGTGTCAACAAGATTTCTTTGTCATTGTTTGCTTTTAATTTCTAGTCCTGGGATTGTTTATCTGATTTTTGTAGTTTAATGTATAAATTATACATAAAATCACAAAACAATCCCCTGCGGCCCACTACACATTATATCGGAGACGTTTTAAATATTAATTCCGTCATGATCCTGCGTCCCGGCGCTCCCCCGCCCGGTCCTCCCCGCGGCGACTATCAGCTCCCGATAATTTCCCTTAGGTACGTATCGACCAAATTGACTTATGGAATTGTTACACGCTCCTGGAATTTCAACAATTCATCATTTCTCGTTCAGCCAGCCGGTCGTATTTTATTATCAACTTTTTGCTCTCGATAACTGGTTTCCTTCCTCCGACCTCCGAGGGTGGATCCTCCCATTTCTTACGAATAGAAATATTTTTTAATCGACAATTTTAATGGTTACGTTTCGAGTGTCAGATAATAAAATATTGTCGGCGCTTTCAAAAATATTTTTACGGTTTTCGTTTTGGACCGAAGTACATATATAATGTGATTTGTGAGTGTTTGCCGAATTGAAAATATGGGGAGAGTTTTGGGTCGGAGATAATAACATGTAAAAGATGGGTCGCACGCATTGACACAAGTCGTTACAGTGTTATGGGGAACTTTCACGTTTATAATATTCATTCGGTTGAAAAGAGATACTTAGACAGAAGGTTTTGAGTTATTTAAAGGTTATGATAATTTGAAAATTAGGCTTGGCGTTACGAAACATAACCAGTTAGTGAGTAGCTTATGAAATACTATCTCCCTTACAAATTAACAAAACTTTCAAAGTCTCCAAAAGGGTACTTAAATGGTTTATTTACAAAGTAATTAGAAATGAGAGTGATCACTGTTGTGAACTCTAAAGCCTCCGAACAGCGATACAAGTAACTGATGTGAACAACTCTCTAGGACTGGTACTGCAAGTTTCAGATGATTAGGAACACCAAACATAGGGATTAAGTAGGACAGTTAGCAGTACCAAATTTCATAACAGGACCATCTCTACCAATTCTAGAGAGGTACCTATTTGTTAGAAGTATTTTAATACTAGTTCGAATCGCGAATTGTTTGTAACAACAATTTTGGAATTTTTTGGGACAATGCAACCAGAAAAAAATGCTTGTTACCTAATTTTTGTTGCTTATGATTTAGAGCATGGTGAAGAGTGAATGTTAATGACATAATACAATTTTTTCAACGAGTCAGTAGCAAGACTCTTTCTTACGGCTTGTGGAAATTGTTACTGTTTTAAGAAACGATTCCTTAGCTTCCAGTTCCGTTGTTATAGTGAAAAAGGGTATCTGAGTAGATACTTCAAATAGTGTGTGTAGCGCTGAGAATGTACTGAGAATCTCTTTGAAATACCGAGAATGGTTGCCTTGTTCTTTGCGACGACGTATCTTTCCGAAGTATGTATTCGAATAACACATACAACGATTAGAAGTTTATCAGCCAGTTCCCTCACAAAAATGTCTTTAGGGTAAAATCCCTGATCATGTAGAAAAAAACTAGCCAAGTGCGAGTTGGACTCGCGCACGAAGGGTTCCGGATTTCGGATTCCGAAGGACGGTATCCTTAGGAAAATTCGGTAAAAAAATCGCATTTGTTTTATGGGGCACCCATTTGCCCCTTAATTGTTAATTTTATTTTTAATATTTGTTGTTGTATGTATGAATCAATTTGTAAAAATTTCAACTGTCTAGCTATCGCGGTTCTTGAGATACAGCCTGGTGACAGACAGACGGACAGACAGCAGAAGTCTTAGTAATAGGGTCCCGTGTCTACCCTTTGGTTACAGAACCCCAAAAAAGCATCGGCACTGATCACCATCTTGCTCAAATCCAGTCGCCAATATTCTGATATCGGTGAATTGCGGCACATAGGTCTTCTACAAGTCTCTACATTGACTGGATAGACATATATCTTACAATTCAAGTACTTTGTTCATTCTTCGTTTAAGCTATTTCTACGTGGCATGCGCTCCCGCAGGAAATCAGGATGGCAACAAACCGAATAACGTTGAAAGTTAAAGTTCGCCAGCATATTTGTAAGAAATTGGCGGTAGCATCGTCACAGCATTGATGTATCCCAATTGTGTATTTGTACCAATTGTTTAAGTTTAAGTATATTCAATTTATGCATTTGAGAATATATTTTACTAGCTTTTGCCCACAGATTCGCCCGCGTACATAATATAGCCAATGTCACTCAGGAATAAAGCAGCTTTCTATCGGTGAAAAAATTTTAGCAATCAGACCAGTACTTTCAGAGTTTACCGCCTACAAACAAAAAACAAACTTTACCTCTTTATAATATTAGTGTAGATAATTGTGTCGTATTTATGGTTATTTTGTAGGTATATCTTTTTTGTATTCGCTCTTTTTTCTTTTTTATTACCACTATTTTCATCTTCTTTCTTCTATTTTCTCTTTTGATCTTCTTTTTTTTTCCTAAAACTAGATCGGTAGAAAATTCTGCCTCTGTTCTTTTTTTTTTTTTGAAGAAAAAGTTCCGACCTATCATTACTTTTTTACTCTTTTGTCCTAAAACATGTAAAACGTTGGAGGCAGTACCGAGTCCAGAGGCAAGGAGGCAACAGGGAGGAGGGAGGTGCACTCAAAAATGCAATAAACGCACCTCGCGGACCACTCCGCGCGCATTCTTGAGTGGACTCCAGCGCTCGTCCGCGCAGCCGCTGCAGCGCTGCAGAACATATTAAAGTGGAAAACATTGTGTATGTGATTATATGTTGCTGTGGGCTACTTACTTATGTAACTATGTTAGGGTTTTAGTGATTTAAAATCAAAAATTTTAAAAGGTTGGTTCTTTATAGACGTACGAAGCGGTAAACTTTTTGAAATGGTAGTGACGAGAGTTTCCTATTCGATGTGGATTAGTCTGTATCGTCTATGTATTTCTACAACTAAGATTTGGGTGTTGGTAGTCGTTGTTGCGCCATAATTTTAACTTTAGCAGTCATCTCTCTCCACCTGCATATATTTTTGTTCTTAATAAACGATTACAATTATACCTCAGACTCAAGTTAATTCAGAACCTACGACGTAGTTGTTAAATTCATTACGATGTTTTATAGTTACGCAAAAAAAAATCTACAGTAATCTGTAATAAACAGGTAAGTATTGCCTGCTCTTTATTCTAGCACAGCTCTTAACTTTGTTTACAAAACATCATTCAGTTCCCAACGGAGACGCTACAAAGTAAAAACAAATACAAAGTCTGATCACTAATTTGTCCGACTCATTTCTGATCATAAACCCTGGACCCTCAAGGAAACAAATACCATTTAACTAGTACACATAACATCTTCTGCAAACATTCAATTCAATTAATTTACTTTGTAACGAAAGCTAACTGGTATTAATTGAATTAATCATCTTACGCCTCGCTGTAGGAGCACTCGCAAAAAAACAATTAAATTGAATTAAATGTTATTCTACAGACGAAATCTTAATTAGCGATGAGATGAAATGCATTTCATGTGAAGCCATCGTGAAGCTGCAGTCAGCGAGTGGTTGTGATGAGGGATTGCAGCGATAAGACTGCCATTGAATCCATAGATTTAAGTTTGTTTATAACTTGTGTTACTTTGTTGGTGTACAATAACGTTTTATTCTACTCTAATTGCATGCATTATGTGTGAATTGGGTTGGCCCTATTGTTGGAAGCTCAGTGCTTTGTGCTTTTTTTTGTGTATCTTCTATAATATAAAAATGAGTCGCAAAATGCGTTGGTAAGCGCATAACTCAACAACGCCTGGACCGATTTCGCTAATTTTTTTTTTTGTTGTGTTCGTTATTATGAGGAGAAGGTTCTTATGGAAAAAAAAATGAAAATTAGGGTAGTGTAGGGTAGAGTAGGGTAGTGTAGGGTAGTGTAGGGTAGAGTAAGGTAGAGGAGGGTAGAGTAGGGTAGAGTAGAGTAGGGTAGGGTAGAGTAGGGTAGAGTAGGGTAGAGTAGGGTAGAGTAGGGTAGAGTAGGGTAGGGTAGAGTAGGGTATAGTAGGGTAGAGTAGGGTATAGTAGGCTGAAGTAGGGAAGAGCGGGAGCGAAGCCGCGCGGGCAAAAGCTAGTTTAGAAAAAAAATATTCAAAATGTTTATTACTTGTCCCTCTAGCTAGGTAAAACATGCAGACAGATAGTCAATAAAACTTTAATTTAAAATGTTTGTTAATAGATATTTGTTTTTGTAACTGCTAAAAAGGAAAAAAAGAAATTTCTGTACTCTTTTTTATTATTATTTTATGTTGTGGTGTATTGTGTTGCTTGCGCCGAATAAGTGTTTTTCTATTCTATTCTAAATATTTTATTGCGTATTATCGATCTGCCCCACGATTGTGTGCAAATAATGAAATTCTATTTTGTTTTTCTTACTATAATATGCAATTATGCATGTACTAGCACTTAGCCAGCGGCTTCGCCCGCGTGAAAGTAGCTTCCTCCATACAAACTTTGGACTCCCATTTCATCCCCTTAGATGGTGAATTTTGGAAAATCCTCTCTCAGTGTTCAGCTAAGACGTAAAAGGAAATCTTCTGCAAAATTTCTCGCTCCTCATTCCAGTAGCTTCAACTGTGCGTTGATGATGTCAGTTAGTCAGTGTTTCCTTTTTTGTATCTAGGTTATACCTACATCCAAACTTTTTTCATGAATCACTTTGTCTATTAGTGATAACAGTATAAAAGTCCGATCAGTAGTTTTATAGTTTATCGTGAACAGACTGACAGATGCCGTGGAAGACTTTTCCGACCGATAGCATACAAACCTCAAATGCCGTGTCCTCGTGGCGATCGGTGGCAGCGGTCTCTCACGCCAGGCCTGGGCACAGACCATGGTTTGAAGCGAGGAGGACAGGCAGGCAGTCGAATAGCAATCAGTGCAATAAAGCATTTTCTCAAAACAACAAAAGCACATTCACTTCAGCAACGGTTGCACAACAATCGCGCAACTCCGTTTCCTACAACACGCACGTAGCACTGCTTCCCATCGCAAAGCTCACAGGGACAGCGGACGGCATTAATTGCAGTTTCCGAACTAAACAGCGCCCGCCTGTCTTGTTCATAATAAAAACTTTAATGCATCGCGATAAGGCGCCCGCGATAAGCGGAGAGGGTAATGTGGGAAGTTTTGTATCGCTGTTGCCTGATATCGCTATTCTATTGTAGAATAGAAACAGAAGAGTGTATGGTATGAGGAGAATTGTATGGTATTAGTTTCCCATACGTAATATTCATAAGCAAGTCTCTCGCATTATTTATTTATTAAAAAAAAAAAAAAAAACAAAATAAATCATGTGTGTGTAACGAGACTTTTAAGTGCAAGAAGCAGATTTAAACTAAGAAATAAATTATTGTGACTTTTAGTGTTTAAGTAAACTAGGTATATAATATAGTAAATTATTATTTTTTCCACTGTTTCGAGACTATAACTGTTAAATATTGTTATCTATTTTATTGTTCTACAAAAACCATAGCGTAAGAACTTCTACGCCTGTGATACAGGTTTATCCTAGTACAGGCATATAACATAGTCATACCTTTGTAAATTAATTATCCCTAAGATTTTATGTAACTATTTTACCAAATTTTAATTCTGAATAAATATTATTATTATTATTTATTTAAAGCTTTATGCACAAAAAAACTGTACAAAGGCGGACTTAATGCCTTAGGCATTATCTGCATTATAGTTTATTTTTGACTAAGAGCAAAAAACGACGGTAAATATTGTACAGACCCTGTGCGTTTGGCATCCATCGGATTCCTGCAACCCTTACCAGGTTATCGGTCCACCTAGGTGGCCTTCCAACGCTGCATTTTCCGGTACGTGTTCGCCACTCTAGAACCTTTCGGACGCATCGTCCATCTGTTTAGCGAGCAATGATGGTATCGGTTACAGTTGCTAAAACGGATCTTGAGCGCTCGGCGTCAGAGTCGGTCAGAGTGAGGATCGCTTTGCGCATTCCATACATTGGCGAGCCAGTCGTCTTCGTTGTTAGATACATGCAGCAACGCAGGGAACGATATTAGGAGTGACGTCTATGACGCGATGGCGCGGCGAGCCAATCACTGACACTCCCCGCCCCCGCGTCTCACTTCGCACCACTAAAGAGACCGAATATTTGACTTCTGCGCAACCGCTCAAGATCCGTGATGGTAACTGTACATGGAGCGGTCGCTACGGCGCTACTTGGGGTAGGCCTATAAAATCAGTGGTCGTCTTGCGGCTGAAATGATGATGATGATTTAACAGGCAACTGTTACATTGTAGCAATGTACTATTTCACACACACATCGTTAAAATTAGTTTGTCTTAGCTGACATAATTCTTGATTAATCTACTGCTTGGCTTACATAGTTTTACGGTCTGCACTCAAGTATGACAAATCTCAGCTATAATACTAGCTCAGTTAAAACTAATCAAAAAAAGCTAAAGGCATAATAAAAAATACAGCAATACTAAGCCAGATAGATGACAGGGAATCGTACTTAACTCTTTGAATGTCGTAATTAGAGACACAATAGAAAGACAATTACCTTATGTCGGACTGTGTAACTTAAGACATTCGAAAGGTTAAGACAGCGCACCGGTGAGATAGTCTGACAAAATAAAAGAAGGCCGTTGAAGACAGCACGAATCGTGGGCTCAAAATTACAGAATATCGCTAAACTCGTCGACGCGTCGTATGTGGTCGCAAAAACAAAAAAGCAGAGCTTTTGCTCGCGGCTTCACCCGCGTATCTAAATTATAGCCCATGTCACTCAGGAATAAAGCAACTTTCTATCAGTGAATAAATTGTAGCAATTGGATCAGTACTTTCAGAGAGCGAGAGAGAGACCAAAAAAAAAACATAAAAACAAACTTTACCTCTTTATAATACCTTTACTTCTTACTTTACCTCTTTATAATACCTTTACTTCTTACTTTACCTCTTTATAATACCTTTACTTCTTACTTTACCTATTTATAATTATTATTCTTTAGTGTAGACAACATTATAAACAAATATTTGTAAACCTTTTCCGCTTATAACTCAAACCGTCCTCACTGAACCGTGCAGGTTACAGAAAAATGAAAATCAGCTCGCAAACAGCTAGTGAGAATTAATTCGTGGCACATCGTCCGGCGGCCGGCGCCCCTGCGGAACCGGACCGGTTTGTTTAGCTGATTATACTGTATGAGTTTTATGACTTCATGGCTAACTATAGCTTGTTTTAATTTTATTTGGAGTGCATCAAAACTAATGTAATTTATTTACGGTTGTCAAAAGTGTGGTTATTTACGAGTATATTAGGAAACTGCACCTTGCGGAAATTCGATGGATGTGAGATGTACAGGACTGGTAGTTTTGGCGATGCTTTTGAGAGGCCTATGCCCAGCAGAGAACGTCTTTCAGCTGTACTGATGATGATGATCGATAACATCTGTTGAAATCTGAAAATGTGAAGCCATTTTCAGAATCTTTATTGTTGACAGAAAGTCACTATGACTATGACTACGTTGAGGCCAAATTTTGAGCCAAATATTTTTAATTTTTTTTCCATCGATTCCTATACCAAAAACACTATAAAATTCTGTCTGGCTGTCTGACAATGCGATCGTGTCTCGTGAATAAGGTATTCGATTTTGATGTGTTTTCAACTCGTATAGTATCTACGTTGATAGAGCCTTGGGCATAATTAACCAGTCTATCAAAACAGTTAACATTATTTTATCTTAATTTTATCCCTTAAATATCTATTGAACACAATAAGAGTAGCTGTTCTCTGATGACTAGCAGTACATTGTATTAATTAGCGAGAATCATTTCATAACTCAGTGAGCAACTCTTTTGTCTGCCCCCCGTTGTTAGGCGGCGTAATTAAGGCTCTATGGTAACCTGGCCTTAACGTGAACTTTCATTATTAACGGGGAATGTTTCACGTTATTGTTTTTGGTTATTTAGAAGTTGGGTTATTGTGTTTAATGTTTAACTTTCTAAAGAAAAAGATTGTGTTAAGATAATTATTACAATTGATGGGGTCAAAATTATAAGTTTGGGAAAAACGAGTAGAGTTCAGTAGCACTGACATCCATTTATGTTTTTTTTTGTTTATTTATTCTTCATATTTATTATAAGACTAGCTTTTACCAGCGGCTTCCCCCATGTACTTAAAATATAGCCTATACCACTCAGTAATAAAGCAGCTTTTTATCGGTGAAAACTTTTAAGAAATATATAGTCCGCCGATGTCGAGAGCCCCTGCTCTGCTCTGGACCTTTCCAAGCCACCGGTGGTTACAGCTCTAGAGGCAAGACAGAGAAAAAGAACTGTATCGAAGAGTGCTGCGTTCTACATCAGGATCTTGATCTAACCGCGTTAAGGCAGCTTCGACAGATGGTACCTCTCGTTCCAGACCCTGGTACAGGTTACGATCCGAAGCCACGAGGAATAGCAGACGGCCACCTCCTTTTGCGACGTATAATGCTAGCAAAGGAGGAGGCCACACGTGAGAGAAAACGCGTAGGCGTCGGCGTGGGCGTCTGGCCGTCTGGTAACCACCCGGACCGAGTCCGAGTCGTCGATGGCGCGTAGTGTTCATGAAAACTGAGATGTCAGTAAAACCGTAGGGGTCCAGCAGGGCCGAAGCCTATTGGGCCGGCCATGGGTTCGCTTCTGAAAGGAAAACCCGGGGTTCTAGCCAACTGTAGGAGTATAGGTGTGGTTTTAGTCAGTCAAAGTCTGACACGCCTTCTTGCATTGCAAGAGGTCATAAGATAATTTTCGGTTAAAAAAAAGGCCGTTGGCGGTAACAAGAATCGGCACGCCTAGCCCGTTCCATCATCGGAATACCAGACGTATGGCGATGCGCCACCGTTACATGGTGGATATCCCACCTACACGCACAAAACGTTTTGGGTACACATTCATTGTGCGTGCAGCTAGGGAGTGGAATTCCTTGCCAGAGTCTGTGTTTCCTGATAGCTACAACCCGGGAATCTTTAAATCGAGAGAATGAATAGGTTTCTTCTAGGTAAGGGCGTTCCATAGTCGACCGCATCGTCGCTTTCCATCAGGTGAGATAGCAGTCAAGCACAAACCTATCTACAATAAAAAAAAAAAACAATAACAGCCGACTCCACACCCGACAAGCCCCGAAAATAATAAATTAATTACCTACCACAATCATGTGTCAACATGTCACATGGTACAACTCGAACACTAATGAATAATGCAACCATAAAGATTGTACCAGCGAACATCAAATGCATCCATAACCACGCTTCTAGTTGCTCGCCGAACTTCCAGCAAGTTTGCGAGTGGAAATATTTTTAAAATGCAAATACTGAGCGTGAACATCGGAAGCGTTTCAGGGACGTCGTTGTCTCCGTGTATTAGTTTCAGAATATTCATGCGTCTAACAAGTAACAAGTTGCCACACTTCCGACGACTTCAAAAACTCTACAGTTTTCTACGTTTTTTTTTTTTGAACAGACTAGTTTTTCGCATCACTCTGTATAAGTGAGTGTATTTGTGGAGAGTGTTGGAAGCACTTTAGGTGTTAAAAGTGACGTTGGTGGAATGATAAAGAGTGGATCGTTAATTAATGAAAGATCGGATGAAGGACACATTAATACACAATTATTTTTTGGGATCTCCTGTTTGAAGACTAAGTATTCTAAAGCATCATATCAAACTTATTTTTTTTGGGGTGGGAAAACATCAGATAGTTGTTTTTTCTCTGGGTGAAGCGAAAAGAAGTGTCAGACTTTTACTGACTAAACCCACTTGTGTTCCTGCGGAAATCTACTCTAGAACGCAAAGAATTAGGTAACATAAGAAATTTAGGTGAGTTTTAGATAGTAAAAGTCTGAGTTTAATCTTTATGTGTAATAAAGTAAATATAAATAAATAAGCCCTTTCGCTCCATTCTAGAACGAGAGAAGTCATTAGATGATTTCCTATTTCTAAAAAAAAAGCTCGTGTGCCTTCAATTGCTCTTACTTTCCAGGGCCCCGAGGACTCCTTTGAATAATCCTACAACCCTATTTCTAATACTTGCCATATTAGTATAAATCAATCCGTAATAATAACCCAATAAATTAACTCTTTAGCCAAAACAAATCACAGTGATTCACTCAGAAACCGCCCGGAAATTCTCAATCTTATAAACTGCAAGAAAAAACATTATCGGTAAAAGGGATTACGGAATAAATCGGCAACAAGAATCTCCCGCGGAATGCCCCGGCTTCCTCGTTTTATGTCCTGCTCTAATTGATGGAGCGCTCACCGAACACTCAACTTTTACAAACCAAACGGTTGTTAAGGAAATACGTCTTTTGTTTATTTTAAACGGATCAAGGAGGAGAATCTTTTTAATCCTTTAACCCGGTTATATCCGGCCAGAAGTAATCATTATCTGTGCAGAGTGATACTGTTAATGCTCGGTTTTCAGTCGTTATTTTTATTTTCCTTTCCAGGAATAATAAATAAACGTTGAGAAGTAAAACGTGACTGTAGGCACAACAATAGATTAAATAACGATGAGTAAATTATAAAGGGCAAAAGTTTATTTCGAACTGCTGTAGTATCATTGTAAACTAAGTTCCACCTCCTTATAACTGTTTTCCTTAAAGCCTAGCAGGTCGTAAATCTAAGCGTCCGACTTTTGTTAAACAAATTACTCGTAAAGCTTTTGTGAGAGTCGATCGGATAGTTAGGCGGGTAAGTTCGTACGGGGTAACGGCGGATAAAGCTGGACAACTTTCGGGTAACTCCGGCCAAGTTCGGGGCAAGTTTGCGGCGAGTCGCCCCCCCGCGTTCTGTCTCCGCGCAACTTTAATTGCCAAGAAAGCGGGCGGCGCCGCGGCGCGGGCCGGTCAATTGATACAATTTGATACGATTTGCGGTGGGATGCAAGTTGTGCTAAGTGGGGCCCATGTTACAAGGTGTTCTGATTGCATTCATTACTGATTGTTGTTTGTCTTGTTTCGTACTTGTAATTGGGTTCTATCTTGGGGCTTGTTGGTTCGTACGTGCCCATCGGCGACGGCTTATTCGCTCATTTATTTGCTGCTCGTTCACCGCAGAGTACACAAATGCGGACAATGCTTATAATTAATGTATGCATGGTTGACGTGTGTTTTTGTTTTGTGAACAGGTGATTACATTGTTAATAGGATTTCAGGCTCATCAGTAAGCCAATAATTATGGATTAAACAAAAATCTGGATGGTTTGTTGACTTGCAGATTTATAGTGTTTGTAAGTTTGATTTACTGATAAATTATGTTAATTAGGTTATAAATAACTCTTTTTTTTTGCACGTGAATTTCTTCATTAATTTAATAAAAACTAGACTTTGCCTATGTTTCCTGGTTAGTCAATCTGCTGTTCATAGGGTGGGGTGTTGTGTTTTTGTTCACAAGGTGACTACCCTATGAAGAAACAAACAGCAGATTAGTATCTAAGATAGTCTTTTGAAAAAAGAACCACACAGGCAAACAGATTTGAGTGCTCTCACCGGTCAGTGAAGAAACACCTCGTTTTTATCCACTTTTTCAGTATCAATTCATGGACTACTCCTATCATATCATAAATATGAAAAATGCTATAGCCCCAGCATCCAAAATGATTGAAAAACCTCTTTTCGTCTCCTTGGGTCTCTCATTTTCGAGAATTACTTTCCCAATTTTTTCGAGGAAAGAAATGTTATACTTTGAATGTGTCGCTCTATGGTCGTTTTACTCACGGGTTTTGTAGGACTTCAACTAGAACATATATGAAATTTTTATCACATTAGTACGTTTGATCTGTAGGGGCGCAGCAGGTTCGAAGCCTACTGGTGCCCAGGATTTGTTTCTGAAAGGAAGATTCGACCCCGGTACGAAAGGCAACGAAGGAACAGGAGTGAGTTTTTAGTCAGTAAAAGTCTGACACTATCTCCCGCTCCACCCAAGAGCGAGAAACAAAATAAAAATCAGTAAGTTTGATGTGATAAGACTACTACTTCCATGTAAGTGAAGCCGCTAAAAAAGCCAATAATAATATGCACCTTGTTAGTATAACAAGAAATTTTGTAGGTGCTCGTAGAAAGCTGTCACAGGTCTGAGTACATCGTGATGCCCCGCTGAACTCCGTTATTGCCCCGTAGCCCCGAGCTACGTCACTCGCTGTTGGACTTATAGCACGGAGTTTTGTTCAGCCAGGATGTTCAACATACGAACATATGTGTGTGTTAGAGTCTATTTCAACTGTTCGCTGTGCCGGAAGTAGGTACATAATGAATTTCATGATTATTGTTTTGAGATCTAATTTAAAACGCGGTAACATTTATTAATATGACTATATTGTTTATGTATTGCTATAAATTGAGTTTTATAAGTTAATCTTAGTCTCCAGATAGTATAGGGTTTTTGAATTGGTGTTCTCGAACTTTGATAGCGGCTATTTTGTTTAAGCTACAGAACCCTTAGCCAAGTCAATAATCTGCGATCGTTAACGCTAGTAGAAAACTTCAAATGTTCGGGAATGACGTCATCTCAACGCTCAGTCACATGGTCAGAACAAAAGAAACGGGGGCTTGGCCAACTCGAGGCGTTCGACGCAAGAGAATCGAAACGAAACGGCTGTAACTTGGCTAGGGGGTCTGGTGTTTAATTTGGCGGGTATATTTCTTTAGTCTTTACATTTGATCGTGAAATGATCCACGATTCAACAATGCATTGAAATTGTAAAAACAATGTTTCAAAATCAGTCTTGTATTGCGTCTGTTCGCGTAGCATCCCGTGTGCTACGTTAAATCTAATTCCTCTCTTCCACCATTCACTGTCCATTGAGATTGTGTGACTCAACGCCGCTTGACTATTTTCTATGGGGCTACGGAGAAACTGGTTTATTCCGACAAAACACAGACGATTGCAGCCCTGAAAGCCAACATAACTCGCGTTCTTCAAGTAATTGGGCCCATTCATGCGGAGATGTCATCCAAATTGTTGTGTTAGGATACGCAATTACAGCGGAGTCGTGGCGGCATTTTGGCCGAATTTGTATTCCACTCAAAAGTCATCAAATCCATATTAAAATAATAAAAAACCACCTTGGCTGGTCACTTGAACTGTTGATAGAATAGAATAGAATAGAATAGAATAGCATTTATTCGGCACAAGCAACACAATATACCACAACATGAAAGAGTAATAAAAAAAGAGTATTACAAACATACAGTACAGTTGCAGTGACTGCGCCTGAACCGAAAGGGTCACCAACTCAGCAATTGCTGGGCGTCAGACACCCAGCGCTGATTTTCAGTTGGCACCCCGCAGTGACACACGGATGGTGGTAAATAAAATATACTTAAACAAATAAATATAACCTATATAGATATAACCTATACTTAAAATAAATAAATAAATATTGATGCTAGTGTATTTGAGTGATAATATTGTTATAATAGGTACGCAACTAAATATTATATAAAATATGCCATGGTAGTTACAAAACAATTTTCTCACTATACCCACAATATTCCAAAAAAATATAGTGTAAAAAATATAGTGCATCGCGCGATGCGACGGTTGACTTGATGACGCATAAATCAAGACAGACATCGCTGCACCGGCTCGGCAACTAGCCGCTATCTTGGTCTAAGACAAATTTATACAAATATTACCGAAAATAATTAAGGCTTTCAGAAAAAAAGTTTGTTTAGATTGCTAAGGTTTAGAATTACAAAATTGAAAAGGAGTAGAAATGGAAACAAAACGAAAGTGGAGTAAATAAAATGTGGTTCCTGACGACACAGATGCAACGCGCTCGTGAAATACAGACTGCCTACTTTGATTATATAAATCAAAGACTACCTACAAACACCCTTATTACCTGGAATTTGGAACAAAACATAAATGGTAAGTTTTGTATAACACGACCAAAAGATCAAGATTAAAATTGAAAATTATAGAATGCATACTTAAAATTGGTAATTTATTAGATTAATGATAACTTTAATAAAAATAATTAAAAATAAATAGACATGTAATTATTGAATTATATAAATGATTTATCAATATTAACATCATTAAATTCGATTTGTGAACTCAAAATAAAATTCTTAAGACTAGCCCTAAACGTATTTATATTTTTCAGGTCCCTAATTGGTGGGGGAATATTATTCCAGCATTTAGAAGCCATGTACCGAAAACTACCTCTGAAGGCTGCAGTACGGTGATGCAGAGTGGACAGTTGCTGAGCACACCGCCTGGCCTTGCGCTCCCGGTGACTATTTATCCACGCAAACTTTGAGTACAGGTATGACGGACATTTATTTTTAATGACACCAAAAAGGAGACAAGCTAAGTGTAACTTCCGGCGCGACTTCATTTTTAAAATATTATGCTTGTTTAGAAAAGGTGTAATGTGACTCCTCGGTGGTATGTTGAAGCAAAAGCGCGCGCAAGCATTTTGGACCCGTTGAATAAGTCTTACAGTACGTGCCAGAAGTCTAGGTCCCACGACGGTATCTGCATAATTTAATTTTGAAAGAACCAGACTTTCAACCAGCTGAACACGCAGTTCTTCACTTAGATAGGGGCGCATCTTGTACAATACCTTCAGACGGTAGAAACAGTTTTTCACATTGTTTGCAATGTGAGCCTCATAGCGCAATTCTTGGTCCATAATTAAACCCAGATTTCTCGCCTCATAGACGCGATCAATACATTGGCCCATTACTATCACTTTTGCATGACTATAGTTTATTTTATTTAGTTGACTCTTAGAACCGAAAAGCATAAATTTAGTTTTAGCCGGGTTTAGTAATAGAGAGTTTTGTTTCGACCAGTCCACGATCCGGTTCAGATCTTCATTTAATGATTTTACTGCAGACTCATAGTCTTCGGGTTTAAAAGAAATATATAATTGAATGTCATCCGCATAAATATGAAATTTAGAATTTTTTATAACATTTACAATGTCAGCACTATACAAAATAAACAAAGGAGGTCCCAATATTGATCCCTGTGGAACACCCTTCACGACTGGAGTCATGTCTGAAAAAATACTCGATCCATTTGCATCCTTTATTTCTACCAGCTGTTTACGGTTATTTAGATAGCTTCTGAACCATGCAACCGCAGCCTCGTCAAAACCATAATATATCATCTTAGCGAGCAAAAGAGACAAATTAATCGCATCAAACGCTCGGGAAAAGTCTAGTAGAACCAACAGAGTACATTCTCCTTCATCTTGAGCCGATAATATATTGTCGGTAACATCTAACAGAGCCGTTGCAGTGCTGCGACCCTTCCTAAAACCTGATTGCGTCTCCGGTAGAATGTTATTTTGCTCAAGATATGTACTCAGTTGGGAATTCACTACCCTTTCCAACACTTTTGACAAAAAGGGTAAAATGCTTATCGGCCTTAAATCCTTAACAGTGCTTGGGTTTGCCACCTTTGGAATCGGACGGACCACGGCAATTTTCCACAGGTCCGGGAAGCTCGATGTAGAAATGGAACAGTTAACAATAGAGGTCAGGATATCTAAAGTTTGAGGGAGAGTCAGAGAAAAACATGTCAAGCGTAATGTGGTCAAAACCTTCTGCATTAGATTTAATTTTTGATACAATTTTGATAATGTCAGATTGATCTACAAAATTAATAGAGAAAACAGCTTCATTAAATCTGTGAGTCTCATAGAAATTTAAACATGATTCTGGTGCCATACTATCACCTGGAACATTCAAGAAATGTGAATTAATTTCGTTAGGGTCATTGATATGAGAGGGTAATTCCGATACAGTTTTAAAAGGTAACAAGGTTGATTTTAGATTTTTCCACAGAATTTTGGGTTGATGTATTTTACTATTAATGTTGTGTTTAAAATAAGCCACTTTTTCGTAGTATAAAGACTTGTTTACTAGACCTTTTAACTCCTTATAATACGATAGTTTACTCTCTGAAACTGATCTTTTACACCGTATGTGCGCCTGATTTCGCAGACGCATCATAAACTTGATATTATCTGTAATCCATGGATACGACCTATCTCTAATTACCCGAGTCTCACATGGAGCATATTTATCAAAAAGTATGTTGACGTTATAATTGAGTTGTGCCACCATAGCGTTCACGTCACCCGATGCGAGCCAATCCATTGAGCCCATGTCCTCGTTAAACTTGTCTAGTGGGATAGCTTTTAGGTTTCTACGAGTTACAACAATTGGCGGTATTTTTTCTTTTTTAAAATGAAAAACAGCAGTAATGAAAGCATGCGCACTAAGCGCACTAATCCAGTCCACCTCAATAGCGCGCGCAATCGCATCCGTGCACACCAGGTCAATAAGAGTCTCGCTAGTGGCAGTAAAGTGAGTGGCTGATGTCACTAGTTGACTTAGATCGAGACTTTGAAGGAACATATTTAATTTGTTTGTTTTGGGGTCAGTTTGATTCAAACAATTTATATTGAAATCACCAAGTAGAACGGTGTGTTTGCAAAACGTCATTGAATTTATAGAACAGGTCAGGGCATCCAAAAACAATTCAACATCCATCCATGGCGGTCTGTACGCAGTTCCGATAGCGATTTTGACACCATGAGTACTAAGAATAAGCCACATTTGTTCAACAGCCACGTGAAGAGGGTCAACCGGGTGCGCATGGGTATGCACCCTAATACCGCGTTTGATGTAAAATCCGACGCCGCCGCCGCGGCCACTGCGCACGCTCATCGGTCGCGGAACGTGCCGCAACCGGTACCCAGGCACAGCGGGCGCACGTCCATCTTGATCCGTCTTTAGCCAAGTTTCATTTATTGCCATTATACTGACGTCATGACTCCCCAAAGCAGCAATAAACTCATCATGGCGAGTGCCCAGTGAGCCAGGGTTGAGAAAACCAAATTTAAGGTACTTTGAGTTCATTGCAGTGTTTTAGTATCCCTTAGCAGCACAAAACGACATCTGTGTGTAGTTAATAACTGTTTGTGTGTAGTTAATGACTTCTTGTAATAAAAATAAAAATAAAGACTCATAAAATGTATTGAGACGTCATGAAAAATATAAAACAGTGCTGAAATAGGCCCATGTGCGATTAAAATGAGATTAAATATTATTAATAAAGTGTTAAATTGTAGTGTAATAGTAAGCGTAAATAAAACTAAGTATGTGGGAGATACTTGTGAAAAATAATTAAAATAACAAAATATATAAAGAAATATTAACAACTTAATATGATGGGAGAGGGGCACCGACAAAACTGTGTGACTGCGGAAAATGCCAACTGAAAAAACGCACCCTTTAGGCTGGGCCAGGCGGGCTAGCTGCGGCCAAAAATATAAATAAAAAATAATTACGAAATGTTCAAAACAAACATCAACGAACACGAGAAAATAACAATAGTTTAATTTTTTAGGTTTGTTTATATAATTCAAATTTCCAGTCAAACCGAACCATTG
The DNA here is from genome assembly GCA_910589285.2 of Mythimna ferrago. NCBI lineage: Eukaryota > Metazoa > Arthropoda > Insecta > Lepidoptera > Noctuidae > Mythimna > Mythimna ferrago. The sequence continues at coordinate 27,706,495 of OU342683.1, forward strand.
CCAAAAATTCGTACCAAATCCAGATCAGAACGAATGCGTTGCGGTGGCACACCATCATTTTTCCTAACAAAAATGCGGCCGTCTTTGGTCCACACATACTTAAAACTATGTTTCTGTCCAGCCTGACGTGCATTAAAAAACAACTTCCCGTTTATCGGCGTCAACCGCTCATTCAAATAAAACCTTCTGGAGGGTCCGCGCAAGTCGAGGTCCGTAGTGGTGAGGCCGCGTCGCACACGCGCCGCCCTCAACAGTTGATCGCGGACAGAGCGGCGCGCCAGTCGCACAGCGAGCGCGCGCGGCCGCGGCGGCTCTGCCATGTCCTCACTGCCCGCCGCCGTGAAGTTGCGGCGCACCGCACCAACACGCTCCACGTTCACGATGTCACGGTCGTCGACGGTAACACCCAGTTTCACAGACACCAATTGTACAATATGAAGTGGGCTCTCCTCTTTCGTTTCCGGCACACCCGTGATCATGACGTCATTTAACAGAAGATCCTGATCGCGGTCATTCAACTGCATCTTCAGCTCAGAGATGGTCTCCTCAAGGTGGTCATAAGACGATGGGCCCGTCTCCTCAAAACGCTTTTCGAGGTGGGAAACCTTGCCCTCAATGACACTCATTCGTTCCCCACACAACCCAACGTCAACCTTCAAACTCGCCATTTCTTCCCGGAACAGTCGCAACTCCACTCTCATGGCACTTAGCTCCTCACGAAAGCAACGAATTTCATGGGCCACATTGAGCTCCCGAGACTCTGTTGTAATTGGAGAGAGGGGTTGAATAGGCTGGTTGATTGCTGGTTCTCTGGTTGATTGCTCAACCAACGCACCCCGGTTTACCGCTGGTAGCTGTGCTTTTGGCGGAGACTGAACTACATTTGGCTGGCTGCTCACTGCTATACCATCAGACGGGCCTTTGACAGGAGTGGACGAGTTATCCTTCCTTGGGATCTTCATTTTACAGTCTGGGCACAACCAGTTAGGCGCCACCTTTGTTGATGTAACGCCGATACAAGTGGGATGATACGACCCAGGACACTTTGTGCAGCGAATACTTTCAGCTCTGGCCAAAAACTGACCGCAGCCACCACACTTTGCCATAATCGCGGTTTATTTATAGTCTAGTACCACTGGGGAATCACAGATGGCGTCAAAAGCGCGTATTATACGACAATGTATCTCTTAGGTTCTGTAGTTTTCAATGAACCTTAATCTCGTCCTAGGTTCACAACACAAGATATACGTAGTATAACTGAAATACGTTGCACCAATATAATTAATGTCTATTGTTTATTAAGTTTTAAGTTTTTATTTGTACAGTTTCGGGTAGGCGTTTTACACTTGGTTAAGTTTGATTTAATAGTTTTGTTATAATTAATGTTTTTATGATCACTGTCACTGCACTACAATATATGTAAATTATAATAACTTGCAAAAGTCCTTTATCAATAAAGATTATGAAAAAACACGTTGATTTTATTTTTAAAATTCGCAAGAGTAGCAAGCCAGACAGCTGTTACCGACATCCGTGACGTCACTCGATAAAAATCCTTTTGAAAATGGTACGTTACTTATATTCTACTTTCTGCTAGGTAATAGTTTTAAACGTTAATCTTTAAATGTTTAGAAAGGGTCAATAACTTCTCAAGCTTAACGGATTAGGATGAAATAATTATAAGTAGAATGATTTTGGGCTAGGCTGGTATTTAGAAATTTATTTCGATTGTAGGTCTTTGTGGAATAATTATAATAAAAATTTTGATAATAAAATTTTTAATTATAATAATTAAACCTAATTATTAAAATTATAATGCAAGGGCGAGATTGTAAGAGAAAGCTGCCAGCAAGGCAGCTTTCTCTTATTCTGACTGCTTATTTATAAAAACAATATTACCAGAAAAATTGAAGCCATCACCCTTATTTCGATTTGATCCTTTTGGGTTCAAGAGGAGGTTTTTGCTCTACAGTTGCATAGTAACAGGTTAACAAAGCTACTATTAATTTTATTATTGTATCTCGAATCATCTCGGCCTTGTCCAATTTATCTGTAGGATTTCCTAAAAAGGAAAATTAAGAACATTTCACGTGTTAATTAATAGTGGCAACTAATCAGTGAAATAATTAAATATAAGGTTTGTTTTTAAATGACATAAACTATATCAGGATGGCGACCAGCCGATTTTCCTTTAAGGTGAAAGCACGTGAGTATATTTGCAAGAAGTTGGTAGAATCATTACAGAACTGATTGGTTGGATTGGTTTTTTCGCAACAACATTTTTTATTGGCATAAAAATGTATTTAACTATGTATTTACTATTCTATTTTTGTCTCTCTTCTGTTTATTAAGTTGCACCTGCCATGTTATATTTCTGCACCACGCTAAGGTTGACTGGTAGATAATTAAGTCCGCCTTTGTACAGTGTTATGTGCATAAAACTTTAATAAATAAATAAATTAATAATCTAGTGCTGAAGTGCGATAGCATCTGATGGTAAACAGTAAGGCAATCAGTGATGGTGAAGCGCACTAGTTTATTAAGAGCCTATTTACTCCAGCCTTGAAGACATCTAAATTTAAATCGGACTGAAAGACCGCACAGGTAAATTGTTCCAGGTTGTGAATATAACTGAAGTTTTGTGAGCAATATCAATTCTACTGAGTGATTTGCCATCTATATATATATGCTGGGGACGGCTTCCAGTCAGACTGGATACAGCTGAGCACCTTTGCTTACCTGCAACGACTGCTTGTTTGATTTCCACAACCCAGAAACTAGGTTACATTATACCCTTGGCATGACAACAACTGGTGTCCCTTTATAGAAAAAATTAAAAGATATTTAATTTATCAGTTTACATTTCGTATACAATATTAGAGACACAATACAAAGACAATGAGAGAGCGAACGCCGGCGTTCGCTTAGGGTTTAATGAATTAATAGTCGGTTCTCACAACAGCACATGCTATGTTGTCTCGGCATTACCCTAGGTTGACTGGAAACGAATGCCTAAGGCAGTAACTCCGCATTTGTACCTTTTGTTGCAGGAAGATTAAATAAATAAATAACAGACATAAAATGAAAAGAGACAAGCACTAAAAAAAATACGTTGTAACCAAAAAAGGTTAATTTTTGCAATGTTGCCCGCAGACGCTGTCTGATATTGGTCTTCCAATGAAACCTTGAGTGATGGAGGGATCCCGGTATGTAATGCATGGTAACTAATATACAAGTAAACCTCGGAAAGTGTTGCTTAACCACGAAAAACAACCACTGTGGCTCTGCACCCCTAGCCAAGTTGATAATCTGCAATCGTTAACGCTAGTCGAAAAGTAATCAAATGTATGGGAATGACATCATCTCAACGTTAAGTCACGTGATCGGAACAAACGAATAGAAAATTCGTAGCCAAGTTCACATCGTTTAAAATGATAGAATGAATTTCTACAACGTTTAACGCTACATCCTTTGATAAACAAACGCTACATTGTACAACGAGCGGCCGACGCAGGCGCGTCAACATGGCTACCAACTTATCGTTTTCTACAATTGCTGACACCGAGGCGTTACCGATTGGAGAACGGAATTCAACACGATACGGTGGTAACTTGGCTAGTAGGGCTGGTTACTTAGCTTCTAAGTGCTACTTAGTGTGAGCAATATAACTATGGGAATTTAGTATAATCAGTCACGAGCAAAGGTAACGGTCCTTTCGATTTGCAAGTCGCAGGTTCAAACCCAGCCGGGCGCATTTTATTTGATAGCCTATTTTGTGTCCCCCTGCTGGGCAAAAGTCTCCCCATTTTCCTTTCAAACCGTCTGTCTGTGGCGATCTTTGACCGAGTTTGCCTCGCAAAAATGATCAGATCAATACACCACCTTCGCCGCGGACATACCGTTAGGCGCCTTACTTATCATCACCATTTCTCTCAAAACGGTAAAGAAAAATATCGTGAGGAAACCGGCACGGCTTGTCCTACAACAAAAAATTCTAAGGCATGTGAACTCTACAAACCCACACTGGGCTCACGTGGTGGACTATGGCCCATTCCCAGATTTTCTCCTGAGTTCCAGTTGTGGGAACATTATAAGGCTACTTATGCAATGCTAGTAAGTATAATAATTAAACGAAATGTATATCACGACTATAAATTCAAGTCTAATTAGTCTGCCATTTAATATTACCACCGAGTATTAATTACTGGCAGAGTGTAAATATTTTAGTCTGTGGTCTCTGCGAGTCTGCAAGTGCGAGCGCGGGTCAAAGGTTTTAATTTACTAGGCAGAAATAATAAAGTGTGCTGACGGAATACCTCTCAATGGCCGAGTTAAAGAGGAAATGAAGAGCTTGTGTACGCCCTTTTCTAATTAACTGGGTACCCTTTAAATTGTCAACGAGACGGCCGACATCGGGGCTGCTTTTTACTATGATTTGAATTTTAAGTTGCTGTGGTACAAGGGTTTGTTGTTTTGTTTAGGAGATTACTGTTAAGTTCTTATTCGAGCTAGATGTTGTGCTTGTTCTTTTTAAGAATTAGTTTACTTAACCTCCCGAGACCCGTGCTATTAAAGCGATTTCCCGGCCAGGTACTTGATGTATACCTTAGGCGTGGGTTTGCACCGTAGGCGTGGGTTTGCGGACGACGAGTAATGGGTAGCTCGACTTCTGGCCAGATAGAAAGTAATGAAAGTATGAAACCCCACTTTCTTCTTCTTCTTTTCGTGTCGATGGACTCAAGTTATTTTTTTTCTGAGCAGTATTTGGCAACCTGTATAGTTTTGTTATTGGCCTAGTATAAAGCCTGAAAAGTGTAGATGGTTCTGCAGGATGAGTAGTACAGTAGGAGACGCTTGTCCTGTGCTGCGGCGCTTTGTTAGATATGGGTCAAGGTAGCCCCTTTTGACCAGATTGTTTTTGCAGCTTAACAGATTTCCAGATTGGTCACTATAGTTCGCGTCCAGGGGATTTACAACCCTAATTTACAAATTAAATGTTTTTATGACCGAGTAAGAAATTTTCAACTTGCTTGCTTGTGGGATCGCAGTCAAGCACTAGTTTATATCAGATAAAAAAACTTAGAATTTTTTATTTGAAAATCAGAGGATAAAGGTCTGAGTCCAGCATTGACTCAATTGCTATCAATAGTAAAGTACCTACCTATCTTTAATTTAATACTTTGTACTATATGAAAGTTAGTTCCTTTGACAATAACTGAATTTCCATTGTATCCACCTTCGATACACGGTCACATCCGTTACTTAGCAGCTGACGACGATACTTAACTAACAGAAAGTTTCACATCCGGTGGTCGGCTGTGCTCACATCCGGTTCGGACCACTTCGCTTTGATTTTTGAACTTACTGTAACTTAGTAAAGTCTAACTTCTATTCGCTTGCGAGTAATAACGGCTTTTTAGGAGTCAACGACCTGTTTGCGAGGACCATTAATTTCTGACTAATCATTATGGCCTTGTGAACCCAGTTATTAATTCGTTCCGTACAAAGGTACTGGTACACTGTTCTTGATACTGTTTTTAGGGTTCCGTAGTCAACTAGGAACACTTATAGTTTCACCATGTCTGTCTGTCCGTCCGTCCGCGGATAATCTCAGTGACCGTTAGCACCAGAAAGCTGAAATTTGGTACTAATATGTATATCAATTATGCCGACAAAGTGGTAAAATAAAAAGTGGAAAAAATAATTGTTTTTGGGTACCCCCCCTACACGTAAAGTGGTGAATGTTTTTTTTTTATTTTCAACCTTAACGAGTAACAAAATCTCAAAAGTAGAACTTTATAAAGACTTTCTAGGAAAATTATTTTGAACTTGATGGCTTGAACAGTTTTTGAAAAGTTGTACAAAATAATTTCTGAACTAAGTTTGTAATTTAACCGTATACAAGCAAGCAAACATTTAAAAAAAAAAATAATGTACATATTTTATTACCCTGAACGTATCTCCTTTCAAATAAAAATATAATTATTAAAATCGGTTTAATTAACCTGTCTAGTTTATATAAATTAGCAACCCAATTTTCCGAGGGATGGCGCTGTACTTTGGGCTACTTCGCGCTGTTAAGATTTTTCCTGAATTGATGGGGTCGGGATGGCTATGAGCTACTATATTGTCGAATTGTTCGGTTAAACTCTCGTTTGCATTGGTGGTATTTGTTCTTGCTCGTTGTCTGTCATTCATTGTAATTAAAAAAAAATATTTGGTATAGTGGAAAATTATAATTGCGTTAAGGTACCTTAAGTGAGGACACTTATTAAGACGGTCGGGAAACTACGGAACCCTACATTGAGCGTGGCCCGACACGCTCTTGGCCGGTTATTTTTTTCTCAAGACCACTGGTTTTTTATTACTTTCTAGACAATTGAGTTTTAAGACAATAGAGTAATTCGTTCAGGATCCAGAATTAATCGAAGTTTAATTCTATTCGTCGATGTTGATTCTGATTTCCAGAAAAAAAAAAAATTGTGAGACAATGGACTAGTATGATTTTTCCCATGAAGTTTTTACATAATTATCTACGTAAATGCTGGTCGCTGGTTAAGAAACAATAAATGACAAGAGACAAGCACACTAATATTTTGTGAGTATGTATTTGTTACTTTTTAATCTTGAACAACTGAACGAATTTCGATGAACTTGGTAGACGGGTAGACCATGTTCTGGAATATTACAGGTGGCTTTTTATCCCGGGAGTTTTTAGGATAATTTTGGTTAATTCACTGGCAGCATAAAAATAATACACTCATCCATTTCCTTTCACATTAACCCAAGATCTTGAGCCCGATAAAGTCCACACGAAAACAATTACACTAGGAAATGAAACTCGTACCAATATGCACGCGTCCGCGGACTAGCTAACGTACTGACATAAATTAACATTTCAACATAAAAATCTGTGTAACCTCGCTATCTGTGCTCGCGATACTATTTCACAATGATTAATCAACACCATTGCTATTTACCTTTAGCTTTCCGGGCTTACTAACACTGTGAAACCATGCTATGTTTACGACAGGTTTAATAGAACGATTTACATTACTGGTTACGTTAGGTGCTGATAAATGTGACGGCGAACAGAGCTCGCATTCGGTAGTGTTGAATTTTTAGGGTCGTTCATGGTAAAGTTCTCAGTGTGAAAGGCCCAACCCCGCCTATCGTTATCAAGTTGAAATCAAACCGCCTTTTTGCGTTAGCACCCCTCGCCTCTTTCCTTGTTTGTATGTATTGTACTTTTCGACTTACCGGAATAATTTCACTGTTCCTTTTAGTAACTGATACGTTTACGGTCGTGCAAACATCGCGTCCAATCGGTTGTTGTACATTGGTTACGGAATGGAGGCTTGAATAACAAACTTTTTATTATTTTTGGATCGTTTCATGGCTTTGAAGGTTTTCCGGTCCGATTGTATTTTGAAATCCATATTTGATGTCCTGAATATTTTCCCAACAGCTTAATCATTATTGTATGTTTGCCATTGATCAAGTTATAGGTAAATGCATTTCTGAAATATAACTGCATCAGCTTTTTAAAAATTTCGCCTTACAAATAGCCGCTATTTGCAAATTCTATTTCAAAAAGCCACGAAGAACTGCAAGAATGTTTAATATAAAAGTAAAATGCAGGTGTAAAAGGACCTCCTTTCCTTGACGCGATCACCTGACCGTCGTGGTGCCCTGGTACCCGGGCGACGCAACACGAATTTATAATATTCATAAACAAAATGAATTTAGGAGCTAAGTGTGGTTCGGGGCTTTTTTCGTCTTTCATCATGTTTATGTTTAAAATTTTGAGTATTTTTAACTTGAAAATTAAAACTCAAAGCATTTAATTTAAGTTCATGCAATTTTAAACTGTTAAAGAGTCGTTCAGTCAGAATAAAAGTCTAGCTAATGCGCGTTAGAAAGTGTAGATCATTATGGAGAAGAAACATTTGAACCATTGCAGAATTATCCTTTGAGTCTGAAATATTTTTAAGGTCGACAGCCCCAATAGACCAATATTATAATATGGTAAAACAGCTGTCGGGACAAATGTATTCTTTTTTAGTTGCTACCGTCTGTGCCTTGAGGGCTCTATTAAAATGACAACTTTTTACTTTGCTGCTATTATGGAGGTCTTGGAATATACCATTCAGTGCCTTTCGGTGTATCGAACAGTACAGAGCAACAGTAATGTAAATTATTAATGTTAAAAGTCCTTAGTTTTTATTTTTATGTTACGAAGAAACGTATAATTAATCTATCAGTTTCTATCATTTTGTGAAATTATATTTATTTTTAATTAAATCAAAATCTATTTTTTATATATAAAATGTGGGTTATTCCGTATGTTTGTTTATTTTCTAATTCATAACTCTCTTCTTTGGCTACCATTCGGTAGTTTGTGGGGATAAGAGGCTTTTTATTTAGCGAATTACAAAAGACTATTCAATGAAAACACTTTAAAATCTAATTCCAACTGAACATAGATCTTTCCAGTGCCCATAGGACCATTTATCCTCTGGTACATCCCGCCTCATTGTTCCACATACACGAATGAGTCAGGTGATTACCATACAAAACGCATCGGCGCGCGGCAAGCGAAGTAAACAGGCCAGCTTCCAAACCTACTCTTTTAGCCGGGCTTCCACGACAGCTCCCCTCGCCGGAGTTAGGTTACGAGGTCAGTTGCAAAAATGAGATACGTGGGATGCCGTAAACTTGAACGGAGGAGGCGACCATAATGGGTTACAAAACGAACGAATAATAATAGGGATATTGTGTACTTATTTCAGTCAGAGAAACACAGGATTAAATATAAACAACTATTTAGGTACCTGTTCTAAAAATAGATGATCCCTTTGTCAAGACATTTCGATTACTGGAAATATAAATAACTGTTGTGGGTTGTTTTCTTTTAATGACGTATTTCGTGTCCTCTATTATGGTAAATCTACCTCCAATTTAAACCGTACACGTGTAGGCTCGCTATTAAGTCAGGTGCCTACACAAATTACTACTATATTGACCCGATATGTATCTTAGTCGTGCGAAGTATGTCACAAATAGATAACATCGGTTCACAAGACATTTAATATCTCAGATATTGATCACTTTATGGCTAAACTTACGAGGAGGCGTTTCGACACCTCCGCTAATCGAAGGTGAGCATCTATTGCGATAATTAGCGGTTCGCGACCGTGCGAGATCGGACGATACCGTGCGAGATGGCACGATTACGTGCGAGTTCGTGCGACTGATTGCGATGCGCACGCGAGCGCGCTTGTTTGAGTTACGGAGAGATTCATATCGTGGGAGACATGATTCATTCTAGGCTCTAGATGTAGGCATAGATATTTTGTTAGAGCGTTTGGAAGTGAACTAGAGTTTCGTGAGTATTTCGAAGTTTCTTTATCAGGAAGAGCTTCAGAAAAATTTAACTGTAATATCAGACTGGCCAATTGCCGTTACTAAGGTCGAGACGTGTTTGTTTTGTTTGTTTAATTTAATATGTCTTGACATCAATTTAAACATAGACAACAATTTTGACATGGATAAAATTCAAACGGGCAATCTATCTTGGTCGTGTAAGTTCTTGCTCTCCTTGAAGATTTCAAAAACTTAATGAAGATTTCATTGTCAAAGTTCACATATCCGGCGATCCTCAAAATCAAAACTTGCATCTTCGGTAAGACAATCGTATTATTATTTTCAATACTCTGAGACATAATATACTCGTACGTTCCACCTAAGGCTAAAGTGAGTCTTAATAATTGTATTAACTAGAGAGATGCAGCTTATACCATGTTTTTAAAGGCTTCACCAGTTCTCATAACTGCTCCAACACAGGGATATTTTTAAAAAGGCATTTCAAACTATTCATGTTTTTTTTTGAGGTTGGAAATAATCCTACAACCGGTTTTCTCTTCCAGGACTGGTCCCAGTAGGCTTCGGTCCTGCTGGACCTCTGCGGTTTTGCTGACAGCACTTTAAGGAGAGCGTGGAAGACTAGATACGCGCCATCATCGACGACTCGGGGTCGTTCCAGACGGTACAAGCTCACGCCTACAATATTAGATGAAATAATAACGCACTGACAGTTTTGACGCTGTGCTTAGAAACAAAGCGGCCTCACAGCTGAACAGTTTCCGTGGCAGTCCCAACAGGATTCTACGTGTTGTGGCTGGAAGCACGCTTGTGAGGACATAGGTGGACCGTATATTGTCGCGATTTATGATTAATTACTAACATAGGATAAGAATATTTATAACTAACCTCATAAATCTTTGTTGTCTGTTTACAAAAAAAATTACTATTATTAAGAAAAACATCAGACACACTTATGCAAGAAGTAAGAATTATAAGTAATTGTATTATTGCTGTGACCCATATATAGTTCAGTTTGATGCCACCAAAGTCAATAATGGCTCGTGATCAATATCACAGTTACCTAAAATGAATCCCCGAAGCGTCCACATAATAGCCACTTCCTAAAACAAATAGAAATTGTCCCAATAATTACTAACCAAACATAACTTAATTAAAAAGTAAAGCTAACTTTAACTTTGTGATTTCAACGTCATTTTGTAGATATTTTTATAGGTCGTAGGTGGACTGACTTGTGAATATATGAAAGATAATATGAATTTGCTTAAACATTATATTAAACAAAAGGAGGACAAGGAATTCGGTTAAACATTATAGACGGTGAAAATTGTAGCATAAATGTAATAGTTATATGTTACGTAATGAACATGGTTCAAATACAAAACTTTTTCGTGAAGGGTATCATGAAGCCTGTTACGCAAAGTTTATGAATGTGTTTGTGTGTATGTTTGTTACTTCTTCACGCTCGGACGGCTGAACGGATTGGGATGAAATTTGACACATGGGTAGAATATGTCTTGGAATAGCACATAGAATACTTTTTATCCCGGGACGACTTTGGGATTATTTTCTATTTTCACGTGAGCAAAGGTGCTGGTAGCAGCTAGTATATAATAAACTTTGACTAGGTAATAAACTTAGATGGGCTACTTATATAAGTAGCCCATCCTTTACCGTTTTTTCTCCCAACTGTGTCGGTGGCTTCCAGTACCAGGAAAACTTATGTTGCAGTGTTTTAAATGACGCTACCGCCTATTTCACCTCTATCCCACTTTCTGGATAACACTTGGTAGAATTTAAATTGGTATTGCATTTATTTCATTTTTTTAAGAAAATCTTTTCCCTACAATAGGAATTATTACTGCTGTATTGTGGCTGCATTTACAAACTTGTAAACTCACATAAATAAGACACTTAAACCTGGAATACCTATCTATAGGTCTTATAAATATCTATTCTGTATGAGAATAATGCAGTCAATGTCGGTTGATGATGGGTAGGTATGTCGGTTGAATATTTATTCCTTTTTTTTGTAATTTTAGTATGTTGCATGTGTTGTGTTGTGTGTGTTGAGCGATTATTTATAAAAACCACATGACGACCATGGGGTTTTTATAAATCATCACTAGAATTTTAGCTGAAAATGATACCTACCTAATCATGTTATTGTGCATCAAACTTTTTGTAAGTCGTTGTTGACAGTAAAGTTACGTTATGTTCTTAAATAACGTAAATTAAAAACCTCCTGAAACAAGTCGCTTTTACTTGGAGGTGAGAGTCATGAATGAATGATCTATTTCGGCCACAATGCCTCTCGTTACCACTCATTATGCATACTGGGCACCTCTAGGCACCTATGTTGCAACACATTCGAGGCAACAGCGTGCAACTCTACACTAGTTCCAGTTGCACTAAGTACTGATCTTTACATAAATGGTAGTTTCAGAAATGGTATTTCAGCAGGTAAGTATTCGTCTTTATTAGACTAATATTATAAATTAAATTTGGTATACGGTTAGACTATGTCCTGTTATGATACTTTTTATCCTAGGAATATGTTAACTAGGTATCATTTGTTACTATCACGCAGAGGAAACAGCAAACAAAAGCTATTCGGAAAATAAGACACAATAGTTTATAGCGTAAGTGGTTTGTGTAGTTATTTTTACGGGTTACGAGTAATAATGTGCTTTGATATTGTTTACTGCGTGTGTAAGATTTCTAGAAATTTTATACAGATCCTACTAACTACATACAATAGTATGTCACCTTCAAAATTGCTTTAGCAAGAAACGCTTTTAAACTGAGAAAGGAAACTTTCCTAAAACCTTCGCAGATTTGTACAAAACATGCAAATCAACACCACATCAAATAAAGTCTCATAGAAAACACTTTGTTCAAATCGAATATTTGGCGACGGATCAGAGGTCGGAGCGAGGGTCGCACATTCTCGCAGCGTATCGGCCATAGCCATCGTTTGTTAGGGCCGGGATTCGGTGGCAAACTGCTTGCCATACAAATGCTAAGCGTCCGCATTCGGTCGGCTCCGGCCGCGCGCGTCCGGACTCGTCCGCAGCGTCTCGTGAGGCCTCGCTCCTCGCTCACGACTTCGGATTTCAGAATCATAATGTAGGGATTTATGTTGATTCGCGTTTAGATGCGACGCCGAGCTGAGCTGCCGACGCGAACATGTTTGGAGGTTAAACATGATTTGACGATATTGTTGTGTTGTTTGTTTTGTACTGCTTTTTCAGTGAACTGATCAGTACGATACATTGATGTTTTTTAGAATTGCTTTATTCCCTTTCTTTGGAAGACTCAATTTTACCAAATATTAATCCGTAGGGCCCTTTCGGTTGCCCAGCAGTGCCGATGCCCGCTAGGGCCACAGGCGTGCTTTGAAAAGGAAACCCGTGGTCTTAGAACGCACAGGGAAATATACAAGGATGGTTTTAGTCAATAAAAGTCTGACTCGCCCTCCACACTGAACGGGAGAAGTGTTTTGATGATTTTCTACCTTAAAAAATACCTGATAATAATAATATTTCTGCAGACAGCTAATTTATAATACCAAAAGCTACATAATACTTAATAAGAATGATGTTGGTACTTGTTCTATTCAACCATCAATAATCAATTTTATTACAGTATTTCTTACATAATTTTGCTCCTAAACATAGCAGTATCTCTTTATTAATGACCCTTAAAAGTTAAAGCCGATATAATCTCTTTCATTTCGCCTGGGCGAGGACTTGGCTAAAGAAATAGAGTCTTGGCCAAACGCCCCGGGCCATTGAAAACTCCTAATGTATATTTTCTCTGTTGAATGTTTACAAATTAAAAGGCACTACTTAGAAGAGAGTACCTGATACAAGAAATATTTAATTATTCTTGGAACAAACTAGTATGTTTATATTTAGGTCTGTGTTGATAGGAATGGACTGTTTCACTGAGAAATATAATTTAGTGTCAAGTGTTAGTAAGTAACTTGTGTGTCAAATATTATATTATGTTAGAAATTATTTACTTGACTCAAATATAATTAATCAAAAGATTCTACATAAACAAACAAACTTAAACTATTTATACTAAGACCTAAATAAATACCTAACGTATATAAATAAAACACAAAAACACAAAGTGCACTTAGGCGTCGAAGTACTCCTCCACATCGCTGTCATCCGGGAATGTGCCCAGAAGACTGGCAGCATTACCACGTTGAATGGCAATGCTAAATCTTTGAGCGAAGAACGAGCCAGCCCTCTGGTCACGCAAGGTGTCGATCAGTCGGCGAGAAATTTCCTTAAAAAGGAGACGCGCATTCGGACCCCATGACCCAAGCGTTTCGACCCCAAACGGCTCAAAACTGTAATTACCAATAAGGTTACAGTATTTGCGCCGTTTAAGGGTCTCAGCAGCCGCAGCGGCAGCGCCAGCACAGCCCGCCGTACATGGAATGTGGGATGGCGCAAGGGTGTCGACACAGGTTGCGTCCCACACCAGAGGCCTACCCACCTTCCACGGTACCAACGTCATACCATCTGGTCTCTTTCCATCATCTTGACTCAAATATGTTTCATATTATATATTTTTTGGTTTCTACATAAACTAGTGTGTCACTGACAACAGAAAATTACGATTTATTCATAGAAGCGAGTTAATTTACTGCCTCGGCTACAAGGTACTCCATTTTAATTTTTCCAGTGTTAATTATCATATTATATTTTTTTTGGTAAGGAGCATGTGGCTAAATAATTATAACCACACAAGTCGTGGTTGGTATGTAGATGATAGACCATCTTAAATACAGAGATTCTTCCGTACCTACCTCAGAAACCATGTTAAACTGATGGTCCCGGCTATCATTTGTAGATATTTGACAGTCGTTTGGGATAGTCAGTAGCCGAGAAATCTGACTAAAGTCAAAGTTTTAAGCATCGAAGTCGAGTTGCTAGCCTGTTGGTTTTCTACCAATTGCATTTCAGAGAGTGTGCGTCAGAATTATATAGTTCAATTCCGCCAAAACAGTTACATCATAGGACCATTAAACGTACAAACTTCGATGCGCCACCGATACATGGCAGATATCTCACCTATATGTAAAAAAATGTTTGGGTAACACATTCATGTGCGTACAGCTAAAGAGTGGACTTCCCTTCAGACTCCGACAGAGAACGACAAAAACGAGTAATATTGGACGAAGATATCGCTGAAAAAGATACAAAAATTGAGAACCTCCTACTTTTTCAGAAGTCGGTTAAAAAGACAAAAAAGACTGATTTGACCTGATTTCATTGTGTTAATGAGCACGATGCAAGAACGTAATTATGTTGTTTTATTTTTTGGGTCGTTTAGGTCAGAAATGTACACCAATTTTATTTCTATAAGTTGTGTAGAACACACACCGATAACACCTAATATATGAGTTGGTGAGTGAGCCATAAGGATGGTCGGAAGGCGTCCGTGTAATAGCGCAGATCGCGCGATATCGCGGCGCGCCGCACGCGATCGCACGCCATCGCACGATGTTCGCTTCAGCTAATTGTAAATGTGTACGGTTAATTTGTGATTTCGGCGAGCTAGTGGAGCGGCGGGTTGCAATTTAGAGGCTTTAATATGTTGGTTCAGTTGATGGAGGTAACTGTGGAGGTATATAGGCCCGTAAAGGTGGTGTGGAATATCGTAAAATAGGTCTATTGTGTCTTGAAAGATATTTCTGTGTTGTGTTGGTTTGGTAAATGCTTCATAATTACCTACAATAGTAGGTAAAAATTAAAACAGAAAATACTTGTGTATTTCATTATTCAGAACACAACACAAGTAGAATACACAGAAAAGATGAAAGAGGTTAGAAAGGAAATACTTACCGATTTGTACTACGAGTGTCGCCGCTTGTCTCACACCCTTTAAGGGCCTTTGCACACCACGTTTTTTAAACGCGCCGCTGACGCGCGTTTGTAGCGATACAGACGCGATACGTACGCGAGTCAGACGCAGCCTGCAGACTTCTAATAGGATAAAAGCGCGCCTTCGACTTACGTTTCTAAAACGCGCGTCAATGGCGCGTTTAAAAAACGTGGTGTGCACAGGCCCTAACTCCACTACACACAATAAACCAATCATCATCATAATTTCAGCCGAAAGTCATCCACTGTTAAACATAGGCCTCCCCCAAATGTCGCCACAATGAACGGTCCTGAGTGTCCCGCATCCATCGGATTCCTGCAACTCTTACCAGGTCATCGGTCCTCCTAGGATACCTTCCAACGCTACGTCTTCCGGTACCTCTTCGCCATTCCAGAAGATCCTTTCGGCCCCGGCAACGGCCATCTGTTCGAAGATCAATGTGCCCTGTCCATTACCACTTAATTTTGATGATTCTTCGTGCTATGTCGGTAACCTTGGTTCTTCTGCGGAAATAAATCAATACGAAAGCAATTTTGCTATTGGTAGTTGAACTATGAGCATTGCCCTACTTTGTTGAACGCCTGCCCCGCCCACTAGGCTATTCTAACCTCTTTCTTCTGAACAATTGAATATTGAGTCTGGAATTAAAAAATACCGTCAAAAAATACTGTCAAGGTAGGTACAGATACATTGTATATATCTATTTTCTACACAGCACGGAAAGCTTACCTAGTGATGGACGTAGTAAACTCAAGTATTTCAACTAATTCTATGACCCTTTATATAATACCCAAATCCTTTTTAATACTCCAACTTCATATATCTTTAGCGCCATATTTTAGTCCAATTTGAGAATATTAGGGAATTTGCAGGGGTCGGTACGATCGGGGCGGTAATAAGCGCTGGTGACGTCACGGCTCAGAGATAAAGAACGCGATGAAATGTGAGATAACAGCGCTTTTGGAAGGCTTAGGAATCTCTTTTATTATATAAAAATATTCCCTTTTTTTGGTGTTCGGTAGAGAAGTTTGGAAATCGGTTTGTATGTGGAGGAGGTAGAGCCATGATCAGCTTATACGTCGCTATAGGATAGACTTTGATCGCAGCTACAAGCGAGAGGCAGATACACCTAAACAAACAGATGTGATAGTAGTCAAACGTGAGCCTACCTATAGATAATAAAAAATAAAAAAAAGTAGGATTTTAATCAGAAATTGCAGAAAGTTTCACTTACCTGTGTTTATTAAAAGTTTGTATCTGTGTTTATTTAGTTCAAATATTTAAAATATTTACTCTTATCTGATGGAGCTGAAATTTTGCAGAAATGTTCAGTTTTAAAGTCCATGCTTGCTTATCTAAGTGACGCCATTCTAAATCCAATATGGTGGACTCTTAAAGATGGCGCATTACTCATTTTGTCATTGTTGTTTTTAACATTATTTTGTCAATTGGATAACATAACCAGTGATTAAAACCAACACTGAACATAAGATATAATTAATTATTCCGTACCACGCGTGAATACGTTGACAACTCGAGATGTCGTTTTTTTTTTTTTTTAGCTTAAACGCTTCTGTGACCTTATACCCTACCGGTATTAAAAACTCAACTCGAAATACTCAAACAAAATCAAATTATTGCTTTCGTACATAAGTGAGTATCTACAATTATGGCAATAAATATTTGATAAAACGACATGTCAAATTAATAATACTTAACTGACAGCGTTTATATTATTGCATTTCGATTTATCAACATAAGTCAGAACATGCATTAGTTAATATATCAACATATACGTTTGTGGATTTGCGAGTGTAATATGACAAAATCAGTTATCAAGTTATGAACGTCTTTGAGTACGAAACACGCACATATATGTCGAGTTATCTAGTTATGCACGCTATCTAAAGTTGTGATATTTAAGAACATTTCGAATTGTCTAGTTATGCACGCTATCAAAAGTTGTGATATTTTAGAACATTTCGAATTGTCTAGTTTTATCATTACAAAATCACACGAGTCATTTATGAAACTCTTTAAAATGGACATTATATCTAATAAAAATGAATTGCTGTTCGTTAGTCTCACTAAAACTCGAGAACGGCTGAACGGATTTATCTTATCTTAGTCTTGAAATGTTCGTGAAGGTCTAGGGAAGGTTTAAAAGGCGAGAAAAAATCGAATAATTTCCGGGAAAACCCTAAAAACAGCCCTTTTCTATTTCCCATACAAAGGTTTTCTAGAGTCAATTTGAACTTTATTGCTATTCAATAAAGTTCATATTAAATTATAATCACTCACTGTTGTCTAAGCAATTTAGGTGTGTTCCTAACGTCAAAGAGTCAATATGCAATTTATTACCGCTGCATAAAGTTCAAATTCAACAATTAAATCTATGAAAATAGTCTTCGCGTGCGCTTTGGAGGATCTAATGTCGCGTTCCGAAAATAAACAAAAGTGAATCGCGAACGCGACAAAAAATGTAATAAACTATTAGTAGTACTGATTTCCAATTAATTTGGTCGGCTTCGCGAAACTTAATTTTAGTTAACTTCAAGTTGTGAAGGTAAGAGGACAAAATGTTGATGTAGACAATCGTTGGATTGTGCCATACTCGCCAATATTGTCCAAAGCTTTTGAGACTCACATCAAGGTGGAATATTGTAACTCTGTAAAGTCGATAAAGTACATAATATGTAAATATGTTAACAAAGGCAGCGATATGGCTGTCTTCGCTGTAACCAATGCAAATGATGAAATATCACAGTACCAGATGGGGCGCTATGTAAGTAGCAACGAAGCAATTTGGCGTATATTTTCATTTGCGATCCATGAAAGATACCCTACAGTAGTCCATTTGGCGGTCCATTTAGAAAATGGTCAACGCGTTTATTTTAATGAATCGAACGCGGCAGACAGAGCGGCACGTCCACCATCGACAACATTAACAAGTTTCTTCACAGTCTGTCAAACTGATGATTTTGCTCGCACTTTGCTTTATGCTGACATGCCACGCTATTACATATGGAATGCATCATCGAAATCGTTTCAGCGTCGAAAACAAGGAACACCAGTTGAAGGACATCCAAATGTATTTGCTTCAGACGCTCTGGGTCGCATCTACACAGTACATCCAAATAACGATGACTGTTATTATTTGCGATTGTTGTTGGTGAATGTTCGTGGTCCGACATCGTTCAAATAACTGAGAACAGTTAATGGACAGCTGTGTGCGACTTACCGTGAGGCATGCCAACTATTACATTTACTTGAGAACGATTCGCACTGGGATGATACGCTCAAGGATTCCGTAATATCTTCATCGCCGCATCAAATTCGTACATTGTTTGCGATTATCATGTCGACATGTTTCCCCTCGAATCCAAAAGATTTGTGGGCTAAGTATAGAGATGACATGTCTGAGGATGTTTTGCATCGTGTGCGCCGTGAAACTTTGAATCCTACACTACAAATGACTGAAGAAATTTACAATGAGACATTGATCATGATAGAAGATATGTGTTTATTGATAGCAAATAAAGTATTGTCGTGTTTGGGAATGACAGCA
The DNA here is from genome assembly GCA_910589285.2 of Mythimna ferrago. Classification (NCBI taxonomy): domain Eukaryota; kingdom Metazoa; phylum Arthropoda; class Insecta; order Lepidoptera; family Noctuidae; genus Mythimna; species Mythimna ferrago. The sequence continues at coordinate 27,725,354 of OU342683.1, forward strand.
CCCAATCGTCATATGCACGATGCATTAAACCACGAGTTGCAAAGGGAACAACAGTACGACATTGAAGCATTGGCCGAAACAGTTCGTACAAATGTTCCACAATTAAATCAACAACAAAGAATTGCGTACGATACTTTGATAGAAGCTGTGAACAGTGGATCTGGTGGAATTTATTTCCTTGATGCTCCCGGAGGAACCGGAAAAACGTTCTTAATTTCATTGCTTTTGGCGAGGATCAGGTTGCGAAATGATGTTGCTCTAGCGTTGGCTTCATCTGGAATAGCTGCGACTCTGCTAGAAGGCGGACGAACTGCGCATTCTGCCTTGAAATTACTATTAAACATGCAAATCACCGAAACACCAATTTGCAACATCGCCAAAAATAGCGCAATGGCCAAGATCCTACAGGTATGCAAATTAATTGTTTGGGATGAATGCACAATGGCCCATAAGAGGTCACTGGAGGCGCTGGACAGAACATTGAAAGATCTTCGTGACAACCAAAATATTTTTGGTGGGGCCATGATTCTGTTGTCAGGTGATTTTCGTCAGACTCTTCCAGTTATTCCCCGATCAACTGTTGCTGATGAACTAAATGCATGCCTAAAATCATCGAAATTGTGGCAGTACGTAAAGACACTCCAATTAACAACTAACATGCGAGTATTTTTGCAACATGATGAAACTGCAAATGTGTTTGCGATATAGAAAGCCCATTGGAGAAATATACTTCAAGACAAACCTTGACAGTGACACTCATTTAAAGCAATAAACTTCAAAAAAAGAGGCAAATATATTATAGATAACATACAGTTAGAACCAGTGTCCAGAGAGCAATTGCCAGTAGGTCGAGAGAAGAAAAAAGATTTGCTGGATCTATTACCTCTAATAGATCCAGTATTTCATGAATTTTATAGAAATATAAAAACGGATAATGATACAGAAAATATCGACCCCGATCTTGACGAAGAAGATCCTGATAAAGAAGAAAACACAGAAGAATGAGTAATTTAAAGTGTTTTTCTTGTCATTTGGTTAAATTTCATAAATTTAAAAAAGAATAAAGGATCTTAATTTGTTTCTGCGATTAAACTTTGTTATTACTTCATTTGGTTTTTATTTAAATTCAATTATGACAGTTAGAATTTTTATCTTCCTTCAGGGAATAAGTTGATAAGTCGTCGGTGAACAATTGGATAAGTCTGTTTTTAAATGCATTAACAAATATTACATTTATTTTGTAACGTAGACTTAAAACAGCTCCTTAAAGAACCTAAATTCAACTATTAAAAAAGTAATCATCATTATTTTCGATTTACCAGAAGATCGTAAACTTTAAATTGGCTGCCCTGAAAAGTATGCATAAATGACATATCAACTTATTCACGCCAGGTACGGTATTATGGTGGATCTTTAAATTGCTTCTGTTACATTAACAATCAATAATAAAGTAAAAATCTGTTTGTACGGAACTAACAAACAATACCAACTCACTCTTTCAAAGCTTTTTAATTTTGAATTATACCCCTAAATTAGGGCTACCCTGTCCAAATGGCTGCAATAACGCTCATTTAGGGGTAACTAACGTTTTGTTGTAGGTCGTAACCGTGGAGTAGTAAGAATGGAGAGCTCATGCCTGTAGGTATTATTTAAATTCGTCAATGACATCACAAGTTAATTGTGAACAAGGGATAGAACTTCGTCCTGTTCGTCCTGTAATCATTATTTCATTCTCTGATGGAACCATGCCTAGATCCAGTCTGTTAGAAGGAGAAGAATAAAAAAGATACCATATTTAACTGGAAGATCACTACCACGACTACAAGGGAGTGCTCGTTGTTTTAATCAATGATTTAATCATGTTTATTTAAAAAACTCTTCTTAAGTTATAATGACAGGAACAAAAGATCTTTGATTAGGTGATCACAAGATATGTACTGGTTTTAATTGGAGATTAGTGAAATTAAAGAAAATACACAGCTTTAAATAATTAAATACTCTACCCAGTTGGAAACCACAAGAATACTATGGTCCACGTAGGAACATTTGCACGTTATTCCTCCATTTGTTCTCACTCCGCGGTCGCACCGCTTTTCGGACAAAAATTATGCGCTGGCGTACTAAGAAAACGTATTTAGTTGCCGGTCTTAAGAATTCCAGTTATTGTTGTTTATTTGAAGTAAAACTATGCGGAGAACGGGAAATACTAAATGAAGTGGAAGAGCGTTGATTAAGTGGTTTGCTGTTTTGATATGAAAGGCTACCTGCTCTTAATAGAAAAATGCTCTCATCAAAAGAAACGGATATACATGTTGTGCCACTTCTTCTTTCCAGCTCAAACAAAAGAAGTGGCGACGAGCTGGCGTTCTTTAGGAGCGTCTTTTATCATTTTTTTGACGTTCTTAAAGTGCTGGTTCTCATCCAGATATCGGATTAAAAAAAGGTTTCAGATTTGATTTATTTTTAATTTTATTTTATTTTTCACATTGTGTGTATTACCGACCACACCCGCTTTTAGGATAAACTAGATTCGCCTAGGCCAAACCAGTTCTTCATATAGGCGCGGCTCTTATTACTAGGTTGTTATAAAAAAAATAACCACGAAGGCTAAGGCGGGAGCTCCGCTTCTTATCTAACCTGTCTGTGTCGGGGGGGCCTAAAATTCCAAGCACGCTTCAGTCGCTCTTGGGCTAATATCGCGGGTTTAGCCTAGGCGAAACTAGTTCATCCTAAAATCGGGAATCACCGGTAACATATACAAGAGCATACAAGATATTAATGGAAAATATATTTGAATCAAATCATATTTAGTTGTAAGCATACAAATATTTCCATAATATGGAAGAACAAAATAAAAAGGTACCTAGAATGAGCAGTTACAAAAATTATTATAATTAAGAAACTTTATAATAAATTAGAAGTTATTTCTTATGATATAATATTTTAATAACACTGGTTAGACTGGAATACGATCCTAAGTTATTTGGGAAGAGGTTAGGGAGATGAAAGTTAAATTTCATCATTCATAAGTGAAAAACCTCTGTCGACAATCTGTAAATGTTGTCATCGATTGTTTTTGTATTTTGAATGTGTGGAGTGATATCACAAAATAAAACCAACAGGGTTGAAACAAAAGTGTCAAAACCAAACTACATAAAATTCCAGCTACCTACAAAATAGTACAGAACAGGTTAATAAATCCAAGTTTCTATTTGGAAACTGGTTTATCTCCGAAACTTAGACTTTCCTAACGGATGGACCGCCGCTGGGCGGGGAGGGGCGAGTCCCCGGCCTGGGCCGAATCCCCGCTCTGTCGGGGCGCTGCTAACCCCCCATCGATCTTTATGCTAATGCCAGGATTTACCAGTTGCTTTTTGAACCTGTTTGGTTAAGCATTTTAGTGTTAAGTAGCCTTTCGGAATCAGAGTTTAATTTTGGAAATTATTTTAAATAGAAAATAGGAAGTTACTTTGTATTTAGGTTAAAGTTAGGATTCTGTTTAGGTACTGTATAAGATTAGATTGAATGAAAATGGTTGAAGAAGATATTAATTGATTGACTGGTAAAATTATTTTGGTTTCGATTGCGTCATTTCTCGCAAATTAAATGTTTTTCTTTCTTATCTTTTGTTTTTAATTAGATATAGAGTTACATTAATTCAAAGAAAGAAAAATGCGTTTTTGGACAAGTACAGAAAGCGTCATCAACTGTTTGCAACCCCCCTTTCTACCTACCTTAGGTACCTATTTTAATGTACCGGGGACACCATCATTAAAATAAAGCTAAGTTATTAAAATTTCCAAGGAAAGCAGTTTTCCGCTTGTATCAAATATACGCTTTTTTATATTTCTACGTACACAACCGTCGGGCGATCTGGCGCTACATACTGCATCGATAGCTTCGAACGACCGAGAGTTGCATGTAGGTTGTTATATGTGGGGCGAGGTGAACGGACCAACCCTTTATGACCTTAGTTTTGATATAGAGGTAAGTATGAATTAATTATAGAAGTTAATGTTGCATTAAAATAAGCGAAGAATATTGTCATTTAATTAACTTTATCTTAGAATCTAGAAATGGTTTAATAGTTGAAACTTCATTCATAAAAAATAAGGCTTCTTTAGTACAATGTTTTGAACGTATTTTTAAGAAAGGAAAACAAAAGCATTTGTTATGTAGACATTTTTCGTAAAAGTGTTCAAACATTTGCATAAGTTCTTTAAAAGGTGCTGTGAAAATATGGTAACAAAAAATGCATTACTTACTGCAAAAATGTGCATAATGCAAATCTCAGTTGTTAATGGTAACGGCTATTTCGGACAAGTTGCAACAAGCAGTCGTGGCCGAGTGGTTAAGGCGTCTGACTCGAAATCAGATTCCCAGTGGGAGCGTAGGTTCGAATCCTACCGGCTGCGTAACTTTTGCCTTTTTTAATAGTTGTAATAAAATGATTTGTACAAATTAAAAATTTCGAAGTTGATTTATTGTATATATTATATAGCATTTCATAGTGATTTTAATAACTATATTACAAATATTACAATGAATCTCCTTAACTATCATATTTCGTTAATTAAAATCCTCTCAAATGGATTACTTAATTAAAAGCTTGGAAAGTATAATTACCTCAAGTTTGGTTAGAAAACCAAGGATCTTCTCAACGTTTTAGAAATAATAATAAGAGTGACTGACAAGCCGTCACGCCGAAATCAATAAAGTTAGCAAGTTACGTATAACTTAATAACTTGGGCACGAAGCTTTAAAAAGTTAAGTGATTGAAGATTGAGAAGTAAGCTTAGCGCAGTGGCTGACGTGGACAGTTGTAGGTTCGAAACCCGGGTTGGACTTTAACATTCATAGTATTGTTTTGTGTTAGAGTAGGTAAGAGCTGATTAATGGGTTGTTACACTTGTTACACGGAGTAAGTACATATGTATACTTAAACGTCAGCTGAGCGAGTTCGATGACCTGTAAGTGGTTTGTACGCAACGCTGACTATTAACTACAGATCATTGAACTCGCTCAGGTGACGTTTTCTTAAAGAAATTAATTTCGTAGATGCGTAAATTAATACGAGTTTTGAAAAAGAGGTACTTTGTTTTTTAATTTTATCTTTATAAATCGATAGTGTTTCATGTACCGGATCGACCCTCCACGGGATTAAAACGATTAAAATTTAACATTTATGAGGCTTTATTTACTATTTCGTAAGTTTTAATGTTTGGTAGGTAGTGCTTTATAGCAGGCAATTGTCATTGTATTAGGTCTACTCTAATTTATTAGTGTCATTAACAATGATATTTTCTCCACATTCAAATCTTAACTCAAAGGCTGACTACCAACCAAAGTAAATATAACAACAATGTACTACACTTGAGAGCAAAAAAATCGCACATGGCTTCTAATTTCGTTTAATACTGTTTATTTTCTCAAATCTCAAGATATTGAGTACAAATTAGTAAGCCAAATTGAAGCATACAAAGTTAGCTTTATAAAAACACAAAATTAAGATAATTGACCTTCACGTAACTCCCAAAAACCGGCGGTATACCCAATTCCCCAAATTCACCCATTTGCATTTCACTACTTGCGCCTTTACCTGGAGCTACAAAAAGGGTGCTGTTTTGGAGTTTTAATCAGATTCCGTTAACGTGATAACGTCACTAATAGAAACAGACGAATTTACTGGAAAAATATGGATACCACGCCCGCAGAAGCAGTCCAAGTTATTGCCTTGCCCAGAGCAGGCCATAATCGAAATTAAGTCGCTCGACAGCTAAATTTTAGCCGCTTTTCTGTCGTCTAGTATACCAGAGGTTTCAAGAGACCTGTGGGTATATTCCACGACCAGGACATGGTCAATGGTGCATAGGATCAGGGCGTGATTATCGCTTTCCTGTAACAAGTACTTTGAGAAATCGGCTACTGAATACGAAAGAACTGACACAAAAGCTTCAAGAAGTTTGCAATGTCAGTATAAATCAGTGGGCGTTTGGAAAAAGACTAAGTGAAGCAGGCCTGACTGCACATCACTCAGCAAATGGTACCAAATTGACCACAGCTCACCGACAAGTCCGGCTATAATTTACCACGAAACATTTAAATTGGGTGTATGCGTAATGGCAGGCTGTTGTGTTTTCGGATAAGTGCAGAATGACTTAGATGACCATGATGGATGCTGTAGGGTCTACAGAAGGTCATGAGGGCAATTTTAACAATGCTGCATAAGCAAACAAGTCGGTTTTGGAGGCGTTTTGGGGTGGCATAATGTTACACACTAAAACCGACATTGTATTCATCACTGGGCCATGACTGGCCTGATATCGAGAGGGTTGACGGCTTTATGATACATCAAAAAAGTGCTCGAAGAATATGTGAAGCCACTTGTGTGGCTTATGGTAGATTTTTTTTCCTTAATGCAGAACAACACCAGATCGCATATTGCTAGAACAGTTTGCGACTACATGTTAGACGTTGGAATCATTGCGATAGAGAGTCCAGCTCGTAGTTGTGATCTTAATCCAATTGAACATATCTGGAATGGCCTTGAAAGAGTGCAAAAAGCCTGGCTCTCCACGCCTCCAAGAGCTTCAATTTGTCATTGACGAGGAGTGGGACATTATACCCTAAGATTTCATGGTAAAATTAATGCGGTTGATACAAATCGAGTAACAGCTGTAAATAAGGCTGAGGGAGGGAATACACTTTATTGACAAACAGGATGACCAACAACTTTAAGTTTTACTCTCATTCTTTCTTAAGTGAAATTTGGTAATTTTTCCCATTTGTTGGATTTGGTGCTCTAAACCCTTTCAAGGATATTTTTTTTTACACTGTATTTCATATCATTAGAAAGATAATTAAATAGGCTTTCAATTAGTGTATGAAATGTTTTCAATATCTATACACATTCATGACAAAAACTGCCTGAACAAAACGAGTTATGTGCGATTTTTTTGCTCTCGAGTGTATTTCTTTTCCTCTCAACTTTTTCTATTTTTTGTTAGCTTAGGTTGTGTTGCCTACTGCTAGGCAAAGGCCTGTCCTACTCCATCTTACTTAACTAATAAATAACTTAACAAGTATACATAAAAACGAACTGAAATTAATAATAATGTGCTTACTTTAAAAAAATCATCGGACATGAACAAAATTATCCATATCGTCGTTAGACGTCCCCACATGTCGCCGGAGAAAAAACCAGCCCCCCTAGCTTTCGCTTGCAAGTTACAACCGTTTCGCTTGCATCGAAAGCTTTGAGTTGACCTTGCCGCCAATTCTTTTGTTCTGACCACGTGACTGAGCGTTAAGATGACGTCATTCCCGTACATTTGAAGCTTTCTACAAGCGTTAACTATTGCAGATTAGCAACTTGGCTAAGGGTACAGGTCTGGTCACGATACTCGTGGTCCTAGAACGCAAAAGGCAACTGGAACATAGGAAACAAGGAACATAGGTGTGGCATTAGTCAGTAAAAGTCTGACACGCCCTCCCACCCTACCCTAGAGCGGGATAATTAAGTCATTAGACAATTTCCCACCTTAAAAAGAGGCCTCTAGTTAAATAAAGAGTAGAGTATAGCTGCTTACTATGTATTTAGATCATAGTTGTTTTTTGTAAATAGGGTCAAGTATAACAGAACCTAGATTCAATTTGGGTTAGGTTCTAGATTCAATTGTTTTTCCCTTATCGTAGGAGCATGTTTAGCAGTTATTTATTTAGGGTGAGTTGCACCATTTAACTATAACGATAACAAAGCCGTTAACAGTTGTCAAATCGTGAAATTGACCAATAGGCGGCCATTTCACGGCTGGTTATGGTTTGGTTATCGTTATAGTTAAATGGTGCAACTCACCCTTAGTGTTAGCCCTCTTTCGTTGTGAGAATTCGGCAAAATAAATAATAAGATAATAGTAATAATTATTTATTTAAGTACATTTAGAAATAAATATTAATTATAAAAAAACTTACGAATACTTAGTAGTATCAAGTTCTAAAAAGATTGACTTAATAAAAACTAGTTTAATTTACACATGTTTACCTATAATGGTATATTGGTGCAACTTGTAGCGACTTGCCCAAGTTAATAAAAACCTGTTTCAGGCCGTCACAAGATAAGCGATCAGTTTATTTTTGGTAATAAAACTCGATAAGCTGGTCAGCCTACATTGGGAATATCCAAAGCTTTGATTGAAAAAAGCCGTAAAGCAAAAAGTTGTGTGTTAAATCGAATTTAATTAATTCCCGCCAATATTGAATCAATTTTCAAACATTTAATATTTGCACATCCGAAAGCAAACAGAATAAAAATTAATTCACATCCGCGGAGCATGGCGGCCATGGCATGCCAAGTATTTTTAATAAAACCCTTCTCTTTGAAGCGAGTTTGTCCCGCTAATCTGTCAAATTAGTCCCTTTGTTTGATATCACACGGCTGCTGCCAATCGGCTTGATGAAATGGCTGAGTCTTTCATATGGAGTAAAGGATATTATTGATTTGACCTACTTTGGCTTAATAATATTTGACCAATAGCATATAGCATAGTCGGCCTTATAATGTCCCCACTGTTGGGACTCAGGCCTCCTCTCTCGGAGAGGAAATGGTCTGTAATCCACCTCGCGGGCCCAGTGCCCAAATTCGCAAACATGTGACATCCACCAACCCGTAGATGTCAAATGTCTGCGAATTTTTGGTTCTAGGTCTTGCCAGTTTCCTCACGATGTTTTCCTTCAGCGTTTTGAGAGCAGTGGCGATGAAATAAATTACACAAATTAACGCGCCTGGCTTGGTTTGAACCCGCAATCTACAACTCGTAAGTTGGAGCCGTTATCACTCGGCCACCACTGCTCTTGAAGCATATATTAAATGCTAACGAAAGGGACGACCACACGCGTAAGGGAACGGACATCCTTATCCTGCAAAACTATGGTTTCGCTGACATTACTTCCAAGTAATGGACCCCAACCCAGCAGGACCGATGTCTGTCAGAGCCGCGGGAAATTTCTGATAAGGAAACACGCGCTCCTAGAACGTACAACTAAAGGACACAGGTGTGGTTTAAGTTATTGGATGATTTTCCAACTCAAAAAATTCCTTTTTTTATTCTTTACAAAAAGCAACAGCATCATCGGCAACAACAAAAGCAGCAACGACATAATCAAAGCCTCGGTAGATACAATGTTTTTACCTACTTGTTAATAATTAACACGAAACAATAATTAAATCATACAGATCAACACTTAATTAATGATGAACAACGACACATCGCCACAATATTTATAATATTATTTATTATTCTTTAATGAATGCTATTGTTTTACCATTGAGTGTGGTCTCTGCATGTTCTGTTATTTTTGTGGTGTCCAATAAATATCGTGGCTGAATTGTTTGAGCTTTAGCGTGCCGATTCAAATAAACCGCATTATTACCATGAAAACCTTTGATAAATGAAAATAATTTTTATTGTAGTTAATCAAACAATAATTTTGCTTCAAGTATTACTTAATTAACATACATGAACCGCATTCAAAAAATAATACGAATTTCAATCTGATTACAGTTGATTAAATATAAAATCACAATTGAATAAAACACAAACAATAATACCAGTATAGCTTTATTTATTAACGTGATGATCATAAAGTTTGGCTATGATATGCCTACTTTGGTCCCAAAAAACAAAAAGTGTCCGCAGTCGGTAGGATTCGAACCTACGCTCCCAGAGGGAATCTGATTTCTAGTCAGACGCCTTAACCGCTCGGCCACGACTGCCATGGGAGGTATCGTCCCTTTATTGGCCTTGGTTTACGACGATTATCTGGCTCTATGATAACGGCCTGATCCCTTTGTTCTGTCTTGACTTTTAGTTGTTTGGTAAATAGTTTGGAGTTAGATCTTTGGAGTTAAACCTTCCGCATTGCCGTTGTTTCCTGTCAATTCCTGTAATTTGAAGGAACTTAATCTATCAAAACACTTCTTATATACTTACCTATATTCTTTTTTTTCTGTGTACAGTTTTTGATATTAATTGTGGCTGAGATGACATTGCAATTTGAATGTTTTCAAAGTACGAGGATTGGCCTTTCGGAGTGTCTGTTGAGAGAATAGTGTGTCCTCTAGATAAGAAATAAGCGACCTTTTTGCAATATGTTTATGTTGTAAATATAAAATAAAGATAGTCATAGTATTACGGCAAAAATAAGAACCACCACTGACTGCTCATGAGATGGTTAACCTTTCGAATGTCTTAAGTTACACAGTCCGACATAAGGTAATTGTCTTTCTATTGTGTCTCTAATTACGACATTCAAAGAGTTAAGGAAATCTGGCACGATAATCAATATTTATTTGCAAATAGACTTTTTTTGTCAATTTAAATTAGGTGAGATTTAAATTTTTTTCACAATTTAAACTAGGTGATGTGGGTGTTTCCTATCTGAATACCCTAAGATAAAATACCGAAACAAATTTAGAAGACAAAGTGTCTTATATCACTGTACAAAGGATATTTGGGTAGGCCGAAAACAAGTACATACTGTGGTAATTAAGTAATTGCCAGACATACGTTAAAATTACTGATAAGAAAAAATATAACAGGTACGGATTGTTTTTTTCTTATTAGTAATTTTAACGTTTTGTCGTAAAAAGTGACTGTGGACACTTCATTCGCAATACTATAATATCTATATTTTACAGTACAAAATACTTATGTCAAACATCAATGTTTATGGTGATGATGGATTATGATGATACAATTTTAAAGTTAAAATATAATATAAAAAATAAAAAAATTGACTGGTCTGTTGGTCTAGTGGTTAGTGATCCTGACTGCTATGCTGGAGGTCGTGGGTTCGATTCCCACCTAGGATAAATGTTTGTGTGATGAGCATGATCATTTGTTCTGTGTCTGGGTGTTATTTATTTATATTATGTATGTATTTAGAAATTTATAAGTATGTTTATCAGTTGTCTAGTGCTTTTTTTTTTTTTTTTTTCGATGGGAAAAATCATCTTATGACAACCCCCGCTCTTGGGCGGAGCGGGAAATAGTGTCAGACTCTTACTGACTAAAAAACCCATCCCGTTCCTACAAGCCTTCATACCGGGGCTCGAGCGCCCTTTCGGATAACCCTGGCCCCAGTAGGCTTCGACCCGGCCGGGCCCCTGCTGTTGCTGACAACTCCTTGAGGCGCGCGGGAACAGCGCGCGCCGTCGACGACTTGGGCTTGGTCCGGACGGTTACCGGACGGCCGGACAGCGAGCTACCCATTGCTCACTGTCCGCAAGCCCGCGCCTACGGTGGCTGGAAATCGGGATCGGAATCCCGGCGGCGGCGGCGAGAGCACCGTTGCTTGATGCGGTCGGCCTCCTCCTTAGCGAGCATTACTGCTTCGCAGAAGTCGGCGACCGCCTGCCACTCCTCCTCGCTCCGGACCATGGCCTCGACCAAGGCCCGGCGCGAGAGTTCTCCGCCGCCGAGTTGTCTAGTGCTCATAACACAAGCTCTACTTAGCTTGAAACTAGACGGCGTTGTGTGATAGTTGTGGAATATAATAATCATGAATGTTTAGGTATATTGTCTATTGTCTACGGCAAGGAACGGTTTCAAGCCTGTGTCAGAAAAATCGTATAAATAGTTGTTTAATCATTTATCTTTCTTTTTTTAAAGCTCTTTAAATCCAGGTTAATTTCGAATGTAGTGTAGTTTAATATTAAGATGTTTATTAATAATATAAATTCAATATCAAAAACGAACAGTAGGTACCTTGTAACTAATTCAAGGCCCTCATTGATCTAACAGTAACGAATTTAAAACTTGGCTGTCAGCTTCGTCTACTCGGTGTATAATTGAATTACTAACATGTAGGTGGCTAATTAACTTTGTTAGGCGCCGACGGGTAAACAAAGCTAGGACTTTGATGAGAGAATATTAAATTGTAGAAGATACAATAGATCAGAAGGCAGACAGTTTGACAACCAGTGTCAAGCGTTACTAAGAGGTATTGTGTGGTCTGGTAGACCCTACGCACGCTGGGAGGACGAGATCAGAAAAATAGTTGGACCACAATGGCAGCAGATAGCTCAAGATCGTGAGAGATGGCAATACTTGGAAGAGGCCTTCACCTTAGGACGGTTTCTAAGAGTAATCTATAAGTATAAATTATTAACAATAAAAAACAAATATTAAATTATCAATGATTAATTAATGGTTGTCAATCTTTATATTATGAATTATTGGTTATCAAATTATTAATTACCTATTGTTATGATTAATGATCAATTATTATTATAAATTATCATTTGTTATTATTATTATAAATTATTAACTGATAATAATTTTTATTTATTATCAATGATTAAAAAACACATGAACATCTTTGTGAATTAATTTTATTTTAACTTGTCACAGTTTTAATGTATTGTTACGTATTATTAGGAAACAAAAGGCTATTTATTTATTTATTTATTGTGTGGTCCAGTAAGTGGGGAGTGGAAGTCAGATACAGCGTCTTCATGTACAGTAGATATTAACTGGAGCTCAGCTACGTTCGGTTAGGCCTACTGTCCGTGTACGCGCACAGCTTCATATAAGCGTAGACAGAAACAAATTAGAAAACTAATTTAAGCTGTGAGCAGGCGTATATTAAGTGTATAATGATGAATACGCGTATAAGAAGCTACGCGTCCGTGAACAGTAGGCCTAAGTCTAGATGCCACCATGTGCGAAGCAGTAACGCTAGTAAAGGAGGCAGCCGTACGCTCGAGGCAATCGCGCCCCAGACGCCGTGATTCTGATCCCGATTTCCGGCCACGGTAGGCGTGGGCTTGCGGATGGTGAGCAATGGGTGGTGTGGGTGGTGGGTCAGAGCGGGAGATAGTGTCAGACTTTTACTGACTAAAAACCCACTCATATTCCTGCTCTGCCATTGTTCCAGGGCCCCGGGGATCTCTATCGCCCATGGCCCCAGTAGGCTTTGACCCTACTGGGCCCCTATGGTTGCTGACTACTCCTGACGATTTGGGCTCTGTCCGGATGGTTACCGGACGGATGTTTGCTGTCTTGTACTATGTAGGATATGGTTTACCCGATTTAATCTAAATCTATTCTACGGTTGATGCGTGAATAATTAACAAATATCCAAACAAAGTATTTATCAGTCATGAAGTTAGTAGGAAGGATAAGATAGTTGAGTCTAGATTCGCTTGATGAAACGTCTTACGAGCAAAAGTGCCAACTAGCCAGATAATCCGTGAGACGCACTATGTTCTAATTTTAAATTACGGTATATACTGGGTTATTTGTAAAATATTATGTAAAATATTAACAACCTTGCAGAGTTGCAGGACTGTATTACTAATACCATAAACAACTTGTTCTACATTTTACAAAACATAATTCATTTCCCAAAATCAAACCTTCAAGATTTCATTGTTCTATCTAACACATTACAGCATATTTTCCTATACCTAGATACGTCTGTATGACGTGACGCAAGCGCATCAAGCACCCCCGCCACCTGATCCCCCGCTGCCCTCCGCTATTGTACTATTACTTGCTTCGCATAGACTTCGTAATATTTAGAACGTTAATTTTTTATTTTTGTATGAAAATCTGATGAAATATAATATGATATTTTTTTTAAAGTCATAGAACTAAAGTTGTTGTTTATGATGTTAGTAACATATTCCTGAGAAGTTGCCAGTGTTTTACAAATAACCCTATTGGTATATTGTGTGTGTCTGTGTGCCAAATAAACCAATTCCTTTTCTTTCCAAGCTCGTTTTGTTATTCGGAAAAATAATAGGAGATTAAAGGACGACAAGTCCGTCACCTTTAATTTATATCTACAATTACAAGTTACTTAAAAGTTATATTTAAAATTCTGATGAAATAGTGTATCCTTCACTCTACGGAAGAAACACATACCCTGCTTCTATTGTATCGACGAGTATAAACAATCGGTGCATCGTAAGGACTTGTTTTACTGTCATCGATTTGCTATTTCAATGCAGTGGCGTCCACTCCAAGATTAGTTTCAGAGGTTTCAGACACCTGATCCGCCTCTCGCCATAAACCATAATCTACATACAACTTGTAATTAGTGTCGTATCTTTTACGACAGTAGTTTGATAAACAATATCTGCGCGGACTACGCAACTTTCGGCTTCAAAGAGTGCATTCAAATCTTTTATTGTAATTGTGTTTTGTATTAAAGCTTGCTGCCGGCGTTTTACTGTGGGAACACAGATTGTGGAAATGATAGATGTGACAGAACAGATAACCCTCTGTGCAGAGGATGCATGGAGTCGGAAGAAACTGTCACGCATGTGCTTCTCGAGTGCACAGCCTTCAGCGGGATAAGACCTTGGGAGCACCGAATTCACTGATATACTGCGGACGCTGCGAGACTCATCCGTTTCTGGAATGAGTTGGGCTGGTTAGAGTAAAGGCCACTGTGCCACACGCACAATGGTCTAATAAGGACTAAGTGCAGAAACCAGACCACAAAAATAAGGAAGGTAAAAATGTGACAGAAAGATGAGATAGCAAAAATGACTAGCAAAATTCTAAAACGCCGTAGATTGTCTTTTTAGCATTCGTCGATTTCTTTCATAGTTTTTCCATACTTATTATTAACCTCTTTATATGTTAACATATCAAAATTACCCATCGAAATTGTGGATAGAGCCCAAGTTACCTGCGATCAGGGCTCCGAAGAGAAAACCTTACAATTCGAGCTGTGTCCAGGAGTACCTGCCACTTTATTAATCAAGCCCTTGATCAAACCGCCAAACAAGAGCGTCCTGAGGCATCGATATAGTCGACGCTCATGGCTTTTAAGCCCTTCATTTGGGACGGTAATATTAGCAATTATTGTATGCCTTTCTTTTCGGTCCACCTCCACGGTATCAGGCTTATTGGCTTCAATTGTCCTGTTAGTACTGATGGACTAATCACTATATCTGAGTGGGACTACAATATAGAGCAAGTAAATAGTAAGATTATGCAATTTTACTGATTCAATATACCAAGTATTCCAATTGTTGCATTCGGTATCATTATAATTATTAATGCCAAAATTAAGTTGTGTGATCAATTATTTCCATAATAAATCTGTAAAATATTTCTTTCTTTCAAATTGAATTCTCATGCATATTACGTGCATTCACAAATGAGTAAACTATCATACACAAAAACCCCACATTAAAGCATTACAGATTGAAATCTGTCCCTATTAAATCATCAATATCTAGTAGATAGGTAGTAACTAATATGTATTATAAACTCATCAGCCAGTCCAAACCAAATGTGTTTGAAAATCAGATATTTACATGAAAGCAATCCAATGAGCGAGGCTGCCAATACTGCGTAATTAGGCAACCTGTCAAAATTTCAGGCTTGGTACAGAAGTGCTGAGTGCCTGTGGCAAGTAGCGGGAATGTGACGTGTGCACGGGAAATACACGGTTCAATTAGTTGCATGAGATTGATGGTAGCTGATTTAGGATATACTTACATATTATTACAAGGAAGTACAATATACTGTTTGCAAGTAATCCATGGAAAAACTGACCCGATTCTGATAATTCACTGATTGATAGACAATATTGGGTATTATAAATTGAGAACCTGGCAAATAAACAATCTTGACTGGTCTTCAGGCTAGAGTTTGAGAAATACTTCAAATCCTTACCGGGGGTAAGCAATTGAAGAAAGAAAGAAAATTGTTTTATTTGTTGAAAATGACGCAATCTTATTTTACACTTATAAATTATACACATTCTATAGGAAAAATATGCGTCACGATTAACAAAATGATATTAATTTATTATGTTTTTAGTTGAGTATTTCTGTCTAAAAAGCTGTAAAAATTTTGCTTTAAAGTAGGGTTTGTGACGCTTTCAACTTAAAATACCCAATTCTGAAACTCGTCCTTAATTCAGAAATCAGGAGGCAGACATTGGGAAAAGGTGTGACCAAAAGACTCAAGCAGCATCCCCATAACGTCACTATTCTCTCCCTTATGGATTCAACCGACAATTTATGGCACCTATCTCCATATTTTAAAATATTTTTTTAGAGTAAACAAATAGTGATACATTTTCAGAAAAAAAAAAACTAAAAAAATTATTTATGATTTTTTAATCTGTAACCAACAATATTTTCCACGAAATAAACAGTTGTAGTATAGGTTTCGGTTTATAAAATTAAATATAAACTGAAACCTATATACTACAATTAGTGTTCTTCAAACTGAAAAAAAATAAAAAAATATCTGCTTTATGGACGTTAAAAATTAATTAAAAAAAAAACAACCTTTTTTTCAATAATCGGGAACTAATTCGATATAATCTACGAAAAACTTAACTCACAGGCAAGAGATCTGCATCTCCTGGACTAATGAAGCAGTCAGACAAATTAGGTAATTTCAATTAATCACACCATCATCATCATGTCAACTGATAGACACTGGACATAGGCCATCCCAAGTGTCACCGTAATGAACGGTCCTGTGCGTCTCACATCCTGCGGATTCTCACGACCCTCACCTGGTTACAAAATAGATAGGTACAGAAGACAATCTCATGTATGTTACTTCACTTTTTATACCTACACTCGGTGCACGCACACTAATGAGCGTTTGAGCCGGAACTGTTCGACGAGCGGGCCGAGGCGCTCCGAGATATCGTGTCCGTGAGCGGTGTCTATGTGTGCGTTGCTCGATTGCGCTTTGTATGTAGATTGACTTCTGTACCTATATATTTTGTGACCTGGTAATCTTCAGGTACGTGGTGTGCCTTGGCCACTGCCACTTAATTTTAAGGATTCGACGGGCTACGTCGGTAACCTTGGTTCTGCTGCGGACTTCTTTATTTCTGATGCTATCATGCAAGCAAACTCCAAGCATAGACCTTTCTATTGTAGTTTGGGTGACTTTAAGCCTTCTGATGAGACCTATTGTGAGCGACTACGTTTCAGAGCTATATGTCATCACTGGCAACACGCACTGGTCATAAACTTTCGTCTACCTATGTAGTATGATCAGGTTTAATGGTCCTTCTCAGTTCTGACTCATGTAGAAAATGTTACTCCATTGGGACCATATGACACCTCTCCCATATTCAAATAGTCTATGGCAGTGATGCATGTCACTACAAGTTACGTCAAAGTGTAACGTGTTCGTAAATTTTATGGCGGTCCGGGTTGATGGGATCTGCCAGACAAAGGATTAGTTTCAGGATATGCGACGCAGTAAAATGGACTCGAGAAATATTACGCTGATTTACTTAGTTTGGCGTGGTTGAGTTTGAGTCATCCGTGGGTAAACATGGTACAAGTGACATCTACCAGTGAGTTAATGATATTTTGTGAGTTTATAATTATGGAGTCTATGTATGTTGAAAGTGATTATATAAACAAACGGAATATAATATCGTCCTAAGGCATAATTCCTGTTTCAAGCTTGCTATTAAAAATTCTATACTAAAAAATTGTTTGAGTCGAAAGCGCGTGCGCAACCTTGGGCCTTACCATTGTGGTGAGAAGTCACGTATGTGGTTCATCATCGTGTCACGTATGTTGCACATCAGCATGTCACGTATTGTCCAGGGTTAAGTTAAGGTAGATATACTGTTTTCCGTAAGCTTAGTGTTAGCACGTAGTCACGTACTACCTATGTATATTTAAACTACTTATTAAAGGAGAGAGGACAGTTGAGGACAGTAGCTGAGTACAGTTGAGTCTCCGTTCACAATTGACTCTCAAAGTAATACACGTCATGTTGTTTACTTAACCCCTCCTCATCCCCACATCGCATGGCGACCCTGCCAGTCGGCTGGACGGCGTCATAATTCTCTGTTCGAGGGATTCGTAGCAGCAGAAGTTGACTAGGCTTCGGTGAGCTTCGCGTCACATCAGGTCACGGGCCATGGGGAGCACAACATCAAAGGAAGAAGTGGTCGTCGCTCAGATGGCGGTGAGTGGTTCGAATACCGCAGCGATTACACAGGAGCAGGTGACGGCCATCCAAACGGTGCTGTTATTTATTGCTGTATGTGTGGCACTTGTCATTGTTGGTGTGGCAGTCCGGATATATAGAAGGTGTCACCACAGTTGGATCGAGGACCAGCTGAACCAGCGGGAGGTTCGCAAGGCTGTGCAGATGGCGTAACCAGATATGGACGAAGTAACATTCCCTCGTCAAGAAGTAAGTGATTAAGTGATTCTATACGTGAGCTTAAGTGTGTGTTTTGACCGAGCGGTAAATTTAGAGACAATAGTATGCATATAGTGTATTAAGTTTAAATGGAAGTGGAACTAACGTCACTGTTCGTGCAACTAAAATTGTTAAGGGAAAATATTGTAAAATTAGGTCCTAGTAGGCGGAAAGGCGACAATTTCAATAAGAAAATTAGTGATGTGAAAGCCTTATACGTTAAATTTAAGAGTATAGTTTCAAGTTCATATTAGTATATAGTAGTATAGTTTCATGTAAATTTGTACGTAGATACTATAAAATTTGAAGACATCGGCAAAATTGAGTTAGAGATGGCGGCGGAAAGATTTTCTTTAAAGACGGCGGTTAGCTTGCTACCGAAAATGAATGGCGATGAGCAGGTGATCCAAGATTTGATTGATGCCATAGGTTTATATAGTTCTATGTTGGTGGAGAAAGATAATGCTCTTTTAGTAAAATTCGTTCTAACCACACGGCTTACCCAGGGGGCTAGGATTCGATTGTCTTCCAATTACGCAACAGTGGATAGTTTGTTAGCTGACATGAGAAAACATTTAATAACAGTAGAGTCGGACGTGGCTGTGCAAACCAAACTTGCTCGCGCTAGGCAAAACAATAAATCGGTCGCGGAATTTGGTGCCGAGATAGAAAAGTTGATGGTCAATTTGACTATTTCTCAAGCCGGGGAAAGTTCGGAAGCTTATAAAATTTTGCAGCCATTGAACGAAAGGTATGCGATTAGGAAGTTTGCTGACGGGCTTCGTAATCAGCGTCTTACTACGGTCATTGCGGCGCGGAATTTAACTTGTTTAAAAGATGCTATTAGGGTAGCGGAAGACGAGGATTGTGCTTCGTCGTCGCAAGTGTTGACGTACCAGCGCTGGCCCGCAAGACGTGGTTTTTCATCGGGCGTAAGAAATTACGGAAATAACCATAGGCGGCAGATTGTAGAGAGTAGGCACGCGCAGCATGGAACAGCTGTTGAGCGTACGCGCAAAAATGTCAAGGCATGGCATAGCAGTGGAATGCGCGGTCGCAGCGATAATGCTCGTCGTGGACGCCAGACTCAGCAAGGTCGACGGCGTGTAGCGTGTTTTGAGCACGCGCGGGGCGATGCTGACTCAGGCGCAGTGTCAATGTCACGGAACGATGAAGGCGGTCAGCTGAGTGAGACTCAGTTTTTTCGTGCCTAAGCATATTTTAGCTTGTGATAGCATTAACTGGGTTAATTTGTTAGTGGATAGTGTAGATACGGAATGGTTAGTGGATACGGGTGCGTCCATATCGGCCGTAAAAAACACTTTTTTAACGAATAACGCTTTGTGCTATAAAGTAGTTAAGGAAGAGTTGGTGATCAATGGTGTAGGAGGTAGTTTGCGAGCTATAGGTTATGTATATTTAAATTTGGAGTACGGTCGATGTTCATTCGTGCATAGGTTTTATATATTTGATGAGTTGCCATGTAACTCGGTAGGCATATTAGGCCAGGATTTTTTGCAGAAATATAGTGGTATTATAGATTATTCATTGAATAGGTTGTCTCTTAAGGGTAATAAGGGGCAGAAGGTTTTGATGCCGCTCAAGTCGTATGATTGTTTTTGGCAAGTGTGATGGCTAGGCCTAGGAATGGGATGATACCCATTAGGATTTTAAACACAAACTCTGAGGAAGTTGTGTGTAGTATGTCCGGTGTAGAGGTTTATCCGTTAAGTGGTTACGATTGTTGTAGTTTTGCGGAGCCGGAAGGGAGCGTTGAGCGTGTTAAGGAAATATTTTCTTTGCTTAAACTTGATTATTTGAATGCCGAGGAACGATTGTCAATTGAGCGAATTTGCGCGAAGTATTCTGATATATTTCATGTTCCGGGAGATAAATTATCAGTCACGAATGTGTATGAGCAGTCAATACGATTGAAAGAGAATGTGACTCCAGTTTATAGGAGGCAATATAGGATACCTTATGTACAGAAGAAGGAAGTTGATAGGCAAGTGCAGGAGATGATGGATAGTAATATTATTGAGGAGACAGTAAGTGAGTGGTCTAGTCCTGTTTTGGTTGTACCCAAAAAAGCAGATCGTAGTGGGGAGAAGAAATGGCGCGTGGTGATAGATTACAGGCAGTTGAACGAAAGGATACAGGATGATAAATTCCCTTTGCCTAATATAACTGAAATCTTAGATTCAATGTCGGGTGCTGTTTACTTTAGTCACTGTGATTTGTCGCAATCATATTATCAATGCGCTTTAGAAGAAAGTAGTAGGAGATACACTGCTTTTACGACTGATAAGGGGCAGTATCAGATGTGTAGGTTACCAATGGGGTTGAAGATAAGTCCGAGTTCTTTTAGCAGATTGATGACTGTGGCTATTTCTGGATTGAATTATGACAGATGTCTGATTTATTTAGATGATCTAATTATTTTTGGACGGAATTTGGATGAGCATAACAGGAATCTTATATCAGTTTTTTCACGCTTGAGGAAAGTGAATCTTAAGCTAAATCCATCCAAATGTGAATTTTTGAAGAAGCAAGTGCTTTATTTAGGACACGTAATTTCGGCGGAAGGTATTTCACCAGATCCAGAGAAGGTAGAAGTCGTAAAAAGTTATCCGCGTCCAACGACGGTTGATGAGGTAAAGAGGTTCGTAGCGTTTGTGAATTATTATAGGAAATTCATACCAAATTTTGCTAATATAGTGGTACCTATGAATAGACTGTGTAAGAGAGGTGTCGTGTTTAGTTGGACCGATGAGTGTGAGAGGTCTTTTCTGGTGCTTAAGGAAGCGTTAATGAATCCACCAGTGTTGGATTATCCAGATTTTTCTGATAACAACACTTTCATATTGCAAACCGATAGTTCGGGGTATGCTTTAGGGAGTGTGTTGTGTAATGGGAACGGGAAACCCGTTGCATATGCTAGTAGGTCTTTAGGGAAAAGTGAGTTAAATTATCCTATAATAGAGAAGGAGTTATTGGCAATAGTTTGGTCAGTTAAACATTTTAGACCATATTTGTACGGGCGGAGATTCGTCGTAAAAACGGATCACCGGCCGCTGTTGTATTTGTTTAACATGACAGATCCTTCAAGTAGGTTAACTAAGTTTCGTTTGTGTTTAGAAGAATACGACTTTGAGGTTGAATATATTAAGGGGAAAAAAAATGTACAAGCAGATGCACTTTCCAGGATAGTGATTACAAGCGAGGATTTGAAAACCATACGCGAAAAGACTATATCCGTAATGACGAGAGCGCAGTACAAACGGTTAAAAGAGCCGAATGTTTGTGATACGGACTCCATGGTGTCTGGGACTGATCACCCTAGGATTGTGGAAGTTCTTAAAAAACAAGGAAATGACGTTGAGATATGTTTGAATGAATGGGAGAAAATGTTACGTAACAAAAATTATAAAAAGATATTTTCAAAGACGCGCAATTTAATGTATGTGCCAGGAAACTCCAGTATTTATGTAAACTATGAATCTTTATCAGCATCATCGCGGGACGAGTTGTTGAAAGACATAGTAGATTTTTGTATTGAGAAAGGCATAAAAGAAGTTGTTATTTTAAAAAATCGTTATAACGTTGAATTTATTACAAAAATGGCACAATATTTGAAGGAAAATAGTGGTAAATCTCTACATACGAAAGATTTTAAAATGTGTGTGGTGAAGGATTTACGGAGAGTAGAAGGGGAAGATGAGAAGAGGATTATTTTGAATGATTTCTACATTTTACCAACAAGTGGTCATGCAGGTATACGCAGAATGGTGAATAATATAAAGAAGTATTATTATTGGTCTTCTATTGAAAAAGATGTAACGGAATACATTAATAAATGTGATAAGTGTAAGAAGCAAAAGTATTCTAGACATACTAAGGAGCCAATGACAATTACTACCACTGCGTCCACATCATTTGAGAAAATTTATTTAGATATAGTGGGGCCACTTGATAGGGACGAAAAAGGCAATGTTTATATATTGACACTTCAGTGTGAGCTTACAAAATTTGTAGAGGCGTATCCATTAAAGAATAAATCCGCAAATGAGGTAGCGAAAGCGTTGGCAGAAAATTTTGTTTTGAGATATGGAATACCGCGGACAATTGCTACAGATAGGGGTTCTGAGTTCATTTCAAAAGTAATGGTAGAGCTATGTAACATCTTATGCATCAATAAAATCTTGTCGACATCATATCATCATGAGAGTATAGGATCTTTGGAAAATGTTCACAAAACTTTAGGCGCGTATTTAAGGATACAGACGGAAAATAATCCATCGTCATGGAGTTCTTGGATTCCATATTGGTGCTTTTCATATAACACTACAGTTAATACTGTGACCAAATATACACCTTATGAATTAGTTTTCGGTAAAATTTGCAGGTTACCAAGTAGTCTTCAAGGTGAAAGTGTTGAACCATTGTACAATTTTAATGATTATCCTTTAGAATTTAAGTTTAGATTGCAGAGGGCTCAAAATGATGCGAAAGAAAATTTGATAGCAAGTAAGTTAGCGAGGAAAAATTGTTATGATAAGAACCTTAATTCAATAAATTATAAAGAAGGTGACTGGATATTAATAAAAAACGAAACAGGCAATAAATTAGAATGTATTTATAATGGACCATTTAAAGTTATAAAGGACGAGTCACCAAATGTAATTAATTGTAAAAAAGAATGATAATAAGATAGATGTAATTCATAAGAATAGAACAAAATTGTATTGTAGGAGTTAGAATGTAAGTTTAAAATGTGTTTTTTTTTTAAAAAAAAAGGGGAAAAAAAAACCGTAATTTAGTTTTTTTTTTTTCTTTAAGAGGGGTGATGTGGTGAGAAGTCACGTATGTGGTTCATCATCGTGTCACGTATGTTGCACATCAGCATGTCACGTATTGTCCAGGGTTAAGTTAAGGTAGATATACTGTTTTCCGTAAGCTTAGTGTTAGCACGTAGTCACGTACTACCTATGTATATTTAAACTACTTATTAAAGGAGAGAGGACAGTTGAGGACAGTAGCTGAGTACAGTTGAGTCTCCGTTCACAATTGACTCTCAAAGTAATACACGTCATGTTGTTTACTTAACCCCTCCTCATCCCCACATCGCACCATGATGTTTTAGAAAGAAAGAAGAAGAAAGAAAGAAAAAGTGTTTATTCGCGTCAAACATGACGCATACCATAACAAAATAAATAAATAACAATATCGACTAAAAGTAGCACGTAAGATATGCGTCACATCCGCGCAAAATGTCAGTCGTGCGAGCGAGAAAGAGGGATGGAGCTATACAAGTTATATAGCGCCATCCCTTTAACAGTTCGGTTTAGGTCTTCAAATGGATCATGTTAAGAACTCGTGGTAGGGGAGATTACAAGATTAGGTGGCATTCATTCAAAATTCAAGATTATAAAGATTATGAAGATTGGCATCGCATCTTATCGGATTTAAATACATCACACGTTCCATACTTCTCACCTGAACCAAAACCCTCGTTTTTGCCGTCAACGTCAAAGTTATTTCAGCGAAAGTTTGGGATTGTCGCCGGGCCGGAAGTCGGCGTACCCACCGCTTACGTACATCCGGCAGGCCGCATTCAGGCCGCGACCACGGCCGATGGGCCGGAAATCGTCACATGCTGTTTTTCGTCCGCTTCACGATTACTTAAATATGGTATCGAGTGTTCTTTACAGATTGTTACGTCGATGAAGTGGTATTGGAGCTGTTGTGTTTTGTATAAGTAAAATTAAAATAAAACTTTTTTTAATTTTTAACCGACCTCGTCGAACTAAATAACGAAAAGACAAAACTATATTATAGAAACACCGACTTCTAAAATTAAAGTTATTTTGTACTTTTCAGCGATTTTTTTTTACTTTGAAGTCAGTTTAATATTTTTTTGTAAAAAGTTTTTATACTTACTTATACATTTTTAGATTAAACTTTTTTCGGTGCGAAATCATCCAATGACTTCTCGCGCTCTAAGGTCGAGCGGGAGGGCGTGTCGGACTTTTGCTGACTAAAATCTACTCCTGTTTTTTCTTTGCCTTTGTTCCAGGGCTCCGGGATTCTCTTTCACATCATACATGGCCCCAGTAGGCTTCGACTCTACTGGGCCCCTACGGTTTTGCTGACAGATGTCAAGAAGAACCTTGAGCCGCGCGTGGTGCACTACGCGCCGTAGACGATTTGGGCTCATTCCGGACGGTTATCGAGCAGTCGAACGGCAAGCTACACAACGGATCTTGAGCGCTCGGCCTCAGAGTGGGGATCGCTTTGCGCATTCCATACATTGGCGAGCCAATCGTCTTCGTTGTTAGATACATGCAGCAACGCAGGGAACGAATGAGAAGTGACGACTATGACGCGATGGCTGGGCGAGCCAATCACTGACACTCCCCGCCCCCGCGTCTCACTTCGCATCACTAAAGAGACCGAATATTTGACTTCTGCGCAACCGCTCATGATCCGTTGTGCCTACTTGTATCTACTGGGATCCGGGCAGCTGGGACGTGAGGGCCGTTCCTTCGCTCATGCGGTCGCCTCCTTTGCTAGCATTACTACTTCGCAGAAGGAGGCGATCGCTTGCCATTCCTCCTCGCTCCGGACCATGGCCTATACCAAGGCATGCATGTACCTATTTGCAGTAAGAAAATGGTTTTTTCTGTACACGTAATTTGTACGTGTCTTAAACGTAATTACGCTCAAATTAGTCAGTCAAAAAAAGTCAAAGTCAATAAATAAAAAAAAGCTACTTTTGTATCAAGTAACCAGCACAGTACGTACTAGTCGCTAATTTAATATCAAAATTAAGAATTTAAAAAAACACCTTCGCACAAAATCTATAAAAAGTAAAAGAACTGGTTAAGACGAGTCTAATAAGGCCCGGCGCCCGCTATCGGTGGGCATCGGTGCGGCTCGGTAGAGCTCGAGCGCTTTACGCCGGCTTCGGGCGGCTTAGGGCGCCTTAGAGCTCCGTC
The DNA here is from genome assembly GCA_910589285.2 of Mythimna ferrago. Lineage (NCBI taxonomy): Eukaryota > Metazoa > Arthropoda > Insecta > Lepidoptera > Noctuidae > Mythimna > Mythimna ferrago. The sequence goes on from OU342683.1 coordinate 27,750,570, forward strand.
GGGCGACTTCGGGCGGCTTTGGGCGCCTGAGAGCTGCCTCGGCAGTCGTAAACACGCCTAAGGACGCCGTAGCTGATTTTGGGTAGCCTAAGAATAGTTCTGGCTGCAAAAACATCGCAGAGCAGTCACTCGTAATGTTCCGTGAAAATAGTTATGTGTGTGTATTTATAATGGTGGATTGGGACTTAGTTCTCATTGTTCATCTTGCTGAAGAAGAAGAGAAACTTGGAGCCTTAAGACAAAGAAGAAGATTTTGGGTGAATAAGCTTTGGAAGGAAAGATGTACTTTCGTTGAATTTCATAACTTGTTTAATGACTTACGATATGACGTTCGCAAATTTTACGACTACTATAGGATGGATTATGAAAACTTTGAAGCCTTGGTTGCTCTGCTCCGTCCTTACATAATGAAAAAACCATCTACTTTCCGTTCATGTATATCTCTGTTGAAGAAAGATTATCTGTGTGCTTAAGGTAAATAATAATGTTTTTTTTTTTTTTTTCATTTAGGTTTAATTATTTATTCAGCTTTAATCAAAAACATTTTTAATTCAGCTTATTGTCAGCTTGGATGAGCGCTTTTCAATTTTTTAGTTTTAGTTCTATCTATCTATCAAACTATGTCAATACATTATATTAGCGTATTGTCTTATTATAAACATTAGTATCAACTAGTCACACTATTTATAAAAAAAGAAAAAAAAAGTTTTCGTGGATTGTTGTTATTATTACTTATATTGTTTTGTTTTTGTTTAGTTTTTTTAAGTTTGTTTTTGTTTAAGTGTTTATTCATAAGTTATTTTTGTAGCTTTTAGTCTCAAATTGTTTTGATATTTATTTTATTTTTACTTGGTATTAGGACATTTTTATTAGTATTTTGGTTAAAAAAAATGCCAATAACAGTTTTCTTTACGAATGTACATGCGCAGAAGTTCGCAGAGCCTATGTTCAGGACTGCCAAGTTATTTTGCGTCTACTTGTACGATACGATAATGAAGGCGCGTGCGGTGATCGAAATGACTGTTCTGCGACGTGTCTGATCCGAAAATGCCACCCGAGCTACCCGAAGACCGCCTCGGCATCCTTAGCCATGCTTACGGCTGCCGAGGCCGCCCGAAGTCGCCCGACGGAGCTCTAAGGCGCCCTAAGCCGCTCGAAGCCGGCGTAAAGCGCTCGAGCTCTACCGAGCCGCACCGATGCCCACCGATAGTGGGCGCCGGGCCTAAGTCCAAACTCGACGGGTCCAAGGTTTCGTCAGCCACTTCCCAGTTCTAACATAAGGTCTTCATCATCAGATTCTCGTCGTCATGAGAAACGAACAGAACTATTTTTTTTAAGATAAATCTATATGAGCCGAAACTTGTTGGGTTTATTAAAAGGCATTTCAAGGTTACGTCTCTTACCTCGGACCTCATCATCAGACCAGTTTGATAGCGTCGGCTTACATGCCGATGCTATCAAACTCGTCATGAGTATTTCAAACATTAGGTTACACATATGTGGTTATCAGTAAAATATATATCCATTAAGTGTTTAAGATCCCTGTCACTGCTGGCAAACCAGCTAATAAATTGTATCTAAGAAACATCTCGATAGGTAACGTCAGCTTTCAAATAAAAAAACGCATCATAATTGGTCTATTCGCATAGGGGCTACGATGCCACTGACAGACGCACAGACACACAGTTAATAACACCCGTCACGCGTCCCGTTTTCCGTCGGGGTTAAAAATAATGTTGTCCAAACAATTATTATTAAATAGTAATTTATTTTATTTTGTTGCATGTCCTGTGCGAGTCACTAATAAACATTTTTTTTTTTAATTTGTTGGCGTGTTATTTCTAGCTTAATAAGTCTTTTTCTTCGTCCAAGGACCTTAAAAACTTGTTCTTCTAATTATTTCACAACTGGTATTTTCACAATAAAATGTTTCAATTATCTTAAAGGGATTAACAGCAAAGCAGTGGCGGTGTGGATACTGCGGCCGTCGGTGCAAGTGTCCAGTGTTTGCTGAACTAAGCCGGCGCTAAATCTTGGGATGGGGCGAAACTAAAACAATAATAATAAATACGAATTCTAAATAGAGGACGCCAGTTTGTGTGGCCACGAGAATCGCGTCCGCAGAAGACAATTCGATTTCAATATTTTCGAGTAGAAACAACGAAATATCAGTTCATTGCGATTCTCGAGGAAAGTATTTTTTAGTTACTGATATATTCTTATTCTTCTTATTCTTAAAACTCTTACCTATACCGAAGATAGACATTATAGTTATCACAGTCATCTAATTTATTTATTTATTTCATTTAAGATTGCCGTACAACGTGGCATTTCCGTCAGTCTTTTGGATACACTACCAGTCAACAACAATGTTTCTGCAACCAGCGGTTTAACCCACGTGATAGTGAACGTCAACGTGAACGTGAACGTGAGCCAGTAGATTGAAATGTATCCCAAGATAACATACACCATGGATAACAAGTATCTTATATCCAGGACATGGTCTACCCGTGCACCAAGTTTCATCGAAATTCGTTCAGCTGTCAGAGCATAAAGAAGTAAAAAATACACTCACATTCACAAACATTCACTGTTATGATAGTATGCATTGGTTTCGTCTGCGTGATAGTAGAAAATTACCCTAAAGGAACATAGGTAGGTACTCCACTACTTTTCCAAAATCATATTCTAAACTAGAAAAAACTGGTTAAATAAACTTCCCATGGAAATAGTTCATTCAAAAGATTCAAGGTCAACGGGTAGTACGGGTCAACTAGTCCCTTTGAATTTTAATTCCCTTGAGAGTGTATATACGTTTTTGCAATATAAACGGCTGTACCTTTTTTTTCGTTAACTTAAAAGTTTGATGTTTTACAGCTTCAAGGAACCACAGGCCTAAATATGTGATTTTAATTTCAATTAGACAACTCCTTCATTTCCCGAGATAAAGGGTCTTGATAGACATACAGATGGACAATAAAGTGATCCTATAAGAGTTCCGTTTTTTCTTTTTGAGGTAGGTACAGAACCTTAAAAAAATCCAAGAATCCGTTGCCATCAGTTTTCGTGGCCCGAAAATAAAGCGGCTCAGCTACAAGCCTGAAACTGGTCTATTTAGCTTATTTACGGCCCCTCCAGACGTTCCCCAGATTATTACAATTTTAACGGAGCTGTGTAAACTGCCCCTAATGCTAACTAATCACTGGAATGTTCCGTGATGATCGAATGATGGTAATAGCTTGGTTTCAAGAGGCTTAGATGTTAAAGCTTGTTACCTTTTCATTGAATTTTAAGTGAGTACAAAACAAAAACATATCATAAGTCTTTGTCTCAATTTTATAAAGTTACACATTAATTTCTTTTTAAAATGTAAGATGAAAAAATGCTTGATGTTTTGTTTCCAATGTTGTATTGTATTATTATTTGTTCCGATGTCTTAAAATAGAAATTAGAAAGAACAAAAGGAATTTAATTATATGTAATAATAACTTTAGACATCGCGCTGCCGCCGCTCTGTTGAAATCTGTCATCACGTCTTCCTTACTTTATCTATCAAACGACACGAAACGCCGATCTCAAATAACAATAAAATCTTACCCAGACTTAAATAATTTATTTTTGTTTTAATATTTTTACAATATATATTTAAAGAAAAAAAACTGGGCAAGTGCGAGTCGGACTCGAACATTGAGGTTTCCGTACAAACTACAATTCCCGAATGGAGTCTCGAAGATTTTTCCGAATCGCAAAAAAGTATTTTTTTTTGTGACGTAGGTTACAACAAATTAGCTGTTTTCAGATTTATAAACCTACCTATACTTACTTGTGCTATAAGACCTTACTTTGTGCAAAATTTCAGGTTTCTGGGTCAACGGGAAGTACTCTATGAATTTCGAGCTTTTAGAATATCGAAATATACGCTTGTGACATAAACAACCGTATCTTTTTTTTTCGTTAACTTAAAAGTTTTTTTTCACAGCTTAAAGGGACTACAGACCTGGGTATACGGCTTTAATTTCAACTCGATACCTGCACGTGTTGTAGAGAAATGGTATTGGCAGACAGACAGACGGACGGACGGACGGACAACAATGTGACCCTATAAGGCTTCCGTTTTTTCCTTTTGAGGTACGGAACCCTAAAATGAAAGAAAACATGCTTATTTTGCTCGAATGGACGTTAAATAAAAATACAGCAATCCTTCAATGTGTGAACCGCCCCGGCCTGCCTTATTTATATATTTTTTAATATTTACTTTATTATACAAAACCAGGAGTATAATAGTACATTATGATACAAGTGTATATTTTTTTTTGTGAAAGGTTTTATTTATAAAACATGTTAAAATTAAAATAGTTTATTTAAACACAAATTAGCATAAAATAAGCAAGTAAGACACTAATTTGTACTATTGAACGCAATACCTAATGTATTTTTTTTTCGAATTCAATTTTTTTTTATTGTTGATAGGTTCGCGCTTGAGCGCTATCTCACCTGATGGAAAGCGACGATGCGGTCGACGATGGAACGCGCTTACCTAAAAGAAACCTATTCACTCTCGACTTAAAGATTCAATGTTTAATTTGAGAACAGTGGTTTAACAAAAAAGGTTATCACTACATTATCACACTTGTGCATAATGATAATCAAAAAGTCACAGTTTGGTTACAAGTTACATTATATACCTAAGTGTAGTGCAATTGTAGTCACTTTCTGAGCAAGTGTGTCGAAAATAATCTTATTGCACAGGGTCTCTTACAGACCATATTTCTCAAATCTCATAATAAAAGAAAACAATTATAAAATACCGAATAATATTCTAATAAATATCCTCAATTGAAAAAGGAAAAGAATAAATATAGTGTGAATGGTATTGAAATAATATTAATATTTTTTTAAAGTTATCTAGTATCTAGGTTCTAGTTATCTTAAGATATTTCCCAGTCATCATTTTTCAATTTCCGAAAAACGGTTCCCCGTATCGTAGTGTAGCCGTAGTGAATCAAGTGGAGACCGGATCCCGGATGTAGAGCAGCACGGCGGTGTCCGGCGCCGGACGCCGGACGCACGGCTTCACCCGCTAATTGACTAATCCGGTTACTACCGGCCGAACAAAGAACACTGTGATGTTGTTTAGTTCAACAGATAAGTCATATTTTTGAAATTGTTCCATAATTTGTTTACGGTTTAATTTTTTTTTTTGTCTGTATTTTTTTTTGTATTTGCTGTTGTTGTTTTTTTTGTAACTGTATATTAAAATTTTTCATGTACAAAGTGATTAACATATTACAGCAATTTAGTATTCGTATTATTGGGTCCTCTATACATATTTAAGTGTTGTTACTACTTAAAGAGGTCTCTTCTTAGTGCCCTTAATTACTTCCTGAATAAAAAATAAAATAAAGTAATATTACGTCCCTGACTGTCAGTCATCGTAGGCGTGGATAGTGGACGACGAGCTAAGGGTCGGAGTCTGCTAGATCCATGGGTGTACTTCTGAAAAGGAAACCCGTAGATAACTGAAGGAACATAGGTGTGATTTTCGTCAGTAAAGTCTGACATGCCCTTCGGCTCCATCCTAGAGCGGGAAAAGTCATTAGATGACTTCCCACTTTAAAAAATACTACACTATTAAAAGTTTCTTATGTGTCAAGAGAAAGTTAATTTCAAAATAAAATATCTATTGAAACCTGTCCTGCGTGGATGCGTGAGTCCACTTGCGCGTCTCAATTTCTGTCGCTTCCAGATACCGCGTTTTATGCGCGTTTCTTTGCTGGGAGGGATCCAGTCAGTTACAGACATGGACTCAGAAACAGCGGTTGTGTTGTGGCTTGCATATCATCGATGGAAACATCGTAAACGAAAAGAATGTCGACGACTTAACGCGTACCCAATTCTACGTTTTCTCAATTCTCTATTCAAATAGTCTGATGATTCGATATCCCATATGGCTACTCTTTTTTCAACTTCGTCAAAAAGAAGTTCCGTGTCGAAGTTATTATGTTCCATTTCAAATTAAATATGTCCACTCGCAACGGACTCGCGCGTAGTACTGGACGCAGCAATGGCGTCCGAGTATTTCGACTAGCGCGGCGCTCGCGCGTAATGCCGGCCGTACACGGTCAAACCTATCGTCCAATCGGTATGACGTTACCGATTGGATCAAACAGATTTGACCGTGTGTGGGAGTGGATCGGTATGACACGCGTCATACCGATTGGACGATAGGTTTAACCGTGTATGGCCGGCATAAAACACGCGAGTCGAGAGTCCAGCTCATTGCACGCGTTTTACGCTCGAGTAAGGAAACGCTCTGGTGAAGGTTGCGGGAATCCGATGGATGCGGGACGCGCAGGATCGATCGTTGTGGCGACACCTGGGGGAGGCCAACAGTAGACGTCTGTCGGCTGAAGTGATGTGTGTGAGGAAACGCGCGTAGGCATTTGAACGTGATATATGTAGCCCTAGTATCTCGGGTATGCGCGTAACGCCTAAACGCCTTATCTAGACAGGCTCTTAAACTATTAATACTAGACAAATACCTAAATAATATAAAATCATCAAAGCAGGTAGGTTATACAAGCTGTGCTAAGAAAAACTGATATCTTAAGGATGTTCGCGTTAAATCACTTTTATTTATTTCAACAAAGTAGTTTCATTTGCTGCAGGGAACTTCATGGAAACCGCTGAAAATTTAATTATTTATTTTATTTGCTCTACGAACATTATTGTTTACACTAACAACTTGAAACAAATACAACGTGTTTATAAAACTTTAAACAGTGCAACAATTACTTAGATAAATACCACATGAACTTAAAAATATTACATTAGAGTGTAAGCTTATAGGTACATGTAAAGCTGACATACAAACTTAAAACTATTGAAAAGAACTTGTACTTACTTATATCTATAACTAGCTTTTGCCCGCGCGGCTTCGCTCCCGCTCTTCCCTACTTCAGCCTACTATACCCTACTCTACCCTACCCTACTCTACTCTACTTTACCCTACCCTACTCTACTCTACCCTCCTCTACCTTACTCTACCCTACTCTACCCTACCCTACTCTACTCTACCCTACTCTACCCTCCTCTACCTTACTCTACCCTACACTACCCTACTCTACCCTACACTACCCTAATTTTAATTTTTTTTTCCATAAGAACCTTCTCCTCATAATAACGAACACAACAAAAAAAAATTAGCGAAATCGGTCCAGGCGTTGTTGAGTTATGCGCTTACCAACACATTTTGCGATTCATTTTTATATTATAGATTAATTCGTTCGTGTATGGAGTACTGCAGCCACATATGGGCTGGTGCTGCAAAATGCCACCTGGCAGCTTTGGACTCTGTGGAAAGGCGTGCGAAGAGACTAATTAGCAATCCAGATCTGGTTGAGTCCAATCTACAAAGTCTTGAGCACAGGTGCAGGGTAGCCAGTTTTTCGGTGTTTTACAGGATGCACTTTGGAGAGTGTGCGCAGGAATTACATGACTTGATTCCACCATCCCACTTCTACCATCGGACAAGCCGGCGAATATCCACCCTTATGTTGTTGAAACCTCTACGGTTCGAACCAAGCATTTCGCCTCGTCGTTTATACCGCGTACATCGAGGGACTGGAACAATTTGCCTGCTGCGGATTATAATTTAGGTGTATTTAAGGCAAGAGTGAATAAGCTTTTAATAAACTAGTGCGCCTCACCATCAACGATTGCATCACTGCTTACCGTCAGGTGGGATCGCAGTCAAGCGCTAGTATAAATCAATTAAAAAAATAATAATAATATAAGTACCATATATGATAAGTACCTATATTTAAACAACAGTTTACAAGTTTAGATTTCTGTTTATAGAAAGAATAAAAGTGAAAATCAAACGAAAATTTCAATACCAGTCAAGCATAATCAACACTATAGAAAGCACGTAATAAAACTGTATTGAACACTCGACCGATCTATGCCCGTCTTACAGAAGCTTTCCAGGGTGATAGTGAATCACTCCTGCTTGCATATTGTATGAGTCCAATGGTATCGTGAGGAAGGGCCCCGTGAGAGATGCCCACCCTAACTTATCACTATTTAGTGATAAGTTAGGCTACCCCTAACCTGGGTGGTTATAGATGGGTAGAAAAAACCTTTTTTTTCCTATTCGGAAAAATCTCCGTAATTCAATTCGGGAATTAAACAGTTATCATAAGGAAGTTTGTATGGAAACCTCAGTGCGTGAGTCCGATTCGCACTTGTTTTTATTTGATATAAACTAGTGTTTGACTGCGATTCCACCTGATAGTAAGCAATCATGCAATAATTAATGGTGAAGCACTAGTTTATTAAGAGAAAGACTTGACACCTTAAATTATAAACGGATGGAAAGACTGTAGCAGGCAGATTGTTCCAATCCTTCGGTGAACACGGTATGAACGACAGGCGAAACGCTTAGTCCGGATCGTAGAGCTGCCAACAACGTAAGGCTGGACACTCGCCGTACGTCAGGTAGTCAGTCCAATGATAGAAACGTGATGGCAGAATCAAGTCGTTCAATTCCAAGACATGTAATTATATTAACAAATAAAACAACTTTGTAGATCTGGTGTGTAAAAAGCCATTTATTTCATTCGTTCATTCATCCTGCCGACTAAAAGAATTCCATTCGTAACAAGTACCTATTAGAAAGTTATATCGAATTGTTCTGAGAGAACAGTTACTCAATAGCAATCAAACATAAATAAACCACCGCCCACTCCACAATATTATTCTTATTGTGTTTCCTGTGAACCTGTGATTGACATCTTGTAACAAAGAAATTAATTTGAAAAGTAGGGACTTGTTTGTTTACCGTTCTCTTTGCTGAACAGCAAAGTTTTGTTTCAGGATATTGGGTGTAGCTAAATAATGTATTGTTTTCATATTCTGTACCTATTGTATCATTATTCCCTTTACTGGCCTTTTTTTTTTTTTTTTTTTTTTTTTTTTCTTATGGTGGGAAAAAATCATGCATTGACATCCCCCGCCCTTGGGCGGAGCGGGAGATAGTGTCAGACTCTTACTGACTAAAAGACCCACCCCGTTCCTTCTAGCCTTCATACCGGGGCTCGAGCGCCCTTACGGATAACCCTGGCCCCAGTAGGCTTCGACCCGGCTGGGTCCCTGCTGTTGCTGACAACTCCTTGAGGCGCGCGGGAACAGTGCGCGCCGTCGACGACTTGGGCTTGGTCCGGACAGTTACCGGACGGCCGGACAGCGAGCTACCCATTGCTCACTGTCCGCAAGCCCGCGCCTACGGTGGCCGGAAATCGGATCAGAATCCCGGCGGCGGCGGCGGCGGCGGCGATAACGCCGTTGCCTGATGCGTTCGGCCTCCTCCTTTGCGAGCATTACTGCTTCGCAGAAGTCGGCGACCGCCTGCCACTCCTCCTCGCTCCGGATCATGGCCTCAACCAAGGCCCGACGCGAGAGGTCTCCGCCGCCGATCGCCCCCACGAGGGCACCCTTTACTGGCCTGTTGGTCTAGTGGTTAGTGACCCTGACTGCTATGCTAGAGGTCGTGGGTTCGATTCCCACCCAGAGGAAATGTTTGTGTGATGAGCATGATCATTTGTTCTGTGTCTGGGTGTGATTTATCTATTATATGTATGCATTTAGTAATATGTATAATAAGTATGTTTATCAGTTGTCTAGTACACATAACACAAGCTCTGCTTAGCTTGGGACTAGATGGGGTTGTGTGATAGTTGTGAAATATTATATAATTTATTATAATATAATTATTTCAGCCGATAGACGTCCACTGTAGGACATAGGCCTCCCCCAAGTGTCGCTATAACAACTGGTCCTGTGCTATCGCATACATCATCTGTCCACCTTGTGGGAAGCATTCTAAAGTTGCGTCTTCCAGAACCTGGTCGTCACTTCAGCACTTACGGCTCCATCGATTATCTGTTCTGCGAAAAATGTCTCTGCCCACAGTCACTAAGCTCTAGTGTTTTTTCGAACTATGTATTCCTGGTGTGAACACGGAAGAAAATTCCGAGCGACCTTTTCATTGCCCTTTAAGCTTCGGATGACGCCCATTTTTAGGGTATTACCATTAGTATTTAGTTTTAAAAAAACCAAAATTCACCTAAAAAAACACATTCAAAAATATCTCTCTCATGTAATTGTTTCCTTTCAGTATTCAATAAACATCTACATAATGACGCATCAAAATAGATTTCATAGTAAGTGCAAAAATGTATAAATGCAAATACGGGGCGGCCATTAAATTGAAAAAAGTTTGATAGTGCATTTCTATTCGTGGGCTCTACATAAAGCGATAAGCTATCTACGAGTATATCTGTACATGACATTGTGAAACACACGCTCTTACCACTGTTTTGCTGTTTACTGAAGACTGATTTTGTCACCTTTTGGAAGGCAAAAAGTGTCCGCAGTCGGTAGGATTCGAACCTACGCTCCCAGAGGGAATCTGATTTCTAGTCAGACGCCTTAACCGCTCGGCCACGACTGCTACGTGACGTAAATATATATTACAACAGCTGTTTCCAATGATCTGAGATAAGTGAAAGGCTCTACGTGCAGATTATGACGAAATTCTCATGTGCATTAGAAACATTGAGGTAGGTCGGTACCGTGGCAGTATAACCAAGCCAAACATGTGTAATGTAAAAGTACTGTGATTAAGTATGAAGTATTTTTTACAAGCTTATTCTATATGTAAGTATAGCAGTACCGACAGACATCGTCGAAAAATTCGGGAAAAATCCAATTGTAGTGTCACCTACCGGATCCAAATTATTTTTCAAGGAACCACTCTTTACACATAGTTTTATTCATATCGGTTAAGCGATTTGGGACGAGATAGGCGAGAAAAACAAGTGCAGAAGAATATTAAGAAATTAAGCCCTATTACCTATTTACCCTTGGTCACGTCATTACGTGTAAACCTCCTCCTTGCGTCGTATTCCTCAATGCTGAGGGTCGTGACTTTCGTACTTCATCACTTTAACTTCTATTATATTCCTCTATCTGTTTCTGTCTCTAGCCGTGTGGACGGCTGACCAAAGGTAACTCTATTTTTGTTGTATTTGTTACTGCCAGGAGAAAGTTTTTATGAAAGAAAAAAATTACAGAAAACTACGACTATTTAACCTTTTTATTTTTTAATTGGTATAAACTAGTGCTTGACTGCGAACCCATCTGATGGTAAGCAGTGTTGCAATCGTTGATGGTGAGGCGCACTAGTTTATTAAGAGCCTATTCTCTTGCCTTAAAGACATCTAAATCATAATCAGACGGGAAGACCGCAGCAGGCAAATTGTTCCAGTCCCTCGATGTACGCGTTATAAACGACGAGGCGAAATGCTTTGTCCGGACCGTAGAGGTTTCAACAACATTAGGGTGGATACTCGCCGTTCGTCGGCTTGTCCGATGGTAGAAGTGAGATGTGGAATCAAGTCATGTAACCTTTGACAGGATGACAAATCACGCGTTTCAAAGTTCATTGCTGAAGTCAGGGCAACGTCTGTTAGGTCAGCAAGTATATTTAAAAAATGCCTTATGACGTAATCGGCCCAAAATGGGCACATTACTATATTATGCAGATGTTTCAAGGGACATAATGAAGTTGATATGCGGCTGATGATATTACGTACAACCTTATAATATTTTCTTAATATAGGTAATTGAGTGCGTTTAATACCTATAATGTTAGTCAGTTACTAAGTGAACTATTTAAATGATCAAATCCAGATTAAAAAATTACTAGGTAAGGTACTATGTATTTTTCGATTCTACTATTGGCGGAAAATCGTTTAATCTTTGGCCTTAAATTAGCGTTTGACACGTTTATAACTCATAATTCTCAATTTAAAAAAGGCCCAAACCCACTACTTCATTGATAAAAAACATTTTACAAAAAAAAAAAAAAAATAACCGACTTAGGTACTAAAAAAAAAAACATTAAAACCATCAAAATAACTTTAATTTCGGAAGTCGGTGTTTCTATAACAGTTTTGCCTCTTCGTTATTTAACACCGACTTCCGAAATATTTTGATGGTTTTAGTGTTTTTTTTAGTAAGTCAGTTATTTTTTTTTTTTGTAAAAAGTTTTTTATTTCACACTTTTTAGTTGCAATACACTTACAGCCAGAGTACCTTTTTCTCATGACAATTCCAATTTTATTAACTCAAACCCTGTTAAGATACATTGTTTTATTATGAAGTTCCCGTGTCTACCTTCCGGCTCCATCATCATCATCAGATCAGTTCGATAGTACCTGATAGCCAAAGTGCATCTTATGACAATTCTAATAAGCCCAAACACGGCTAGGATACATTGATTAATTACGAAGTTCCGGTGCCTATCTTCCGGCTCCATCATCATCATCAGGTCACTTCGATGATACCATTTTCAACGTACCTATTCAGAACTATTCATTTTTTTGTAACTACGTTCATTGAGATATCTGTGTGAGTATGAACTTCCGTTGGCCATTTCTGGTCTTCTTCACCAGTTCCACTTCAGCAAATGTCATGTTTTGACTATAAATGCTTTGATGTCTTTGATGAAAATATCAAAAGAAATATATGGTTGCCTATAATATTTGGGGATTTCCCTCGATATTGCCAAGATTCCATCATCAGATCCCGACTTGGTGACTATGGGACCATTTGGGAAGTATACCCTTTCCTACAAAAAAAGAATTTTTCAAATCGGTTGGCAAGTGACGAAGTTATGCGCGAACATACATAAAAAAAAATACACACATCCGAATTGAGAACCTCCTCCTTTTTTAGAAGTCGGTTAAAAATAGGTCGAATTAAAAATAAAATAGAAACACTTTCTACCAAAAAGTGTCCGCAGTCGGTAGGATTCGAACCTACGCTCCCAGAGGGAATCTGATTTCTAGTCAGACGCCTTAACCGCTCGGCCACGACTGCTACGAAACCATTCATTAAAATATGCGTATACGTCACCCCAGAGACTTTCACATTTCATAATTCAAACTTGTTTTGCAAGCGCGTCAGTCGGTGAAAGGTATAAAAATAATATTGCTAAGAAGGCTGTTTTTATTTTAAGCTGATTGCGTTCAATTACATAACATTATAAGCTAAACGCATAAAATATTGAGTATCAGTATTATATTTGCTCTCGGCCGTATAGGGCTTGAGCTAAAAACCAGATCTGGGTGTCTGATGCCCTATAAATGTTATTGGTACTTCATTCTTTCCGCATGGGAACGCTCAGCGCTATTTTAATGAATTATTCTGCACTAGCTACTGCCATATTCCAGGGATTAAAAGTATTGCAAGTGCTTAAAGTTTGTGACGCGCTCACAAACTTTCACCTTTAAAATATTTATTTATTTAAACTTCATGTAGGTGGTACATAAGTGGACTTAATGCAACAAGGTATTGTCTACCTGCCTTTGTGTTAAAAAGACAACGCTGTGGTAGGAATATTAGTGTAATCACCTACTCTTTTATTATCTACTTTTTATTCTTCTCATTTACTGTGTGTACATCTAAGGAGAGAATTTCCCTGCCGGAGTCTGTGTGCGCTGATGGCTACAACCTTCTTTAAGTCATGAGTGAATAGGTAACTTCTAGGTAAGCTTTTCATCAGGTGAGATAGCGGTCAAGCGCAAACCTATCAACAATAAAAAAAAATTGTTTCAGTGATGTTGTGTCTCTATCGATTAAATGTTTTGTATTCTATTCTATTCAATGAACATACAGTATGGTTATAGTTTAAAACTAACGTTTAGAAAGTTGGGGAAGTGTTATGTGAAGAACACTTCCACAGTTGGTCGTTACGTACGGCTGTGTAGGAAGCCCCAGGAATAGTACTATGGTCCCCGTTACGTAAAGTTGATATTGCTACAAGTTGTGTTTACTTCTTCTGTAAATGTTATCAACTACGCAGTCATTACCGAATGGATCTATTTTTGGAAAATAAAAAAATCAATGTAACTGTTTGAATGGCAGCTATTTTACATCAGCCAATAGCCATTCATCGAAAGAATAAGATCTATTTTTAAAACATTTTGTCTTTTGACGCCGAATTTCATTTTGACGAGGGCTTTCGGACGACGAGCAGTGGGTATTTCGCCGTCCGCTTGTACTATAAGAACCAAGCCCGAGTCGTTATCTGCACGCAGTGTTCCACGAGCCCTCGATGAGATGTTAGCAAACCGTAGGGGCCTAACGGAGCCGATGCCTGCTAGGGCCATGGAAAATCATCTAATGACTTCTCTCCATCTAGGATGGAGCGAGAAGGTGTATTAAACTTTTATGACCATAGCCAGAGCAGGCTTTGGCCCTGCTGGGCCCCTACGGTTTGTAACCGAGTCATAAACATATAGGCTAAATGCTTACCATTTGAGTGGTCAGCCTTTTTCAAAACTCCACGTTCAAGATTAATTTCAAAGCTATTCTTCTACCTCTAAGCTGAAACGTCAGAATTTCACAAGGCAGTTCGCCAGTACATTTCCTCATGCACTTTTATATTCCGCCAGGTTTGCCTATAAATCAAAACTTACTATACTGTGAGAAGAAAGTTAGTTTGACTGCTACTCGGAAATACTGACGCCAACACTGTTCTTGGTAATTTTATTCTTCGAACTGGACTTTATAAATATGAAGAATTTCAATGGAAATGTGTATTTAATATTTGTTGCTTAAGAGCTAATAAATTAGGATATAACGTACATTCCAGTGTTTCTATGAACTTTAAATTTTTTAACTGGTTTTTTTTTTTTGATGATGGAATTCATCCAATGACTTCTCTCGCTCTAAAATGGAGCAGGTTTATTTATTTATTTTAGTAAAATCAACAGTTTATTCGTATTTATTAAGTTACATGAGTTATGAAGGCCCACCCCATTATCAATGAACAGCCCAATGCAGTTGCGTAAATGTTACTCGTAGTAGGTATGTAAAAGTAAGGTCTACACACATTGCACAGTGATATCGAAATGATGACAATTACAGAGTTACACGGCATTTATAAAACTAGGTTAACTAGAAAGTGGTGTAAGGAAAGACTAAAAAAGATTAAAAGCGTAAAAATACACCGCTAAGGTATACTAATGAACAATTAAAACAGGGGAAGAACAAAATATTAAATCATTTGCTGACTCAAACTACACCCGTGTCCTTTAATTGCTCTTTACGTTTTAGAACCACGGGTTTCCTTTTCTTAAATTCCTCGTGACCCTAACATGATTTGGTATAATAACGTAGCGACTTAAACTAGTTTCAGTTTTTCGATGGTATTTCATTAATTTTCAGAATACGACTGTCTTGTTTACTTGTGGACCTCTGACCATATCTACAACTAGCTTTTGCCGGCGACTTCGTCCGCGTACATAAAATATAGCTTATATCACTCAGGAATAAAGAAGCTTTTTATTGGTGAAAAAATTTTAGCAATCGGACCAGTACTTTCCGCGATTACCTCAACAACTAACAAAAAAACAATTTTTACCTCTTTATTATATTAGTGTAGATTAATGATGTCTCAAAAATGATTTTATAGTCAAAGTACAGTCATTCGACCAACTTTACGCTTCGTTCACACGTCGTTGACCACTCAGATATTTTATCAATACTAGCTTGTGCCCTCAATCTCGGCCGCGTGAATGTCAGTTATCTTCTTCTTCTTTTCGTGTCGATGAAGAATGTCAGTTATTACAGATGCGAAGTCAAAGTCGAAGCCAGATAAAAAGTAGACTTTGTACTTCCTTGAGGTTAGGTTGCTTCTAGGCAAGCGCGCTCCATCGTCGGCTACATTACCACTTACCATCAGGTGAGGTAGTGGTGCTAGCCTATCCACAATATTTTTTTATTTTAAATCTACTCTATATTGAATTTCATCATAATCAATTTTGTACTTAAACCGTGAACAGACAGACCAATTAACTTTCACATTTATAGTATCAAAATATCGGTTTCAGGATCACTATTATGCATTGTGAACCCAGTGAAACTGTTAAGCTTTATATCTGCTCTCGGTTTTACTCGAATGAATAGCGGGATTTTGACGTGTGATTTTACACGTGTTTTTTTTTTGCAAAACGGCAAAATATCGGACCCACTGATTGTCGCTGTCTGAATGTGGTCTTAGCTAAATGGGTTCAACCTTTGTTATGATCCCCATTTTTCTTAACAATAGATAAGGGTGTGAACAATTAAGTTGGTACAGCCCTCTACAATCTTGAGAGTTGCTCACAATGCATACCTACCTATGATGTAACACCATGCCTGTATTATCTTAAAGCGGCAAGCAGCATTGGTGTTATACACTACGAAATAGAACTCATTCTGTGAGTTTCTTTATAAGACCAGCTAATTAAAAGCATAAAATATAATTTACAATAGAATATAATCTGCAATATATACTTAATATTATTAAAAATAATAAGTTACAATACACATTTATATAATTAATATAATTATACTAAAACAAACATCCAAATCAATATCATATAATATGGTATCAACATCTTGTACATATCTTCGTCGACGCTACAGGAGCGTTTGTAAGAGTTTAGCCCTAGAAAGCAAAGAATCAAACATTCTATGTCAATTCAGTTCTGTTCGAAATATCTATTTTTTTTTTATGACACAGCAAACATTAAGATGTTAGGTTTATTATACGTAATCTGATTATTTAATTTGATTTTTGTAACCAATAATATTATTATTTATTTATTATTCATTGCAATCGACTGATTGAGCTGGCAACACCGAAATGTATTTGTGGTTATCTTTAGTAAAGCTGTGGATGTAGCAGATTGATAGAAGTCTCTTGCAATATAGAAGGCAAGAAATATGTACGAGTAGAGTCTGTCTAATAAGTCAAACGACTTGGGTAATTATTAGGATTTAATGAAATCTGATGTAGTCAACACGGGTTCAATAATCAAAGTTGATTAAGAGATAGGGATCATTGTTTACTAACAGAAGAACCTTATGAAAAGTATCGAATATAAGTATTTTTTAAATGATTAAATATTATACAAAATTCCCAAATCGGTTGACTTATTAAACAGACCATGAATTAAAAGAGTGTTTAATAAGGAGTTTCTTACACATTCTTATCCAAAGAGTTCTTAGCATTGACATGTGCAATTAGCATCACTTTTCTGATTTATCAAACTTCTTGACAATTCAAAGGTTTGAGTAATAAAAATATATTATTTAATACTGAAGTGAGTGGTTTTATTACAAATACAAGGAGGAGTCTTTGTTTCAAGTGCACATTATCACCATCATCAGCATTTTACCTGAAAGACGTCTACATGGATATAGGCTCGAGAGTCACCGTAACGACCGGTTCTGTACGTTTCACATCCATCGGATTCCTGCGACCCTCGGTAGGTCATATAGGTCTATCTTGTGAGAGGCCTTCTAACACTGTGTGTTCCGGTACGTGGCCGCCGTTCCAGAACTTTTAGACCCCATCTACTATCTCTTCTGCGAGCAATACACCCTGCCCAAAAGGATGCTCAAAGGTGCACAATTCACCTGCAACCGTCCAAACTGGGTGTGAACAGCAGAAACATTAAGAGCACACGGCAAAGATTAACGCGCGCCCGCTGTTGGAACGGACCGAAATATTAGGTGGCCACCTAAATCAGTTTATGAGGTTGCAATCAGCGGCAGCCTGTAACGTTTGTTTTACGCTGATTGTGGCCTGTTTGCTCCCGTGCTGGTGCTGTGACACTTCAAAAATATGGGCAGAAGGTGAATATCTCTCGGTCAGTGACTCCAAGTGTGAAAGGTCGCCCTGAAAAGTGGTTCGACAATTTACTTGTGGAATTTTACCCTTATAATGTGCGTCTTCAAAAATTAATTTGTTAATATAGGGACCGGGACTAACAGATAAAGATAGAGTCTGGCGGCACGATTGGCAAAGTTTGCAGGTTCGATTCCCGCTCTGCTCTCTCTCTGTGATGTAGCGACATCTATGACGGCACATAGAAACTAAAAAGCCAAAATCCTGCATCGCAGTATTAGATTTCCCTTAGCATAGCTCCAAATTATCTGACATGCAGTTACCTGGTTCAGGCAACACACCCACTGTTTGGCGGATCCTCTCTTTTCAAAGGAGCTTTGCTGGACTATCTATCTTGTTTCAAAACCACTAAATTAACATGTATGTCAACTACGAGTATCAACACATAGCACACCCACAAGAAATAACAGAACACTGTTACTTGTTGTGTAAACTGTCTCATATTTTCAATAGATAGTCTTCTACTGCCTGTCTAAACAAAATATAGAATCGTGGTGTCTACTAAGTCTAGTAGGAACCGGAGGTTCTACCACGAGCTCTTAACGCGACCTAAACTAAACTGTTCAAGAGATGGAGCTATATAGGTTGTATATAGAGCAAAGGAGTAGAATTCTCTGCAAGAGACTGTGTTTCCTGATAGCTACAACTTAGGGGTCTTTAAGTCAATAGTGAATACGTTGCTTCTAGGTAAGCACGCTCCATCGTCGACCACATCATTGCTTACCATAAGGTGAGGTGGTTTTTTTTTTTATGGTGGGAAAAAATCATCCATTGACAACCCCCACTCTTGGGCGGAGCGGGAGATAGTGTTAGACTTTTACTGACTAAAAGACCCACCCCGTGCCTTCTAGCCTTCATACCGGGGCTCGAGCTCCCTTTCGGATAACCCTGGCCCCAGTAGGCTTCGATCCGGCTGGGTCCCTGCTGTTGCTGACAACTCCTTGAGGCGCGCGGGAACAGTGCGCGCCGTCGACGACTTGGGCTGGGTCCGGACAGTTACCGGACGGCCGGACAGCGAACTACCCATTGATAAGGTGAGGTGGTGGTCAACCGCGAACCTATCAATAAAAAATGAATACTTCTTTCTCGTTCGCACGCAAGACATTTTGACATTAACAGGTCATGGTAACGCCGTTAACCTACTACATTATCTTGCTTGTTGCCACGGACTGCACGTTGGACATGTCCGAGCCACAACGACTGCAGGTAAATTAGTTTTGCAGCTACATTTTCTCGATTGATGTTACGTGCCACTGATTGGCTTTTGAACGTTGGTTAGTGTTATTATTTCGATATTTTATGCATGGCCGCTGGATGTTTATTGTATGGATGCCATTTAAACCAATATTTGTACTATCAGTAATAGATTTACAGGCTTTTTGGTAGATACCTGCATCAACAGCATGTGGCTGTTTTTAATCGTAATGTATAATGGAAGAAGATACAAAAGTTTGTATTTATGTATGTTTGTTACCTCTGCACGTTCATACGGCTGAGATGAGAGAACATGGGTAAACTATGTCCTGGATTAGTACATTAAATACTTTTTATTTTGGGAGTATGTGGTCTTCGAGGATTGATTATAAAAGTGGTTACTGTTGCCGTTACCTTTTGTGATTTTAAAGTAATAAAAAAAAAGGCCGCAGTCGGTAGGATTCGAACCTACGCTCCCAGAGGGAATCTGATTTCTAGTCAGACGCCTTAACCGCTCGGCCACGACTGCCACGTGCTCTTGTCTTAGAATATCTGAACTAAAGCATGTGTAGACTGAGAACCATGCCCTAAAAGACTTGTTATGAATTCTAGATGTTGTTTTATTTATACAGATGACCATAACAGTAGATAAATTGTACGTACCTATATATGTAGGTAAAAATTGATATGTATTGATCACTTCTTCATGACTTTAGGTTATGAAAAAGGAAATGAGGAAAATATTGCCTTTTGTTTCTAATAACATTTATTTGATTCCATTCTCATGTCTCCTCAGCATATTACGAAGCCAGAGGCACATGTATTAATACTTGAGATACATCAAAATCCGTAACAAAAGTACACAGACAAGATAATCATATATTGTACCTACTTGCTCGCATCCCGAGAGCTCTTCAGAACTTTCTGTACAATACAATAACGTGGAAGTAACAACATTGCAAATAACGACATATTTGAACTGGAAACGGTGGAGGTACCAGGACACAATAATATGTAGGAGTATGCTTTGAGTCGGGCACTAAATGCGAGGAGCCCGTGACTATAATCGGCAAAGAGAATTCTTTGAGTGCGATTGAAAGAGTTGCCTACATTCCTGCTACATAATATTTGCGACTAACTTATGTTTGTGATAGACATTTAGATAATTGTAGTTTGCCTACTCTTTGGTTAATGTTGATTGGTTGAATGAAGTTTCTTGGTGCTTCGTGGCGCATGGACGTCAGCCAAGACAAAATAAAATGACCGAAAAGAAGAATGGCGTAAAGAAGCTGTTCAGGATGGGAGTAGTTGCTGAGACTGCAACTAATAAATAACTTATACTGTAATGGTTAACTAGAATAAGAGTAAGATTGTGATGACATATCAGGTTATCTATACCAGGGTTACAGAATAATTGTCCGAAAGAGTCTCTGGGAGCCTGAAACGTAAAGGCAAGTGATAGAACACGGATCGGTTTTTGTCAGTAAAAATCGGACCCTCGAAGGCTTGGCTCTGTTATGAAAGACAACGAAGGAACGGGGTAAGTTTTGCAGTCAGTAAAAGTCTGACCAACCAACCCAATCGGCACTGGGCCCGCGTGGTGGATTACGGTCCATTTCCTCTTCTAGAGAGGAGGCCTGGGCCCCAGCAGTGGGAACATTAAAAAGGCTGATGATGATGATGATGTTGAAAAGTCTGACACTATCTCCCGCTCCGCCCAAGGGTGGGGGAAGTCATTTGGATCATTTTTACCCACCAGAAAAAATATACCTCCCTTAGAGCTCAAGGAGTAGGAGTATTTTGTCAAAAAAGCAATTTGTTTTTTGACTGACAATCTCCGCATCATGAATAAAAATTTGAAAATTGAGAAGGGATTCTACACAGGCCAATTTCCCCGTTGATCAGAAATCACGTCCCATCCATAAGACAGAGGTTGCAGGGAACAGTTCCGCCGACTCGGCTAGAGCAGGCGTCTCAATTATTTCGATAGAGGAAGCCCTCATTGGGTTCCGCGTAATGGCCGCCGGGTCACCGCTGATCCTGTGGTTATGGCTTCAATTATTGAAGACTGCGCTTCGTTTTCTGCTTAGACTTCGAAGGTAGTGGCTGTTTGTACGTGTGGCGGCACTGATTGTTAGTTGGTTAATTATAATTCTCATTAAGAAAAGGCTGACAGGCTTTAATTAGCAGCCTGCAATTACTTTGTAACTAGGAGGAATTCATAGAGTTCTTTTAGATTACTTAGAACTAGCTTTAAACAGCGGATTTGCTCGAGCATAAGTAGTAAATGTATAGCTTATGTCATTCAGAAATAAAGCAGACTTCAACAGATGAAAAATATTTTTTAGATCGGTTCTGTAATATTTATTTTAAATAATCTTAAAAAAAATCTAATATAAGCATAGCAAAACGATTGATATCATATTATTAAAAGCTTAAGTTTTTATGTATATGTAAGTTTGTTCCTTCTTCACGCACTCGGCTAGACCATGTCCTGATATAGAAAATATTTTATATCTCGAGGGGTATCTTCCTCTGGGATATTCTTCTATCACGCGGGCGACGCCTCTAGCAGTGACTAGTATTTAAATATAGAGACAAGAGGCTAGTCGTCACTAGTAGTGAGTAAAGTCACAATGCGTCAGCAATAGCAACAAGCGATAAATCCAAAATATATGGGATTGACATGCGCTATCGAAATGTCACGACCGTAGCAAATTCCAAAAAATATTAAATTTTGACTCTCACCAGCACTAATAGATTTTTCCTTTGTCCAATTTCTCTGAACCACATGACCGCGTAAATATAAATAATTATAATGATGATAATAATAAGTTAAGCGAGTGGATCAAGGTATAGATTCAGAAAGCAGAACTTTTGGATACTGGACGTATATTTAGGTGATTCTTTTCCCTGGAGCCGTGACCACCGGTAGCTTGGAGCTTGTGCCCTGTTACCGATACCGGTGGAATACTTTCTTTTATATTTTTAAATGTTCTTTTATATTTTATTCAAATATTAAAAGTTATAATTTATATGTAAAAAAAATGAAAACATGAATAATAATAATTTATTCAAAGGCAGTTTTTGATCCACATTACATGTTTATTATTACTTGTTAAGATGTTCGATTGGAGCAAAGATTACAACTGCTTAATAACTAATGGTGCGCTATTGCGTCATGGCCATGTATGTTTAGTGTCGTTAGTGTCTTAAAATGATTTGTAACCTTCACTTCCACCAGCTGTTTCAACAGTAGTAGGAGTACTCTCTATTAGTGAATGTGATACTATGTTCTAAGACATTAGCACGGAGCAGTCGTGGCCGAGCGGTTAAGGCGTCTGACTAGAAATCAGATTCCCTCTGGGAGCGTAGGTTCGAATCCTACCGACTGCGGACACTTTTTGGCAGATAGAATATTTTATTTTTAATTTGACCTATTTTTTATGAATTCCTGGGTTTGGGCCGGTTTTAAATTGAGAATTATGAGTTATATAACCTACGCCGTACGCGGTTCAAATCCTAACGATTCCGAATACTTTTTATACATTAATACTTTTTAAATGTTATAGGGTGTTCAAATCCGATGTATATAATTTTAATTTGCCACTTTTTCGTTTTGTGTCCAATTTCATGTTATCTAACTCCTTACCATTTCTTTTTTTTTTTTTGGGAGCAAATATGTAAATTCGTGATAATATAGGTTAGGGTAAGTTTTCTAATTTTTAAGTGGTAGTAGGTATGAGTTAAAAAAATATCTATTTGCTAACTAAAAGTAACAAAAAAAAAAATACCTTAAGTTAAAAACAGAACAAAAAGTTTTTACTTATTGATGGCAACTTCGAGGTCGAGAGCTGGTTCGTCTTGAAATAATTTTAAAAATAAACTTCGCGAAACATTTTCTTTTCTATTTATACCGTAAATACTTGGTAACTTGACTTATAAAATAAATAGCCTAATAAATATTGGACACGACTTTTATTGCCCATTTGGCCGTGTCTATATCCATGAACAAAATGAGCGATTATTTTAAATTCCCAATTATTAATTATCATCATCAAATCTAAATTAACACATACATCGAGTCGGGCTGCAGCCACAGTGCAGCGTAAAACAGTTAATTAAATCCACAGCGCCACGGTCGCGTAATCAACGCGGTGTTTGGTGATTAGCTCGGCGGGACTTGATTATCTGTAGTTATTATAATAACATCTGTAATCTCCCATTATCGCCTGCGGTGACGTTACAAATATTACTACTCGTACTTATGACACAGTATCGAATTTTGATCGGTTTTTTAGGCTGTGATTCGGCTTGAGTATCAATTGAATTTTATTTGATATCGAAATTTATTATAAGACAGCGTAGGTACAGAATCTGATACTTATCGTCTCAGAAATTATGCCCGTAAGGTGTAATTTTCTTTCGAAATTATTAGTTTGCATTAAAACACCTTTCACTTCTAAAACAGTTACAGAAATTTGTACTAGCTGTACTTTACAGATTTGTATTTCTATTATTTAACAATAGAACACATCATCCAGGCCTATTGGGCTCCGTTCGGGCCCCGCCCGGGTCCCATACGGGCCCCGAGCGGGCATTAAACGCATCGCCACAATCAGTGAAGCTCGTTAACTATAATTCGATCGCTCACCACCGCTGCTCACTAATCACCCGTTCATTTACATACAATTCATTTGTTTTGGTGAAGTGTTGTGTCACGATTATAGATTTATTATCGACTTCGGTATCGATAAAAACGAAACCGGTTAACATGTTTTATCTTTTGAGATAGTGGAGGTAGTACTAAGCAAGTAATTGTTATCGAGTAATAAAGATCAGTCGTGACTGTCCAGCGTGATCAGTGTGGACTAGTTGGTAATGGTAGGTATTTCATTTACTTTATACTGCACTAGTAATTTCTTAGAGTATTCTTTGAAGTGTAATGAGTAAACGATGTGTAAGCAACATTAATTTAATATATTAGGTCCTTCAAGCTTTGTTGCTTAACCGAGAATCAAAGTTCGATTCGATTCATCATAAACTCGTATGTGTTAGTTCGGAACAAACTTTGCTCCAGCTAACGTTGTTACTGGTTTGCTATTATTTCTTGGCAATTCCATTTTGCACAGTAGGAGTCAGGAAATTGATGATGTTATAAGGATTTGATCACCGAACGCCAAGTAATAATAATACATTATTTAAATTTAAACGTTGTTCAGGCAGGGACAATAGTCTTAACATAGTTGCTGGTAAACACTATATTTAAGAATCCTAAAACGTAGCCCTATTGTTTTGGTTTTCCATATGTTACAATAGTTTCCTACAAACCGGCGGTTTCTTACAGGGATAATCACCGGTTGAAATCACGTTCTATTAAAAGCGTCAAAGGGGCCTCTGCGAGTTGGTTTCGACTCCTCGTAAGCCTTCTAAAAGTCCAGAACTCTAGGGTTCTGAGATAACATAATTAAAATAATTGAAAACACAAGACCATTTACTAGTACAAAACCTAGTTTATGAGTTAGTAACTTAACTTAAACAACAAACCACATACAAATGACGGACATATTAAGAACGACAAGGTTGCCCTTGTCGATCAAAACCCTTAGTAAAGGTCTTGGGGTATCTATGTAGTTGCTTAGCTTTACCTTCAAAATGCTGTTGGCACTTCCACGAACTCTTGCTGGAAGAGAAGCGATATTTTTCCTTTGAATCGCGTAGAAGTCATTTATTTTCGCTTCCACAAATACAGTACATCACTATTGTTACTTGATTAAAAAAATAATTAATCCTGTGCTTAAAATTATCAAAAAATAAAAGGCCCATCAAACAAAAACATCAAATGTCAAAGTTTTATGTAACCGACTATATTACATTAAAAAACTTTATGTAATTAGTTATTATTTTATTGCTGCTTCCAGTTTCGTTCCAAGTTACTTTCTACGGTTTTCCTCAAATGTCAAAACGGGGATTTAATTTTTTAACGGGACGGAGGTAAAATAAAGAAGATATTTTAATTTTTCTTTATTTTACATTCAACTCGTTAAAAAATAAAATTCCCGTAAAAGCGATATAGATATTATAAAAGAATCGATCAAACAACACCCGGGTACATCACTGGTCAGTAGTGTGTGACGTTTTAACAGCGCTACAATTTGGCGCGCAATTGTTTGACGCCATTTTAGATTTGTCTACATATTAGTTCAGAAATTCCCTTATTTACAGCGCAACTCTTACAAATGAAACTCTGCTTCTGTTATACATTGTTTCTGATATAAATGTATTCTGTGTGTGAAATAATGTGTTCTGTTTTCGAGATCTTATAGTTTTATTTGTTGCTGTAATTCTCCGGAAAATTGTAATAGTTTTATAATACTAGTCTTTGTAGGATTCAATTTCTTACTCGCACTTTGTTACTTGTCTTGTGCAAGCTTGATATAAATAGAAATAACTTTTTTATTCTTCTGTTCATGAATTGATTACACGATTTCAATAACACGCCATTTTAGGTCTGTCTGTCCAACTTGAGGCATGTTTTCATACACTTTATCGCGCTCAGTACGGTTTGTCATCAACTCATTAATACACTATCTGACTAGTGATGATGTAGATTGTATATGAAGAGGAATGAACTCGAATGTGTCAAATGCCCAGACATTTTCAGTAGTTTCGTATTTAAAGGTGCACTACATAATCACATCTATATTTATAAAAATCAATGCCACTTTTCGTTGTAATTTTATAACTCAATAACGGGCTCACCTATCCAAACCAAATGTTTAGGCTTTGTTCGGACTATTTAGTAGATGGTTTATGTGAAGTTTGGTAGGGTAGAGTAGGGTAGAGTAGGGTAGAGTAGGGTAGAGTAGGGTAGAGTAGAGTAGGGTAGAGTAAGGTAGAGTAGGGTAGAGTAGGGTGGAGTAGGGAAGCTCTTCCCTACTCCACCCTACTCTAGCCTACTCTACCCTACTATACCCTACTCTACCCTACTCTATCCCACTTTACCATACTCTACTCTACTCTACCCTACTCTACCCCACTCTACCCTACTCTACCCTACTATACCCTACTCTACCCTACTCTATCCCACTTTACCATACTCTACTCTTCTCTACCCTACTCTACCCCACTCTACCCTACTCTACCCTATTCTACTCTACTCTACCCTACTCTACCCTACTCTACCCTACTCTACCCTACCCTATCCTACTCTACCCTACTCTACCCTACTCTACCCTACTCTACACTACTCTACACTACTCTACTCTACTCTACACTGCTCTTCCCTACTCTACCCTGCTCT
This sequence comes from Mythimna ferrago, assembly GCA_910589285.2. Lineage (NCBI taxonomy): Eukaryota > Metazoa > Arthropoda > Insecta > Lepidoptera > Noctuidae > Mythimna > Mythimna ferrago. The sequence continues at coordinate 27,776,873 of OU342683.1, forward strand.
ACCCTACTCTACCCTGCCAACTTCACATAAACCATCTAATAAATTCGAAGTCCGTAACTCCGAACAAAGCCTAAACATTTGGTTTGGATAGGTGAGCTTGTTCTTGAGTTATAAAATCACAACAAAAAGTGGCATTGATTTTTATATACATCGCTAAATTTTAATCGTTTTAATCCCGTGGAAGGTCGATCCGGTACATGAAACACTATCGATTTGTCAAGATAAAATTAAAAAATAATGTACCTCTTTTTCAAAACTCGTATTAATTCACGCTTGTGCGAAATTAGTATCTTTAAGAAAACGTCAGCTGAGCGAGTTCAATGACCTGTAGTTAATAGTCCGCGTTGCGTACAAAGTACCTACAGGTCATTGAACTCGCTCAGCCGACTTTTTCTTAAAGAAATTAATTTCGTACATGCGTAAATTAATACGAGTTTTGAAAAAGAGGTACATTATATTTTAATTTTATCTTTACAAATCGATAGTGTTTCATGTACCGGATCGACCCTCCACGGGATTAAAACGATTAAAATTTAACGGTGTATATGGATAATAACTTTGTAGCAACTTTATAAACACATATATAATTCAATCTTTACACATAACTTGTACATACAATACGTTTTATTTTCCTATCCCGCATATTACGCTTTCAGACGCTTTTTTGGTTGGGTCCCTTTGAAGTAGTCTTAAACGTGTTTAATAGTATATTTACTTTTAGAAAGACTATTAGCTTCAAAAGTAAAACACCAATCTCAAATATTCCGTAGGTATGTGTGCTTATTTCACCACTTTCTCCTCAAAGCCTCCCCCCTCCACTTAAATCTACATAACATAGTTAGTAATAAAGTTGTAGCTATATACTCGGCAGTCGGCGTCCTTCGAGGGACATGGAGCGAGCTCACCAAAGTAAATTCAAAGGGTTTAAAATCTACGCAGGTGTACTACAGGAATAAGAACAGAAGGTGCATTTTGTACAGAAGTTTCTTGCATATTCTTCTCCATAGAGATCTACACTTTGGAACGCGCAATTTAGCATCACTTTTTTTTTTTGACTGACCGACATTTTGACAATTCAAAAGTGCCTGTAACTGGGTGTATTTAAAATAAAATTTTCTGATTTCTGTACAGTGTTGCTTAAATGGTCATGGCTAAGGTGAGTGCCGGTACTATAAAAATTGAGATAACTTTAAAATTGTACACAAAAAGGTTTTCTGTTTTCTAGGTTTATATTTCCTAATCATTAAGGTGAAAATTGTTCTGCTATAATTGGTTCGCTATAATTAGTTCTCTATAATTGGTTCGCTATAATTGGTTCGCTATAATTGGTTCGGTCGCCATCACAACGAAAATTATCTTTGACTAGCTTTTGCCCGCCGCTTCACCCGCATATAAAAAATATAGCATATGTCACTAAGAAATATCCGACCCATATAAATAAACATCAATAATTAAATATTAAAGCGTAACAAAAGAAAAAGAACTTAGCCTTCTGAATCCTTTTGCACTATGTCAAGTGCGTGGCTAAAAAAAGGCAGCATACCCTCATGTACAGGTACGTATGTCCCTGTCGTTGTAAAAACGTACCGTATTTTTACAGGTTTTGTTATAGAGGCTTATCCACGGTTTTCGTGTTCCGCTTAAAAATACTTTTTTAATAAACAGACGGCATTTTACCCTGATGAGTAATGTCATTGAGGTCAGAGGGCCAAGTCCCATGTGATTTAGGATACGGGGCTCACTTATAAAATGACGATCGATAAAAATAAAAGCTCAATTATAGCTGCTGACCAAAATATGCTTTACCTTTGTTTTTACCATAAAAATTTGCTTAAATATTTATGTGTATAATTCTTCTGTACTTGTTTTGTCACCTAACTCCTCTTAAACGACTTGCCTGATTTGGATGTATATTTAAGTGTGTACAATTAAGTGGGTCTCTGGATGGTTTGAAAATACAATTGAACTCGGTAGTGACACTGCAATCGGGTTATTTTTTTTTCTTCTGACAAAATACCGGCTTTCGGGTATGACAACGTCTGCCGGGACCGCGTTACCTGAAATATATTTTTGTAATATTTTCACGTAAAAGAAATGAGTCTTTCAGCTTCCTGCATAGATAACGGAGTTCACATTTTTTTCAAGATTTACTTCTCTTTTCCCCTTGTAAAAAATGAAATGCAGCCTCGATTTCCCGCAGGTGTCGTAAAAGGCAATAAAAGATTGTAATCAGAAACACGAGTACATATCGCTGAAACGATTTCCATAAAAACGTCAAATATTTGTGGTTATTTAAAATTATGCACCAGCGTTCTTTGACCTCCTTTATTGCTTGCAAAAAGTATATTAATAATTAAAGCAATGGACTTTACCAATTTGGCATGAAAATATAATTATAATCAGCATTGTATGCACTGGCCGTCAGGATCATTCCAATAGTCACTGATTTAATAGTACTTGCATTCATGCCCTCGCAATTATTCGCCTCCCACGATAATAACACCCAATTTAATACCCGAATTAACGAGCAATCAATTATCTCAAAAAATATTCAGTTCGGGTGATTTTTAAAACGATTATTCGGCCTCCGGTGCGCGCCGAATTTAATTTTAAAGTTTGACCAACGTTTTCATAGTTCACATATGAAATTTGTCAATTTTGGGTAGTTCGTTACCTAATGTGACCTTTGGAGTGGCGTGGCCGGGCCAATTAATAACATTTCGTTAGGCACGTACGGTGCTCTGCGAGGGGCCCCGGGCCCCTTTCGGGCCCGACATAACTTTTAATCAGTGGATTCTGTTTACTTCCGTTGATTCCGACGGATTGTCGTTTATTTTTGGAACAGATTCATTTTGTTGTTGCGGCCTGAAATTGAAACTGTCATCGGTATAATGTAACCGATTTGTAGTATTATTGTACTGTTTGTCGGTAGGCTGTTTATTATTGTGAATTTGGTCATTATATTCAGTTGAAAAGTACAATAATTAAGAAGCCGATCACTAAAAAAAAAAGTTGGCGCTTTACTGATTTTAAAAGTAATTTGTTTCCGCCCGGGATCGAACCGGGGACCTTGTGCGTGTGAAGCACACGTGATAACCGCTACACTACGGAAACTTACGAAACATTCATGAAATAAGCTATGTATTATGTAACGCCTTTAAATTGATTGTAACAATCTACGGTCCGGGGCTGTCGAACCTTGGAAATATTAATAATGGCATTTATCTTCAGGAATTTGTTAGTAATGTCTTCCATATTTTACAAAATACCTAAATGTAATTGAGAGACAAAATATTATTACGAAGATTGCGGATCGAAGGCCTTTCGGATTCCTTCTATTGCCGACAGTGAATTTGTTGAAATTTGAGATTTATTTATTTTACGCCATTTTAAGATTACAATACGTACTGTAAAAACCGGCTAAGTGCGAGTTGGACTCGCACACGAAGGGTTCCGTCTTATCGCAAGAAACTGCAAAAATAGTCACGTTTGTTCCATGGAAGTCCCACTTGAATATTTATTTTATTCTGTTTTTGTATTTGTTTGTTGTAGTGACAACAGAAATACATCATTGGTGAAAATTTCAACAGTCTAGCTATCACGTTCAATTTCACGAGTTAGAGCTTGATGACAGATAACAGAGCATTAGTATCTCGTTTTTAACTTTTGACGACGAACCCTAAATAGGGAAGTAATGTTTAAGTTGAGATAAACAATGAAACATTGTATTTCAAGTAAGCTGTAGCATGGCCGCAATATCTCAGGCATGCCACAGAGTTGACACCGCCATCCACAGCGCCAGTTATTAAAAGCACATTATTAAAGACAGTTGCCGAACCAGCGCCAGTGGCTGCAGAGAGCAAGCCTTCGCCGACTACGAGCCGCCATTATTTGAACACAACTTAATGAGTCCTTTGAAGTCTTCCTCTTTTGTTTGACTTTACAGAGCAGACGTCAGAATTAACTGCGTGCCTCGTCGCCGGTAATTACCAATAAGTGTCCCCGCATACGGGCCACAAAAAAAGTGGCCACAAAAAAAGCTAGAAGCGGTCACAAAAAAAAGCTAGAAGCGGCCACAAAAAAAGCTAGAAGCGGCCACAAAACAGCTAGAAGCGGCCATAAGAAATAGTTAGAAGCAGCCACAATAAAAGAAGCGCTACACCTTGTGACCGGAGAAGTTAGAAGCGGCTTCTAGTTTTTTTTTTTTTTGGTGGCACCGCCACACACGGGCTACAAAAAAAGGCCGCCACAAAAAGAAGCTAGAAGCGGCTTTTTTTTGTGGCCCGTGTGAACACTAAGATTCCCACTACACCCCTCTTCGCCCGTCTCAGCCCCGCCAATTACTTCTGGGTTGAAAACACAGTTAAACGTATTTTATTGGCAGTACAACTTTGTTTTCCGCTTGATAGAATTATGAGTTTGTATTGGCATTCGGAATTTGGATCTGAATGTCAGCCTGCAGTGAAGGTGTTTCTCGGGATTGTCAGCAGATATTTTAAGGGTTTCAGTGGATTTTATCTCTATTATTTGTTTCTGAAACAATTACTTATACACTGTTTAGCTCATATTTAAAATTTAAGGGCCTTTTAGTCAAGAGTGAATAGTTACATCCAGGTAAGCAGGCTCCGTCGTCAGTCACGTCGTCACTTATTATAAGGTGTGATAGTGGTCAAACGAAAGTCTATCCATAATAAAAAAAAAATAGCACCAGATACTAAACTGGCTTATGCCCGCGGCTTCGCCAACGTACATAAAATATGACCTATAATGTTACTCAGTAATAAAACAGTCTTCTATATGTGAAAAAAAAATTAGCATTCGGACCAGTGCTTTCAGAGATTACCCCCTACAAACAAAAAAAAAACATAAAAAAAATACAAATATTTCCTCTTTATAATATTAGTGTAGAAAAAACAGTAGTCAAATGAGGTAAGACAGCATTTCTGTTAAAGCAAAAACTGCGTATTATCTGTTTTTGTCTGCTGCCTATTTTGACTCCCGAGGATAAAGAATACGCTTAATCTTTTAAGTATCTTTAATTCCATTCCAGTCTAATCTACATGCCGCCCGCCACTTAATTATCTTCACCCCAATCGTCACAACTCAATAATCTAACCTAATATGATTTCAATCCCTAAAGCTATAAAAACAAAGAGTATCAGCATTAACTGAACAAACGAGCCAGGGATCACCAACTTTAATTGCTGCCTACCCACATTAACCCTTGCCAATTCCGACCAGATAACTGTAGTCAATTCTTTAAACTTTGCCAATGGGAGACAATCTGGACCAATTATCTTGGGCTTAGTGCGGGCACGGAATACATTGCTACAGAAGTTTAGCTTCCTACGTAGAGTGGCAACAAACGCACGCTCACAGAAGCGTAAGTAAGACAATCTCAAACAAATGCCTGTCGTAATTGCGCTTGCACTCGCTGTACTCGAAGCATGTCTATGTGTGTGTGTGTGTTTTCGTGAACGGATCAACCCGGCTTTCTGTTTCCCATCTACTCCGTGGTCCGAGGTTTGACTTCACCGCTCCCAGATCCGTATTTAATTGTTCCGAGATGTGTGGAACTGATTGATGGGCCGAGTTCCGACTTTCTGAGTTTTGTTTTATTTTGTTCTGTTGCCTTGTTGAGTGTTGAGCTTTTCGAGGGATTTTCTTTCGGAGTTTAGTGAGTTAGTGGCTTATCTGTATTTAAAAGATGTACTTAGATTTAGTTTTAATTGGTTAGATACAGAGAGTAAGACCTTTGAGCAATGTGCCTTAGACTATCCATTTCCTGTATTATGAATTTTAATTTATATTTGAAACCGTACTGTATGACTGTTTGTATTGTAAGCGAATACAATACCTACTGTTTGCACCATTTTGTATCAGAAAATAAACGACGCAGATAAATATGATGACGCGCTTCATACACTCGCCAAATATTTATAGCACCACAAAACCGCGTCACTACGATCAAAAATACCGAAAAATATTGTTCAATTTGGCTCCTGAGGGCCCAGTAAATATACTGTGATCTAATATTAATAATAAAAACGGCTGCCTGGCGAGAATCAGTCAGCCCTGGGGAGCATCAATATTGCGCTTATCTGGCCCTCGCAGCCTGCCGCCCTGTTCCAGCTAGATGGCGCTAGCTGGATTTGGGTTATGGTCACAGAACAGATACGTAAAGTAGGACCACTTTAGACGATAGTATTATAATCGGGGATAACTCATACTTTAATAACTAACTTATTAACAATTAACTTATTTTATTTTTTCTGTTTGTAGTATCTGTTTTGTTTATTGTGCAAACCTACCTCAGTGTGGTTTTTTGTAATCCAAAGTTTGATTGCTAAAGAATGCCTTGTTGCTTTAAGTCCGCCTATGTACCACTATTGTGCATGAAGTTTAAATAAATATATAATAATAACTCAAAATCGCCTGCATTTTCTTTGGTCACGTGATAACTTGATCTTTTGACTGGTTTAGATAAACAACCTATTCCATATATTGAAAGCTTAACAGGTTCAAGGCAAATTAATATCTATCTCATGAATGTTGGTAGACATACCAGTTGGAATTTTGCTCTTGGCACTAATAACTTTTTTTGGGAGCAATCATCTGATAACTTCTTCATCTTACCAATTCGGATATTATAACCTATGTAAAACATAATATTTTGAATTGGTTTAAAAATATTATTGATGGCCTAGTGGTTGCGGCCTCGATTGCCGAGTTGTACGTCGTAAGTTCAAATCAAGGTAGGTTCTTTATTTTGTGTAATATAATTTATCATCACTACTCTCAAAACTGTGAAGAAACACATCGTGAGGAAACGATGAGGTGAGATAGCGGTCAAGTGCGAACCTATCAACAATAAAAAAAAAAAAAAAAAAATACGACTGAACCTAGAACCGAAACTTCTAGGACATGTGATATCCACAAAACCGCATTGGACCCACGTGGTAGATTACAGCCCACCTAGAGAGAAGGTCTGAGTCTCAGCATTGGGAACATTATAAGACTGATTATGCTACGCTATGAATTGAGTTGGTGGTTGACATGTAGGAGTTATTGATGTTTTCTCGCCACACTCGCCATAGGTAACCTTCTGTATATTCTGCGCTGTGGCGCAAGGATCCAGAATGCCGGTCAGGTTTCTAATTAATTTAACTTCAGGTTGTAACTGAGAAAGTTGTATTTGTTACTAACGTTTGTCTAAGATGCTAGTTTCTTAGGTGTTTCCCTTTGTCTATAATTCTGAAAGCTTTGTAAAGAAATGGGGGCAATCAGTTGAACAAACCTTGGTAGGTAGATGCTGGTCATGGGAGTCCATGGAGACTACGAGTGTACCAGTCATTTTGACTGGCCTGTTGGTCTATTGGTTAGTGGCTCTGACTGCTATGCCGGAGGTCGTGGGTTCGATTCCCACCCAGGACAATTGTTTGTGTGATAAGGACGACTATTTGTTCTGTGTCTGGGTGTAATTTATTTATAGTAGGTAGGTATGTATGTATTTCAAAATATATGTTTATCAGTTGTCTAGTACTCATAACACAAGCACTGTTTAGCTTGGGGCTAGACGGCGTTGTGTGAGAGTTGTGGAATATTATTATTATTCGAAATGAATATGTAGAAGAAAACAAATTACAACTCATTCCTTTTATGTTTAGAAGAAGGGAATTCCAGCCCGCTTTGGGATCGCGTGCTGGGTTATCGTCCAATCCCTATTATATAGAGAAGGCCTGAGTTCTAATAGTGTGAACATTGTAAAGGCTGGTTATGCTTACGTTTATGTGTAAGTTATTTATCAAATAACTCCTCTCTGGATGAGCACTTCTACTTTTAGTAACTGAACCACACTCATGTTTGTTCAGTTACACTTTGTGTTCCAGAGTACCGGTGACTAACGAACGTCTCCGCAGTTTCAAACCAGCAATCGTTGACTCAATAACAATAAAGTTAAGTACTACTTTTGGAGGTATGCGGAACAGCGAGTAAAGTCCCACATACCTCCGTTGATAAGGGAGGATCTTTCGGCCAGACAAATGTTATGGTCTGGTGGGCAACTGCCCGATAGATGATTTCGGGCTGTTCCAAATGTTCTAATCGTGCGGAGAACTTTAATTGGACGATGTAAGATTAATTCTTATGTGGCGCAACAGATGACGCTACACACTTTTATTTTTGACTTGTTCTTGTTCCAAATTGACTTATTAAACTCGTAAAAAATAAAAGGCCCGTTTTGTCGTTTGAGAAAGACCCTAGAATGTATTTGAAACGAAACTGAAAGAAACAATAAAATAACAATAATCAGGGGTCCGGTGTAGTAGTAGCAATTTTAGCTATTTTAGTAAAGAAAGAAAGAAAACATGTATATTAGAACAAAACAAGAATTGAAACATTAATTAATAGCTTAAATAAAACATAAAATAAATAGTAGTAGCAGCTACACTACATCGGACAAGCCTCTAGTAGTCAAAATACAAATTTCAAAACAGGTTTTTTAGTTTTTTACAAATTTAACGTGAAAAACAATTCCACTACGAGCTATCGATACAAATAAGTTTTTACATCAATTACCAACAAGTCAAGTTCTGCTCTAGTGGATCGAGAATGTTGTTATTACAAGAAACTACACGGTTCAATAAACTGCTTATTATTTAACAGCTTTGGCATGTGGCTTCACTCGCACGAAAATACAAAGTCGTTCCTAGAAAATATCTTTCAAGGACAAAAGAATTCTAAGTACTATTTCAGGAAATGGTCTCCATGTGTGCTAAATTTCATTTAAATTCGTTCAGCCGTTGAGCGCGAAGAAGAAGTAATAATTTGGCAGACAAACATACGTCTTTATAACATTAGTGTGATAGCTTACTATAAGCTATCACACTAATGTCTAACTACTAATAGCGGTGTACCCTCCAGTAGGAATAGCTCCTCCAGATGGTATTCTGAATAGAGAAGAGCCTTGCACGAAAGCTACAGTGACCAATTTTGAAATCTCTTGAATAACTGCGGACCCAGGTTGGCCACTGCACAAGCAATCTGGCCAGGGGCTTCTTCGATCCGTCTAAGAATCACAAAGTATGGTAAGCTACTTATGTATGGCAGGTTTCAGCTTAAAAAAAAAGCGAGAAAGTGATTGAAAAATGTGTTACTAATGTTAAACCAGACACGCATACGAACAAAGTAAGTTAATATAAAGCTTGTAAAAATCAAAGCGATAAAAAAATAAAAGTAAACATTGTATTAACCTGGTTTCGTAACCTTCTACCTAAATAATTTAGTCTCAAACCTATTCGTGTTCATAATTTACTAAAATGAGGTGCAAAACCGTTTACTTAGTACCTACCTTCCATCAAAAAATCAAAGGTAACGCACCTAATGTGACGCTAATAGCAACTATAACGCCAAAGTACCGGCCGGTATTACGAAAGCCCTAACTACGTGAATTAAAATAAAAGTAAAGCATAAATGGCCCATCAAATAGAACACGCCATTGGAGCTGTATAAAACGCGTAGCACTATCCAGTATACCTTTCTCATTTGAAGTTATATGAGACAGTGTGTTAAGTCCTACATACCTCCGTTGAAAAGGGACGATCCTCCAACTAGACGGTCTTATGTCTGGTCCAGGCATGCAAAGGAAGAGGCCACACCGGGATTCCGCCGCGCCAGGATTCCGATCCCGATTTCCGGCTACCGTAGGCGCGGGCTTGCGGACGGCGAGCAATGCGTAGCTCACCGTCCGACCGTCCGGTAATGTTTGGTCCAGGCAACTACCCGATAGTTGATTATGTTGTAATCGCGCAGAGAACTTTAATACTCTGATGTAGAATTTTGAATTTTAGTTCCTATATGGCGTTATAGATGTCGCTACTCTCACACCAGAATTATGATGGTTTTAAGCCGTCATGAGGGTTGAACTTGGTAATCCTCATGACATGTATCAACACAGTTTAGGAGTTTGAAACTTTGGTTTCAACGCGGGAGAGGAAACGGTGTTGAGATTTATTTGAAACTCGAAGCAGCCATGATGGGTGCCGAGTGAAGTACTGTATTAGTTTGTTAGAGACTATATTTTACCGTTGTCTGGCTTGCTGATACTAAGTAGAGAGGTCATTTGTATGGCTACTTCTTTTCTTCTTCCTTCGTTGTATATCTGACTTCAACTCTTAGCCGAATTCTAGGCCGATTACCAACACGCTGACGTGAAGAAAATAGTTTATTTGTAGTATGTGGTAGGCTCAAGCGTATGTCAACGTAGACCCAAAACATAGCGCCTAAAACATTATCATTTATTTATTTATTTATGTATCCTTTATTGTACACCAAGATAATAATAATAATAATAAAAGAGGGAAGTGGACTCAGCGATCATTGTACCGATAGTTGCGTCAGCCAATGGCTTAATAGCCAAGAGCCTCGACCAACACCTTAGGAGGCTCTCGTTAGGCGACTGGATCAAGGGCTTGATTCAGAAAGCAGTTCTTCTGGACACGGCTCGTATTGTTAGGAGGTTCCTTTCTTTGGAGCCCTAACCACCGGAAGCTTGGACCCTGTTCCTGATACCGGTAGGCTACTATTTTTTTTTAAATATTTTATTTATTTTATATTGAAATATTTAAAAATGTAATTTATAATATGCAATATTGATGAATAAAGGAAATAATAATTATAATATTCCACAACTATCACACATCGTCGTCTAGTCCCAAGCTAAGCAGAGCTTGTGTTATGGGTACTAGACAACTGATAAACATACATAAATATATTTAAATACATACAAATTATAGATAAATTACACCTAGACACAGAACAACTGATTATGCTCGTCACACAAACATTTGTCCTGGAAAAATAAATTAAACATTTGAGCCTTTTATTTAGAACATACAATTGGCGGCCTTATCGCATTCCGCGATCTCTTCCAGGCAACCTGGTACCTATGGAAAGAGATATCATCAGCGTAATCCACCACGCGGGCCCAGTGCGGGTTGGTGAATGTCAAATGTCTTTGATTTTTTGGTTCTAGAATATGCCGGTTTCCTCACGATGTTATCCTTCACCGTTTTGAGAGCAGTAGTGATGAAATAAATTACACAAAGTAATGCGCCTGGCTGGTTTCGAAACCACGACCCGCGTCTCATAAGTCGGGGCTATTAGGTACCACTCAGCCACCACTGCTCTCAGCGTTTATTTACGTAGATCAAAAAAATAGCGCCTAAAATATCAACAATTAAAATATATTTAGCTGAGTTCAAGCGCCACAACCAGAACTATCCAATTCACAATTCATTCACACTGCCACAGCCAAAACTTTCACCAGCACGTCTTCTTAAAACTGCGCCGAGGAACTCTTTGTGAAGGCGAGTTTATTGCGACAAATCAAAAGTTGTGCGCGGTGACGCCCGCCGTGAATAACGCCGCTGCTACTATACCATTCAGTTTATTTATTTGTTTATACTTAAAACCAATAGTTTCTGTGTACAGCGTGCCTAAGGTATAGGTAACAGCTAGTTGTGGTCTTACATAGTCAATATTGTAACGACATAAAGTTTTTTTTTTGTATATAGGAGGTAAACTTTGAAAGTCCGATCGATTGCCTTAATTTTTTCACCGATAGAAAGCTGATTTATTCCTGAGTGACATGGGTTATATTTATATTTTATGTATGCGGGCGAAGCCGCGGGCAAGAATTAGTAAAAAAAAATGGTAATAAAACGATAAATTCCCCGGAGAATAAAATGATAATCGATGATTTCATAGTTTTAATGTTATTGCAAATTCAACACACTGAGGTACTAATACATAATTATCCCAACTTGTGTTTTTGCGTTTATGTTTTTATTCTCTGGGGCCGGCGAATTAACACGCCAGAGATAAAATTTCAAAATAATCATACATGTACTTACTCTTACATTACTTTGATAGTTTTTTCGGGTCTGGGTGTCAACTTGTCTAGTATATGTGAATTTACATTATGATTGTGAACGCACCCAAGATACAGGAATATTTTATTTTTTTAATAAATAAGTTTTAATAACTTTGATCTCTTACATTTCATCAAGTTATGTTTTAATTTTTCTCCTCAAAAACACGAAAATAATACATACTTGTGTATCTTTTTCCTTTGAAATAAAAATGTGTGATGCGAATCCGCATAAGAGGAAATAATATATGTTCTTCCATCTGAAAAAATACTGTGTGTAAAATACATGAAGTAAATCTTGCTGTTTGTTCTGCCGGCCTATTGCCAAGGGAAAATCAAAGAGGATCGTAGATTAGAACTATGAAAATATGCAAAATACATTCAAAATACCTATGAAGTCCCTAAGCATCTCACGAGGAAAAGGATCTCGCAGCAGCTTTTTAGATCATGTAAAACTCATCCCGTTATTCACAATTTCACAGAAAAATCCAGGGGATTTGCTCGCACATTGTGGTTTTATATAACTGTATGTATATTTTCTTGTTTTATTGGACTAAATCCGGGTTTCATACAGGCTCGACCCTTCAATCATTTCCTTGTGTAGTGGATTTTGTTATTTTTGATAGACCGTCAAGGGCTCTTGTATTAACCCCTCAAGACCTCCACCGAGTTCTCTATAGCAGTACTATACTCACAAAAATTCCACACATATTTCATAAATAGGAAACTAACTACATAATTATTTTAGTGAAAATGTCTTCTACAACAACAAAAAAATAATTTGAGTTTTTGTAGTGTTTAATAATTGCTGTCCATTATCACATAAAATATGAAAAAACTTACTTAGGGCGCTTTCAATTTATGCGTCGTTTGACGGTGTGTTTATAAAATTGTACTGCGTACAGACGATCGTATTTTTTGTACAAAGTGCGCGGTGCGGCTACCATGCGGTGAACGGTCGACAACAGAACGGCAATGTCACAAGCACCACGTGTTCAATTCAGTGTTGAATAGTGCGGCGTTGAATAGCGCATCATTGGCATACAAACGCACGTTAGCCAGATACGTTTTCAATTTGAGCGCTTGTAATCGTCTGCTAACGTACTGCAACCGGCCGGTTGCCGAGCGGCAAACGTGCGGCAGCAGTCTGTTAGAAAACGTCTAAATTGAAAGCAACGGGCCGGCGACGGATGAATTTCTATACAAACGTAATACTTTTTGTTTTTTTTTTTTAAAAGAAAAACGTAGGAACCTAGATAAATATTGTCTATAACCGAATATCATCATAATAGGTTGGAAATATGCTCCAACTGCAAATGAGCGTGGTATTACGTTTGTATGGAAATTCATCCGTCGCCGGCCCCTTAAATTAGTAACTAAGTATTTTCAAGAATAAAAGTGAAAATTGAAACCGAGTCTAAGAGAAAACTGAGAAGACTGATCAAATGTTCGGGAATATTTAATATTATTAAATATTGTTTCCAAGATTCTATTTTCTCTATTGTTCTAAAAGATTAATAATTCGAGCTATTTAATTTTTATGTGCGATTAATTTGTCTTGACTTGGGCGCTATTATTATGGGTAATGATGGGATTAATCGGCATCTCGAGCGATGTGACCGTGAGTGGCAAATGTCAAGATTTGGGATGAGAAAGAAACGATTCTAATTAACATTCACTTAAGTAGTCTATAACAGGACTTAGGAAGAAAATATTAATACAAAGTCGAATTAGTATCTAGTGAAATGTAGATTATGAAGTATTTTAATATTTAATGACGTAAAACTAGAAAAAACTTTAAGAGGGATGATCCATAAGTAGAGCGCGATGTTCAAAATGTTTTGGGAACACATTAATTGTGCGTACAGCGTTTCCTGATGGCTGGACCCGGGAATCTTTAAGTCAAGAGTGATTAAGTTCTGCTTGGGCGGAGCATCGCCGTGCCCTCGTGGGGGTGATTGGCGGCGGAGACTTCTTGCGCCGGGTCTTGGTTGAGGCCATGGTCCGAAGCGAGCAGGAGTGGCAGGCGGTCGCCGACTTCTGCGAAGCAGTAATGCTCGCTAAGGAGGAGGCCGACCACATCAGGCAACGGCGCTCTCGCCGCCGCCGGGATTCCAATCCCGATTTCCAGCCACCGTAGGCGCGGGCTTGCGGACAGTGAGCAATGGGTAGCTCGCTGTCCGGCCGTCCGGTAACTGTCCGAACCAAGCCCCAGTCGTCGACGGTGCGCGCTGTTCCCGCGCGCTTCAAGGAGTTGTCAGCAACAGCAGAGGCCCAGCCGGGTCGAAGCCTACTGGGGCCAGGGTAATCCGAAAGAGCGCTCGAGCCCCGGTATGAAGGGTTGAAGGAACGGGATGGGGTTTTTAGTCAGTAAGAGTCTGATACTATCTCCCGCTCCGCCCAAGAGCGGGGGTTGTCATTGGATGATTTTTCCCATCGAAAAAAAAAGAGTGATTAGGTTACTTCTAGGTAAGTGCGCTCCAATGTCTCTTTCCATCAGGTGAGATAGCGGTCAAGCGTGAACCTACTAACAATAAAAAAAAATTGCAGATCAGTGCCAAATTGTATCTAGTCGTAGCCGTAGCCTTGTACATTTGATCGAAATTCTGTAATTCGGTAATAAAACAAGGTTAACGTTTGAATAGGATTAGTATTTAATTAGATAGCCATTTATTTGAAACAAAAATTATTATATTGCCTTTTCCGAGCTTTACTTGGGTCAGCTTCCAGTCTAACCGGATGCTACTGAGTAACAGTTTTTAGAAATATGTGGAACAGAGTGAAAGAAAAGGAAGGATCCTCCGAACAGACAGGTTTTGTGTCTGGTCCATGCTACTGCCCGTTAGTTGGTTTCATGTTGTTGAACTTTGATACCGCGAAACAGGATTTTAAAGTTTAGTTCCTATGTGGCGTTATAGATGTCACTACAGTATTTTACATGGAGTACCTATCTATCAAACCTAATCAATAGACTGGTGTCCGATTTCCTGGCTTGTTACGACTGTCAAAGGTCTATGAACGTAGATACGAGTTATCATTATATATATATAATCCAGTCTTTCCAGTGTATAAAAGAATCTAGTAATTCCTAACTTAACTTGTCTTAGTCACCCATACCCTACAGATTGACCTCGGCGAACGTTGCTTCACCTTGACGATCAACTCATGTCTCTGTTATTATTAAAAAAAATATATATTCAGCCGAACATAGCCTCCTCCTTTTCGAAGTCTGTTAAAAATGAGTGTTTATCAGAAAACAAATGCCCGCTTATTTTAGTCTTTCTGTACGATAAATCTGTCTTTCTTCTTATAAGTCGTTATCGCTAGCTTTGATGCTCTGTCACGTCACAAGTGACGTTCCGTTTCGTCACAGCAAGGGATGTTCCAGTTCGTCATGGCAAACGACGTTCCGTTTCGCCACGGCAAGCGACACGTGCCCGTACATCATCTGTTGTCAGTACGCGAGCGAGTCCATCGCTCGTGGAAACACTCTCATTTTTCCAATATTTCCTTGGATCTTAGAAACAAAATGGATACGGTACCTAACAGGTATAAGTCTTGAGGTCTATCTTAGAGAAATTGTAAAATTCAAGTCACGTTTGAAAGTTTTGATTGACCATACCTACATATTATTTATCGCGTGCTCCATCGTCGACCACATCATCGAATGTATATTAGGGTGACTCGTAATTAGTGACCGATAATTATACACGTGCTTCCACTCAGGATTTCAAACAACTTTCCCATAGAAGCTTTTTTTTATACTCACTAATTTTATCACAATAACAAAGTTCAGCTGTTAGCCGTCAGCCGTCAATCATGAGTACAATCATGAGTATAAGTATCGGTCACTAATTACCAGTCACCCTATATAATTTTGGGCTTTACATATAGCTTTAGCTTGCAGCCTCCGTTGACGACTTCCTTCCTTCTCCATGTGCGACTCAAGACATGTTTTTGTATTCACGTTTTATATGATCCGATTCAAGTGGAGAAATTTGTCGGCGCAGAATGTATCGACATGTATCGATGGAGTGTCGACATGATTTGTCACGATGTATAGGAATCGTGCGGGGCAGGTGGGCGCGCCGATAATGGTAATGATTTCTATTATGATCGAAATGAAAAGGAAACACAAGAGAATCGACTGTTTATCATCGTGATTGTAAAAGTTGACGGAGTAACTGGGGTGCGGAGATGTTACCTATTAATTTTATTTGTGATGCATTATGTTGTTTCATAGATTTTGTGGTTTTGCTTTTAGGGGACGCTCTTTTAGTATTACGAACTTTAGAAGAGCAGTTGGAGGCACGACGTTCATCACACACAATAATATTACAAAGGCAAAAGTTTGTGAGTGTGAGTATTTTTGTTATTACTTCTTGACGCTCGAACGGCTGAACTGATTTGGATGAATCTTGGCACACGGGCAAACCATATCGCTACAGGAACCTTTTTATCTTGGGAGTATGTTCCTTTAAGATAATTGACTACTATAACGCAAGCAAACCCGCTAAAAAGTAACAGTAGTTTCAATGTCAACGCTAAACTATCGTCACCATAAAACCTTAACGTTATCACTGCACTCAGTTTTATAACAACAGAGTAGGTACTACACACAAAAAACAAAACCTCAACTAAACTCATCAAGTCTAAGGCATCGGACACACGTGCGGAGTGCACTACTAAACGCGTCCAGGCGATTACGTAAATCGCCATGTAGCATCTCTCAGCGTAGAAGCGTTCCCGTGTCGCCATCGTATCGCACCCGTGCCTCTGTCCTCCCACCCCTATAGCGTGTTCCACCCCTAACTTTGAAAACTGTAATTGCTCGTTACAAGTGTATCATTGGCTTAAGACGGATAAAAGCGTCTTTCAAGCGAAGAATTCTGCAGATTCAGTTATGGAGTCTTATGATAGCTTTGAAGTATTGTGACGGCTGTAATAGAATGTTGATGCGATCACGATACTTGGGGGCGGTTTTTTGATTAAGTTTACTGATTTTTGAGCTGATTTTATTCCTGTTACTTTGTTATATAATTTGTTGTACGAGTATAATTATGAGTTATGATGAGTTTATGTATTGTCTTTTATATATAATAACTATATAATATACTTGTTTATCTATGTCTAGTCGGGTAGGTACATTTATAGTTTTAATTTGCAGTATACCACAGACTACCGATTTTTTGCTTTAAGTTCGTACAGTCCAGGTAGATAGCGGTATCTACCTCAGCGATAAGACCTATTTAAGTTTCTGTAAAAGTTTTATTACTACATATTTGGGAGTAAAATAAAGTGTATTTTATTCTATACTGTAACTTATAGAAAGAAAAAGAAATATTTTTATATTTAATTATATGATACTTTGGATTAATACTTCACACATTCTTCTTTTGCTTCCTACACACTATTGTCTACCTTTTTTTTTTGATTTCTCCTTTCGCAGGTCTGCTAGAAGAAACTTCTTTGGAAATAAGGAGTACCTTTGTACTGATGTCTCTTATGTAATATTTTTTTGGCATTTTTGTGTGTAAATAAATAGTAAAATAAATAAAATAAGAAAATTGCGTTTAAATATATCTACAAATATATTTTAAATTTATATAAAATTATACAAAATAAATAAGTAGAATGATTAATACCAGAAAGGCCACAGCTCAGTATTATGCCAGGTGGCAACACAAAATCACCACTTGACGCTGATTTTCAACTGCAGACCACGAGTGCCACAAGCTCGAAAACATGAACAAACACATATAAAAGTCTAACATATTCCGTCTAAATATAAAAAACTAAAACCTAACGTTAACAAAAACACAAAAAAAGGATTTATGTGTCCATTAATAACAATTAATAAATGTAATAGATGTAGCATCACGTCATTAAAAACGGGGGCGGGAATAATGAAAAGAATGAATGATACATAAATTTTATCATATATGCATGAAAAAACGTTTCGGGTCTGGGTGTCTTTTATATGTGAGTTTACAAGTTTGTGGACATACCAACAATACAGGACTAATTCCTAGTGTGGAGCAACGTTTTTAAAAAACAAACAATATTAAGAAATAGTTAAAAATTTATAAACTTAATAATATTCGTCGTGGATAGGATATGAATAAGAGTCGTCGTGGTGAAGGATTAGTCAGCTAGATGCTCTGCGTTACCGAGTGCTTGCTGTCCAGAGTGCGCTGTACCTTTAGTGCTCTGCGATATTTCGGGAAAGCTCTTTTCATGCACCCCTGGTGACAAATTGGTCGAGTGATGATAATGACCCCATGACAGATGCCGACGAAATAATTTACTAATTTTTATTGAATCAAGCTCCAAAGTCTGTCATTCAGTCTGGCAAAAAATCATAACAAAGTGCTTGCAAATGGTTTATTTGAAATAAATGCTTTGAATTACGTACAATGATATTCCTATCTCATAATTTACCAAATATTGACCAACTAATACCATTCAATTATTTTTCTATAAAATTAAAATCCTATTCTAAAGCACAACCCTTTAAAAGTATATATCTGATCAACGAGCCTGCATGCTAACAAGATAAGTTTTTCATGCGATTTTCGATATCACAAAAGCACAAGGCAAGAAGTCGAATAAACTCAGCGATACAAAGCCTGGCTCCACGGCCCGATTTGCACAAAGAAGCGGCCCGTCCGGTTCCATCCAAATTTATCCGGATCTGCACGGTAAGGCGTTGAGCACACCTGACTCGGATATTTTAACAGAGATCCCCAGAAAGAACGTATTCTAACAGAAGCTATTTTGTTAAGTCTGGGCTATCGATTTTAGTCTACTTGAAGTGAGAGCGGTGTGTTGAGATAAAATAAAATGTACTTGATAAATATTTCCAGATTCGTTGACTGTCTACATAAATTGACAATTTAAATGCTGTAGCATCAAAAATGGTTCAATGTGAATTGATCCCAAAACTTTAGGGAATAAGAAAACGTAATATAAATTATATTTTTCTCCATTTGCATATAAATTGGCAGATTTCACAATTTGCAAATTGACTCGGAATATTTTCTGTTTTTAAAGATTTCAAATTGACGGCATTATTCTGTCAGAAAGTAAGTACATCAGAAACGTTTACTTTACAATTTGTGTATAAAAGCTTTTTGCCACTTAGCTATTACTACAGCTTTTGTGTTGAATTTAAGGCTTTCAATATTCGCGTTAAACTAATGTGTTACGCCAGTTAGGCAATGTAGGGGTAGGATTTAAAAGCCTCTATTGATCTAGGCAAGTAGTGTGTCTGAAAGTTTCGGCTCAAAATGTTCTTCGTAGCCTAATTTATAGAGGAAGGGTCAACGGGTCAAGGGATTAACATTTCAGGGATCTGATTTTATGGATGAGCATTGGTGGAGCTGAGTTTCAATGAGAATTTGGGGAAAACTTGATTCAAGGTGCATTATTATAAGAAATGGTCCCTCTTAAGTATTGTTTATGCGAAGTATGATAAAATATTAGTAACTGCTAAACGGTTAGATAGTACGTATATACATAGGTTTGTGAAAATCTTTAGTTCGATTCCGAGGTTAGAGTGTATGGTCGCATTCCCACATCTTTTTTTATTGTACCTAAGTAGGTGCTTGTAGGCCGCTCCCTTTTTTACGCACCTGGCTGCAGTGTACTATTAAAAAAAAAGTAAGTGCTTAAAATTATGGGATAAGTATTTATCCAATTGTATACAGGTGTCAATGACATTACTTAGCTTGACTCTGTTACTTTACCTCTCTCGACAACACACGTATTCACAAAACAATCCAATTTTCTCTTTCTACTTTACATTGACGACTTTGTTTTGCAATTTTCTAACATATTAACTCCATCTCACAGCCATTATGAAAATGAGAAAATAAAATTTATAATACTAACAGCTAGCAATGAATTCTAAGAAACATTCTTTCTCTTAAAAAGTTTCAAGACGTGACAAAGAGTAAGTGGGTAATTGAAAAAGAATCGCTCAGGCGGAGAGCTGCAATAGTGCATTTAATATTTTAAGTGAAATAAAATAGCATAGTGTCGCCTCGTGCTTGTTTTTGTGACAATCTGCGCGAGTCAAAGGTCGGAAGTTAATAAAAACGTGGAATTTCGAGCTCGAAGCGTTCTGGAGAGTGATAAAGGACGGCGGAGAAGAACGATTTTACATCTTTCTCGAGACGATGTGCAATAACTGCAAAATAATTTTTGTCTCAACTGACGTTTCTTCTGTCTTGTGCGTTTACATTTTTGGAACTCGGTTAGAAAAAAAATTTGAAAAAAAGTTTCCGAGTAAATACAAAGCACAATCTTTACCGGAACCGGAAGACGTAGCGTTGGAAGGTCTCCTATAAGGTGGACCGATGACCTGGTAAGGGTTGCGGGAATCTGATGGATGCGAGACGCACACGACCGTTCATTGTGGCGACACTTGGGGAGGCCTACGTCCAACAGTTGACGTCTTTCGGCTGAAATCATGATGACAATCTTAATATTGTCCTGTTGCGAAATGTTCGACAATACCTTCTAAAATAAGTTTCAACCGTATTTTATCTTCAACCAATTGATGATATAGTACAGATATTCTCACTAAAAGATATCATATACAGCCCGTATTGAAATCTTTCTTGAAGTAAGGATCGGCTACACAATCGGCTTTAACCACACGAGGCACATCGCTGTTGTGCGCAGAGCTCGTCCACTTGATCCGCTGTGCTGCTCGTGTGAGCGCAGCTGAATGCGGCTGAGATGGACTCAATGCTGAGGAATGTACAGCAGGTGTGGGAGAAATAATACTGCACTGCTAGTTTTATAAAGTACAGTAGTGTAGGTTTTGTTCTGATTAAAGGTATTTTTCTTAAGGAACCATCGACGCATTTTTGAGATCATTTTGCTGTTTAGGTTATGGCAGACAGACAGAAGAATAATAAATGATTTCAAGAATTGATTCGTTGATTCGAAGAACGTTATTGGTTTCTATTTAATGCTCTGACATTCCGAAGTCTACTCATACATAAACCGTATTTTATGTAAGGTAGCGGAATTTTCCCAAGATCTTATAAACAAAACTCTCCCCACATTATTCGATAGTTAGAAAAAAAAGTAGGTCGTTGAACAACACGATTATATTTTAAGATCAGTCTAGACAAATTTGGGATGTTACCTTTATAGGCAAACTAAGAATAATTTATTTTTGTAATATAAACCAGTGCTTGACTACGATCCCACCTGATGGTAAACAGTGATGGAATCGTTGATGGTGAGGCGCGCTAGTTTTTAGGAGCCTATTTACTCTAGTTTTGAAGACACCTAAATCATAATCAAACGGGAAGACCGCAGCAGGCAAATTGTTGCAGTCCTTTGATGTACGCGGTATACCTGAACGAGATATATAGTTACGAAAATAATGGAATTTTAAGGTTGTCATAAAATTTTAAGGCATAATATAGTTTGGCATACCGTTTTCGCATAGCTTGTATAAGCATACTGCTGCATAATAATATTTTGGCATAATGCAAAGGTTAGGTTAGGTTTATAACGGCTTTTTGTGTTTTGCAAAGCATGGGGAGTCAGTAATATCCTAACCTAGATAAACTAAGAAGAAAGGGATTGAGAAGAGCGAAGTGGCAGTATTTATGGCAACAAGCATTATGGCAAAACATTTATGCCTAATAATATTATGCGTAATGATCATTATGCTGAATTTCGTTATGCCGGTGTAAATTATGACAATATATTTTATGCTTATTATTAGTAAACCGAATTTTAATGCTAAACATATCTAAAAACAGAACTTTCGCTACGTATGTTGATTCCTAACACTTTGACATCTAGAAGGCTGATGTTTTTCTATCATTGCAGGCTCATGAATACAAACTGGACATGAATATGTATTGCATCGTGAACGCGCCCGCGCTAAGGATAGGTACGCATTGGGTGGTTGCGAACTTTCTAAAAATACTTATAAACAGACTAGTGGCATAGCGAATGATTCGAATGATTGTAGCCTGGGTATTAGTTAGCCATAGTTTTTTCAATCATGTGCAGGGTGTCAGGCACCCGCCTCTCATGCATAAGGGTGCGAATTCGAATTGATAGTCGGTGTTGGTAGTCAGTTGCCAAAAAGTCTGACCATCAGTCTATCCAGGGAGTATAGTGTTGTCCAGTAACTGGGTTGTGGAGGTCTGATAGTCAGCACACCATGTAAAACATGGGTATTTAGTCGCATTCGGTTAGACTGGAAGCCGACCACAAGCAAGTTGGGAAAAGCTAGGGAGATGATGTGATCTATGCTATCATGTAGTCCTCCGTATTACAGTTTGTTGTTTATGGACCTTGTATCATCATTATCATTGGCAGTATTGTTTTATCTACCTAATGAGTATAGACCACCACTCTTCTGTACTTTCTTACTTTAAAATAAATCCTGACGCATTGATATATTATAAGAAAATACGTTACGCGCTAATATTGCAATCAGAAAACCTGGACTCTGTAATTCATAATTCATAATAATTTATTGGCTAATATGGGTAAATGACATAGAGTTGTTAAAAAAATATAGCACAGTCCATCCATATTACACCTTAAGGCATGCAAATCACAAGCTTTATTATTGTAATAACTACACGCACAAGTGAAATGTGATTCCATTATGATGATTTGTTTTTGTATGATTAGTATAACGCATAAAAGCACACGAAGGCATTTTGATAACCTTTATCCCAATTAAAACAAAAAAAAAAGAATTGCCTGACACGCCCGTTTAAGTGACTGAGTTAAATAAATCACAGGGGCTTGATTTTAGCGCTCAACACGCTAGAGGCGAGTCACCTCTCTTCCTCTGTTTTGATTTGATACAAGTCTTCACGTCTTAGTTTTTCCACATGATCTAGACTGTTCTAGGTTATGGCTATCACTATTGTTAAATCATTATTTGACACTATGAGTCCACTGTCAGCTGTATCGTTATTAAACGTCTCATCAAGTATGCGGCTTAGTACGAGTGTTCTCAGAACCCAGACAGGATCGATAACAATTTGTGTGTGAATATCTCAACGAATTATTCTTTGATAAATATAACACAATTTAAATAAAAAGAATAATTGCATCTGGATAATGAAATGCGAGAGATATATTATATAATTATATTTGTTTTAGTTGATTGTATGACTTTAGATCAAATAACTATTATTTTGATAGTCTATGAATTTTTAAAGTAAATTATGAATTATTCATCTCGAGTCGAATTTAAAATTTCAAGTATAATTTAGTCTGTTGTTTTTAAAATGGATCACAATGTTTCACAGATATACTCACGATCACAATATTCACATAAATAATATTCACACAAATTATTATAATATTTTAACATACTTAACATTATTTTTCGGCCAGTCTGATGAACTTGATGAAATCTTGAAAAGATTTTGAGAGGTAAGTATATAAACACCTTACAAACATAAGTGTAGCATCATGATTTAATTCTGGGCTCATCTTTCAAACGGCTAAAACATGTATTTTCTAGTCACATTGTTTTTAGTAAGCTCAGCAATTTGACCTGAGGTGAGAACCTAGAAGACGGTTTACATAGAACTTCATGAGGGCGCAACCGTTCACCTTTATGAAACTTCTAGGAACACAGGAAAGCGTAATAGATACAATAGAAAATGGTTTCACACGAACAAGAGGGATACAGGATTAAATTAAAGCATATTGCATTAACCTGCACTGTTTTACTTTTCACTATTATTAAAGTAGTGGTGGCCGAGTGGCAATGGCCTCGACTTACGAATTGTAGGCCGTGGGTTCAAACCCTAATTGTAATTTATTTCATCACCACTGCTTTCAAAACGGTGAAGGAAAACATCGTAAGGAAACCGGTATATCTTTCAAAAATTCGAAGATTTGTGACATTCACCAACCCGCACTAGGCCCGCGTGGTGGATTACGGCCTATTCCCTCTCCTAGAGAGGAGGTTTGAGTCCCAGCAGTGGGAACATTAAAAGGCTGATTATGCTTATGCACTATTTAATTTCCAAAATTGATGCTCGAGGTGTAAAAAAGTTACTCCTGGTTTTCATTTGTCGTGGTTACGTTGCGGGTTTTTTTGTGCAATGAAAAACCTTTTATAATCGATTAACTTTTTTTTTTTTCTCTTTCAACTCTTACACGATTGGCGGCCGACCGTAGGATAGGTGACCTCTTATTTAGAGTTCAGTAAACAAAAAAAGATAACAGTTCTGGGTCAGGCAGCCTAAAAGTCTTACACTATCCTTAATTTATCAACACATTTTTTCAGTTATTGAAAAAAGGAGCTAAGTTCCTCTCTCTTCAATACCGTTGTCAAATCACATTTGGTTAGACCCGACCTACAACACTGTAACAAAAACTTCACACAAAGCCTTCCACCTGATCGCCTCCAACAATAACAGGAGTCCAATAAGATTCCATCACATTAAGCAGACCCCCTAAATCCGAAGCCACGTCCACACGTCCAGCGATATCCTTGCAGCGCGCGGCATACATCGCTGGCTCACTCCGGAAGATTTATCGCGCCGTCAATGCATCCCCCGCATGATGGATGGAGCAGTATCATCCCCACGTTTGAGTAAACGTATTGTGCTAACATTGCGCTTGCAAGATGGATCGGTTAGTGTGTTTAAAGGCTTTTAAGATACTTTTGTGGTACTTTGTTTTGATAGTAAAGGGTGGCTTCAGTTACAATGTAATGGCTGTCGATGGGATGAAGACAAATTGTGTGATGAATTTTTTGTGAGAATCTGGAAAGATTCTTGTGATTAAACCTAACTTTTTCTTCATACAGAAATGAAGATTTAGTTTTTGACTGAAGTATAGGAATAGTTTCCAGAAGACTAGTAATGGTTGTTGTTTTACTTTTTTTTTTCTCTAATTTTTTTGTCTTTACATTTTTACAGTTTTTTTATATCATGTAAAGAGGAGATATGAAAAGCACGTTGCTAAAGAGTAATGAATTTTTATGTGAATGGACGGAGAGGGAGAGGGAGGCCAAAGTAAAGATGGATGGATTGTGTGACAAGTGATATGAAAGAAAAGGGAGTTAGTGATAGCGTGACGAGTAACAGGACAGAATGGAAGAAAAAAACGTGTTGCGCCGACCCCAAATAAAACGGGACAAGGGCAGGAAGAAGAAGAAGACATTTTTACAATTTTTCTTTTTCAATACACCTTTCACTACTTTACATTTACACAATATAAACACATTTTTTAAAATACTTTTAGTTCAGTGTTCCAACATTTATTTTACAATACATTAAAGTGTATTCTGTTATATTCTGTTGTACTCGTATGTGTTACTGTAAAAGCTAGAACTACGGTAAATCTTAAGAATTTCCAGTAAAACCTAAGATTTACCAATTACTAATGGTAAATGTCCATAAAAGTTTGCGATTCGAACTTTTACCACCATTCACTTGTTAAATCTTAGGATTTACATTAAAGGCCCGGTAAATGTTGTTTGATGACATCTCGAATGGACGAAACAACTTGGACGTAGCGTTCGCCGGCCGCTGCCGCGGCACCGCTCGCTTCACTCGCTCGGCTCACGCGCAGTTGGTCACAGTTCTAACCTAACCTAACCTATTTCACCCAGTTCAAAGTGCAATCAAAATACAATCATATTTTTACGAGAGATTGTAGGTATTATTCGTTATTTCGAACTGGCTGAAATAGGTTAGGTTAGGTTAGAATTGTGACCAACCGCGCGCGAGCCGAGCGAGCGAAGCGAGCGGTGCCGCGGAAGAGGCCGGCGAGTGCTACTTCTCAAAGTAATCATTGTTTTATTCCTAAAACCAACATTTACCAGTCCACGTTGGTAAAACCTAGCATGTACTGAATTAGAATGGTAAAAGCCCGAAAAAATCGCCCCATTATAATAAATACTTACATTTACCAACCTATGTCGGTAAATCTTAGGTTTTACTGGAAAGTCTTAAGATTTACCGCAGTTCGAGCTTTTACAGTAACACATGAATGAATGTCTCCTTTTATTATAATTCCAAATAGTATACGAGTATGAGCAGTTCTAAAAACAATTTTCAATATCAATAATATCAACCATTCAAGTTGTAACCATACGGTGTAAAATATTTTAGTTTTCAATTCCTCCAAAAAAAAAAAACATTTTACAACCAAATTAACATTCCACAAATTAACACAGCCATGTTGCGGCGTTGAAATAACCCATCAAATCGTATGAAATAATGCTAGCAACCAGAACGCGGCAATTATGACGGCGTGCTCGTTTCGCACCTAATAATATATGCAATTAAGTTAATTGGGGCGATGTCGCGGGCACATGTACTACTAGTTATTAGTCGCAGGTGCTAAACGTTAATTTTCGTGGTTCCCACGAGTTCGAGGCTGCGCTTTGAGATGCGTTCTGTGACGTCATGCGTCCTATGCTGCATGTGGCGTGTACGGTAGAGAAGGTTGGCAAGCAGTTGCTTTGAGGCTTTCAAGGTACAAAGTGGTTACCTTTGCTTTTAAATTACACAGTAAAATAAGATTTGCTAACCTCATTTATAAAGTACTAGCGGCCCGTCCTGGTTTCTCACGGGCAATAAATATAGCATATGTTACTCAGGGTGAATGTAGCTTACCAATGGTGAAAGAATTTTTGAAGTACAGTAGGTTATGAGTTTATACAATAGAAACATACACACAAAAATACAATTTTTCCCCTATTTATACAATAATATTAGTGTAGATTTATAAAGAAGTTAATTACAAAATATCATTCTTTATTACACTCATTCATTCATGTTACTTTCTTGAAAAAAAGCTCAAGTAACACTCGATGCTAGGTAGTTGTTGTTTGTTGGCAGTTCTAACTTCAAACAATTTCCTAACTATAGAATACAAATCGTTACTTACGTAATTACTTTTACTTGTTTATAATTACGGGTGTTACAGAAACCGTTATTTTCGAATCAGAATGTAATAAATTATTTATTTAAACCCAATACACATCAGAATTTCGTTCAATAACTATAAAACGTTTTGGGAACACATTTATTGTGCGTACAATTAAGGAGTGGAATTCCATAACGGAGTCTGTGTTTCCTGATAGCTACACTCTTAACTTACTTAGAGTGAAGACATGGCTTAAAGGATTTTTTTTATTGTGCATATGCATCTGAGATAGTGGTAAAACGCGAGCCATTTGACCACTATCTCATCCGATGGTAAGCGATGAGCGCGCTTGCCTAAAAATAATTATTTTATGAAAGACTTTTCTGAAGCACACAACGTGTTAACTAGGCAATATTCGTAGCCATAAAAAACCAGCTGTAAACTAAGTTGATCATCAAGTTGTTGTTGATTATCGTCAGTGTGTCCCGCTGTCAGCCGTGGTGTCACGTAATGAACCGGCGCTGGCTGCAGGCGTCGCGACGCGCCTGGCTTTTTATCAATATTTGTACTGCGAGACTGCGTGGGGTAAAGCTCATTGAGAGTAATTTTTTTGTAAATATTTTACTTATCCATGAAATGGACAGGCGGACGGATTCTTGTGTAAGAAACAAATAATATTTTCTTTTGGCAGTCTAGTACAATGACTAAAATTTTCTGTATGTATGTCCGGAGGACCCGCCGCGGCCCTGGAGTCCGTTCCTTTATGTGGTGCCGAACACAACGACGTGGAACCGCGCCTGACCACGAATGAGATGGTGGGATGACCTGGATGTCTTCCCTAAGAATTAGAAAGAGAAAGCGTGGAACCGTGATCCAACCTATGCCGAGTAACAACACCACGACAACAACAACACCCAAAAACACAACAACACAACACATACAAAACAACAACACAACACGGACAATACGGGCTAGCTATAAAATAAATAACAATAATAATATTATTGATTGGCTCCATCACGTCATCTTCACGTTTGCTTCCAAGTAATTGTTTAATAAGGCTTTTTTTAAGCATACAACGAAGGTTTAACCATACAATTTTCGCATTTTGTGAAATCTAGAGCTTATTTACTAATTTCTTACTGCATGAACTCCGCTAAAACCAACTAACCAATCTCATCTCAAATACCTTATTCCTTTTGTAACTCCAGACTAATGAGAACTAAAGCAAACTGAAACTTTTGATTTATAAGTGTTCTGTAGCTTCAGTGTTGCTACTGAAGCCATTGTGGCTGTTGGCAGCCTCGCTCACGTACCAGGAGCTAAGGACCTACTGAGAAATTAGTTTATGCGGTACCTACACTTCATAGTTTCCTGGTACAACTTGAACTAAGATGCGAAGGTGCTATTGTTTAATGAAATGTGTGCTATTGTTGCTTATAGAAGTAGTGGTAGTGGCCTGAACATAGCTTTTATATAAACAAAATCAACACGAAAAATAAGAAACACAGCTTTTTGATAGTGCAGAATCAAACTAGTTCTGAAAGATCTGCAGTAGTCTTTGAAACCCTGTCTTACCAGTTGCAGGTCTAGAGTTCAAATCCAGGCAGTCTAAACTTTGTGTAATTTATTACATCGACACTGCTCTTAAAATTGTGACGGAAAGCAGTCAGGAAGCGGGTCAATATTTAGATGACATGTGACAGCCACCAATCCGAACTTTTTTTTTAGCAGTGCGAAAATCATCGAATGACATCCCCCGATCTTACGTGGAGCGGGAGATAGTGTCAGACTTTTACTGACTAAAAACCCACTCTTGATCCTTCTTTGCCTTTCATTCCGGGGCTTGAGTTATCTTTCGAATTAACCCTGCCCCAGTAGGCTTCGACCCAGCTGTGCCCCTGCTGTTGCTGACAACTCCTTGAGGTACGCGGGAACAGTGCGCGCTGTCGACGACTTGGGCTCGGTCCGGACAGTTACCGGACGGTCGGACAGCGAGCTACCCATTGCTCGCCGTCCGCAAGCCCACAACTACGGTGGCTGGAAATCGGGATCAGAATTCCGGCGGTGGCTGGGGCGCTGTGAGCGCCGACGTTACCTGATGCGATGGGCCTCCTCTTTTGCTAGCATTACTGCTTCGCAGAAGGAGGCGACCGCCTGCTACTCCTCCTCGCTCTGGACCATGGCACCAATCCGCACTTGATTTGCCAGATCCATTACTGCCCCTTCTGTTTCTTAAAGAGGATGTGTGCGGGCCGTCAGTAGTGTAAATTACATGAGTAGTGTAAAACTAGCTGTGGCCAGCGTCTTCAAGCGCGACAGTAGAAAATGATCCCAAATTAACTTAATCCCGGGTTAACAAGTATCCTATATGATATTCCAGGACAGGGTCTTCCCATGCACCAAGTTTCCATAATAGAATTTAAAATTCTTGGTACATACATCGACCAATTATTACTTGTAATTTTTTATTGGCTATAAAAATAGTTTTTCTTGCATTCTTTGGCTCCAATTCATATAACTCACCCCCCCCCCTCCACACACACACTCACAAACTTTCATCTATAAAATATTAGTGTGATTACTCTATCTAGTGATTATATAGCAGTAGCAATCGTAATAAATGTGTTTTGAAATAATTCAACAAAAATAAAATCACAGTACATTCGTATACTTGAATTCCCACTAATTAACTAGATACTTATCCCCGCTTTCGTCGTCGCATATTCAGCGACCTCTGGCTGGTAATTATTGAGTAATTATCGGCTCCTCGCCACGATGCCGAACTAATGATAAGTTCGCTCATTATACAGTCCTGGGACCTGGAAATATTACGGAATGATGTAGTATTTTAATGTCAGAATCTCTGATTCTGAGATTCTTGATCTGATTCATGTCGGTGCACAAGCGGCAAATTTATCAGAATCATCTAGCTTTTCCTCATATATTTTGGGGCCGACTTCTACTCTGTTTTTTTTTTTTGAGAAATCACCCAATGACTTCTTTTCGTCTTCTGAGAGTAGGAGGGTTGGTCAGGTTTTTGACCAATCCACACCTATGGACCTTCTTTGCCTTGCATTCCAAGATCCCGGGGTTCACTTTCGGAAGTCAACTCATGGGCAGGCTTCGGCCCTGCTAGGCCTCTGTTCTGCCGATATCTCTTTGAGTTATCTACACGTGGAACACTCGACTGACTGGAGTGTTCCACGTGTACCGTATAGTTGTGTCGGACTGTTACCGAGCGGTCGGAGGTTTTAATCGTTCCAGTTTGAATTTATTCATGACAAACAAAAATACAAATCTTTCCTCTTTATAATATTAATAGATATAAATTATTCGAAAATTTTGAATTTGTTTGTTTGTTTGTTTTGAAAATGTTTGACTTGTTGCTTCTGTATTTAATCAAAGGAAAATTACTTGTTAACATATAATAAGTACCTAATATTGGTACAATTATGTACCTACGTGTATCTTACGGAGTTTATAATATACATACAAACATGTTGTGTAACAATTCAGTAAATTCAGAATAAAAGCTCCTAGAGGATTGACCGATCGTATTTAGGTCTTCAATGAAGTGCCTAATGGCTATCCTTAGGTTACATGTGAAATTCAGCGTTATTGCGTGCTTTTACTGGGCATAAGGGCAAGGGTTGGCCGATAATAGGCGTTGAAATTTGACGTCCTCAGAAATCGGGTGAATCAAAGTTGTGTGAGCAGTGTGATGATTTTTGAACGGGTATATGTAGAAATAGAATTTGGAAATAGGTTAAGTACTTTGTCTTTTTTAAGTCATCACATTTTTACTGCCTAAAAATACACCTGTCTTTCAGTTACCGACTGGTTTCTAAGACCACGAATTTCCTTTTTAGAAAATATCTCAGAGCCCCTACGGTTTGCTGACATCTCTTTGAGCAACGTGGGGAACACTACGCACTGTCGACAACTAAGGGCTCGGACCAGACGGTTATCAAATAGATGGCTGGACAGCGAGCTATCAATTGTTCGTCGTCTGAAAGCCTATATCCTGGTACCTTTGTAGTCGGAGTCGGGGTCGCGGCGGCTGTGAGGATGTCGGTTCTTTCTCTTGTGCAGCTGTTTCCGTCGCTAGCATTACGTCGTCTCGTCTCGACTGACCAAGTCTGAACCAGAGCCTGACACGGGAGATCATCGCCGTCGATTGGCCCCACGAGGATACGGCGCGGTGCTCCACCAAGGCGGAGCACATCTCCACATCCATCGGATTCCCGCGACTCTAACTAGGCCATCGGTCCACCTTGTGGACAGCGCCAACGCTGTATCTTCCAGTCTGCGGTCGCCACTCTAGAACCTTTGGGCCCTATTGACCACCAGTCCGGCGAGCAATATGTCTAACCCACTGCCACTTAAGTTTAGCGATTTTTGGGATATGTCGGTAACTTTGATTTTCCTGTAATTTTCATTCCTAGTGTGATCACGTAAGGAAATTCCGAGCAAAGCCACCCAGAGGGCAATGGATTGCCATTGCCCTCTGGGTGACTTTAAGCCTTCCGATGAGGCCCATTGTGAGCGACCACGTTTTGGAGCCATATGTCATCACTGGCAACAATGGTCATAAACTTTCGTCTCGAGACACTGGCGTTTCGTACGAGAAATTACCGCGCAGCTACTCGAACGCTGCCCAGCCGAGTCCGATTTGACGATTGAACTATAAAACAATAATCAAGCTTACTGTTTCATTTAATATGACATATCTTGAAGATGACTGACATGGATTCAGAATAAAAGAAATCGTGGAGAAACTTTGAAGTCTAAAATCGCCAACCCGTCTTGAACAAGCATGTGATCAATGCTCGTGCCTTATCTATAAAAGGAGAGACTAACTACCTGACATATCAGCGCACAGCCGAAACTACTGGGACTAGGAGCGTGAGGTTTTGCACAACGTTTACTTTTATGACGTAAGCAGTAAGGATATTAAGGGGATCCAAATTTTTTATCGAGAAACCTACTATTACGCGGACGAATCCGCTGGCAGAAGCTAGTCTTTATAAAAGAGGCTTTTCTTAGCCCCGCCAAAGTTAGTTTTTTATAAATGTTACAGAAAACGAATAGTGCTAACTATAATATAATGCTAAATATACATAACATATATATACACGTACTGTTAACATAACATGCGTCAAACTCCTAACAACAGATACATCGATCCTTTAATACTACAGACATCTTACATAACCAGCGAAGCGTATTAACATAATAAGAACAACAAAAAAATCATATTAATATTTGTACCAAGGGTTCAGATTCCTGAGGGATCAAAGGCGAAACGGGAACTCCTGAACACAGGGCAAAATAGAAAGGGGAAGGGGGTTTATGTAAATTTTGCCAAAGTAACATCTGGCTCGGGCCGATGCCCGTAAAAATAACGGAGACGCTGATTGTCTTCTCAAATATACATATTTCATTATGTGACTGTTTCTTTGCTGTTTGTTTGTGATGTCAGACTGACAAACTTCTTGATAGGAGTTTGACGGAATTGGCTTGATCTTTTGCAGAGTTTCGTCAATCAAAATGGTGTGTTATTTTAGTAATATTTGCTGATAACTTTTGGCGTTATAGTGTTAAGAGATCAAACATAAAGCTTAGATTTATTAAGATTTTGTAATACCTCGAAAGGCAAGGTGAAACCTTACAATATTCTATATCTTAATTCCAGTTGAGTAGTGAATGTATTGTGTTTTAGTGGCTAATTCCAATTAAGTATTATTTTGTTAATTGGTTCAGAGAAACACTTCCTTCAGTGAATTATTTCTTCATCATTTCATTAGTACCATAAAGCTATTGAAGTACCAGCAACCCCTAGAGGTTCCGATGTTGCAAGTTATTATTATAATTTTATACTCAAGAGTTCACTTGGTAGGTTTGTTACGGAACGCGATTTGAACTAAAATTAGAAGTAGCCTCAAGAAATTACGCCATAGCAGTATTGTGTGGGAGGAAACAAAGTTCAGACAATATGTTACAATGTACCTTCGTTGCTTATATAAATTGTGGTCTTTCAGTACAAATTAAGGCTCACGTCCTGAGGCTGAATTATTCGGTTGCGTCAAAGGCTCAAATGTTCTTGTTGGGTAACAAATTAGTTGAGCTGAACAAAACAAGATATTCTAGGCATTATTGGTTTCAGCCACGAAAGAACATTCCATCACATTCATGCACACATGAATTACATCGTCGTCGACGACAATGTGTTTCAATCGAAAAATAAATTTTACGTATGGTTGATTAATTAACTTGTAAAAACTTGAATTCATTCTGGCGAGCAACGGTGGTACGATCACGTTTCAACGGCTGAGTAGGAACTACGTAGCTCAGCGAGTAGCAGAGCAAGTAGCGGAGCGAGTAACGAAACGAGTACGAGATCAAGAAGCAAGGCGAGTGGCGCAGCGAGTAGTGGAGTACCGTCAACTTCATTCGTAAAAATCTTTTTCTTCTGTACTCGTACATATATGTTACCTAACTTCTTAAAAGCGGCTTGATCGATTTGAATAAAATTTTATATGTACGTTTAAATACCCTTCCTGGATGGTTTGAAAATACAATTGGCCTAGACTTATTCGTCAACTCGCTTAAGCGATTCGCGCGACGCGAAGCTGGCAACTTCCGATTTCACCTATTTTTTCTGTCGTCAACTCGCTCAGACTTAAAAATCTGACGTATTTATGTACAGTCAGCTGAAAAAACTTCTTATAAAATGGGTTCCTACTAAAAATGTATTAGAAATTGTATTCGACTTGAGTTTAAAATAAAACACGTATCGTTTATGAGAAAGACATTTAATATAAATCAACATGACAATAATGTAATATTGCATATTTGCCTATTAATTACCAACAATATCACAAATGACCAATAAGTAACCAAAGTTAGCGTACAAATACTAATTAATGTTGGAAATACACGTGAGTGAGTGAACATGCAGTATCGATACGTCATTTTGTGTCACAAAATCAAGAGCGCCCACACGATTAACAAAATCTTTCTTGGAAGCGTTCCGTTTCACGATTAACCTATGTCCTAAAAGTTGCCCTTTGCGTTCTAGGACTACGGGTTTCCTTTTCTGAAATTTCCCGGGGTCCTAGCTTGCGGGCTTCGGTTCTACTGGACTCCTACGGTTTGATGACATCTCTTTGAGGAGCACGTGGATCACAACGCGCTATTGACGACTGGGCTCGGTCCGGTTAATTACCAGACCGCAAGCCTGCGTCTACCGTGGCTGGTCGTCGCAGTCGGAATTTCGGCGGCCGAAAGACCTTCGGCCTCCTTCTTTGTTAGCTTTACTGCTTCGCAGAAGGAGACGATCGCCTGCCATTCCTCCTCGCTCCGGACCATAGTCTGAACCAGGACCCGGCGCGAAAAGTCGTTGCCACAAATTCCCTCCACGAGGACACAGCGGTGCTCTGCCCAAGCGGGGCACACCTCTACCGTGTCCTCGGGTGATCCACCGTGTCCTCCAGGTAGTTCACACAATAGTGATACCCGGGCGTTACTTCCGTCTGAATCCGATGCAGGAACCTCCCGAACTTGCCATGTCCGGTGAGGACCATGCAGGTGTAGGTAACATGAGAAAGTCAAAAGTAATGTTTTCAAAGTAACTTGGGTATCGTGTACCATTGGCCGCATCCTACTGGCCTCATTCCTCACCTTTAACATAATATCCTGAAATCTAAGTAGATAACCGGTATAGCCAGCGTGAACAAAGCCGCGGGCAATAGCTAGTTATTTTTAGTAATTGTTTTCAACCTGTTTTTATTTGACTGTACTTTATACGTTTGAGCGAGATGACAACAGAAAAAGTAGGTGAAATCGGAAGGTGCCAACTCGCGCGGACTCGCGCGAATTGCTTAAGCGAGTTGACGAACAAGCCTTGGCCTCAGTAGCCTCAGTAGGTGGAGCTGCAATCGGGTTTGTAATTTTTTTCCGATGAAAATTCTGCTTTTGGGCAGGATATCGTTTGTAGGGACTGTAAAAACTGTTGGGCTAATAAACTCGTAAGTATTTAAATTTTGGAAAACGCAATATGATTATAAAACTACGATGATGATGTCTGTTCACTTATTACTTTATTTATTAAACCTAAAGCGAACGCTGGCGTTCGCTCTCTCATTGTCTTTCTATTGTATCTCTAATTAAGGTATTCGAAAGGTTAATTCAGATATATAAAATTAAATAACAGGTTTCAATCTTCAAATCAATTAGTCTCGAAATAAATAGGCGTCGAAGAGATCAGACTAAAGTCATTCTCTATAGCCTAACTCAACTCCTTTCAGCGTATACACTCCCGACCTTGCATAGCGAGCTAACAAGACTGAACTATTCAGTCTCGAAAACAAATACCTATTATTTAGCCACAAAGCCACGTAAGCAATACTTGTCAAGAACCCAAGACTTCACGAATTTATTTGCTTTGCCTGAGGCGGTTCATAATTGGTGAACGAAGGTACTCGTATTATCGGCCACACAGGGTGCCACTGTGTCTGTGAATCGTCTAGGCTCTGTCAGATCGTGTCAGACTGTGCTCAAGACAAGGTCAGTAGTATTAATTACTCTGTGGTCTGTGTGATCTTTTTGTTCTTGCTGGAAAACAATGGTGGGCTGCTTTTGAAGTGGATTTAAATTGAGTAATTAAAGGATTTTTGGTGAAGTATTGGCCAGCTTTGTCTCACAAGAATTTAAAGCTCTGAGGTTGAAGCTTGGTTTAGTATTTAAACTCTGAAAAACTTGCTCTTTTTGATTAATTGGCGAAACTTCACAAAAATATTTTTTGTTGTGTATTTATTGGCATTTTTCTTGCTTTTAATAAAAATAGGACTGTACAACTAAGATTATCCTGATACCGGTAGTGTTCTTCACTCCTCAAGCACCTTAGGATATGTTGCCCTCATGCTGCTACTTTGTGCTAGCAACTATTGGTGGTGGACCATTTCTTGGGTGTGTAAGTCCCCCCTTACCTTTTTATCGATGTATAAAAATAAATTAATTAAGGCCTATGTCCAACAGTGATCGTCTTTTGGCTGAAATGATGATGATGATGATATAAATTAATAACATTGCTCAGGCGAGAGTCAGTGCCGTGTCAGTCAAGTTTTTTACCGACTAATAAGAAGAAGGTTTTACGATTTCTCCGTCAATTGTTTTTTTATTATTATTGATAGGCTTGCGTTTGACCTCTATCTCACCCGATGGTAAGCGATGATGTGGTCGACGATGGAGCACGCTTGCCTAGAAGTAACCTATTCACTCTCGACTTAAAGACTCCAAGTTGTAGCTATCAGGAAACACAGACTCCGGCAGGGAATTCCACTCCTTGGCTGTATGCACAATGATGTGTTCCCAAAACACTTTGTGCGTATGGGTGGGATGTCTACCATGTACCGGTGGCGCAACGCTATGTGATTGATTTTAAAAAAAATGAAAATTGATGATTGAATATTTTTTTGGCTCGCCTCTCAATCGACTCCAGCGCATCACGCTGGTATTTGGCAGATCCATCCCAAAGATGAGAACAGTACACCACACACGATCGAACTTGGGCTTAATAAAGATTGAGCACAGCTGCTCAATCTTTATTAAGCCCAAGTCCGACGTGAAATACCGTCTCACCTTTGCTAAGAACCCCAATTTTTTGGCAGCCAGTTGAGTCTTTGGCTCGATGCATGAGCCGAAATTGAGAGTAGATGACAACGTAACCCCAAGAAGCTCAAGGCCGCCGGTTATCACAGAAAGATGGAGTCGGGTGGAATTGGCTCCGTTTAGCGGAAAAAAGACACGCGTGGGTTTCAGATGCATTGAACTTGACCAGATTGGCGTCGCCCCCATCGGAGACCGCCTTTAAGGACGAGTTCAAGCGTTTAACCATAGCCTCTCGGAATGACTGGATCTGTGACCCACTAGCTCGTGCGTCAGACACATATCTCTCAGCAACAGTGCTGTCGTCTGCATACCCAACGATACCGGGTTTAAGTAGATCATTTATGTGCAGCAAAAACAGTGTTGCCGAGAGCACTGACCCCTGAGGGACCTCGGCATTAATACCCATTTGACCGGACGAGCAGCCATCAATGACCACTCGTATGGATCGATCCCTCAAGAAGTCTGCGATCCAATCACACAGACCAGAGGGTAAACCGAAGGAAGGAAGCGCTTGCCTTTGAGAAATCAAGGGAGATGTCAAGCTCTTCTCTCCAGATGTGAGTGCATACGCTAGAAGATCCCCAGTAGACCGGTTTTGGCGAAAACCGTATTACCGGTTACTGAGGACGTCGTTAGCTTCTAGGTATGCCAGAAGCTTCCTGTTAAGCACCCGTTGCATACTCTTACAGAGGACGGACGTGAAAGAGATGGGTCGGTAGTTTACCGGGTCAGTTCGACTGCCCTTCACAGGCTGCACGTTAGCTTGCTTCCAAGCAATCGGCACTTTTCCAGTCTCATATGAGAGGCGAAATAGGCGTGTCAAGATCGAAGACCAATTTTGATGATAATGATGACTTTGGAAATTGACAATGAGTTTTTTAATTAATATTAGCTTATCTTTATCGTTGGTGTCAAAAAAACGAAGAAACAAAATCAAACACCGGTGTTTCTGATTTTCCAATTTTTTGTATATTTTTATGGAAATATGTAGGTCGTATTAAAATAAAAATAGTTTCTTTTACTTTTTTCAGTCATCTTCTAAATGGATATGAAGAATATCGTCTGGATGGCCGCTAGCCACTATCTAAGTTACCCTCAACGTTGTGTGACGTCATAAACCTTCGCGTCGACTTGTTGGTGGGTCTCGCGGGACGACTCGTGCAGATCTATGAGCGCCTGGTACCCGCACGCGTTGTTTCTAACATGAGGAGTATGTTGTGATACCTAAAGATTCCTTTATAAAAGTAGTAAACTAGAAAAAAACAATAACTAATATACTTTTGCCAAGTGATCAGATGTTTTCATAAAGCGAAAAATTCAATAGAACGTCTTACCCATAACTTTTTATGAGACGCGAAGGTCAAGGGGGTTTCAAAAATATATCACACTATTTGCACGTTCGAACAACTGAACGGATTTGAAAGTTTAGGACATGGATCATGTCATACATAATAATTTTTATCCCTGGAGTGAAACATAATTTGGATATTTTTCACGAGGGCGATATCTTTAGCAAAATCTGTTAAAAAATAAATATGTTAAAAAGAGTAATTGCTACTACTATTACAGTATTAAATCAGCTAATTCAAATCAAAAAAATCAAAGGATTAATAAAGTTCAGAACTGTCATCATCTCAGGTCTGCTAAAACTTCTGGACGCGCATGTGTCTCATAGAAAATGGCACGTCTCTTTAAGAGCTGATCATGAGCGATGTCCTTATCAGGGCTAGTGCGAAAGCGCACCATAAACCGGCCCCGTCGACTTGTTGGCGACTCCGCTGGGAATACGACGAGCTCTTAAATCTACGCTCTCCTGATATTTCACGTCTACGCACTGAGAAGGGGAAACGCCAATGTCTTAATGTATTAAACGTTGGTAATCAGAGGCCTTATCATGACGTGTTCAAATTTCAAGCGTGCGAGTGAGAAAGAGAAATGGAGCTTTAAATCATATACTATATTATTTTTAGTATATAGTTTGTTTAGAATCAGTAACAGAATCGATTCCAATAGTTTTTACACCATGGCATATTTTTCCCAAAAATATTTAAAAAGGTCACAACTTGGGCACTACCGACACTAAGTACAACGCAGGTCACGGCAAGTCATAGCGGGCATTAGGAGTCAGCGCATAGCTGGGTGCAAGTGCAAAACAACCTCAGTCGCTTGGATGGCCAGTTGACTATGTATTTTTTCTGACATAACAAGCTTATAACTCTGTGATTTTTCATGATACAGTTATGAAATTTTGTACATAGATTATTTATATAAAAATACTATTTACGTGTGTCGGGTTTCACATATTATATGCTCCGCCTCTCCGTCCTTGTACAGTTCAGTTTAGGTCATCAAATGAATAGCAAATTTTTGTGGGGCCTCGAACTTTGATACTGTATCTTGATTACCTTTAAATTAACTTGACCCTTTCTAAAGCACTATCATTTTTCTAATAGCAGTTTATTTTTATCTTTGGAAGCTTTAATCTAGGTACTAAAACTGACCAAAATTGACTCATAAATACTCGTACTAGGGCTTAAGTCTCGACTCCTTGACATTAGGATCTATTGTCAATAAACTGAAGATACTGAAATAACCTACCCTTCACTATTTACATTCTGAATTGTTGTTTATTACTTTTGGACTTTATGCAACGATATTGACCATAATTTTATTGGTAAGCGCTTCGTAAACTTAAAGTTTTGAAATAAAAACATTATCCTGCTTCTGAGGCAGTCAAGGAAAGGTATCGTTTAACAGCTAAGGTATGTCTGTTAATAATGTTCCTGCAGCTGAGACACAGCCTACTCTCTGTCAGAGGGAACTGTACGGCCACTGATTAAATAGCTTATCACTGGACCATAATGCTTAAATACCTTGGTGTTATCTAATAGCTTATTTTTTAATTGATTAACTTGCGCTAGACCGCTTTTCTTACCTGATAGTAAGCAATGTTGTGGACGATGAAACACTTTTGCCTAGAAATTAGATTCCCAGATTGTAGCTGGTAGGAAAAACCGACTCCAGCAGAAAGTTCCACTCATTAGCTGTACGAACAATATATGGAGAAAGTCTACTCCGGAGCAAGAAGCAGATACCTTCTTCTGCGCAGCAGTAATGCAAGCGAAGGAAGTGGCGGATAGCGTGAAAGAGAAGATATTTTTGCGTCTCACCCATGAATGTGAACAGTGAACAATTCACCGTCCGGTAAAGGTCAGGCCCGGCTCGACGGTGCGTTGAGTCCTATGCGCGTCTCAATGATCTATCAGCAGAATTAATGGTGCTTACTAGGGCCGATGTCTGCAAGGGCTGCGGGTTTCTTAGAAAGAGCCAGTCCTGGAACGCAAAGGATAATTGAAAGAACACAGGAGGGTTTTAGTCAGCTAAGATCATTTTCTCTTCATTCAGAGAGAAGTTATTTGAAAACTTGTTGCCTAAAACAAAGTACAGTTTTAATACAATGTTTGTATTTTCAAAATTATATGTATTACGTTATAAAGTTGTAATAACTAAACACGCTTCTAATTCCGGCACCACTACATCCGCAATACATCTCGTATTCTTCACACCTTTCAGCTGACCCTTCCGCGGGTGTCAGTGAAGGATTTATTAAGTACCCGCAGCCAGGCGGCCATAATGGAGCAAATGAGAAGGGCAGCAGCTACACCCGGCTCGGCGGGAATCAATTAGTGAAGGTAACGTGGGGCGAGACTTCCGACGACGTCTGAGATGAAGGGAAGATCATTTAGGCAGCATTGTGATATAATGAGTTATTTGTCTTAGCTTTGAATTGAGGAGGATGACCAGTAGATGTATGAATGATTATTGTCTTACTTGATATGTTTGTTACCAATGTGTATATATCTGTAGCTGGTAGGTAGATGTTGAAATGATGCTGCTGCTTATAAAGTTAACTTAAACAGATAATTATATTAAACGGACCAAAAGTTTAGACATACACAGGAGCGAGAAAGCACACGCTATGACCGCTAATCGTGTACTGAATTCTCGACTAATATAAATTAGTGAAAAGAGGCAGAAATGCACGAATAAGCATTAGTGCATTATTAGTGTAAGGTTTCACCGTACAATGTCCGTTCTAGTGTTTAGTGCTAGTGTGGAGCCCCTTCCCAGGATATGCGTCACCTCATTTCCTGCCCAGCTTGCACAACTACCTGCACCTTCTACGACTTATGCAAGGAGTGAAGACAGAGTAGTCCAGTTGGCTAAATATTGGTCGGACCAAAGAGTCAGATCAACACAAAAGAAGAAGAGTATATTTAGGATATTCATCGAGATCACAATAAGATACGTCAATGCGGAAATAATTCATTTAATTAAAAATTTATTGAAATTAATGAAACCAGAATTGTTTAAATTATAAACCATTAGAATTACATTTATTATTAATGTATTTGTTGTCTAGTTATGTAGAATTTAAATACATTAAGTTAAAAATTGAATCTATAATTACAAAGAGCATTTTAAATGTGGTGTTTGCATGTAATTAGTTGTGCAGTTAGATTTAAGACATAGTTACTTACATATTTCTATTTGTACAATAGCTGTAACAATCGTTGGTTAAACTTAATTATAATATAATAATATAATAATATTCCACAACTATCACACAACGCCGTCTAGTCCCAAGCTAAGCAGAGCTTGTGTTATGGGTACTACACAACTGATAAACATACTTATATATTTCTAAATACATACGTATATTATCGATAAATTACACCCAGACACAGAACAAATGA
Organism: Mythimna ferrago; assembly: GCA_910589285.2. NCBI lineage: Eukaryota > Metazoa > Arthropoda > Insecta > Lepidoptera > Noctuidae > Mythimna > Mythimna ferrago. The sequence goes on from OU342683.1 coordinate 27,818,126, forward strand.
TTATGCTCATCACACAAACATTTGTCCTGGGTGGGAATCGAACCCACGACCTCCGGCATAGCAGTCAGGGCCACTAACCACTAGACCAACAAGCCAGTCAAAAATTATATTTCCAAAACCTGCCTACAAGACCTTTTTTTTTCATTAAAATGTTTGCATTTATGATGCGTCATAGATGTCGCTGCAGTGTGTCATTTCAGCAAAAAAACCCTCTCCTCCGAACATTTAATCAACCAAGTGCGAACCCCTCCTCACTATAGTGCGTATCACTTACTCTAGCATTGTCCCGATTTACGGTAATAGAAATATGAGTTAGTAAGCGTGCGGTGGTGGTGGTGGAGGCTGAGGAGAGGAGGCCTTATCTCTTGTATGTACTTGCAGTGATCTCCGATAGCGCGCTTATTGCCAGCCTCCAGCCGGAACAAATGGCTCTCTGCACCAATCATATCTGTTCCAATACGTGTGTTCTTGAGTATGGAGATAAGATAGAGCGCTTGTTTTGTTATTGGTAGGTAGCTTATAATTAGACTTTTGATGGTGCCACTGCTGGGACTTAGGCATCCTCTCTAGGAGAGGGAATGGGTTGTAATCCACTACGCGAGCGCAGTGCGAGTTGCTGAATATCAATTTTCTTTTTTTTATGGTGGGAAAAAATCATCCAATGACAACCCCCGCTCTTGAGCGGAGCGGGAGATAGTGTCAGACTCTTACTGACTAAAAGACCCACCCCGTTCCTTCTAGCCTTCATACCGGGGCTCGAGCGCCCTTTCGGATAACCCTGGCCCCATTAGGCTTCGACCCGGCTGGGTTCCTGCTGTTGCTGACAACTCCTTGAGGCGCGCGGGAACAGTGCGCGCTGTCGACGACTTGGGCTTGGTCCGGACAGTTACCGGACGGCCGGACAGTGAGCTACCCATTGCTCACTGTCCGCAAGCCCGCGCCTACGGTGGCCGGAAATCGGGATCAGAATCCCGGCGGCGGCGATAATGCCGTTGCCTGATGCGTTCGGCTTCCTCCTTTGCGAGCATTACTGCTTCGCAGAAGTCGGCGACCGCCTGCCACTCCTTCTCGCTCCGGACCATGGCCTCAACCAAGGCCCGGCACGAGAGGTCTCTGCCTATATCGCTGAATATCACATGGCTTCGAATTTTTGGTTCTTGGATATGTCGGTTTTTACACGATGGCTTGCTTCATCGTTTTAATAACAGAGGTGATTAAATAAATTTCACAAAGTATAGCGCCTGACTGGGTTTGACCCCACGACCGGTCACCACGTAAGTCGGGGCAATTACCACTAACTAATCACCACAGGCTCACAGCAGATTTTTTAGTTATTCCTATAAAATGTTTTTTTATACTTCATTTATGATAGGTGTCTAAAATACAAAAATCTAAATAAACATGTATTTTTTATTTAAATGTGCGAACACGATTGTCGTTTTTCATTTATTTTACTCGTTATACGTAGGAAATGCTTCATGGATGAGAAATTTCATTACCATTCGAATACGCGATTTATTTGACAACTGGAATTCCGTAACCACTTTTGGTAGTTGTGTGTCAGTCAAAGAAACCACTGCAGCTGCTTTATTGTTTTTATTTTTATTGCTAGTTTTTATTTGTTGTGGCCCACTTTGTTTTGTAGCTTGTCTTATCAATACTTCCAAGTTAAAAGAATACACTGAAATAAAGTCGTTCTGGAGTGATGAAGATGATTCTTTTGCGCTGTAAAAGATTATGATAATCGAATTGTTGATTTATTGTTGTACGCCGAAAAACCCTGTATGAAATTGTAATTGTAGAGAGGGAGAGAGGACGTGGATGGGATAGACATTGAGTTTCTTGTGATTCGGGGAACGATTTTATTAGTAGTGTAATAATGTTGTGATATCCGCATTAGCAGAATTAGGATTTTCGCTGCGAAAATGTTTCTACGTTAATATGCGCATTCCAAGTACTAAAAAATATTTCAATTGAATGTACTTGCCAAAAATGTTGTTCGTTAAAATATCTAAAAAATACCGCACCTTTAGTTCTACTAAAAGTATTTCTACATCCTTAAACAATTTTAAAAGAGAGATTAACACGTGCCCACGATTCAAGAAGCGACCAGCGCTGGCATTCGACGTGAAGAGTCGCTTTGAGTTAAGACCCTTACAAAGAAAATACCGTCCTCGCCGAAATAAACACAAGTCCTCGCGAAAAACGGCAGAACAAAAGTTTTGAGACCCGCGGTTAGCGCGGCTGAGGATTTCTTACCACGACTCCTGTCTTTTGATGAATTTGAGACTTGTTATGTAATGTCGCGAAGATGGCTTTTGTGGTTCTGCATATGAAGGTAATTGTATTTAAACTGATGAGCAAAAGCATTAACAAGTTTTGGTCTCAATTTGACCGGAATGGAGCAACCTGGAAAGTTTTATTATTGCTTTTGACTAAATCTTAAAAAGTGCAGGTATATAATTATATCATACAAATCTTGCCAATAACTTTCCTGAGCTAGTCTAGATAATACAGCTGAAAGTTGCAGATGCAAAATGCATTACCACATTCGTATAAAATAATAACGTCTCAAAGCTTAATTTAACTGAATCAATCTGTATATTAAAATTTCTATTTTCACTGGTACACATATACGTATTTAAATATGACATTCAATTAATCGTTAATTAAATTGTGATTAGTTAGACTTTATTTTAATTGTATATTTTATGTTATTTAATGATTATAACACATTACAAATTACAACTAATTAATGCAATGTTTTTAATATTTTTGGCGGTACTTTTGCGGAAGTTATTATTTTTTGTACTACATTTTTTTACTACACCATTTTGAGAGATGGGACAATATCCAATGACTTCTTCCGCTGTAGGCTGGAGTCAGAGGGCATGTCAAACTTTTACTGAGAAAAACCCACCAGAGTCTTTTACGCAACACTACACGCCGTCGCTCAGTCGGGCTAGTTTCTTACTGGACAGCTGGACGAAGCTATTGCTCGTGGGCCGCAAGCCCGCGCCTGTGGTGGCCGAGGATCACTCTGTGACTCTCAAAGCCCGGAGTGTCTCGTATAAACATACCCTACGTTCACAAAAAATCTTTTAATATTTGAAGCTTGACTGAATCCTAAAAGATTTCACTCAACGCTTTCAAACCCAGATTATGAAACAAAATAAAAACTCTCTCTAATATTAGTCCCAGGCGACGGTAACTCGAGAATCTTATGAACCGACAGATCTCTAACTTTGACTCGTGTTGATTAAAACAACATTCCTTGTGTCAAACTTGCGTCCTCCACTGAGCTCAAATCTGTGACCTCGACTGAGCACAAATCTGTGTCCTCAACTGAGTACAGAAGTCACTTTCACGCAATTATGCGTTAACCGCGTCTGATGCGAAGCATTTCTGTAACTTTCCTCTTTGGGATTCAGCTTCGAGTTTAAGGGATCTACTCTACGGTATGTTTTTCGTATGTTTCTTGAGTTTGTCTTCTGTAGATGTGTCGGCGGGAAGTTTCTTTATGGTTTATTACTTTACGCTTCTTAGCGATGTTGGTTTTTTGTTTTGTAGAATAAACGGAGGTGTGGTTGGGGTAGAAGTTTGTTTTTGTTGGTTAAAAATAGATCATTTCATATTTTCTCTTTTGGGTTTTTACAGTAAAGTTTTGGTTCCCTTCAAGTCACGCTTTCACTTGTACAAAATAATCCACCAAGAACAGGGGCCTTACCATAGTGTGTTAAAATGTCAGGCGTCCGAGCGAGGAAGAGAAATGGGTCTATATACCTTATACAGCTACATCCTTAACAGTTCAGATTAGGTCGTAAAATGGGCAGCGTTAAGTACTTGTTGTAGGGGCCCAGCATTGAATCTATTGCGTCACAGTTGAAAACAAAGTCCGCGATAACTATTAATAAACCAACGACTTGACAATCACAAAACTTTAAAAAGTTATCACAATGTTTCCTCTGAAAGACAAACCTCAATCTCCCAATCAGGTTTTAACAAAAAAGCAGAAACAAATGAAACGTCAGGAGCGATCAACGATACTCGTCGTGCAAACAACAGGCGTTCAGTTTCCGCCACCTATTCGACTCCAAAAATACCATCGCGCTGGCAAAATAGGTCACCGACAGAAAGGCATCGTGAATAGCAAATACGATGTAATTTGGCGGAGTGGGACGATAATGGCAGACGGAGGCCGCGAGCCGGCCCTACATGACCTTTGTAATCATTCGGATCATTTTTATTATACCTGCCCTTTCCACCTAAATAAATGTTAGTGTAGGCCGCAATAAACGTTTGCTTTTGCATTTACGTGATTTACAACGCGTTGAGCGCGGAATGATGGTCTTATAGTGGGATCTTCACTCTGTTTGTTTGGATGTGAACGGAATTTTAAAATGTTCAACGTAAACATATTACGTAAGGTATCCTCTTGGCTATAATAGCTTGGAGGGATGGGATCGTGTACTGCAGGGGTGGAATGGGTTTATTTACTAAGATTGAACTACGAAAATCGGAATATGTCTCTCACAGTTGCATTTTACCTTTGTTAAGAAGAGTAAGGAACGACGAAGCAAATATAATTTTTGGAGATGGACTGCAGTATTTCGATTTATTGCAGTGGCACAAAGTACCTTTTTTTCAAAACTTTTTTTCAAAATTTCGTACGTGCGTAAATTAATACATTTACGCACGTACGAAATTAATTTCTTTAAGAAAACGTCAGCTGAGCGGGTTCAATGACCTGTATTTAGTAGTCGGCGTTGCCTACAAACTATCTACAGGTTAATACGAGTTTTGAAAAAAAGGTACTTTATTTTTTGATTATATCTTTACAAATCGATAGTGTTTCATGTACCGGATCGACCCTCCACGGGATTAAAACGATTAAAATTTAGCAGTGTATAATATTGATTACAATAAATATATTATCATAATCAAATAACAGATGAGGAAAGAGATTTCTTCTACCGGATCTTAGATCATTAGTTTCACATCGAAGTGGTCCTTCGATTAAAAATTCAGAATAGATCGCTCTCCATACATTACACGGTCTTCGAACATTGTAGCTGATTTTATTCTTAAGTTAAGGATCAGCATTAATTCTGTGCTGAAGATTGATCGGCCCCGTACTGGCGACGGCGCCGGTTTTTTACTTCACTCATTGACTTACCGCTCGGGAACGAGATGAATAGACTGAGAGAATTATGTGTTACTGGATGAGCTAACTTTTATTGAAGAAAGTGATAACTGTTGTTAGACAGCCTTCGCTTATTTGTGAGGTTTTTGTCTATCACGATGAATATTTCAAAACGTTTCATGAAGTTTCTTGAATTCGTTTATCCGGTCTTGAAGATTTGGGTCAGGCAGTTGGGATTTTCTTTCAGGAAAAACTCAGTAGCAACGCGTTGTCTAGATTTGTACGCTTACGCACCTTTTTTTTTTTTTTTTGTTTTCGGGGGGAAACCTTCAAAAGGCGCCCGGACTTTGGGGATAAGTCCGAGGAGTGTGGGATTTTTACCTCACTAAAACCACCCCGGTGATCACCATCAGCACATAGAAGAGGCGCCGTTACCTCTTAAAAGACCATTCCGGAACCCCCTCTGTGCAACGCCTTTTAAGGCACATCCCTGAGGAGACTATACTACGGTCTCCCCTGAGCCTTTTTGTGCACGGCAGCACGTGATCACTGTGCCACCGTCTTCCTTGGAATCACTCGATGGGCGGGCAGAGTCCCCACTCTGCACGTCCGTGTTTCCAAAGTCCCGTCTGCATTAGATGATGCAAGCGGGATTTCGGCGTGTTAGGCAGCGAGGCGGTTGCCTCCCTGACGCCTTCTTCTCCGAGCGGGATCAGCCCTCTCACGGTCCCGCTCAGCCGCCTCCTTCTGGATCATTACGCTCTCACAGAATGAGGCAACTTCCTTCCAGTTATCTGGCTCGGCTAGCATAGCCTTCACTACCGCTGGTAGAGACAGATCCTGCCCGATTCTGGCGACCAGGACTCGTCGCTCAGTGACCCACGCTGGACAGTCTTCCAGGGTGTGCTGTGCAGAATCCATGGCGTTTCCACAATGGTGGCAATTTGCCGTGGCTTCTCGCCCAATCCTATTCAGGTACTCACCGAAGCAACCGTGCCCGGTCAGCACCTGAGTCAGTCTGTAGGAAATGCGCTCCTTTCTTTTCAGCCAGGCTTCGAAGTGCGGCAGGATGGCTTCGACAACGCGCTTGCGCGAGAATTGCGGCTGCTGCAGCCGCTCGCACCACCTCTCGAGCGCGTGTCGCCGTTCCTGCCGTCTCAGCCTTACTACAACGATCCCTGGCACGCTATTTCCATTTTGGCGTATGTCGCGAATCCGGTTGTAGACCCTCGCGTCCATATCTGCCAGGATATCCAGTGGTGGAAAGCGTGCCAGGAGAGTTGCCGCCTCGAAGGATACCGTTCGGTATCCACGTGCGATCCGAATGGCCATTCTTCGCTGCAGACTATTAATTTTTGTCCTGCAGCGACGGACACCTGACAGTCTGTTTGACCACACAGGTGCCCCATAAAGGACCATTGATCGCACGACACCCGCGTAGAGGCGGCGAACTTCTTCCCGAGGGCCCCCGAGGTTGGGCAGCAACCTATGCAAGGCGCCCACTGCCCTTCCAACGCGGGGGACTAGTCGCTCGAAGTGCTCTTCGAAGCCCCACCTACCGTCCAGAGTGAGGCCAAGATACTTTATGTGTTGACCCACCTGGACTTGCGCATCTCCAACTGTCACTGATAAGCTGGGTGGCTCTCTGGTCCTTGGCAATTTGTGGAACACGCTTACGCACCTAGTTACGTTTTATCTTGAATTACGTTACATTATAAGCTATACAGGTATCCTAGGCACTAACAGTATTCTCGCCGGAGGTACTTGTAGGTACTCCCAGCATCGGAAGTCGCAGGACGGCTACCGGCCACCGTAGGCGTGGGTTTGTGGACTGCGAGCTATAGGCAGCTCGCCGTCAACGGCGTGTTGCATTCCACGCTCGGCCTAAAGGGATATCAGCAAAATTGATGGAGTCGGTTAAGGGCCGATGCCGCAGAATTTGCATTAAAGGGCTAAAGGGACACCTCTTCCCACTCCACCTAGACCGGGAGAGTTTATTTTCATATTTTCCTACGTAAAACAAAAGTGCTAACAGTATTTACATGGTCTTCTTTATAATTCAAGCACACTAAAACCACGCAGAAGCGTCAGTACTGTGATTTTTTAAAACAAATTCTATTCAATAAAGCTCTCTTAACAAAAAAGCCGCTTTTTTAACACAAACAGGAATCTTTTTTTCTAAAACAGTCTCTAATTGCTGTTCTTACAACAGTACTGCTATTTATATTTTGCTAGTCGGTAATTGAATTTATTTTTAGGTAATATTTAAGAACGCTGACCTTTCAAATTTGATCGTATTTTTCTATATTGGTATTCATTTATTTATTTTTATGTACATAAAATGTGTCGAGGATAATAATAAGCCTCTTATTTCTAACTCTATGAGTTTTAGTATTTATCTTATTGTACCAGTTGCGTCACATAATGAAGTGTGGGAAATGTTATGTACTCTCCCCCACTGTTCTACGAATGAGATAGTTAGCGAGAGTATCTATTGTTTTCATTCAAGTTTTAAGAAATTTGAGGATTCAGTTAAAATATACGAATGTGTCTACTAAAAGCACGACTGTTTTTAGGATTCCGTAACCCTAACGTAACGTAAAGGGTAAAACGGGACCCTATTACTAAGACCCCGTTATGCGTCTGTCTGCTCATCTGTCACCAGGCTATATCACATAAATCGTGATAACTAGACAGTTTAAATTTTAACAGATGATGTATCTGTTATAATAATAATAATAATAATAACCTGGCAACACTCTAGTAACAAGTCACATATTTTTTCTATTCCATTTTAAATTTGTAAAACTTACTCTTGATCCAAAACAGTGAAACAATTTTTACTTTATATGAAGCCTAAATAATTTTATTATAAGAAAACCTATCTAAATCAAGCAAACAAATAAAATAGTCGATGAAAATAGAAGATTATGAAAAAACACCAAATGACGTCTGTCATAAACGACGTACATCAATCAAGAACAAACTATACCTTTTTTGTCCTATGATGAGTTCCCTGACAGTTCTTGTCTGACAATTATAGTGATGTGACCTAACGAAATTTAATCGATTTTTTACAATAACGAATCAGTTGGCAAAGAAAATGGAATCGGATTACCGATTTTAGATTTATAGATGATAAATGTGAAAGTTTGTATGTGTGTGTGGATGTTTGTTACTCTTTCACGCAAGAACTAGTCTACTAGTCCAAGATCCTAAGGCCGCCTGACGTCATGTATTTTCTGACGAACGAAATGTGGACAATTGAGTACTATTAGTATGTACTAAGAACGCATGCCTACCTGCTAGCTTGCTTAGACGGCCAATTATCAGGTATCAGGTAATCAAGGTACATAAAATTATTACTTACCTCACGTAAATTCTCAAAGCTGATTTTTACGTATTTTGTAGGCAATATCTTTAAAATCAAGTTGCCAATACTCCCAGACGCATTCCGTCGGCCGTATTGTTTAACAGACGCTTTAAAGCTCCCAAAAAATTACATAACTTCACGTAAATTCTCATGCTTGATCATTAAAGTGTCTGTTAAGCAATATGGCCGACGGAATGTGTCTGGGAGTATTGGCGACTTGATTTTAAAGATATTGCCTACAAAATACGTAAAAATCAGCTTTGAGAATTTACGTGAGGTAAGTAATAATTTTATGTACCTTGATTACCTGATACCTGAAAATTGGCCGTCTAAGAAAGCTAGCAGGTAGGCATGCGTTCTTAGTACATAGGTACTAACAGTACTCAATCGTCCACATTTCGTTCGTCAGAAAATACGTGATGTCTGGCGGTCCTGGGATCTTACTCTATACGGATTTTAAAGAAATTTTACAGTAAACCAAAAAACCTGACAAAAACTAAAAACCTGAAATAACGCGGGCGGAACCGCGGGAGACGGCTAGTGGTAAATAAAATGCAGTCTGTATGAAATAATAATTTATTTATTATTCACTGTCAGAACTTGACTCTTGATTTGAACTCGTATCCATATCGGAATCGGAATCTTTTCCAACTAACCGCGATGATTAATTATTGGCCCTAATTCGATTGATCCGGATATATTTATTCCAGTCCTCTGTTATAGTTTTTTGAATTTTTTCTATTACTTTTTTCAAATTTTCTGCCGTTACATGCGATTCCAAGATGGCCGCTCCGATTTTGTCGATTAGTGTGTCGTCGAGTAGTGTCAATCTCTATTGGCAGAAGTTTCGTTTAACGCATTACACATTTTTAAGTTCTATACTTTTTTATTTTATTTACTTAATTTATTAACAGTTAATTATAACCACAATAATTTACTTATTAATTTACGAAAGACAATATTTTTTTTATCATTTCATTTTTATTTTTTTTGCCAGTTTATTTTTTAGTAATCTAAAGTAGTATGCGTGCCACGGAAAAAAATGAACTGTCAGGGAACTCATCATAGGACAAAAAAGGTATAAAGAAATGGAATGAATCGTTAATAATATGTTAACTAGAGCAGCTGCACGACGCGCACGACATCCACCCCCGGGCTCGTCGCTCAGCTCCGCCTCGCCGCCGCCGGACCCCGGATCACCAGTGTCAAAGATTGAGGAGTGCACTGGAGGATGCGTTGTGTGAGTACATGTCGACTCCGACTGAGCTTAGGCCCCGTTTGCCACGGTTACCCATGCACAAAAAAAATAGGGCGCTGGTGTGTGCCTTGGACTCGTTGCTCAAAAATATCTTTGAGAGTAGCGAGAACCTTATTGATACGCACTCAATCTTGTATTGTGGGGCTGTTGCGGCATGTCGTTTAGCCAACATTAAGTTTCCCAATATAGATGGAACTATTCGACCGAAATCTGCTGTACCAGCCTGGCAATGCAGGATTGAGAGGCGTATCGATGAGGCCAGGGTACTCATCGGCAAACTACACTGCTTCAGGGAGGGTAATACACGACCACGAGTGATGCGCTTTGTGAGACGGGCGTTTTTGGGGACAGGTATTAGTCCTCAAGGATACATGTCTCGTGTCACAGAGCGCATCGACTTCCTGAAGCAGAAAGTTTGTGCATGGGCGAGCCGCATTCGGCGGTATAAGCGGCGAGTTGACCGGTACTCACAGAATCGCATGTTCCAGAGCGATGAGAGGTGGGTGTACAGAGCTTGGGAGCGGCCTGAACACAGTGTGATTGACGGGTGCCGCCCGGATGATTTTGCCACGATTACGTTCTGGCAAAACATTTGGTCGGTACCTGTCAGTCACGCTGAGGGTGGCTGGATGCGTGACGTCGAGCGTGTGTGTGAAGCTATACCAGAAATGGAAAAAGTTACCATCACTCCAGAGGATGTAGCCAAAGCAGTTCGTCCGTTACCGAACTGGAAATCACCGGGACCGGACGGACTGCAAAATTTCTGGCTGAAATGGTATAGCAGCTCACACGCGCTCCTGGCGTCGCAATTCCAGTCAATCTTAGAGTCTGGGTCGCTACCAGAATACCTGACAACTGGCATTACCCACCTGCTCCATAAGACAGGTAACCCCGTGGATCCCAAGAACTATAGACCAATTACATGTTTGTCAACGGTCTATAAACTTCTTACATCCATCCTGAGAGAAAAAATTAATATACACATAGAGAATCATCAGATTATTTCTCCCTCTCAGAATGGATGTAGGAATGGATCCCGGGGTACTAAGGAGCTACTCCTCATAGACATGGCCATAAGCCAACAGACTCGTCGATCCCGCAAGGATCTGTCGACATGTTGGATAGATTACAAGAAGGCCTACGACTCTGTTCCACATACATGGCTCATGAGGGTGCTGGAGTTATACAAAATAGATATAACTTTACGCACCTTTCTTGAGTCATGTATGAGGCAATGGAAGACGGTCCTTCGCTATCCAGGATGTCGACCGATCCAGGGGAACGATGAGCCTATTTGGATTAAACGGGGAATATTTCAGGGCGACAGTCTGAGCCCGCTTTGGTTTTGCTTAGCCCTGAATCCTCTTAGCACATTGCTGGAGGATTCAGGACTAGGCTATCGGTTGAGAAGAGGTGGTCAGGTCATATCTCACCTTCTTTACATGGATGACCTGAAACTCTTTGCCCCCAGCACTTTGCAACTGATGGAGCTACTGAAGGTAACTGAAACTTTCAGTAGTGCCATCAGGATGGAATTTGGTGTGGACAAATGTGCAGGCATGCATGTAAAGCGAGGGGAAATTATGGAATCCGAGGGAATTCAACTCCCGGATTCCATACACCTTAGATCCCTTTCCTCGACCGAAACCTATAAGTATTTGGGTATGTCAGAAGCCTTAGGCATTAACAATGCTGACATGAAGCAATCGCTGAAGGAACGCTTCTTTGGCCGCCTGAAGAAGGTATTAAATAGCCTTCTGTCGGGCGGAAATAGGGTGCGCGCCTTCAACGGTTGGGTCATGCCGGTTTTAATGTACTCTTTTGGCATACTCAAATGGACTCAGACCGAACTTGACGCCCTGGATAGGCGAGTTCGTACATTGCTGACGGCAAATCGGATGCATCACCCACGATCCTCGGTGATGAGACTGTACATCCCGCGGAAGTGTGGAGGTCGAGGCTTTTTAAACGCAAAGACCCTACCGCGAGGTGTGCAGTCTCAGAGAATATTTTCTTAAAACCGATGTGGGTATGCACCGAGATGTGGTCGCAATGGACAAGGGACTCACCCCGTTATCCATGGCTAAAGAGGACTGGCATAAACCTGTAATAATGACTACTGATAACCGCAAGGAAATATGGAAAGGCAAGGAGCTTCACGGGCGCTTTTTCCGGGCTCTTCACGAGCCTGATGTAGATTTCTTGGCGTCCGTGGCCTGGTTACGTTTCAGTGACCTCTTCGGGGAAACTGAAGGTTTTGTCTGTGCGATTATGGACGAAGTTATCCTAACGAACAACTACCGGAGATATATAATGAAGGACGGGACGGTTGACGTGTGTCGGGCATGCCACCGTCCGGGTGAGTCTATCAGACATATTATCTCTGGTTGTTCTGGTTTGGCTAGCGGCGAATATTTGCATAGACATAACCAAGTAGCCAGGATTATCCACCAGCAACTTGCTTTGAAGTACAACCTAGTGGATTTAGAGGTACCGTATTACAAGTATGTGCCCGACCCAGTTCTCGAAAATGACCATGTCACTTTGTACTGGGATCGGTCTATCATTACTGACCGGACTATTGTAGCCAATAAGCCGGATATAGTGGTGATAGACCGATCAGCGCGCCGTGCAATGATAGTCGATATCACCATCCCGCATGACGAGAATCTCGTGAAAGCTGAGAAAGAGAAACAAATGAAATATCTCGACTTAGCACACGAGGTTGTCGACATGTGGAGTGTGGACTCGGCTGTCATTGTGCCGATTGTCGTATCCGCCAATGGTCTTATTGCCAAAAGCTTCGACGACCATCTGTCGAAGCTGTCGTTGCGCGGTTGGATCAAGGGCCAGATACAAAAGGCAGTACTCCTCGATACGGCTCGCATTGTGAGGAAGTTCCTGTCTCTGGAGCCCTAACCACCGGTGGACTACTGTTTTTATATTTTTAAATGTTTTTTTTTTTTTTTATATATATATGAAAAATATTTAAAAATATCAAAAATATGTAATATAAGAAAAATAAAGGAGATAATAATAAAATAAATATTTAAGTGGGGCTTCAATACAATTAACATGACTTTTGCCGTTTCTTTTATACGAACGGAACCTTTCGTGCGCGAGTCCAACTTGCACTTGGCCGGTTTTTGAACTCTGAACTATGGATGAAGAAGGGACTGAAGGAGTCTCTTAACCAAAAAGTGATGCGACGAAGTCAAGGAATACCATACCCAGACGACAAAGAAGTCAAAGAGCAATAATAAAAATAGTAACATAAGAATTTTTATAATGGCTCATCCATAATAATTATAACATAGTTTTACATCCATGATGCACATAGAACCCTTTTCCTAGTTTCAACGAAGCGTATACCGACGTACATTGTATTTTTTTCAACACTTTTCATACACAATACATTAGAAAATGTTGCATGGAAGAAGTAAGTTTTCCTTGCAGGTGTGGAAAATAAAAAGAGAACTGTTTGTAATAATATTACTAGTTATTTTCTGGAGCAAAATGTTTATGCTTATAAGCATTGGTCGAGTAATTTTTCTTGTGTTCACACATTTTCCTTTTTACGCGGGTTGAGCAGGATTCCAATCAAGTAGATGAGTCGGCAAGAACGTACGCAAGGCACAAATGTAGTTGGTTCAGCTTCTGTTTCATTTTCACACCTAGTCTGAGCCCGGTCTTTTCATAATTTCATGAATTCTTCTTATGACAAAACTGTATTTTAATCTTTCTTATACTTAGAAGTCAATTGATGTTCGTTTGTCCCACTCCAAAATGGCTTGATCAATTTAAATACATTTTTTATTATTATTATTATTTATTGGCTAAAGGGGTGGTTTGTAAAAAGACACATTGGAAAAACCTCAAAAAGAAAAGAAAACAGAATTGGTAATTTTGTGTGGGAATGGCCTTTTGAAGGGGGCAAAGCCGCGGGTAGCTGCTAGTCCCTAATAAAGACAAGATGTTTTACAAACACCAGTTTTTAAAATGAAGAAATCGAAGTTAAGAAAGTATTAACTCTACTCTGATGGCAAATTATGACAGGTTTTCATGCTAGAGCTTGATATGTCCATAACGTTAAATTCGTAGTTTAAAAACAGTTGGTAAATATAGCTTTTTCAGAACATTTCGTCATATTTTCCTTCATTATTAGTCCGAGTACTTACCTACATTAATAAGGCAAAGCTAATTTCAGGTCTTCTACCTGTCTCCAGTACCTAAGTGCTCGCAGAGTTTTTAATTCAGTTCATACTAATAAACATAATTTACATAGAGACGTATCCGAGTATACCTACTTTGTTACCACGCACATTTGGACTACACGAGCCATCATATTTTCTCTCGTTTAAAATAAAAAGGCTGAACCTTTTATTAAAATAATATTTTCAAAAACCTTCTCTCACACACACATGGGCACGATATGTCGGTCTAGTTCTGTGCCGAGGCTACTAGACTATTGTTACGTTTGTGTGAGAGGGACTACGACTAACTAATGCCCTGAATTTGTATGAGTCCCGAATATATGGCGACCCTCGCAGACCCATTGTTTAGACTACTGTACGAGTTATTCTTACGACTTGCAAATGTTCTGCGACGGAACGTTTTTTGCGGGTTTTACCTTTAAATGGTTCAGCCAATGTAACATGTCCACTTTTTTGATGAATGGTCGTGTTGTGGTTGGGTTATTGTTACACTAAAATGACTATGTCTATTCATAGGCAGTGGTGTAGCTAGAAGACACTAGGGCAAAAAAATCTGGGGCCCGGGGGCCTTTTTTCATGGAAAATCATCGAATAACTTCTTTTTCTCTGGGTGATGCAGGAGGCAGTGACAGACTTTTATGACTAATTTTGTTGCCATAATATTGGCATTGCAACTTATTTTATTTAGATTTTAAAGGTAGTAAATTTTTTTGCTAATTCAATAAGTGGTTTGTTATTCAGGTTTGGGGCCCCCCGAGTCTGGGAGCCCCGGGGCACTGCCCCACTTTGCTCTTTTTGTAGCTACGCCAGTAGTCATCTCGGTTTAGTACACTGAAATGTAGGTCCATCTATACCTGTGTGATATCTAAATATTAAAAAACCCTCACCATTATTCTGGATTTTGCTTACTACATAAGAACTTACTCTTAAATTCTAAGTTATAAAATCATCAGATATAGCTTGCTTTATTGACACTAATCGAGGATTTTTTCTGTTACCATGGCGTCACATTCGATTGGAGTCGGGGAAGTTTTATTAAAAAGGTCAGAATATGAGACTTGGACTTATTTTCACCTACTCCAAATCAAATAAAATTGTGCTCCTATTCTTTTAAATATTGCTTGTTTTAGTGTAAACTAACCAAGACAGAGGGAGAGGGAAATGAAATAAAAAATGGATGAATGGTGTGAGGAGTGATATGAAAGAAATGGGAGTTAGTGACGCAGGATGGGTGACAAACCAAAAAGACGTGTTGTGCCAACCCCAACTAACACGGGATAGGGGCAAGAAGATGATGATGATGAGTGTAAACTAAACAGTTTTATATATTCGTTTAGCTTTTGCATTTGACTTTGTTTATGTAACCGTAATCTTTTAATTTAAACACAACGAAGTTATAGGGCGTCGAAAATGTCCTGAACTGAAAAGGTACGACCGTGTCACATTTCAGCTCGCCTTGGTGTAGGCACTGCCATGCCCCCTCTTAAGTTATCACAATGTGTTAAATGCTGTTGATGCTCACGTATTTATTTCAGTTTGCTGTCATCTATGATGGTTTTCGTTGTTCACTTTTTTTACAGCTGTAAGAACTTCATGCTGAAATAAATAAATATTTAGTTTATTTGTGCACACAGATTCAACTCAGCTTGTTATGAATTTGTAATATGGATGTCTTTGTGTCCTGCCACAGTGAGAGCCATACGAATATAAATAGGGAATAATATGTTTTTAGACTTCTACAGAAAAGTCAGAACTGATCTTATCAAAACTCAACGAAAAACTTAATTTAAAGCAAATACATCTTCATAAAATCAAAGATAGACATTACAATCCCATCGTTTACTAACTCAAACATAATCTTATATACTTCTCGAGCTCATATCTTGGAATGAACATAAATTATTGGCGCTGCTCTGCGGGAGGCGCCGGCGATAGCAACTCAATGGGCGAACTTGTGCTTGTGTTCGATCTAATCCACCAACTATTGTGGAGTCAGTCTCCAGAGGATTACGTAAATACCAATGTTGGTAATGCATGTTTAATGTCACAGTGTAGCAATAGGCAAGGGTTGTGAGAATGCTCGGAAGAGTTAGAATGCAAAGGGCGGTTGAAGGAACACAGGTGGATTTTAGTTAGTAAGAATCTGACACGCCCTCACTCTTTACTCAAAGCGGGAAGTTATTCGGTGATTAACTACCTCAAAAAATGCCTGTAGGTAGAGAAAGCATTGTTTTACAATATAATTGTTATAACCATTAATTTAAGATGACTTAATAAAAGATATGTTACTTAAAAAATTGAAGAAAGGAAAAATGAACAAACATAACAAACTTTTAAACACAAAGCCATTTTCACCATCTAGGAAAAACGCACGACTAGCAAACACCGTTCAGAGGAGAATTTACAACATTTTATAACATATAAGCACTAAACTTAGTTCAAAAATACCAGGACGCCAGCTCTTCAAAGGAGGTAGCCACGTCCGAAGCCAACCGCTATGAGGCGATAGATAAATATTAAAATATTCATAGCGTGTGGAGAATAGGGGGTGACCGTCGAACGAGTAAAGTGGAGTAAATTGACAGACACACAGCTATTCGAGGTAAAAGATTGCGTTTCAAACGCTAATACGATTTTTATACCAAATATCCGGCGCCTCGGAGTAACCGTGACGACGCACTACTGCGCTAGTGAGGGAAAATTATGCTTGTCGATATATAATTAATGTATATATTTTTTGTTAACAAAGTTGCAAATAAATCCTTTAAGTGTAATCTGCTCAATAGAGTATTAGATTTTAGATAACCTTTTTTTTATAAACGGTTATTGAAACTAAAAAACGGTCGAGGTCCAAAGCGTTAGTTTTAAAATTTTATCGGACGGGTTATGCAACGCTATATGCTTACTAACATGTGATATCGACTGAACCTATGTACTTACACAACAATGCTATCATAATTGATAAAAAAGCTTTTAGAAAAAAAAACAAGTCAAATAAAAAGGATTTATTACTCACATAAAACTAATAAAATATTTACTATGTTAACAACATGTAAAACTATGTTATTTTTCTTAAAAAAGTATCCAGTTTCTGAAGGTCTAATGAACTAGATCTTTGTAAAGTTAGTGTTAATAGTATAGTAAAAACAATCCTTTATTTATATAATATGATTTGGTGACACATGTAATGTAATTATGTAAGAACAGAATTAGGCTGAATTTTAGGAACCACTAACTACAGGAAACGTGAAAATATTTTAAATTCAATTAGTACCGCATTTAATAATTTGAAAGAACTGATTTTGTTGAGTTTTAGCATCGTCACACAATTTAGTACAATTAACCCATTAGCAAAATCCCTGAACTTTTAATTCTTACATTCGTGACAAAAACTCAAATTATATATTTTATATGACTACATACACGTATTAAGCAACCTATACAGCAGCCCCTGATAGATTCTGCAAAATTTAAATGGTTCTGCATGGCAGGCCCGTAACCTATATATTGTGAAGAGGCTCCTAACTCAATTTATGGAATATTTTTATTATTTTATTATAAAGTTGTAGCATAATAATATTTCTGTTACACCAAAGAAATTCTGATTATAATCTGTATTATATTTTCTAAAAAAACATATTTTGTAAAGAAATGAAATAAAATGTTGTTATTTAACACGAGAAAAACAGTTGTCTCGAGACCCAAGAAATACAAAATTTTAGAATTAATTTGTTGGGTAAACATTTACCTACGTAATATCAGTATTACATACATAGTTTTCTTGGAAAATGTTACTGAATTGTTTTCAACAGTGTGATGAAAAATGTTTGTTATTTATTTCTACTATTGCTTCTTACACGGTTGACTAAAGCAACTGATAGAGATAATAGAAAATCTTGGAGGAAGCCTTCGCTGAAAATTGAGATCCTAGAATAAAAAAGAAAAGAGATACTACTTATAACTCAAGACTAAACCGCTTGTTAGATGTGTGAGAAGTTAGCTGTGTAATAAAAGAAAATAAGTTATATATTCATTGGATATGCCAGATCTGTTGGTCTAGTGGTCAGTGGCCCTAACTGCTATGCCGGAGGTCGCGGTTCGATTTCCACCCAGGATAAATGTTCTTGTGCTGAAATGTGTGTGTGTGTTTTGTATCTGCATGTAATTTATGTATAATATTTATGTATTTAGAAATATATTAGTATGTTTATCACTTGTCTAGCACTCATCTCTAGTTTGGGACTGGATTGCGTTGTGTAAAATTTGTGGAAAAAAATAAAATTACATGTTACCAATTCTTCAGTACCTACCAATTCTAAATTCAGAGTGTGTCCCATCCCTAGCGGTCGCTGGCGCACATTTCCGTCTGCGTGATGAATAGTCCCGCGGTTCGTCCGCTCGTCATATAGTGAACATCTATTATGTGCGAGCTGGCCACGGAACTGTTACGCGTGTGTGAACGCCGCCCTCGACACAAAACTATCAGCGTTATGTTTGTGCGACTTATGTCATCTGTTACTCAACTAGGACCTAAAAGAGAACGAATTGAATCGTCAATGCCGACTCTTAATTCTCTTAAAATATAGGTATTCATTTTATTAGTGAAAGTAGTTTTCTTCATATAAACTTTGGACCCTCGATCGTTTCAACCTCCTAGGGGGTATTTTGGAATTATTGGTATGGAGAATTATGGAAAATCCTTTGTTAATGTTTGGGTACGTCATAAAAGAATACCTGATACAAAATTTTACGCTCCTTGTCTCAGTAGTTTCGGCTGTGCGTTGGTACGTCAGTCAGTCAGTTTCTCCTTTAGTAATATTTCATTTTACACGATAGTTTGGCCCAAGCGCTTCAGCTGAATGTGGGCTGCTGGGTTCGATTCTATTATATAGAATGATATTGGATTTGTACAAAAAAAATTTGTTCTAAATTTGAATATCGAGTTCGTCATATAATTAGTTTATCATCACTTAAGTCGAAAGACATCCATTGTTGGTCATAGGTCTATCCCTAGTATCACCACATCACTGACTGAAAAAAAAAAATGACGTGTAAAAAAAGTATTTTTTTTTAAACCTATTTGCAAAATAAATACCATTTGTCATTTACCACAGCGAGGGGTCCTGTGTATCTCGTACACATTGGATTCCCACGACCTTCACCAGGTCATCGGTCCACCTTATGGAGGATATTCACACTGCATCTTCTGGTATGCTGTCCACTTGGCTTCATCAACCATCTGTTCTGCGAGCTATGTGTCCTGTCCACTGCCACTTAATTTTTGTAATTCTTGTGGATATGACAGTAGTTTTGGTTCTCCTATGGATATCTCGATAATTGATTCGATCACACAAGGACTTGACTGATTTGGGTGTCTTTGAGCCTTGTGTTGAGGCCCATTGTGAGCGACCACGTTTCAGAGCCATTTGTCATCATAGGTAACACGCATTGGCTGGCAATTGGTTTAACCTCTATAATAATTGTTACCCGGGATTTACTTATACACGATTGGTGAACCTACTCTATACCCTTGGGGAATACTGGTGTGTCGTATTGTGTGGTTATATTTCCAAGACTAATTCAAAATAGTGCTAGAGATGGAATAATTGATCGAAACTACTAAGAATATCTCGTCAATCAAAGTAGTCTACCGTACCCTATAAACGACAAGGTCTAACTCAAATATATACCAATTATAACCCTATTTATAAATACAAAAGCGCAGGTAAACACGCTTTCAGAAAACTATTTATGTTTTTAATATTCAAAGCATCAAGTGCCAGTGTTCACGGTTGCGTTAATGCCATATTTCGTATTAAAACTTTTCATTAAATCCGTGAAGCAATTTCAGTATTCCACTACAGAGTCAGGAAGTTTATTCTGTAACACCTGCTTAACAAAATCATACAGATTGGACGGAATAAATCAGTTTCTGTAATAATCCAGGGCTCCGCTATTAATATTTGACTCTGGCAATACAAGTGCATACGTAACGTCATTATTCCCGGTTCTGCGTAATTCCGCTGAGTTCAGCGTACGGTAACCATGCGCCGAGGTGGACATGCGGAAGATTTTGTAAGAAACTGAATTGAGGTGCATAATTTTGACGAGAATGCATTTTGGAGAGTGTATGTAGGTATTAAATGATCCAGAAACGTTTATTTCAAATAGACCAATTACAGGAACTTTTGAATTGTCAAAATGTCGATCAGTCGAAAAAGTGAAGCTAAATTGCTTGATTCCGCCACCAGTTTTCTACCATCAGACAACTCAACGTACAGCGAGTGTCCACCCTTATGCTATTAACACCTCTAATGGTCCGGATTAAGCGTTTCACCTCATCGTTTATACCGAGTACATCGAAGGTTTTGGAACAATTTACCTGCAGCATTCTCGTCCAATTATAAATTAGAGGTCTTCAAAGCTAGAGTGATTAGGCTCTTAATAAATTAGTACGTTTTACCATCAATGATTGCATCACTGCTTACCATAACGTGGGATCGAAGCCAAGCACTATTTAATATAATAAAAAAAAAGGTAAGAGGCCTCCTCCAAATAATCGTCAGTTTTTAGATTTTAATACTCCTGTATTCACCAGAAATGCAAATATATTATGATCTAATTCTGAATAACGAATTTTGGAGTTTTTTGTATTTCCAATTTGGCTAAAAACAATCATATTCATAATTATCATGAAGCTTAACCTAAATATATCTCGACTAGTGCTTGATATAGATGTGGGTTTTTGGTTAATAAATTAGGAACCTGTAATGTATACTTCTTCTTTTCGAGTTAAAGTAATAAGAATTGTTTAAATTGAATAAAAGGCCTTGTTTCATTGTGTCCTACAAAGTTTATAGGCTCGGTTACCGTATAGTGCGGGGGCAGTGTACTGCTAGGGCGGGCGGGCGCGGAATCTGACCGTAGCATTTTTCACGGACCAAATCCTTCCGGGAATATTAACGCGATCTCTGGATACTTTTTATATACTTTATATACTTCCATATTCTTGATAGTGCACGCTTTTAAACTTTTTGAAGTTTAGGAAATTGAGTGTAGTTCTTTATTGAAGTAGGTAGTTTTACTTTAGAAAAGTATTCAATATTTATTTCCTTTTTAGAAGATAGTTATTATATATTATACTAGCTGCTATCACATGAACATGTCCCAAGGTAATATACACTCGGGATAAAAAGTTTTTATGTGCTATTCCAAATTGGTTTACCCGTATGCCAAATTTTATCTAAATCCGTTCAGCAGTTTGAGCGTGAAGAAATAACAAACATAGACGCACACATATAGACTCATTGATTTTCGCTTTTATTATATTAGTGTGATTATACAGAGTAAATGCTCATCATTTTTAGTGTTGCTATGGTAAAATACACAGAACACAGGAATCATTCTACATTCTTCTGTTCTGTGGTAAAATAAGAAACACTCATATAATTAAAAATATAACACGGAAAATATTATAGATAAAAAACAGCAGTAAAAATGCTTACAGTAACATAAAATAATACCTACTCGTAATGTTAGGTAAATTTGATGGTTCATGTGAGGTCTTTAAACACAGTGTTGTACCTTTGAAATATTTTTCTTCATTAGTTCATTGTGTTCTTCATTGTTGAAGTTGTGCCCGTCCTAGACAGTCTTCAAAGAGACAAGCTGATTTTTTTAATTTTTTTTTTTAGGAAGGTTATTATCTAATAAAATTCATATTTTCTTTGGTCTCACTCTCCCTCTAGTCCCTCTCTCCACGTGTATGCATACTCTTGACTCTTTTCGTTTACGTTTCTTTTTCAACTGTAAAATGAAAATGGTGAATGTTAACATATGTATATTAATTTATCGCTGTCATGGGATTGCAGTCAAGCACTAGTTTACATAATTTAAAAAAACATTATTGAGTTTTTTTTTTATTATGAACTGAAGAGAGTAAGGCCGTCATTAATACACCATGAAGTCCACAAAACCCCAGCAACGGAAGCTCGGAGGTAAGCAGACCACATTTCTACGATTCTTTCAGTTCCCGTTAAAATTTAATTCGGTCCTGCAAAATTAAAATGTGGCCTTTCCACAATAAAAAGAAGCGTTTTTTGTGTTACCGGGTTTTTAGAGATTAAATCGCTAAGCCTGGATATGCAAAATTGAAAAAAAAAGCTGACGAAAATTATATTTCGCGGCACATTTTAATGTATGATGTTTGTTTATAAAATGGGTCATTTTCCAACTGGGGTTACTGGAGTTCAACGTACTGAGGGCTGTCACAATTATGATGCTTCTAAATGTGAGTAAATAGTTAAAATACGAGAATTTTATTGTATACAAAGAGGCATGTTTATTTATCACTATTATTTAGTAGAAAGGCAAAATAGCACCACAGAAAGATAGATACAGAACTCAATCTACATACAAAGTACGCTTCAGCAACGCACACATAGACGCCGCTCACGGACACGATATCTTGGACCAGTTGGGACTAGTGCTAGCGCGGGTGCCATCCGCTTGAGATATATATATCTGTGAACTTTTTTGTGCAAAAAATTAAACAACAAAAAAAATTGTTGTAATAAAATGGTTCAGTGGTCGGTTGTTTAAATTCAACATTAAATGATGAATTGTCATTTTATAAGCTACCAGTTCTTTCAGAGATATTTGTTTTGTAAAAATTACCCTTAATATTAAAATAAGTAAATCCATTAAATAATTCTAACAATATCGTATTTAATTCATAAGATACAATCAAGGGTTAGTCTCCACATGTGCATTGGACAGAACACGCGGTGTACATGTCGTGGCCAGATCTTAAAATTTACAAATTGATTCCGTTTGAATATTCTGACCTACAAAAACTATGTCAAAGTCAAGTTACTTAGAATTATTAAATGTCTCTTTCACACCTGTTCTAATATTCCCGTCAAAAATACATAAGATTCATGTTTATATGTCACAAAATGCGATTATGGTTAAATGTGTGCGAGCCTGGATATCTGTCATACAGGTCTCGAACCTAGTTCAAATTACAGTCTCAAAAAAAAAAAAGAAATATTTATAAAGAACCAACCTAATTAAACTAATTTACCTTACAGTTACATTACAGTTTTGAGCCGTTTGGGGTCGAAACACTTGGTTCATGGGGTCCGAGTGCGCGTCTCCTGTTCAAGGAAATTTCACGCCGACTGATCGACACTTCACGTGACCAGAGGGCTGGCTCGTTCTTCGCCCAAAGAATTAGCATTGCCATTCAACGTGGCAATGCTGCCAGTCTTCTGGGCACATTTCCGGATGACAGCGATGTGGAGGAGTACTTTGACGCCTGAGCGTACTTTTTCATTTTGTATTATATATATGTACATAGTTAGGTTTTAGTATGAATAGTTTATTTAGTATTTAAGTTTTTATGTACATATGTATTAAAATAATTTGTTGACTTAGATAATAACAATAAAATAAAACCTCATTTACCTTTATATGAGAAATAAAATGTTATGTTTTATTTTATGATGTTCTGATACATACCAAACTGAAGGTCCAAGAAAAGTAAGAGATTTATTAACGTGAATATTTGAAAAATTTCAAAGTACTAGCTAATAATTAGACGAGACGTAACTCAATTAATATTCGCAAAAAATTACACGCTAACTAACTTAGCTAGCTAATAAATGAATTAATAGTAATCTCATTAAATTAATTACTTTACAGGTATTCTTACTCTAATGATTTCTGAAATGACATGAATAGAAAAAAAAACTGTGTTTACAAAAAATCAAACAATTGTTTAACAAATCATTTATCATAATGGGTCGTTTTAGGTGAGAAATCGTCCAGTTACTCTCCCGGTCTAGGGCGGAGCAGCAAAGCGTGTCAGACTTTTACTGAATAAAACCAACTCCTACGTTCCTTCTTTGCCTAGCGTTCCAGGACCCCGGGGTTCCCTTTCGAAAGACCCATGGCCCCAGTAGACTTCGGCCCTGCTGGGCTTTTTTTTTTGGTGGGGAAAATACTCCAATGACAACCCCCGCTCCTTGGCGGAGCGGGAGATAGTGTCAGACTCTTACTGACTAAAAAAGGGGCTCGAGTTCCCTTTCGGATAACCCTGGCTCCAGTAGGTTTCGACCCGGCTGGGACCCTGCTGTTGCTGACAACTCCTTGAGGCGCACGGGAACAGTGCGCGCCGTCGACGACTTGGGCGTGGTCCGGACAGTTACCGGACGGTCGGACAGCGAGCTACTCATTGCTCACTGTCCGCAAGCCCGCGCCTACGGTGGCTGGAAATCGGGATCAGAATCCCGGCGGCGGCGAGAGCGCCGTTGCCTGATGCGATCGGCCTCCTCCTTTGCGACTATAATTGCTTCGCAGAAGTCGGCGACCACCTGCCTCTCCTCCTCGCTCCGGACCATGGCCTCAACCAAGGCCCGGCGCGAGAGGTCTCCACCGCCGATCGCCCCCACGAGGGCACGGCGATGCTCCGCCCAAGCGCCCTGCTGGGCTGAGTTTTCCTGACAGCTTTTTGAAGCGCGTGTGGAACACTAGACGCCGTCGATGACTCAGGTTCGGCCCGAACGGAGCTCGTCGTCCGCAAACTCAAGCCTACTGGAAATCGCTGGTGGCTGGAAATCGGAGTCAGGATTCCGTCGGCTGAAGCGTGAGGAAATCCGTTAATTCCGTTAACACGCGCGTGCGGCGGTCTCCTTTGCTAGTATTACTGCTTCGCTGAAGAAGGTGACCGTTCGAAAGATAATAATGGTGAAAAAGTATGGTATTTATTGCAATAAAACCATTCATTTTTAAATTATCAAGGTACAGATAGAAAAAAATAAAAATTCAAAATTGACCACGAAATATGTAGGTACATAAAAAAAAAATATATTCAGCCGAACATTGAATCACCTTCTTTTTGGAGTCGGTTAAAAAACATATCCTATCATCACATTATACCGTCAGATACACTAACGGTACGGTTGGCACAACGGTTGAACGTGGCACAACGGTTGAACGATGGGTTATTGCTCTGCGTGTTACGGGTTTGATTACAACATGGAGCAAATATTTGTTTGGACTGTGATAGCTGTTTGGAGTCTACGTGCCCTTGTAGGGTGTGAGTTTATATATTTGTAGACGCATACACGATAAGTACAGAAGTTATCGTTAGTTTTCGTTAGGTTTTATTAACAATTCTAATCTTTGGTTACAAAATAATCCAGACAGAATTACAACATGTATTAAGATAAAAAAAAATCGGTCAAGAGCGAGACGGACTCGTGCACCGCAAAACAAATTTTTGTTCTGACATAACCACTTTGCGGTTTTTAGGTTTTCTTTACTTGTGCTAAAATACCGTGCTTCTTGCCATATTTCATGATTGTTGGTCAATGGGAAGTACGGTATAGATTTTGCTTTCCTTGCGAGCGTCGAGCGGCCATAAACAGAGCATAAACGGACTGGCTTTAGATTGCTCTGAATTAGAAGTTTGATTCTTTTACTGCTCCAAGGATTGGTAGTTTACGTCTAACATCTCAACGCCTTCCTAAGAAAAATGACCTTGGCAGACGAGCAACAAAGAGATTTTATTTAGGGTTCTTGCCAACTGAGGTTTTTTCAAGGTGGGAAATCATCCAATGAATTCTCTCGCTTTAGAGCAGAGTGACAGGGTGTGTCAGACTTTCACTGACTACAATCGCCACCTATGTTTCCCTTGCGTTCCAAGATGCCGGCTTGCCTTTACGAAAGTTAACCCTTGGCTCCAGTAGGCTCCGTCCGGACAGTTACTCGGCAACCCTAAAATAAACAATAAACATGTTTAATGATTATAAACCAGTGCTTGACTGCGATCCCACCTGATGATAAGCAGTGATGCAATCGTTGATGGTGAAGCTCCGTCCTGCACAGATCCAGATCCAAAACTCCGAGAGCTTTCAGCTTGAATTTCAAAATCGTTTCGAGTGCCTTGGAAGTTCCGCGGACAAATATAATGATGGGTTTGTGGAAGCTGTCCATACAGTCGGGTCTCAGTTTTTTAAGACTCGTACAATTAAGACCAAGAGGCTCACGGATCAAACTCTCGAGCTCATGAAGAAGACGCGTGAAATGACTTTGCCGTCTTCAGATGATGCGTGCTAGTACGCGGCGACGGAATTACGGTTGAGCTCCTGAAGGCGGGTTGAAAACCGGTCCTCAAAGCCCTTCAGAAGCTGTTTGAATTCGTCATACTCGAGGGAAAAACGCCACAGGCATGGAGCAGAGGTGTGGTACCACCACACCTCTGCTCCATGCTCTTCTTTAAGAAGGGTGATAATACCCTGCTTAAGAATTACAGGCCCTTCTCACTTCTGAGCCATGTGTACAAGCTGTTTTCCAGGGTCATCACGAACCGTCTCGCGCGCAGGTTTGACGACTTCCAGCCTTCCGAACAAGCCGGATTCCGAAAAGGTTTCAGCACCGGAGACCACATACATACGCTTCGGCGCGCAGGTCATACAGAAGACCGAGGAGTATAACCTGCCTCTCTGCCTAGTGTTAGTGAAGTACTAGAAAGCCTTTGATTCGATCCTCTAAGACGCAGTGTTGGAAAGCCTGCTACAAGATGGACCGACGACCTGGTGAAGGTACCGGGAAACCGATGGATGCGAGACACGCAGGAACGTTCGTTGTGGCGACACTTGGGGGAGGCCTATGTCCAACAGTGGACGTATATCGGCTGAAATGATGATGATGATGATGAAGCAAACTACTTTATTAAGAGCCTATTCACTCTAGCCTTGAAGACACCTACGTAAATCAACAACAACACAAGAACACATTAACTTGTCATTTAAGAATTAACATTCTTCTTGAAAAAACAAGCTTAAATAAATAAATCATTTCACAAAACGCCTAGTCTGCGTATTAATATCGAGTACCAGGGAATTAGGAAGCCTCAAGAGTTCGTACGCACGTTACACGCCGTTTTAACAAGCCACTTAGTACAGTCAATCAGGATCAACAGATTAACTAAGTGGTTGTAGGCAGTATTAGTTTTTTTCGCTATGTCCACTTGTAGACGTGTAGGCAGTGAAGTTTTATTACTTTTCCAAACAATGTATTATTTACTAGTTGACCCGGTGAACTTCGTACCGACTAACAGTCAATGAATGTAGTAAATCTTTTAATGTAGTCAACCGATTGCGATGAAACACAGCAAGTTACACAAATTTTTAATCTACAAAAGTAATCTATATCGATTTCGCACATTTTATGTGATGCACGCACAACTAAAAACTTCTATAGATTTATTATATGTATAGATAAGTATAATAAAAAATATGATATTCCTGAACTTGAGGTTTTGGGTTCGATTCCTAGGTCGGGCAAAATATTTTTGAGCCGAAAAAATCATCAAATAACGTTTTGCGCTCTGGTTGAAGCAAAAAGGAGTGTCAGTTTTATACTGACTAAAATCTACCTGCGTTCTTTCAGTTGTTACTTGCGGAAATCTGGATCTGTATCCAGTTGATGGTCATCATCATCATCATCAGCCTATTTAATGTTCCCACTGCTGGGACTCAGGCCTCTTCTCTAGGAGAGGGAATGGGCCGTAATTCACCACGCGGGCCCAGTGCGGGTTTTTTCTCAGGACATGCCGGTTTTCCTCACAATGTTTTCTTTCACCGTTTTCAGAGCAGTGGTGTTGAAATAAATTACACAAAGTAATGCGCCTGGCTGGGTTCGAACCCGCGACCTACAATTCGTAAGTCGGCACACCTGCTCTTCGGTTGATGGTCACCGTCCTTTAAATGGAACTTTGAAATATCATTTCGAGTCAAAAGAAACAACAATGTCGAATGTCGTTAGTTATACAGACTGGCTGCCAGCTGTTTCACACGCGTGTTAGTCAAAAATTGTTCCAGGGAACACACTTCGGGGATAAAAAGTATACTATGTACTATTCCAGGACATGGTCTACCCGTGTGCGGAATTTCATCTTAATCCGTTCAGCCGTTCAGGTGTAAAAAGGTAACAAATCTATATACACACAGTTACAAACTTTTATCTTTATAATATTGAATAGTGTGTACTAAAATGATTTTATTTTTATTTTATTACAACAGGAAAACAAACAGTTTTAACAACTAACAAACCACCGATTTGTGCAATTATTATCCAATGAAATGTTTTCCCATTTAATTATCCTATGAAGAGCATGCTTGAAAAAGAAAAAATAATAAATAAGAAATTGTATTCAAATGATAGTATGCTTAGTATAGTATGGTGTTAAACAAAGCCATTTTTCACTTCCAGAGCTGCTATATTGTACAAAAGAGAATTTAATTGTTGTTAGTTAACATAAAATAATTGTTTTACCTATAAAATAACTGAACGAACAAACACGATATTCCTCAATGTTAGATGTTTCATCGAACAATATGAATGCGATATCCACGAGCCTGTCTAAAGTTTATTTATTCCTGTAACAAAATACATTGTATACGTACAGCATGATGCATGTTTCAGGATGTAAAAAAAGAGATTTTTGTCATGAAACATGGCGAAAATGTGCCAGTAAATGTTGTAGCTGAGTAAACCCCACCGTCCAATACACAAACTAGATTCGGTGATTAAAAACGTATTTTTGTGTCTATTTCTGAATATTATATTGTTCTTCCAATTTTATTTTCGTATTATTTGTTTGCGTTGAATATTGATCTACTGTAGGGCTATGATGGTTATAATTAGGAATCATCTTGATGCATTTCCATTTCATAGAAAGGTTGCTCTTGCTTAATCTCTTCTTCCTCTCATAGACTGTGTAGATTTATGTTTTCTTGATGCTACGGAGGTACTTCTAAACAAACACGATTGCAGAAATTTTACATCCGCAAATACAACCACGTGTCGTAGTTTCGGACTAGGTTAAAATGGCTACTAATTCGGCGTCGGCGGGATACCCACATTCTGTCACTCCTTTGTACTATCCTGCACAATCCCAATGCTCTTCATTGTCTTCTTGAAAGTTTTGAATACCTTGTCCTGCGGGGCCAACCAAGCCGCACTCCAAATTTTCTTTTCCTTCGTTCAGTCGCTTTATTGCTCTCAAAACGGTGAAGGAAAACATCGTGAGGAAACCGGCATGTCCTAGAACCAAAAATTCGAAGATATGTGACATTCACCAACACGCACTGGGCCCGCGTGGTGGATTACGGCCCATTCCCTCTCCTAGAGAGGAGGCTTGAGTCCCAACAGTGGGAACATTAAAAAGGCTGGTGATGAGTCGCTACAATGGGTCCTTTTCTGTAACTGCAGTGCGTTTCTGGAACTCTTTCTTATTTTCCCTTTACGACAGCCCAGGAAAATTACCGAGAACTTCCTTTCTCAATTGACTTATATCTATATTTATATATATACAGGATTATTTGTAAAACACTGGTAACCTCTCAGGGCTACGTCAAGAACATCATAAACAACAATTTTTGTGTCCAGTTACTGGGCTGTGGTCAGACAGGCAGTCACTTCGTCTACACTAGTCTATAATTCTACACTAATATTATAAAAAGGTTTTTTTTTTGTTTTTGTGTGTTTATGTTTGTAGGAGGTAATCTCTGAAAGTACTGGTGCGATTGTTAAAATGTTTTCACCGATAGAAAGCTGCTTTATTTCTGAGTGACATAGGCTACATTTTATATGCGCGATCGAAGCCGCGGGCAAAAGCTAGTGACAAATAAAGGTATCTATTTTTCCCTCATACCTCCACACAACCATCGCTAGCAGAAAACTTATAAATAGAACTAATTATCAAAGTAAAACATTCTAACGATCAAACTCACAAACAACCGACTCCCAAAGCTTATTACTAAAATATAATAATGACAGAATTTCCGAACTAACTCCGAATAATATTGGAACTTAATCAATTTGCTGTCGCACGCAAGTACTCGCACACGAGGCGAGCAGCTCCGGGCGCGCGCCATATATTATTCAGTCCTGTATCGGGCAACACTGCCGGCTGATATTCAGCTACTGCCGAAATAAGGACTGACATGACTTACAGGCTTCTGGAATTAGAATACAACCTCCTTGTGTTCAGACATTTAGGTCTGGAATTTATACCTAGAGATTTCCTGGTGTGGACTTTGGGAGGTATCATGTGACCCAGTAACTGGACTCAGAAAGTCTGGCAAGCAGTTGCTCTATGTCATATATTAAGTTAAATTTGGTTAGACTGGGAATCGAATCTAAGGCAATAGAAAAAAGATTAAGCTGATGATAGTTCTGGAAAGCTGAACTTACTCTTCAAGCAATATTGCTGTTGCAGAATGGTTTGAAAAAAGTACCGTAACCCTGGAGCGTAGAACACAACAGAAGGAACACAACAGGTTTTAGTCAGTAAAAGTCTGACACTCGTTCTGTCTCCACCTAGAGCTAGAAAGTTAAGTAATAATTTTCCCCCTAAAAAAAGAAAACCAAATGTCACTGTTAACTTTAGTAAAAAATGTTGGGCTTCAAAATAGTTATAAAATTATTTATAAATGGGAAAGTGTCAAGCTTAAAATACAGATAAATGGACAAATGATGAATTTCATGAATAAAGCAACCGACATCATCGGCCACTTCACAGATTTAAAAATATTCGCTCGATGACAGAATTAAAACCGTTTTTTTTTATTTAAAACTAGCTTTTGCCCGCAGCTTTGCCCACGTACATAAAAAATAGCATATGTCACTCAGGAATAAAGCAGCTTTCTATCTGTGAAAAAAATTTAGCAATCGGTCCAGTACTTCCAGAGATTACCTCCTACAAACAAAAAAACATAAAAAAAACAAACTTTACCTCTTTATTATACATAAGTATATTATTTATAGTATTAGTATAGATAGTGTAGATAAAATCGATAAACAGGGTTGAACTTTCTATGAAATGACTTGAAAAAGAGAATGCTACCGAAAAGTAATTCGTAGCAGTTTGTGCTACGCTGATGCTACGGCGTAGCAGCAGCGTAGGTTATGGTACTGGTGCTACGGCAACGCTATCCACATCTTTGGAATATGATATTATTTTGTTTTTCTTGAAACTTGACAGGTTTGTAGATAAAGGGTATGGTTGGGTCTAGATTTACGAGTATATTAATCTCAGTTTAATTTTCTTAATTTTTTTATTTTATTACTCGTCTTAAAGAGTTTTAACAATTTTAGGTTATCATATATAGCTCAGTAGTCAGCTCTTTTGTCTGGACTTGTACACATGTAACATATAAACATTATTGAAATTAGGCCCTCTACCAAGAATTCAGTCATAATGACACACACAACACTGCAACCTGCAACGTGCCCTCGCCGCGGGGTCATTACTCCGCATAACGTTTTTATTCGCCCCGCGTACGATAAAGTGCATTGTTTTTGCGGCCGCGGGTGAACGCATGCCGCCCCCTCCCTCCCCTGAACGTATGGGACATGCTGAAATATTCGCACGAGTCGCACGTGTCGCACGATCGAATACCCTTACGTGGAACGTTTTTGAAATGGAATTTTAGTTCCTTTTTTAAAATACAAGTCTTAGTTTAGTTATACGAAATATCGTTATTGTCTTTTGGAAAAAAGCTGGCAGCCGTATATAAAAATGTTAAAACTCTATTATTTTATAGAGTTAATATTATTAAAAGTTAAAATCTGCATAGAGTTTGCTTGTAGGAGACTTTTTTATGTTAATGATCCTAATACTAACATTATTCCATTATTAAACAACTCCACTATCGCTGAATTGCGTTTTTTGTCCAGAGAAATGTAAGATTCTTATTTTATTTACACACATAAAATAAAAGACAAGGAGGAAACAGAAGTATACAAAAGTGGTGCTGAGTTCTTGTGAAGTGATGACAATCCCATTCAAGAGGAAAACAGCGTGAAAACTCTGAAAACTGTATTAACTGTGTACTGTAAATATGAATTATTTAAAATCTAAGTATTGCGTGGACTTTATCTACACTATAATAATGTCATAAACAGGGAAAGTTAGTTATTTTTTTGTTTTTAAGTTTTTTTTTCTCTGGAAGTACTGGTTCGCTTACAAAAGTTTTTTTTTTACTGATAGAAAGTTGCTACATTCCTGAGTGACATATGCTATACTTTACGCAGGTGAAGCCGCTTAAAAGTAAATCATAAACGCGGCGACCTCTCGCGTTCTGCTCTGATTTAGGTTATGGTCCGGAGTGAGAGGGAATGGAAGGCTTTTGCTCTCCTTTTACGAAACAGTAATGGTACCGAAGGAGAGAGCTGTAACCAAGATGGAACGAATATCCTTATACCTCAGTCACAGCCACAGGAGACACCCCGGGCATTGGAAGTCAACCGCCGTAAGCACAGGCTTGCGGACGATGAGCAAGGTGTAGCACACCATCCAGCCGTCCAATTAGGAAGAAGTCCAAGTTGTCAACAGCACGTAGTGTTAAACAAGTGCTTCAAAAAAATGTCAGCAAAATGACATAGTGTGGGAGAAGTCATTAGGAGATTTCCATTTAAAAAAAGGGTGAACTATACACATTTGCATTACCTTTCAGAGTGCACTGGCGCGGGGTGCTGTTGTATTATAATACTAGTTACTGAAGAGTTGTTATTGTTTGTTTTCGAAGATTGTTATTATTATCATATTATTTACAAACAACAGAAACTCTTTTATAAAGTCAGTTAATAAAGTAAACGATACGGGTGCCTGTCGTTTTGCCGAAAAGATTTTGACAAAATTTCATTACCCAAACAAATTTTAGCTACCTTATTTTATTTATACCATAGTAATATTTCGAATGATTTTAGTACGCATATTTTTATTTGGTCAATTTTTTTCTTGGCAAAATATTATCAAGTGTAATGTCATTACATATGGCATTTGGTCTTTAATCAAATGATTTATTACAGCAAACAATCTTTAGACAATAAACGTTTGGTGAAATGATTTGTTAAGACAAAAAATATTATGTAATTTGAATGTATCTATATTGTATTGGTTTTTTTTTTACTTTTATTTTTGTCTACTATTATTTTATTGGTCTCTGTCTTTCTCGAGTCGGCCGGCGACGCACAGATTATATTATTATGCTTGTTTTAACAGACAACCTAGACAACCAAGTTGTCTATGGTTCAAGTCAGTTAGGCCTGGTTTACACTTGACGTTAAGGCAACTTATTTTTATTTTGTTTTTCTTGTTTGTAATTATTTGTGTGTCTATACGGGCAGAATAAACATGTTTTCTTTCTTTCTTTCTTTATATAAAAATGGGTAGGTTAGGTTAGGTTAAAACTGTGACCTCCTACGACCTACGACTTGCATTAATAGAAAAAAGAGATTGTTTTTAGTAGGATACCCGGAACTGAACTATTTAGATTAGGATAATTACTTAATTTAAAAAAAAATGAAATGGTTTAGTTAGGTCAAAGTGAAAATTTGTCAAATTCCTTTCGGTCAAACAAGGGAGACCCAAACGATACAACACGAAATGACGTGACAACGCAAGTCAATTCAATACATTTAGACAATTGTAAACGCTGATAGAAAGATGCTGGTCAACAACCTCTAAATTTTATCTAAATAGTGGCCACACTTCAATCGCACGCTACCACATTTACCGCTCTACATCAAATAATAAAATATTCACCAAAATAACAAACACACAATAGTGTATAGTGATATGCACAAACATCCTCTCAGGAACAAATATCCGGAGGGTTGCAAATATTGCTCCTTATGCGGGAATCGAAGCTTACACACGGAGAACAAAAACCAAGGCTCCGATACCTCGAGACAAGTAAATAAACTTATTTTCCTTGTTCTGGAATCCTTTTCATAAATAAAATAAGGTTAAAATATTAATGAGAGCAGTGGTGGCCCAGTGGTAACTGTCCCGACTTTCGAGTTGTAGGTCGCGGGTTCAAATCTAGCCAGACCTATTACTTTGTGTGATTTATTTAATTACTACTGATGCTCTCAAAACGGTGAAGGAAAATGTCGTGAGGAAACCGACACGTCCTTGAACCAAAAATTCGAAAACATCCGCCAACACAGACTAGGCCCGCTTTGTGGATTACGGCCCATTCCCTTTCTTAAAGAGGAGGCCTGAGACCTAGCAGTGGGAACATATAAGGCTGATTATGCTATGCTATGTTAAAACATAAATAACTACTATATTATTGGCTCAGCATCTTTTGATAACCTTGCAACCTTTTCCCTCGTAGCTGTTGTTGTCGGCATCCAGTCTAACCTAATGGGGCTGAATGCCCGTCTTTTACATGAAACGACTTCTATCAGACTATCCCAACCTACTTACTAGGCAACACGATACTCCTAGCATAGACTGATAGTCTGACTTTCTAGCGTCTGACTACTTGTACCCCTAGCCAAGTTGATAATCTGTAATCATTAACGCTGGTAGTAAACTTCAAATATACGGGAATGACGTCATCTCAACGATCAGTCACGTAGTCAGAACAAAAAAATCGGGGGCGTGGCCAACTCGAGGCGTTCGACGAAATCGAAACGGTTGTAACTTGGCTAGGGGAGCTGTAGCGACTATTAAAGATCTACGAATGACATCAATTACAAACGGTTTTACGTGTTTTCTGAGGCACGGGATGTTAGTAATGTCCTAGGTAAACTTAGAAAAGTATATGTGAATTAAAAATATCACATTGGAACCTGGTTGGAACCTGCAACCTCATGAGTAAGAGATTAAGATGTCTTGGTTGAGCCCCTAGTTCAATCATGAAGTGTTCACTGTTCTTATTTATACTACTTTCTTCCTAACATTGCAACGTATCTTATAGAGATACACACTCCAGCACAAAAGGTATTTTTACTATTGGATAATTCTAACAGCTGCTAGCGCTAGGAAGACCCAAGGAAACATACCCCCGGAATAAAAAATAACCAATTGCAAGATATGATCTACCTTTGTACCAAACAAAATCCACGCAGTCATTCAGACGTGAAGAAGGAACGAATTAAACACACACTCACTCGCCTTTAATGTGCTGTTCGATTTATTTGAAATGAATGTTTTACCAAAATAACGTTTTGTTAAGTAAATAAAACGACCTATTGACGACAATGAAACAACTCATAAGTATTTCAAATTACTTCCGCATTCAATAATCAATTCCAAAACAGGCATAGCCGGAATTTGGTTCGTTTCGGTACAGTCAGCCACGATTATACTGGAACACACTGACAGCTGACCTTATCACTGCTTGACATAACTTCAGGCACGCGAATGTCATGCCGACTGTACTACTCAACTATTTCTAGTTTTAAATGTTTCTCTGAAAAATCAGGTGTTGAATAATTTTCGGTGGTTATGGAATTACGAAGGGTATGTATGAAGTGATTTATAGTGTGAATAGACCCACGTCAGTGGAGGGGTGAAAAGCTAATGGCTACCGATTTATTTTTCATATTATACTGTCGTAACTCGCTGATCGAGCCGAATTTACTATGTCTCGTGTAAAGTCAAACAAGTATAATTTTCTTTGTTTAAACCGTTCAAAATTACCTAACTACCCTTCACTGGAAATTATTTTTAGAAGTCAATAACATCATTTTAACAAAACTATTCGTTTGATATAATTATCTATAAAACAAGATATAAATAGCAAATTAAATTGGGGTATACCTTTTTCCATTACCTTCTTAGATGTTCCATTCATTAAACAATTGCCCCTCTCCGAAAAACGTTCCTTCATTTTCTGCCTCATCGACATTAAAAGCGGCGATCTTCTTTTGTCCGCAACAATTGTAAACACGACTCCAGCCGCTCTCAGTTGAGACACACTAATTTTTCATTCGCACCGACAGGTAGCCGTATCTCTGTTTGCATCCTATTTACAGCTCCCTCGGACAGTTAAAAGGAGTCAAAGAAAAGCCTATCTTTTCCGTTTACACGTTTGCTGTGCTAACTTCGCTGGGGCGATGTTTCTGCATGTGTGTGTATCGTACGCTGCACTAGTGAATGTCGCGAACCAGGGCTGCCACTGGCCTACTTTTCTTCGTGTCCGGAAAATGGGACGTTTGTGAAGATCCCTGGCGCTAATTACAAGCTTCCTTTCACACGCCCGATGGAGCTTTTTCGAATGTTTATCACGTATTCCGTATGTCGCACAGTTTCTTTGGGATTGGGGATTTGTTTAACGTTTTAATCAAGTTTGTAGCGGGAACCCTAGCTGTGTGGCTGTGTGCTAATGTGTGTCGGTGAGAGCTGCTTTGTCGTAATGCACACAGCGTCATTAGCATGAAGCAAGTCGTGGGTGCAGTCATAAAAATTTCATTTGTCAATCTGCTACTCGGCCACTGCAAGCATAGAGCAGCCTCGGGAGCAGAGGCAGTTTATATTATGAGCTTTTTCTTATTAGTTTTTTTTTTAACTAGGTATATAGGGACTGCATGTGAAAGATTACTAGTCCACATTCAAATTAACCTCAGTCATAGGTTACGTTCGTTCCTTTATGTTCGTTAAATTACAACTCTGTGATAGCGAAGCTGTCCAAAGTATAGGTACACTTTTTTAACGTTTGCAAATTATTCAAAATAATATTAAACAACAAGATTGGGTCGTCTTAAAGTTCCGATGGAAAATATAAGATCCAATATACTGTTCATTACAGATTTCTGAGATAGGAAGAAATGAGAAATTTGAGCGGTATGACGTATCCTGATATAAACTTTACGATTAAAATATAAATCAAAGAGTTTCAATAAAATTTATAATAGGTATTTAAGTTATGCTGTAGCTCGCTGTCCGACCCTCCGGACCGAGTCCAAATCGTCGACGGCGCGCACTGTTCCCGCGCCTTTCAAGGAGTTGTAAGCAACTGTAGGGGCCCAGCAGGGTCGAAGCCTATTGGAGCCAAGGATCTATTTCTGAAAGGAAGGCTCGGCACCGGTACGAAAGGCAATGAAGAAACGGGGTGGGTTTTTTAGTCAATAAAAGTCTGACACTATCTCTCGCTCCACCCAAGGGCGGGGGATGTCGTCTAAATGGTTTTCCCCACCGAAAAAAAAAACCATTGGTTTGAAATTGTTAAGCTTGGTATCAGCTATAAAGTTAGTAATATTGCGTTTTTAGATACATGAAACTAATTAGAGTCGTCGCTATGTAGCGCTAAAAGGAGCAGGTAAAAACTATTCAAAAATTCGCAAATGATTAGTGTGCGCCATCATCTAACAATTCTACCAATCCGAACGGTCGAAATACTCTTTGACGCGGGCCGCAGAAGCTTGCGCGGCGCCTGCCAGTAGTCGCCGCGACACCGAGCCGAGCGCACGTGCGCGCTGTCTCCGCCATTAGCTCGCAGCGAGTGAATTGTGAAACGAAAAAAATAAAACAACACCGCAGTGAAAGTGCATGTGTCAGTGGATTTAGATATGCATTGTGTTTGATGTGTATCACAAACGTGGATTGAAGGTATTGTGTTCGATAATACTGTAGTTTAGTGTGTTCGCTTCCAGTATTTCAGGTAGGTGCAGATAAAATCTTAAATGAAATGTTTTATCAAATTGTGATTATGTAAAGCGGTATTAAAGCTGTTTTGTAATCTATCGTAAGTAATGGAAACTCGATTGCAAACCTTTTCTATTGAAATATCACGATGAGTATGCGTGTTTTTTACCATGCACGTGAAAGGAAAGCAACTTAAATAGCGAGCATGGGTTAACTACGTGCGTTCCCACGATGGGCGCCAATTTTCTTGGTCCCACGGTGGGCGCCAATTTTCTTTAGTCCCATGGTGGGCGCCAATTACTTTCTACGAAAAGGTTCCACATGAAACCTTAGGGGGAGTTATTTCGTTAAAAGGCAGATATTTTCGGTGTATGTTACGACACAATTTAATTCCCTAAACAACGTAAAAGCCTTTTTAAAACAAATTATTTTTGGAGTGTATGCATTATCTAATGCCTTGTTAAACAACAAAAGGCTTCATAATCGAGTAAATAAACCTTTTAGGCCTGTTTTGACATGTATTACGTGCGTCAAAAGGTAGAGAATATCGTTAGTACTTAAATGTTTATGCGAATCTTTAATGTATTTGCGACAACATTTCACTTGAAATGTTATTTTAGTTACTTTCATCGTTAAATTGTTTTACGAGATCTAATGTCAACCCTTTGACATTCACTGTGATTTCTGGTAAAATAATTCGAGCAATGATAACCATACTTATATAATTTAATGCCAAGTGGAACAAACTTGGGAATTGGGTTTTCTCAAAATGTCTTGGACTTGACATTGATTAATTAAACAATTAATTAGAATAACAGGTTCTTTATTATTTGAAGTTGCTCTTACAGAACAGAGAAACATTTTCAGGCTACTAAAATAGCAATAGGAAATATTTAACTAAATACCTTTCTGAATATTACTGTAGTTTTTTTTCACAGGTAATAAAGAGACAAGGTTTTGGATTTACTAATTTAGCACTGACATTTATTACATAGATTGATTTTCTTTTTTGTCATTGTATTTTATAAGCTGCTATTATTCTGAGTAAAGATTTAAACTTATGGTAGGTGTAATATTTTTACCGTACCTTATACAAAGGGTAAAAATTGGACCATAGGACTCCACTTTCCGTCTGTCTGTCACTACTCTATATCGAATGGACCGTGACAGCTAGATAGTTGAAATTTTCACAGATGGTGTATTTCTGTTGCCGCTATAACGGAAAATATAAAAAAATAGAATAAAGAAATATCTAAGCGGGGTTCCGATACAACAAACGTGATATTTTCTCGAATTTTTTCGATATTAATAATAGTTATAATATAGTGTCTAATATTGTATATGTCATGACCAGATCATAGAAATTGGTCACTTCATTGATGTACGTAAAACTGGCCAGATCTTTGTAAACGTTAAAGTTTGATGATAAATATGTCAAGCCTCGTTTGGCCTACTTTCTTTAGACCTTTTATTATAATAGAAATCCTACTTCAATGATATGGCCAAACGAGGATTGACATATCATCAAAATGTTAACGTTTAAATGATCTGGCCAGTTTAAGTTGGCGATATCATGAAGTGATTAATTTCGAAGATCTTTCCACGACATGTAGATAATTATCTATATGGAACCCTGCGTGCGTGAGTCCAACTCGCATTTGGCAGGTTTTTTAGATTCGTACCTATGAGTTACTAGTATGCTCTTATACGTTATTATAAATAGTTCAAATCAATATAATATCAGCATAATCTCAACCATACTGTTCAAACTTGTTATTAATTCAGGTTTTGCACAATAATAATATAAATAATATTCCACAACTATCACACAACGCCGTCTAGTCCCAAGCTAAGCAGAGCTTGTGTTATGGGTACTAGACAACTGATAAACATACTTATATATTTCTTAACACATACATATTATAGATAAAGACAATATACATAGTATCCGAAATTCTAGTGTTTAACTGGATAATCTACTCACTAAATCCATAATCTCAGAAAGCTTAGAGATAATTATTATAGGTAAAACGTAATACTAACGAATACGGATTTCCTAATAAAAACAGCAAGAAAATTGCCGATTGTCAAGAAATATTTGATTAATGTTCTTGCTATTAACCATTTGTACTTCTGATTTAACCTACGTATTGTGGCCACACACGTGCGCTACGTATTGTGGTTACAGACGTATAGAGGCCACACATATATAATCTCTAACTAGCAACCTGGCAAGTAGTTATACCTTTTAAGGTATATGGTTGAATAAAAGTAAAGGCGTTCTTGTTCGAACAAGATTGATTGGAGATGTCAATAAAAGTCTGGACGTAGTTTGATACTAAAATATATTATAAAGTGCTTCATACAATATAAATATAAGTATTTTAGCACACGAAGCCTTTTCATTCGAGTTCCGAACCCACAGTATAGTATCTTTAAGTATAGTATAGAATCTGGATTAAAGTTATATCAAACTAGCTTTTGGCTGCGGCTTCACGCACGCGTACATAAAATATAGCCTGTGTCAGTAAGGAATAAAGCGGCTTTCTATCAGTGAAAAAATTTTAACAATCGGAGCAGTACTTTCAGAGATTACCTCCTACAAACAAAAAAACAAACTTTACCTATATATTATATCAAATTTAAACAAATATAAGATTACTGATTAAGAGAATAGTGTTCAATGTAATCAAAAATATTTGGTAAGATGTGGAAAGTTAGAACTTAAAAAAAATACATTCAGCCGAATATAATACATCCTTTTTTTTGAAGTCGATTAAAAAGCCCGGATAAGGGGGCCTCTTTTCCAGTTTTTATTAAGTTGTAACTTTTAACGTTGAGTTTTCAAACAAACCGATCTGCCTCTTTAGCCTTTTCCCCTCTATATTTGGTTCGGCTGGCAGTCTAAGCGGATGCTGCTCAGTACCAGTACTTTACAAGGAGCGACCCCCAACGCAGAGAGCAAGATGCCCCACAACCCAGTATTTATATAGAATTTATAACAAATATTGTTAATAATCGCGACAACTGTTTGTAAATTTAACAATGTTAATAAAACCTAAGGGTGGAGTCCTGGTGTCCTGAAATACAAGTGGGACCACCAGTCTCCCACAATATGCTTACTATATCTAATTTTGCGCTAGAAACTGTAATTATTATTACATATTTTCTTATTATTTAGGTAATACTGTCAAGAGTGAAGTCAGAACTCAAACTCAGACTCAAAATTATTTTATTTCACATAGACCTACATAGGCACTTGTAAAACCACAGAAGCTAGCGCACGGTTCTAATTGGTCGTTTCCTATGGAAAAGAACTGGCAAGTAACTCCGTGGTTACTATTTAAAAAAAAATATTGACTAGACTAGGTACAGTTAGTAATCTATTTCTAAATATTAATCTACGGAGTCTGCAGTGGTCTCAAATTCACGTTTCGAAAAAAGGGTATACGAAAATAAAAATAAACCTATTGTATACAATAACAAATTACTAATGAAGGTGGCCATTGGTTTTAATTATATATATATAAAAAAAAACTGGTTTCTGACTATCCGTAACTACTATTAAAGGTCTAAAAACTACAGCCTAGACGTTTGCCTCCACGATAATCCGTTTGGTTCGACGTGATTTTCGAGGTACGTAGGTACCTCAGTATGTTAAGATGGTCACCAATCCACAGACCGACCTCGGCAATCGATGTTCAATCTAGGAGGTCAACCTGTGACTGATTTTAATTTAGCCACGGTCTTGTTTCAAATTTAGCCATGGATTTGTTTTAAATTTAGCCATGGGCTTGTTTCAAAACTATATAATTCAAAACTATATTTGTTGAAAAAAAAAAAAGATTCCACTACTTTAAAAAAAAAAGATTCACAATTTGATGAATTTCTGCAACACCAGTAAATATCTTCATCTGAATGTGTGCAGTTTTAACTTGGATCGTTACTAAACTTCGGAAACGTGTTTTGAAATATTTGATCAATGACTTTCTCTTTCCTTTTTCTTGAGCACAGAGTGTTCTTCCGAAGTTCAATTTTATGTTAAAACGTGCGACCAGGCCAGTAGGTTAGGAAAACTTTCATGATATTATATTCACCAAGGATGTTATTAATGTTGCTTTTAAGTAAAATATTTTTACTTCTTGTGACCGCACTTAGATATACGTGTAATTTATTTTGTAATCAGCGGGAGTGATGTTACTAGGGCCACATCTAAACAAAATAGTGTTGGTAAGCTTTAGTTTGCTATATATTTTTAAATGTAGCATCCTTTTCAAGATTAAAAATAATGAAAGTTGTAGCCTTTTGCCTTGTAACTATTATAAGGGGATTTTTTAATAGCCACATACCCTGATGATTTGTTATTTCGGTTTCTGGTTTCTTTATAAATGTAAATGTATACAAATAATTTTCTAAAAACTAATCACTTTCTAAATAAACAGTTGGATAAACCAAACTTCAGTCGAAATGAAATTAGTATTTCGATACTCGTAGTATTCAAATGTTTAATCACTCAATCTTCCTTAAGAAGTAATAAGAAAACTTCTCCGAGAGCGACGGTAATATATGACTAAAACCCTAGCTATTCCTAGCACACATATAAATGTAGGTAGTCTGTGTTTTGAGTACTTCACTCAAAGAGGGCGTTAGTGAAACTAGTTTGGAGCAGTATTCGCAAGTTATGTGTTTAATAAATGATTAATTTGCCGCCCCGGGCGGCCCGCACCCACTCATTTATTTATATATTATGAATGTGCCTGAAAAAGGCCAGATTGTATTGCTCGGAGTGGGATTTCACTGCTAATTATATTGAAGCGATAATTATAACCGTATGTGGTTTAAATGTGGGAAAAGTAACAAAATACTTCTGAATTTATTATTTGGATAATATACCTTTTACTTTTGATGAACTGGCTCGAATTTCCAAAGGGTATTAAAATTAAAATTTTTGTATACTTCAAAAACAGTTTAATTAACTTAGTTTAATATACAGGTTTTTTTTTTGAGATTGGAAATTATCCAATGAATTTTCCGGCTCTAACGTGGAGAGAAGGAGCCCGCGTATCAGATTTTTACTAACTAAAATTACACATAGTTTCCCTTTGCATCCTAGGACCAGGGTTGCCTTTGCTGAAATTCCCTGCAGCTCTAGCGTTGATATACATGGTTACGTTCAATTCATTAGCAAATGTAAAGGGGTTAAAAAAATGTAAAGAGGTGAAAGCTCATCAATTGTAAGCATCTTTTATTTGAATCACAACACTATCAAAGTGAAAAAAAAACATGGCTCTTAGATTTTTTGCAATACTTGTTATAATGCACAAAATGTAATATAATATTATTGATTGTTAATTTGTGATACTAGCTTTTGCACGCAGGTTTGCCCGCGTACATAATATATAACCTATGTCACTCAAGAATAAAGCAGCTTTCTATGGGTGAAAAAATTTTAGCAATCAGACCACTACTTACAGACATTACCTCCTACAAACAAAAAAACAAACTTTACCTCTTTATAATATTATGGCTTATAGTCCCTTGAACCATCTGGTCAAAATTATGTGGACGCACCTCTCGCACCCGCCTAGGCGGCAGTACGCAAATCTGTGCATTTATTTGCGGCCAACAGCGCCCGGAAAGCGCGCGGCTAACCTTTAAATCCATTTTCTTTGCGAAGTATTGATTGATTTACATATGCAGTGTTCAATTTGTAGAATATTTAACAACCAATTTTTATGTGTAAAAATGTTTCTAAAGATCCAAGCCGTTTCGAAGGAGTAGGGAAAAGTTGCGAAATTGCTAAAGATTTTTTTTAGACAAAAGTATAAATGGCACGAAACAATCAAATGTTGATAATGTTGTTCATAAATCTATATTTATAAACATATATTTTTTTCAAACCTATTAACCTGGTCGTTACCGAGGAGTAGGCTTCAGAAAGTCACTGTTTTGTGGCACTTTTCGGGCGCTTGGGCCTTGAGTGTAGATGTAGATTACAAAGTATATACCTATTTTGATGCATACATCGAACAAATAGAGTAAAGAATATACGAATATGTGAAAATCGTTAGTGTTTTTATTTTGTGTTATGCCCTTTTCTTTTACGAGGTTAAGTTAAATGAAAACTATTGTTTAGTGCACGGGTAACTCAGCCTCACATCTGTACCGATACGTGCACCGCGTATGTCGTGAGCTCTTTAAAATAGGTCATTCGTGCCATCTTCATATTGACTGGTGGAAGTCAGACCTTTACGTGGTATGTGCGGTTAAGTATATGTCGTGTACTGCGTGCGGTTAAGTATATGTAGACTGAAGGGATGGGTGGGTATGTGATATTGTCAAGGCAGAAATGTGTTGAAAAGCTTTTGTGTTTCAACTAGCACTAATAATTTATAAAATAATTTAATTCGCCTAACTGCTTGACATCCGCTTATCTGACATTCCAAAAAAATACCGTTTCCCTATCAAATTCGAACACCTATTATATATGAAGAAAAACTGGGCAAGTGTGAGTCGGACTCGCACCGTCATCGTTTCGTACAAACTTACCTATGTATATAGTTCGATTCTCGAATTGAGTCTCGAAGAATTTTCCGAACTGCAAAAAATGTGACGTAACAATAAATTTATTGTTTTTAGATTTGTTCCTATACCTGTGATATAAGACTTTGGTTTATGGCAAATTTCAGGATTCTAGATCAACGGAAAGTACACTATAAATTTTGATTCCCTCGAGTGTTGAAACGATTTTTGCGATATTAACGGCAG
Source organism: Mythimna ferrago (assembly GCA_910589285.2). Taxonomy (NCBI): domain Eukaryota; kingdom Metazoa; phylum Arthropoda; class Insecta; order Lepidoptera; family Noctuidae; genus Mythimna; species Mythimna ferrago. Next base: position 27,862,337 of record OU342683.1, read on the forward strand.
TATCTTTTTTTTTGTTAACCTAGAAATTTGATTTTTTCTTAGCTTCAAGAGATCGCAAACCTGGGCATATGATTTTAATTTCAACTCGATACTTTTACGCATTCCCGAGATAAAGGGTCTTGACAGACAGACAAACAGACAGACACAAAGGTTCCTTTTTTGCCTTTTGAGGTACGAAACCCTAATAAATCTAAAAAAAAGTATAATTATTTTGCCAGTTTGCAAGTTAATAAGAACAATAACCCATGCGATCTTTTTCGGTATCATAATATTACAGCAGGACTTCAAGATTTCCAGTGAAAATAACGGTACCCTTGCTTGTACAATTTTTTTTCTAGCTCTGTGACTAGATAATATTTCCACAAAGAAACAAAACAAAACATTGGTTTTATCGTCAACAGCAGTTTCTAACAAGATATCATGGGATGTATTGTGTGTTTTATCATCAGGGTGGGTTCTGACAGAGAGTTTTACCTAAGGGTATTTTAGTCTCAGTCACTGGTTTTTAGGTCAATAAAACAATCGCTCCGTGTAAAAACATTCTGCCTAGCTTTTCCTCAAATTAGCGTACGCAATTGTGGAGTTTTAAAATAAACACAAAACTGTATCAAAATTTGTTTAAAAACAAGTTCAACACAAACTCTACATATTTTACTCACACAAACCAAATCGGGTTTTTCAATATTTTTGCCATACGTAAAAGATTTTTGAATATAAAGTTGGCGAGGGCCGTCAGGATCCAATTCTGGCACCTCATCGATTACTTTCAAATTCAAGTTGGGCAGAAGTTGCGGGATGTCGATAATTTCACCATTGATATTAGAATCCCCAACTTTACCACCAACCCGAGTTCTGAACATTTAACAAATATTTTATATGAATGCAAATAAATATACTCCGAATACATACTTGACAATTGTGCCAAAATATTTTGCGTGTTCGGATTTCATTTAGAATGAAATATGTTGAAATCAAATCTTGTACAGATACGTGTTTTGTTTTAATATCGGTGCCTTTTTTAAAATTGTAAAGTTAGATTGCTTGCTCATGTTCAGTTTGTGTTTAATTATTCTAATGAATTAGGTTTTCTCTGAAATGAAAGTACTAAAAAATCTATAAAAGTGGTTTCATTTCTAAAATCGAGGATTTATTTCATATATAATTTATAACCTTGATCTGTTTTGAGAGATTCGGAGAAAAATCTTTGTGATAAAGTGATTGCTACAGCCAGATGGATCAAAAACTATATTAAGTTATTATTAATATAGACTTTTTGATTGCATCAATCCTATATCTAGTCTGATTCATCATTATTTTTATTGGTTTTTTAGTACGGCCTCATTCTCATGTCTTGTCCCTCTGGAAACGCGCATCTTTCCGAGATAAAAAGTGATGAATGACATTCAATTGTACTGTATCTTCTTACCAGTGGTAGAGTTTTCTTTTAAGGATTTATCCCCAGACGTCCGGGAATAAATCTTTTACAAACCCTGAAATAATCATTTTAATTTAATTTATAATATTAACTTTGATCAGTTCTTACACAAATGACTGCAAAGTTTCATACAAGTCCCGGTTCCTTCCACACAACCCATTTACGTCACTGGCGACTAAATCAAACACCATCGTATTTGCAGTCACGTTCTCATTACCAGCAGCTTATGTTAGCATCGCTAATTAAACAGTGGCTCAGTCGAAATCAATGTAATCCTACACCATACACCACGCCAAGCGAGTTAGCACGCTACAGCACGATACACGTTAAAGGATTTAACTGTAAATAGAATCAACGCAATAACTTTTAAAACCACCAAAAATCTAAAAATATCTTGTTTTGTAAATGTTTCATTTCGCAATAAGTTTTATGATATAATCCGACAGCTGTCAGAAGTTATTTTTTTCTTCTGATTACTTACGCGAGATGTTAGCAGAAACAAGCATAGTATCAACGAACTTATACAGGAATAGGACGAGTCAGCAACATTCAGTAACCGCGGCAATGTACCTACGTAGTATTATAAAATACTTGTTTCTATCGACTACTTCACCCGCATGGCTTTAGTAGTTTATTCCATATATACATATATATGTAATTCTGATGTTCAGCGGTTTGAGCATGAATGAGTTACAACACTATATAAATTTAGTCACAGGCGATGCGCAATGGTTCGCACAAAAATATACTTAGTTGGGCAACTGTTTCCTAACATATAGCAGTCAATATTGACGAAAATTCTGCTGGTTTAGATTTGATAACTCGATTAAGATCGATACAATCTCTAAATTATATAATTTTATACTAAAGCAGTTTTAGGAGTAACGCTACTCAGGCACGCAGCAGAAATATTGAGGGCACTTCATTCAGCTGAGGTGGTATCTTAATAAACTCGAGATGACGCGGAGGACAGGAAATGTCCCTATTGTTGTCATTTGTAAGAAACCCATTCTTCCTAATTTTGTTCCTCCGCCTGCCAGCCTGCAAGTGAATGAAAACACAATAAATAAGACCGTGGAGGTAAAAACAAGACTTTTTTTAGAACAGTCAGGATGGCAAATCATACTTTCCTTTAATATTATATCTTTTCAAAACGTTCAGAAAGCATAAGCGTAATTTCTCAAGCATAAGAGGTTTAAAAAACCGGCCAAGTACGAGTCGGACTCGCCCATGAAGGCTTCCGTAGCAGCAAGTAACATAATATAAAAGTTCTTGTAGTTCGTTCTAACTTTAATCGATGTTTTAATAATAAGTATTAAAAAAAACTAATTACTAGATCTCGTTCAAACCAATTTTCGTTGGCGGTTTGCATGGTAATGTACATCATATATTTCTCTTATTTTAGAAGTTACAGGGGACACACACACATTTTACCACTTTGGAAGTGTCTGTCGCACAAACTTTTCAGTCTAGAAAAAAAAAATGATATTAGAAACCTCAATATCATTTTGGAAGATCTATCCATAGATACCCTACACTTAAGGGATTGATGAAAAAAAAAATTTTGAGTTTCAGTTCTATGTATTTTTGTATAAAAATCTTGATGCGGTTTACAGAATACATCTACTCACTAAGTTTCATCAGTACAGCTCTTATAGTTTCGGAAAAAAATGGCTGTGACATACGGACGGACAGACAGACAGACAGACCGACAGACAGACCGACAGACAGACAGACAGACATGACGAATCTATAAGGGTTCCGTTTTTTGCCATTTGGCTACGGAACCCTACAAATGACAATAAGATGTACCTTTTTAAGGTTCTTCCCTGTTCGTCAATCTGCCTGTTTGTCAGCGGCCTGTATCTCAAGAACCTTAATAGGTTGACAGTAAAATCTACAACATATGTATTTTTATAGCCACAAGAAATGTAATTTATTTCGGTTTCTGGAGAGAAAACACTTAGAGCACAAGTCCCAATTCACTTGGCTGTTCTTTTTAAAAATTGTAGCTATGTTTTTACTTTTTATGTTAAACGTAGAATAATCTCAACACATCTAAATTTATCAAATTTTGTGATTAAAACTTTTTTATTACAGTTAAAGTCAGAAATTATAAATATCTAAAAACTGATTTTCACGATACGTACTTTCAAAATTTGCAAACCAGCGCGTGCAATGTCATCCACTAGCTGAAAACTTTGAGAATCTAATATGGCGCTCGAAATATAAAAGTTTGGGAAACTACACAGCTGAACCAATTTTCGTATGTGTTGTTTTTGAAGCTTTCTATTTATACGAGAGTCTCATCGGGTGAGTGGTGATCGTGGCCTCTGTGCCAGTCGTACATATTAATGTTTACCAAGTTTTGAAATTAAATGCTTCGATGTGAAGCAAAACTTAGATTTGGTGAACTAGTTGCTAAAACAGGATCAAAGTCGTTAAGGCCTTTTCGACTTTATAACATTTTGCTTTGGAAATCTATTTTAATGATACGAAGCAAGACTAAGTATTGATCAATGGGAGGAAAGTCGGTAGCTATGCATATTTATAACTAGCAAAACCAAAAATCAAAATCAAAAGCATTTATTTCAAATAGACCATTTGTAGACACTTTTGGATGTCAAATGTCAGTCAGTCCAAAAAAAAGTGAAGCTAAATTGCACGTTCCAAGGCGTAGATCTATGGAGAACAATTTACAAGAAACTCCACGGACACTCTTTTAAATCGTAGCTGCTGCCATCGGTATCGTCTGCGTGATACTAGAGAGTTATCCCAAGAAAACTACCTCTCGAGATAAAAGTATCTTATGTGCTACTGAAGGACATGGTCTACTTGTGTAACGAGTTTTATCAAAATCTGTTTAGCCGTTTTAGCACGAAGAAGTAACAAACCTAAAAATATGCACATAAACTCGCAGTTTTGCCCCAGTGATATTACAAAATGATCCCAAGGAAAATACGTCCGGTACAAAAAGTATTCTGTTATTCCAGAATATGGTCTATCTTTGTACTAAGTTTCATAGAAATCAGTTCTGCCGTTCGAGCGTGAAGAAGTAATAAACATACAAATAAACTTTTGTCTTTATAATATTAGTATGATAAATAAGCTTTATCCCGTGAAACGAAAAAAAATTAGTGAAATGAGGTTAAAATATCTTAAGTCCCGATTCCGGTCATGGGCTACCTGTGTTCCAAGTTGCAGCCGTTATGTCCATATAACTTTTCAGGTTCAATTGATTTATTTGCTTGACTGCGCGGTTAGCACAGTGGTGGAGCGATTGGCTGCTGTGTTGCGTATCGTGGGTTCGATTCCCACACAGAACCAATATTTGTATGACCTACAGATAAGTGTTCCAAGTCAGGGTATTTTGTGTATGAGTGTTTACATGTTTGAGAACGCACCCACGTCACAGGAGTAATTCCTAGAGTGGGGCAAGGTTTAAAAAAAAATGTACAAAAAGTCAAAACTACAGAAATATGTATCTAAAGTAGGTTCTCATTACGGCGTACCTATTAAGATTGACTGACAAATTAATTGCTGCTTTTCCTTTGTGTCTTCCACACTTATTAAAAAGCATTTTGTTTCGTTTCCACGATAAAGTTTAATAGCTTGAATTTATGTGAAATCCCTTATCCGACAATTAATTGTGTGGATTATTCGGCACCCTCAAGAGAGGCCGATATTAATCTTAATAAACTCGCTCCTACACATCGGTACTTTGTCTTCATTTTTGTATAATACTTGAATTACTGCTTTAGTAAGATTAGCCTGCGATGAATATGACTGAAACGATGATAACACTACAGTCTCCTATTTTTGCGACAAGGAATATATTCATAAACGTATCAATATTTTTCTAACTTTAGTCACTTTTACAACCAAATTCATCACATTTCAAGGTGATTTTATTTGTTACTAGATTTTTCCCGCGGCTTCATAAAATCTCTTCATCTTTATAAAATATAACCTATGTCACTCAGGAACAAAGCAGCTTTCTATCGTTGAAAATATTTTAGCAATCGGACCAGTGTTTTCAGAGATCACTTCCTACAAACAAAAAAAACAAACTTTACCTCTTTATAATATTAGTGAAGATTTTTTATTGTACACCATTACGCATTCAAAAAGGAAATTAAAAGCAAAACCCATACATACAATGGGCGCGCTTATCGTATTCCGCGATCTTTTCCAGGCAATCTGAAATGTACAGTAATTGTCTGGACAAGAAAGGGGGCTGTCATTGATGTGACAGTACCAGTATTATACATATATTGTAATAGATATAAAATATAATAGATTAAGGCTATATAAATATACATAAGAGTAGATACATATTATTATGCTATTTTGGTGGAAATATCAATCAATTCTTCAAATTCGAACTCAATATCCTTCACTTCACTTCATCATATCAGCCGAAAGACGTCCCCTGTTGGACACAGGCCTCCCCCTAGCGTCGCCACAACGACCGGTCCTGTGCCATCGGATTACGGCGACCCTGTCCAGGTCATGGGTCCACCTTGTGGGAGGCCTTTCAACGCTGCGTCTTCCGGTACGCGGTCGCCATTCCAGAACCTTTCATCCCCATTGATGAAGAACAGAAGGTTCTGCGTGCAATGTGCCCTGCCCATTACCACTTGAGTTTCGCGATTCTTCGAGCTATTTAAGTAAACTTTGTTCTCCAGCGGATATCTTCATTTCTGATGTGATCATGCAGGGAAAGTTCGAGCATAGCCAATGACTTTGGGGGACTTTTAGTCTTCTTATGAAGCCAATTGTAAGCGATCACTGCATATTCCATAATTATCCTGCTTCACTTATGTCTTCATTATTATGTCCCAAGTAAACAAGTCCAGAAGAAAAACGTACAGTTATCCGTCTTATAATGTCAAAAGGAAACGTAGCGGAAGTTTTTAAAAGTCTCGTTACAAAGAATTAGAAACAATCATTCAAGTTATTTATAAAGGAGTCTTTGTTGTAGGGATGTAGCTTGATCAGAGAAGCGAGTACTTCGTTTGTTAAACCAAAATGAAAAGGTCAAATAAACATGTTCCTAAAATGTATCTTACTAATATTATTAACGCAAAAGTTTGTATCTATTCTTTCACGCTAAAACTACTAAATGGATTTCGATGAAACTTGGTACACGGGTAGACTATGTCCTGGAATATCTTATCGGATATTTTTTATTCCGGAATTACGTTCCTTTGGGATAATTTTAGAATAGAATTGAATAGAATAAAATTTATTGTACACCAAAAGTAAAATGACATAAACATAAACTTAAATCTATGGGTACAATGGCGGTCTTATCACTTAAAGCGATTTCTAGCAGACAACCTCAGGATGGATTGAAACGAATAAAACAATACAGGGGTAGTCTGCGGTGTAATACTAATAGATAACTTTGAAATAATATATCTATATACTAGCTTTTGCCCGCGGCCCCTTGTGGAACATCGGGTACGACTACGTGCTGCGCGGCGACTTCCCTGACGGGGTCAGCGTGGTTTGCTACGCAGACGACACGCTGGTTCTAGCGCAGGGAGAGTCGTACCAGGCGGCGGTCGCTCTAGCAACACGCGGGGTTGCGATGGTCGTTGATAGGATCCAGGAGTTGGGACTCGAGGTGGCGCTTCACAAATCCGAGGCGATGTGTTTTTACGGTCGCCGCTCTCGGAATGCGCCGCCATTGAGTTACCAACTAACGGTAGGAGGAGTTCACATCGGTGTCGGGTCGACGATGAAGTACCTGGGACTCGTCCTCGACAGCCGGTGGAATTTCGTGGAGCATTTCCGACGTCTGGCTCCCAAACTCAACCGAGTTGGGGCTGCGCTCAAGCGGCTCCTGCCCAACCTTGGGGGTCCAGATGCCTCCTGCCGGAGGCTCTACGCGGGGATCGTTCGGTCCATGGCCCTCTACGGGGCGCCGGTGTGGGCGCCGTCGCTGAAAAAGCAACCGGCGGCCATGCTGAACGCCTGCCAGAGGGTCATGGCAATAAGGATGGTGCGGGGATACCACACGGTCTCCCGCGAAGCGGCGAGCCTTCTGGCTGACCTACCACCGTGGGATCTGGAGGCAACAGTCCTTGCACACATGCACGATATGCGCGTGGAGATGCAACGCCGGGTTGAAAGTCCGCTGCCGCGACAGGTCACGGCATGGCGGACCGAGCTCCGGCGGGATCTCATGGTGAAATGGCGTCAACGACTATCGCAACCCAGTGCTGGGCACGCCACAATCATGGCGGTAAGTCCCCTCTTTGAGGCGTGGCTGGAAAGACCTCACGGCGTCCTTACCTTCCGCATGACGCAGGTCCTCACCGGACATGGTTCGTTCGGGAGTTTCCTGCACCAGAGTTTCATGCGGAAGTGACGCCCAGGTGTCGCCACTGTGCGGAATGCCCGGAGGACACGGTGGAGCACACAGTCGAGGTGTGCCCTGCTTGGGCGGAGCATCGCCGTGCCCTCGTGGGGGCGATCGGGGGCGGAGACCTCTCGCACCGGGCCCTGGTTGAGGCCATGGTCCGGAGCGAGAGCGTTATCGTCGCCGCCGCCGCCGCCGGGATTCTGATCCCGATTTCCGGCCACCGTAGGCGCGGGCTTGCGGACAGTGAGCAATGGGTAGCTCGCCGTCCGGCCGTCCGGTAACTGTCCGGACCAAGCCCAAGTCGTCGACGGCGCGCACTGTTCCCGCGCGCCTCAAGGAGTTGTCAGCAACAGCAGGGACCCAGTCGGGTCGTAGCCTACTGGGGCCAGGGTTATCCGAAAGGGCGCTCGAGCCCCGGTATGAAGGCTAGAAGGAACGGGGTGGGTCTTTTAGTCAGTAAGAGTCTGACACTATCTCCCGCTCCGCCCAAGGGCGGGGGATGTCAATGCATGATTTTTTCCCGAAAAAAAAAAAAAAAAAGCTTTTGCCCGCGGCTTCGCCCGCGTGGCATTAGGTACTTAAGGAATCGGGATAAAAGGTAGCCTATATTCTTTTCCATGTCAAAGGCTACATGCATGCTAAATTTCATCCAAATACGTTCAGCCGTTTTTGCGTGATTAAGTAACAAACATCCAAACATCCACACTCACATTTATAATATTAGTTAGTATTTCTATGTATAAATATTATATTATACTTACATATTATAATACCTTACACAATTTTCTACTATAATGCGGGCGAAGCCGCTGGCAGCAGCTAGTTCAGAATAGTTCCGAATGTTAGACAGAAAACAAAATTGTTTTTCATAAATATCAGTAAAATTACTTAAAACTTTTTCTCATATTTTGTTTTTTCTGCACGCAATCTCCTGTGAAGTTATTAAAAAGAAACAGAAAATCTAAAGAAATATTTCATTTGAGACTTCGTGGAATTGGTCTCGTTTATCAAGATTTTAATAATTAAGAAAGACATTTTCTTGGTCAAAATAAATAGGTTTTAAGTCGGCTGAGATCTGTTTAAAACGCCTCATTTCATTTACACCAAAAGAACGTTTAATTGAATCTAAATTAAATGAAATAGTAATCACTACATACTCTCGAAATAATTAAGTTTTTTCTTTGTTACTACCTACCAATTCATCAGTATAATATGATAGTCCAGTATAGTCTCACGTATTATTTTACTTATTATAACTTCGCTTGGCTAAGTTTTAATTGGGAAAAAGTGTGTACAGGTATCGGAGCGTGCGTCCAAGTTCACGAAGCACATTAATTGGGATATGGAGTCCTGCACTATGAGTGAGCTCCCGTGCGAGGCAATCTGACGACTTTACCTCTCATTAGTGGAGTTTCATATCCTTGTCTTGTTTTTACTTCGTCTATTTTCTTTTGCGATTTATTCTTCTAAGTATTTTTTATTAAGTTTTAAAATAACTATTACAATAACATTTTAAAGAGGTGAAGTTTGTGTTTCTTTTTTTTGTAAGAGGTAATCTCTAAAAGTACTGGCCCGATTGCTAAAATCTGTTCACCGATAGAAAGTTGTTTTATTCCTGAGTGACATAAGCTATATTTTATGTACGTTAACTTCGCCCACGTCCACGGGCAAAAGCTAATTTCAAAATATATTTCTTCTAGCTCTAATAACGGATTCGCACGCGTGATTGTCGAAAATCATCTCGAGGAAATATACTTCTGGCTTAAAGTTATCTTAAGTCCTATTCCAATACATGGTTTTCCCTGTACGCCAAGTTTTAACCAAATCCGTTCTACCGTTAAGACGTGAAGGACTAACAGACAGAGTTAATTTCGCATTCATAACGTTAGTAGATATGGATCCCTCCAAAAACATGAAATTCATAAAATATCTACTCTTTTGTCCAATTCCAAAATAAATCACAACACAATAACAAGAGAAGCTTTCAATAACCTGTGACATAAAACAGCTTATACATAAGCAAAACATCCAACATAGCTATCTTTTGATCCTCATGTCCATTTACCATATTATAACAACGAATAGATAAATCAAAGCAAACAAAATACGTTATTCTGAAACAAGTATAATATAAAGAGAATTTTAACAAGTAAATACGTACGTGAGCGAAAAAAAATATTCTAATATCGGTATTCTCCGGGGCTTTTCGGCAAGATGGTATTTTTAATTTAACTGAACACGGCTCGTTCCGCTCCTAAGTAGTTCTGTTCCTTTTGGTGCAGTCCCCTCTATAACCTCATCACGCTGCGATGTTGGCTTCTTTTTAATTTAATCAGGCTTTGGAAGTACTGTTGTTAATTAATTCAGTTGTATTTACATGTGTAGCACCAGGTATATTGTGGAGGGAAAACAACTGAAAAAAATATGGCGACTTTTTCCCGCATCCCTATTGCCTTCGCACTAAAGTACGTGTCGCTGGGATTATTTTATTTTCTACGCAATATTTTGCTGACTAGCGGAAATATTATGTTTAGCACTTCGAGTTATTAAAGTGTCTAAGTAATTACATTTAATAAATATGTTCACTTTAATTTTGGACTGGCCTGTTGGCCTAGTGGTTAGTGGCCCTGACTGCTATTCGATTCCCACCCAGGACATATGTTTGTGTGAGTGCACGATCATTTGTTCTGTGTCTGGGTGTAATTTATTTAAAGTATACAATATGTATTTACAAATATATAAGTATGTTTATCAGTTGTCTAGTACTCATAAAACAAACTCTGCTTAGGTTGAGACTAGACGGAGTTGTGTGATTATTGTGTTTTTTTTTTTTTAATTCAGCAATATCGTAAGTAGTTATCTACATAGGTACTTAAATGCTAGTAATATTTTAGGAGTTCCTTCAATCCTTTATACACCTTATATACCAGCATAAAAAAACGAATTGAGAACTTCCTTTTCTTTGTAGTCTGTTAAAACAACATAAGCCGGCCAAATGTGAAATGAATAATATTTTCAAAACATATTTCTAAAATAAAATATAAGTAATAATCTTGAGGCTTATCCTCAGACAGTAAGATGTAAGGTGGACGTCCACGCCTCAAGCTATTCAGAAAGTATTATACCTGTATGTTTATTTTAGTTTTATTTATTATTTTTAATTCAGTAAAAGCTTGTTTGAAAAAGATTTCTACTTATATTTTACTTTATACTTTTCTAAATTAGAATTTCGTAAATATCTAGGATGGAGAATAAAATAATAGAGTGTAATAAAATGAGAGAAGAGAGATGTGGTGAGCTGCGTATTATGAATGAGTTTGATATTGTAATGCTTGATGTTCAAAGCTTAGCATACAGCAGCTCTGGTATTCCATACTAATTAAAATGACGGATGTGTGGTAAGGACGCTAACGATGCGTGCTAAGGACTCGTAAGTGTTGTAGCTAGCTTATTAAGTAGGTGCTGAGCTGGTGGGGTAAGTTATTTAGTTAATTTATTTATTTAAAATTCATGTACAGTAGTGGTACATAGGCGGACTTAATGCAACAAGGCATTTTCTACCAGCCATCTTTTGGGTTAAAAAAGACAACACTGTGGTAGGTTTGCACAATAAACAAATAACAGATACTTCAAACGGAAAAATAAAATAAGTTATTTATTTATATGCTAAAATAATAAACTAATAAATACTATGAAAAATATCAAATCATTAAGAGAACTTAATAACAATTCTGGACGAAGACTGAACTAAGGTTGAGAGGACTTCAAGTAGTAGTTCTGAATTTTTCGTTTGAAGGTTAATTTATTTTCAGCTTTTTTGATGTCAAGGGGAAGCACTGAAACCGGAACTGCCCAACACTTTAAAATATTGTTTTAAATAATCAGGAGCACAAGGATCGTTCAGTATGGTGAAGAGCGTGCAGAAGGATCTCCTCTAACGGATAGGCAGCCATTTAAGCTGGGAACAGAAGGAAGAAATGTGATCATATTTACGAAGGCCAAATATTAAATGAATACAGTTATTGAGAAATAATCCAAATCGTTTAGAAGTTCTTGGGAAAGATCAGAGTAATAAACATTTATTTATTTATTATAATCTTTATTGCACATCACATAAACAAAAATACAGGACAAACATTTAAACATCAGCATAGTCAATTATAGGCAACACAAGCGACTGGACCAAAATAGTTTTAGTGCTTGACGGGAGGAAATTTTTGAATCTATGGAGAGACCGTAGCGTGAAGCTGGCTCTCTGGCTAACCTAAGCAATCTGTTTGTTCCAGCTTAACTTGTCGTCAATATATGAACCTAAGTCTTTAAGGTGAGGTGAGAGAAGGATGACTGTATTGCCGAAAATAAGCGGCGGTAGTCGACTAGTGACCAAACTTTGTAAAAAAAAGGACTACCAGTGAAGATAGCCTGGCATTTACTGACATTGACAATAACCCCAAATCTGCTTGACCAATCAGCAATAACCAGAAGATCAGCATTTAGTATGATGCAATCATCAAGGTTGTCAATGTCAGTTTGCACGTAGAGCTGTAGGTCATCAGCATACAGATGGAAAGAGTATTTGAGAATAGCTGTGATAGAGTTTATAAATATAAAAATAAGAGAGGAGACAGTATACCGCCTTGTGGAACGCCGGTTTGCAGGTCTCACCAGTCAGAAAATTTCTGATCAGCACGAACAATTTGCTGACGTCCACGAAGATATGATGAGAAGCAATCTTGTGCCAACGAAGAAACCCCAATTTGAGACAAGATAGCCAGAAGGATGTCGTGATCAACGGTATTAAAAGCGTTGGAGAAATTTATTAAAACTCTCAGCGTTAACTTTCAGTTCTCAGGCCATTCCTGACGTCTTGTGTGACTTTAAGGAAGGCTGTGGCTGTACTGTGGTCAGGTCGAAAACCAGTAGCCCGATTCACGTAATGAAAACCGTAACGATATTGTAGCGATTTAGTCGTTTAGACCATCAATCGAGTTTGAACGACACCGATTTTATCGTCGTTTGAAATTCGTCAATTAAAAAAAACATCTGTATTACATTATCCTGGTAGAATACTTATTAATGTAACTGGAAATAAGTCGATAGATCGTGAATACCGCTTTTGGATAGGACTTCGATCGAACGACTATAAAACTTCAACGATATTTGGCTTGTTTGATTTTACGTGAATCAGGCTACTGATTGGAAAATGGGATAATAGATTATACCTAAACGCAAAGGAGGAAATCTGTTTAAAAGCAGCTGCTTCTAGGATTTTAGTTAGGAAAGGAAGAATGGAAATAAGTCTGAAGTGATTTAATAAAGTGGGAAAGAGGGATAATGAAAGCCTTACGCCAGCATGTAGGAAACACCCCAGTCTGGAGGGAGGAATTGATGATATTGTGATAGTAGGGAGCCAACTTTTAATCAAGAGGGATAACATGGTTCTGCTAACTCCGTTACAGCCGACAGCCTTGGACTTTATCGCAGTGAAAATTTGGAGGATCTCCGAGTCGATCACTGGGGAAAAAGAAAAAGAATCATGAGGTAAAATTAGCGCGGAAGTTATAACAAGAATTGTAGTATTTTTGACAGGAATCGCCAGCATAGCCGACGATCCCTTTATCAAGCGCAAGTTCGATCGTGTATGGAGTATTGCTCTCATCTTTGGGACGGATCTGCCCGATACCAGCTTGATGCACTTGAGGCAATTGAGAGGCGAGCCAGAAGGATAATTGGCGATGATACACTCGTCGAGTCGAGGCTTCAAAGTCTTGAGCATCGACGCAGAGTTGCTAGCCTGTCGGTTTTCTACCGGTTGCATTTCGGGGAGTGTGCGTCGGAATTGCATAACCTAATTCCGCCTAGCCCGTTTCATCATCGGACTACCAGACGTACGGCTATGCGCCACCGGTATATGGTGGATATCCCACCAACACGCACAAAACGTTTTGGGAACACATTCATTGTGCGTGCGGCTAGGGAGTGGAATTCCTTGCCGGAGTCTGTGTTTCCTGATAGCTACAACCCGGGAATCTTTAAGTCGAGAGTGAATAGGTTTCTTCTAGGTAAGCGCGTTCCATCGTCGACCGCATCGTCGCTTTCCATCAGGTGAGATAGCGGTCAAGCGCGAACCTATCAACAATAAAAAAAAAAAAAAAAAAAAAAACGATGGGAAGTGTAGATTCAAATCATTCAAAGATATATTAGAAGGAAAAGTATAAGAGGAGGACTTTGTTATTTGAGGAACTTCCAAATATCAGCCGGTGAAGAGTTAAGGACATTTTCGCAAATGTATCGGCGTTTTGAAGCTTTTACCACCTGATTAGAGCGGTTATTAGCCAACTTGTACAAGTTCCAGTTCTCTCCACTGCGATCTCTTCTATATCTTCGAAAAGTCGAGTCACGCCGTCTCATCGCCACTCGAACTTCAGAGGTAATCCATGAAGCCGAGGGGCACTTAACACGGACGGCCCTCAGTGGCGCATGCAAATCTTCAATTTTCATCCACAGTCGCTGCCTTTTCGATATCGACCCAGTCAACAGCACTCGCATCCCTGTTGGGCTTGTCCCCGTCTAGCCTCGCAAAATTCCGGAGGAACACGATGGCAGGCCGCTATGGTAACCTTTGAGCTCCGCAATCAAACCAGCTCGATTATCTTCATCTTCCTGCCCTTGTCCCGCTTTATCTAGAGACGGCGCAACACGTTTTTCAACACTCATCACGCTATCACTAACTCCCTTTTCTTTCATATCACTTCTTACATAACCAAATTGGCTCAAACCAGCTCATTTTATAATACTTTTTAAATAAGTTTCGTTTTGAGATCTCAATGAGCATTTTCATTTCATATGTCGTACGTACATTATCAAATTAAAGTAAGTCCCATATTTCAAATACATTTATTTACGTTACACGTCTGTGTTTGTTTCAAAGATGTCGTTAATGTCAGCACCAAATTTAAACTCAATCGGTCCACTAGATTCTGAACAAATTTGGCAAGGCAGGCGGATTGGACAAGACGCGACATGACTGATCCTATGCAACCTTATTTTTAGTACTAGAAATCTGAAACTCTGTCTACTATTTTTATAAAAAGAATCTATGAACAAAATTTCAAAAGTGCATATGAATATTCCACAACTATCACACAACGCCATCTAGTCTCAAGCTAAGCAGAGCTTGGTACCTAGTTGGCGACATAAGTACATGGTCACCGGGCCAGCCGGGCGACTGAGAGGTTATTTTGCTTCCAGCATCCTGCTTTGCGCGCGCGCCAAATGCCCGCTATAACCTGCCGTGACCTATTTTGTTCTTAGTGTCGGTGTTGATATTTTTGTGAAAAAACATAACATGGTGTATAAATTATTAAAATCGATTCAGTTACTGATTCTGAACGAACTATTTATATTCAGGTTTCCCCTACACTAAAAATAATGTTGTATACTTAGTTTTATTTTCCGATCGAAAAATTATCACATTTTTTTCAGCAGTAGAGTAAAAATAGCTAAATAGAATATGAAATTAGTACGGACTCGAATACGCACCACTCAACTGTTCTGTTCACATCGACAACACACTTCTCTCCCTAACAGAGAAAAACGGTGAACATTCCCAACACTCACGGCTAACAACTTTGCACCATTCTATTTTAACGACAACTAATTATATACCGTTTTCGCAGCAGCCACTTAAGGCCTACTCAGCGATACATCCAGGGGTATTGCACACCCGTCCCTTTGTTCGCAACGTAAACTTGGAGGAAATTTGACAGTTTTACGGTATATAAAGGCTGTAATGGATGAGCGGGTGTTTAGCGATAATTAGCGAGAAGGAAGCGTGCATAAATCATGCGACCGACCATTGTTGGGATGCTGCGCCATCGAGGAGCTCTTATAGAGTGCGTGGGAGGTTTGATACTAAGAACTTGGAGTTGTTTTGAACTATCGCTTGCACACTAGACTGCATTATTGATTCACAAATTGCCGCTACCGTTCGTCAAATCTCTCAAACGTATCACAATCGTAAACGCTCGAAACGTCAGTCGTCGTCGTCAAGTTTTTATTTTTATTTATTTTATTTTAAAGGTGTCGCCATCGTCCAATGACTTCTCCTGCTGTAAAACGGTACATGAGGACATGCCAGACATTTACTAACTAAAACCCACTTCCATGTTCCTTCTTTATCTTGCATTCCAGGACCGCGGGTTTTCCTTCGGAAATCATGCCTGTAGGCTTCGGCCCTCCTAGGTCTCTACTTTGCCGACATTTCTTTGAGGCGTGTGTGGAACACTATACACCGTCGACGACTCAAGCTCGGTCTGTGCGGTTTGCGGGCGGCGACTTACCAATTGCTCGTCTTCCGCAAGCTCTCGCCTACGGTAGCAGGAAATCGGGATCGGAATCCCGGCTGCTTGGCCGTACAGCCGTCTCCTTTGCTGGCATTATGCAGAAGGAGGCAGCGGCTTGCCATAACAATATCTTCTCGCCCAGGACCGGAGGTAAGGAGATAGGTGCTAAAAAAATTAAGTTAAAACAAATTGTCTTTTACGTGTTGGAATTATTTCAATATACTGTTGAGTTGGACTTTTAAATATCTTATCTTATCTTAAAGAACTCGCAATCTTTCAGAGTCCTATCAATATCAGGAATAAAATTTCTGGCAATGACAGCATAACGATACAAATTCTAAAAGACTCCTACAGATTACGTACAAAATATATATATATATGTTTATTATTTCAAAGATATCTATTAGCAGTACACCGTAGACTACCCCTGTATTGTTTTATTCTTTTCAATTCATCCTAAGGTTGTCTGGTAGATATCGCTTTAAGCGATAAGACCGCCATTGTACCCATAGATTTAAGTTTATGTTTATGTCATTTTACTTTTGGTGTACAATAAAGTTTATTCTATTCTATTCTACCTCTGGCGTCAAAATATTGAAACAGAATTGTATGTAAACGGTTTTTGTGATCTATTTCCAAACAATTTCTTTATGACACAAAATTGGCTCAGTAGCTATATTTTAGCTTTACTTATGTTACATAGGGCAGAAATAATTGGTACGAGAAATCGAGAAGTTCTTATTTATTTAGTTTGATGTTTTCTTACTTATTTGCTTCTAATAATAGATTCAAGTGTTCGTTATATTAAGTTATGTACCTACCCAGTATATTTGGGAACTTAATCTGATTGGATACAGTCAACGTACAGTTACTTTAGGTAAATATTATTTGGTTGTAATATTAATAGTAAAAGAGGCCTTCTACCACTTCCAATTCCCTCTCGGTACGGACCATGCCTCGGATGCGAGAGGTCGCAGCCGACGATCGCCACTAGATCACACTGGAGCAGACTTCCAACATATATGCTCACCCGTGTCGTCCGGAAGATCCGCATATTGGTAGCACCCAGGCGTTTCTTCCGCCTAAATCCGGAAAAGGAGCCTCCCAAACTGCGTCAGATGGAAAATAAGGATGCTCCTGCGCTTCTAACCACTCACGAGCCAGATGACCGTTAGTTGTGGTGACACTTACTTTAGGGCAGTCTTATATCCAGTGCAGTGAAAGTTACTCGGCTGAAATGATGACGTCATCATGCATCTTAAATCTTGAATCTTGAATCTTGAACCTTGAATCTAGAATCTTTAATTTTGACTGCCTTGACTTATCTTAAAGGTCTTTCTGTAAAGGAAAAAACCCACAATAATATGATAAAATAAAGTTAGTCACTAGTGTGTCCAAAATTATGATGTATCGTCGCACATCCACCGACGGTAGAACGAACGGTGACCAGACCAGAAATGACTGATGACCTAGAGTCCAAGCCTGCACAACACGTGCAAACAAGCCGACAGCTACTGGCCTGAATAATTTGCCTTTAAAACCTTATAGGGTATTAAAGAGCCTTCAGACAAGTCATCTAGGTACGCAATTTGTACATCATATTGAAATAACATATTTTTCAGTCAAAAACGAATGTGAAAATAAACTTTTGTTGTGAAATTCAAAGTCATTCTTATTTTAGTCGAAATAGTAGCACCGTCGATGTTCTATCTTTTGGTATAAATAATCATAACATGAGACAAAAAGTGGCTGTCAGCCAGGTTTGATCCTCTAGTGCAAGTCAGATTCACACACGAAGGGCACACAATATTAACACGATGCAACAATATTTAAAATCGAGCAAAATATGCTGACAAAATAACGTTTCTTGTATAGGAATCCCTAAATCAATTAAACAAACCCAAGCAAACGTCGGCGTTCGCTCTGTCGTTGTCTTTCTATTGTGTCTCTAATTACGGTATTCAAAAGGTTAAGTTATCTTAATTTTAATATTTGTTGGGGCAGCGGCAATAGACATACATTAATTTGTAAAAGTTCAACTTTCTACCTCTTATTGTTTATTAGATACAGCCCGCTGACAGACTGACGGACAGGTATACAAAGCATCCGCGGTTTAGTAATAGGATCCCGTTGGCACCGGGTATGAAACTCTAAAGATATCGTGAAACATGTTATAACAAAAAAATATTATTAGTCTGATTTTTTAGGCTTTTTATGGATAGGCTTACGTTTGACCGCTATCTCACCAGATGATAGTAAGCGATGAATTGGCCGATGATGGAGCACGCTTGTCTAGAAGTGACTCAAAAAAAAGTGACTCGCGTATTAATAGACCAGTCTATGGGTCTTTAAATATAATACTCATGACAACATAACTTAAGAAATACATGAAAAGTTGAGATAAACATAACATTTCTAACGATACGCAGCAGAAACCAACGAAAGTGCGTCGTCACCTCGTTAGGCACAAGCGACGGGTGCCGCTTACAAGTCATTATAACTATTAACGATGCACACTTATTCGCTAATTTATTAAGTGTCAGCTTTAGAAATTGTGAGTAGTTACTTGAGATGCTGTCTGGGATTGACTGATGGTCGTTTTATCATAGCAAGAGGTTTTTATTTGATTTTAGTAATACCAGCCATACCCAGATGGATGTAAACTAGCACAAACCAAACAAATAAAACAAAGTGACCTTGGGTGGTGTGTTTGGATCCATGACCTTCAACGCACTTGGTTGGGTAGCGCATTTTCCCAACCACCGAACGTGTTGGCGCGTGGTTTAAGCCCAAACAACGCAACAAAAACCAAACACACGAACCAAGGTCACCTTGGTTTATGTATTTGTTTTATGCTAGTTCGCATCCATCTGGTTACCCGTTAAGTCATCTATAAGTTCAACATAAAATATGGACACAACTTAATCTAAAATCATCATCATCATTATTTGGACATAGGTACATTAGTGTCCTGTGACATAGGCCTTCATCAAATGCCGCTAGAATGAACAGTCATGTGCATCTCACATCTATGGGATCCTAAAACCCTCACCACGTCATCAGTCCACCTAGAAAGACGCCTTCTAATGCAGCATATTCCAGTACGCGATCGCCACTCCACAACCTTTCGGCCCCAACAGCCATGTGTTTTGTGAACAATGCAAATATTTTATGTATGCGGGTGAAGCCGCGGGAAAAAGCTAGTGTAATGATAATTTCCAGTTTCTATATCTCTACTGCGACTACTGTCTACTCCCTCAAGGCTTCCTCGGCGTCATAATACGCACGTAATTCAAAACATTAATTACGGCAAGTGTTTTCGGATAGTTCCTCTCGAGGCCTCCCTCTCCCTGTAACGAGCAGACCCTCCCAACAATGTTGTTATTTACATACCTTTATTACAAAACAGGCTCAGAAACATGTTATTACGAACTTTTTGGGGGTTTTGTTTGAAGTCTTTAGGAAACTGACAAGCTAGGATTATTGTATTCCTGAAGTAGTTTCATCATCTACACATACCTTTAGGCTGAAGTCAGGCAATAGATGATATGCTTGATGAATTAGGTAGATAAAATCTACAAATATAAAAGAGAAAACTGACTGACTGACATATAAAAGCACACACACACAGGTGAAATTTTGCTCAAGGTTTCCTTTTATGACGTAGGCGAGACTAATCGAGAATTTTCCAAAATCCAGCTCCTAAAGCAATAAAACAGGGGTCCAAAGTTTGTATGAAGAAACCTACTTTCAGGTGGGCGATGCCGGTAGCTGAAGCTAGTCTACACTATCTACACTAATATAATAGAGAGGTAAATAATGCTTTTTTTATTTGTAGGAGGTAATCTCTGAAAGTCCTGGTCCGATTGCTAAATTTTTTTCATCCATAGAAAGCTGCTTTATATTTGAGTGACATAGACTATATATAATGTACGCGGGCAAAGCTGTGAACAATAGCTAGTTAAGTATAAACCTACAAATTCGGTTCCATTTAATCTCAAATCAAGCAGATAGCGCCCATTCACAGTGCCTTGTGAAGCTATTAAGACGACATTGTTAAAGCCAGGGTTTTACGTTAAGAAATACCAGACCATTAGTCGTCCCAAATTCTTAGACATAACAATCAGGTCCCCATAATAGGCCCACAATTCCCAATTTCAAAGATAACCGCCAAAACTAACAACCGTTCTATTTTTATCAATCTACCCTCTTTCCGCATATCTTTATGAATGCAATATATCAGAGCCGTTCCATCTTACGAGCTCTGAAGTGATCAGATAGAGGAGTGAGGGTCGCAATAAACACATAATAAAGCGTGGCCAGCCGGGCCGCACCTCCTCGCAAGAAATGCGGCCGTACGTGGCGGATCGCGGCCGACGTGCGCGGAATCGTGTGGCGTGTGGCCCGGGCCAATTGTTCACTAGGAATAGCGGGTGGTGATTATTAGGATCGAGATTTGATTTGGAAATTGTGATTGGTATGTATTTTGTGACATAACTTCACTGAAACATGGCAAACGGTTAACGTTCAAGAAGAATTTAAATATCTTCAAGTACTGTGTGGAGGCAATCATTTACTGACAAGGAAAATAACAGAAGGTTATTATTTTTTTATTCCTACCCTCGAATGTGATCTCTCTGTTACTCAAAGTTTTCTGGGAAAACCTCATTGTTGAGTTAAACTCGCCTTTGAACATAAATTGTCAAACCACGGGGTGTATTTATCTAACATACCTATTAAGTTTTTTTTTGTGTATTATAAAGAATTAAGAATTGATTTAAAGAATTGCGATCTACAATGATCTGTTAGATTTTGATACGTAATGAAATTATGTATTGTTTTTTTGTATCCAAGAATATTGTTTAGGTAATTTATTTTATATTCGATTATTCATTCCTGTAGCGACATCTATGACGTCTCATAAGAATTAATCCTGCAACGCGCAATTCAAGATTTCCGCGCGATTTAAACATATAAAACAGCTCGAAATCATCTATTGGGCAGTTGCCCATCAGACATAACACCCGTCTGGTCGGAAAATCCTCCTTTTTCAACGGAGGTTTGCGGGAATTTACTCTCTGTTCCGCATACCTCCAAAATTGAAACGTATTTGTGAAGCAGTCGAGTAGCATAATGGCGGGCGACAGCCTTCTTATTAAATTGGCGATATTTTAGGTAGGACGCACAATTTGTCTCTTGCATCATTGTAACAACAAGAAATATGTAACCGAGATATTTAGTAGACATTAACATGATTTAAATGAGTGCCCATTTAGTTTCTTACATATTCTTTTTTTTAGGTACATAAGCTGACATAGATTATATTTGTCACTGGCTGACACGGTTAAAAACTGACGATTAGCAATATGCCCTAATAGAGTATTAGAAATCTACCTCAATCACCATGACAACGGAAAAAGCTTTCGAGTCTAAGATATTAATATAAATAAATAATTGCCTGATAGTTCATTTACGAAGCCTGAGTTAGGATAAAGTTAACAGGAGTACACAGTAGAGTAGGCAAAAAATTTGCAGAAAGCAATTTGATTGACAAACTCAAGTCACAGTACATTTACCCCAATATCCATTTTTTGATATAAGCATTTAAGTTGAGTATTTCTCAAACTCTACTTTAGCCTTAAAACCTGTCAAAATTTGGCTTAATAAGTATGGTTTGAGACGTTCTTAAATCAAAATACTCAATTCAGAAACCCGCCGTTAGATTTCTAGGAATAATAAGAGCACTTAGCTCAATACCAACAGAATACGAAATGTTACCACAAAAGCAGTTCCTAGAGCCGGCTGCTAAACACCTTAGTAAAGAGTACCAAAGAACACGTACCCAATAGGAACATATTGTATCATTTCTTGAAAGTAAATTAGAACCAGTCATCATAATTTTTTTACGTGAGAAATCATCAAATAATTTTCCCGCTTTAGGTTGAGTGGGAGGGAGTGTCAAACTTTTACTGACTAAAGCGCACAGTGTTCCTTCAGTTGCTCTTTTTGGCACTACGGTAACTCCTTCGAACAATCCGCAGCCCTGGCAGGCGTCGGCGTTCAATTTTGCTGACATTTACTTGAGGCAGGCGTAGAATACAACGCACTGTCGACTGGGACTCCTTACAGGACGCACGAAAGGCGAGCTACCCATTGGTCGCCGCTTGCAAGCGTCTGCGGCGGTCGCAAATCGTCTTGCGACTCCCGACGCCTAGTTAGTCTCTAGCGGTTACGTGGTGTGTTTTGTGAGACATAAATAATCTCTAACCGTGCAAATAAAACTTGTGCAATAATCTATAAAAAAGTAAATTAATTACGGACAAAACGTTTGAACACAAAATTGTAGTATAACCTTAGTATTTTCGTGCAACTTTGAACGGAGGTGACATACTACGTTTCTTCATACATTCGCCCGTAAGCCCGTTGCCGACTCAGGTAGTCGTGTGTTCGGCTATATCTGCCAGTTTCTAAGAAGCGCTCTGATGCGAAAGGGCAGAGGTGACCTGGTAATCAAAGACCTCGGGGTACGGACAGTTCTAGGAGCTCGGCTTTGCCATAAAAACTTTATCATGTTATATATATATTTTTTTACTTTTACGTAGACGAAACCGGCAGCAGAAGCTAGTTAATCATAATATTTAATTATTATAAGACTCCAAAGAGGGCCTTTAATATAGCATTTGATACAAGACCGTGTAATACCTAAATATTTTCGTAAACCTAATGGTTTTACAGTCTTTTGGTAAGTGACAGGTAGGCTTATTTTATAGTATGATGTTGGGAATTAATATGTGCACAACGCATACCATAACAATATGTATTTTTGACTTGTTTGTATTTTTTTCACTCAAAGCCGTTCGTGTATGTTGATTTTTGATGCCTTCATGACAATACTTACAAAAACCAAAATGCCGAAAGATTGTGAATGTTTTGAAATTCGACTAGTGCAGTGGGTGTGATTGTAGAGCCGTAAGAAAGAATGCTCAGAACGACACGTTCCTTGAAAGGAAGATTGGAATAATACCTAATTAGTCTCCGGCATAGCTTAGCAAGCACGATGTCACTATTTTCATGACACAAACACTAAATTTCACTCGATTTCCGAATTTTGATTGCAAATGGTATACATTTTCCTAAATGAGTTTTTGATAAAAAAAAAAAAAAACAATTTTTGAGCAACCTGGCGGGAAGTTGTAAATTGATAACATTCCAAAGTGATGGCCATATTAATACCAAACTACTGAACCAGTAACTGTCCGCCACGGATTTTCCACGATCTCTCCCACGATGCACAGATATCAGCTATCTCCATCTCAGTTTTCTGTCAACACATGAATAGCTTCATCCATTGATTTAAATATAAAATGGCGTTCATTTTGCGCGGAGTGATGCGAGCACGTCAGGAGAGGATGTGGTATTATTTTCAACGTGCCAACGAGGACGATACGCTTTTAAAATTGTTACACTTTCCACAATTTTACGTAGATATTAAAAAAACACGAGTAATATTTTGTAGCTGATGCAATCATTTTGTTACTCGCGATGAAATTTCTGAAAATATTCGATCTTTTAGAAGTGTAGAAGGAAAAATGATAGCTAGATCTAGCTAGGCTACAGAAACTGATAAAAAGTAATTGTAATTTTGTGAAACTAAAACTATCTTTCCCTCCCTAATGTTATGTGATATCCTTTGTATTAATCTAAGTAGACACAATTTAGAAAAGCCTCCTTTCTAAGGTTTTTGAAGAAATGAATAACTAATCAATACGTGCAATTCTTTTCTCCGATCATACCTCGATCTAAAATCTACTACCGAAAATTTAAACTTTTTTATTAAGGCGTAAAGTATCAACAGTCAGCTATCAAAAACATTATAAAGCCAAGTACCGTTTATGAACGCTGTCGTTAGCCCCAAAGATCAACGACACCCATTACGCGCCCCTTAAACTCCACAAAACTCATAAATATCTTCACAACAAATTCTTACTTACCTTCCCATATTATTAACATAATTCACATGGAAGTATAAGTCATTATTATTGGTGTGTAGTGGGTATATATCAGTTTATTTTGGCGGGCTGCGAGCGACCGGCCTTTTATTGCCTCGGTTATGGCTTATGGACATTTTGGGCTCCCAAGTTGCGTCACTACTTGCCAGATATTGAGCTTCGTGTGGTGGCCACGCTGCTAGAAAATTGGAAACTTTTTAATTTAAAAGGGCAATCAAAAAATTTTTGAATACGTTCTAAGCTTTGTCTATAAACATATCCGTCTTACTTGGCAAAAACCTGATTGGACATTTTAAATGGAGTTTTAAATTTATTCCTGAGCAAAGGCAGCCTCCATTTTTAATAGTTACTGTTTTGAAAAGTAGGTTACATTATAACTAAAAGAAGAAACATATCGGCACGTCTGTTAATGGTATATAAGTTTATATTATACCTATATATATTATATTAATACATTCCTCTAATCGCGTCTTATCTCATGTAGTAGAGGAATAAAAAAAATTACTATTTATACGAGTATTAGGCTGATTTTAAGCGTCTCTTATTCAAAGTAAATGCATAAACTGTCTCCTTCCATACGTCATTAAGTAATCTTCACGCTCTATTAAGTCTAACTTAAATTCTAAATGCCTCCAATTAGGCGTAAAATTAACGTTCCAAGTTGCTAAGTTACTAGATCCAGAGCAATTCATAGCGTGAACTACCCTCCGATACTGTACGGATAAGTTTCTGTTTGGGGACAGATTCGGGGATGAAACTGATTTATATTGCCATCTGAGTAATTCAGTACTAGATTGTTTATTAGGACTCAAAGTTTGGACCTTGGAAATTCGTTAACTAAGATCTGTTGATAAGTTACAACGGTTTACAGCAGTAATTAATCAACGCCGTGTGTTCTCGCCAAATCGATAAAGATGTACTTAATATTGCATAATAAAAGCACACACACAAGCAATCATTCCGCATTTTCTCAACTATACGTACAATTGTATCAAGGTAAGCTGATATAGGTGGACTTTGTGTCTGGAGCAAGTATCTCTTGCTTCTAATTTCGTAATGACTGTCAAAGACATATAAACCTTAAAAAGTCAGACTCGCGCACGAGGGGTGCCGTAGCGTTTGTAGCAAAAAATGCCAAAAAAAAAACATGTGGTATGTTTGTGGTATAGGAGCGATATTAAAATTTTATTTAATTCTATTTTAAGTATATTTTATTATAGCGGCAACAGAAATACATCATCTCTTAAAATTTCAATTGTCTAACTTTCACGGTTTAAGAGGTACAGGCTGGTGATAGACAGACGGACAGTAGAGTACCGTGATAGCAATAGCGTCCTGTTTTTACCTATTTGAGTACGGAAATTTAAAAATTAAGTACTGCAGGAACAGCATCGGCAGCACGTTAGCGTTAAGCTGTTAAGCTTAATGTATTATGATGGTTACCCATCCACAAACCGGCCTCATCAAGTGTTGCTTAACCGTAAAGTAAATTCGAGTGGCTTTTCTTGCTTTGCAACGAGCTCCTACACGTCATTATCAACACTTTCAAACGGCCTCCCCCAAGCATAGCATCGGATTCCCACGAACCTCAACAGATCATCGATCCACCTTGGGGTAGGCATTCGAACACTACGTCTTCCGGTATGTGGTAGCCACTCCAGTACCATTCGGCCCCGTTAACCATCTGTTCTGCAACCAATGTGCCCTGCCCATTGCCACCTAAGTTTAGCGGTTCTTCGAGTTATGTCAGTAACCTTGGTGCTCCTGCTGATATCTCCATTTCTGATGCAATCTCGCAAGGAAACTCGAACTCCTAACTATAATACAGTGATTATTCAAAATAATAAACTGCACCGGAATTTACACTCGCAAACTGGTCACCCTACCGACATGGCGGGAGTAGGCCAGGGGAATAATATATGAGAAAAAATATACAGTATACAATATACAGCGGCTGTATAACTCGATGCAGTGCGGTGTATACAGCGGTTATGTGACGCGGCTGATGAGATCGCGCGGTTATGTGTCCCGAGCTGTTCTGAGGTGCCTGCTGACTGTACATTTGCATTTATGTTGATGCTAGAAATTGTTACTTTTTTTCGTAGTCTGTTTTTAGAAGTGTTTCTTGCTGGAGTGCGTTAAAAAGGCTGCGTGGAAACCATATTTTACTGTTAGTATCTCACTCAAATCAAATCAAAAAACATTTATTTCAAATAGACCATTAGCAGGCACTTTTGAGTAGTCAAATGTCGGTCAGTCCAAGAAATGTGAAGCTAAATTGCACGTTCCAAAGCGTAGGTCTCTATGGAGAAGAACGTGCAAGAAACTCCATGGACACTCTTTTTAAATCATATTATGAGTTATATAGATCATAGTTACATATTTCTTGTCGTTTCTAATATGTGAACACTAACACTGATAATATGTTATATTCTGTATAGTATCGCACTGATATTATAAATGTTATGTATGTATGTTGGTTCTTTAACCAGTTCCTGATACAGAGGTTTTTTTTTGGTGGGAAATCATCCAATGATTTCTTTCGCTCTAGGGCGGATGGCATGTCAGACTTTTACTGACTAAAATCCACTCCTATGTTCCTTCTTTGCTTTGCGTTCCAAGACAAACCCGAAGACCCGCTTCCTTTCAGAAGCGAACCAGTGGCCCCAGCCCATTGCTCGTCGTCTCTAAGCCCACGTCAAGGGTGGTAGGCAATCGGGTCCCTGATATAGAGGTGGATATATAAGGGGCTCTCGTATAATTTGGCATAAATTTATGTGTGAGGATAATTTAATTATTGTACTAATGTGCAATTTTATTTATATATATACAAGTATATCTGATGTTATTTATTTTTGATTATTTTATTTTTATTTTCTATATCATGTATGGACTATGTCTGAATTAAATGAATCAATTAACAACTAATCACGCATCAACACCAAAACGGATTTTTATATAACTGGTAAGTTAGGCAGTTGGCAGGCAGGTATACCTGATAGCCTGAATTAAGACATAATATACCTACTTTTAGTCCTATTAGTTCGTTTCTGTGGCATTAATTCCGACTTTCACTCGGGTGTAAAGCTAAGCAACAGTAAAGTGCGTAAGTCACGCAATGAGGCCCTGGCCTTCCTTGTGTTGTGAAAATATGCGCGTAGTCACATTAAAACATCGGTTTTCATTAATTTCATTACACTACTAATAGTGCTACGCCGTCGCAGATCGCTAAGAATCTCGTAGCTTCGTAGCGCTACGAACTGCTACGCTGATACATTATTCAAGTCTTTAATATTACTTCAACCAACTAAAGGAAACAGACGTACTAATAAATAATAGGCTACTTTTTTATACAAATACCAACTTCTGTCAACAGTTTCGCCTGCGTAGAAATAGTACTTCCCTCCATTACAAATTAATTATATAAACTATAATTAATTATATTATTCTAATGGTAGCAACTTTCTTCTACCGGAAGACGCAGCGTTGGAAGGCCTCCAACAACGTGGAGCGATGACCTGGGTTAGGGTCGCGGGAATCAGATGGATGCGTGATGCACAGGACCGGTCATTGTGGCGACGTTTGGGGGAGGCCTATGTCCAGCAGTGGACTTCTTTCGGCTGATATGACGATGATGATGGTGAATGGTAGAAACACGTTATACTTTATTTCCTTTCCATTGTTTTAAAAAATTAATCACCAATACTGACAGAAGCTAGTGTACAAATATGACTAATTTTATTATTTAAAAATTAAGCACTCATTACATTACACTCTATAACTTTCACCTAAAAATATTAGTGTGATAAGTGAATACTGTGTTAAAAAAAAACAAGAGATCGTAAAATTAGTTCCATTCGAACGAAGAACCTAATTTTAAAACGCTGATTGTTATTGCTTTACCTTACTACGCATTTTATTATCCGTTTCAAAGCACGAAGCTACTCAGGCGAATAAATGGAAATCCTTTCTATAAGCAAATCTTCCAAGGTTCTCGTGTTTATGTTACTACTTTATATCATCATTGTTTCCTATTAGAGTTGTATTCAGTGAAAAACTTCAAGCATAAAAGTATAAAGCATAATCAGCCTTATTAAATGTTTCCTCTGCAGGGACTCAGGCCTCCTCTCTAGGAGAGGGAATGGTCCAAAATCCACCCCGCGGGCCCAGTGCGGGTTGATGAATGTCACATGTCTTCGAATTTTTTGTTTTAGAACATGACGGTTTCCTCACGATGTTTTACTTCAGCGTTTTGAGAACAGTGGTGATGAAATAAATTACACAAAGCTACAACTCGTAAGTCGGGGCCGGCCGTTACCACTCGGCCACCACATATTTGGGACTCAATTTCTTACTACGGGAATTACAGTTGGGGACGAAAGGTTCTGGAGTGACGACCGCGTACAGGAAGACTCAGCGTTGGAAGGCCTCCTACAAGGTGGACCGATGACCTGGTGAAGGTTGTGGGAAACCGATTGATGCAAGACGCGCAGGAATGTTCGTTATTGCGACACTTGAGAGAGGCCTATGTCTGACAATGGACTTATATCGACTGAAATGATGATGATGATGATGGTGAATTTTCTGAATCATTTCCTACCAGCTGACTAATCAACTCTTTTTTCTCC
The DNA here is from genome assembly GCA_910589285.2 of Mythimna ferrago. Taxonomy (NCBI): domain Eukaryota; kingdom Metazoa; phylum Arthropoda; class Insecta; order Lepidoptera; family Noctuidae; genus Mythimna; species Mythimna ferrago. The sequence goes on from OU342683.1 coordinate 27,891,127, forward strand.
TTTTACTAGATAATATCATAATCAAACAACTCTATTACAATAATTCAGTAAATAGGGAGGTGTGTCGTGATGGCCCAGTGCCTTAGTCATCCGCCTCTCAAGCATGAGGTTGCAGTTTCAAAACCAGGCATGTACCTACTTTTCTAAGTTTGTCTAGGAAATCGCGTAAAGCAGTTGGTCACGATGTTCTTTCTTGGATCTTTGATAATCGTTCCAGGTAGTCAGACGCCTGAAAGTTTGACCATCAGTCTACCCAAAGAGTATCATGTTGCTCAGTAACAGGGTTGTGGAAGTCCGATAGACAGTTGCGCTCCGATAGACTGGAAGCTGACCAGAAGCTATTAGAGAAAAGGCTAGAGAAGTGATGAATTTAGTAAATACTTCGTCTCAAATTATTCACTGTCAATTTTCTGTTCATTTATAAACTTTCAATTCTGCATTTTGCGCAGATATAGACTTCAATTTTTTAATGTAGATGTCATACAATTTTAGGTAGTGGTACGGGTTTCTACAAATATAACTACTCATAAATTTAACGAATCAGTCCACTGAGAGCCTGCGCTGTAACCAGGTCAGCTATTCTAATTTAGAACAGATTTTGACCAAATAATCATAGTTTAATTTTGTGGGTGGAGCGGGGGAACCACAGAAGCAAGGTTAATTACTTTTATGAATAGGGATACTGATGAACAAACTTGTGAAAGTTCTACTTCAGGGCAACTGAAGTCCTTTTTCAAACAGACAGTTTGCCATTTTGTGAAATAAGTCTGAATTTTATTAAAATGCTGTTGTTTGGCCATTTTTTTGTTAGCCCAATTAAAAGCATAAATCAATTAGAGGTTTTTGCCAGAAACATTTACTTCGATTTTCAGTTTACGAATCGACGTTTTTAATTCTATTCAAAAATGAATAAATCCAACTTAAAATTCTCTTCGTCGTGATTTCGCCGTTGCTCGAACTTTGCTCCATCATTCTAGAAATAGATTCCGTATTTCTCCATCTGGAGTGTGACGTAAGATAGGCTCCCATATTGAACTTTGTAAGCCTCCAAATTTATTCGCAGACGCGAACTCGCATGATTATAATGGGATGAAGATAAGCTTAAGTTTAATGGTACAAAGCCAATATAAAACGGGGTTTAGTTGCGTACTTAGGCGATGCAGCGAAAGTCCCCGAAGGCGCCATATGCTTCGGGCGCGTTCGGCGCGACGAGCATACTAACGCGTGCCCCCCGCTTTCCCCGCTCCCCGTGCTCCCCTGCTGGTAGGGTTGGCGAACATTTTATTATATCGTGTGTATAGAGGAATTTAGGCGGATGTTGTTTTGAGCATGTTTGCGTCTGTGTTGATTTTGTTTGTCATTTGACTGGGTAAATACAATATACATACGGGCGTTAATTTGGTTTTATATTATGTATCCATATCAAGTTAATTTATTTGTACAAGTTCATAACAATTTATCACGATGGCAAGCGGGTCTTATGACATATGTCTTTTGTGAACAGAAATGACATTATTATTATTTCAAAATTACTTTAGTGCATTTTAATACCACAAAAAGGAACTTCATAATACTTGACTCCTGTTTGGTACTTCATAATGATTCCCTAACACAATACATCCCAGAATACAATTTGTCATTATGAACAATGAGCACAATAGGCAGCCCTACAGTCTCGCTTCCCATATGGAATATAACGAGAAATGGCTAAATTTCAATGATGCATTTACAAGATACAAATGTGAGGGAAAATTTATTAAATATCTCATGTGGCTTCCTTATTGTCGTTATCATTCGTTGCTCCAAGTTTCCACTGAGTTTTGATAGCGACATCTTAACTGCACGTGCCGCCATCTCGAGGGGATTTCAAGATTTAATACACATGAGCGTTTTGTTGATCATTGCTTCTTGGGTAATCTTCATATTGGGTAATTTAAGATGTTTGGTTACGTTGTTATCTGAAAAACAATAACTGTAACTTTATTCTCTTTTCCTTATTGTTTTCTTTCACGTTTCCTTTTTCCTTATAACACTATCTACGGAAAATCAATTATCTTTCCACTGGTTATGTAATCTTTACTTAACGTTTCTTTTACTAATTTAATTTTACTCAAACTCATATTGACTTTATTGAAATATTCCAAAAATGTTGAACCTTTTACATTTACAATAACTTGATTTACAGCTTCCATAGCTTTACCTTCATTATTCCATAAATCAGGGACATCCTTTTTTATGGAATTACAATATATTACGCCCTTGTCGTCATCCCTTAATGGGTTGGCGAATTTTAATGTGGCGTCGAGGTAACGAGTGCCGCCCATCAGAATAAATTCGTGCGAGGCGCTTTTTAGACGCTCTATTACATTCGCCTGTTGACTGTCAAAAGCTTCTGCTAAATCACGTAGAGAACAATAAAAATGTTTCCATATTCATGACGTCGTTGGAACAGTAGATATAACCAGAGATAATAATAGACATTATTGTTTTCCAGAAAGTTTCATCAAGAGTAAATTTTCCCGTTTCTCGTGATGTTCGTCCAAAAGTTTAATTGACTCCTCAAATAAAATGCTTCAATAATTCCGATAAAACAAAAGACCAGAGTCTGTCGCAGGTTCTCATGGCGTAAAAGCATCTTGGAATTTCCTCTACAATTTTATCTTTCATCGTCTTTATCTTGATCGAAAACCGAGCAAAAATATTTACACAAACTCCCCAGCGTCTGTATCAACCGCACGGATGTTTTATTTAATAACGTCAGACATGATGAATTCAAAACGCTGACAATTACAGGTGCGGGTGACTTGTGACGTCACGCCGCATATCAATTCGCTGAGCAGGAAATATTGCGGCATGTCGCACCCGCCGCCGCCCCGAATGTACTCGCTTTTTATTCCATCCATCAATTTATCGAATTTAGTCACAATTTATTGTTGTGTCTCATCGATAAAAATATTTATTGGTCGTTTGTCAGTTTTTGGAAAATTTAGAGCTTTATATTGATATTATGGGTTTGCGACTAGGTTATTTGATAGCCAATCCGTTGCGGCGTATGGTTTTGTTTCAAAGGCTTTTTAACTGGTGCTGCTGTATTGGGTTTTGTTTGCTATAATTTAAATTAAAGTAGGTACATATTACCTGATAGGTTAGACAAGTTGCCAGCTTACTCTGTAGGTACTTCATCTTACGTAACTGAGTAGATAATGTAGTGGCTGTAGATATTTCCGACGCTCCAGGCTTAATATTGAATCTATTTTGTAAGAAAACTTCCTCTTTTATTATAAGACGTAGGCTTATGGGATTAAAAACTGAATAGCGCTCCATGAAGAAGAGGCTTTATAGGAAGCTCTGTCGATGTTGATGATAGCGTTAGCGTTAACGATTTTGTTATAATATTTAGTCTACGTGAGCAGTATAATCTAACGATAACTTATTTCATCAAAACTTTTCGCAAATTATAAACTAAAAATGACATTTATTGGAAAAGTTATTCATTGTTTGAAATTCGTATGAGAAAGTAGGAATGAATTCTACGAATTCGTCAAAAATTCAACGTAGTTTAAACTAATGATAGAAATTATATACACTAGTACTTTGTCATTTTGTATTATATTTATGTACATAGTTAGGTTTTAGTATAAATAGTTTATTTAGTATTTAAGTTTTTATCTACATATGTATTAAAATAATTTGTATATATAGTAATTTTTAAATGATTAAATATTGTTATACACTAGTGTTGTTACTTTTTTTTTTCTTCTGTGAATAACATTATAAAATCTTATCGAATAAATTTTTAACGTTCAGTCTAGACGTAGTAACTATTACGAGCTATCGCCATGTACCGATCGTTAAGCTAGATATTTGACTTTTGAGAATGGCTGCAACTTTATGAATCATCATAAAGGCAAGATAATATAATGACCATTGAAACATTTGTTCAATGTCCAGTGTAATTGGACCCCTAACTTTATATGGCAGAAGACGCTTTCTTGCAAAACTTTAGTTCTAGAATTAATATTAAAAAGTTATTATTTATATTTGACTGAGTTAGCTGCTGCTAGTTTTTGGGGATAATGGATTTCAAAATATATAAAGTAATGGTCAATATTGGATTTTAGAAACTGAATTTATCTAGTCTAACCTTATTGTAATAATTTTGTTATCCACAGGCATTATGTACTGCATCTAGGTATTTGGAATAATTGGTCTCTTTTAATATTATTACGTTTATTTTGGTTATTAAGTACTGTCTTTCAGAAATCAGAAACTATTTTAAATAGATCATTAACAGGCACTTTTGAATTGTCAAAATGTCGGTCATTCAAAAAAAATGAAGCTAAATTGCTGTATATACAGGGTTATTTGAAAAAACACTGGCAACCTCTCAGAACTATGTTACTAACATCATAAAAAACAACTGTTGTTCTATGACTTAAAAGTTTATCATATTTTAGTTCATCAGATTTTCATACAATAATAATAGTAGTTTATGTGACTAGGGGATAAAGCAGTGTCTTTAAGTCGCGGGCGGCATGTTGAATTTCGAACGAAACAAAGGTTGCTGATTTTAATCCCGAACGATAGTGAGGGATTTGTAAAATTAACTCCCGAGCATTGCGAGGGAGTTAATCAAGAAACCAGAGTGAAGTGAGGAATTCAAGCCGCCCAAGACAAAGACAGCTTTTCCCCGTGTTGCATAACTTTTTACACCATCTGTAAGATAATTAAAAAACAATTTGGTTGACCAAATCATATATTAGAGAAATATAAATATTATATTTACAAGTTCATCAAACAAACAAAATTCACTACTCCAAGATTCTATAATTTCAATTTTCTATAATGCTCCCGTCAGTAAGTAGGTTTTATTCTATTTTCTTTTTTTGTTAGTGGCTAGTTTGAATTTCGAGTCAACTCGTTCGATGCACGTACATTTTAATTCCCAATGTTGACGATTTTTGGTGTTCCAAATTCAAATCTCATTATTCCCTCGGGATCGGCTATACTGCATTATCTCCCTAGGGATAGAATGACTTGCTTTAAGTGAGGTTTGTATGACTTATAAAACGATGTTATCGAGCAGGTGGTGTAAAAAAACATTTAAATTGAACGTTCTAAATATTACGAAGTCTATGCAAAGCAAGCGATAGTACAATAGCGGAAGAGAGCGGCTATTGGGCAGTGGGAGGGCTTGATGCGTTTGCGTCGCGTCAGACAGACTTAGGTAGGTATAGCAAAATACAGAGTTGAAATGTGTTAGATAGAACAACGAGAACTTAAAGGTTTGTTTTTGGTAAATGTATTATTATGTTTTGTGTTGTAAAAAGTCATAGAACAATAGTTATTTGTTATACAAGAGTGCAAAGTTGCTTTTTAACCGCGTGCTCAATTTTGATGACCGAGTAAGCGAAGGATTCTAAAATTGAATCACGAGCGCAGCGAGTGATTCATAAATTAGAATCCTGAGCGTTAGCGAGAGAATCAAAAGAGCACGAGGTGAAAAATCTTTGCAGTCGAGTGCAACACGTAACTTTTCATACCACCTCAGCGAGGAACTGACTAAATGCAAGTATGCAAAAAGTACACCAAAGACGTTCGAGTCTGAGTTTTTAACAAATTAAAAAAAAGTTGTATGACAAATTTGGTACCATGGAGGTAGAAGTAAATAGGCTTAATGATGTTTTGAATTCATAAACTTACGCGTTCACGCGATATTCTAAATTTAATTTACTTTATCTCTCTAGAGAATAAAAACGGCTTTTGTTCTCAAATATCGAAGAGCAAAAATGCTCTTTCCGAGATGGTGGGATGAAAAAGTTGTTGTTTATGATGACAGTAACACAGTACTGCAAGGTTGTTAGTATTTCACAAATAACCCTGTATATGATAATAAGAACCAACATTTTTGACGGCCCCAGATTATTTCATGATTTATTTTCGAATTTATCCCATATATAAATAACTCATCGGCTCATTAAGCCCAAGGCAGCGTTCCACTCAAATCTTTAGGCAATAAGTTAAAAAGCAATTTGTTGAATCCACCTGGACGCCGCGGCGGCGTGTCCTGCTACTTTTTACTTCAATCCTCTTAATTAAACCGTTTGAGGGGTTTCAGGAATTAAGGCCCCTCCTGCCTCGCAAGTTCTCTTTTCATAACTTCTTTAATTTCGCCGCGGATTTGCGGAATAGCAATGCCCGTTGAATATTCCATCGCCATTTTATGCAGGTACGAATACAACTTTTATCGTTTTAAGAGTTCCGTCGGTCGCGGTCAACTTTTTATGTTTTTGTGCAAGTTTCAGTGTTCGCGTCGGGATGCGTTCTAATGAATCGCTCGGTTCGTTCGGTTCCGAAGGTGTGATTTTTTTTTTCAAATAGAGCTTTGTATTTTTAACGGTTCAATGGGTTTACTGTATTTTTAGATAAAAAAACTTTGGGTGGTTGGGAGATTGTGAAGTGAGCATGATTCTGTTTGAATAAATTATGGTTTGCAATGATCAGTCTATGTTTTTGTGTTTTAGTAGTATGTTAGGTACCGAGTAAAGGAAAAGAAGGCGTCAAGTTTAATACGCCTTACAGCAGGTTTTTAAATTGAGAACTTGTAGCTTTCTGGTATAAAAGGTTGTAGCGTTTAGTCTTAATACAGAAACCGGTGGTTAATCATTCAAATAGAAAACCATCGAAGTACTTTTTAAGTTTCGTATCCATTCCACACGCCTTCCTAGTTCGGTTTTTACCAACGAAAAAAGCGTAAGCTATACATACGATTAAAACTGAATATTCTATGAGATGAATATATAAACCTCACGTAGTTTCACCGGGAATGTATTAAAAAGCCAGAGTGGAGGTTTGTGATAAATAGGCCGTGTTCCTGCCTTATTAGGATTCCGTCGTGTGCGGAACCCGGGGCCCGGGGTCACGGTCAGCGGCAGGCTTTTGAGAATGTTCTAAATAGGTGGCATCTGTCAGTGTTTGTAACGGGCTGTTGCTTGGAATACATTCTGTGTTGGCTTTTAGTTTTATGTGACGACTGTAACGTTTAGTTCTTATCTGAATGAAAACATATTTCAGTTTGACTGAAAACTTTAACTCACTGTCTCTTACTTTTTTTTTTCTATTTCAATCTACATGATGTATGTTGACTGGTCTATAAATACTAATAATAATAATAATAATTTTTTTTTATTGTTTTTTAAGAAATATTTAAAAATATATATGTAACATGTTAAAAAAATGAATAAAGGAGATAATAATAATAATAATCTATTTGCCAGAATGTAGGTATACAAAGTAGTATGATCATAACATTAATATTAAGGCCCCTTTACATTCTACCATTACATGTGGTGTGCAAATATTTAATTTCAGATTAAGTACATACAATTTAATAATAAATGTCATAATATCTCTTTAGTTATTTAATCACTTTAATTGTTAAAAATGTCAGATTAAATAAATATTTATTAATTTAATTAATAATGTCAGATATTACTTATAATGAGATTGCGATATCCATCAATAATAAATACCATAAATAAAATGTCAAAATCAGAATAATAATGTCAGAATAATTAAAACATTGAATGTCAATTTAAAAATAAAAATATAAAGCAAAATTGTCATTATTTTAGACATTATACAAAGATTGAGATATCCATCAATAATATTAAAATGTCAAAATCAGAATAAAATTGTCAGAATAATAATGTCAGAATAACTAAAATTAATATTGAATGTCAATTTAAAAATAAAAATATAAACCAAAATTGACATTATTTTCTTTCCTTGCGTTCGTTATGTAACATAAATTCAATACTGATACAATACTGTCTTCTCTTACCAATTAATAATGTAATATGTAAACATTGTAAGTTATAGAGTAAACGTGAAGTTTCTTTCCAGTTATTCTTTATATGGGTGGTCCATATGGAGAAAAACCGGCAGGAAATTCCAATCCAATTGGGGCCGTGCACTAGCTCCTGAAATTATATAAGTGCCCCTGTTAGCCTACGTTAAATAAAATATTTTTAATTTATTTGAATTGAAACGTCTTTATGTCGAGAGTGAATAGGTTTCTTCTAGGCAAGCGTGCTTCATCGTCGACCACATCATCGCTTACCATCAGGTGAGATAGTGGTCAAACGCAAGCCTATCATTAATAATAAAAAAAAAAAACGTAGTCGACTCTCGATATCGGACTCGAATACACACTGCTATTTGTCAAATCACATATCAAACTGAAGCCTAACAAAGAGTTCTCATCTGATACCATAATCCCTACTCCTCCGCATTAACAATTCAATCCACAATCACTAAAAGGCTCGTAACAAACAATTGGAGGCAAAAAATTAACAAACAACAAAACTAGATAAGATTCTATCTCCGAACTCCGACCGGTCTATAAAAACCGTTAATTAAAACGATCTAAAATTACCTTAACCCTATTTGTAGCGCAGTACACATCACAAAATACATGCGCTCAGAAGGTTGGATCGGCTTAATGAAGCCAGATTTCTCTAATAACAGCCTAAGCAACTACTTTTTTAATAATGACGATGGCAAATGTTGAATATTAAAAAGCAAATGGTGATAAAAATATAAAATATCTAACATGCAGTGAATATGTATTTTATAAATATAGCATTAATTATATTTGCCTTATCAAGAGATGTCGTTTTTACCAGTTACTAAGGTCACGGAAATTAGATAAACAGTCGTTCCATGTAAATATTAGAACTCAATAGCATTTTAGACTTGACTAGAAGTCAACAGACTCGGCAGGTTTATTAAAAAGAAAAAATATATATTTAAAAAAATAATAAAAGGTCGGGTCGACAACGAGCGAAAACAGACATCCAGGCGCGTGCCTGCAAATGTGTACATTCGGTGATCTAAAAAAAAAGTACTCTTCGCGAGCACGCTTGCACTCGCTGTAGGTACCTGTGTACCTAAACTGTACCTGGTGCGTGAAGCGTAGATGTGTGCGTGCGTTTTTGTTCATAGTAGTAGTGATGAGGTAGCCAGCCTTTCGATGTTTTACAGGGTACATTGCGTAGAGTGTGCGCAGGAATTGCATGACTTGATTCCGCCATCTCATTTCTACCATCGGACAACCCGACATACGGCGGGTATCCACCCATGCGTTATTAAAACCTCAACGGTTTTGCCTAACTTTTATACCGCGTACTTCAAAAGACTAGAACAATTTACCTGCTGCGGTTTTCCCGTCCGATTATAATTTGAATGTCTTCAAGGCAAGAGTGAATAGGCTCATAAACTAGTGCGCCTCACCATCAGAGATTGCATCACTGCTTACCATCAGGTGGGATCGCAGTCAAGCACTAATTCTTGACTGCGATCCCACCTGATGGTCAATCAATATCAATCAATAAAAAAAAAAATAGTACAAATCCGACCTTCTGCATATTTTTTATTTGATCTGTATCTGTGTATCCCCGATTCAAAAGTTTCGCGACTGCAGAGCGTACGAATGGCGAAGCGACCCGAGCGAGCAGTGACGTAACAAATTAGCGGATTCATTTTGTTATTTATTGTGTGAGCTTTTGTTTGGTATGGCGCTATGGTGAAAGGTTGATTTAATTGTGTTCTCGCCTTGCGGTTTGGAGTAATGGTGCTGGAGTGAGGTCATGTTAGTTAGAAATGGAGCACGGGACCAAATTTAACTTAATTACTCGTATGTAGGCAGAATCATACTTTATGAAGCTTACTTTATTATATATTCGGATTTAGCAAATATAATTAAAATGCTTCTTTTATAGATACCTGAAAGTCATAATAATTTGATAACATGGACGTATGCATAACTTTTGTGTTCATCGAATCAAAGTTCAAAAATCTTGAAAATCAAAGCTCATATGCCATATTTTAGGGCAGCAGTGGTGACCGAATGGTAACGGCTCCGACTTATGAGTTGTTGGTCGTGAGTTCCAACCCTGCCAGGCGCATTACTTTGTGTATTTTATTTCATTAGCACTGCTCTCAAAACGGTGAAGGAAAACATCGTGAGGAAACCGGCATGTCCTAGAACCAAAAATTCCAACATTCACCAACCCGCACTGAGCCCGCGTGGTGGATTACGGCCTATTCTCCTTCCTAGAGAGGAGGCCTGTGTCCCAGCAGTGGGAACATTAAAAAGGCTGATGATGATGATGATGATGATATTTCAGGGAGTGTGCATCGGAATTGCGTAACATAATTTTGCCAAGCCCGTTGCATCATTGGACCAACAGATGTTCGGCGTTGCGCCACCGGTACATGGTGGACATTCCTCCCTTACGCACAAAATACATTGGGAATACATTAATCGTGCGTACGGACCGGAATTTTGTGTCGGACTTTGTGTCTTTAAGTAAAAAGGCAAGGCTGCAAAGGCTTCTAGGCAAGCGCAATTCATTGTTGATCACATCATCGCTTACCATCAGGTGAGATAGGTAATGGTTAAGCGCGAGCCTATAAATAATAATATTATACTTAAGATATTACTTACTTTTCTTTTGGTATGTACCTATCTACTAATAGCAATCTTAGAGAGTATTGTCCATAATACAATTAACGGTATTGTGAGATACTGATATTGATAAACATAAATATCTCATTAAACGATTATACCCACTCAACATAGCGAGGTTTAATGCCATGAACATGTTTGTACAAGCTCACCCCCACACGTAATCCTTCGGGAAATAACGTTACATTACATTATTAAGAGCGTATCATTTTGTTACTGGTGCTGCAACTTAGATACGTTAATTTGATTATGGCCGCACTAATGTAACATAATGTATGAGTTGGTGTAAACTAAAATGAAATAAGGAAAATACTGAAAACTAAACTACTGTTTGCAATTCGTCCGTTGCGCTTAGCTGCTCAAGGCATAGTAAATTAATGTATCGTTGTACTACGCGCAATGATGGCGCTGTGTTGAGGTTGAGTCGCTCAAAACATTTATTTTTTTATGCACATGGAATTATGCACGATTAGATTTACTTACAGTTTGGTTTTTGATGACATTTGTTTCTGGTTGTCTCAATATTTTATTATTTTGTACACTGAATACCTACTCATCATCAACTATTTACCATCTACCCACCTATTCATGATTATATCATTTACCTACCATACATTAACATTGTAAATCTATGCATTTATTTACCCTACACCTAACGCAAATAGAATTAATTTTCCTTATTTTCATCCGTACACTCTCAATATGGTTCAGTTGAAAACCAACGTCAGGCAAGTTCAGGTAACTACCACGTAGTTGTCTGGTACTTTTGCAGAAATGGATCTATTTGGCGCAACCGTGAGACACACAAAGTTAGTTATTTTTTTAAATCTTAAATTTCCATATATTGTTGCTTTATTTTTTTTTCTTTGTGTGTAATATCTTTTTTATTTCGATGCAGCCGTGAGGCACACAACTGGTTTTTTTTGCTTCATCTTTTTTTTATTTCGTGTTACCTAAATATTGTGTGTGACTTGTGTTGTGAAAATAAATTCATTTTCTCTCTTTCTTTAAAAGTTTCTGATTCCGTCATGTCTAAGCAGTCTGGATAGACCTGAAGACCTTTTTTTTTGTGGTGGGAAAAATCATCCAATGACAACTCCCGCTCTTGAGCAGAGCGGGAGATAGTGTCAGACTCTTACTGACTAAAGGACCCACCACAGGCCCCAGTAGGCTTCGACCCGGCTGGGTCCCTGCTGTTGCTGACAACTCCTTGAGGCGCGCGGGAACAGTGCGCGCCGTCGACGACTTGGGCTTGTTCTGGACAGTTACCGGACGGCCGGACAGCGAGCTACCCATTGCTCACTGTCCGCAAGCCCGCGCCTACGGTGGCCGGAAATTGGGATCAGAATCCTGGCGGCGGCGGCGAGAACGCCGTTGCCTGATGCGATCGGCCTCCTCTTTTGCGAGCATTACTGCTTCGCAGAAATCTGCGACCGCCTGCCACTCCTCCTCGTTTCGGACTATGGCCTCAACCAAAGCCCGGCGCGAGATCTCCGCTGCCGATCGCCCCCACGAGGGCACGGCGATGCTCCACCCAGGCAGGGCACACCTCGACTGAGACCTGATGACCTGGATATAAATGATAAACTGCTCCAGCTCTGCTCGCACCCGGATTCCAACAATCTTCACCATATTATTTCGTTATTTTTATGACAAAAAAAACCTCTTACGGTATTGTTTACCATCCTAAAGGTACAATGATTGTAAAATAAATAATTGTATTACATTATATTAGTATAAATGCCTCATTAAAGTTCTGTTTCTACCGTATCTATGTTTTTATTCCACGCTAGCCCAACATTTTGAAATTCTCTCCGTTATTGCGTCCTATGTAAAAAGTTTTCTCAAGACGAGGGTCAAACACTTCTGAAGGAATAACTTTTTACCTTACTTTACTTTTAAAGGTAAGAAAGCGCACGTCAGGTTCTATAGTTAGTTATTTTCACACCTTTTTGTGGCTGAATTTTTCAGTGAATTAAAAAATGTTCTCGAAAAAACAAGTGGAGATTAAAAATGCAAAAGAAACCCATCAAAAATTGATGACCATGTCTGGTCCCTTTATGTATACATAAATAGTAGTAGTGTAATTTATGTATACATGTATCCTATTTGCCGGAAATACTTGCTTTTACCTTTCGAAAGGGCTTAATAAAGATTAATAAGGGATCAAGTTTTATTAAAAGACACTCGATTTGATCTCAAATGTATTCCATTTCATACCAAAAAGTTAGCTTAACAGAAATTATAATTAGACTTAAGACACAGTTAAAGAAAGAAACTCACATTCTAACTCTAAAGAAAACTTTACACCCATTAGCAACAAGTACCGTCAAACCTGAAAGAAAAACGCCTCTCCTTTAAATAAACACAACTGTACCTACCTAAAACAAACTCCTTTTAAAAGAACTCTCAAGCCAGATGTTTTTCTTTCAAGGCCGCTCTAATGCCACGTCATTACATATACTTCACTTTAAGTAAACGTCAAACGCATTTCACTGGTGTAATCGATCACAATCACCATGCCCGACATTGCCCGACCACGGCGTACGCACATTTGGGATGTAAATGGGCCATCCTTATCCCGCTTTTTGCGAAATATCCAAACAAATATATTCAGTGAAAAAATCAAGGAACGTGAGATAGTCGGCGATGTATTGTTCTTTAGAGGTAAAAAATCATTGCGCTTATGTCTTATTGGAAGGAGGCAGGGTGGTTAATCGAGGGTGCCGTGGTAAATGTTCGGTTTTTTCGTTCGGTAGTTTTTTTCGTGAACTTTGATGGTGTCATTTGTTTAGATGGGGTTCAACTGAATGGGTTAAATCTTTTGTGATCGGCTTCAAAGATGACGGTATTTGACTGTAGCCGTAAAGTTTGCAAAAATGTATACATTGCTCTATTAATCTGTAGGTAACGGCAAGAGACATCCGCGTACAGCGAAGGATTTGAACAATTTGCCTGTTCGGTCTTCCCGTACGATTATAATTTTGGGGTCCTTAAGGCTGGAGTGAATAGGCTCCTAATATAATTGTGCGCCTCACCATCAACGATTATATTACTGCTTACCATATGGGATCGCAGTCAAGCACTAGTTTATAATAAACAAAACATATTTTGGGTTTTAAAAACATACTTTATCTACATACCGTAGGAGTGGAATTGAACATAACATTACCTACTTAAAATTCAATTCAAATAGTGCCACTGTACTAACAAAGCTTATGAATAATTGTTTAAAATAATACGTACGTATTTCATCAAAATGTCTCATTAATTGAAACTGGTATTCGTACTCTGAATACTTTGATAAAAACCATTACAATTTTAGTACAATTATGCTATTATCATAGCGTAAACAAAACTATGATTATAAACAAAAATACGTACGTACAAATTAAATTAAACGCTTATAAATTTTTATTATTAACTCGTCGTTATTTATACAGTTAAACCAATTTTTAGAGCCACAATTTCCAGGCTGTGTTAAATATCGGGTTTAACTCTGGCGGTTATAAAGTTATAACAGTAACTATAGTTAAATAGGTCACCCTGTATAGGAACGCGGTTAAACGGCCTCCGCTTGTGTATGGAGTTATTTACTTGGTTATGGCTCTGTTATTATGAAATGCATTTTGTTTATAGCACTTTTTTATAAATCTTGAGTTTTAAGTAGGTAGTACGCTACTTAAAATTCAAGATACACAAAAAAACAGGGCATGTGCGAGTCAGACTCGCGCACTGAGGGTTCCGTACAAACTTACCGATGAAAACAGTTCAAATTCCCGAATTGAGTTACGAAAATTTTTCCGAATCACAAAAAAAAGTGTTTTGTGACGTGACGTAACCACAAATTTAAAATTTTCAGATTTTTTCCTATAATCGTGCTACAAAACCTTGCTTCATGCCAAATTTCAGGATTCTAGGTCAACGGTACTTGCCGTTGACCTAGAATCCTGAAATTTCCCTCCCTGTAAATTTTGATTCCTTTGAGTATTTGAAATAGACGATTTTTGCGTCATAAACGGCTGTATCCTCTTTTTTCGTTAACTTACAAGTTTGATTTTTTCACAACTTTAAGAGACCGCAGACCTGAGTATATGGTTTTAATTTCAACTTAATACCTCTACGCGTTCCCGAGATAAATGGTTTTGACATACAGAAAGACGGATGGACGGACGGACAACAAAGTGATCCTGTAAGGGTTCCGTTTTTTTTCCTTTTGAGGTACAGAACCCTAAAAAGCGCCATCACTACTACCTATACTGCAATAAAGCGTGCCCAAGTCATCACTTCTATAAAGTTTTCACTAAGAGACATCTCTCTTAGTGAAAACTTTATAGAAGTCTTTTGTATAGCTGTTTTGTAACATGTGGTCAAGTGTGACGCCACTAATGCAGTGGAGTTGACCAAAAGCGAAAAAAAATATTACCAACAAAAAGAAGCCAGATGTCACGTCTGTGGTTTAAAATATGTAAGGTAGGAGTGTGGTTTTAGTCAGTAGTCTGACACTAACCAGACTCGGCGTCGGGACATCGATGAGGTATCTGGGACTCATCCTCGACAGCCGATGGAATTTCGAGGAGCATTTCCGACGTCTGGCTCCCAAACTCAACCGGACTGGGGCCGCTCTCGGGGGTCCAGACGCCTCCTGCCGGAGGCTCTACGCGGGGATCGTTCGGTCCATGGCCCTCTACGGGGCGCCGGTGTGGGCGCTGTCGCTGCAAAAGCGACCGGCGGCCATTCTGAACGCCTGCCAGAGGGCCATGGCAATTCGGATGGTGCGGGAATACCGCACGATTTCCCGCGAAGCGGCGAGCCTTCTGGCTGGCCTACCACCGTGGGATCTGGAGGCAACAGTCCTTGCACACATGCACGACATGCGCGTGGAGATGCAACGCCGGGGTGAAAGTCCTCTGCCGCGACAGGTCACGGCATGGCGGACAGAGCTCCGGCGGGATCTCATGGTGGAATGGCGTCAGCGACTATCGCAACCCCGTCATGGGCACGCCACAATTATGGCGATAAGTCCCCTCTTTGAGGCGTGGCTGGAAAGACCTCACGGCGTCCTTACCTTCCGCATGACACAGGTCCTCTCCGGAAATGGCAAGTTCGGGAGGTTCCTGTTCCGAATTAAAGCGGAAGTGACGCCCGGGTGTCGCCACTGTGCGGAACGCCCGGAGGACACGGTGGAGCACACAATCGCGGTGTGCCCTGCTTGGGCGGAGCATCGCCGTGCCCTCGTGGGGGTGATCGGCGGCGGAGACCTCTCGCGCCGGGCCTTGGTCGAGGCCATGGTCCGGAGCGAAGAGGAGTGGCAGGCGGTCGCCGACTTCTGCGAAGCAGTAATGCTCGCTAAGGAGGAGGCCGACCGCATCAGGCAACGGCGCTCTCGCCGCCGCCGCCGGGATTCCGATCCCGATTTCCAGCCACCGTAGGCGCGGGCTTGCGGACAGTGAGCAATGGGTAGCTCGCTGTCCGGCCGTCCGGTAACCGTCCGGACCAAGCCCAAGTCGTCGACGGCGCGCGCTATTCCCGCGCGCCTCAAGGAGTTGTCAGCAACAGCAGGGGCCCAGCCGGGTCGAAGCCTACCGGGGCCAGGGTAATCCGAAAGGGCGCTCGAGCCCCGGTATCGAAGGCTTGAAGGAACGGGATGGGTTTTTTAATCAGTAAGAGTCTGACACTATCTCCCGCTCCGGGAGCGGGGGTTGTCATAAGATGATTTTTCCCATCGAAAAAAAAAAAAAAAAAAAACACTAACCAGACTAGCTTATATGCGAGGCAACCTGGGTGGCTAAGAGGATTTTCCAACCCTGCCGAAAAAAAACGTGATAATATATTGTGTTAAAAAACAGCCTAACATCAACCCTGTGCGTGAAAGCCCCGTATATCGCTGGGTATAAATCCCTAAGTAATAGGATTCAAATTATCACAATCGTGTGGAAAAGAGGGGATAAAATTGAATAGATAGTTCAATTTTTGAGTACAGATATCAGTCTTCATTCTAATATCACCAAACAGTCTAAACTGCCATAATTTCATTCAATAGGTTTACCTCTATATTACCTCTAACTTTCAATAGACTGGAACTCCGTACATATTCGAACTGATTTGCATTCACTCATCTTTTGCGTTGGTAGCGTAACCCCGGCTCATCTCATTACGACGCGTCGCGCTTACCGCGGCTCCAGGCGGGTAGGAACGGGTAGGCAATGTTCACGCTTGGAGGCCTGGGCGGACTGTTAATGTACTTAAAGTTAACAAGTGAGCTTAGGTGACAGACAGATGTGTTCATGATTGATAGACAGGGCTTCACCAGTGGAGCTGCTTTAGGCTTGATAGATTTAGATACTGAGTAAATTTTACCACAATACGGCGCAAGGTAGAAGGAGGAGGAAAGTCTACCACCGATGTTAGCGAATATAGCATAAAAATTGAGTAACTACTAATAGGTACTTGAGTAATGAGTATGACATTGCAAAACCCTACCTGGACGATGGTATTACTTATTAATTTTCCTATTCATTCTTGTGTCGTTTACCCTCAATGCTGAGGGTCGGTAGCTACTTTTCCAGTTTAACACCTCGCTTTCTGGTAATGCGGCCAAAGAAATCAAAGATTCTTCTTTAGCATATGGTGGGTGAGTACCATGGGTGACTTGAGTTCAGTTGTAATGGAGTCGTTGGTCCGATGCTCTGTCCAGTGGATACCAAGCATTTTCCTTCAACACCACATTTCAAAAGCGTCATTCAAATGACTTGGACCCTTAAAGAAGCTGACCATTACCGGGGTCAGCTTCTTTAAGGGTCCCGGTCTTTGGTGGTGGTGGTGGTGACGAGCTTTCTTTTGGTCTTTCAGTCGGTCCAGACGCGATTCAGCCGTGACATTGTGCTTTATGCCATCCCAATACGTCTTCTTATGTCCTGCTCACGTGATATATTTTTAATTATGGTCCAGATAGATAAATGCGTTACCTATTGAAGTGAGATGTGCTCAAACGCTCCCAACGTTTAAAACAATGGTGAAGGAGCATTACCTTTCACTTTGATTTTGTCTTCTCCTGGCTTGATTACATATTTAATATTTATTAGTATATTTTTTGTAATGTATGTATGTATTTGTGTTGTTATTTCATATTTGAATTATTCTGATGTACACTGTGACCTATATCTTTCTACTCTCTTTCAGTCCATCCAAAGGTTGTCTGTAAGAGATCGCCCTGTGCGATAAGGCCGCCCATTGTACACTTATTTTGAATAATGTTTGTCCTGTATCTTTTTTTGTTCATGCGGTGTACAATAAAGAATATAATAAATAAATAAATAAACTCGCCTACTGTATCCAGGTTTAGTGTGAATTTTTTGAGATGCATTTGTGCTCAGTTGGTGTCAATAGACTCTCACCCTGTTACATGAACTTCAACATAACGTGGGTCTATTATTAGGTATACTAGACCAGTCACATGACGTGATAGAATACAGTGGAAACACCTAGACGAGATCTTTGCCAGTAGGTGTGTATGCTGAATTAAGAGATAATTTAGAATAAAAGTTAAAAAGAAAAAGAGAGAACTTATGGTTCTGAATTAACTCTCTTGTTCTTCTTTTCATTATTATTAGGTATACCTTTGCCTAACACGTCGGAAAATACCAGTGCATTATGTACTTGTGTTTTAGCCATTTGCGCCCTTTATGGAGGATTTTGCCAACAATAAACAATGAGCAATTCCTCTGAAAGGATAAAATTACGAGTCGTCAAAAATCCTCATATTTCAATTTCCACAATAATAACCACAACTCATTTTAAAAAATTATTACAATAACATATGAACAGTTTTAACGGCCGTGGTCGCACGTACCCTGACCGAGCACTGCCCACCGCTGCACCGGCGCGCCCGTAATGAGTAGCTACTCCACATGTCCACATAATTAAAATATCGAGTCCGGCATAAACAGCAACAGATTGCTCAATGTGCTCATAAATGCGTAAATTTATTTTAACGACTTCGATGAAAAAGCTTCATAAATTGCCGAAGTTGTGAACAGGAAACTTCATTTTTTCACTTTGTAAAATTTTATGGATGCATTTTTTCTTTATTTCGTTTTAGTTTTTACGTGGCAATCCATATTGATTTTCTTTGTTTCGTAGCGATAAATTCAAATAAAATTTTGCCTGACCCGTATTTAGGAATCTCTATAGTTATATCGTTAGCCTCATCTAGATTCTGGGCGGTGCAGGTAGATAAAATATACTTTTAATACAGCAGTTAATGTAGTTTAATAAAGACATTTAATTCACACGTATTTACTGCCGGTAAAGAGAATGGAAGTCACTCCAACGTTCTAATAAAATTTTAAAAAAGAAATATTAAATTCGCAGTCCTTAGCAGTCCGTTCACCTTGTTCGTCGAGCAGTTCCTCGGAGTGAGAAAGTTTCAAACAGACATAATTTGACGTCGGATCACAGCGCTCACGCCTCTTTTTTATCATTATTCTTAACCGTCCCTCCTCAAGTACACGAAATAAAGAGCGCCTCCGTGATTAGAATAATATATTTCTCCAGTATAAAAAGTAGAACGAGAATAATTCTAGAAATGTGCTCGAATTTTGTTAGCTTTCAGACTTGTTAAAGGGTTAGCTTGGATATCTACCAAATTATAATATTATGCTGTAGAATTTGAATATAACTGAGTTTGAAAAGGAAAATCTTATTTCTGGAGGATAAAGTAATCATAGTCTACGTTTTTTGAGACGCATTCAATCAGGAAAAAGTACATTTACATCATTCTATCGTCAGAAACGAGTGAATTTTGCCGGATGTATTCAAACAATAGTGTTTTAGATCCGGAATCCCATCCAGTAAATATTTCACTATATACACCGCCCTAGAAAACCACAATACCCAAGAACAGTACACCTCCTAACCACATTTCAAGTCTCGAATTGTACCACATTAACGTTACAAGAGGAGCTTGTCTGAACACGCTCGAAACTCTAAACTAATCCGATGTATCAGGATCGGTAATAACACGAGTTTATATCATATAGTGAGTACGCTCTGTATAACATAGTGCGCGCAGAGAGAGTTGGCGTAGTAGTGTAGCGTGTATGGCGAGGCTTGGCCTACATATACTTCGTACGGCTAGGCCTGGCCTACATAAAGACAGTATTACAGCGCAAGGGCTCCGAAGATCATCGATACCGTGTTATTTCAAGTTTCGGCTGAACAAATTGGAAAGGCGCGAGTTGAGAGCGGAAGTGATTATAGATTGAATCTTGATTGGTAATTTAAGTTTGGTAGTCGCTGCTCTTTGGTGGTAGGTATAGGCTTTTAGTTCTTAAAGGCTCTTCGATGTGTATTAAATATATCTCAGACATGATTTTGATTATGTGATGAAGGTGCACATGACTTAAAAATTGTTTAAGTAACAATGTTTTTCTTAAAGGTTTTGCCAAGCAAGATTTTAAAAACACTGTTTGATTTATTTAATAAACCAAACCTGATTACATAATAAACTAGATTGACTAGTAACAATGCAACTACATTTAAAACCTATTCATCATGACTTACTTAATGATTTAAGTACTAGTACTGACCTAAAAATACTGTATAAAGTCGGTCTTAATGCCTTAGGTATTTTTTACCAGTTCTTTTTATCGATAATATTCGCTTATACCTTGCACCCCATACCCGGGCACCGCAGTTCCTGCGTAGCGGTCGGGCCGCCGCCGGCTCCGACCGGTCGCTGCCAGAGTGCCGGCTCCGTTCCGACCTCTTGATCCAATATTATTCTATGATAAATTACTTACCCTCTGCCGAAGCTTTGTCCCTCCTACTTCAGCTCAATGGAATCCAGCGCCATTTGTCTTTCCCTCTATATCTGTGCTAGTACTCTTACTAGATATCTACAGAATGTAGACTATCTATCTCGGGCGAATCTCCGCTTAGATTGACAGTTGTGCGAGGTTCTTTGTATTTACTTTTATGCTTTTAGGTTTATAAAAGAAGTAAATAACGTTCTCTGCAATAGACAGGTAAGCTAAGGATAACTTTTGAAAGATAATCCATCCTGCTCAGTTGCCCTTTGCGTTCCCGGGCTGTGATGACGTCCGAATGATCACGCAGCATGTGTTGGTGTAGGTACACCAACACAGGCTGCGGGACATCTCTCTAGCCTTTTTTCAACTAGCTTAGGGTTTTCTCAACTAGCTTCTAGTCTAGCCAAACGCAGCTGAGTACAAATATTTTACATGACGCGACTGCCTATTAGACCTCCACAATCCAGGTACTGGATACACTGATGATCTGACTTTCTAGCGTCTAATTACCTGTAAGAACTGTCAAAGGCCTTCATCCACTTATCAACGTTGATGATTAAAATACATAATATTTTGATTGACAGACTCCAAGCAATAACTTCCATAACAGATTCAATTTCCGATATGCTTCCCCATCTGATTCCCCTCCGTAAATAATTATGTCTCTGCTAATATTTGCATTAAATACCGACACTCCATTCTCTCAAGACCAGGAAGTATTTGAAAAGTCGGCTGATGCGAATAACGAACTCGCAATCAAATAGAAACAATTAGCAAGTTGTGAAGGAGTCAATCCGCGTCAGATCTCGTCTCCCGGCAGGCTCAATACATTAGTATCGACAGATGTGATTGCATATTCAAGTACGCCCTTAGTTAAGGACGTGGGCCTAAAACACTTATGTGGACAACCCTCCCCGGCCCGCAAATCGAATCAGGCCCACCAACCCTCAGGGCACTGAATGGACGACATAATTCCCTATTTGCTTGCCCACGAGATTTCATCCGCATCTCAGAAATGACAACGTTTGTCTACCAAATAAAATACACTACAACTTATCGGAGGATTTGGAATATGGATGAATGAAAATATTGTTGTTTCCGATCGTTCATTTAATGACGTCAACATTTTGACATGTATCAAATGGAAAATATGAAAACAGGGGTCGCGTTTCAAAGATATACGGAATTACCAGTTATTAATTTACATAATTGCCCTTATCAGATGATGTAACTGACAGGTTTCCTAAAGGGGTCGTATTCGTAACCTTGTACATTCCACATTATCGAATAATGTCAATTTATCGAGAAATTTCCTCATACATGAGTATCATTAAAATTGGTATTAACGTATTCCAAAACTGTTCAAGTTGGTCGAGAGTTTGAAATAAAAACTGCAGAATCTAACTAAACATCAAAACTTTGAATGTAATGTCGTCGTCAGAATTAAAGCGCTGCAAGCTGCACTAGCGGCGAGGGCGACGGGAGTGACGGGAGCGGAGCGAGCGAGCCCACCAGCGATATTAAAAGTCACGTCTTATCCTGAACAAGTGGTAAAAAGGAAGGGTAAAACTTGCCTCTGCCGGTAAAATATTCACCTGAACATATAACGCGCGGCCCGGGGTGGGTGATCTTCACTCTGAAATTAAACAAGTTATGAATGGGAAACTTTCAAGAACGGGATTTAATAGTCGTGGATAAGTAATAACTGAGTTTCATTAGTATTCGAAACATTTTATGAATAAAGTTGTGGTTATTAATGGCACTATTCGCAGTTTCGTATCCGCGCGCTCCGGTTTAGGTTTATAATTTAATTTGTGAACAATATTCGGGCGGGTAGCTTAAATCAATGTCGCTAGTTACGTACGAGTATGTGGTCGGTTGCGCGATGAAACCGCTGTTTAGTGATACTAATTAATCCCATGAATACATACTAGTTTCACTCATGCGTTTTTCATCTATTTTAAAATAAAAGCTGGCGAACTTTGCTCATATATTTCTGCAACAGAAAATAAAATGAAATTAACATCTATTTCTCCGTTAAACGTCGCAGTGAAGGCTATGAGAGCCATTTTGATAAATATTGTGCTCCCTTGGGTTGGACGCTACAAAGGGGAACTTTGTTGCGTTTTTAGTTGAATGCATATTTATTATTTGAAAAGGCGTAGTAATGAAACCTGTAAAGTTATGAAAGAAAAGGGTGAATAGACCGCATTTTATTTTTCATTTGAAGTCTTCTCCACACGCTGACAAATATTGGAGTTTATAAAATTAACCAAGCCTTTAGTATTCATTGTCAATTTTACAACCGCATCAGACAAATTATATTTATATTTTGATTTTAATACTGAAAATTAAAACGGCAAACTTACTTTATTACTTCAAATTTTATTTTCAGACTATAAATATCGTAAACTTTTAACTTTTCCAAACCAAACTTGGTTCGTAAATTAGAATTACTTTATCTTTATCCGAATTATTATCTTCCGTAAATAGTGTACACTCTTATATAATTTTTGATAAGAATTTTAAAATTAGGCTTTGGGAAGCTTTCTTTATTGAGCTCGAGATTAACTGTAAAACCTTTTGTAAAGAAAGTGAACAGCACGAGGATTTAGATTTGTTTTATCAGTGGCATGCGGAAGGACGTCAATCGGTGCCTGCTCCCTAATGAATTGACCTGGCCCAATGGCTCGTGTAATGTTTGACTGATTGCTCGGCAACCTTGTACTAGGTATGTGATTTACTTTGCTTTTATTTTATTGATTGATCTCAATTGTTAATGGATTGTTTGGTTTTCAGGTTTGTTAATTTTTAATTTAAAGATTTTGTTAAGTATTGTAAGATTTATCTTTATTTCAACATTTCCCTTGTCTCGTTTTATTTGGGGTCATACGTTTTTTCTCTTTTGTTCTTTTACTCGTCACGCTATCACTAACTCCCTTTGTTTTCATATCTCTTCTCACATAATCCATCGATCCTTTCTTTGGCCTCTCTCTTTCTCTCTCCATACATCCACATGTACACTCATAACTCTTTTAGTAACTTGCGTCGCATCCCTCTTCTTTACATTTTTAGTCACTGGCGCCACTTTCAAGCTTCTTCTAATGTACTAATTTCTCACTTTATCCATTCCCGTCACATCACACGTCTATATCAACATTCTCATCTCCACTTCATGCAATTTATTTTCATTTGTCTTTTTCACAACCCAACGTTCTGATCCATACAGTTTGACAGGCTTTAATTATCTCGGACTTTTAGATTTTACCTTGCAATTAGAGAGATTTCTTATCAAACCGAATTTTGTAAAATATTAAAGCTTTTGAACAGATTAACACAACGACTTTACTTTTGTATATAATTAGAAATAATAAGTTTATAAGCATATTTTAACTCTGTAAGAGTACACAGTCTTAAAAGTTATGTTTCTCATCTGACACAATTTTTCAAAATCAACTTTAAAAACATATATTAAAGTAGCACCTGACAACAACACAAGTGTAACATAATTTCCGTCCAGTCGGAGAGTGTCCGCGCTGTCCGGAATGTCCGGGTGTCCGGGTGTTCGGAGCGGACATAATTTAATACATTGACGACATCTTCGTGCTGGCGGGTCCGCGTTGCGTGACCCACGTACCTAACCGTTGACCTGATAAAAAGGTGATCGGAATCCTGGAATCAGGAGACAGGCGGTAGCGGGAGCGATTTAAAAAATAGAGATTTTAGATTTTTTATCTCATAATTTAGATCTTAAAGCGTGCAGTTTGGATGGATTGGAAAAATTTGCCTGCTGCGGTTTTCCTGTCCGATTATAATTTAAGTGTCTTCAAAGTTAGAGTAAATAGGCTCTTAGTTAACAAGTGATGTAATCGTTAATGGTGAGACACACTTGTTAATTAAGAGCCTATTTACTCTAAGCCTTGAAGACACCTAAATTATATTCGGACGGGAAGACCTCAGCAGGCAAATTGTTCTAGTCTCTCGAAATACGCGTTATAAACGACGAAGTGAAACGCTTAGTCCGTACCGAGATTTCAACAACATAAGGGAGGATACTGCTATGCTGATTTACTGCTTGGGGTAGCAGGCCTAAGAATTTGATATTAATTTCAGCTTCATATCTCAACGGAATCTTAAGAAATTATAAATCTTTTAATTTGCCAGAGATATGATACAACGGGTGTTAAAAAAAGTAGTATACATTGAGATGTGTACTACTTTTTTGCCTCCTATAGGTGAGTCTATAGGAGGCTTGAAATAGGGGGTGGGAGTGTCAGACTTGCACTGGCCACAATGATCTTTCAGTTGTCCTTGTTAGCAACAGTAACTGAAGGAACTCCTTTGAACAATCTGCTGTCCTTGCAGGCGTCGACCTTGACCAGCCCCGTCCACTTTGCTGACATCTTTTTGAAGTACGCGTGTCTTGGTTCTTATTATTTACAAGCCCACGGTGGCTGTACATCGTCCTGCGACTCCCGACGCCCGACGCTTCTCCGACGGGGGTCAGGGCGTGAGGCTGGTCTTCGTCTCAAGGTTACAGCTGCCTGCTTTGCTTGCATTACTGCTTCACAGAAAGAGGTGACTAGCTCTCATTCCCTCTAGTTTCATTGCAGGCACAGGCCCAATGTAGAGCCACCGAACACTGGCCTGCAATTGCAAAGGTCGATTATTATTCTTAGATAGAGTAAGTCATAAAGACACCCATTAGGTTGTCTTAAATCGCCACACTCTAGTAAAAAGCACCACCAGCTAAGGTCTGCAGATACAGCAATCGAAGCGATTTCGCCGGGCTCCGAATAGATTGTCCACTCGCTATCTTTTGTGCCACTTATCAAGGGCGGCGTTTTGTGAACAAATTCTTTACTTTTTTCTGCGCTGTTCACTCGAATTTATTAAAATAAGGTCTGATCCAATACATTGTGCGCAGTAAATTACGACACGATTGTTGATCGCAGATTTTTTGGAGTCTTTCGAAGGTGGGATGGAAGGGAAAGGCACATGTGGGCATGTTTGGTATTGGAAGAGGGTTGTTGAATGAAAAGATGCGGGTCATAATACCGTCACGTCTATTTTGGTATTTTGGAACGGGATGCAATATTTTTGGTCTACTAGCCTTTTCGACCATCAAACATTTAATCTATCTCAGTTAAATTCTATTATTGGTAAAGCGACCAAGCGTGACAGACGAACGTAAGGTCTTCGATTCAATAACGATTACAGATCTTTTATTCAATTTTAATACTCGATCATTAATTTTTGTTATCGTGGTTTGTTCAAAGAAATCTACTGATGCCAACTACCGATAGATACATTAGTCTGGTTGGAGTTCACGACCTTTGCAATAACTATTTCGAAACCATGATTACTTTCGTCATGCACTTTCAAACTAGGAGAAAAATAGAAAAACGTTTGCGATGTGCCTTTTAAAGTTTAAAACGGTCTAATTATTCCATACTCGTGCCCGTGCTAATAACGGTCGTTTCTCAGAAAAAATTTTGCTTTTTATTTCTTTAGAACGTATTTTTCACCTGTGTTTTTTGTCAGTTTGATAAATGATACCAGGAATTTTATTGCAATAAATTTAAGCTTTTGCTTATTTTTTAAATTAGTTTATTACCAATTTGTGGATAATCTAAACTAAACAATCCATTAGTGTCGGCTGTCCTCGCCGTACTTTCTAGTTTATGATTTATGGACTGCATTTGTCACTTTCAATAAAAGTATTCGATTGCATGGTGATGAATTTTGTTGAATGTCAGTTGACACTATATGCTACTGGTATATTAAACTGCGCAAACAAATATTTTTCCGGAATAGTTTTTCTTTTGACATGCTTCCTAATATTAAGTTCTCTGCTATACAGATGGTGTTGATAGCAAGGTGTAAGTATATGCCAGCTACTTATCTTGACAACTGTAAATTTAATATAAATTATCCTGCCATCACAATTTCCTCGTAAACCGACAGGAATTTAGCACAGCTGTCGATTGGTAACTTACTATCTATTAATACCGCGACCAAATTTCCTGACTTCCACTAGAGATACATACTTCGCAGCATTCACACTTCGCCACGTTTCCAGCGGTATCTCACTCAATTTATCTGCCTCCACGATAAAGTAAAATACATGTCAAAATTGAGTTTACGTCTAAAAACCAATTTGGATTATCTGATTTGCGAGTTTATATATAAAAATGGATTTTCTGTGCGGATACGTTGTTCGGCGTGTTTATTTATTTTGCTGAGCAGCTTACAGGACGGAGTTAGGCTTCGGTAATGAAGTTTTTATGTAACCCTAACTGCGCCGGTGATATTATGCCATTCTTTATTCTACATTAGGTAAATTCGATAAACTTACGATCTTCAAAGTAAACCTTTCCCTAAGATCGCTTTAACAAATTGTTCAAACAGCAAATTGCCTAAAGGCCCATTTAGACGGGGAGAGTTTCTCGCGCGTTTTGGTTCGAGAAATCGTACGTAATAATCGCAAGCAATAATCGCCATAACATTATCGTATCAAGATGTTTACATACAGGCAAGAACTAAATTCTCGCCTACGATTATGTCATACGAGATTCGCAAGTACTTTATCGCATGCGATAAATTACTGCGACTGTTTACACAGCGAATAAAATATTAAGAAGATTCTTGCTTACGAGTTCTCGACTCGTATAAACACGATCTCGTATGACATTTTTTCAAGTTCATACGAGTATCGTACAAATCGGTTTGAACCGTTTTGAGTGCGAGAGTTGCCATTCGAGTTCAGTGATTGCTACAGTATTGTTCTCAAAATGACACAAAAATCATTTAAATTTGGTACTGCTGATAATGTTAAGTTCATTGAAATTTATAGAAATTACGAGTGTTTGTGGAATACGGAGAATGAGCATTATAAAAATCGTGATGCAAGAAATGCAGCTCTTAATGCATTTGCAAGAAAATTGGGAGTTGAGGAATTTGGCCCAAACGAAATAAAAACAAAAATTAAAAATTTGAGAAGTCAGTATTTGCAAGAAAACCTCGAAATACGATTCTCGCTTTGAAGTTCTGTTTAGACGGAGACAGATATTTTCTATTGCAAGGTAATTGTCGCCCTAGAGAACAGGCGACAATCGTGAGTGTTTACACGGAGAAACTTTTTTATGTTCTTTCGATAATCGTATCTTCGAGTCGAGAAACTCTCTCCGTCTAAATGGGCCTTTAATCCTTAACCCCAAAGGTCGTTGACCGATGTTGTTACTACAGACGAGTCTATAGTCCTTGATCTTGTATAAACACGCACATTAACTGTTTTTCATTTGAGCTACCATTGTTTGTTAATCGGAACATAAATCTGCTATTACAATTTAGGCTATTATAACCTAGGCCACAAGCAAACACAAATTCATCACGACCAGAGACAGGTGATTGTGTTTGTATAACCCAGTCACGCCACTTCATAGCGTGTTAATATTGCACTTTTAACCCGACCGTGCAGCCCGAATCAGAGGGTTCCGATCAAGTGGCGTTTCGGGCGTGAACTTACAAATTCAAAATCGAAACTTCACCTATCGCCATCGATCCCCGCGATCGTTCGTCAGCACCGCATTGACTCGGTATACCGACGCCGGTCACGTAGGTAGCGTATCTTTATTCCGCGACCTATTTGCCGTATCGCCTCCCAATCGTTTAGTTCTCGATTGACTTTATTAGTTCTGTATCGATTCTGCTTTGTTACCGTCATTAACGCCAGCGTCGAATCTTTTTTTTGTGTTTCGTTCTCGTGTGTGATGCGAGTTCGTGAGCGAAGTACTTAACAGCACGAGGATCATATTACAGAGTTGTTGTCTTCACTGTAATGTATCCTGCTATAACGTCTGATGTATATGTTCTACGAGAATACACGAGTATTTCACATTCTGTTTTATTATTTATGAGTCCCTTGTTTATGAGTTCTTTGTGAAATAGCATCTGTTTGCAGATATTTTAATTATTTTTCAAGTTAGCATGAATTTTATTATTTCTTTGTCCATGTTTTTCTATGACGTTGCTTTTAGTTTTAGTTGGAAAATCACGTTGTTTAGAGTTTTTATTATTCAGAGCATGTTCGTAACATTTTGTCGTAATAACGTTTCTAGAAAATGTGCTTTAAATGCCCTGTTTTATTACACAGAAGTTATCTTTTGTGTTGAAATATGTCTGTTGCATTTGATAATTATTTTATGTAGTGACTTTTCAATGCACGTTTATTTCAGAAACGAATATAGGGATAGATTGTATCAGTTGTAAATACAGGTTTTTATTAAAACAGCATAGTTTTGCGCCCCAATAATAGTAATGAACAACTTCCGAAAGAATAAAATGTTAGCTAAATCCGAAAAAATAATGTAACCATGACCTGATGGAGCGTAACCAACATTCACAGCCTGGTTCAATAGTGTTCGCTTTGTGTGGACCGAACTCAAACACGCTGGGTGAGCGAGCGAGCTCCATACAATTAAACTCTCACCCAACCGCGAGAGCCTAGGACTGCGGTTTGGCACGTACTTAGGCAACGAATAGACCTTGTCGTTTTAAATCTGGGAAAATTAACAGCCCTTAATATTCAAGATTGAGATTGACAATAAAACATTTTTACGTTATAAAATGCTTATGAACAATTCTATCTGTAGTTCTACGTCGTTCATTCCTCGTATTGAAACAAAACGACCCTGAGTCCAGCTGGATGCTGTTTAAGTTATTACCAACGATTTTCCATCGTCCGGATTAATTAGATGATTCATCCCCGCCATATTGGACGAAAACTATGAATGTCCGAATAACGAGTGATACGCGAGTTGTGTTGTACTGACAATTTCACACAGCTACAACACATATTTTTGATTTGAATGAAAATAGACGCGCTTTTCAGTTGGAATATACATCGAATTTACTTGAAAAATACATGTAGGTATAGTGACGTTTTTCTATAGAAATAAAATATCATTCAGATAGTTGCTGTGCGGCTGAAATAGTACGCTGAGTTTTAAAGGTATGGCGATTTGAACTTTTTTTTTTATCAAAAATACAGATACGTAACGTCCTTCGGGACGACAAAGGGTACCTCTGACTCTCATTTGTCGTAGTCAACCTTTACATTGGCTTCTAAATCTGCGATTTCAAGTCCGAAATCTGTGCGTAACAAGGCAACATCTATTAACAAACATAATCCCGGGGGCGGTCAGTATCCTCGCATATCCCATTAAAGAGGACAAACAATAAATTCGGGATAAAAGTGGGCAAATCCTTCGGGCGGACGGAGTCGATCCGTCGACCCCGAAAGACTGTCCTGCGTAGAGATAAACATCGATAAGGGTCCGGCTATCAGGGCCCGGCGCGGCGACCTGTTCATCTGCGTACTTTACGAAGGTACCTTCTATTTATGCAAAGGTGGGAACTTTCCAGTTTTTATGGCAGTAAGTTGGACTGAAATATCGTCCGTTTGATGTAGGTACGCGACGACGTGAGCAGTCGAAGCTCTGTTGAGATTCTTGCTCCAACTTTCGAGAAAGGGACTGTTCTTTTTTGTGCTTGCTCATTTTATCGTGAGCAGTTGAAGCATATGTACGAGCGATTTTTTCCTTTAATTCCGGAACCTTCTTTACTATTTCAGGAAAATTCGTATTTAACCTGATTTGCAATAAAATATTTACAACTTGAAAATAAACTTCCGACAAAAAGTTGCTCACACAAAGCACTCCTGTATCAAAGCTTCGTGAGCTAATATTTCTTACAGTGACAGGTCGCTAACCTCTGCCCTGTATAAGTACGTTGAGTGAGAACCCATTTCAGTTAGTTGACTCTGAATACGTGCGCGGCGAGTTAAGTACTAGGCGATGAAAAATCTAGACCCGCGGAGACCCTGATCATGATATTGCAAAGATGTATCGTAACGATACCCAATTCTTGTAACTAGCTCTCACGAAACTGCTTTTTCACGATACAAGTAGCTTACATTTTCATCGCAACCTTATTTAGTTTTGACTTAGGTTTTTCTATACCTTCTCTCCCTTGGCCTGCCGCACAAGAATCGAGCATTATCATAGGATATATTAAATGTATGTATCGTAGGATAGGATAGGTTAGTTAGAAATAATTAGCTTTATACATATCTAGTAAAATTCGTAGATAAGTAATTTTTTTTTTTTTTTTTTTTATGGTGGGAAAAAAAAAAAAATCTACTTTCAGACATTGCCTTTTTCAGACATAACAAACCAAAAAAAAATTATTACAAATACCGGCACGGATCTTGAGCGCTGACTTGAACCTGAAATCGCGCAGACTTGAATGAGAAGTGAAGTATTGGGTCTCTTTAGTGGTATGAAGTGAGACGCAGGAGCTGGGAGTACATCTTTGTAGTTACAGTGATTGGCTCGACGATGTGTACGATGCGCAAATTGATCCTGACTCTTTCGACGAGCGCTCAAGATTCGTGTCGGTATTTGTAGATGATGAAAACTAAAAAAATTACGTCATGTAACAGAAAACATTTATAAATTAGGGACTGAAGATTTATATGTACATATTTAGTAATACTAATTCTACAGACATCAAAAGAAAACCTTTCTAAATAGGTCAAATAAAAAATGCCATGTAGTTTTTCTTTTAAATCCATTTTGAGGTAGTTTAGTCTATCAAAACCTAGACTTTAGGTAGGCAGACTTTAAGATTCTCTTTGTCAAATATCATTATTATTGTTGAATAACTAATAAGTTTACCATTACAGATCATCAGATATAGAGCATAAAAAGATACTAAATTATGTTAATGTAGAGTTCCTACCTCTATATTCATAAAGAACAGTGGGAATAAATGTATAAAGTATTTTTTCAAAGACTACTTGTGTTTTTGAATCTTTCTTTTGTAATTCTTAATTCATTGTGTTCCTAATGGAGATACGTTGTGCTTTGTCTTTGGTGTTTTGTTTTAATATTAATTAGGTACAGGTTTAGTTTGTGCAGATGGTTGGTTAGCTGTTATACACATTAATTGGGTAATTGATAAGCTTCTCGATTAAAATGAAGAAGTCTTACGGTACGTAAAATCGGATGAACTAAACAGTACGGCCTCATCTAGTTTAAACTGACTAAAAAATTTACGTGTAAGTGTTTTAAAAACATATTTGCAACATAAATCATTTAGCATTATTCCCTAAGAATCATTAGAAATATTTGTTACTATCTTTGTCTTCAACAAAAAAAGCACGAAAAATTTATGTTCAATCATATTACTCTCTTTTGAAATACAAACCGATTTCTCAGAGTAATTGACACAAGATCTACGTCTACATTTTCTGAATTTGAATTCTTTATCTTACTGAACATAGGTCACAGTCATTTTTTACGTCGTCCCTCTCAAATTGGGCTCTTTATTTTGTTGACCTCCTCACTTGTGACTATTACGGAGTTACGCCCTCTGAAGAGTGTTAATAAAATATCGATTGTTACCCTCTTGCCCTGGAGGACTATCGCAAGTTCCCTCCGAAAGCATCCATGATTTATGAAAATTATTTTCTTTGTCTCGGAAACTTCGCATATTTTAGGGCAACGATGAAAAGTGTTGAAAACTTGTTGAATCGGTTTTAGTTATATCATTACCATACCTTGGGCTCGTTCGCTTTGTGAGAAAATAGAAAAATACCTTACTCTAGCGCTGAATCTCTTGTAATCGTTCTATCACCAAGAGATTCACAGTTTAATCTATTTACTGACTTATTTTAATCTGTTTTTCCAGACTTCAATGTTTGCCACTACTCGTTCATTTCTTAAGTTTACTCCATCCAAAGTCTCTCTCAGTAATAATGGCATTACAAGAAGGCGCTTGCATTAGGAGACCTAGTCGAGTCTGGCAAGTTTTTTTAACTATTCCAATAATTTCAAGTTACAAGTTCCACGATATATTAGCCTCTCAACCTAAATGACAAGTATTTCAATATTGGAGTTATAGCATTGAAAAAATCTTGAAAAGTTCTACTGCGTGTAAAGTTTTCTTTGGTCTAGTTTAGAGGCAAACGCTTGGCTTTTTAATATAAATATTATGTCATTTTAACACAATTTAATTCCGTGTCTTCCAGAGAATTGTACAAAAAATAAATGTTTTTGGATCTAACAGTTAAAATCAAGTTTTGAATCTGAATGTTTCCTTTGATTTACCAACGTTATATGGATTCTCAGGCTATTTTCCAGTTTTCTGTACACAAAGTATATCCAAACTTGGGATTTTGAAGACAAACTTCGAATTGAAGCTGTAGCAATAACTTCATAAAATGGTTCGTTGTGTAAAAAATGTTAAGTGGCTTTCATAAACATAGCTTTTCCTCCTACCAGCTTATTTATTATCCGGTGCTTTAACATCGTTATAAGTTATTTTTTGTGATTATTTTCCTTGTACCCTATCGGATAGTATAATTATGAACTGTATAGCATGGACACACAATGGAGTGCTGCCATGTTTTTATTTTACTAAATAAACTGGTGGACAATAAAATTAGGCCGCCTACCAAATGTGTTGTTTTGACGGTGTTTCAAAACAAAAACCTTTTTTTTTTAAATTTTATATGTGTGTTTGTATGCATTATTTCGTGTTCATTCTAACATGAAATAATGCATTTTAATTGAAACAACATTTTCTTCGTAGCAATATACAAGAAATAACAAAAATGAAGAAAAGGTTAACTACGACTTCACACTAATTAAAAAAATAATAATTATGGTTTCGCTTATGTAATCTTTCTTTTAGTAACATGTATTGCCACCTCTGGCTTTGATAACACATACCATCCTTTTATTCATGGATTTTATCAACTTTCTAATGGTAGATTGGGTACGGTTTCCTATTCTTCTAATAAAATCGATTTCAGCTGTAGCAAGTTCTGCGGAGCTGGTTTTCGCTGTCTTATTCTTAGTTTTAGCTTTTAGATTATGGTTTGGACTTCGTGCTGGCCAGTCCAGAACATGTCTCTCAACTAATTGCAACGCAAGTAACTTAACGCACATCGCAATGTCGGGAACCCATTATCATGCATTAATTTAAATTGTTGACCTGTAAACCCTGAATATGGCGCTGCATGCTCTTCAAAAATGTCATTTATGTACGATTCAGCAGTCACAGTTCCTCTTTCTGCGATAACCAGCTCTGTACGGCTTTC
This sequence comes from Mythimna ferrago, assembly GCA_910589285.2. NCBI lineage: Eukaryota > Metazoa > Arthropoda > Insecta > Lepidoptera > Noctuidae > Mythimna > Mythimna ferrago. The sequence continues at coordinate 27,924,638 of OU342683.1, forward strand.
TAAGCTTATGCCTCCCCAGAACAAAACCGAACCACCTCCAAAGCTTACCCTTTCAGATATGGAACATTGTGAATATCGCTCTCCCGGTCTACGGTTTGGACACTTAATCCTTTGAGCCATGTCTTTGTATGAAGTAGAATGAATGGAATAGTATGTAATTGCTTGAAAAAATCATAAAAATAGGAGTGGCCTAATTTTTTGTCCCCTAGTTTAGAAGAGGTAATCTTCCATTTAGTTCTCGCGGAAATTTTTCGCATATTTTATGAGTTTTTTGCCGAAAAGTTTTAAAAGATTTGTGTGCCTTTAAAATGGTTGATATAAAAAAATAATAAATGGTAACAAAATGTTTGTTTTTCAGTTTTTTTTTTTATTGATATAAACCAGTGCTTCACTGTTGATGCTGGGGCGCACTAGCTTATTAAAAGCCTATTCATTCTAGCCTTGAAGACACCCAAATTATAATCTATAATATACTATCCTTTACAAACATCTTGTTATCGTCTATATTGTTGTTGCATTTTATTTCACATTTTTTTGATGCCATAGATCGGTGTATAAAGATTTTAATTCAGCTTCATTGCTGTTGAACGTTAAATAAACTGAAACTAAGGCTAAGAATAAAAGAACAATTGAGAAACTGTTTCCCTTTTCCATATTGTTTTTTTTTTCAATATCTAGAATTTATAATATTTTTATAACCTGAGTCAATGTCCCAAATAATATATGCAGGTTTAATTAGCTAAAGTAATAGTTTCGAGGCTAAAGTTAACAACGGTTTTCGACCAAACTTCAGTCACTTGTTTGCCAACAAACTGCGTACTTTCACAGATTTATTTCAATGTCACATTTTCACTATTATTATAACTCAGATTTTTCTGTTCCATTCTAAACTATGAGTGGTATTACACTAAGAAGAAGTTGTAAAATAAAAGTGTTTAAACATAGCCGAGAGCCAAAGATAAAATGGAAAATTAAAATGGTTTTATGATGTTACGAGAGAAAGAGCTCATGCTTTTCGCAGCTCGAGTGATTCATCTAAAATCAATTTCATTCGGAGCAGTTGAGAGGATATTTTTTTCAATTTTCTCTCATCCGAATACTTTTAGACCGCCGGTAAAGTTATTAAACCGCCGTAAACTGTCATTAGCTTATTTAGAAGGGCGCAGTCGCTCGCGGCCCGACAGAAATTAAATAACGCCATGAATAGCGAGAGCGCTTCAATTCGCCGCCTCGCGACAAGTGTATAATTAAGAAAATTACAGATGCCAACTAAAACAAAACCACGCCGTAATGGCGGACTGTGAAAAGGCCCTTTTATACTTTTTCATTTGAAACGATCCCCATTTGAATGGATTTCAGGTCTTTGGACGTGAATCCGTTATGTTTAGATTCAAAATTTCAAAGACCTGTTAATTCTGTAGATTCGTCGAAAAAAATGTTTTGCATCGCCGCTGAATTACAAACAGGTTTTTAAATTTTAAATGAATTTATTTGGATCATGTTTGGAACAACATTTTTCACGTGTTTATGAATTTTTAACTTGGTTGTGCCATGAATACATTTCGAATTGAATTTATTTGTGTCAATGGCGAACAAAATATGAAATGGTGAGATCTTTGTAGCAGTTTGCAAATTGTGTTAACCGCAGCTTTGATTTACAGTTTCGAAGTTTAACCAGAGGAGGCTCCTGTTGTCTTTACTCAGAAGTTTGTTGATGTGGTGGCCTACATAATTCGCAACTAAAATACATTGTATATACATAACTACACCATCAATTAAGTTCGCTCCTTTGTTTGTTAAATCTTGAGAATGATGAGTCGGTAGCCCAAGAGATACGAGTTAAGTCAGTTACATAAAAGTCATATGGGAGTTAGGTTCCTACCTATTTTGTAGCCGAGAATAACTTGTTCTATTTCATAATTTTAAATTAAGTAACACTCTATTAAATATATATATATACATATATATATATACAAAATATATATATTTATATATACAACCTAACCTTTAAGCATAAATATCCAGATTCTTTCAGCCATTTGAGGATGACAAACATACACATAATATTCAAACTTTCGCTTTTATAATATTAGTGTGAGATGGTGATATTTTTTTTTGTCTGGTATAAACTAGTATTTGACTGCGATCACACCTAATGGTAAGCAGTGATGCAATCGTTGATGGTGAGGCGTACTAGTTTATTAAGAGCCTATTCACTCTAGCCTTAAAGATACCTAAATTATAATCGGACGGGAAGACCGCAACAGGCAAAGTATTGAAGATCCATTCAGGCCTGAAGGGCATACAATTTTCTGATGTACACTCTGTACAATCCTCAGAGATAACAAACAATTTCTTTCATTTAGATAATTTCCGAATATAATTTAAAAAAACTCATCGTTTTCTAAATAAAAATGAAAACATAGAATGGGTCGCGACCGGATCCCGCGTAAATAAACGCCAACGAAATCAATGAGAAATTTTTAAATGTAAATCATTTCTCTTCCGTATATTTTTGTAAGCCTTTTTCAAAAGTATCGCAGATTTTAACGTTATTTCAATTTCATAGAAAAACATCCACCTTTTCTGTTCAATTCGTTTCGCAATTAAATGGAACTGGATGCCTTCAAAAGCATTTGTGTAACAATGTCCGACTTGAAAATACGCTTCAATGAAAATTATGTCATTTATAAACATGCTTTTAATAATATCGCTGTTTAATGTTTATTGGTTGATATTTCTGATTCTGTTTGTTTCCAATTTTGATTGGAATTAAAAAGGTATTGCCGATGATTCTGCCTTTGTGTCTCATACACCGACAAATGTTAAAGTTAATTTGAATTTGAGCTTTATTTGTAGAGAACTATTTATAAAATAATTAATTGAAGGACAGTCTCAAATATTCGTTATTGGTTTTGTTATTTGCTTCGGTTTCAATTATCACATTTATATTATTGACACTCGTTTTATTATGTATGAAAATTCTCTTAATTATAATGATTTCGTATTTATCACAGTATAATTTTATATATATCATCATCATCATCATTTCAGCCGAAACACGTCCACTGTTGGACCCCGGCCTCCCTTGGAGAGCTTGGGGACTCTGTGTCGCCACAATGATGGTGCGTCTCGTATCCATCGGATTTCCGCAACTCTTACCAAGACATCGGTAAATGGCCATCCAACGCTACATCTTCTGATACAAGACCGCTACTCCAGAACCTTTCAGCTCCAATGACCATCTTTTCAGCGAGCAATGTGCCCTGCCCATTGCCACTTAAGTTTGGCGATTCTTCGTGCTATGTAGAAAACATTGGTTTGCCTGCAGAAATCCTCATTCCTGATTCGATCACATAAGGAAACTCTGAGCATAGCCATCTTATTATTATATGTGATATAATTTAATGAAACTTCATTATATTTAGTATTATTTATTTTTTGTGCGCACCTACTTTAGTGTTGTCTTTTTTAACCCAAAGGTAGACTGGCAGAAAATCCTTTGTTGCATTAAGTCGGAATATGTACCACTAAAATGCGTGAAGTTTAAAAAAAAAAAGACTATGTTAAAAGACTCTATGTTTGAAAGCCTTTTCTTCTAGAATTATTTCTCAAACTGCCAAACTATATACTTCATTAAAAACTTTCTGCAATTCTTCTTAAAGCCTGATCTAAGTTTATCAAATAAGGCTAAGTCGCATAACCTTGGCGTGTGGCACTTAACCGACTTTACTGAAAGGTGCAGTGACCTTGCGTGCGGTGCGTATCGGATCAGGTCACATGACCTGCGACAAGGTCACACGGAAAATATAACCCTGTGTGAAACGAATTAATATTCTGCTTAATATATTTGGTAGTGGACTAATGGCCTAGTTTTGAATAGCCTGTTCATTGCTGCGAAATTCTTTTAAAACAGTGTTTCATTAACATTTTAATTTATTGGTTTTTCTAATACAGTACCCACATTATATTTTTTTTCAATATTTATTTACACGAATAATTTACATAAAAAATAACAATAAAATCCCCTCCGCTAATTACAATTAACTAAAATCAAATTAAAATATGGCGTCAAAAAACTCTTCCATATTACTGTCGACTGGTAATGTGCCCAAAAGACTGGCGCATAAAAAATAAATAAAAAAAAACATAATACAAAAAAAAAAATCATTCATTTATCTGGAACCGGCCAAGTATGTTTTCTTTCTTCAATAAATCGGCATTACATTTGAGCTTGTCTCAGTATAAAGCAGCTTTTTGTAGACGTATTATTTCTAAGAAACCATTTTTTTATTGGTTTTTAATAATAATAAAAAAAAACATTGCCACATACTAAAACATACTCCTGTATTGTAGGTGCATTCACTAACATGTAAACTTATAAACACAGATCCAAACCAATCATCTGTAGGTCATACAAATATTTGTTCCGTGCAGGAATCGAACTTGCAACACGCGGCCAATAGCTCACCCACTGTACCAACCGTGCCTTTTGACAATCCTTGTACCAATTGATGCGAATGTAAACATGAAACGTAAACAGCAATTATACTTGACATATTACTGGAGCATGACTTTTGTAGGTGAAGTCTCGTAGACGTGCTACAAAGTGCTACGAATTGCTAAGAACTGCTACGAAATGCTACGAACATACTACGTAGTTTACAGTATTCGCATTTTTGTGTGCGTTACTCAAGAAACGATTAACAACGATCACACAATATGAGTAGCTAGGATGGTGGCATCAGCCGATACAAGCAACGGGAGGACGTAACCAACGTCGCCGTAACAGCTCATGGAGGAGTTGTATACCACTTATAAATTAAACTCACAAAAACACTAAAAACTTTTTTTTTAATTTAGCCTATATTGTCCCACTGCTGGACAAATGCCTCCCCCAACTTCTTCCAGGTATTATTTTCTTGAGCTAACTCGAACCAGCCCTTACGGCAGGTCACCTCGCCAACTCTTACCAGGTCGCCTTCGATGACATCGTCTATCCTCAGGTAACCACTTTATGGAGATTTCTCAGAGGCGTCTTTTATCTTCAGGTACCAATTTTGAAGAGACTCGAGTCGCCCAGCAGTCGGAGTTGGGCACGCCACAATTATGGCGGTAAGTCCCCTCTTTGAGGCGTGGCTGGAAAGACCTCACGGCGTCCTTACCTTCCGCATGACGCAGGTACTCACCGGACACGGTTCGTTCGGCAGTTTCCTGCACGGGATTCATGCGGAGGTGACGCCCGGGTGTCGCCACTGTGCGGAACGCCCGGAGGACACGGTGGAGCACACAGTCGAGGTGTGCCCTGCTTGGGCGGAGCATCGCCGTGCCCTCGTGGGGGCGATCGGCGGCGGAGACCTCTCGCGCCGGGCCTTGGTTGAGGCCATGGTCCGGAGCGAGGAGGATTGGCAGGCGGTCGCCGACTTCTGCGAAGCAGTAATGCTCGCAAAGGAGGAGGCCGAACGCATCAGGCAACGGCGTTATCGCCGCCGCCGTCGCCGGGATTCTGATCCCGATTTCCGGCCAACGTAGACGCGGGCTTGCGGACAGTGAACAATGGGTAGCTCACTGTCCGGCCGTCCGGTAACTGTCCGGACCAAGCCCAAGTCGTCGACGGCGCGCACTGTTCCTGCGCGCCTCAAGGAGTTGTCAGCAACAGCAGGGACCCAGCCGGGTCGAAGCCTACTGGGGCCAGGGTTATCCGAAAGGGCGCTCGAGCCCCGGTATGAAGGCTAGAAGGAACGGGGTGGGTCTTTTAGTCAGTAAGAGTCTGACACTATCTCCCGCTCCGCCCAAGGCCGGGGGATGTCAATGCATGATTTTTTCCCACCATAAAAAAAAAAAAAAAAAAAAAAAAAAGCAGTCGGAGTGCTTGCGGCTGATGTGACCCGCCCAATCCTATTTTAGCTTGGCAGCCTTTTTTTCCTAAGTCTATGATCCCCGTCTTTTGGCGCAGCGTAGTGTTCCTTATTCTGTCGGCTCTTCTGATACTCTGAATGCTGTGTTCCATTGTTTGTTGGAAAAATACAGCTAGGATTATATTACTCTACTAGGCTAAACCGTCAACTCAGTTCGAGAATGCCATACAGTCAAAGTGCATCTCATGACAATTGCAATGCGCCCAAAGACGGCTAGAATACATTGTTTTGTTACAGGGTTCCCGATCCCACATTCTTTCCGGCTTCATCATCGGGATCTGTTTAATAATAACTAGTATTCAGAGTGCATTTTGCGGAAATTCTAAATATCCCAAACACAGCTCGAATATTCTTTTTTATTATAAATCTGACGACGCGAATGTAATCAGCAGGCTTACTTATTCTCCAAATTAATTTAAATTTCAATCTAGAGTCAATCCGATTGCAACGTCAATTTTGACGTTACGTGATTTGGTACTCTTGAAAACAATATTGTCAACATATACGATTTCACTTAGTTCTCAAAATGGTCACGCAATTTTGAACCAATTTGGCGCTAGCATTGAATTCAAGGGTACGAAACGTCACAATCTCAATGTCGACCGATCGGAATTGAACTCAAGAGAAAACCTGCAGATCAGTTCGATTGTACCATTTTTATTAAAATCATTTATATTAGTTTCTTTCGTCTCACTCATTTAATTATTTTAATAAAATCTGTGTAATTTTTATTAATTATGAAAATCCATCAGTAATCCGTGGTCTTTTTTATTAAGTGATACTACATATTTTTTTAATCAAATGCTGAACTTATTGATGAAAGTACAAAAACTGGTGTATCCTAGCTACTGCCTGCATAGTATGTTTTCAAATCGTCATGGATCCCACTATTAGAACCGGGTTTTATTTTGAGAGCAATTTTGATAAAGAATATTTTTCCCAATCAGTTCATAAAATAAAGTAAAAATCATAACAATACACCCGAAATGAGCTCTTCTTACTTGCTAAGCCGTCCGGCAGGCCGGGTGTCCGGCGGTCCGGCGCTCCATCCGGCGCTCCGTTCGGCGCGGTCGGCGGTCAAGCAGCACCGCAAACGATTACCATAACGAACATCTGCCTAACAAACAAATATTGAAATCCCAAGTTTAAATGGAATTTTGATTTGATTTCTTCGCGGCGAATTATAATTTCAAATAAGTCGGGAGATGAAAAATCTGGATCGGACCATCAAAGTTTCGGACTCGCCCGGATGAAGCGCGCGGGAGGGGGGGGGGGCGCAGCGCACGGGCAGGAGGCGCGGGGGGAGGGCGACGCGAGCTTCACAAATACTTCGTGTTTGGATCGCTTTATGTCTAAACTGACTTTTAATGTAGGTAATGTTAAAAGTTTTAATGTAATACCTATTTGTAAGTGGAACGGGATTTTTCAAGTTATTTCGAGAGTGTAGCGAACTGTTAATGAGATGTTTTACAAGCACTAATGGGACTAGACTTTATAATGTCTTACACCTTGTTAAAGTACAAATGCAATTACGAATTGTTGAAGTTGTCAGACGTAAACTCGGTAATTGGTGATTAGGCACGTCGCGGGGGCACATATTGTTCAAACTGGGTGCTAACAGGCTTGTTCACAGAATTTAATTTAACAGTACTACGTAAAGGGTTCATAAGAAACTCTTAATAGACCTTCTTCGAAATAACTGTACTGACAGTCACACAGCCTTAGCAATACAATTATACGTGTAGGTACATCTCGAACGATAAGCATTAAAAGCATCACGAAACAAAATACAAATTGGAAAGAAACTCAAAATAAAATAGCAGAATAGGGCACAATGTAGAACGAAATGGGGAAACGGGGAAAACATACCATGGAATGGATGGCAATAAAACGTAACGACGATCTGCTTAACATTCAGTGACCGGTAATTTTAACAGTATCCGATGGAGGTACACAGATAGGGCTTCGGAATTGCACGATATAGTCACTGCGACCTTGAAACTAACTGAAGAAAAATTTGTTGGTTTTGAAGACGAAAGAAAGAACGAAGAAAGAAAACACGTTTATTTGGCTCACAAGTACACACAATGAGATAACAATATATAAACTTAAATACTTAAACTTAAAATGGATGTTTTAGTCATTAAAATTCTGGCACTCCCCTCCCATGAAGTTACTTAATAATTTCCCAACCGCAAAAAAAAAACCATTAGTGCCAATCAATTCTTACAAAATACCTAAAAAGTTAAGTGGAAGCGAAATAAGCTAAAATAGGTAAAAGAATAGCTATAAAAAGAAAGACTGTTGCTAAATACAACTTTCATCTTATATTTACTTCGAGTCTTTTCTGCAATACAATTACATTTTCCATCTTACCTCACATACCGACCTAAGGCTTCGTAGGATATTTTAAAACAAGTTCTAGAAGCACAGTAATAAGTTATGACCTTATCGCGATATCTCACAACAGGTCATCACTCATGCATGCTCTGCACGGTACAGTACGATCTCATCTTTCTACAGAGCCCAGTTCATTACTCTAACTGAATGTTTGATGGACCTCACTATATTTAATTGAATGTGTGATGAAAAATCTTTTATCTGGGATGTAGTATCGAGTTCATCGACACTGACATCTAAATCCGTTCATCATCATCATCTTTCTGCCTATGTCTCGTGTTATTTGGGGATCAGCGCAACATGTTTTTTCTTCCATTCTATCCTGTCACCCGTCATGCCATCACTAACTCTCTTTTCTTTCTTATCACTCCTCACACAATCCATCCATGTTTTCTTTGGCCTCCCTCTACCTCTTCATCTAAATTCATTCATAAAAAGATACGTTTTGAAATTAACACATTTATTTCTTCATGTTTTAGAGCGAATATCCTCCGCTATACACTGCTACATTTGCAAGATAGATTCGGCCGGCTTATCGCTCAGAGCTCCTATTACATTATTTCCTTCGCTTCAAAGCAATAGCCTGGAATCGTAACGGGAACAAATTCCTAATCCAATATTAAGAAAAACAATGATCAGCAAAACGGTTCTTTCAATATTTAATGGCCGCTTACGGGATTGGGATCATGAGTTGAGTATCTCCATCAAATCAACTCGAACGACTTAAATGAAACAATTAAGATTGAACTGAGTCGACTTGTGAACTTTGCCGAGTGGGTCGGATTCCCCCCAACCGAGCCCATTAGATTCTTTATAAAACAATTTATGAAATCTTCTCAACTGCGGCTAATCAATTAAGATCGATCTTCGTTAATTGCTTGAAGCTCGACTTACCTCCTTTTCAACTGTGGTCAGAAGTTTGCTCGTAATTTTACATTAGTGGCTACATACTTCTTTTGTGCAGGAAGTTCACATTTTGTAGTGCCTACGTAAATTTTCTTTTGTAGCAGCAATCTCATTTCGATAAAAGATTCGATCTTTTAAGCTACACACGGTCAATAAACTGCTACTTTTCGTACGTCACAAGTGGAAAATACGACTACATCTTTTACGACCTAATTAATGCTGCCAACAAAGACGATATCTTTAGAAAATGTGTAGAAAACAAATCTTTATATTCTTTCACTACACTAACTTAGAATAAACTACGCAATTTCTTGGGTCTTTGACATGCAATTTCACTTTGCTTAGCTATCAATAGCAGCCAAAATTCTTTAATGTCTCCCGAGGTATTTGCTCACGGTACATAATATAGTACTTACTACACACAGCAGCTCACATAGTATTCCATTTAGTCCCCAGTCTCGCAGTGACACGCTGATGGATGGATATTTTACTCCAGTTTTGCGGTTCGCCCCAGCAGCCAGGCGACGTGCCTAGCTAATACCTACACAACACCGATGTATAGAAGTAAGACCCCCCAAATAATTTAATACTCAGCGACTAGAAATTTCTCTCACAGCACTTTATTCATGATTGCCCAACTAATAATGTTATATTCAGCCCAGCAATTTAATTTAATAGACTATAGTGTTACTATTCTGTAATACGTTTTCGTTTGTGTATACATAATCTGTAGCAAGCAAAATGGAGTAATTTACGTGTAAGACAAGACAAGGAGCACCGAGGGAAATATTGAAGACGATATCATCTTCCTAAGATCCTCGCTATGGATTCCGTGAGAACGTCGGAAACAGCTACTACCTTTATTAACTGATGTGAATCATCAAAAGGGCTGAACCCTTCCGAGAAGTTTTTTATCTCACTAAGATTTTACCCGTGAGAGTTACTGATTAAACTAATTTCTGAAAAAAAAAAGAAAATTAATCTCTCTGCGTTCCGCACTCGGAGTCCTTAAATTTTTTATCTTTCGTGGGAACCCTTTTAAATCTTCAGAGTTTTATCATTACTTTAATTATTTTAAAAGATACAGTCCCATTGATTATATGAAGCGTAGCTTTTATCTGCGTCGTGAGATGTCAGGGCTGGTCGCGGTTGGCTGACTTCCATCTGCAAATTGCCAAGCGATTAAAGTGCTTACTCAAGTTTAATTCTTTGATTATAGAGCAGAGGAAAGTTTGCTTCTAAACAGCAGTTGAATAAACCGTCTTACATGTTCGTGGGAGATCGCGATTTTAATCAAGATAATTAGAATATAAGAAGTTTGGGAGTTTCGCTATTTAATTGTCACATTACAGTCTCCGCTTGATGACGTTGAATTAAATTACTTTGCTACTGATTAATTTATTTTGGAGTGAAATTAAGTTCTTGGAAGGAGTTTGTCAGACAAACAGTTTGTGATAGTCAGGGACAGAGTTACGCAATGGAGCCTTAATATATTTGGGAAGAAAAACGCGTCGAGAAACTTCAATATCAGCAACACGTTCATATTGTCACGTGAGACGTCTGCGTGGCTTGTGTTTCTTGCGTAATTTGTTTTTTTATTCAAATGGCAGCTATCAGTATGAACGCTGTAGCAATACATCACGTTTTTCTCCTTTAGCTTCAGAAGAACGTAGTCTGAAATGCTTCATTAATCAAAGTCTTAACAAATTACAAGAAACACCACTATTACCATAAACAAGTCCCACCAGTCCGGAAGCGCTCCAACATGCTCCAAGTATCCACTTTCAAAGTCAAAGTATCCATATTACCTCCCCCGCCCGCAGCCTCACCCCCGGGGTCGCCCAGCGTCGGCTATAATTTGGCGGCGGTCACGAAGAAGCACGCACGCAGCACCTCGCGAGCCACCGGCGGAAGTTGTTCGAAACTTTTCGTTCATACACGCCCTATGTGTTTATTGGTAAATATTGTGGAGAAATGTTGATGGGGACGAAATGTTGATGGGGACGAAAGAAGGTTGTTGTGTATAGTTATTTGAGGAAAATGTGGTTATTTTATGGTAAATTCTATCAAAGAGACGGGTGTTGGAATTGCAACTTGATGAAGCAGTCAATAGCTTCTAATGCTAATAGCTTGAGCATACCTGCATCTCGGTTATTGAAACATGTCTAGGAGAAGTGCTTGAGTCCTCTGGACTGCATGTCAAGAATTTCCTTCAATCAACTCCCTCAAATTATCAAACTCCGCTAATCACTTCGAAGCCCACAAGAGGGTAGAATCATGATAATCCAATAGCTCTTCAATATTACTCCGCAGATGAGTACGAGACGTACGTCAGTTGATTAAAATTAATGAACAAAGTTACTGCAAGTATTGAGAGCGGGTAGTCGGACGATGTTCAGATAATCATATTTAAACGACCGCTTGTGATGAGAGATTATGATAGGTAACGTTTAGGATCGACTACTGTTAAACTATTTCATGAAGAGCAGGTTATACACTACTTATTTGAACTAGATGATAACAGATGATATCGAAACGTGAAGATTGCTACAAGAATAAAGAAGTCTTGGCAAGTTTAAAATGGATGGCTCCATCCATGGTTGGTGACGGATGATAATGATGATGATGATCACATATTTTTGTGTGTTATGTAATTATGAGTCTTGGTTACTTGCTCAAATAAATGATGATGATGATGATATTTGTAGATTTTCATGTAGACAAGAACAATTCAGTTATGATATTAGTAAATGGATACTGTTAAATATCATGTTTAGTTTTACCATTTACAGTACAATATTGCTTAAAACAGATTAGCATAGCCCATTTTGTACAAAATCTCTTAAATAACACTCATTTAGTTTTATAACAAAAGTCGTTTAACAGTCAACTCTCGTGACCCAAACCAATCAATCAGTCTACCACCAAAATATAGGTCCACATTACGTATTCACATCGTAAACTGCGCAATTTCTTTTAATTGCTATTAACGATTAAATACAGAAAACAGTTGTTAGTGTCAATTACGTGTCGCTAACTGACGCGTGACGCTTCCGCAATATAAACGGCTGTCATAACGCGATAATTGTTCTAATAATAACATCGGACTTTTTATTGCTCGGGTGATACAAATGACGATATTAACTTAATTAAGTGGGGAAGTAACCACGTGGATAGTCCACGCTAACTACCAATTGAGCAGTCCGTGTAGCAGGGGAGGAAAAACTGCAAGTTTTGGAAATGCCAGCATTGGTGAATGCAATTGAAGAAAGAACAATGCTGAACAAATTAATGAAGGCGTGGTTGCTAATTCTGCAATAAACTGCACCCGAGAGAGACAATTGATATAATTAATTAAAGATAAAAATAAAAAGAACAGATCTGTAGAGAATTTACTTAATGTTGACGGGGCTTATAAATTTTTACAGTAGACGATCTAAACAGAATATTCATCGCCGAATTTCCTGAATTTAGTGAATTGAATTTGGTATGGCTTCAACATATCCCCACGATTCTATACGACGGCCGGGGCTTGTTTTGTCACGACTCTATTGTTTGTCTAGTCAAAGGTCTCGGAGGTACGATGTACGAGTGGCTTCGAATTCGGATATATTCCAGTCTCTTTGTAGATAGCATGCCGATCTATAACCTTTACCGTACAATACCAATTCTATAGATATGATATGTATTAGGAGAGAGAATGTCTTGGAGAGCAAGAATGAATTGGTTCGATTAGCTACGAGTATATGGACAAACTCTAAATACTGATGTTGAAATTTTCAATGTGGTACGTGTTCTTACACAGACTGACTCTTGCAATAGAAAGATAGATATGGGAATACTCTTGCAAACATTATAATTTATTTATTTATTAAAATTTCATGCAACACAAAAGTAAAAAGGCGGACTGGTTGCATTAGGGATTTCCTACCAATCCTGGCAGAGAGAAAACATTGCAAGCGAATAAAAGAAGAAAACAAGGGTACAAAAGTATATATATATATATATAAGTAAAATAATCATTCTACTAATATTACAAATGCGAAAGTTTGTATGTATGGGTATGGATGTTTATTACTCTTCCACGCAAAAACTACTGAATGGATTTTGATAAAACTTGGTACACGAATATAATAATAATAATAATAATAATAATTTTATTAACACACACACAAGTTAGTAAGAAAATAAAGAAATCAACAATTAGAGTAAGACAGACAGTACACAATAGAAGTGGCCGTGGGCCCCAAACTAGGCGTAGCCTGTATCTTGGTGGCCCAGGTGATTAACAGATTTTTGCGACAGTACAATTTTGCACAAAGGAAATAACAGATAAAAATTAATACAATATAAAGTAACAGAGTAACAACAAGAATCAAGAAAGAAATGCAGAATTACAAACAGATGAAATCAAATTAAATTTAAAATATTACATTACATTAAAAATTCAGTTAAACTACATGAAATTGAAAAAAAAAAAAATCTAATCAAATTATAAAGAAAAAAAAAAAAAACTATAAAATCAATGTCAAAATCAAACAAACAAAAAAAAAAATTATTAAATTTACAAAATAAAATAAATGAAAGTCAATTAATAAATAAAAATAAAAATCAAATAAAACTATAATTACATGTCAGAATTTTGAAAATAAGAACTATTTATCTAAGAAGTAAGTGGCAAATGTGTCAGTGTGAGTGTTTAGCCGAAGTAAGTATTGTATTGGTGTTTGTGTATTTGTGTGTGTTCAGATATTGATCATTTCAATGGACAAATTAAATTTTCGGTTTGGTCATACGTTAGGTCTTGCAACCATCTCTTTAACACTTTCTTGGCTTCAAATGTATTCCCAGGGACCCGTATAGATTTATTAATCGTGTTGAAGACTCTAGTTGGGAGAAAAAGTGAAAACCGAGTGGCAAATATTGTTCTAACTCTTGGGATCGGAAGGCTGTCAGCTCCGACCCTACCTCTCCGGGTGTAAGTGAACTGCCTTCCCAAAAGGGCAACCAGATTAAGTAAAGACCTTAAAATATACAGTTGACGAACACGCAGAACGCCCGCTTCCTTATAAAGTTCGTCAGTTGGAAAGCGCCGCGGCTTTCCCAAGAAGACTTTTAGGACCGCCCGCTGAGCACGTTCAAGTTCAAGCAAATGTGACTTGGCCGCGCTTCCCCAGACCCCCACACAGTACTGTAGTAGCGGCTGACATAGAGCCAGGTAGACCTTTCTGCATAAATCCTTCGAGGCACAACCACGTAATGATTTCATGATGTAGATGAATTTTCGAGTTCTTTTAGATAGAAGAGAGATATGCTCTCGAAAGTTCAGATTTTGGTCAACCATAATACCCAAGTATTTAGTTGATTTGACTCGATTAATGACACCACAGTTGCATCCAGATACTTGACAATTGACAGTGTGAATTTTTATTTGGTCAATGTCAGGACAGCGGGAACGGCTGGTATGGAAGGTGATAAAGTAGGTTTTATCGATGTTTAGGGTAAGGAGATTTCTATCTAGCCAGTCCGCTATGGTGCGCATGCCATTCTCTGCAGCGTCCGTAGCATCCCTCCACGTATCGCCATGGAATATGATAGCGGTGTCATCTGCATAGCAAATCATATCTGACTGTGGGATGATTTGTCTGAGTAGGTCATCCACGTACATTGTAAACAATGTGGGCCCCAAGACACTGCCCTGCGGCACACCAAAAACAACCGGAAGGCTCTCACTGATAACATCCCCGATCACAACAAACTGCTGTCTGAGATGAGTTGGAATATCACATAGATACTTTTTATCCCTGGGGTATGTACTTTTGGGATAATTTTCTACTATCACGCGGGCGAGGCCGCTGGCAACAGCTAGTACGTACATATTTATAACATAAAAGATGAAAAAATATGTATATACATATAATAGTATTCCTACTTTCGTAGAATCTACGGTCGGCGGTATTTTAAGCAGCCGTAAGCTAAACACAAATAGCTATACTTGGAAGGCTCGGAAGTAATAACATTGAATAATTATGGGTTCATGGCTAAAGGGCGGCCGTGTAATTAATAGATCGATATCTAAACCGCTCCATAGCCCCGTGAGCACATCCAGCTATCAAACGGCTTGTTAAGGATCAAGTCTTGTCAACATTATTCTGAAAACTTGAAAATTGTGACCACTTACCAGGTACAGAATCTACCCATTTCAAATATATAAGGTAAATGTCGGTTACTAGCTTATGCCCGCGGCTTCGCCCGCTTACATAAAATATAGCCTATGTCACTCAGCAATAAAGCAGCTTTCTATTGGTGCTAAAATTTTTGCAGTCGGATCAGTACTTTCAGAGATTACCTCCTACAAACAAAAAAAATAATAGTTTAAAAAACTAAAATACACGCTTTTAACACGCACTAAAAATTACAAAATAATTCGGACATTTAGTTTGATGACTCAAGAGTTTTCCCTTTGCCAAATCTTCATTAGATCGCAGGTAAACATAAACAATTTCAGTTCGTGACGAACGATAAATAATTACCTATGCGAAATGGTTATAAGTGGGTAATCATCTTTATTAAATATTTACTATGATTTATTATGCAAGAAAGCGTGGAGCGTTTTGTCCAAAAAGAGTAAAGAGGCTGCATTTCAAATAGCCAATGCGCCACCTTGGGACGGCCGCCATGTTGAATTTAGGTCACGTGATTATTTTTTTCGTATCCCATTCAGCAAACCCTTTCATTTAATACCCATATCATGGGGGTGCATTTCAAATAGACAATCCGCCATCTTGGATGTCCGCCATGTTGGATTTCACGTGACTATTTTTTTCGTATACCTGACAGCAAACTCTTTCATTTGATACCCATATCATGGGGGTGGATTTCAACCAGCTAGTCCGCCATCTTGGGGAGGCCGCCATATTGGATTTGTAATGACGTTTCTTAGCTAGTCATGTATTGTCATCAGAACTCAGAGCGTGGGCAAAATTTCATTCTAATCGAAGACCGGGAAGTGGGTCAAATTAAGATTCCAAGATTTTCTTACATACATAGTAACAAGTGAAGCTAATAAAAGCGTGTTAATTAAAAAAAAGCAAACTTTATATCTTTATTATATTAAACTAGCCTTTGCCCGCGGTTTCGCCCACGTACATAAAATATATTATATATATATAAATATATATAATAGCCCATGCCACTCAGGACTTTCTATCGGTGAAAAAAATTTAGCTATCGGACAAGTACTTGGAGAGATTACCTCCTACAAACAAAAAAAATAAAAAAAAAACGTTTACATAAATAGTGTAGATAAATAATAAATGTAAATAAAAGTGTATGCAGAAGTGTAGATTGCATTCTTATAATTTTAATTTTTTTGTAGAAAAATCAATGCTTCGTGTAAAATTCAAAACGTTTTACTGATTCTCATAATCTTAAGTTAAATCTCCGGATGACTAGTCCAAAGCATTTTGATTTCAATACCCATACACACCAGCGATACTCGATCACCGCAGCCAACACTCATCAATCCTAAATCTCATTGATTTCTTACCTCTCCACACGTCCTCACTAGTCGGTCAAGGCCCTCCATCTCCCCCTCCCCTTTTCCCCATACACTGAATAACAGCTAATAAACATCGCGATGAGCCACTGTATCAATCCGATTTATTTCGTTATTAGTGAGCCGTTCGTGATAAGAATTACTTACACTATTCCATTGCGGTTTATACTCTCCACTACGAGTTTTCACGCCATATACATTTTTTCTAAAAGGTAATAGGCCAACTTTAGTCAAGTTTCAGAATGAAACGATTTTGTAACAGTTTGTTAATGAATCGGATCGGACCAAGTTGTGGGATAATGTCTGAGAGAGGCTGGAGTTTTTTGAACACGTATTCTTGTCAGCATTTTTTTTTGTAAGCCGTGTGAAAAATTAAAGTGCTGTCAAGTAAAAGTGTCGAAATAGATAATCGGTACTTTAGTTTTGGGTTCTGATATTGAAATTAAATTTTATAAAAATAATGAAAATTTTAGAAGACTTGGATAAGTTAGTGTAGTCATGCAAATTCGCGTTGCTTCAGTATTCTTTGCATTCACTAATGGGTGAATTTTAAATTGATGCCAATCTTTTAGAAGATAAAATTAATTACTAATGAATAATTATGATTAAGTATTGATACGATACCAACACTAAAATCTGAAAAAAAGAGAAAACTTAATAATAATATCACCAACTTGTATTTTAAATTGTTAATACCGTTTCATACAGGAAGTAGGTAAGTTCTAAAACTTACAAATAAGTTAAACATCGCAATATTACCCACATATACATTCAAACATAACCCAACTAATTATTCAAGTCACAGCTAATAACTGCTAATCAGATAAATTCAGGCATCACAACCTTTACAGTGCAAAATGGCACGTATTCCTGTATTAATAAGCTTTAGTTTAGTGGAGTATGCGTTGTAATTTATTTCACTCGACGGTGTATTAGAGCTGGCAAACGTTTCTGGGGTAACACGTCACTTCTAATAATTTGATTGGCTCTCTAAATACGTGGAAAACGGTCACAATAAATTATTTACAATTCTGTCTTACAAACATTTCCATCATTAATAATTATGACTGTAGAATTTAGCTCCTAGTTTTTGCTTTTGAATAAGAGAATGTTTTCATGTTCAGGAGGTAATAATATTTCAATCATGGCGGTAAGTCCCCTCTTTGAGGCGTGGCTGGAAAGACCTCACGGCGTCCTTACCTTCCGCATGACGCAGGTACTCACCGGACATGGTTCGTTCGGGAGTTTCCTGCACTCGATTCATGCGGAAGTGACGCCCGGGTGTCGCCACTGTGCGGAACGCCCGGAGGACACGGTGGAGCACACAGTCGAGGTGTGCCCTGCTTGGGCGGAGCATCGCCGTGCCCTCGTGGGGGCGATCGGCGGCGGAGACCTCTCGCGCCGGGCCTTGGTTGAGGCCATGGTCCGGAGCGAGGAGGAGTAGCAGGCGGTCGCCGACTTCTGCGAAGCAGTAATGCTCGCAAAGGAGGAGGCCGAACGCACCAGGCAACGGCGTTATCGCCGCCGCCGTCGCCGGGATTCTGATCCCGATTTCCGGCCAACGTAGACGCGGGCTTGCGGACGGTGAGCAATGGGTAGCTCACTGTCCGGCCGTCCGGTAACTGTCCGGACCAAGCCCAAGTCGTCG
This sequence comes from Mythimna ferrago, assembly GCA_910589285.2. Classification (NCBI taxonomy): domain Eukaryota; kingdom Metazoa; phylum Arthropoda; class Insecta; order Lepidoptera; family Noctuidae; genus Mythimna; species Mythimna ferrago. Next base: position 27,943,068 of record OU342683.1, read on the forward strand.
ACGGCGCGCGCTGTTCCCGCGCGCCTCAAGGAGTTGTCAGCAACAGCAGGGACCCAGCCGGGTCGAAGCCTACTGGGGCCAGGGTTATCCGAAAGGGCGCTCGAGCCCCGGTATGAAGGCTAGAAGGAACGGGGTGGGTCTTTTAGTCAGTAATAGTCTGACACTATCTCCCGCTCCGCCCAAGGGCGGGGGATGTCAATGTATGATTTTTTCCCACCATAAAAAAATAAAAAAAAAAATAAAAAAAAAAAAGGTAATAATATTTCTTCATTAAAACTTAAAAGAACTGAAGTTTACCTTCGATATAAACGTCCTTACAAATGTTATTCAACATATATAGGTCGAGTACAAACGGTCGTTTGTACTACCTATAAGTGTATTCTCTTCTAAAACTATGTACATATACTAAATAAAAACTGCGACCTGAAAACATTCGTTCTATTATACGTTTCTACTTCAGAACTGTACACCTCAATCGCAGTCTGTTCTTCACAAAATTAATAAATTTTTAAAACAATTGCTTTTCAAAACATCTCTGTGCAACTTCGAACCAATCCACAGATTTGAACAAAACAAAGAACTATGAAATTCAAACAAAAACTTGCATTGTTCTGCGAATACTTCAATTTGCTGCGTTCACCGCTAGAGGGCTCTACAAACGATTGTCACGATTATTTCTAGAACAATTTCATTGGCTCTCGATGTGCCAGCACCGATGTTACAACTGGCTTAATGGGAAATAGTTTAAGTGTCCGTTGCTCAACCCAGCTATTGTATTCAGAGCTGTGTTTTGAGAAATCTCGGATTCTGGTACAACAAACTAACTCATGGTTTTGTTTCAATACTGGGGGTATTGAAACAAAACCATGAGTTAGTTTGTTGTTCTTTTGGTGTTGTTTTGTTGTTGTTACCATTATGTCCACTAGTTTTTTATAACCACAATTCTTGCGTCAATTTCACGTGAAATAACTTCAACGACCACAAATTCCTTTATTTCAAGCCGCGTTTCATTATCATTTAACTCTCATGTCAAATGATCCTCACAAAACACATCCATCAAACTACAAACACAATAAACACAAGCATCTGGTTTTGGTTTAATCAAAATTTCAATCGCATTTGCATTGAGACTAACAACAGACGAGTTTATTAGAGTTTCAGCCGGTGATTTATAATGATTGGCCGCTGTCGAAGCAAATATCGGGAGCGTCTCGCCCATAAATGTCACAATCCATTACGCCGGGCGAATGTCCACATGAGTACATTCGGCCGGAGAGAGACATGGTTGGTTTATGGACGAAAAAACGCTGACGAAACCGTTTGTTGGGCGGTGATGAGATATACGTGGAGGCGGCAGTTTTTTTCGACTATTTGTTGCGTTTCGACACTGTGATGGATATCTAGGATTTGGGTATTTGAATTTTTTAAAAGAATATAGAGCGTTGTGTTAAAGTTTTACAAGTTTTTAAGACAGGGACGATGCAGCATTGTTATGTACAATCAATTCAGTTTAATACTGCAATTATAGCATGAAAGATAGTAATTGAAACTGTGGATATCGTTCCGGCAAAATACGACCAATTCTAAGCTAAACACAGTAATCTAAAATCACGGAATACCCAAACAAATGAGCTCATGCATATAGAGCGGGAGTCACTTCCTAAACGTATCGGCTTTCAATTATAAATCAGCTTTGTTACCGAAATGCTCTCTGGTGGTGTCCATGGCGTGGCTCCGGTTTAATTAAACCATGTGACGCAGCACTCGGGCGACACATTACGGGTACTATCTCAGCTGGTAAATGACGCGGAGGCGACGCCAGCTCAGCTGCGCGCAACTAGTGCACGAAGAGTTCATATCGATGGTGGGATCAGGTTATGTTAGCTGGTGGATGGTACAAGTGTACTGTTCATGGCACAATTAAAGGTCAGTCGGGATCAGTTAGTAATTTAGCGTGAGCTTGTACATCTATAGATGGTTTATGCGAGTATTATGATACCATTCCAAATCCTATTGAGAGCTATTAAGCTTTTAGAAATAGATATTGCAATCTGAAGAAAATCAAAAGCTATATTAAAACAAACGTCACTAATGCTGAGTGTGAAAGTATTCTCAACAAAATCAAAAGCCTAGCTTTTTCTTGAAATAAACCTCCTTTGAGATTTTTATCTTTTACAGACAAAAAACCAAAACTATAAAAATCACTCGTGCTATCGAAAGAACATCGATATAGCTGGCAACCGCAGCACTAGAAGGCGCATCGCCATCACTCACCTCGGCCGCACAAAATGCGCTCGCCTCCGAAACATAAACTGAATGTTAGTGTTCCTATGTCCACATTTGTTACACTTCCAGTTATTTTATTGTTGTGGTCCGGCTTCGTTCTAGTTGTCTTTACCAGACACTCTAGATACTACTCTTGATATAAACTGTTGTTTTCTCTCATTTTGTTCCGTTGAAATAGATATCATTAAAATCTCTTGAAAAGTCATCGTGACAATTTTATTAAATTACTTATAAAAACTACACATATGTCGTGGCCAGAACTTAGAAATTGATCACTTCATGATATTGCCAAGTAAAACTAGCCAGATCGTTTTACACGTTAAAGTTTGATGATATTTCAATCTTCGTTTGGCCTACTTTTTTAGACCTTTTTAATATCATTGAAATCCTACATCAATGATATGGCCGAACGAGGAATGATCATCAAATGTTAACGTTTAAACGATCTGTCCAGTTTTAGTGATCAATTCTAAGATATCCACGACAAATATATTTTAATGTTAACCCCCGAAGCAACATAAAATATAATTCTAAAATTATTTACAGAACGAAATACGAAAATACTTTGCGGCTACGTACTACGTAGACGCAAAGTATGTTGAATTTATTATACACCGGAGATATGATTATTACAATGCCAGAAAACTAAGTCATACTGATATGACCAAAACAAAACAGGGAGGTTTACATAAGCAAAAACTTTGCTATTAGCAACCAAAGCCCGAAACCCAGTGAAAGGTTTAAGGATCCAATAATATTGATGAACATAAGTGGTGAGCCTCGCTCGTGTGACCTCGGCAAACAGGCTGTTTTGGATTATTTGTCGTCACGGCAAAAACACAGACTCAGGTTTGCCAAGAATGTATTAGTTAAGAGTCCAATGTGGGTAAACTTTTAATTTGGAAATAATTCTGGTTAAAATCTCATTGTGTTCTAGTTCATCATCATTAATTACGTATTTTTCAATATTGTTGATATACTACAAACTACTACTACTACTATTGTTGTAAGCAGCCAAATGCTGCTTTGGACAGTTGAAAGGCATCTGAAGTTCTAAGCAAGTTTAAAATTCATTCATATTTGCTATATTTTTTTTTAATCTTAAAATATTAAAAAAAAATATAGCAAATATGAATGAATTTTGGCTTAATATTTTTAGTATGTACTTCTAAAAACTATAAAAAAATTACATAACTTTGGATAAAGTTGCAGACAAATAAGCAGTAACCTAACAGTATAGTTTAAAGTTATCATTTGAAAACTTTTTAGGCCCGGCGCCCACTATCGGTGCGGCTCGGTACAGCTCGAGCGCTTTACGCCGGCTTCGAGCGGCTTAGGGCGCCTTAGAGCTCCGTCGGGCGACTTCGGGCGGCCTCGGCAGCCGTAAGCATGGCTAAGGATGCCGAGGCGGTCTTCGGGTAGCTCGGGTGGCATTTTCGGATCAGACACGTCGCAGAACAGTCATTTCGATCACCGCACGCGCCTTCATTATCGTATCGTACAAGTAGACGCAAAATAACTTGGCAGTCCTGAACATAGGCTCTGCGAACTTCTGCGCATGTACATTCGTAAAGAAAACTGTTATTGGCATTTTTTTTTAACGAAAATACTAATAAAAATGTCCTAATACCAAGTAAAAATAAAATAAATATCAAAACAATTTGAGACTAAAAGCTACAAAAATAACTTATGAATAAACACTTAAACAAAAACAAACTTAAAAAAAAAACTAAACAAAAACAAAACAATATAATAATATCAGCAAGATGAACAATGAGAACTAAGTTCCAATCCACCATTATAAATACACACACATAACTGTTTTCACGGAACGTTACGAGTGACTGCTCTGCGATGTTTCTGCAGCCAGAACTATTCTTAGGCTACCCAAAATCAGCTACGGCGTCCTTAGGCGTGTTTACGACTGCCGAGGCAGCTCTCAGGCGCCCAAAGCCGCCCGAAGTCGCCCGACGCAGCTCTAAGGCGCCCAAAGCCGCCCGAAGCCGGCGTAAAGCGCTCGAGCTCTACCGAGCCGCACCGATGCCCACCGATAGTGGGCGCCGGGCCTTAATCTCTTTTTGAATATTTTTTTTTTATCTTAAAATAAAAATTGTATAAAATAAATTAAAATATTCATAGTTTCATCATAATAGGTTTGCCTCACTTATTTTTATGTTCGTTATCCAAGAATATTTATCGGACTTGAAAAATACTTGTTTTGATGTTATTTTAAACGCACTTAATTTTATGGTATTAAGACAAATACAGAGATAGAAGATAATTACAAATATATTTTGTTAAAATAATCTTGTCACTTATAGCTTTAAGTACTAATGAAATGGTCCTACATAAACACTCTTCTCCGTAACTAGCCACTTCAATCAAACCTCCACTGTTATCAAATTCGCTATGAAAACTACTTTCACAATAATGTAATTTTATTATATCTACTTTAAAATTTAATAGTTTGTAGTCAATTTAATTTAGTCGTATTTTTCATTAACAGAGATATTTTCTTATGATTTACAAATAACTGGCCAGCGTAACATTCTGATGTAGCAATTTTTTTTACAACTCTTTTCAAATAAATCGTACTGAAACTGTACAAATAAACCATCCAGTAACTGGACCGCAGGCTGCGCCACCCTTTAACACAATAAAACCCTTTTTTAATGATCAAAGATAAGGCCAGTCACAAAATTTTTAATAACCATAAAATTTGGTCCTTCACTACAAGGTTCTGTACGTAAGGAAATGTCGGGTGACGTCATATAATGCTACGTGTACGAGGGAGGCGTTATTTAAGTTGCAAATACACTAGCGCCGTTAGTTTAGTAGATTTAGTGCATGCAATTTTTAATGTAGCGTATGCTTTCGGGACCATGACAGTTAAACTAAGCTAGGGAATGTTGAAATGGAAAAACACGCAGTTAGAATAACTTTGCGAGATGAGAAAAATACTTTATTTCCGGCTTTCCTGTTAATGAAAAGTCAGTATCGTCACTGAAAACCGTTCGGTGGTACTTTTTATCTAGTTTAAAGCACATTCATTGCTGATAGCTGTTTGAGATGCATTTATAGATAAAACAAAATAATAGGTTAACCTTATATTGCTTCTTGTAGTCGAATCACCTGTATAAACGTAGCAACTTTAATAACAAATTAGTTAGCGATGATATTATTTTAAGTGTAATTTTTTTCTAAACTAAACTGTTTAGGTACACACTTGAATCATGAATAATAAAAGTCATTCTTTATCATTTCTGACATAAAGGTTGTATGTGCAGCTAGAGGGAAGGGAAGTTCCTTCAATTTAAAGCGTGTCAATGCCACGAAAGTGATTGATAGCATGTTTGACTATTACTAACACAAACCACAGACCACGTGCTTTCCTCCCCGCTGTGCTAACGCCCTTAAAATAAGCCCTAAACGCCCGAAATAATCCGCTACCACAGAACCAATCATCCGGCGACGATATAATTTAACACAACATCCATCGCTGCGCCAGTACGCCACATGTTTATACCATCGCGCACTAAAGCGTCGCAGTAAATCGGTCCGAGGGTTTAAAGTGTCGTTATAATTTACGAGGTGCGACGTGGTGGTCCCAACGGTGGAATTTATTCATGGCGGTAATAAAATCTGTCGTTGTGTCCAGGGAGAGAGTCCAGGTTAATTCCTTTTTGAAATTCTGCCGCGAATGAAACTTGTAAGTTTTATCCAGACTTGTGAGTATGTTACTAGGGCTCATTTGAAATTTAGACACTTTATGTTTCTGTTCGGCTGTATGTATTGCGAGTTTGCTTTTTCATTTGCACTAGGTTTGTTGACCGTATGCAGCTTTAGTACACTTAAAATCTTTATGTAATGCTAATGCCGGAGCCATGAAAGAAAATGTATATTTGGTAACATTTTCTGCACGCGAGCAATATAGAACGTGTGTGTATGAAAATATCGTCGAGTAAAGTATGACACGAGAATTGAAGCATATTTTGCGTATGAATTTCAAGTTTGAAGTCAACTCACTAACTTAATAACAGCTCATTAATTCTGCTTAATTTTAACAGGATACTGTCGTCAGTTACCGAAACTTAGCTGCCCCCCAAAGGTCAGGCCGGAATAAACTCGGCATCAAACTTAATTCTACTTTTAAGTGACTCACTTAAAACTTCAAGTTAAGCTTAAATTAATAAAAGCTAGTATCATCTGAGCTCGCAAACTCTCCAAGTCTATTTTCTGTTCCAAGTAATTTAATGTCCAATTTTTATAAGCTTCGAAAACGCTAAATTGAAAATAAATGTTGATCTAGTGTTATACTTTTACATATTTCGAGCAATTTTTATTTGTAGGTACGTATAGTTATGACATTATTTAATTTAATTCTGTCTGTCTATCAGATGTCGAGTTTAATTTCGAAGTGAAATTGAATCTAGCCACAAATAGGTTTTTGACTCAGCTATGGTAAATAATTTGATTGGTTTCGTGGCATGAATATTTTTTTATGGTTTATGCGATGAAAATTTCCATTACTTACTAAAAATAACTTTTCATTATAGGATCGGATAGTATGACAGTTTTCTATTTAAATATTTGTTTATACTTATATATCTAGAAGTTTAGGGCTTCTTCACACGTACCACGACCACACCACGTCGCAACAACAAAATGCTGTCAAGCAGTGGTTACGTGTGAGTAGTGTCGCTGCAGCTTTTTGTAGTTGCGTTGTGGTACCGACAAAATGTAGATATGGTTACGTTGTGGTCGGCCACTAGTTCGCAGTGTCGCTGTTGGTTGCGTTGTGGCTGCGATGTGGTCGGTATCACACACACGGTCGATAACTACTGCAAAATGTGGTACGTGTGAATAGTCATAATTATTTTCAATACGAAATATACGCCCGACCACGTGGTGTGGTTGAGATGTGGTTGTGCTCGTGGTGTGGTACGTGTGAAGAAGCCCTTAATGATACTAATAATTTAGGTGCTCTGACAGGCTAATAACGTCACCGTTTTCTTGTGTTGCAGTATCGGCGAGGCATGTACCGTCTCTGGCGCAGCGGCGAGGCGCCCCCCCACTCCCCGCACACGTGACCGCGCCCCGCCGCCACCATGGCGCCCCACGTCGCACTCTTCCTCATCCTCTGCCTCGTCCACTGCGACACCAAGACTGTGCTGCAGGATAAGCTTGGTGAGTATTTTTTAGTAAAGTCTTGAGATTATTCCGTGGAGCTGCTAAGACATTAAATAAAAATTGAAAAAAGTTCTTTTTAAAAAGAGTAAGGGGCGATACACCTGAGGTATCCCTGTTATTGCAGAGGTCCATGCACAACGGTGCCCGCTTTCCATCAGGTGGGTTGCTTATTTGGCACTGCAAGGCATAAAATAAAGATACCTAATTATGTTTGTAAGTTATTTTATAGTTCTCTTATTGATTGTTGAGCTGTCCAACTGTGATTAGAATTCGCTCAACGTAGTCATCAAAGATAAAGATAACTCGGTTCTGAATTTTGGAACAGCTACAATTTTTTGTAAGAAACAAAACGGACACCATTAATCATTTGTGCAACAACTACATGTAACATTCATAAGGAGTCCAACTGCAACTTGTTTGTTATGTCATGAATAAAATGCCAGGAAGAGTAATCTTTCCCGTCCACATAAAACTTCGCTAAACATTCATACGGTCCGCTGCAGAATGCGCAAATCCCGACTTGATAGCAGCACATTAAGTTCACGTAATGCACCCAGCACCGGGACTAGGTTACTGAATGGAACGACTCGCTCTCAAATCTCATTAGGAACAACAAATTTATACCAGCTTGCTACGTAATGGAGATGTTTTGTCCCAATGCGCCGGATGAACGCAGAGTGACTGTTTTAAAAAGTTAGAAGTTAATGGTGTTACGGCTTGAACGCGGGGATGTTAAGCTGCGGTTACAGGTTTGGTTCGTCGATGTAGGGATTTTCGTGTTCACTGTCAAAGCGAAAGCTTTTAGTAATAGGTTTATTACACAGGGCGTAGATGATTTTCAGAGGGCATAATAATGCATTAGGTTAATTGCTCACCTAGGTGCTTAATTAGGGTCAGAATTTAAAGTAATGAATATGGTTGTAAAAGAATATCAGCTAGGTACTTGGAATTAAACGTTGAAACGAAAGTAATTTATATAAGTAGGTACTCTCACCAAAATTCTCTTCCATTAAACGATTACCACAAACAACTTTCTGAAACATTCAAAAACAAAACTTAAGGACAGCTACTTAATCGACGAAACGACTTTTTTACAAGTTCCAAACATTCTATAAACAGAGTGGATTCTGATCATTTGACTGTCGCTTCTCATAATAAAAGTTGCTTGATTCTGACTAAAAGCGTTTAAAAGCCATAAAAAGGCTGGTCGTCAGGCGTTCCGTGCGAGCGATCAAAGGCTCCCGACACTACAAGTGCTACGCTATATAAACGTGCATAGTATAGCTAGCAGTGTAGCACATGTGAGCATTTTGTAGTTACAGTACGAATGGCAAGCCGACCCGATGAGTTAGGGGCTTAGAAAAATATAAAGTACATTTGTACAATTTAGTTTTAAAGGCTTAAGGAAAAAGTAGCAATATCCCACGAGAAAATTTTAGTTTCATGTATATAAATATTCAGACAAAATAATCCAGGAAAATATTTGTGTTGTTGCCAGCTCGTTTTTCAGATCAGGGACCCCCATCCAAACAGTTTCTATTTGATCGGAAATGTTGACCTGATTTCGCAAATGACAATAAAATAGTCACAGCAAATAGTCCATCCTATCGCGAGTATCTGCGACGGAGGCAAACACCAAAAAAGTCCGTTCGAATATATATTCGAATGCGTAGCGCTTGATGTTCCGGGCACGTTCCTCAGCTCTTATGGGGATAACGCGTGATCATGGCGAATATCATGCGAGGATGCAATTTGCTAGGTTTTTTGCCCTTTTAGATATTTTGGTAAGGCGCCGACTTTGCGATTCCCCCGCGACGTAACGAATAGTTGTTGGGATGCGGGACGTGGTGAGGTCGCAGCAACGCGCGCTCTGCTCGCTCGTCTCGCTCGCTTGCCGCTACCACGCTCTTTTGATAGATTACTTACGTCCATTAAGATGTTACGCACATAATACCTATAATCGCATTCTCTTTCTCCATAACGTTTTTGCGAATAAAATTCTCTGGAATCGCATTAAGCTCTAGGGGATTACAAAAGAGACTCGTATTAAACTCGGCTTGACGTATTAACATTGATTTTTTCGACTTTGGTGGGCGTAAGTTATTTGCAACCCTCGATGGACGGAAAAGGTTTATCTTTACGTTTGTTCAATGGGCCCTACCAAATCGTAATAAAACGCCCACGTTTCCTCTTATTTAAGCAAATATATAATACATTTGGTAAATACTGTAACTTATAAATTACTCGAAATGTTTTCAACCAAGAATAAATTTATCTTTCAAGTTTTCTAATTGTTCCAATTAAAATTCATTGTTTTCTTTCAACCCTGACAGTGACTCATTGAACTAACTAAAATACACATTTTGTTTAAATACAGAATTTGATAAATACCTCGGCGCTGTCCGGGGCTGTGTTCAAGTAATAGCTCCGTCATTTTTCTCAAGTGAAACACGCCAACAAATCTAGTCTGATAAATTAATTGTTGAAAGAACAGCGAGTGGGCAATTCTGAGAGGGTATTATGGGTCCTGGCGGGCCCCTCAACCGGGAGCACGGCAGATGGCGACTTTGTGCCATAAAGAACACACAGCGGGAGAAAAAATTTGAAAACTTGAAATACGATTTCCGAATGTTCGTTTTTATTGCATTGAAATGCGTTTGCGGCTATAATCTGATGGCTTTACGAGCACGGCTATGTTCTAAAATTTAGCAATTGTATTCTGTACCACCTCCTGTACCGCTCATTTTGCTATAAAAACTGAATTTATTACTTTACAAGCGCCGAGGCATTAACGTCTGATATTATTACGGGTTCTAGGTTATTTCTGTTGAATAAATCAACGAATTTTTAACTCGGCCCTCGTGAAAAATTGACGAAGTTTGTTTTTTCATTACATTGCGTATTCTTCCCTTTGGGATGAGCAGAGCAGTAAAAGGCGATGGGCCGGAAACCCTTTAATAATTAATTATGTACGGCTGTAATCTTTCAAGCCAATGAGCTGCTGTTGCGGGTAGCCTTGAGCATCACGAGTGCGAGGCAAGTTCTCCAAGCGGACATGGTTAAAAAATAACAATTTATTTTGATTTTTTAAAGACAAAACCTGACCACTTCATACGCGACAGTTTATGCAACATTAGTTAGTTTATGCGAAACCTGAATATTGATTTTTCAGAATCAGTAACTGAATGGATTCCAATAGTTTTTACACCATGTTAAATTTTTTCCTAAAAATATTTAAAGGTTACACGATCCAACGTGTAACCTTTAAATATTTTTAGGAAAAAATTATTAAAACCACCGACACTAAGTACAACACAGCTAGCTGGGTGCAAGTGCAAAACAACCCCTCAGTTGCCTGGATGGCCCGAACTACGTATTTTTGCTGACATAGGAAGCTTATCTTTAAGTCGAGAGTGAATAGGTTTCTTTTAGGTAAGCGCGTTCCATCGTCGACCGCATCGTCGCTTTCCATCAGGTGAGATAGCGGTCAAGCGCGAACCTATCAACAATAAAAAAAAAAAAAAAAAATTACTTTGTGATTTTTCATGATACAGTTATGAAATTTTGTACATAGATTATTTACATGAAAACACTGGACACGTGTTTCGGATTTTGCATTAACTAAAACTAATGTTGTATAGTGCTATTTAGAATAACTATGGACATGGCTACATTAAAACTCGTGAAAAGTAGAGGTAGCACACAACAGGTCATTAAGCGATCCCTCAGAGTATTGTAATGAAACCATGTCGTTTGTTAATTAACCACCGTACTGGCCACAAACTCAGAGCCAACGTCGTTTACAAACATTTATTTCTTTGTAATTTGTGATTCGATGTATCTACAATAATACCTTCAGATACCTTCAGACACCTCGAGACGGTCAGACTAACAGAAAGTACAAATATAAAATCCAATAAGTCGTCAAGTTGGTTGTACATAATTTTACTGAAGATATTTTTTAAATCAATGTAGAAGAAACTGTTCTAAATATAAAAATCTAGACTGTTTTTTATGAGCGATAGTTTTTTTAGGGTTACATACCTCAAAAGGAAAACACGGAACTCTTAGCAGATCACTTTGCTGTCCATCTGTCTGTCTATTTGTCAAGACCTTTCTCGAACCTTAGGAAAGGGAAGGGACCCTTTATCTACGGTTCCTTGAAGATGAGAAAAAATCAAACTTCTAAGTTAACGAAAAACAAAGATATGGCCATTTGTGTTGCGAAAATATTATATTTCGACACTCTTAAGGGAATCAAAATACATAGGGTACTTCCCGTTAACCCATTAGTGTTTGGCATAAAGCAAGGTCTTATAGCACAAACAAAGGAATTAATCTGAAAACAGTAAATTTGTTGCTGCTTACCATCAGGTGGGATCGCAGTTAAACATTGCTTTATATTATTTAAAAAAAAAAGTAACAAAAAAATACTTTTTACGCTTCGGAAAAATCTTCGAGACTCTATTCGGGAACAAAATTATTTACACAGGTAAGTTTGTACGGTACCTTCAATGCGCGAGTCCGACTTGCACTTGCCCAGTACCAATTGTTAGATTGTCTTTATAGCTGTAGAGTTAGTGAGAGACGAACTGCATAGGCACGGTAACGAGGCGGTCGCGTGACGAGTCTTCATTTTAATTTCAATCGTTTCACTTTGTCTGACTGTCTGTATGTTTAGCTTGTTAAATTTATAGTTCTACAATATTAATATAATAGCCTTAATAAACTAACTCATGATATTTAAAAGCCCGGTTGTAAGTACAAATCATAAAGCCTTGAGGTCGTTATTTACCTTCAGGATCTAAGTACTGCGGTCGTGATTGAAGTAGGTACTACCATTGGATTACAAGTATTGCAACCAAGGTGCATGAATTGGTTTTAGTCTGTAAAAGTCTGACTCTCCCTCTCGCGCCACCCAAAGGTATTTGATGATTTCACACGTAAAAAAAATGGTATGTACCATTGTCGGTGAATGAGTAGATACTTACAATCGAGGAGTACAGGAATAGTATAGGAAAATACAAAATAGTATACATGACTAGCACTATGGAGAATGTTGTCTGTAAAACGTCCCCTATTCATTTTAAGTTTCTCATGTAATGTTTATTTTTGGTGTACAATAATTAATTTATCTATTATGAAATGCATTCAATTTATTGGTTACAGCTTGCAAAATACATAAATGGATGACCATTTGATCATAATTATCATTGATGTAGGATTTCTATGACAATAAAAGGTGTTAAGAAAGTAGGCCAAACGAGGATTGAAATACCATCAAACTACGTTTAAAACGATCAGACCAGTTTTTCTTGGCAATATCATGAAGTGATATTTTTTTTAAATCTGAGCACGACATATACAAACTGAAAATAACAATATACAAAAACGAGTAGAAAAAGAACTCATCATTAGGCATCAATACCCACCACCCACATTGATGTCAATGGGAAATGTGCCCGGAATGCTAGCAGCATTGCTACGATGGATGCATGCATGACTAGAATGATATTTCAATAAACAAAGTTAGGCAAACGTTAAATCCAATGATAAAACATAACTCCACGCAAATAAATGTACGAAAACGGTAGAAAAATAATTAACGATAATGAATATTTATAAGGTTTGTAATGTTTCCGCCTGATTGTGAGCAGTCACGCACGCTCGCGGCTCTGCGGCCGAATATTGGCGAACACGAGTGTGTGCCGTGTGTTCGACGCCCGGCGAGCACGCCACCAAGTGGTAACTTTTGTTTATTACTTTTTAGTTTTCAATTCTGAAAGATACTGTTATCTGTAAATTTTCGTGATTTGATCATATATTCTATAGGCCACTCAAATATGTTTAGACTCACATGTGAATCACAAAAACCCATACATATTTATATAAAAAATGTTAAAGTAACGTTGACAGTCTGTTACGCTTTCATAGTTAAATTACTGAACTGATATTGATAAAATTTGTTTGAGTAAGTTTAAATCCCTAGAATGTATAAAAGCTACTTTTTATCTGGCTTCAACTTCGTGACTGAACAGTTTTTTTACTGAAACAGTCTCAGGACAAAGCTAGTATTTAACATGAAACAGAAAGCAAGAATAAAAAATCGTAATAGTACAATCGCTAATCCACAAAGCAGCAACAATACTGTTATAGCTTCTGAACAAAATAAGCTGCACAGCAACAAACCGATAGAAAGACCCAACAGAATAGAAACAGGAACACGGAGAACAAAAACAGATTACATTTGTCGATTTAAAAGTAAAATTGTGCATATTTCACGAAGTTCCCGCAACTAGGTGTGATAGCGAGTCCCAATTCTTTTTTTATGTAAGAATAGATGGTGCACAAGTTTCCCGTCTGATAAAAACTGCATACAATGCCAAGTTTTTACTTTTTCTGCTGGAAACTGTATTGCATTTTGTAGTGTTCGTGGCGTACTTTGGAAACTGTGTAGGAGTGCCGTATTAAAGCGGTGATAAATGTGGGCGGTGTAGTTATTTGCTGCGGAAAATGAGGAAACGTTTGTGTCAGTCTACGAGCTACGCTTAGCGATAGGAACAGGAATTTTCAAATTAACACAACTGTCTCAGAAAAACCAGTTAGAGTTGGTGCAGTCTCTTCAATATATTGAGGTATAAACCTGTGTACAAAATGTGTGAGGAGTATGCGAGGGTACACAGTCTTTTGTACAGAGTTCAGAAAGACGAGCTCGTGGGATACGACCCCTGCCTTGAGATATCAAGGCAGGGGTCGTAAATTGAGGATGTAGCATCTGTGCTGCTTAGCACTGTCGCTCTTGGAAGAGTGACTGAGTTTAAATACCTCTACCATGTGGTCACCGAGGAAGGGAACATAGAAGGGGAGAGGATGCTGGCGATGTTTGTCCACTGTAACATGTTGGTACGCAGATTGGTGAGGTGCAGCTTAAAAGTAAAGATCACGATGTTTAAAACATTCTGCCAAACACTCCACACCTGCGATCTGTGGGTCTACTACACGCAAAGGGCCATCAGCGCTTTCAATGTACCATATAATAATGCAGTCAGGGTGCTGGTGGGGCTCCCACGCTACTGTAATGTGTCTGCAATGTTTGCGTAGGTACGTGCACACAGACTGAAAAAGATTTTATTTTATTTAATCCAATCTCAAATATAAGGTCAAAGCACTAGGGTTTTTCTTTACCAATAACAATATCTGGTTAAAATAACACCCCATTTTTTCCCCACAACCAGTAAACCAATACCATTTGGCCCTCAAACGAACCCGCAGGCTAAAGCAAGTCTTAACAAAACCGCTGACATAATTGGAGTCACAAAATTTGTCGCCACAAGCGTCTAGCGGGCCGAATGACCCGCCTTCGATGATCGGAGACTTCGGTCACGGAGTAGGTTCCTACAGAAGGAAAGCTTCATACAATGTGGGAAATCGTACATACATAGGCATACATCAGTTTTAAATCTCCGTTTGTGCTATGCAGGTGTGGACAGTTCCAACGATATCTCATAGAGGCATGGCGCACCAGCCGAAGGAACCCCGACTCTAACTACCAGCTACATTAGGCGCTGGCTTGCAGACTATCAGCAATAGGTAGCTCGCTGTCCGGCCGTCTGGTAATCATCCAGACCAAGACCAAGTTGTCAACAGCTCGTAGTGTTTCACGCACTCTTGAAAGAAATGTCAGCAAACAGTAGGAGCTCAGTAGGGCTGATGCCCGCTAGCGCCGCAGGTATTTTCTGAAAAGGAAACCGGTGGTTTTAGAACGCGAAGGACAACTGAAGAACAGGTGTGGTTTTAGTCAGTAAAATTCTGACTCTCTCTTCACCGCCACTCTAAAACGGGAAAAGACATTGGATGATTCCCCACCTTAACAATCTACACACTTATAAACCTATGATTCTAAACAAAGTAAAATCAGTAAAACTGATTACGCTTACCAATCTCATAAATATTTTCGTTGCCCAACAACTCCGCCGTTTCCTATCAAACTAGGCTTGGTGCGTTAAACGCGTCTATATGACTGTGCGTCCTAATTTCGTCTGTTGCATGAGACTGACCTTCTGTATCTTTTTGGTCTCTGTCACGGCTCTCTGGTATACCCGATATTCTGCTTAGTCCGCGGGAGCAGTCGATATGCAGTAAAATTGAATTGATAGTCGTCTACAAGACGCGCAGTTTAGGGTTCGCGGCAATAGAGCGGAAGATTTGCTTTATGTGGAGTTGCGACTTTGTCGGAGCTCGTTTTAAAGTCAGATTGTTGTTGATAAGATGGACAGTCGTAGAAATACAAATTTATTTTCATGAGCATGATTTTTTTTATTTGATTTGTAGAACCTTATTTATAAAAGAACTTTTTAACCATATGATTCGGTTAAACACTAATTAGCAGATTTTAGATTGAATAACAATGAACAAAACTCAACTTGTATCGAATAACCTCAAAATCTGAATTGTTGCCTTCAATTAATATCACAATTAATTATTAATTAATGAAGGCGAGTATGTATATATTTGTGTTTGTGTTTGTTACTCCTTTGAGCTTGTATGAAAAATGTCTTTGTAATTGACAGCTTCCGAGGATATTTAATGTGAAAATTATATGTGGTAAAGATATTGTTACGCCATTAAACGTGAACCCGCCATATCTCCGAGAAAATAAAGAGTAGCACGTAATAATTAAAACGCATTGCTGTTCGAAAGGTCTAGAATGGTTGTACGTAGCCAGCCTTAGAAAAATCTCGAAACATCCACAAAGTACTTACAAGTAGTAGTTAGGTATTTATAGGAAATGGTACTCTCCGACGTTAACAATAGAGTCGAAATTCGCATGAAAGTGACTCTTATTACCACGAGTAATAAAAATGATTTATGACTTCGAGAAGCGATTCAATTGTTCTGGAATTCTGGATCGTTCGTGGGAAGTCGGTATCTAGAATTTTCTTGGCTCCGCATATAAATACGTGCCCCCGGCCGGAAGCGAGTCAGTTGTGATTTCGACTGCGATCAAGAGCGAACTACCCTAGTACTTGAAGTGATTTTATCTAACGACCTAAGCGATAGTGTAACGGTACTCTAGTGTTAATTGCGATTCGGATTATTGTTGACTGGACTAATTTGTTATTGTTTGTGGTAAATAAAGTTCTCTCGTCAGTAAATCGGCATTTGATTACCCACGTACGTAACAACTGGTGTCAGAAGTGGGATGCCATTAACACCGAGGGACGACGAACAGCGACCACGAACAAGGAGGCAAATGGAGATGGATGCTGCGCGTCATCGTTTGGAGGAGGAAGATCAGGCTGGTATGGGAGCAACAGCAGCTGCTGAGGTGCCAACAGGACCATCCTCGGAATTGAACCTCGCTGCGGTGTTGGCCGCCATGCAAGCTAGTATGGAGGCCAACCAGCGCAAGCTCCAGGACCTAATCGCAGCGAACCAGGAAGAAGCTCGCCGCGAACAGGAAGCCGCTCGCCGCGATCAGGAGGCTAAGCAGAACCTGATCCTCGATAAAATCGACCACGGCCTCGTCACGTTGGGCGAGAAGGTAAAGAATCTCACCTTGGAGGTCAAGGAGGTTTCCGCCCGAGCTGATAGCCTAGAAACAAGAATTGATGGCCACGAAGATCGCCTGCTGGACATCAACAAAAAAATCGTCAAGCTCGAAGCGCGCGAACCCGTTGCTGTCGGCTCACCATCGCACACTCCCTGTGCATCCGCCGCAAAATTTGATGTGCCACGTTTTGATGGCACGTCTTCCTGGACGGCATTTAAGTACCAATTCGAGACATTGGTCGAAACAAACCGCTGGGATGATAAGCAGTCTTTTGCGGCATTAACATTGGCTCTACGAGGGGACGCTCTGCTGGTCCTAGAGAACCTTCCTCCGTACAGCAGGACTTTGGAGCGTCTCATGGAGGGATTAGACACTCGCTATGGAGACAAGCACCTCGAGCACGTTTTCCGCGCGCAGCTTCGCGAGAGAACGCAGAGGTCGAACGAGAGCCTCCAGCAATGGGGAGTTGAGCTTGAACGGCTGGTCCGGCGTGCGTACAGGTCGATGACACCAGAGACGGTGGAAGTTAATTTGGTGCAAGCATTCATCGACGGTCTACGGGATACAGAAGTAAGGGCTACGGTGCGACTCGGACACCACCAAACTCTGAAGAGTGCGATAGCTCACGCTTTGGAAGTAGAAGCCGTACGAAAAGATTCACGTACGCATAGAGTTAGGGAAGTGGTGGTCTCAACTTCAGCGCGACCACGTCATCGAGAAGTGGTGGCTTTTTCTCCAGCACAGTCCCGCTATATTCCAACGTGTTACGGGTGCAGAGAAAAAGGGCACATTCGCAACGATTGTCCTAAGAAAAAGAGGGAAAGTGTGGACTCCGGAACTCAAGTCAACGAGGAGCCGATAAAACTTAATGTCGCCAGGGCCACAGCCCCAACCATCACCATCAATCAAGTTCACAACGGAAATAGTTTGATCATCGAAGGAACGCTGAATCATCGTGTCTGCAATTTTACCGTTGACACCGGGGCGTCGTGAACCATTGTAAGACCGGAATTGCTGAAACGAACCATCTCATGGCAAAAAGAGTCTCCATCCTGCCGACTTCAGACAGCAACCGGCCAGTCAGTCTCCGTCCTCGGTGATACAGAAATCGAGTTCAAAATCGGTGATCAAGTCTATATCCATCCTGCGTTAATTGCGAATATTACCGACGACTGCATACTGGGTCTCGACTTCTTGCGGAATAACCGATGTATTTTAGATATCGACAGGGGAGTATTGAAATTCCCAGATCAAGAAGTCTTCCTGCGGGGAATTAAGTCATGCAACCTCTATTGTTTAAATAATACTACACTGGCTCCGAGAACAGAAACCTTAGTCGAAGTAAAGTTTCCCAAGAAAATCAGGCAAACAAGATGTGTTTTGGTTGAAGATATTGGCCGGCACCCGGAGCTCATCACCGCGAGGACACTAGTTATGACGAAAGGGAAATCCAAGGTCAGGATTGTGAACCTTGGGAAAGAAGAGGTCCAACTGAAGAAAAATAGTGTTGTTGGGAGATGTGAAGAAGTCAAGTATCTCCGTCAAATCAACACATCTCCAGCAAAGCAAGACACGACCAAAATCGAAACTGATCACATCCAGCAACTTCTGGAAAATTCTAAGAGCAACTTATCGACTTCGGAACTACAGCAAGCCAGGGAATTTCTGCTACGGTTTCGAGATATCTTTGCAACGGGAAAAGACTGCGGAAGAACAGGTCTCGTCAAGCATGAGATAGATACAGGTGATGCTAGACCAATTAAACAGAGACCGCGCCGCATACCCTGGGCTAAAGAATCTGAGGTAGCAGGAATGGTAAAGGACATGGCTGATAGCGGAATAATTGAGCCTTCTACGAGTCCATGGTCTTCTCCAGTCGTTCTGGTGAAGAAGAAGGACGGCAGCACAAGATTCTGTGTGGACTACAGAATGCTGAATAATGTGACGAAGAAGGACAGTTATCCCTTACCAAGGATAGACGATACGCTGGATATGCTCAGTGGCATGAAGTGGTTTTCGACCATTGATTTGAAAAGTGGCTACTGGCAAGTGGAAATCAGCGAGAAAGATAAAGAAAAGACAGCGTTCAGTACGGGTATTGGCAGCGGCCTGTGGCAATTTAACGTCATGCCTTTTGGGTTATGCAACGCCCCAGCGACGTTTGAACGCCTCATGGAGAGAGTCATGGTGGGCCTTCTTGGTGACGTCTGTCTGGTATATTTGGATGACGTCATTATAATGGGTCGCACATTTAAGGAAAACCTGAGGAATATGGAGAAAGTGTTCACCAGGATACGAGGGGCTAACTTAAAACTAAGCCCAAAGAAGTGTGCCCTGTTCAAGAAGGAGGTCAGCTACCTAGGACATGTTATTTCCACCGACGGGGTGAGAACCGACCCTGAGAAGATAAAGGCAGTCCAACAGTGGCCGGTTCCAAAGAACAAAACTGAAGTACGTGCATTTCTAGGGTTGTGCACATACTACAGGCGGTTTGTCAAGAATTTTTCGGACATTGCAAAACCTTTACATCAGCTGACTGAGGATAAACGAGATTTTATTTGGGACAAGAACTGTGAGTCAGCATTCGACGAGCTAAAGCAACGGCTATGTGAAGCGCCTATACTGGGGTATCCGAGCAGAGACGGAAGATTTGTCGTTGATACCGATGCCAGCAACACGGGAATTGGTGGAGTGTTGTCACAAGTGCAGGGCGACAGACAGGTCGTAATCGCTTACTTCAGTAAGGCACTTTCAAAGCCAGAAAGGAACTACTGCGTGACTCGACGAGAACTGCTGGCTGTGGTTAAAACCTTGCAGCATTTCCACAAGTACCTCATAGGAAGACAATTTACTTTGAGGACGGATCACGCTGCATTGAAATGGCTTCTACAATTTAAAAACCCTGAGGGCCAAGTTGCAAGATGGCTCGAGCAGCTGCAGGAGTTTAACTTTGTGACGGAACATCGTAGTGGAAAAGGGCATAACAATGCTGACGCCCTGTCGCGACGTCCATGTAATGATGACTGCAGACACTGCCAGCAGAATGAAGCCCGAGAACGCGTTAATTTAATTAGGGCTGAAGGCGACTTCAAGAAGTCCCAGGAAGAAGATGACGATATTCGACCTATACTGGACTGGAAGCGTAGCGGAACTAGGCCCCAGTGGAGTGAAGTATCGTCACACAGTCCCGTAACTAAGAGCTACTGGGCACAGTGGGACAGTTTAGTCCTAGAAAATGATGTGCTTTGTAGGAAATGGGAATCGAACGATGGCAAAGAGGTGACCACACAAGTGATAGTACCACGATGTGAAGTAGTCCCCCTGCTACAGGAAATACACGATGGTGCTTCTGGAGGACACCTGGGCATCAAGAAAACTCTACTGAAAGTGAGACAGCGTATTACTGGCTCAATTGTAGAGATGACATAGAGCAATGGTGTCGGAAATGTACAGCGTGCGCATCTGTGAAAGGACCACAGACTAGGAGCAGGGGCAGGCTTCAGCTGTACAATGTGGGAGCCCCATGGGAACGCATCGCTATCGACGTCGCTGGACCTTTTCCAGTTACAAATGACGGAAACAAGTACATAGTGGTGATCCAGGACTATTTCACAAAGTGGCCCGAAGTCTTCGCCATACCCAATCAGGAAGCGACGACAGTGGCGAAGAAGGTGGTCGAAGAAGTAGTATGTCGGTATGGCGCACCTTTGGAAATCCATTCCGATCAAGGCCGTAACTTCGAATCTGCGCTGTTCCAGGAAATGTGTACTCTTCTGGGAATTTATAAGACACGTACAACACCTGCGCACCCTCAGTCGGACGGAATGGTGGAAAGGTTTAACCAAACCCTGGAGAATCACCTGGCTAAGGTTGTCGATGACCATCAGAAGGACTGGGACCGGTATATTCCACTATTTCTGATGTCTTACCGATCGGCAGTGCATGATAGCACGGGACATACCCCAGCAAGAGTGAATTTCGGCAGGGAGATGAGACTTCCAGTCGATGCCATAACTGGCGTGCCACCTGACAAGACTAAGCCAGTTACGGACTACGTAAGTGACCTTCAAGATCAATTGGACGAAGTGCATAAACGAGTTCGTGAGAATAGCATGAACACCAGCGTTAAAATGAAAACTAGATACGACCGTAATGCCAATGCCAAGGGATTTGAGGAAGGTACACTGGTCTGGCTCCACAACCCGCTTCGACGGAAAGGGAAGTCGCCGAAACTCCAAGCTCGATGGGAGGGACCTTACACCGTGTTAAAAAGGATTAATGACGTGACCTACCGCATCAAGAAAGGGCTAAGAGGGAAACCCAAGGTTGTCCATGTGGATAGATTGGCGCCGTATCACGGATCTAATAATGCTCGGGACGAGCATGACTAAGAGGGGGGCACTGTTACGCCATTAAACGTGAACCCGCCATATCTCCGAGAAAATAAAGAGTAGCACGTAATAATTAAAACGCATTGCTGTTCGAAAGGTCTAGAATGGTTGTACGTAGCCAGCCTTAGAAAAATCTCGAAACATCCACAAAGTACTTACAAGTAGTAGTTAGGTATTTATAGGAAATGGTACTCTCCGACGTTAACAATAGAGTCGAAATTCGCATGAAAGTGACTCTTATTACCACGAGTAATAAAAATGATTTATGACTTCGAGAAGCGATTCAATTGTTCTGGAATTCTGGATCGTTCGTGGGAAGTCGGTATCTAGAATTTTCTTGGCTCCGCATATAAATACGTGCCCCCGGCCGGAAGCGAGTCAGTTGTGATTTCGACTGCGATCAAGAGCGAACTACCCTAGTACTTGAAGTGATTTTATCTAACGACCTAAGCGATAGTGTAACGGTACTCTAGTGTTAATTGCGATTCGGATTATTGTTGACTGGACTAATTTGTTATTGTTTGTGGTAAATAAAGTTCTCTCGTCAGTAAATCGGCATTTGATTACCCACGTACGTAACAATATTGTACAAAAATACATTAAAAATTCTTGCAACTCTGTGCTCTGGGGTCATTAACATCATGTGCTCCGGTGCCCATTACTTGGCACTGTGCATTAACTGCGCTTTATTTAAATAAATAAGCCGTTAAAGCAATTAAATTAAATCACGCGAACGACCACTAACATTAGACGGCATTTATAGAAAATAATTACTTATTTATGGGGTTTTGTACAGAAGAACTGCGTTAGCAAAATTTTGCAAAAATGGAATAAAAGGTTTCAGGAAAACAAATGTCCCAGGTGACCCATTCATTTATTTCATCAACAACTTTTAGGTACGTTCTACCAAAAATTCTACACAGAACTTATTATAAAATACTTTTTAATTCAAATGTACTAATATATTACATACAGGGTTCTTTGTAAAACACTGGCAACCTCTTAGGAGTATGCTACTAATATCATATACATTTTTTTTTTTCTACGACTTTTAAAAAATTATCATATTTTAGTTCATCAGATTTTCATACAAAAATAAAGATCAATAATTGAACGTTCTAAATATTACAAAGTCTATGCGAAGCAAGCGATAGTACAATAGCGCAGGGGAGCGGGGATTTTCTTGATGCGCTTGCGCGGCAAAATACAGAGTTGAAAATGTGTTCGATAGAACAACGAAATCTTAAAGGTTTGTTTATGCTAAATGCAGTGGGTTTTGTAAAAAGTCATAAAACAAAAGTTGTTTATAATATAAGTAACACAGTTCTGCAAGGCTGTTAGTGTTTTACAAATAACCCTGTATAGATAGACAAGTTTGGATATTTTTTCCACAGTGAAAATAAACATGATATCGTCCAACACAAATATTTTTGAATACAACCTATAGATATTTTACTTACCGTCTTTCAGATTATTTGTAATCTTCGAAATTCTATTTGTCATCTTCGACGTCTTAATTATCATACTCGATGTCTTATTTTTCATATCTAACGTCTTAATTATCATATTCAATTTCTTATTTTTCATATTAATCGTCCTATTTGTCATATTCAATAATTGACAATCTAGTTAGCATGTATTATTTTTCCTACGAGTCTATGTTGACCTTGAGAGTAAGTATTTTCAAGGTCAACTAGACGTAGATGTATGCAACCTTGAAAATTCAGCATTTCCTTGTCTTCTAAATTCTATGTATATATTATCTATGTGACACGTGTCTACATTCCCCTATGATCTCACGAATAACATGTGTACAGTCGAGGCAGTTATACGTTTGTTAGTTTTAATATTTTCGAGCCAGGACACATAGGTACTTCAAGTTATAGACACATAAAACTATATTTGAAGAATTTGAAAACAAAGAAAACAAAGTACTTTGAACTAAAACTTTAGATTAGATGGTCTGGGAATTTTATTAAAATAAATAAAATCTGTTGTGTTTAATTTGTCAGGGTTACTTTTTTATTTGACGTTGATATGATAAAAATACTGATTTAATAAATCAGTGATCAAAAAAAAAGTTTTAAAAAAATCTGTTTTTTTTTTTTTTAATGGGTCATCCTGATCCATCATGATTACCCTTCACCCTAGAGTATGACTTTTACTGACTAAAATCAACTCCTATGTTCTTTTTTAACCTTGCGTTCTGGGACGGACATTTTATATACGTGAAAAACAAACATGTGAAGAACCTGTGTTTACTCTGACTGTACCTTAATGCCATAAACACATACACACATATCAAAGGACGAAGTTTTCCGATGTTTTCCTTCTCCGATTAAACGTGTGAAGCAATTTATCAAAATAAATAGCTCACACGAAGGAGAAATGTGTTAATGTTCGGAGTAAATGTTGTGTTACAGTTATATGAGGTATTACAATATAATTGTATATAGGACTATATACAATTATGTTGTAATACTTCATATGTTTTGGCCGCTAGGCATAGAGTATAGATTTGTAATAGTTGAATTTTGTTCCGATTTTTTTCTTTTGTACCTAATGAAGAACGTGCAAAAGCTTTGGTAAAGTTGTAAACACGGGTGACTAGCTTCTAATTGGGCAATAGTGGCTATGAAGGTTAGAGAGATCAACTGTATGAATAGTGCAGAATGTTAGATTATCAACTTTACCTTCATTTTCCTGAGACCCTATCACAAGTTCTCAACTCGATCCATTTTACGACCTAAACTGAAATGTTAAAGGGATATAGGTTGTACAGCTCCATCCTTCTTTCTAAGGCCCCTATTCTTGTACCACATTACGCAAAAACGGCGCGCAGCACGTTTTTTCCTCCATTCTATCTTTTCACCGTCACGCTATTTCTATCACTCCCTATTCTTTCTGTCACCCTTTTCTTTCATATCACTTCTCATCCAATCCATCTATCTATCTATCTTTATTTTGCCCTCTGTCTCCTTCTCCATCCATTCACATGTGTATTCATAACTCTTATTTTTATTAGGTTATCAACTTTATCTATCAATGTTAAATCCAGTAGACAATAATAATCTAAGTCTAAATTCATAACAATAATCTCAACATGAATAAATAATCCACATTCAAAGGCAAAATATTTTTCTTCAAACATCTTTTCTTCGTTTTTTCTTTTGTACTAACAAAATTAATTATGAACAAATCTTATCTATCAGCTTAGTCTTTTTCAATGGCCTTTCTCTAAAACTTTAGAACGGCACGTGCTACAATCAATACACGTGTAAACTTGTCTTTATTTGTCCAGAAAAGTTGACGTTAATTAGTACAAACGTATTACTTAAGTCTAATTACCTACCTACTTATTAACCATTCACTGTTCTGAATAATAATGCCTTCATTCTGATAGAAAATTATAATACCTAATTACATGTAAATATGATCAAAGTTACACGTTTGTCAAAGTTACTGGTTAACAATTAAATAAACTGCTCATGTAGCATGTGAATCATAACCAGCCTTATGATGTTCCCACAGCTAGAACTCGGGTCTCCTTTCTAGGAGAGAAAATGAGCCACTGCAATGCATCACGCGGACCATGGGTTGATGGATGTGACATATCTTCGAATTGTTGGTCCTAGGTCATGCCGTTTTCCTTACGGTGTTTTCCTTCGCTGTTTTAAGAGCAATGGTGATGAAATATGGCACAAAAAGTAACGCGCCTGGCTGGGTTTGAACTCGTGACCTACAACTCGTAAGTTGAGGCCGTTACCACTCGGCCATCACTGCTCTGCAAATGCAATTAACCTTCTAACCTCAGTAATCTGTGCACTATTTGCAGAGACACCTTATAGCTGGATCCACAGCGTCTCCACAATACACCTCGATCCAAACTTTACATATAAATTACATAATTACACACACTTGCTGAACATCGGTAATCTCACTTTAAATAAGCACAAACACTGTAATATTAATTACTCAACTGAAATTACACTTGCTAAAGTGGTTTTGTTAAAGTTTGCAATTGTTGATTACGCCGAGGAGTCGATTACAGCCAGTAATTACAGCGAGTGCCAACTTGTACTGATTGCGATCCTGGTAATCTGTGAGCCTTTTCGTGGTATCATTCAACTTTACTATAGGTTGGGGGGGTTGATTTTTCGGATCTGTTTTCTTTATATATTAAAGGTAAAATCCTGACTCACTCACTGATTCATCGAAGCTACCCACTTCAAACCCTTAATCTAGAACGCTGAAATTTTAGATATTTTGATATTCAACCCTTGTGGAGATGTAACAAGGATCCGTTTGTATAGAAATCAGGTGAGTAAAGGCGTTGGCAATAGCTAGTATAACTTAAGTGCGTACAGTGCATATGCACGTCCGGGCGTGTGTTTAAAATTGTACGTATCTTTGTGACAATAGATGCAATTTAACCTGGCAAGCTTGCCTAAGGTTTTTACCATCGCATGTCAAAGGCAACATAATTTTATTCTTCCTATTTTTCTTTAAGTGCAAGTCAATTCTAATACCAATAAAAAAGTAACTGACAGCATTAACCAGTATTGACTTACCGACTAGCCTTGGATCCATCCCCACAAAGCACTGGTGCCAAAACGCAACGCAACTTCCTGCAAAGGGCCGGTTTTCTGCAAATCATCTGGCTCGCCTGTCACTATCAATCTTAATTACTACAGGCGTTTTCTTTCATGGAAAAGGCGCGAAATCTGTCAATCTCCTGAATTATGATCCGCAGATTAAAGGTTTGGTAAAGGGCAGCTGAGAAATGAATTGGACTAAAAACAGACACAAATGTTTGCCATATTAAAAGAGTTGTACATTTCCCCGCTGTCTGACATTTACGTAAATATTACACTCGTAAATTGGAATGGTCAGTCACGGTTAGTCAACCTGCGGCTATGACTGCTAAAAATACTTGAAACGTCCGCCATTGTTGAAAGTTATGTTGACCTCAATATCGCCCGCAAAAAGTAATTTCATTCTATTTGCTCCTGTTATTTCCAGCCGTTTCAATAACGGAAAATATCCACAATACAAACAAAGCATTGCAAAATACTTCTATTATTAAATGCGACTACCATTACCGTAATATTTTGTGTAAAGATGCCCTTCGTGAACTGATGATGTGGTTTCAATAGAAAAGTAGCTCGACATTAATAAATTGAAAACAAAGAAGATCCCGAAACGTTTCCACACAGATTACAATCATGAAAAAAGTTAACAAAAGGGGCAAGAGCACAATATTGTCCCGGACAATGCATATTGCGGCCCCGGGACCGGACAGGGCTACCGGCCAACAGTAATAGATTGCACTTTTT
The DNA here is from genome assembly GCA_910589285.2 of Mythimna ferrago. NCBI lineage: Eukaryota > Metazoa > Arthropoda > Insecta > Lepidoptera > Noctuidae > Mythimna > Mythimna ferrago. Next base: position 27,969,824 of record OU342683.1, read on the forward strand.
GGAACAATTTATTCAAAACCCTTACCATTTTTTATTAACACAAACCCGAGATGTTCTCCTCACTGAGACTTCCTTTTCATGTAATCATCTCATGCAGGCAGAACTGGGACTTACGGGGTGCATCCACCGTCTGGCACATTTTTTGAACAAGATTGCCTATTACGATTTCCTCGAGCAAATTGGGCAACCCTGGAGGATGGTGGCTCGGCGCGCAGTGTCGGCCGCTAGGAATCCCGTCCCGACCTCGCCTGCCTAACGAAATTGCATTTTGATTGTGTTCAACCGCCTTACACGTGGTTGGACGCAATTATTTGACATTATTACTTTTTATTACAACTGAAACGTCATTTCGTTCGGATTCATGCTCCGCTTGTAATTTGAATCTCGTCTCGGTGTACTCTCATTTTCAAAAATGGAATTTGGACTGAGATATTCTGCATTGCGGAGAGGTTTGGTTCCGAGCTACGTTATGTTTTATTGTAAGTAACATACTTCGTGTTTTCCACATTTTATGGGTTGTGGTTGTGTGCTATGTGAGATCGTATCTCAGACTTGGACTTCTATTTATTAGAATACCTGGAAAATGCGGTTTAGGATCAGTCCTGAAAAATAGTTCTCATAAGGTTTCATATTTTTGCATAGCAAAATTTCTATTTGCATTCGATGAACAGATAGAGAATATTTACTTTATGCAAAACATTTGCCTTGCTAAACTTGTCCAATTTTAAAGAAATTGCATATGAAATGCGAATTTTAATATCGAAAGCGTGGCTAGAATTTTATTGCATTCGTAAGTGCTTAACTTACCAGCCTTTGTTCGTTTATTTAAAATTCTTTTGAACACTTTTAAAACGAAATAATAATTATAGAAATTGCGTTGCGCGCAATTACCTCGAGCAAGGAGGTGCGACGTTCAATAGACTCTTATTAAATATTAAACTGAACTGAATAATAATACGTATGGAAGCAAGGAAGCCGTTCTATTTTAATAAGGATTAAAAATACAATTTTCCATAAAGCCAATTAGACTGTTCCGAAGCAGGTAATTACCTAATATCTACGTATATTTATTAAGTAACTAACTACTTGCCAGTCCCAAACAGTAACTCCATTACAAATTGAGAATTTACTTGGCGTCGAGTGCTGTGGGAAGTATCTAAGTTTGAAACCGACAGATGTTAATTTAAAGTTTTATTAATAGGTATCTCGAAGGCTTTTTGGAGATATGCGGAACAGAGAATTAAGTCCCGCTAACCTCCTTTGATGAGGGAGGATCCTTCAACCAGACAGGTGTTATGTCTGGTGGGCAACTGCCCGATAGATGATTTTCGGGCTGTTCTATATGTTCTAGTCGCGCGGAGAACTTTATTGATTGATTAGTTTTTATGTGACGCCATAGATGTTCTTATTGATTTGAGTCCATTATCGTTTGTATTAAGTATAGTGATAGTGATACGCTTTAAATACTTTACGAGTGGAAAGTAAACATGTGGAACTTGCTACTTCTTTACTGATTCTTTAGGTCAAAAGTATATGAATGCGTAAAGGAATACTGAGAATGCCAGTTGGCAATGTTCTCACAGATTAGCAAGAATTTTTGTGGAAATAAGGTTATATCAGCAAGTATACCAGTACCTGTTATATATACAGTTTAAGGAATTAAAATTGATCAAAGGCAATGGGACTTTTAGTATATAGCAGTGGTGTACAGAGCTGCTTTAACTGTTGATATTAAATGGAACTCGTTTTATATTTCATTTTTAGAAGAATGGCGTGTGGTTCTCTAAACATAAACTGATAATAACAAAGTCGGTTAGTTAACATACAATTAGGCTGTTTATTCCCTGACTTTTTAATCAAGTTGCCGTTTATTATGATTTTCATAGCAGTGATTACTAGCGATATTTATTAAAATTTGACTTAAATTGGCAATAACTTAAAGGCACCCAAAAGGCAAGCCTACTTTAAGATCTATTATCCAATTTCCGCTGAAAAGGTTCAAAAAAATTGACTCTATTAAAACAACTCGCAGAATTCTTGGACATCTCTTCAGAATATCTCACAATTTGCGACCGGGATGAGACATTGATTTTCAATCCCCAAGTTTTTCACTCCACTTACTTAAGTAGTCGTGAAGATAAAGCGGATGAGACGGAAACGGTCCGACGGTCCCCTTTCGCAGCTATTCGGGCTATTTACCGCCCCAGGCTGCGCGGGCTATATTTGTGTTAGCCCGATTCTTCGGTAATTTGCTGATGTAGATCAATAGGCGAAGAATGTGGCTGATTGAAATACTTTCATCTTTTGAGGCTGTTGTAAGGGTTATTTTTGGTTTTGTGATCAGTTTGTGGTTCAACGCTCGAGAGGTTCAATATGAGAAAAATTAAATTGTATTTAAGAAAGTTAAAAATAACTCCGTACCGTGTGATATTTCTAGAATTTGCATTGTGTCCTATACGTAACGCGGTAATCTTATCTTTATAAGTACATATAATCTGTTACATGAAAGAGGTATTATAAATATAATCTAAATTGTTTTCAATGCTTTTATATATTGCCTTCAACCAATTTTTAAACCAAAACGACGCCTCGCGTTGATACAGCGTGTTTTATTCCACCTATTCCACTTTCATTGCCTAGACATTTCTATTATTACCACACCAATTTCTTAGTAATGCCGATTTCCTAAGAAAACGAGGTGATCGCTTTAAAAATGTACGCAACTAACTTGATCAGGAGACCTCTCCTTTATTTTTAGAGAAGTGAGACATAAATTATGTACGTTACAATTTGGACAGCGAGTCCTTTGTTAGCCTATAGAACAAAACGCGCAAAAGGACGCGGCCCGCCAATAAATTATTTACCTGGAAACCTAACACCATAAACCGGTCGGAACAAAAGCGCCCACATTTGTTAGATACAGTGCAAATGCCCGCAAATAAATAATAAGTCGTATTTGGGCGAAAAAGATCCGATGGCATCCATGAATAAGAATATACAGATGGTATAACAATATTGTCCGGGTTTAATACGCGAGAGGGACAATACGCGGCATGCCACGCCCGGCCCGGGTACCCGGCCAGCCGACCACTCGGGTCTCGGGTACTCGGGCGCGCGGAGGAGCCTTCCGTTCCACTCCGCTGCCAAGATCGTGGCCGACAGCAGAATTTCTAGTTTCGTGCACTTGAGATTTTATTTTCAATGTTTACAACGTTATATTTTTAGAATTGAATTTAATATTTGTGTGGCACATCTCTGTATTACGTTACAGTTTGTTTTATTTTCATTTTTGTAAATTGTGCTTGGTCAAATCGCATCTACTGGGACATGATATGATTATGGAAAACGATGAGTTGTCTTTTAACTTCCTTGTTAGATTACGTGCCTAATAACTCACTACAAACTAGGTTTTTAGCATTCCTATCTACAATATTGTCTATTTTCAAAGTAGCTACTGAAGCAACGATAAACTGCAAATATCTCTATAATAGGTACTATTGAGCACTTCACTAAAGCTATCGGGTTGGCCGGCTAAGGGGCAAGGCTCGGGTGTAACAAACGCCGTCACTGTGACGAGCCGTCATGGGACACGCTTGACGAGCGGGACCCGGCGTGACGAGCGGGACACGCTTTTGGTACACATGACGCTGAAGTTGCCACTACTGTGCTGTAACTTGGGATACGCTTTGTTAGAAGAGTCAATTTTTAGCCATATCTGATTCCGAAAGTGTGTTTTATCGCTGGTCCTAGCTGCCGATTGTACATTTTTGACAGAATTTAGGAACTGGAAGTTCGACGCCTAAATTTTGATAAACTACTCCTAGTAAGTACCTACTACTGCATTAACCAGCTATGGTGACATTCAATCGCTTCAATGTAAAATACTGATATTCAGCTACATCCGGTTTAGATCCTATCCTCGATATAGTTCGGAAAAGGCTTAGCTGATAAAATTTATAAATCATAATATTATTATGTCTAGTTGATATTATTGCTGATTACAAGGAGTATAAAGTTGACAGCAGAAACAGGCGTTCGTTTCAGCAATTCTGAGTAAATCTGTATTTTGCATTGACAAAATACATATTTGCTTTTTAAGTCTATTATCCAAATTATTATAAACATAATTAGTAATTATTCAAAACATATAATCGTCAGGGAGAGTCGTACCAGGCGGCGGTCAATCTAGCGACATGCGGGGTTGCGATAGTCGTTAATACGATCCAGCGGTTGGCACTCGAGGTGGCGCTCCACAAGTCCGAGGCAATGTGTGGCAGAGTTCACATAGGCGTCGGGTCGATGATGAAGTACCTGGGACTTGTCGTAGACAGCTGGTGGAATTTCGTGAAGCATTTCCGATGTCTGGCTCCCAAACTAAACCAGACTGGGGTTGCTCCAAGCGGCTCCTGCCCAACCTTGGGGGTCCAGACGCCTCCTGCCGGCGGCTCTACGCGGGAATCGTTTGGTCCATGGCCCTTTATGGGGCGTCAGTATGGGCGCCGTCACTGCTTCAGCAACCGAAAGCCCAGCTTAACGCATGCCAGAGGGTCATGGCAATACGGTTCGTGCGGGGATACCGCACGGTTTCCCGCGAAGGGGCGAGCCTCCTTGCTGGCCTGCCACCATGGGTTCTGGAGGCAACAGTCCTTGCACACAGGCACGATTTGCGCGTGGAGATGCAATGCCGGGGTGAAAGTCCGCTGCCACGACAAGTCGCGGCATACAGACAGAATTCCGACGGGATCTCATGATGAAATGGCGTCAGCGACTATCGCAACCCAGTGCTGGGCACGCCACAATTATGGAGGTAAGTACCCTCTTTGAGGCGTGGCTGGAAAGACCTCACGGCGTCCTCACCTTCCGCATGACGCAGGTTCTCACCGGACATGGTCGGGTAACTGTCCGAAACGAGCCCAAGTTGTCGACGGCGCGCACTGTTCCCGCGCGTCTCAAGGAGCTGTCAGCAACAGCAGGGCCCAGCTGGGTCGAAGCCTACCGGGGTCAGGGTTAGCTCCAAAAGGTAGCTCGGCCCTGGTATGTAAGGCAAGAAGGAACGGGGTGGGTTTTGTATTCAGTAAGAGTCTGACACTAATTTCTGCTCCGCTCAAGGGCGGGGGATGTCATTGGATGATTTTTACCCACCAAAAAAAAAAAACATATAATCGCATCATATTAATATGAATTTCTGTACATGTTATTGTATTCAATTTTAAAACTATTGTACAAGTACGCAGAATTCTTCATTAATTTCAGTTATTACGTTTGGCCTATTGAAATTAACGTTCAATCACAGTTGATGTACAGCCAGGACAATGGATTACTTAAAAATGATCAATTTAAAGGCATTTAAAATAAATTAATGTAATAACACTTCTGAGTTTTAATTTATTTCGAACAACATACATCGTGTAGAAACAAAAATAAATAAAACAGTAAACTTACATTATTGTCGTTTAAAAAAAAAACAAAAACTTAGTTAAAATTAATAATTTATTAATGATTTTCATATTAAGATTATTCAAGAATAATAATTGAAGAAATAATAAGTGGTAATAGTATCAATAATAATTATTTCTATAGTTTAAAATAATAAAAAAAAAACTATGTGACAAATATGATAAGTGTCATCTTCCCTTCGCATTCTTGTCAGTCGATTAAGGAAATGACTATTTGCCAAGGGTCTTTTATACCCTACTATTTAAACTGTGGGATAATCTATTGAACTGTACATTTATTATTATTACTATGAGCCCGTTGTGTCCAACTGCAGAGCAAAGGCCTCCCTTCCGTTATTCTACTCTTTTCTGTCCTTAGCCACTTCTAGCCGATCCTTAAGGTAGGAGTCCAAATCGTCACGGCTTCTCCTTCTGAACTGTACGTTTACTTGATTAAAATCACTAACGTTAAGTACAGTTTCACTGGCAAGTTCAATCTTTTGTCGGAATAAAGATGATTTAATTTAGACAGAAAGTACCGAAATAAACCAGTTATTATTTAAATTTTACTTAATATTAATTATCGTTCAATTAAGAAATATTAACTCCACGGCTCCTCAACGAACAGATTCCAAGAAGATTCGAGAAATACGAAATCTTTTCTTGGGCTATTCAAGGAAACTTCACTTTTTTAATGAATCCATTTTAAAATTACCTTCTTCATTCATCTCTTAATGAGAAGCAACCGTTTTTTTTGCACTTGTGCAGAGTTTGGATCGCAATGCTATTGACGTCACTAACTACTATTAGATTATTAAGCGTTGTTCAATTGCATTCGCTCTTTATACAATGGATGCTTACTTCTGAAGAGTTTAAATGGTTTAACTCGTTTACGTATGTTCCTAATAAATAATGCTCTACAAAAGAATAAACTGTTACAGTCTATTTACACCATTTTTATAATGTACATAATTATATCAAGTGTGAGTGTCATCTTATGACAGATACCCTAGTTCTTAAGGATGATTCGATTTGTTACGGCAGCGGATTTTCACCCCGGTAGCCTTGCAACTCTATGCGCAAATCGTACATGCATGAATGAGACCAGCCCCCCTAGCCAATTTATAACCGTTTCTATTCTATTATATTGTGTCAAACGCCTCGAGTTAGCCACGCCTTCGATTAGTTGGTTCTATGTTGTTTGTTCTGACTTCATATCAACGCTCAGTCACAAAAGAATCGGAGGCGTGGCCAACTCGAGGCGTTCGACACAAGAGAATAGAATAGAAACGGTTGTAACTTGGCTAGAGGGGCTGGTAATTTATTAGGTGCATACAGCGTTTCGGTGCGTTCAGATTTTAAACATATTTAATTACTACGGATATTCTCATCATTGTGACTTCTTTGTGATGTAATCAGTAGAACAGGGCACACTTCAAATTCAAACGAGTTGAAGGGCTGGCTTCTACTTCGGTCAGAGAATAAGCATTGCCATACAACGTGGCAATGCCGCCAGCCTTTTGGGCACACTTCCAGTCGACAGCGATGCGGAGGAGTTTTATGACGTCATATTTAGCTAGGCATTTAGTGTATATATTATTTTTAATTATTTAAGTTATTGTTTAATTTGTTTATTATTTCCTAGCAATTAATTTTAATAAATAAGATACGATTCAACGAGTTGAAATTGCCTAATACTTTCAAGTTTTAATGTCTTGTCCCGAAACCAATACCACACTACCAGCATTCTAAATCCTAGTTGATAATTTTTTTATTTTTTAAATCCTAGTTTTTGAACTCCCCCCTGACGTCACAACTGTGTGGAAAACACGCGAGTCACAAGTGTTCGCGCCATAATAAATTAGCAGCCGTCATAAGCTGTCAGTCGGCTGTCCAATCGAGTGACACGACGCGTGTCAGTGTATCGTTATTGTACGCGGACTTCGTGGCCTGTGAGCCACGGCAGTTGCGCACATTATGCTTTCTTGATAGTTTTGCCTGGTGTTTATATTTAGGTGAAATCTTAGAAATTATGAGGCTTACCTATAACATTTCATTCTTCATTTATATGTACACACAAACACTTAAAAATTAAATGAACAAATACAAAAATATATACCATATTTTTTATTTATTTATAGGAGTATATCGACATATTTAAAAATATAACCAGTATGTATACTGTGACGACTACGAAGGTCACATAGTAATAAGTTTTCAAACTGGCAAGTAAATAATCTTTTAAGGTTTATGATATGAAAAAATTTAGAATGGGATTGAGAGATGTCAACAAGAAAAATATGAATATAATTTTGTATTAAAACACTATTTAAAGGCTTCTAAAAATATAATTAATTAAATTGAACATAAAGCCTTTTATTGGCGTCTCCCCACGCCACAATACAAATATATAAATGGAATAATAATATTAATATTCTTTATGTAAAAATGATACTCAATTGTGGTAGTAGCAAAGAGATTAAAAGAGATACATATTTAATGTCTTTGGGTAATAGCAATAAAAAACGTACAACTATTTTAGTGACACAATTCATCTCCCTCGCTTTTTTCTCAGCTAGCCGAATTCCACCACCGCCGCCAGTGTTATACATAGAGCGACTGTCTATAAGACCTCCACAATTCAATAACTGGTCAACACGATACTCAATAGACTGCGGGTCAGACTTTCTGGCGCCTGACTACCTGTAACGACTGTCAAAGATCTACGAGTGATAACCTGCGGTTGCTTTACATGCTTTTCGAGGCACGGGGTGTCAATAATGTCCTTAAAACTTAGAAAAGTTTATATCAGTTGAAAAATTCACATTGGTACTTGCCCGGCTTCGATCCCGCAATCTAATGCATGGGAGGCTGATGATTTAACCACTGGGCGATAACGATACAGTTACAACAACTAATTACAATCAACACACAGAAAAAAGTAGTCATTGCTTCAGCACTCCAGCTGAGATACTGGAGCAATGATTTACATCACAGCTGCAGTACAGTTTGTCAGCAATCATGCCCCGGAAACTACTGGAACAGGCCAGACCCTGTACACCAGGGATGCATATCTTTTACGCATTATTAGCAACATTACGCACATAAAAGCAATCAACACAAATTCTGCAACCATCCTTGATGCGCAATAGAAACGAGGCAGCTATCAACATCTTCAATAGCACTGTACAATACTTTACGTAAAATGGTAGTGCATGGTATAGCCACAAATACAAATTCATACAATTGAACAAAATTTTGGATGACATTTTAGATATACGAATTTTATGAGGAACAATCCTACGGAATACACCTGCAATGGCCATACATGACTTCACTAAGACATTTCAAAAGGCAGAAGCAATGCCTTAAAGGAGAATTTGCTCTGCTAACTTCCTCAAATGTTGACACGCCATGTAATGCGGAAAAGTTTATAATAACTGGACGCTGGCACCAGATATGAGAAACACCAGCTAAAAAACTAGTTATGTTCACGAAGGGCTTCTTATATGCAAATTCTGTGAAAGTTTTAATAATAACAATAACATTCCTTATTATGAGGCAACTAAGGCCCATAGACAAAACATACAAATAATCAAACAAAATGATAAACTAAAAATAAAAATGAATTCATAACATTTTGTGAACTATTGCACATGAAGTGACGGCGTCGTGTTTTGCTGCGAGGTCGGTGTCCTTCCACGAAATCGTCGATACACGAGACCCTTCGGCCAAAACTTTCCAACGCAACACAAATGACTTAAAATTAGTGTCATGGCGCGACTCCAACTGCACGTCTATTAAAGTCTAGTTCGTCAACACACGTACATACTCCACGATCTCTCCAACCTTCGTGGAGTCTGTCTACCTGGTGGTAGAGTCTGTCTAAAAAGTCAAATGACTTGGGTAATTATTAGGGCAAAATGAAATCTGATGATGATGTAAATGAAGTCAACACTGGTTCAATAATCAAGGTTAATTAAGAGATCTTGATAATTGTTTACTAATAGAAGAAGCTTATAAAAAGTATCGAATATAAGTATTTTTAAGTGAATATTATACAAAATTCCCAAGTCGTTTGATTTTGTAGACAGACTATAACTGTCTTCTTGATGAGATAGAACCTGCTGACAGACAGACAGACTGATATCGGAGGCTTAGCGTGTTACCCTTTGAGTAGATAGCTAAAAGAAGCCAACTATATAACATTTTTCTCGTTACCACTTGTTGTAATGAACAATGAACCTATCCAGGAAAACATAGAGTACTTTCTTTAATAACTTAGTTAGGACATCGGCTGAAGGTCTGCAAACAAAAGCTGTGATCACATTGAATGTAATGACCGCTAAGTTGGTAATAACAATGCGAACGATATCCTTCCGATGTTAATCACGTCGTATCAATAAATTGGCGACTGTAGCGACCAGCTGTGTCGGTAAAATGTTGCTATTTGTGTTTTAATATATGCGCGGTCACGCTACCTTTATTGTGCTTAAAGCATTTACATACATACCCTCCGTAGCTGTAACAAACGAAACTGGTCCTTATCACCGCGGACTAAGATCGTTAGATGACGCACAACTAAGATGGTTTTTCAGTAGCTGCATTGCTGTTGTGTAAACGACATTGGCTTTTCAATACGGAACAACAATACAATAATTATCGAGAGAGTACAGCGCTATCATTTTAACGTAATGAAAATTGATATGACAACGTTTTTCTTTGCGTTGCTTTGAAAAGGAAATCAATGTTGCGCATAACAATGAATAAGCTACTTGGTAAATATCGCAGCATATTTTTTCACATTAAACAAGTGACAGGCTTGATTTTTTTTAAAGCATTTTATGGTTTTTTTTCTGTCAAGACACGTCGCTCAGAATTCAAGAACGGTCAAGTCATTTTGACTAATTTTACAGTAGGATAAAAAACTGAATTATTTTAACTAATGTATTGGAGCGATTGTGACATCTATTTTAATTATGACTGATTAGTGATCAACCAATTAAAGTGTTGATCTCATAAAGTGTAATATGTAGTTTCATCTGCGTCAAAGACCAATTTTCGACTTAAGCGACAGCTTGGGTTTAATACATTTTCTTCAGCTTTGAGCTTATTTTTTTAGTCTATTTGAAACTTCCACTGTCAAGTTAATATTATGTGACTGCTTGCCCAATAATGAGATGTTCATCAGCTAAATGATGATTATCTTCCGTCGCTTTGACTGTGTCAAACTCTGGTACAAGTGCAAAACAACCCCTCAGTCACCTGGATGGCCCAGTGACTATGTATTTTTGCTGACATAACAAGCTTATAACTTTGTGATACAGTTTTGAAATTTTGTACATAGATTCTTTACATAAAAATACTAGACACGTGTTTCAGGTTTCACATATACTAAAAATAAGGTTGTCTAGTAAATTATATGGATGATATATGATATGTTTTCACAGGCCTTTATAATTACCTACTTATATTCTCACACCCACTCATGAGTACCTAGTGTGTCTAAACATCTACATAGTAAAATAATAAAATCGCATTTTAGTTTCGGCGCATATAAAAACTATAAAAACTATTAATTCTGATAAAATAGTTGCCTTTAATTATCTTCTCCATCTACCAAATTATGATCCACCACAGTGTGACCAGATCAATTATGTGAGTCCAGCACTTCGGAAAGGCTATGTGAAGTAATTTACAGACCATTTTTACTTGTACTATCTTGCCAAATACCCTCACCTACTCCCCAACCATAAACGGCTTCACCTTGAGAGTACAAAAGCTAGTTTATTATCACGGTACCGTATGAAATATGTGCCAGTTATTTTTCCTCATTCGCGCGTTTCCCCGCCTTTACGTCATGGCGTCAGGAAGGGGTCACGGCAACTTTCCTCTTATAAGTCATTACAGTAAATTGCTCATCGTCTTCTGAATGTTTTTCCTCTATTTGTCTTCTCATATTTTTTTGCGGAGTTGCTTATTATGAGTGGCGGGTGATTACCGTTTATTTAATAACGATATCAGAGTGTAATAAGTTATCCGAGAATGTAATTAATTATTTATACGCACAGAATGCACCATTTTTTAGTCTGTACTTTGGTACTGGTTAGCTTTTTTAATTGTGTGAGGAATGATATGAAAGAAAAGGGAGTTAGTGATATTGTGACGGATAACAAGACACAATGGATGATAAAAATGTGTTGCGTTGCCCTCAAATAACACAGAACAAAGGCAGAAAGATTATGATGATGCTCTCTTTTTCCAACATAAAATCGGTTTTACAAAAAAAAGCTTCGCTTTATATGGATCCAATCTAAAGAATCTGAAACTAGGGAGATAGTAGATTTTGTACTTATTATTTTAATGATAAGAAAATAAAAAGTTGAATGAACACTTGAACAACTCGTACTTGAACTATTTCTATGAATAATCGCTGGAGCGTTTTATAAGAAAAATGTCTTTGAAATCAAATCTTCTGTAGTGTAAATTATAATATTATTCGTAAATTTTCAAGTAGAAAAGCAAGCAGAGACATGAACAGAGGTATTATTAGTGAAATTGAAATATCATAAATAAAATGGACAAATAAAAACAGTCAAGTCCCTAAACATGGTCTCCATGGGTCCATTTCAGGTGTCACTGTCTGTATCTTTCTTATGAGATGCTGCACTGTGGAACACCTTGGGGAATGTACTGTTTACATCTGTACCAGAGGTTATTTATTGTAACTATCTGGTAGCTTCCATGCCTCATGTCAATATCAAAAGAAAGCGATAATACCTCCGTCGTATTCTACAGTTTCACCAATGTTTCTTCTTTAGTTTTCGATTAACCAACGATTCATTAATATTTTAATATCTCGTACTTTTATTAACGAGAAAAGATAACAACCTTTGTTGTGACTTTAAAACTTTGAGTAAACAAAAAATAAGTGTAAACAAAACGTTCAGGTTCAAAGTCAAACTAACTACAAGCAAACAAAATAATAAGCTGGTATTTGTAACACCTGATCCTTTGAGCGAAGTAGAAGAAATTCTAGAAAAGGTTACTTACTAATGAGGTCATAGGTTCTAAACCCACGGCCGTGTTCGCTGTGGAGAGTGGATTCGGTCGTGTAGGAGACTAGAAATACTGAGAGCATTGTATTCATTCCAGATGGACTTAGCTGGCATAATACCTGATATTTTGATTGACGATGTAAAATTTATTTTTATCATTCAACACTAATCCTCGGTTTTATAAGACTGGAGGAACAGTTATTAGTAAGTTCGTCACTACATTATATCGTTCGAGAATTTGAAACACTATCAAAATTTCCGAAATAATACTTAACGTTACATACTAAATTAGCAGAAATACAGAAGGTACTTTATTAATTAGTACCCAGTACCGTAATATAAAAATATTACTCTTCGCTCTCTCGTGCCCACAACACTGCAAGTGCTCTCTTTACTCTGGTTAAGTGGAATGCTGCAGCACATAGTAAGCACTCGGGCAATTACTACAGTACAGCAAAGTGGACGAGTCGAGTTGCAGACGAATATTTGTAAACCATCCGCTATTAAACTAACTAGCTTTGTGCGTTCTGTTACACTAGCAAAGGATGCCAGTGTACCAACTCTGCTAATGTGAACGGGTCATAATAGATTGTGAGTGTAACGAACAAGCCCTTGAGAACTCATCATGTATTTTAATGCATACGGCTTGTGAGCCATTAGGCGATGAGTTTCGAAATAAAACTCGTTATTCCTGAACCGGACTTTTGATAGTTTTGCTGTTTTGTAGTTTTCTGGATCGGATTATTGAAAGGGATAAAAGTGACTATCTCTTTACAAACGAATCTGTAAAGTGATTGATAAAGTATTTGTTACCGATTTAATCAAAAGATGAGTAAACGATCAATGTTTTGTATCCCAACATTTGCGATAGCTTTTTAGTCTTTTAAAATAATTAAAAGCCGCACTCTCGTTAATGTGAAGGGGAATATCAGGAAATTCTCAAAGGCTTATAGTGTTTGTGTATTTGTGTACACACACGAGCTGTTTCTCTAAATGTTTCATCATCATATATCCCATTTAACCTGTTCAGCGTGGGCAACAAAGATTTATTTAAACTATTAAGTGAAAACCGAATAAAAATATCTAAATAAAATGAAAAAGAAAAATAAAGGTTACTATGCGAGAGGATCGGACATTGAAAATAAAGTAGCGAAAAATGCTAGCGCTAAACAGGCACACGTTACATACGCAAATTATGAATGTAAAAAAAAAACTGTGGGCAAAGCAAACAGTCGGCAATGATTTAATAACGACTGCTATTACAGCGGGTCATCATTCATTTTCGCATTAGGAAGGGTCGCGGGCGGTCACGCCGGGGGTAGCGGGGGGCGGGATGACCCATGTTCAGAAATTTACCACAGAATAAGTAGGTGTAGAAGGCCAGCGCCAACAAATCAATCTACATTTTCCCAACCATGTAAAGAAACAGTTTGCAATCTAACCGGATGTAGTTGAATATCAATTTTCATAGAGCATTTCCTTATCTAACCTCTATAACCTAGTAACTGGGTATCACGAAACCACTTGACTGGGCTGAATGTCCGATTTTTGAGATTTGAGTATTCGTAATGACTGTCTGCGGGCTTTGCAATATTCGGTAGAACACGGTATTATTCATCCTCTCATGGACCGACCTTTGTAAATATTGCTTAATAATAAAAACTAGCTTTTGCCCGTTGTTTCACCCGCGTACATAAAACATAGCCTTTGTCACTCACTGAAAAAAGTTCAGCTATCGGACTAGTACTTCCAAAGATTACCCGCGCAAACAAAAAAAACCTCTTTATTGTAATAGTGTAGAAGTGTAGGTGTAGATTTACCAGTGCAAAAGAACCCGAGCCGTTCAGAAGGCCAGCTCCATACGACGAAAAAATAAGGTGCACGCACATGCGTAGTTACAGCGAAAAAAAAATGTCTGTCTCTGATGCACATGCACTTGCTGTACGTGAATCGTGTCTATGTCTGAGATCATTTTCGTTCGTTTTGTGGAGTTAGACTTCTGAATCTATCTGTTCTGCCTCTGGTCTCCCTTGTCGCCAGTCATGCGGCAGTTAACTGTACCTTCTAGGCGACAGGCTTTGAGGAACTTGCCCTAAATTAAGAGAGGTTGCATGTCGGCAGGACGCTTTGATATGTGTTTCGAGTTGTGTTCTTCGGTTTATTGTAGGGAATAAAACGGTTTGTAGTAAAGTTTTGCCGTGCAGTTGAGTTTTCTGTGCCTCTGTGTGTTTCTGAACTTTTTGCTGATTTTATACAGCTGCATATTAGTTAGCCAGGTATTTTGTCGGCATTTCCCTATTTGCTGTGAATTTCATTCAGAATTATGAAGAAAATTATGATATTCTATTACAGACAATTCTTTTCTGTGTTATCCAAAGGTTGCCTGGCAGAAAATAATTTAGGCATATGTCTGCCTTTGTACTTTTGTGTGCATAATGCATTTTTAATAAATAAACACTAATCCAATCGTCTTTGTCGTGATTTTGCATTAACATAGTCGTAATACTTAAGTTATGTATTGGCAAAATACCAGGATCATTCACAAAGGCATGCAAGTGATTATTCACCTCTTACTGAACTTAATTATAATCAAGTTATGTTTACGGGACAGCAACTCGTAACAAACCATCCATGCTGAAATAGATAAAGTTACTTTGATTAAATTCACGAAAACTTCAAATCAAAGGACAAAGTTACAAGTTGTTCGGAATTCTGTAAATTTGCCAAATTCCTAGTTTCTGGGACTTATTTTGGAAGAACCCGTCGCGTGGGTTGTGATGTTTGGCTAACATTAAAATTGGTTTATGCAAATGTAAATTACGCACATTAGTTGTCGCGACGGTGCTCGTGTTTCGTGGCTGGTGGCTGGTCGTTCCATCTGCTGCATGCTACGAATACGTGCTTTATAGGATATCAGTTTAATTGTTAATTTTTGTGTTGCTTTTCCTATCCTCTCTTATTTTACAAGTGCTTTAGTTGATTAAAATGCTGAATCTGGAAATGATATCGCTTTAAAATTGTTATTTAAATGATTTTTGTTTGTATTGCGGTCACAATTATGACTGAAATTTTATGCACAAGCATAAAAGCATAATGAGTCTTATATTGTTTTCGCTGCTGGGTCTCAGGCCTCTTCTCTGGGAGAGAGAATGGGCCGTAATCCACCACGCGGGCCCAGTGCAGGTTGAATGTCACATGTCTTTGAGTTTTTGGTTCTGGTACATGCCGGTTTCTTCACGATGTTTTCTTCACCGTTTTGTGAGTAGTGATGATGAAAAAAATTATACAAAGTAAATCACAGGATAATTTAACTGGTTAATAATAAGTTCTGATTCAGCATTTTTACACGCAAATTATTAGTTACCATCACAATAGTAAAATCTATAAAGGAGAAACTACTCATCAAACGACCGTCAGTCAACAAGACTACACTCGCCAGTCCACTCAGAAGCGAGTATCACACCCTCAACAAGTCCACACGCCCCCGAACAAAATGGACTGCGTGGAACATGTCGCGCTGACGCCGGGGACAACGAGACAACCTTGCTTTGCTTGTCTACGATACTTTGGCGACGACAAGGCCTTTAACGTTTTAATGCAGCATTTCTTTTAGTCATACTCAATCAAAATGTTTGACTGGCCTGTTGGTCTAGTGGTCAATGGCCCTGATTGCTATGCCGGAGGTCGTGGGATCGGTTCCCACCCAGGACAAATGTTTGTGTGTTGAGCACGATCATTTTCTTGCGTGCCTGGGTGTATGTAGGTATTTAGAAATATATAAGTATGTATATCAGTTGTCTAGTACTCATAACTCAAGCTCTGCTTAACTTGGGACTAGACGGCTTTGTGTTATAGTTGTGGAATATCATCATTATTGTAAAATGATTATTATCCTTGACTCACTTGCCTAGTATAGTTCAATGCCCGTCGGTATCGGCACCGAGTTCGCTACCGACTCAATGTTTTGCCTATTACACAGCCACAAACATCATATTTTAATTTACGACTGCAACCTCCTTCGTGACCACCAAATATAACCCCGACCGTTAATGTACAGAAATCATTTTTTTATTCACAATCCGATTGAATATTCCGTCTAGAAATCGCTATCGGTTTAAAAACGAAAGCTAAAACGGATCGCATAAATTTGCATGACAAACGCGCACCGCACCGAGGGACATTACTTTTTTTTAAGAAAAATATGACGACCTTCCCCCGATGGAGTTTCCAGGTCTATTTCCATAAATAATAAATAACGATCGAGGACGGAGCAAAAAGTATTCGCTGATATTTATTCTGTTCGCGAATTTTTATCCACTTATCGGGTTTTCTGTCGTTTGGAGGAATTGTCGCGCGACCCCTTAGCCTCGCTCTCAGACCACGGCCGCACTGCAATGTTATGAACCCCGCGGATTTGTCTATCTGTAGACGAGATCTTTGTTTGCCAAATATGTAGATCTGTGTATACATGCTTTGTGCCACTTCAACAAACGCAACATCAGTGTAAAAAGACTTTAATTTGAGACTGGATAAGAAACAAACAATATTCTTTAGTTTGTTTAAAGTCATAAATCATACAGTTGCAATCATTAAGAGGACTCTGCTCAATCTATCTATCGTCAACGTGAATATGGTCTACAAGCTTGTTGTATCGTTCTATGCAATCCTAGGAAAAGTGTGATACCCGTAATAAAATATGACAACGTGATAAAAGAGAGATAACGCCTGAACTCTTTGTTGGCATTCAATAATTTTGTCACTTATTCGAATATTTCACAAAACTTGTTTCAAGAAAAACTATTTTTTTAAAAACATCAAGTTTTTAAAAAAAAAAATCGTTCACAACCTAGATAAATTTCCACAAGATATACTTGTTTTCAAAATATCTGGAAAAAGATGTGTCTGTAATAAGTAACATCATAATCACGAATGTGAACAAAAGTATTTTGAATTAATTTGAGACGTAAAAGCGGTTGATTTCTGGTTGTAAATTAGTCATAAGCGTGACTGAACATGAAATATATTAAACCATTAAAAAGTTCCTGTAAGTCAGCACACCACTGAAAAATCTAATAACACACAAACGCTTATCGTTATCAGTGCCACGAATCAACACGGTTCATTAATATAAAAACAATATTAAATTCCCCCACAGCAGTCCAATGTCCAACTCATTGATTATGTACAACTTTTTGTAAAACCGCCAGCCTTCATTAATTCATAATAACTGGGAATTATTAATATTTCATGTTTTATTGACGAACAAAGAGTAACTGGCGTTGTCATTGAATGTACAAATATTTTCGATTCAATAATAATACGGTTGTTATGTAGTAATTACGATTAATATTAATTATTTTATGGCAAGAGTTGTTCAAAAAACAAAACGAAGCAATATTATGTAATGAATAAGTTATTTATAGATATAGCCTTACCTTATTTGGGGAAGAATAAAACAGCTGCCTACACAAATGATTCCTTTGTCAAAAGGTGTCAATTAAATGAAGCATAAAGAGATAATAATGGCGTGGGAAGTATTGTGGTTTCATCATCTTCTTTATCCACTCGAGATATAAATATTTTGCATTGAAATTCCTTACTTTTAGGCAACATTACAATTAAATCGACCTAATTCATTTTAGTTGCACGCTATACACTCGCACAGTAAATAGTATTAACATTTTGGTAGGAATTAACTCAGTAATCTAGTTTAGCACAGCTATTTTCTCGAATCAACTAAATACGCATAATATTCATAATATCATTATGCTAAAATAACCTCATAGTAAGTACATGTAAGTATAAGTGTGTGTGTTTTTTATTAGTACAAGTTATTAAAACTACAATTATGATTACTTTTTTGAGAGAAATTATACTTTACAATGTGTGATGTTTGCCCTGAACTTAATTTTGTATTTATTCTTATGCGCAACTATGCCAACCTAAAGTGTGTGATTGAATTGAAACACTAGGTCAATAGGGTCCGGACTGTACTTTTCTTTAGTCGTCTAATCAGCATTGCTATCCAACGTGGCTATGCTGCTAGAGCGTCTTGGGCACTTTTCCCATTGACATAAATGTGGACGAATTTTTGATGGCCAATGAGTTCTTTTTCTATTCGTTTATACATATTTTTATTTTTTTTTAAACACCTATTAAGCTTATTATTTAGTTTAAATGTTTATAAGTAGTTACATAAGTGCTTATACATTAATAAATTTTGATTGATTGATGAGAACGAGGTTATCATCTGATAATTGTTTAAAAAATAAGACTAAAACATAATACACTATGGTAACATTTATGGCCCGTAAAGACGTAAGCAAAGTGTCCCCATTAGCACCGGAGCTAGTATGGTGCCGGCACTAAGTCAAATGTCCGCGGTGGTGCCAAATAGTGTGCGATGAGCTCCATAGTACCATGCTGACCCAGTTCGGTCAATTGACTCTGACAATTTGTTCATTACGCCCGGGTTCCCCCGCGGATACAGGGCGGGTATACGCCGGTCGTGGTGTATATGCTAGTTTGTGGCAGCACGCTGTATTGTGTAGGTATTGATTCGCGGTTATTAAAGCCACCTAACAAATATGAGCCACTATTTTCGCATGAAATTAAACTTACGTTAAAATTGAAAAATATTGCATGTAGTGGAGATGAGAATGTTGAGATGGATGTGTGGTGTGACCAGAAAGAACAAAGTGAGAAAGTATACTAGAAGAAGTTTGAAAATGGTGTTAGTGACTGAAAAATTTAAAGAGAATCGTTTATGGTCATGTGAGAAAGAGAGATGAAACGTATGTTACTAAAAAAATTTACATGAGTGTGTGTGTGGATGGACGGAAAAGGAAAGGGAGGCCATAGAAAACATGAATGGATTGTGTGAGAAGTAATAAGAAAGAAAAGGAACTTAACGATAGCGTGACGGTTAACAGGACAGAATGGAAGAAAAACGTATGGCGCCGACCTCAAGTAATATGGGACAAGGGTAGTAAGTTGATGATATAAACATACGTTGAAATTATATACTTACGTTATTTTTCCGAGCTTTAAATAAGCTTTGGTTCGAATTTTAAGTGTACAAATCGATGGTACAAATAGTTATAGCCACTGAAAATTCTTGAATTTAATGTTGATTAAATTCAAGAAGCAATTTTTTGAATTACTTCCTAGAATTTGATTGCGACATTATTCTCCATGAACAACGGTCAAACTAAGAAATGATAAAAAAAAACACTGCAGCGGTCAAACAGGACTTCCTCTTACAGCAATTTTGCTAAAAGGCGTTGAATGTTTGATTCTCCTTGATACTTATGGTGGCACAATTCATTATTTATTTGCTATCGCACTGTGTCGGCAAATTAACAAACAAGTTAATTCAGTTCCGTTGAACACCGGTGAACGCTTCCTGACTGACGGTTGTGACAAAGTGACTGTTAAAACAAACCAGCGTTTTGAACCGTGGCGACAACTTAATTGGTTTTGAAATAATCGTTTTCATCAAAGATAACGAAAAATAAACTACATATTATTATTTACATTTAGGTACTCTACATGAGATAAAACATTTAATAACATAAAAAAGGTTACCTGTAGTGAGCTTGAAATTTTTCTAAGTATTACTCAGTGTATTTATACAGCTCTTCAATGGACAGACATACTGTCATTCTGTTGATCATACAAAATCTAAAATACCTATCGTATTTTATAGGTAATTTCTGGGACTATAGTATTCAAATAATCCCGATTTCATTGGCATTGTTTCAAAGTAGATTATATTTTCATTTTTTTTTTTATTGATGTAAACTAGTGCTTGACTGCGATCCCACCTGATGGTAAGTAGTGATGCAATCTATTTGCTGTCTGCTCACTGCAACCAAAAATCCAACAGTAATCCATCCCCACAAATCTTACCCAAATAATACCTTTGAATGAATAGTACAATAACTCCACATCGAACGCCAGCTCTGTTTAACAGCCGTCACGTTGGTGACGCCCTCTCGCGTCGTTTAATTATGTCGAGAAGTGATTCGCCATCAAAGCTTCTCCGCCAATTACACACGGAAATTGGACGACAACCCTCACTCGCTTGGACTAAACTGATCAATCGGAGCTGGGCTGCACTTGTAGGGCTCAGACGTAAAGAATTGTCGGAGATTTATTTTGGGATCATGAGTGATAAGTAGACATCGGATTAAATGCATATGCAAGTATGCGGTTTACAGTGTTTTTGCATATGTTAGTATATTTTTATTAAAAGTACTTATTTCAATAGTTAAATGTGTTGTATTGCGTGGGAACGACGGATAACCACAGACACTGACGTGCTATGCGTGCGTGTCACGAGCACGCGGCCCGCGCACTGACTAAACCCTATCAGTAGGCTAAGCGTTGACGGAATGCGAAATATAATATTATGAAAATCAATGTGAATTCTATTTATCGTTTAAAATATTGATATCCAGCTGCATGTGGTTAGACTGGATTCCGGCCCTAATTTATTTGGAAAAAGGCAGACAGGAAGCAATAATATTATTGAGCCCACATTTTATTCATGAACGGTTTATTACAATTAATATTTATAATTAGAATAAAATTGTTCCCAGAAAAATCTATAGTAATTTAGGCTTCGATTGGTTTATATAAAATAATTTCAGTGACATTCATATTTTCCTATATTTATTTATTATTAGGTACTTGAAATTTGTTGATGTGTCGTAATTAACTGTTAAGTCCGGGGACTAAACAATTAGTTACGATTTGATTTCGAATGACCGCCGACCGCAAACCATCATACATTTGTGTTTATTCATACACGGTTCGTAGGTTTCGACTTTTACACAAACTATGTAAATGTACGAATCCGTCTTGTTCTCATTTACATTGCTAATGCGGTCATACGGCTCGGACACGGTCCGGTGACGGTGAAACAATGCCGCTGTCCGGATAAACTCATCATTTGGAGTATAAATCGTAATGTCCTGGAAGGTTGATTCATTGCGCACGCACTCGCCGCTGTCATGCACTTGAATTCATATTAATGTTCATTGGGAGCTAGCGACGCAGATTACAACATGCACACGCGGCGTAGCCATTTCGTAGCACCGTAGCTCGTAGCAGATCACAGCTACAAGTTCGTAGGCGTTATAAATGGCGTAGCACGTCGAGTTTCTCGTAGCGTTGTACGTCTACTACAGAATGTAGCGTTCAGTTTTTTATACGGCTTTGTAGCGTAGCACTGAGTTCAGGTATTGTATCGGTTTGTGATTGGATTTTGAAACATGTGGACTACAATGGCTTTTGTAGTTATATATTTATATATTATATATAAACCCTTAATGTACTGTTATTGGAATCTCTTTCAAAACAATTGTCTCAGGGAGTTTCGTTAGGATTCTTTGGAACAAAAGTATTGGTGACTAACCTTTCTAGTATATTGTTATAGCGTTCTATTTTCACTCGCCGACTCGGGGCTATCTTCATAAATTTGCGGAGCTAACTCGCCTCACTAAAGGTCATCGCCGGCTCGTACATCAGGTAGATAAATGAAGAATGGAAGCTTTTTCATTTTCTTCATCTTGATAAAACTTGTCAGTATTATTAATAGTCATTATTCTGAAGAATTATTCTCTCTTTAAAAATATATCCAGCGTTGGGAATTACGTGGGACTTTTTCATGTAAATTTATTCCATCAACTCGGACGTTTTAATATAAAAAAACTTAAGCAACAAAAACTGCATCTTAAAATTCGTGACGTTTATTTTGTCACAAAATTTAAAATGCTAGCGAGTCTTTTGCTATTAATTTTATCAGTAGGTAATACAATATCTCAGTATATATTTTGTAAGATAATAGTGCTCTTAGAAAAACTAGATTAACACAAGTAATTCTTAGAAAATGAGCACTACAATAAGGTGCAGTATTAAATTCTTTTTTTTTGGGTAAAAAAATAAACTTTTAAAATGATTAAAAATAGTGGCCAGGTCTAATATCGGCGTCAGTGGCATTCTTTACCGTCCCCGCATACGGGCCTCAAAAAAACGCTAGAAGCGGCCACAAAAAAAAAGCTAAAGCGCGACACCTTATCCCCGGAGAAGCTTGAAGCCGCTTCAAGCGTTTTTTTGTGGCGGCACCGCCGCACACGAGCCACAAGAAAAGGCCGCCTCAAAAAGAAGCTTGAAGCGGCATTTTTTCGTGGCCCGTGTGCGGGGACAGTAAGTTCATCAAAAGTAGGTGTAACAAGAATACGAGTACCTACGAGTACAGACGGTGTATTATTTTAGTTTCTAGCTATCCGCTTAAAGATTGATTAATTATCTCAAAGATTGTTCTAAGCAGTGGTCTCATTCTTATATTCTTTATAGTACATAACTTTACAAATTATAAATAGTCATTGCAGTGAAAGTATAAAGATTTTTTTTTAACAGAATAACTAAAATAGGTACCTCGTCCAATCTTTTCTGTAGGTGTTGCCTTTTGAAATAAAGTGCCTCGGTTACTGACCCGTCTATTTTTATCGACATTTAACATACTCGTAATAAAACCGAATCACCTTCCTTAATGGACACGTAATGTAATTCTGAAGAATTTTCTAATAAAATAGATTAATCAGTTTACTGTGAAGGAGCAGTGATGGCCCACTAGTGGGCTGCGGCCCTGACTTGAAAGTTCTAGCTCGTGAGTTCAAACCCAACCATGTGCATTAATTTCTATAATTTATTTAACTGCTCTTAAAACGATGAAAGAAAACATCGTAAGAAAACCGGCATATCCTAGAACTAAAAATTCGAAGACATATCCTCCAATCCCCACTGGGTCTACGTGGAAGATTAAGGCCCATTCCTTGTCTGAGAGAGAAGGCCTGAGTCCCAGCAATGTGAACATTATAAAATTGATTCCACTATCTTATATTGTGCAGTTTACTGTTTGGATTTTTATGAAGACATATATACAAGTAATGACCGAAACAGCCATGTTAAACATGGCGTTAAAACGAAACAATTATACCACTCCAACGAGGCGAACAGATTTCCAGTCCCGTTAAATTACAACAAAATTAATCGGAAACAACTTTGAAAGTCCATTCGGACTGCATCCGTCTCGTGAAGATTCAACAGACCAAATCGGACACGGCTTATTTATAGTCGAGCCCGGAGAGTGACGTCATTGATATGTTATTAGAGACGAGGCGGTACGTCACCAGCTCCGGACCAGCTGATCTTCAAATAGAGCCTAATGTTATTTCCGTTGTAGAGAGGATAGGCTTATGGGAGTGAGGATATTTTTGTATGAAGCTGTGTATTGTATAGTTACTTCTTTTTGTTTACGACCTCAGGTGGAAGAAATAGAGAACGTTTTTCAGACGGTTATCACACTGTCACGCACGACGCAGCGTAGCGCGTGAAAACGCACCTACGCACTTACTTGCGGGAGTGCAGATCTGCATTATCGTGCGGGTTTTTTACGCACTCACGAGCGTAGGTGCGTTTTGTAAATTCACGCAGGCACGCACTCATTTCATACAAAATCACGCACGGTACTACCAGACTCAGTGCAGCATACCATGCGTGTCGCCCTGCACAAACGCGCGTGAGTGCATGTTTCTCCGCATGTAGGTGCGTGATCTGCAAGAACGCGTGTAGATGCATTTTCAGTGTATTGAACTATGCGTGTTTTCTGTGCAAATGGAGATACTTACAAGCAACGTTAAGACGCGAAAAAAATTCACGCACTACGCTGCGGGGCGCGTGTCAGTGTGATAACCGCCTTACGATTTCTATCTTTACCTAAAGTACCTTTTGGCATATTCTAATAGTCTTTTTAATCAGTTGAAAGGTATAGATAAAGCAAGAAGTAAACACTACACAGTCTCAGTAAATTTTGCCTATTCTTTGACTTTATCACTGACTCCAATTTCATATATTTGGTTCAGTTTTGAGTCAATGAGATCGTCACTAATTTATTAGCACAATCCAACCAAAGATTGTCTGTAAGAAGCTCAGTGCGATAAGATTACCAATTGTTCACTTGACATGCTTGTTAGTCTAGTAGTTTGTGGCCCTGACTGCTATGCCGGAGGTCGTGGGTTCGATTCCCACCCAGGACAAATATTTGTGTGATGAGCAAGATCATTTGTTCTGTGTCTAGGTGTAATTTATATACAACTAGCTTTTGTTGATATTCCTCTATAATATACCTCTTGCTGGTTTGCCAATTTCATCTGACCGTGTCTGTCATCTATGCGCACTCAAACATCTCTTAAGTTTCTTTACAACTCACTAAAAATCAGCATCAACAACTTAATTCACCCATTAACACATATAAGCAAACAAATCGATTGCGTAAGTTGCGTAGGTCAGCAATCTTATTTTTTGCATAATAATTACATAACTTGCCGTAGTTATCCATCGATCAGC
This sequence comes from Mythimna ferrago, assembly GCA_910589285.2. NCBI lineage: Eukaryota > Metazoa > Arthropoda > Insecta > Lepidoptera > Noctuidae > Mythimna > Mythimna ferrago. Next base: position 27,994,731 of record OU342683.1, read on the forward strand.
CATCTTTTTTTGTTACCACAAACTCAAAATGTGACTAAGTGACTGCGCACTGACAATTTCTAGTTTTAAGTTCGATCGGCCATTGATCGATTAAAATAATCGACTAGTTCTTGTTTGTTAGCCAATTTGTGTTTTTCTTTATCTTTGTTTTATGTTTAATGTATAATTAAGGTTATTGTTCGATTTATTGTTATTTTCTGTTTTAATTTGTTTATTTTTTTTTAATTGATTGCAAGTAGATTAAATCCTTGCTGACCGATCGGCGTCTCATCGTCGACGACGGCTGGTGCTGAAAATCAGCGCTGTGGCTCTGTTTTTCATGAGCCCCAGCATTTTGCTGAGCGCTGGCCGTTTTGCGCGGATGTGACGCATATCTTACGTGCTACTTTTAGTCGATATTGTTATTTATTTATTTTGTTATGGTATGCGTCATGTTTGACGTGAATAAACACTTTTTCTTTCTTTCTCTTTTGCCCGCGCGGATTCGCACACGGTCTTCCCTACTCCACCCTACTCTACCCTACTTCAAGGTTCAAAGTTTGTATGGAGAAACCTTATTTCAGGCGGGTAAAGCCGCTGGCTAGTATTATTATATATATTTTATTATTATTTTGTGTTATGAGGTTACATACAAAAGAGTATATAATAAATAAACACAATCTCTGTTGTAAAACTCTCCAACATCTGCAAAACCCCTTGTATCTCGCTGAGAGTATAATACCGTTGTGTGTAAAACGGTTCAAAACTGAACTCTTTTCAGAGATTAAAACTTTTATTCCCAAAGCTCTCTAAAGCAAAGTTCAAGTGTATTTCTTTTGAACTGAAATTAAAAATATTTTAAATTTAAAACGGTTATTTTTTAGTACGGGACAAGACTTAAAGGAATCCAATGATTAACCTAGTGATTTAGAAAAACTTAGCCTTATACATTTTGGTGTGACATCCTTTCATTTTCCTGATTACATTAAATAGATATTCTGGTATGTTACCTGCAGAGTAAGAGTGTGAGTTTTGGGATAGCTTGACTAGTCTTAGATCCCACCTATTCCTTTTCAAGAGGCAGGCTCGAATTTAAAAACTAGTTTATCTATTATTATGTATATTAAAATCAAATGGATGTACGTTAGTTTCGCTAACACTTGAAAATGCCTCTTCCTTCTGCCGACTTCGTCCACATGGACAGCAGAATTCAAAGTCAAGAGCTAATTCTCAACTAGAAAAAATCAATTCTATAGCAAAACCCTTTATATTAAATTGCACACCTAACTTACACCTGGCCAGAATGGCGAGATTGCTGGAAAGAGGCATTACGGTCCTGGAACACACAAGTCGGTTTAAATCAGTAAAAGTCTGACATTTTCTTTCGCTCCTTCCCAACAAAATCATCTTTGTTTTCTATGTTCACCTATAACATCTCATATTTTCAACAATAACCTTTTATAACAATACATACATCATCAAAGGCTCCCATAGTCTCATATTATTAATAATAATAAAAGATACATAAATCCCTTTTATAAAGGCCCGTGCCTATAATAAACATGAACAAAAACATTTTGATACAATTTGAAACTCGATTTTGTATGACATAATTGACAATACCTGTTCGTATCAAATGCATTAGGGAAATGTGTTGTCATCATAAAAATATGGGATAAAAGGTTCGTCGTATGTGTGTGTGAGAAATACGTGGGTCGGGGAAACATCGACGATTTTGTCGTAGTTGCTATCGATGTTTTATAATGTAGGTTTTATAAGAGGCTGCTTTTCCACTCACCTATCATCAACATCGAGCATGGTTCAAAAGCTTGTTACTTCATCTAACGCGATCCAATTATGACGTTTGACGAAAAAGGAACGCTATATTTAAGTGATATACCGCCTGAAAACTCTGTTAGCATTCGGTAATTCCGTGATTTACTTGAATATTAATACAAAACTTGTTCTAGGAAATACGTGTTTTTTTAACCCTTAAAAGTTTTTGAAAAAAATTTTCATCGTTCAGAATCCTGATAAAATTTGCAAAGTTTCTTATATTTTTTGACTTTTTTTATTTTTGAGTAAATTATGAAGTGTCAAAGTTAATGCAAAATCGCAGATTTTCAGAGGTCTTTAATGGGATAGTTTTGCACTATGAATTGATTTCAATAGAAACCTATATAATATCCACAAGATACTGTGTTTCAAAATAGCTAATGAAAATTGTTTATTAACGTCATAATCGCGTAAGAGCGGTTGTATGAAAAACAGTAAAAATGTGTGTGAGTTATTTATTTATTTATTATCTTCCTTACAACTATTATTACAGGTAAATACCTAATGTGATAGTGCCGTGTCTTAAAATTAATTTAAATACAATTATAAAACTTGAAAACAAAAATAATCTAGTACTTACCTACAACAATAATCATGATATCAAGCTTAATATATTCGGATTACGAACAGCGCATATGTTTATTTTGCGGACATTATTTATTGGAGAAATGAGAAAACGATTGCGGTCATATCATTGAAAACACTAACAACGCATTTGCGTATTAATTTTCACTTACTTGATCGACACAATAAAACACTTATAAAAGTCGATCATTAACAAATACAACACCCACTTTTTGTTTACCCCACATCCCTCCCTACCTTAGCTACGCAGATAAACTTCCTACCTTCGTACCCTACCTCGGTATCAATCTTAATTACGCCGCAACGATATTTATTTTACTTACTTTCCTTATGTCAATCATGGCGGGTTCCATTTTTTTATCGATACGTAAATGCTATAATCTGTTTATCTTTCTGTACGATTGATGTGGCTTTTGGAAGGTTTTGGATTTATTTAAATATGACTTCTAATTATTCCTGTAATTACTATTTTGAGTACTCATATCATTTACTAAGTTATTAAATTTAAAATCATAATTATCCGTAAACTAAACAGATAGTGTTTAAGTGTTTAAAAAAAAATATAGATAAAATTTTTATCTATATTTATGAACAAAAACAAATTTAGTGATTTAAACATGCATACATAATCAGCTTTATAATGTTCCCACTGCTGGGACTCAGGCTTCCTTTCTAGGAGAAGGAATGGGCCGCAATCTACCACGCGGGCCCAGTGCGGGTTGGTAGATATCACATGCCTTTGAATTTTCGAAAATCGAATATCGTGATATTATATATGTAAGTGGACTTTTTATTATATACCATTAAAATGTAAACCTATGTACTATAATTTTGCTCACAATCAATGTTTCCACACTATTCGTAGTAAATATGATGCATGCCATTATTCGGGGGTTCCAAAGTTTCCATTAGCAGTTTATCATCTTTCTTATATTTTTTTTAATTTAATGTTTTTAAAATGCAGTATTGTAGACGTATCAAAATAAAAAAAACCAGCCAAGAGCGTGTCGGGCCACGCTCAGTGTAGGGTTCCGTAGATCCCCGTCCGTTACAATAAGTGTAACACTTAAGTTGCTTAAACACAATTACAATTTCCCACTATATCTATTTGGTATAGTGGAAAATTTCTTATTAATAACAATGAACGGCAGACAATGAGCAAGAAAAAATGTACCACCAACGCCAACGAGAGACTAACCGAACAATTTGACAATATAATAGCTCATACCCGTCCTGACCCCATCAACTCAGGAAACATCTTAACAGCGCGAAGTAGCCCAAAGTACAGCGCCATCTCTCTGGAAATTAGGTAACTAATTTATACAAACTATACGGATTATGTATGTTAGGTTTTTGGTGGTAATTTTGGATTGCGTGAACCGATTTTAATAATTCTTTTTTTGTTTGAAAGAAGACATGTTCAGGATAATAAAATATGTAAATTAAGTTAAGCAAAAATGCTTGCATATACGGTTACATTTCAAACTTCGTTCAGAATTTATTTTATACAACTTTTCAAAAACTGTTTATTTCCCATCAAGTTTAAAATAATTTAGTCTGTATAAAGCTCTACTTTTGAGATTTTTTCATATTTTCTAAACTTATGGTTCAAAAGTTAGAGGGGACACACACATTGTTTTTTACTTTAGGAGCGATTATTTTCGAAAATATTGACATTATCAAAAAATGATTTTAGTAAACCCCTATTCATTTTTAAATACCTATCCAAAGTAAAGTTTTTTGTGCATAAAGATTTAATAAATAAAAATAAATATATCACACGTTAGGGTTGAAAAGAAAAAAAAATCAATTCCCATTTTACTTGTAGGGAGTACCATAGTAAAACATTTTTTTTCCAATTTTTATTTTACCACTTTGTCGGCGTGATTGATATACATATTGGTACCAAACAGCTTTCTAGAGCTAACGGTCACAGAGATTATCTACGGACGGACGGACAGACAGACATAGCGAAACTATAAGGGTTCCTAGTTGACTACGGAACCCTAAAAAGTTGCTCGAAACGATACTACCTACACAACTTCTCAGTTTGATGTTAGCATAAAGTTATTATTATACCTACTAGACACATTTTCACAAATACGAAGCCAGTATTTTCCAAAATCTCGGCAGCTCGACTACGAAATACAGAGTTTTCCAGGAAAACTGAACCGATTACATCGGACGGGAGCTTGGTGAAATACGATATTTTATTCAAACTATTTTGCATATACCTTCAGCCTGCAGTATTCTCGCAACTTCATTACGCCAAGTCTGCAATGCACATCAATAAAGCCTCCCCACATCGGCCGCTGACGTCACTATATTACGCTAAGGTGTCTCACATGAACGGGTTGCGCGGTTTACTTGACAGATATACGCTTTCTCGTGCACTATATTTGCGGCTCCAAATAGTGGGTGAGCCGTTTCAGACATAAAATTCTCTTTCTACTGCATAGTTGGCTGGAATTTAAAATTCAGGTTAAATATTTGTGAAAATATCTAGGTAGGCGAACAATACGAGAGCTGTTATTTCAAAATATTTACTTTTTAGGCAATAATGTTAGATTTAGAAACAGTAAATATACCGCATGATAGATGAGCCGGTGCCAAACAAAATATTAATCACTAGGTACATAAATTCAACGGTCCTCACAATCTTATATTATTGTAAAGACCCGTTTCAAAAAAAAAGATAAAACTCAATCCATCAAATATTTCGCTCACTAACTTTGCAATAGCTCAGCGAACTAAAAATTGTATTTATCACAAAAAAATTTAAAGTTTTCACATCGGCAATCTGGGCAGCATATTCTATTCAAAAAATCTTTTTAAACCTGACACCAAAATACCCGTGAATCCTGTCGTGTCAAAAATGCTTGGAATATCAATGGTTGCAAAGTCGCGCGATTTTTGCGACGCGATTTTTCATGTGTAGTCGACACGACGATCGTCACTCGGGCTTATCTGATCACGAGCGATTAGATTGTTCCTATGAATATGTTATATCTTTTGACACTTTTATTGTAACATTAATACCTACCTACAATAAAAAATATGTTTTACGCCGGCAAAATATTTATGAATTCACTATGTGATGTGAACTAAACAAAGCCTGTCATCAAAAAACAAAACAATTTACAATTCGCGCTAAATTCTGACAGGGACGACTTCATTCCTCAGCGTGTGTCATATTTTCTCATGATCGCGGCTCCCTTGTGAGAACGCTCGTGCGAGAAAAATATTAAGTACATATCACATGAGTGACGCGACGACGTGCGACGTACCGTCGACGTCATCGTCACGTGACGTGACGGTGACGTGGCGACGAAGCGGTGCTTCTCTTTTGGCGCAAATTAATTAATATCGTATACATTTGATGACTGGCATTAAGCGTCTTATGAAATTATTTTGATACTTTAGATATTTCATTTGGGCAATAACGTTTTATATATATATCGATTTATTTTCTGTCTATCTTTTAGGAATTTAGTTCTCAGACAGGGCAATTATTTGAACAGAACAGAGCATCGAAGCACGTAATAACAAGCGTTCTATTCTGTCTTCATGATAATAACGTTTACTCTTTCATCAGGCCCCGAGAGATCGACTCTGATCCCAGCAATCACAAATATAGATAGAGTATAATATTTTTTTTACGAAATGTATCCAGATATTTGCTTTGACACCCCACTCACCACACACAAGTTTCAAGTACTAAAGTGTTACCTACACTTTAGTACATGAAACTTGTGTAATGTGTGTGTATAACTTTTTGAATGTCGGTAATACAAAATGATGTCACATTATTTCCTTTGTACTCATAACATAAATGAGCTAAAAGATAACGTGATAATATTAAATTGCTGCTAACGAGTGGATGACAAAGCTAAGGAAGTCTTATGTAAAGTTTGAGAGTGGGTGACGTCGGGGGACGACACGAGTATACTTGGTTAACGTCATTACACGTTGTTATAGTGAAACCGGTGCCCTAACGACTTGTCTGTGATACCACGCCGGAATTAATGAGCGATCTGCGATTTAAAGTTTTTGGAGGGAATTTATTGCGTTTTACCATTGATTAGCTATTAACTTAACATGTAATTGGTTGATTAAAACCATAAATATAATCATATTAGGCGAAAGTTATCACTGAGATATAAGCACCATCCAGAATTCAACGGACCACTGACATCCAAAAAGAAATAAACTGTGCCAAAAATCTTTTTAGGATTTTTCTTGAGTTCTTAATGAAAATATTAAAATCACTATTGCCCATAATATTTGAGGAATTTTCTCAATTCGTCATGGATTCCTTCATCAGAACTGAATTTCGAAAAAAAATAAATATTAAATAGCTACAATTGCCGGCACGGATCTTGAACGCTGGCTTCAAGTTGCGCAGAAGTCAAATATTCGGTCTCTTTAGTGGTGCGAAGTGAAACGCGGGGGCGGAGAGTGTCAGTGATAGGCTCGCCGCGCCATCGCGTCATAGACGTCACTCATGATTCATTCCCTGTTCTTGCTACATGTATCTAACAAGGACGACGATTGGCTCGCCAATGTACGGAATGCGCAAAGCGATCCCCACTCTGACGCCGAGCATTCAAGATCTGTGACGGTAATTGTAAGTAAGAAAAAATGCAAATAGGTTGATAAATTAGACATCTGAGTAACAAACATAAGAAACATACAACTGATTTGAGAACTTCCTCCTTTTTTTGAAGTCGGTTGACTCATCAGCACTTCTTTGAAATGAGATAAGTCTATAAACGTTGAAACCTATATGACAAGTGTGATGAACAGCTAAAAGTTATTTTTATTGTCAACAATTTGATATATTTAATTCGACTGATAATCACTTTCACAGAATTTCTCTCCAGTTCGGAAAGCTGTGATCCACAGTGCAATCTGGTTGATTACCTGCCTGTGTACATCGTAGTTTTTGTGAAGCTTACGGATCAGATAAACCAATGAACATTTTGACATGAAGCAACAAAAGCGCTTTTTGAACAACACATCAGGCTCATTCACAATTTTTGTTTATCTTTTCATAAGTAATTGACTTTTATCACAAATATTTTTTTAATTCGTTTGATTTTCAAAGCTACGTATACTTGTCGTTTTTAAATATTGTTTTATTCGTGCTAGTTCATGTTTTGATCTTATTTTAGAACTAATTATCGTACTCTAATTGAAATCCTCAAACGACTTCTGCTGTTTTAAAGTGAAATGAGAGAATAAGTTAGACTAGCACTGACTAAAATTCACCTGTGGCTTTGAGTTGCTTTTTACTTTCTAGGGCCACGGTCACTTTTTCAAACATTTCCGCAGCCCTAGCAGGCATCGGCTTCTTCAGTTTTGCTTACCTGTCTAGGAGACACACGTAGCTTGTCTTAGAGGCACCAGGTGGCCGGATAGCGAGCTACTCATTGCTCATCATCCACAAGCTTGAGCTTACGGTGGCTGGAAATCGACCTGCGACTCCCGACGTCCAGGGCGTCTCCTTCGGCGGCGGCTGGGGCTTGGGGTTGTCCATTGCTCACAGTTGCGACCATCTCCTTCACTAGCATTACTGCTTCGCAGAAGGAGGCGGCCGCTTCGCATTTCCACGCCAAGTCCGTTAGGCTCTTATACTCTACCATACACTGTCTAAGTGAAAATAGCATTATATTTGAACATAATGACGTGCGCAATAGGGACATAATACACAAAAACCAGAAGTTCAAAACCTAAACCATCATTTTGAAATTATCGACTAAAATTTTGATATTTTCCTGCTGTAAAACTTTTACTACATCACTTCTCATAGAAAAAGTATATCTTGCCATGTAAGAAAGCATTTTCAGTGGAGCAGGATGCAGTGTCAGACTTTTACTGGCTAAAATCCACCCGAAGAAGGTACACCTTCAGAGCAGTTTGTAGGAAAGCTTATCATGTGCACTATTTATTTGATTTTTTTATTATTATTATTGACAGAATCGCGTTTGACCACCATCTCACCTAAGCAATGATGCGGTTGACGATGGAGCACGCATTCCCAGAAGTAACCATTCACTCTTGACATCAAGAAACCCTAAGTTGTTAATATATTTTAAAACAAGGAAAACAGGAACCTTCAAAAACGTTGATTAAGATAGGTAACGTATTGCTCTAAATCTTCTGCATCTAATTATTCTGTGACTGTTCTTCACATAATTAAGCCTCTTAGATGTTACGAGCGTATTCTTTATGTGTTCTCGCATGCATCCATTACAGAGGACTGTTAATGTAAATTAATGAGATGTGGGTACTTACTGCTGTTATGACGTAAAAGCAACGACTTGCTTGATGATGAACAATGAATTAATGCAAGTTTGACGGCTTTCATTCTACTGGTTTGGATTCAATGTGGCTTTCAGGAAAGTGAAAATAGTATTACAATTTTCTTTTTCGCGACTGTTGCTTAAATAAACTTTATTATTAATGCTAACCAAACTACTTTCGAAGAGTGGCTGGAGCGGCAACACGGTGTCCTTATCTTTCACGTGACGCAGGTCCTCATCAGGCATGGCAAGTTCTGCGTCGGATCCAGGCGGAAGAAACGACCGGGTGTCACCATTGAATGGACCGCCCTGAGGACACGATGGAGCATACGGTGCAGTTGTGCCCTGCTTAGGTGGAGCACAGTCGTGTCCTCGTGGAGGCAATTAGTGGCAGCGACCGCGCTGCGCCGGACTTTGGTTCGGACTATGATCCGGTAGCAGGGAGGAATAGCAAGCGGTCGCCTCCTTCTACAAAATAGAAGCATAGCTAAATGTTTCAAATCACAAACTTAATCGAATCATGTGAACAATGAAAGCACGTGACACAATGTCTTCTAAAAATGGTCTTACACAAAACTGTTGTATCTGTAGCAAGGAGAACTGCATCCGGGTGTAGCATTACAGGTCCGTGTCGGTCCCGCCTCGCAGCCGAGGCGCTCGCGTCTCGGGTGTCACTCTCTACACTTTGTACTGTCGTAGTACGAGAATACTATTGTACTTGATTTTTAAAGCAATGAAGTATAGTACAGTAGAAAGGGGCTAGGGAAAATGCAATGCAATTATCGCATTTTGAACTTGTGATATTTTGGCTGTGGAACTCTATATTATTCCCCTCCGGAAACATACCAGTCGACTCTTGGTCACCGTAGGTATGGGCTTACGGGCAGCTAACAGGTTGATCAAAACGAACCCCAGATTGGTGCATTGAGTTCCACGTGCGCCTCAAAGAGATGTCACCAAGATTAATTAGACCCAATGCCTGCTAGAGAAGTCATGTGATGATTACCTTCATTTTAGACTTTTTGACAATCGTTACTGTTGATGAAATGCCACGTTGTCATAAACCATAATATAATTACTTTTTAATGTCCCCACACACGGGCCACAAAAAAGTCGCCACAAAAAAACGCCGCTACAAAAAAAAAACTAGAAGCGGCCACAAAAAAATGCTGAAGCGCGCCGCATAAAAACGCCGCCTCAAAAAGAAGCTTGAAGCGGCTTTTTTTGTACATATATTGTATTATACAAAAAAGCCTCTTCAAGCTTCTTTTACAGCTGTTTTCTACTCCCAAGCTACTTTATAATCATATGATTTAAACTGCGTAGAGGTCTGCGCCGTGGTGTCCAAGTTAAGATCAAAAAAACTCAGTCCATTGTATGTACTCTCTTGATAGTCACGGGAGAGGCAAGGTCATACAAGACCAATAGCATTCTGTAAAATAATTAATTGTATTCAAACGGTTACTATTTTATCGTCATCCTCATCATCAGTTCAGCCGAAAGACGTCCACTGTTGGACGTCTCGCATCCGTCGCATTCCTACGACTCTCACCAGGTCGTCGACTATCGCCGGGGTGAAAGTCCGCTGCCGCGACAGGTCACGGCATGGCGGACAGAGCTCCGGCGGGATCTCATGGTGAAGTGGCGTCAACGACTATCGCAACCCAGTGCTGGGCACGCCACAATCTTGGCGGAAAGTCCCCTCTTTGAGGCGTGGCTGGAAAGACCTCACGGCGTCCTTACCTTCCGCATGACGCAGGTACTCACCGGACATGGTTCGTTCGGGAGTTTCCTGCACCGGATTCATGCGGAAGTAACGCCCGGGTGTCGCCACTGTGCGGAACGCCCGGAGGACACGGTGGAGCACACAGTCGAGGTGTGCCCTGCTTGGGCGGAGCAACGGCGTGCCCTCGTGGGGGCGATCGGCGGCGGAGACCTCTCGCGCCGGGCCCTGGTTGAGGCCACGGTCGCCGACTTCTGCGAAGCAGTAATGCTCGCAAAGGAGGAGGCTGAACGCATCAGGCAACGGCGTTATCGCCGCCGCCGCCGCCGCCGGGTTTCTGATCCCGATTTCCGGCCACCGTAGGCGCAGGCTTGCGGACAGTGAGCAATGGGTAGCTCGCTGTCCGGTCGTCCGGTAACTGTCCGGACCAAGCCCAAGTCGTCGACGCCGCGCACTGTTCCCGCGCGCCTCAAGGAGTTGTTAGCAACAGCAGGGACCCAGCCGGGTCGAAGCCTACTGGGGTTATCCGAAAGGGCGCTCGAGCGTATGAAGGCTAGAAGGAACGGGGTGGGTCTTTTAGTCAGTAAGAGTCTGACACTATCTCCCGCTCAAAAAAAAAAGGTCGTCGACTATTTTAAATGTCGTGAGAATTATATCTCTTTGGCAGTCCGTTGTATGAAATTTTCAAAGAACAGGATCATTAACGTGATGTAGTTAAAAGGATGCAGAGTACGATAACAATGGCAGTTTAGAATGCGCACTTGGTTATAAATAGATTGCCTAAGTACTAAATATGATATTTAATTAAATTATCTGATTGTCTTTATTTACGCATGAATTATTTTGTGTCCTATTATTCTGTACCAAGTGGCAACATTGATCACAAGCGTAGTGCTTTTTATCATGCGAAGCCAATTAAGAACTTAATCTAGGACCTACATAATTAAAACCTTAAACAAGTCTACATTAATTATGATTTCATTTTCATGTACGTTCTCTTAACTTATTATATCAACTTAAATATTCCAAGCATACCTTTAGTATTCCAGGTACCTACATACTCGTAATATAATGGGGTAATATATAAGTAAGGGATCTTTTCGGAACCCTTTTGAAACCTTTTCGAACCCTGAAAGGGGGTTACAGTGTAAGACTAATTAGGGAATGCAAATTAAAAAAGCCTCAACCCGTTTTCAAAAACGTGTCAAAAAACGTGTAAAGAAATTGCCAAAATAAATAAATAAATATCCCCACATACTCGTAGTAGTAAAATGTACTTTGTGTGAAAGTACCAGATGTTCATAAATTTGCAGCAGGTTTACACTAACATTCGAGTCCCGACCCAAGTGGTCGCGATCCGTACAAAGCTCGCCAATTACTGCGCCCTGCAAATTGCGTCCTCAGACGTCCCTGGTTCGAATCCTGCGCGACGACGTGTGAATGACGACGCTTGCTACGTAATTATGCACTCCCCTGTAGTGCATGATTGCGTTGGATTTAGTAACGCGATTTAGTTTTAAGTTTAAAGAGTAAAGAGCTTTAGAATGTCGAAGAACATTTAATTTTTTTGTTCTCTTGAGACATGCTTCACGGTTTTAAAAATACTCCGTTCAATTTGAAGCTCAATTTTTCTACAGTAAAATGAAATTTCATTTTTCTCAAGAAGGTACTCGTAAAAAACTATGATGAATTTATCTCAAAGTCTTTTCATCGAATGGCGAGATAAAAAAGTTCATTTATCAATTTTTCAAATTGTAAAACCATCATTTTTTTTGTAATTTATAAAACTTACTTCACTCATATTAACAAAAAGTACTTGAGTGGATTACTCTATTTTAATACCTGTTAACGCCCAAATACCTGAAGTGCCGCAAAAGCTTACACGTAACTAGAAAAACCAACCTAAACAAATGGTTCGTAATACTTGTAAGTACGCACTTAGTGTTAACTAGAATATGACAAAGTTATAAGTTTATAAGTCTGACAACTCTCCTACAAATGGTCCTAACTAAGGCCTAACTAATCTAGGCCCTTAGGTATCAGTTAGGGCAGTGATACCCACGCTGCGGCCTGAGGGCTCTCTGCGGCCCACTGAGCTTTTCTGAGGCCCGAAACAGGGTAATTAATACCAGTGTAGCTTAAAATTATTGTCGTAGTACTTGTGTCGTACTGTGCCACAATTTACGAGAGGCCTAAGTACTAATTGTTTACAGAGTCAGAGGGGAAGCAGGTACACGTATTTATTATGTCATTTGTTTGATTTACTTTAAATAAATACAAATTACACTAATAGAAAGCTTATTTGTAAAAGTCTGTCATAATAATATAGAATGCAAAGATTCTGTGTTTTCAATAGGTTTCAATATCGGTCTTTCTGATAATCGCAATCATCAAGATGTGTGTACCTACACAATGAATTTTAAACACAAATAATGAATGAGTAAAGAATGAGAGTAGTCTGGACTTTCAAATACAGTAAAGAATCTTCCAGATGCAATCTCTTAGTCAGTGTTTACGAGCCCCACATGCTCTGTTATATCGCTTCACAAAAGACGTAAAACACGCATGCGGTGAAAAAAGGTTGAGTAACTGTGTTCAGCCATTTCAGACACAAAGTATCCCGTGTAGACACATTATGATCCTCGTGGCTGTGTGTGTGCTCATTATGTTACCGCTAATGACACAATGTAATGAGGGGCGCGAAAGTATCAAGTTTGGAGTGATATGTTGAGGCCAGATCCCGGCTTTGTTGAGTTTACTGTTATGAATTAGAGTGGTATGACTGATTTTTGGGTTATTTAGATATTATTTTTTGGGTATTTTATTGTGTTGTTTACCGTTTTCTATTTTTTATCAATGAGCAATGCCTATACGATCGTAACTTTTGCGAAAACGTTTAAAAAAGTTACCAAGGTCATCGAACGCGAACGGTTAATGAAGGAATATAGGTGAGTTTTAGTCTGTAAAAATCTGACACTCCTCTCGGTCCACCCTAGACTGTTATTTGATGATTTGTCTCATAAAATAATCCTGGAGTGAAGTTTTATTTTTGCATATAATGCAGTTTTGACGACTACAAATAAAGAGTCTCAGTAGGTCAGCCTGTGTTTGATAAAATATTTATCTACTGAGCATAAACACTTTTTTTCCAAAACTTCCGTGCAGAGATTTTCCTGATTTCGATGTGCCCACTCAAGCATAACTGATAAAAATAAGCTGCATAAAAACGAAAAGAAAATCTTACTGCAGAAGCAAACTGCATTAATAGCCTTTGTACGTCCATGCAGAACAAACAATGTGCAGAACCTTTGAGTGTGCAAATTAAATAGGTACAGACTAATTTATACTTCTCTGTATAAAATGACCGGACAGAAGCAAATAATTGCTTAGCTCAATTTTAAAGGCACGGAGGTGCCCATTGGCCCGTAGCGTTAACATGGCTAGTTAAGGCTGGGCATTCATTGGATGACGCTGCAACGTCAGTCGTGATTTTGTGCAAAATGTCGGATGTGAAATCCAGCGTAGTGAATGATCAAGGATTGCAAGTAATGGATACGGCCCCATTGTGTTTCGGCGTATCGTATCGAGGTCAAACGTAATGTCATGTAGACAGTGTCATGGGAGGAATCGTTCGGTTTGTGCTGCTGGGATCTTTTGGATTCATTGAACCGGAGATAAACTTTATATGAACATCGAGCGAATTTAGCTTACATGCGCCATACATCAATAACTGTTTAGTAGTTTTGTTAGTTGTTCAAACCGAATTTAACTTGATACCTCATCGTCTTTCTCGGTTGAGGCACAGACGTAAATCTTTTTTCTATTTCTAAACATCACAAAGACCAAACCAGTATCAGATGATACTTCAAAAATAGTTACATTTGTGTCAGCGGTATCCCCACGGGTTCAAACCGAGTCTCCAGCTTCCCTAGAGAGCGTAAGATTTAAAGTGCACTAGTTTTTGCATCGACTTTTTCTCCCAAACATTGTTTGCGACACTTTGGTCTGGTAACTAATGGTTTATTTTAGTTCAGTCGGTTTTTCAGCGATATACTAAGACCTTACAAAGTTGCTGAGTGAAGATAAGTGTTGTGTTATTAGACACGTGAACTATGTGAGCGAGTTCGTTAATATTATGGTAGTGTGGATAGTTGCTTCAAAGTTTGGAAGTGAATCAAATATTTAAGTGTCTTCGAAGTTCGCGAGGTTTTGAATCTTTGACTTCTTGCCACGTTCCCACAAGTCCTATACTTGTTGTACTTTGTTACGTATTTACCTTTGTCTATCAACTTTTTATAGGGCTATTAATACTTTCTAAACTATAAAGTTCTTAGCGTTTAAACTTATTTTACAGTCCCTTCTTTGTCATGCATCTTAAATTGAAATTCCAAACCTTTCTTTTAGAAACCTTAACGAAAGGCACAACGATGCCAATGTGTCCACAATAACAACGAAGTACTCAGCCCGACATCACAACTCACGGGAAGGACCCACTAAGTATAATTTTCTTCAGGAAATCGTAGAAAAACGTCTCCTTCCCTTGGGAACGTTCCGCCTAAATAAAGTGTATTACTATGTAGTGTCTGATACTCAGTGACGATAATACCGCGGAGTGACGCTCACGGAAGTGTTGACTTTAGCTACTCTTAAAAAATTATCAAATATTTGATGGATTTGTCGATAAAGGTTTCAACCGACAGGTGCGACTAGAAAGAAAGAAAGAAAGAAAAAGTGTTTACTTGCGGCAAACATGGCGCATACCTTAAAATAAAACAAATAACAAATTCGATTAAAGTAGCACTCAAGTAGGATATGCGTCGTATCCGCGCAAAACGGCTACAGTTTTTTTTAGCTAATATCTTACAATATTATTACAACAATATAATATTATTGCTCTACGGATAATTTATATAAACATTTTCGCATTATAGAATAGATTTCTTGTACCTGCCTGTAGTCCTTTAAGATAGTGAAAGTGAACTTTTAAAGTATAAATTAAAATTTCAACATGCTCAAGTTAGTATAGCCTGGCTCTACAATGTGCACATATTTTGATGCTCCTAAAAATCCTTTTCTTGCTGCAGCTGGTTCCTAGACGTATGTCTTCAATAATGGTTTTTTGCAGCGCATCCAAATCCTACTCCAAACCATATCCCAAGTATAAACCTATGCATAAAACGCAATAAACTATATCCAAACAAAAAGTTTCATCGGGTTAAGTTTGTCCAAAAAGACTATAGCTCTCGTTCGTTTGCTTTGAGCTCAATAGTTCCGAGATGTTTCCTTGCAGTTTGTTTGCGGTCGCCAAAATATACAGACTCGTTTATATCCTAACTGTAGGAGGACTAGTGTGGTGCTGTTTATAGAAGTCTCGAAACTAAACCGCTGTTAGTTAAAGCCTGACGGTCAGTAATCGCCGGACGGTGATGTTACTATTTGTACACACAAATGTCCTAATTAGAATATAAATATAGCTGACTCCATATCCCTTGAGATACAGGTTCCCGCCTAGTTCAGGGGATTGGTTCGATACTCTGTGCATTTTATGTCCACCACAGAAAATTGTAAATTTGGTAATGTATTGTACTCTCAAATTTGTAATGGTGAGAAATAAACTATTTTTATTTTATTTTATTTATTTCAGTCTTGTAGTGTTTCATAGCATCGTCATATTTGTCGGGTCCTAAAACCAAATTATGAAAAATCTTTGTTCCATCAAAAAAAAAACTTGCACTGACCAAAATGCCAGTTATAAGTTGGTCGTCCTAAACGCCATAAAATTAGCCTAATGGGGTTACTACACGCACAAGCTTTACTAAAAATTTGCCTCAAAAACTGTGTGAATTTTACTAACCATAGGTATGCATAGTTTTCTGTATATACACCGGGCTGCGCAGGCAAAACTGTGGTGAAGATTGTACGTGTGGTATTCTCAATAGATTTTGAAAGCCGCCGTTTGCAGATATTTATTTTATATGAATATTTTAACAAGACTAGAAATACGACTGAACTGATATTAACAAAATAACATCTCCAAAATAAAGGCTTCATAGCAAACGGGTGAATAGACGATGATCTTGGCCGGAGAGGTGGTGCGGTGCCGCCGGCGTGGTGCGCGTCCGATGTGCGGTGCAGCGCGCGGTCCGGATATTTAATATTATTACCGTATATCCGGGCCGGACGTCTCGAGATCTACCCTCAACTCACTGCTGGAGTGACTCGAATTATCCAGCTCCAACCAGACACAATTTTGAAGTGGAAATCATTTACCAAATTGATTACGGTCGCCAAAGGTCTAATTTCAAAGCAGATATTCTACGCTTAATTTGATTTACCAAAATGTCCTTTAAATAAGCAATTTTGGTTTAACCTTCTAATTGCTCTGGCAGAGTAGGGACCCGCTATTAATATTTCATTTTAAGTTTAATAATTATTTTATCTTAAATATTTATTAGTGCGCAGCAAACTTTGTGATCATAAATACAATATTAACGTTGGTCTAAAGAACAATCAAATTAAACGAATACTATCAAGATTTGTGTCTGAACGAAGATTTTTAAAACAATCTTTTAGCCGCTAAGCTATTACTATTAGCTGAATGGAGTCGTTCACCTTTGCCTTAAATTATCTTCGCAAAGACTTTAACAATGAACATTAGCATGTCGCCACTGGTCTCCGCTCCACTTACGACGCTATAGTACTCAATCCGCTACTACAGGATTTTTAGCTTTAAAAGTTCTGTTTTCAATATTATGTTCACCTTATTATTTTTATAGCCTATTTAGCTAATAAATATACGTAAAAACAATATACATAATTTAAACCTCGTGACATTTGATCTTCACCCCCATTCGATTATACTTCATTTGTTGGAAACAATACAGCTGATTGAAACATGTCCAACCGGGAAACCATGTTCACCGAGGCACGCTAAAAAATATCGCCCGGTTTGTGCATGACAACCAAATTGTGTTTATTAGCGCGCACTCATTCCATAGCCGGCTCGATATCGCGACCAAGCTTAACTGATTCAATTTTTGGAACAAATTGTACAATGTATGCGGTGTAGCTATAAACAATTTTTAGCACAAAATTGGGGTAAAACTTTTTATCCGCATGGGAATCGGTAAAGTAATAACCGATTTCCTTCCAATGTTCCAATTACGCAGACATTTTTTTATTTGTTAAAGGCAGCAGTAAACAAACTTGATCCGGATTGTTCAAATCAAAATGGACGTCAGGAAAAATAAATAATGACAATGCGATATTTACTAAATGCAAAAGCAGTATTGGGTCGCATCCGGTCGCGAATCACTCCGGCTATCAATCTTAATAAACGCTTGAAACCATATTTTTCTTCGTTTTGTAGGTGCGGCCCGTGTCAATCAATTTGATAGACTGCTGATAATACCGCGGGGTCAAAGATACTGCAAAGTCAAACCTGGTAAATTGAAAAGGCTTTTGGGTTACTACGAACTGTTTTTGGGAGACAACACACACTATACGGTATAACTATAAGGTTTTGTGAACACTAAACAAAACTGCTTTATACTGCTCTGTTGAAGCTTATCCAAAAAAAAGGTGGCAGTGTCAACACGACCGTAAAAAAAGAACGACATAAAATTCCAAACAAATCACTTAAGCAGTCTGATGCAAGTAGTGGAATTTCTTTCAGTTAAATCATAGATTTGTCGCTATTAACTGTGACAGACTGCTTAAAGTGACTTGTTTCGAACATTTTAGCCTTTTTATGCGGTCGGGATTTTTTGACACTCTCACAACTAAAACAATTCTAACGACACCTTTCAGACTAAAATGGAACAAGCCGTTTTAACTGTAGTTCATGCCAAAGAAATATTATGTTATACATAGTATAATTATATTCGAAAAACATAACTCCCCTTCTGGCGCAGTTGGGTAAAAAGCTTCGGGAATCGGGGAAGTTTATGTAGATTAAATAGTAACATAATGGTCATTAGAGTTTCACACTAAAATGAGTCATTAAGATGGGCTGTCATGCCCAATTTAAAATGTACCATTCAAATAAGATCTTGTTTTGACAACTTATCAAAAGGTAGTGGCACACTGGGCCGATGATTCATCCTTTATGCGTTGAATACATCGGGAACTATTACAATCAAATTCACAATTGAGACGTTTTAAGGGTTTGGTTTGTGCTGCGGCGCTAACCCTGGCGCTCCGAGGCGGTGCGAGCGGCGACCAAGGCGCGCGGCCACGTCCGGTGAACACAGAAACAATAGCATTGTTCGCTTTGTCTTCCAACTCCTTTGTGTTTATTTATTGAGACGAACCCACGGCGGCACAAAACGATAAATAATTGCGTCTGAATTTCGCGGCGAGTGATTATTCAGACATAATGCAGTCGTTGGCGTTTTGATTGGCCTGTCAACGTTAGTTAATTGGCTCGGAAAGGGTTAGTGAATTGATAAATTTATAATGAATGAGCCGTGAAGGGGGTACGAATTGTGCTGCGATCGGTAGATCTATGGAGATTGGGGAGAGATGTAGACGAGGCTTCAGAATCTTTTGATGGAATGATCATAATAATTGGTACGTTTGAAGAGGTTCCAAGAAAGAAGGATATTGCTAAGTGTGTTATGATTACAGTCAATAAAGTTTTCATTTTAATCTTATTTTACTGAAGCAATTTAAAATACAATTTACGTAATAAGAGCAAAGAAATACTCAGAATATCTAAATTACTAACGTACATTAACTACTTTATTAGACCGCACTTCGATATGTAATAACGAATCACACGATTCCTGTAAGAGAAACTATATTGAACGTTCGCAATGTTCACGTCAGACTCACATTAAACATCTCTGGGATTTTACATGAACAATTTTTATAAACTGGTTGTTTTGTATATATTTTTTTTAATGTATTGGTTAATCTAAGATTCTGGGCTTCTGGACCTTTGGTAGACGTACGAAGGGCCAACTCACAGAGGTCGCTTAGACACTTTTCACTCAGCACGTTTGCTCAAGTCAGCCAATAAAGGCAAGAGAGATATTTAAGGATTATTTGGAAAAAACCTAAAGTCCTATCATGATTATCATCTTGGATTATGATTAATTTACATTTTTTATATTTCAAGCGATTTTTTTTAATGTAACCTTAAAAAAAAGTAACTTATCGTATTTACTAATTTTCATTTATGTTAGATATGATTATTATCGCGCATCTATTGTCTTACTATTGTGTCTCAAATTGACGGTATCTGAAAGTTTAAACTCGATTAAACTAAGTTCAATAAATCCAATTAAATATTAATTTACTTATAAATTTATAATGGCGTATTCGCCAGTCACTATACTCATTATATCGAGTCTTGTAAAAATAAAGTTTTATTCTTACGTAATTTTATCTTAAAACACAAAACAGCAATTTGATGTATATCACAGTTATAATTGAGTATCTGTAGAATTAATGCTCCATTATACACTGCTATACAGCTTCTGTACAGCATAGAGTGTAAAAATTGACCTTTATGAGTGTACAAACACACTAGATATGCAGTGATTATGAAGCTACTATACAACACGTAATTTTATCTTAAAACACAAAACAGCAATTTGATGTATATCACAGTTATAATTGAGTATCTGTAGAATTAATGCTCCATTATACACTGATATACAGCTTCTGTACAGCTTAGAGTGTACAAATTGACCTTTATGAGTGTACATACGCACCAGATATGCAGTGGTTATGAAACTACTATACCGCATTTATTCTCCACTAACACTTACTGCTGTATAATTTTTCTTTTTGCAGTTATATCAGCTGTGTAGATGCTTATACAGGCTTTCTACAGCTTACCGTACAGCTTAAAGTGTACACCTGAAGCTTTATGTAGTTGATATACCTACAGCTTTTTGTGCTACTTGGGCTGGGACCTTTGATCCTCGCCTGTCTTCGCTACGGCCGGCCATTAAAGGCGAGCCGTAGATGAAGAACAAGAATTTTCTCGGGGCATTAAGTCCGTGGGGTCGCTAATGCGACGCACTTTGCCACAAAACTGCCCTACGGATTGTACCTCTTTTAGTCAGACCCCTCGCCCGAGGCATGTTACGGTCAAGTAAACTCTACCGGCACAGACTTAAAGTTTATCGGAGTGCACAAGCCCCACCATGACGTCAACGTAGAGAAACAGCGATAGGGACCTACTTTTATCATAATACCAACTAAGTATTACCACAAAATAGATAGGTACTTACAGAAGACAATCTCATGTATGTACTTCATTTTTTATACCTACGCTCGGTGGACGCACACTAATGAGCGTTTGAACCGGAACTGTTCGACGAGTGATCCGAGACGTGACCGAGACATCGTGTCTGTGAGCGGTGTCTATGTGTGCGTTGCTCGAGCGCGCTTTATAATATGTAGATTGACTTCTGTACCTATCTATTTTGTGGTATTACCTACCTTACTATTATAAATAGATTGTAGCGTAATACCATTTTAGTCATGCAACAATCGTGACGGTCAATATCATCTAGGAGTAGCTAAAGAGGCGCCAAGACCACTTCAGTCTTTGCCTGACGCAGATCTGCAAGGGACAATGCTGTTTTGGATTCGAACGGAAAAAAACGCCCGGGCTACACCATTATGCGGATTGCTTGCCGACAAAATCCACCCTGTTACTGCTGGAGATGGCCCGAACGTCGGAGTCACAGGGCGACTCCCAATCTATGTAGACGTGGGCTTACGAACGGCGGGCAATGAGTAGCTCGCTGTCCGGTGGGGACTTGACCCAGGTCTACAGCCCGATATTGCTTTCAGGATCTATGCCTGCTAGGGCTGCGGGATTGTTCAAAAGACCTATCGTGGCTTTGGACCGCAAAGGGCAGCTGAAAAAAACACAGTAGTCAGGTTTTAGTCAGTAAAGGTCTGACATATCCCGTCCAGCTGCACCCAGGACTGGAAAAGGCATTTAATGACATATCATGTAAAAAAAAATTAAAATAAAAAACTTTTTACAAAAAAAATAAAACCGACTTACTAAAAAAAACACTAAAACTATCAAAATAACTTTAATTTTGGAAGTCGGTGTTTCTGTAATAGTTTTGCCTCTTCGTTATTTAACACCGACTTCCGAAATTAAAGTTATTTTGATAGTTTTAGTGTTTTTTTTAGTAAGTCGGTTTTATTTTTTTTGTAAAAAGTTTTTTATTTCACACTTTTTAGTTGCAGCCAGAGTACCTTTTTCTCATGACAATAACAATTAACTCAAACCCTGCTAGGATACATTGTTTTATTATGAAGTTCCCGTGTCTACCTTCCGGATCCATCATCATCATCAGATCAATTCGATAGTACCTTATGGCCAAAGTGCATGTCATGACAATTCTAATAAGCCCAAACACGGCTAGGATACATTGATTAATTACGGAGTTCCGGTGCCTATCTTCCGGCTCCATCATCATCATCAGATCAGTTCGATAGTACCTTATAGCCAAAGTGCATCTCATGACAATTGTAATAAGCCCAAACACGGCTAGGATACATTGATTAATTTCGGAGTTCCGGTACCTATCTTCCAGCTCCATCATCATCATCAGGTCACATCGATGATACCATTTTCAACATACCTATTCAGAACTATTCATTTATTTGTAACTATGTTCATTGAGAGATCGGTGTGACTATGAACTTCCGTTGGCGATTTCTGGTCGTCTTCACCAGTTCCACTTCATCAAATGTCATGTTTTGACTATAAATGCTTAAGTCTTTGATAAAAATACCAAAAGAACTATATGGTTGCCTATAATATTTGAGGAGTTCCCTCGATTTCGCCAAGATTCCATCATCAGATCCCGACTTGGTGACTATGGGACCATTTGGGAAGTATACCCTTTCCAACAAAAAAAGAATTTTTCAAATCGGTTGGCAAGTGACGAAGTTATGCGTGAACATACATAAAAAAAAAAAAAAAAAAATACAAACATCCGAATTGAGAACCTCCTCCTTTTTTAGAAGTCGGTTAAAAAACAAAGCATTACACCATTTCTTCAGTACAATGAACAATTTTTTTTTTTGCTGTATATAGGTTCGCGCTTGACCGTTATCTCACCTGATGGAAAGCGACGATGTGGTCGACGATGGAATGCGCTTACCTAGAAAAAACCTATTCACTCTCGACTTAAAGATTCCTGGGTTGTAGCTATCAGGAAACACAGACTCTGGCAAGGAATTCCACTCCCTAGCTGCACGCACAATGAATGTGTTCCTAAAACGTTTTGTGCAGGTGTAGGTGGGATTTGTTTGTTTATTTGTTTATCCTCGCATCGGAACGCCTTACAGCAATTATACCAATGGAGCACTGTATTCAAAATCGGCTACTTTTAATCATGAGCGCAGTGAAGTGGTAGTCATCATAGGAGGGGCGTGACGTGGCGGTGGGTCACGTACGCTCGCTTCCGCAGCTTCAGGCCAGCGCTCCTTCAAGATTCCACATATACCAAATCCCATATCGCACACATTTTTGAAATGGTAAAGTTCTTTCGATGAGGTGTTCAAAAGAAATTGATTTGAATTGAAAAATACAGAAAATTTGATATATAACATGGATACCGGGATATCCACCATGTACCGGTGGCGCATCGCCGTACGTCTAGTAGTCCAATGATGGAACGGGCTAAGTGGAATTAGGTTATGTAATTCCGATGCACACTCCCTGAAATGCAACCGGTAGAGAACCGACCGGCTAGCAACTCTGCGTCGATGCTCAAGACTTTGAAGTCTCGACTCGACGAGTGTATCATCACCAATTATCCTTCTGGCTCGCCTCTCAATTGCCTCAAGTGCATCAAGCTGGTATCGGGCAGATCCGTCCCAAAGATGAGAGCAATACTCCATACACGATCGAATTTGCGCTTGATAAAGTTTGAGCAGCTGTTCCGGCGTGAAGTACTGTCTAACCTTTGCGAGGATTCCCAGCTTTTTTGCAGCCAGTTGAGCCTGTGCCTATCTATGGCCCAAAGTTAAGCGTTGATGTCAGCGTAACACCAAGAAGGTCAAGATGGTCGGTTATCGGCATGGTTACACCACGGAAAGGTGGAGTGGGGCCAAATTGGCTCCTTTTAGCGGAAAATAGACACGCCTGGGTTTTTGCAGCATTGAATCTGACCAAATTGACATCGCCCCATTCGGATACTACCTCCAAGGACAAGTTCAAGCTCTCAATCATAGCCTCTCGGAGAGACTCGATCTGTGACCCACTAGCTCGCGCGATGGATATGTAACTCTCAGCAACAGTGCTGCCGTCTGCATACCCAAAGGTACCGGGCTTAAGCAGATCGTTTATGAGCAGCAAGAATAGTGTTGCCGAGAGTCCTGACCCCAGGGACCCCGGAATTAATATCCATTTGACCGGACGAGCAGCCATCGATAACCACTCGGATGGACCGGTTACTCAGGAATTCTGCAATCCAAGCACACAATCCAGCGGGTAAACCGAAAGAAGGAAGCTTACTAATAAGGCTTTCGTGCCAGACCCTATCGAAAGCCTTCGAGATATCAAGGGAGACGGCAAGCGCTTCCCCGTGCTTTTTGATGGACTCACTCCAGATGTAGATGGCTTACGCTAGAAGATCTCCAGTTGACCGATTTCAGCGAAAGCCGTATTGACGGTCACTTAGGATATCATTAGCTTCTAGGTATGCCAGGAGCTTAGTGTTGAATACACGTTCCATAGTTTTACAGAGAATGGACGTTACTGAGATTGGTCGGTAGTTAGCTGGGTCAGCCCGACTTTCTTGGGTACGGATTGTACATTAGCTTGCTTCTATCTTCTATGCAATCGGCACTTTTCCAGCCTCAAATGAAAGCCTAAATAGGCGTATCAGGATCGGAGACGATTCAGGCGCACACGTTCTCGGAACAATTGCTGGTATCCCGTCAGGACCACTAGCCTTGTTCACGTCAAGGCAGCGCCCTACGGACGTTCTTCTGATGGATGATGATGGTTTCAGCAGTGGCGGTAGTGAGGGGCGGCAGAAGTTCGATTCAACTGACTTAGCCCGGGACCAAAACGCCTTACTAACCGCGGGGTATGAAGCTAGTTTGTTCCCGATGCGGCCAATGTTGTTGAACCGAGACCTCCGCATCAACTTCTTGCAAGACTTGGCAGCTCTGTTGAAGGCTCTCATCTTCTGGCTTACGTCATTCGTCTTGTGCATACGAGCGTCGGCCCATGCCTGATATGCCGCGTGCTTGAGCGTGTTAGCGCGATCTCACTCCGCACCAAACCAAGGGCGAGCTCGATCAGACATGGTTACGTCGGAGAATGGAATGTAGTACTCCATCCCCCGCCGCAACACATCCGTTTAACATGTTGTTCTGAAACCCGGATAAAGTAGAAATATTTTTTTCTGATTCTGACTGATTGTATGTACAATCAGTCAGAATCAGAAACAAACACCAAAGTCAGGGCAGAAACAAAATATAAATAGAATATAGTTTATTGTATACCTACTTACACCAAAATGTAAACAAAGGAGTATGCGATTTTGTATGGGCACCGGCCCCACCCTCCAACAGACATGAGACGTATTTTATATTATGGCGACACATCTCTAAAGTATGGGGTTTAGGTTTTATAAAGCATCATATTTTGACCTAACCTAACCTAACCCAAGTGGTTTGGACCTTAAATATACTCATAATATAGTAGTGTCATATATTTTTGAACGTGTTTTTGAAAGCTTTGTATGATTCTGGAAAATTATTGTACAAAGGGCATTGCGTAAAACTGTCCCCAAAAATGATACAACAACAACAGCAACAACAATAGGTGTCATTCGAAGCGTCTAGTTAAATAGAGTATTTTTTTTATGGTGACACATCTCAAAAGTATGGGGTTTAGGTTTTGTAAACAATTTTTAATTTAACCTAAGCTAACCTAACCTAAGTTGTGCGCATTTATCCATTGTATGGTACACTACTGAAACACATTGATTTTAAGGCACCAGCACAAATGCTTGTTAATATTGTAATAGGTGACTAATAGTAAAAGTCTTTGTATGGAGAAATAAACTCATTATAACCAAGATTTTTTCAGCTGTTTTGTCTTTTGTGGATATAGGAATAAACAAACTGACATGCATTCCATGTCTGTTATGCACAGAATTTAGGTTAGGTTAGGTTAGGTCAAGTTAGGTTAAAATAAAAATGTTAATATAAACCTAAAACCACATATTTTTGAGGTATATCGCCGTAAAAAAAAACTTTATTCAACTAGACACTTCGAATGACACCTGTTGTTGGTTGTGTCATTTTTGGAGACAGTTTTACGCAATGCCCTTTATCAAATATTTTTATAGAATCGTCTAGGACTTGCCGTATTAAAAATGTATGATTGTACTATATTGTGAGTATATGTCTAAAACACTTGGGTTAGGTTAGGTTAGGTTAAAATATAATGTATAATAAAACCTAAATCCCATACTTTTGAGGTATGTCACTGTAATAAAAGAAACTCTATTTAACTAGACGCTTCGAATGACACCTGTTTCAAATCTGTTGATACCCACCAAAAGATTTGAAACAGGTGTCATTTGGGGACAGTTTTACGCAACGCCCTTTGTGAAATATTTTTGCAGAATCGTACAGAACTCTCAAAGTCGCATCCAAAAATATATGACACTCCTATATTATGAGTATATTTTAAGGTCCAAATCACTTGGGTTAGGTTAGGTCAAAATATAATGCTTTATAAAACCTAAACCCCATACTTTAGAGATGTGTCTCCATAATAAAAAATACTCTATTTAACTAGACGCTTCGAATGACACCTGTCTCAAGTCTGTTGGTGGGTGGGGACACTTTTATGCAATGCCCTTTCATTTACAAAACCTATATCCTATAATTTTCAAACACGAATATTAACATGGAAAAAGGAAAAACAGCACTCAGTAAAGTAACTTAACGAACTAGCTAACAGAGTTACCCACTGTAATACATTTTCATAATTCCCACCGATAATAACGTTTCACCGTCTACAAAAAAAGCGTTCAAAAAAGAATTGAAACAACCCGTATCCCCGGCCCCACATAGCATGTACGCTATACAAAGCGGGTTTTGAGGGCAAGAGGCGTTACATCTCGAGTGGGCGCCATCGATGTGCCGCGGACAATGCGCTCCGCTCGCCTCTTCACTTTTTCGATCACTCGTATTTGTAATGGGGGCCTTTGCTTAGCGTTTTATGTTGCGATTTGGATATGGCAGTGCTTATAAGGCTTTCTTTTGTCATTTTTAGTATGTGATGGGTTTCAAATATGAATATGTCGAAGGATTTCGTGAAAAGTAAATTTTAAAATGAGAACGTACATATCAATATTATTTTCAGATAAAAAAAACTTCGTATTTTTGGGAACTCGAATTAATTGAATAAGTTAATCAAGGGAGTTCCAGTTAAAAAAATTAACGTTCATATTCAGGATTTTTCCCTCACTGAATATACATGTTTAAATAAATATAACTTTTAGCTTTTAAAAACCGGTTATTTTTTTAATCAGACTTTGAAATATATTTTCATAAATCCCTTCCTTTTCCCAGGTTTACACCACTTGTGATGTAGGTAATAATACATAGGTGTAATTATACTGGCTGGTTATATTTGACTGGCCTGTTGGTATAGTGACTGACTGCTATGCCGGAGGTCGTGGGTTCGATTCCCACCCAGGACAAATGTTTGTGTGATGAGCACGATCATTTGTTCTGTGTCTGGGTGTATTTTATCTATAACATGTATGTATTTAGAAATAAATAAGTATGTTTATCAGTTGTCTAGTACCCATAACACAAGCTCTGCTTAGCTTGGGACTAGACGGCGTTGTGTGATAGTTGTGGAATATTGTTATTATTATATACAATTAATTATTAAAAACACATTTTAAAAATAAAGAACCATCAATCAAACTAACCATTGTTTGAGTTTTAATTTAATTTATGTTTCTACAGTAGGCAATGAAACAAAACACTGACTTAAGTGGTGCATTTACGTAGTAAGAAACTAATTAAGCATTTTGTACCTGCTACATACATAATCTAAGCTACTTTAGGTACTGTATGTTTTTTGTGTGTTAAATATGAGCTCATACACACGAACGGCATGTTGTCAACGTCGGAGGTACACTTGACACCGCGTGTCGACTGTCGCTGATCTTTATTGTTGTTGGTTTCATGTTGGAATATCAACGGCCGCAGTCGAGCGTCAACTGCTACCGCTGACTTAGTGACGACTGCAGTTATTTCTGCCGTTGCTGGATTAGTATCAAAAGAAAGCTCTGGAAGTGCTGAACCAGTTACAAAAAAATCTTTCACTGATCGAAATGCTAACGTTAGGTGATTCCTGTAGAATATGTCACTGCCATGAACGGGACGGGCTGAACTACCCACAGGACGGGCAAAACTAGAGAAAATCTCATACTGTCTTGTCTTTTCCCTACTATATTATGGCTGGTGTCCTGTCTGACTGGATACTGCTAAGTACCAGTATTTTACACGGTGGTACTGGCTTTCTGCCCTTCACAACCCATAAACTGGGCACAGGCATCCCCATTGGTAAAACTGTTTTCAGATATACTGAATCTCTTTAACAACTACCAAAACAAAGAAATCAATGATCCACCTTAAAATATTCGAACATAAAACAGTAGTGTCCTTCATCTTAGCACCCTTAATCCCGTCTTCCTACATCTGCGGCATGCGTGCGACCTAATTGCAGCACAGTTGCTCTCGAAGTGCCGCGCGCGTGCCGTATCGCGCCGCGCGGTGCGTGCAGCGTGCCACTTGTACCCACTCTCCCTCTCCCGATAGAGGGGTTTATAAGTGCTATAAATGTTTATTACTCAAATTTAGGGCAGGATTGAGATGTAAGGGGCTTGTATGGTAAAAGATTGGGTGTGTCGATTTCTTGGCTGGTTAGGGGTAAAAATTTAATCATTTTAAGTTTATGATTTTTTATAATAGAAAGTTTGTTTATCCATAAGTATTTGATCAATGACGAAGGGAAGAGTCTATTTTTGAACCTACGGCTAATCATAAATAAAATCTTGACTAAACGCACAACATTGCGATGAACACCACCATTTCATTCGTTTGGGCACACCACCATAATTGTTGTGGTAAATCTCCTCTTTGAGGAATGACTGGAAAGACGTCACCGCGTCCTTACCTTCTGCATGGCGCAGGTCTTCACCGGACGTGGTACGTTCGGGAGGTTCCTACACCGGATTCATGCGGAAGAGACGGACGCCTCGGTATCACCATTGTGTGGACCACCCGGAGGGCAGTGGAGGTGTGCCCCGCTTGGGTGGAGCACCGCCGAGTCCTCGTGGGAGTGACCTTCGGCAACGACCACTCGTGCCGGGCCCTGGTACAGGACATGAGGAGGAGGAATGGCAGGCAGTCGCCTCTTTCTGCGATGCAGCGAAATAGGTGGCCAGCCACAGAAGGAGTAGGCTTGCGGACAACGAGCAATGAATCGTCGACGGCGCGTGGTGTTCCATACGCTTAAAAGAAATGCCAGCAAAACCGTAGGGGCCCAGCAGGGCCGAAGCCTACTGGGGTCATGGGTTTGCTTCGAAAGGCAAACCCAGGAATCTGGAACGCAAGGTAAAGAAGGAACGTATGAGTGGATTTTAGTCAGTAAAAATCTAACGCTTTCTTCAGATCTGCTCTAGAGCAGGAAAAGTCATTGGATGATTTCCCACCTAAAAAAAACCCTTTCATTCGTTTATGCCAATTCCCAATGTTATTATATTATTTTCAAAGAAAAGGATTCTAAGTATAATATTAACCAAACATCCGTCATAAAACCATGTTATTATAAAACATACTTTGGTAACACTGTAATCAAAATCCCCTTTTTCGACGTACCTTTGCTCCTTTTCATCAAATTCCTTCGCAAGCGGCGTGCTGAAGTAGTGTCTAATTATATTACCGGCGGGTAGTATGCGAGCACCCCTCCCCCTGCTAGCCAACCCGGTTCAAACACTTCATTACCGGTATTACCGGGTATTACCGCCGCGATACGCTGATCACGTCATAAATTTGTATAGCTAACTGATAAACGCTTGCGCCAAACGTGTGTAGCGTGTTCTCTTTTTAAGTAGCTTTTAATGTTGTGACAAGCAACATTCAAATGAGTATGGGCTCTTGGGATAGTTACATTCTACCAATGATTTAGTTATTTCTTAACTTTTTACCACGACGCCATCCGCGTAAAACTCATAAAGCTATTTGTGCAGCTTTATGAGTTTTACGCGGATGGCCACTATCATTGATCGTAGTTAGTATAAATTCGAGTCGTATAAATCAGTAATTCGGTGCTTGCGATTAATTCCGAAGGAATCTTACTTCATTTATGTCACATGAACAACTTATTACATTCGTTAATAATATGTTATGTATGTATTATGGGGGGGGAAGGAGTGGAGGGAGGCCTTTGCCCAGCAGTGGGACAGTATGGGCTAGTAAAAAAAAAAAAAAAAAAAAAATGTATTATGGCCAGAATGATGTGTGAACGTTAACGAAGCAGAACGACTACATAGGATCATAGGTAAAAAGTGTATAAAATAATAATTTTAAACAATTCCATCAACGCCGAAGATTTTAAGTCAGGACCCGATACATAACTTCGTCCGAATAAACATCCAATGAGTGCCCATAGTCGGTGAAAAATCGTGTCGCGTCGAAATATACTGGATGACGTTACCTGATTTTCCTTTATTTGAAATTCTCTTTAAGCGAATTAAAATACTATATGAATTAATATGTGGCGTCATCTTACTCCATAAGAGTATGTTACACTTATTCGTTTCCTTAAAGTGTTATTTGCGCGAACAGCTGTTTTGTTATTGTGATAAAACTAATTAATTAAAAAAAAGTTTCTTGGGAAAGTTGTTTGAAATCATGAGTACAATAACGTGTATAAGTATCGGTCACTAATTACCAGTCATCCTATATACTTAAATAAGTAACTCAATTTCGGAAAAAAGAAATGTTAGTTGTACCCTTTTTCTTTATGACGGCAGTAAAGAGTTTACGCTCAATTTTTTTATAAGTCACTTGCTTTTAACCTTGAATTTTCAGAATACGTAAGTCACAAAATGTCAATATCCAAGTCCGATATTCAGTTAAGTTTTCAGCACTATAGGCAAGTCTATTAAAACTGAGCAGCTGTGAAATAAAGCATCTAAAGTTGAAAACAAAACTGGTTCCATAATTCACAAAAACTATTTCAAACTTGTATTTTAACAACTTTAATAATATCGTGTGAAGTGTGTCAAGACTCTCCGAGTTTATATATAGTTACCTCACCTAAACTTTGCCTCATACGACTTTTATATTGTTGGAACTTTTGCTATTTAGATATTTTTAACCAATTTCTCTTTTTATAAAATCATGTTCTATCAAATTCTTACTGAACTTACACTGAAGTACAGAAGCATCCGATTATTTTTAATTAAACTACTTCTGTTTTTAATTTTTTGTCATTTTACCCGTTGGTATTAATAAAATCACTAACTTATTATCTATAAGCTAATTGTCTATCAGTTAATCAGTTAATTATAATATTGATTTAATGATTAAGCGACTTAGTAGGCACCATGCTTTAAGTGGCTTCATCAAACGCATTGAAAATTTGTAACGCGTTAATTTAATATGACAGATTATTATGCCATTTGTATCTTCGTATTTTCCATCCAATTCTCAAGATAATATTTTAATAATCCGAAAGTACATTGCACGAAACAAGGTATTAGCCATAAGCCTCGACTGTGGCCCCTCCACTGTCCTGTTCTCCTGAGTCTCGTAAAAAGCAATAGGCTGTACACCTGTATACTACAGCCTTAATAACATCTGGAAAGAGACTAGTGTCCCTGAAGGCTTTCGTTTTTTTACGGTATTTTAGTAATACCGTGACTTTAGCTTTTCTATGTGAATTAAGGAAGTAACTATGTAGGTTTTCTACGACTTATTTGATTGAATTGTTTTTTTTTTGAACTATGCATATTTTACCGCTTTGTGTCATAGACTAATTTATAAATATACAGTTCCTGTTAGATAGACCGCGATAGTGAAGATGCGGGAGAAAATTAGTAATAATTGGGAAGGTAAATGTAGTAGGTATAAAAATTGATTTTTTGACACTAGTTGACGTAAATTTCTACTAAATACAGAGGTTTTATACAAGGGACATTCTATCATCATGTAAGCTCAAGAATGTATCTACGGGCTTGGAAATATTATGGGATTAATCTCTTACATTTTAGCATTTTGACAATCGCCATCGTTGCTCTGCGTTTGTTCTTCTTCGTTGGCACTTTGTGGAGAGTCTCAAATTAGAAACCATATAATTCAAGAGCATTCAAAAGAAACCTAGCTCGTCGTGCTTAAAGCCGACTTCAGCACAAAGTACGCGTTAGCTTGTCTAACAGCTGTTGTATCTAACAATTTAGTTCAAACAGCTCATTGAAATAATTAAAATATTACTGTACCATTTAGTGGTGGTTGGCAGACATGTCAAGTTTGTAGTTAGTTTTATGTCCAGACAGAGCAAAATTGTTGAAATAAAATGTACGTCGTCTTTTGGCAACGACAAATTGTGTTAAAATTTTTAGGTAATATAAAATGTAAAATTGCTTAAAGAGTGGCGATGACATTTGGTAAGGTTTCTTAGAATTCTCAATGAGTTTACGCAATCCCCATCGCCATATATAACACCCGTGTGGATCTAAAACCGGGAAACACGTGAGTATTGAATTACTTATGTCGATACCGCGGTGAAACATTCACAACCGTTACTCTTGTGAAACAGCCTGCCATGGAAACCCCATCAGTCTTGTAAAAACGCTCTCATCCCATACCTAAATAAATAGATTATCTGAATAATTAAAACAGAGGTATTAACTCAAAGAGAGGGCGTCAAAGAGTAAACAACAATGATAAACGATGCCTAAGTGGTTGTTGGCTCAGTGAGGCACAAACAGGCGCTCCCCATTCAAACGATAGCGCTCACAATAAATATAAAAGGCAACTCCACTTTGAAGATAAGTACTGCTTCACTCGTATAGAAATTATTGCAAGGAAACCAAAGGAAACGGACTTCAGTGAACAGTTTAAAGTCCTCTTTGAGGTAAAAATCGTTCAATAGCTTCCGCGATTAGCCGGAATCTACGAATTAGTGCCAGGTTGAATTACTATTATTGTGTGTATTACAACATAAAGAAATATTTTATATACACAGGGTACGTCTTCTACAAATTGCTACAAACCGTTACAAAGTTCCTCGACTCCATCTTTTATCGTTTCAACTGCAAATTCATATTTACGATGCGCTAGTTAAAACAATGTTAATAACCAAATTACAGAACTTAATCAATTAGGTGCCGAACAAAGCAACGATCATTAATTATTTGAGCACAAAATTACGATATAAAACAGTTAAGATGGATAAAGTGCGGTTTCTTTAACGCGATTATGAATATTAATTAGGGTGGTCCAAGACGTGGGGGACGCGGGCGACACGCCGCCACACCGCAGCTGCCACGCAGCCGTCCCGCAGCCGGTAAACAAAAGCAGATGCCCCAATTCTCTAAGTGCTAAAGAATTGTCTGGCTACACCACTTCGCCGGATGCGTTGTCGGTTGATAAGCTCTTTTGTTAGCAGCACAATGGCGACTGTATCTGGTATTATTTAAATTAAGGATAGTAGCGACGGTCCACGAGTTGTTGCATTTTGTTGTGCTGTGAGCTGGAAGAGGAAAGGAACTTTAGATTAGGGGTAAAACCAAAACAACTGATACAATCTACCATAACTACACGTACGTATGACTTAAACTGTGACAACCTGTTGTCAGATTCGTTTTAAGGTTGTAAGCTTCTTGTTAACGTGATTCATTCAGATCATCTTCAAAAATCATTATCTCATCATCTCCGTCAACTTTCCCCAAATATCTTGGGGTCGGTTTCGAGTCTAAGCAAATGCGGCTAAATACCTGTGTTTCACATAAAGTGACTGCCTATCACACTTCTACAACCTACTTACTGGGTAACACAATACTCTTTAGATAGACTGAGGATCAGACTTTCTGGCGTCTGACTACCTATAACGACTGTCAAAGATCTACGATTCACAACCAAGACCAACGGCTTTAAATCATTCTCGAAGCACAGGGTGTCAATAATGGCCACATAAACTTAAAAAAGTATAGATATATGAATTGAAAAGTTCAGATTGGTACTTGCGCGATTTTGAACCCGAAATCTCATGGATGAAGTAGCGTGTGCCTTAATCACTAGGCCATCACGAAATTCAAAAATATTATAAACAAAAACAACTTGAACCTCAAACAACAAAATAAAGTACAATAATCGAAAATAATAACGATCGAAGAATGTTGATCACTTGTTGTAATAACACTACTATAATTACTGGTCTTGTTCGACGACGGAGCGATATTTCCTATTTTTATTCAACTTTGTTGTAAAACATAAATGAAGATGAATGTGGGGGATGATCGGCGCACAATTACAGCCTCATCTGGTCCACGGGGGGAGGAAGCCATGCTCTTAATATCACCATATTTCACTCTTAAACAATCGCGGTATTTTGTGATTGATTGCCGGATCTGGTGCCGCTACGTAGGAAAGAACAGAAGGTCCACTCTCGATTAAAACATACGTAGTTAATGTAGTTAACAGTATGCAGTTGCTGATTCAGTTAAATAGGGCAGACGGTAATTTAATTACTTTTTCTAAGGCTTGATCTAAATTAAATCAAATAATGTATATAAATAAAATTAACAGGTAAATGTAGTACCTAACACATGTACCGAGCGAGAAACTCAGAGAATAATTATGAGAGTTTCAGGATTCCAAAAGAACCTCTATAAATATATATAATTTCCAATTTTCTCAATTGGAAAAATTACTCGGAAAACCATAAAAAAACGCATTTCTCTTTATTACCTGTAATATACTTCTATAATAGTATATTAGATTTAGCTGCTAATCCATGTGCACGCGCGGCGATAAGTCTCCACTTTATGGAGTGGCTAGAGTTGTACCGCGGCGACTTTACTTTTACCCTAACGTAGTTCCTTACCAGACATGGGTATTTGGGGAAGTTTCTGTGTCGAATTCGGCAGGAAACGGTGGAAATCTGCCTCGCTTGGACGGAGCATCGCCTTGTGTGACTTTTCGCGTCTGGACCTGGTTCAAGCCATTGTCTAGAGCAAGGGAGAATGGGAAGTAGTTATCTCCTTATCTTCTTCTTCTTCTTCTTCCTGCCCTTGTCCCATCTTATTTGGGGCCGGCGCAACACATTTTTCTTCCATTTTACCCTGTCACTCGTCATGCTATCACTAACTTCCTTGTTAAATTATCTCCTTATGTGAAGTAATAATACAAGCGAAGAAAATAGCTGAAACTATGAAAGACACAATAAACTTCATGCCGCAGCCGCCACCGCAGGAGACGCCTCAGACATTGGGAGTCCCAGGGCGATAACTGGCCATCTTAGGCGCGGTATTGCTTCTTATGACATTTGTGACGGAACGACGTACGAATTTATTTGGTTCATTTTCACATCATACAAAAATGCGTTAGAAACCTTCTATAGCCTTTATGTAACGCATTAATGTACAATTCTTTAACTTCAAATAAATCTTGCCTGAGTGATTGTCACTTTATTTAGAATTCACCTTCTGAATCAATTACCTACCTTCCGCCTGCCACCGTGCACCTAATTAATTACTCGGTAAGACATTACCATTCGTAATACCGCAGTTTGTACCACTCAAGTATTTTTAGCATGAGTAATGCGCGAAGCAAAGACATCTCCTATATCAGCCTGTGCGAGGTTTGTTTACTGAGTAAAATATATCTAAGCTATTGAAAACCTTACTTACTTAACTAATAAAATAAATAAAAAAATAAATAAGTAATTAAATTAAGTACCTAAGGCAATAGTTAACCAGTGCTTTTCCAGTATCGGTGTAACTGTTAGGAGCCACGTCTGTTTTTCAAAGTCAAATTGATCATTGACATATATAGTAAAAATCTCAAAATCTAATAAAATAATAATTATCAAATCAGCATGCTAAACTTCCACACTATAACACCCATACAGCTTGACGATATACAATACATATTATTATAAGCCTTACGATCTTTCCATTGCTGGGACTCAAGCATCCTCTCTAAAAGAGTAAGATAGTATTTCATACACTATTTCATACACCACATCAACTCTTCACACTCACTCCAACACACCCACTCACACAGCACACCACTACTAGGCTTGAATGGTACTAGCGTTTTATTCTGTTTGTTTCTGAGGCATAAATGTTTAGATAGTAAATTGTAAATCCTTAATTGGCTGTAACATTAGTTTATCTTTAAGTAAAATTTTTGTAAAAGAGCTGTGGATTTTGTGAATAAATAAATAAATAAATATGATCCGCATTCCACGCGGCCCCAGTGCAGGTTGGTAGATGTTACATGACTTCGAATTCTTGGTTCTAGGACATGCCAATTTCGTCATGATTATTTCCTTCACCATTTTGAGAGCAGTAGTGCTAAAATAAATTACATAAACAAATGCGCCTGTCTGGGTTTGACCTCACGCCCTAAAACTCGTAAGTCGGGCCAATACAAGTAGGCTATAATAGTATTGGCCCGACTTACGAGCCATGCTCTATTACTTATAAGCCATGCTCTGTAAAACCCTGCTTCCCTGGTCAAACTGTTTTTATGGTGTAGTCAAAATTAGTATAAACTAACTTTTGCTCGCGGCTTCGCCCGCGTACATAAAAGACCTTCCCTCTTTCTCCCCCTTTTCTCACTTTTTTTTTTAAATTAGCCTATGTCCGTCTCCAGGGTCCTAACTACATCTGTACCAAAATTCATTAAAATCGGTTTTGCCATTTAGGCGTGAAGACGTAACAAACAAATAAACAAACTCACCTTCGCTTTTATAATATTAGTTAGGATTATATTCGTAGTATATATAATTAGTAGAAATTATTAACTTTTCGAGATGCAAACACCATAAATATTATTATCTGTCTCCTATCAGCATAAAGGTACCAATAAACCTTCAGGCTGTACAAGTTAGTTGAGAGCCTGAACTTCGAACAAGGAAGCCCTATTATAAGTTACTCGTATCTAGAACATTTTCAGCTATTAGCGAACAATCCCGTTCGTTACGAACAATGACTACATTTTTGTGGGTGAAAGATTTCGCGGATGCCTTTTGTTTCATTTATTTAATTTACTCACCTTGTGAATCGAATTAACTGTGGTAATATTTGAATTAAATGACGGTACGAAGCTTTTTTGCTTCTGATTTACAGTCACGTATTCCATTACGATGAATTATATTTAATACAATATCGGATAAACATTATAATGATTGACAGAATTTCAAATTCAAGTCCAGTTAAAGCACTATGATTCAATAATCAATCACACCGTGCATCAATCTCGATAAAAGACATTATCGTCAAATATTCTGCGTAAACCGATCACCACCGTCACTCACCTTGTTATTACTATATCTTTAAAGCAGAGCCTATCTCAACGCACGCAGTGTATGCCCGTTGCGGCTCGCAGCGATTGTAACTCATGGCCAGCCAACCAGCGATGTACGTCGTCCGCGTGATTTAAACCGCAATCGGGCGCGACCGAGGTGTCAGCCCGACAAAGCACCACTCGGCAGTAATTAAAAGCATGGAGGCCGCACGTCACACCGACATACACACTCCATTTGTTAATTGAAAGCTGTAAAGACACACGACTCGTTTGTGTCAGAAGCGAAGCATGTGCCGGCCGGAGAGCCAGCGCTTGCCTTACAATGTTTTGCTTTGTGTGCCGCTCACTTTGGTTGTGTAACATGCTAGCTATTACTATTGAAATCATTAGTGTCAGAGAAACAAAGAAAACACGATTTTTTCAATCAAAATTTTATTGGTAACTAGCTTTTGCCCGCGCGGTTTCGCTCCCACTCTTCCCTACTCCACCCTACTATACCCTACTCAACCCTACTCTACCCTACTCTACTCTACTCTACCCTACTCTACCCTACTCTACCCTACTCTACCCTACTCTACCCTACTCTACCCTACTCTATCCTACTCTACCCTACCCTATCCTACTCTACCCTACCCTATCCTACTCTACCCTACTCTTCTCTACACTACTCTATACTACTCTACACTACTCAACCCTACTCTACCCTACTCTACTCTACTCTACCCTACTCTACCCTACTCTACCCTACTCTACCCTACTCTATCCTACTCTACCCTACCCTATCCTACTCTACCCTACCCTATCCTACTCTACCCTACTCTTCTCTACACTACTCTACACTACTCTACCCTAATATACCCTACTCTACTCTACACTACTCTACCCTACTCTACCTTACCAAACTTCACATAAACCATCTACTAAATAGTCCGAACAAAGCCTAAAGATTTAGTTTGGATAGGTGAGCCCATTCTTGGGTTATAAAATTACCACGAAAAGTGGCATTGATTTTTATTTATTTACATAGATTAAAAAATTCCTTACTAACACTAGAGTCTGTCTTATTAGCTTAGTAGTCGCAACCGCTGATGCTAACCATATTTGTGACCCTTTGTTAAACGTGGAAAATCATTCAATGACTCCTCCTGCTCTGGGTGGAGTGAGAGGTAGTGTCAGACTTAACTGAACAAAACCAACCTATGTTTCTTCAATGACATGCAGTCCAGGGCCACAATAACTCTTTCGGACAATCACGCAGCTGTTGTCAAAGGTTATCTCCCATGACGGGACTAGAATTTTTCAGTAGGCGAAATCTACACGTTCATACCAGACCAAAGTATTTACGGCTGACTTAGGCTGACTTTTTATAATTCATTTCCTTGTTTTTGAGTTATGTAGGTCAGACAGCTAAGTAATATACAATTGTATCTAATTAGAACGAATTTCAACCACAATTACTTATATTTTTAAACGCGGCCGGCGTTTAAAAATATAAGTAATTGTGGTTTGAAATCGGTCACACTAAGGAATTATGTCTGTATCGTGGACGCACACAATATGTTTGTTACGCGCAGGAAATAAACCAGTGGTACACAGGGAGGCAGCAATTGGCTGCTCAACTTCTGTAACCAACCGTTTCGTCGGCAGTATATGCAGTTAGGAAATGCTGGGCAGAACATGATGAGTACAAACACCGGTGATCCATTTTATGTAATACTAGCTGTACCCGCGACTTCGTTCGCGTGGACTACAGAATTTTGAATTTAGTTTTTCTAAAATAAAAATAGCCTATGTTACTCCTTATTACATCAGCTACCTGCCAAAAAAAGTCCCGTCAAAATCGGTCCAGCCATTTCAGAGATTAGCCCGGACAAACAGACAGACAAAAATTGTAAAAAATGTTATTTTGGTGTATGTACCGTATATATATATATTCATATTCATGGAGTAAAAAGCAGTTATTTCAATGTTACAAACAGACACTCCAATTTTATTCATATGTATAGATGTATAGACTAGCTGCTGCCAGCAACTTCACCTGCGTGAGAGCAGTTTTCTCCATACAAACTTTGGACCCACGTTTCATCCCCTTAGGGGATCAACTTTAAAAAATCCTTTCTACGTCATAAAAGCAAGCTTTGTACAAAATTTCACGTTCCTAGTCGCAATAGTTTCGACTGTGCGTTGATATGTCAGTCAGTCAGTTTCTTTATTATATATGTTACGCTCAAAGATCGAAAACGCTCAGTGAGCGGAAAAATAGCTCACACCGCGTTGTGGTCACAGTAAAACATCCACATGGCGAAATTCGTGTTATGGCTCTAATGAAAACGTGCACGACGCGTTGTGGCAATCACAGAAAGACCAAATAGCGAAATTCGTGTCGTGGCTGACAAGCTATTGTGAGCTATTTTTCTGCTCACTGAGCATTTTCGATCTTTGAGCGTAACATATACATAGTCAGTACGGTCGTATAGTGCGGTCTGATGCAGACATACGTTTTGTAACTTCGGGCGATGTGATTTGCACAAAGAGACACGCATTAATGTCAATCGACATATCATTATGGACGTAGGTAATTTAATATGTATTATAATTAGTTGTAATTAACTAATTCCACGAAAGCCGCCCAATAATTATACTAATATACGAGTACCAAAATAGATTATAATGGGTATTTTGGACATTACTTTGATTCTTTTTAAGTGATGTGACTGGGAAACTAGTCATATATATAGTTATATACGGTACGTGTAATGCCTTGATCACACGTACCGAGTAAACGGGCGAGACGGTGCTCTCGGCCGAATACTCAGTACTTATAAAAAAAAGCGCCGAGTGCTCGGCCGAGCGCTTATCTTTACAACTCGCCTACATATTGGTCGAGCAACATTTTACTGTCTCGCCCTTTTACTCGGTACATGTGATCAAGACATAACTGAACATCACTTCACTACAAGTCCTCTAAGATGGTGTCGGTCTATCGG
The DNA here is from genome assembly GCA_910589285.2 of Mythimna ferrago. Classification (NCBI taxonomy): domain Eukaryota; kingdom Metazoa; phylum Arthropoda; class Insecta; order Lepidoptera; family Noctuidae; genus Mythimna; species Mythimna ferrago. The sequence goes on from OU342683.1 coordinate 28,034,720, forward strand.
ATTCATACAATATACCTATCCTTTTCTCTCATTGTATAGATGTTTATTTTCGTCTTGCTGTCATCCTACTTATGCCATGTAAAAAAGATCTTAGACTCTAGATGACATGTACCGAATACACAGAAATAAGATGCAACTAAAAACCTTTTCGCTTTGACTTTTAATATTTAAAAATCAAAGTACGTAACTTTTAGTATCGGATTGAAAAAATGTGGAAATGCTGTTTCAATGTTGTATTAGAACAAGTTTTTATAACCATCTAAGTATTTTGCGGTAGTGAAAAAACCTTTGTAGAAAAAAAAAACATGACCTAACTGAAAACTTATTTCATGTATTTTTTTCTTCTTCTTATTACTTCTAAAACATGTACATGTGTATTTTATGACATTGCCTATAGGTAACTGAAAGTAAATCACAAAAAAATATATCGAAACACATTTTTTCTAAGACTTCGTGAACCCAAATAGCCTTAATAAAACAAATTGAAAATAAGCTAGAATAAAACTCCAAATACAATCAAATGCACGGAATAACCGCACGGCGAGCACAAGTGGTCGGTAATCGTGCTCGGACGAGCATTCCTGCATGCTGAGCACACTCGGCACAACGGACGCTCAATTATCGAGCATTCATCTCAGACCTATACGCCGGGCAGCACTAGTTTTAATATGGATGTTTATGCACGGCGTATGTGAAACTTGAATGTTTATCGATTATTAGTTTTTTTTACAGTCAAAAGCCTAATACCACAGTTGGGAAAAAGTGTCACCAGACTATCTTATGAAATTTTTAATAGCCTTATTCGCGTGTGTAAAATACAAGAAAGATTTAGTTTTAGTATGGAAATTATAGTGGACATTGTATTTATTTTCGCTTATAAATACGAGTATATCCTTGTTCGACAAGAAAGAGAGAGGCTCTATATACCGTTATGCATGAATAAATAACGATTAAAGTGACTCATCATCATCATTTCAGCCGAAATACGTTCACTGTTGGACATAGGCCTCCCCCAAGTGTCGCCACAAAGAACGGTCCTGTGCGTCTCGCATCCATCAGATTCCCGCAACCCTTACCAGGTCATTGGTCCATCTTGTAGGAGGCCTTCCAACGCTACGTCTTCTCGAATGTGGTCGCCATTTCAGAACCGGTCAGGGCAGGCCCCAACGGCCACCTGTCCTGCGAGCAATGTGCCTGGTCCATTGCCACTTAAGCTTGGCGAGTCTTCGTGCTATGTCGGTAACCATGCTTCTTCTTCTTCGGATATCCTCATTCCTGATTCGATCACGCAAATTAAAGTGACTATAATTAAAAAAAATGATTATGGCGTGTCCAATAATGGGTTGCGACAGTCGTTGTCGCCATGTTGCCATGAGAACTTGCTGTCGCGACTTGACGTGGCGGCTGAAATTCCGGTACGTTGCGCAGCCGTACGCAGATCTTACATGTGTGCAAAGACTGCTCCCTCTAGGTGGCAGGCCAGCAAGAAGACTCGCTGTATCGCGGGAGACCGTGAGCTATCCCCGCACCATTCGGATGACACCATGAAATATAGGTGGCTCACTGACTTTTACTTCCATGATAAAAAGTAACAACTATAGCTACAAGAGTCTTTTTATCTAATTTATCACGTTTTTCTTGTCACAAAATAATTCAAACTAGACAGTTAAACAGGCAGCGTGTAGTGCACTAGTCTCGCCATTCTCCGGGAGGGTAGTTTGGTCCGCAATCACACCGCCGTTTCGGCGCGGTCACGTCTTATTCAACGGTAGTGCATGTTTATTCTCGAATATCTCGGGCATTGCACAAAATGGTGGACGTCTGCATTTGTAAACTGATGATATTGGAAAATGTAATTTTATTTGGTCTGGTTTTTTATCAATTTGAATGTCTCTGTATGTTTAAAATAGTTTTGCTGATTACAGTATTTCTCTTGATTAAGAATTGCAATACTTCGAAAATCTTGCGTCGGCACCGATATTATTTTGTATGTAGAGAAGCGCGATCGTAGCGCTGTTATGGTATTTTTATATTATTTTTTTTTATATATATATATAAATCGGTATATTGTACACAGCCTAGTATTGCTACTGGCGTAGCAAAAACGTTCCCCGGACTGTCACATGCTTTTTAACCCATTTGTGGTTGCTGTGCCAATTTGGGAACACTTAATAATTGAGGGTAGAAATGAAAAATGTTGACACCAGTTGAAATGCGAATACTGTTTTGAGTAGTTAATAGTGCAGTGAATAAATGTACAATACGACCCTATTGTTATAAGTAGTGGTGTATTCATAATTATTAGTTGAAATTCCATATCTGGACACGCGAAGAGGTATGTACATTATTTTTAAATAATATTATTAACAAGATACTATAAACATTATATTTCCTTATATTATTTGAAACTAATAAATAATGAATGATTTACAACATTTTTCAGTTACATATTACAATAATGTAAGCTTTTGTCTTATCCTAAATTTTGCTGTGCCAATTTGGGTACAGTGGCCACAAGTGAGGTTAGTTTATCCTTGATTTTGCAGATTTCGAAAATGAATCGCAGAAGAATATTTGACGCTAGTAACGACTACGAGGGCTTAGAAGAGGCCTTATGCTCTATTGCTGAAGACAGTGATGACGGTTTGGAGTATGATTTGGCCATAATTCCACCAGAACCCAGTGTTGTTACTGACGAAGAAGAAGGTTTTGATAATGAAAATGTATTATCTACCTTGCCAAATGATGTACCCGGATATATAGAGGTGTTTGTTCGCGGTGAGGGTGTTCTTTCCGATAGCAGCGATGATGAGCCATTGGCCACAAAAAGAGCTCGAATCCGATCAACTTTATATCAAGAAGCTGGTGACCAGTCGACTAGCCCAAGTTCATCAACATCGAATACTCCTGTCTGGCGTAAGTGTAATCCTAATTATACGAAAACTTCCTAGAGAACGTATGTATTGGTCATTGGATGAGGAGATCGGAGTCCATGCAGTCTCAAACGCAATGACCAGTTATAGATTCAGAGAAATAAAGAGGAATCTACACCTTGTCGATAATAGCGATGCTCCAAATACTACCGATAAAATATTCAAGGTGAGAAAACTTGCGGATATGCTTATGAAAAAATGTAACCAGTGGAATGTTTTTCACGAAAATATATCCATAGATGAAGAAAGATCCCACATTTATTCCAAACTTATAATAAAGGCACGGGTGGAGTAGATGAAATGGATCAATCCATTTCACTGTATAGAATCGGTGTTCACGGCAAAAATGGTGGTGGGTACTATATACCTACATGATTGATATGACCATAGCAAATGCTTGGCGATTACATGTACAGTCTAGGAATGAACCCATGGATCAACTACTGTTTCGACGAAGCATAGCCAGATTTTATCTAAAGCAATCGTCCCTGAGAGACTCTGCTCGTCCTTTATCATCTAACATAGGTGGTCTGCAACTTGATGGTGCTGATCACGTACCTGAAAAGCTTCCCAAACGAATACGCTGTGTTATTTGTCATAATAGAAGCCGCTGGGGCTGCAAGAATTGCAAGAAAACATTGTGCATTGAAAAACCATGTTTTAAAAATTACCACTCATAAATGGCCGCTGTGCCAATTTGGGAACACCCTTACACAATCCTGAAAAATATAATTTTCTTTGATTTTTCTCATTCACTTGTTCCTTTGTATTCCTTTTAATAGAAAAATAAACACATTTTCAAAAAAATCCTTACAGTTTCATTTTGACCATTAATGGGTTGAAACTGCGAAATCGAAAAAAAAACAGTGACAAAAGTACTACAGTACAATAAATTCACTGTACTACATGTAGTAGTTTATTTAGCCTATACTTTTCCAATGTTGGGCAAACGTCTCTCCCAACTTCTTCCAACTATTATTTTGTTAAGCCACATTGAATCAGCCCTTGTGGTAGGCGTGTAGCTCATCTCGCCACCTCTTCTCAAGTCGACCTCAGCTACGCCGTCCCTCTTCAGGTGCCCACTTCGTGAAGACATTTGTCCAGCAATCAGTGTGCATGCAACAGATGTGATGAGATCCGCATAATCTCATTTTAGCCTGGCAGCCTTTTTTCAAGCCCATGTTTGAGTGCAGCGTAGTGTTCCTCATTCTGGCAACTCTTTTGACAACCAGAATGCTGCACTTCATTACTCGTTGACGAAACTTGTTTTACTACGTGGAGTAACCACTACAAAATTAAAAATATAGACGGGACTCAACCGGCGCCGTCTATAGGTCACAAATAGGCCTATTTTATAATTTAATAGTGAGTGCTTACGCCCTATTATTCGCGTTACGTGAACCATTATCGAGGCGTAATTAAAAGCTGGCTGTACCCTCGCTAATTGGCACTATGTAAGTGGACAGCCGGCTGCTCACGGCACAATCCGGCTACTCGCCGGCGCAATCCGGCGCAATCCGGCGCGCCGCCGCCAACTGATTAATTAACACTACTTCATAAAATGTTTTCGACTTCAAGTCATTAATGAGTTTTCATGTCGCACTCATTTGGGTATATTAATTTCAACATGCTGTAAATGTTTGATTGTGGAAAATAATATTTAAATGAACTGTTTGATTTTATGATAAATAGCAACATTGAACAGCTTTCACTCAAAAATCGGGATTTGCTTCATTTAATACACTTCATCGGTTCGTGATTGCTATATTTACAGAACTGTGGGGCCGTAAAAGCGCAAACGAGTTTATAAATTAATCTCCGATTGTAATAATGTTTGTTCGTAGATTAAATTCGTCAACAACCGCCAAACGTGACAGTGAATCACGTTTGAGCATTATTCTTCGGCTTCTGTCACTAATTTTGAGTAAAAGGGCTTAAGTTCGATTATAAATTCAATGTTGTTGTTAATTTTCCAAAACGATGCCGATGTTCGAAACAGACGATACAGGGGAAATTTCATAATAATAATTGCACGGTCAGCATCCGTACATTGGACTCAGCCCTAGTTAGTAATTATTTCAAATCGGGTAAAAGTAGGTTTGCTGTATCGTCACGTAGATAAACAAGGGCGTCAGTAGTACGTTTGGCACCGAACTCTTGTTACATTTTGTAGAACAATTATTAGTATTTTTAACCTTTCGAATGTCTTAAGTTACACAGTCCGACATAAGGTAATTGTCTTTCTATTGTGTCTCTAATTACGACATTCAAAGAGTTAAGTAACATTAAATTACTGGAGTGTATTATTAAACATTATTTATGTAACATTAACATCTTTTCATTTGATAACATTCAACATTACATGTAAAGGCGTCTGCCCTTACAATATTACTAAGTATGTAATTCAATACACTTCCGAAACTTACGAAAAATAAACTCTGCATGATAACTACCTGTAGAGAACTACAAAACACGCCCCTATAAATTCACGTCCGAATCAATGATTCCTTTAAGCGATATTTGCGCCTGACACGATGTTGACGCAAAATACAAATAGCTTCGCGGCTGTTTTGATGGTGGTGATTAAAAAATAATTCATCTTAAGAAGCCTGCGGGGCGGGGGGAGGGGTGATGTACGTCAAGGGATAACTCTAGAGTCTCCTCATTAGAGTTACAAATTCGGCGATCGCTCACGACGATGCTGACAGATAGTACCATCGACAGTATATTTTGATGTTTTTGGATAAAAACAAAAGGAAGTCATTAAAGAAAGTGTTATTTAATTTAATCGTATGAATGCATAACAAGGTTCCACAAATTCACACAAAACTTCTAAAAACTACATGAAACTATAATAATTTTCCCATCTAACCATTCTATCTGATAGAATACCTTCACATTATACTTTAAATAACATAACTAGTCTAACTAACCTATCAAATTACAATACCTCTATCAACTTAACGTAGCCACGAAATCACTATTCCCTCCCAGAAGGCACGTAGCTGTAATCTCAAGAATACTGTAATACGAGTATAATACTATAATCATTGGATACATTACAGCACGCGTACAGAAGCACTTCAACTAATCCCATGTATCTTCCGAATTATTGATGCTACAGCGCAGCCCTATTATCCCGCAGATAAGGACGTGACTGACATGAACATGACAGATACATAATATTATGATATTCATAGTATTCGTATCGTAAGCGCCAGCCCTGTGGAGCTGCAGTCAGGGGCGCCGACACCGTGGGTGCTCAAAGACTATAACACCCACGAGTATAGACATAGTGAAAAAACAGATGTATCTTCAACACAACAAGCACTGCTGTTTTCAACTAGAGTACCAACAATTCCGTAAATAATTTGTATCTGAATACAAGAAAATTTAACCCATTCGAAGCTATGTGCTATAATTTACGAACTACCTGCAATCTTTCTTAGATTCTTGTTTTTTTTTTTACATAAATTGATATATCCGTACGGTAATTAAAAGGAAAACCTAACTTACGGTCACTTTTTATTATATAATTCTATTAATAATTCTGTATGTTAAATCCATCACGCAAAAAATTTTTAAGAAAACTTTTAAATCAATAGATGACATAGGAATGAGTTTCCGTCACCCGTCCGTTCATGTTTATGTTTTTCTTCTCTTACTTTGCCAGTTATTTGCAACAAGTAAAAAATGGTGAACACCCAAGGGATTTCCTGAAAGCCCGCGCCTCTGGCTGTAGTGACAAACAGTCACCCGTCTTGTTACAAAAAACTCGTGGAATAGCGTCCTTGTTATGTTTTGACTTTGTGTGGTTTTATTTAAATGTTACTTATTGTTGCTGTGTCTTATTAATTTCTCAGACAGGCTAAAACCGTGGAGATACCTACTTATCAATGGGCTCATTAAGTCATACCAATTTACCCAATTTATGTTTTTATTTTTCCATCGCTATCTCAATAGTCGATTCACCGTCTTTCCAGTCATACTTATCCTATTTCACACATTTCATACGTCGCTTAAATTAAGTTATTACCATTCGTAATACGTCAACTGTTACATAACACAGTGATCGACGAACTAATAAATATCATACAAGTTAAATACAATATCTGCATAATGTATGAATGGTTCCGACAACGTGTCAACAACCTAGCTAGCGTGCCTCGCTTTAATGCAAAATTTATCAGAGCCATTATGAAAGCGATTACGTTCCACAAAAACGTACTTAAACAAATCTTTCACAGGCACTTTCATAAAATGCAAATAAAACGAGCACAGCAGGGACGTGCATCACTCTTTGTAATACTAACCCGAATCGTTTGCAACTGAATAATAGAGACAAAAGATTTGAACAATCCCCGTAAGTTTGTCTGAATGGCTCGGCTAGACAGACAGGCTAAACAGATGCTGGGGACATAATTAATAACCTAGGTGTACAAAGCGTCTAGTGTCTGCGGAGTTCTGGCACAATGGGTTACGTAGGATTACCCTGAATGGATCCAACACACCGATGTGGATAATACTGGCGCAGATGTACAAGTGAACGGAGGGCTGCGACCCAGCGACTTAAATTATAACGTCTGGCGAAAGGACCAGTGATTTATTTGGCAGGTGCCGCGGCTAAGGTACCTGTAGTTGGTCCTTTGGTAGGCGTTGAAGCAATTTGGGATCCTTCCGGTTCTAATTAAGGGACTTTGAAAATATTTTGTTGGAATAGAAAATTTTAGTTGACTGAAATTAATTAGTTTTTCTTCGTAATATAAGATTAAATAGGTTTTTCTAAATTTAAATTTGAATCAGCCAAAAATTCGTAAATCCAACAGTGGCATTCGGAAAACCTTTTGTCACTACTCGATGCCAAGTTGGCTTTGTCTCCAAATCTCATACACATACTCGTCACAGTATAATATATAATATACATACAAGCGGCATAATTGTGCGAGTGTTGAGCCAAGTTCTGCCGAATCCCGGGGCTCCGAACTTGGATCTCCGTCGACTTCCGTATCTCGTTATCATACTAATGGACTCTCGGGGAGTGTACATTATTGTATTGTTGCCGTTCGCTCTTGGGACCGGTTCGAGCTGGTACTAAACTATAGCCAGATGATATGCTCGCTTCTCTCGTGTGTGGTTTGATTAGATCTAAAGCCAAGAAGATATCCGCTTAAAGTTTTCAAGGTCAGACTTTATAAATTTAAGCTTATTTTGTTCAACGATTTCTATAACAATTCCGACAGCTAGGAAAAGAGACTTACGTTACACAAGTTTGTCTTTGAATAAAGACTTCCTACTAGACTCGCCGCCTAAAGAGTGCGTGGGGATTCAAAGTACCGCGGAGAGTTAGTTGTCTAGGTTAGAGTTTCACCATAACCAGCCGTTACATCTGAAAGGTTAAGAAGAAGGTTTCATTGTGATTTTACCCTATTAAGTCAAAATCAAATAGATGATCGCCGTAGTTCACACAAGAATACTATCATGACATAACAATAATAAATGATAAGGCGACATAACATCATCCACGGCAATCTCTAAAACATTACTATATACCTATTAAATGTTTGATTATATTATACACTGCAGATGCCTCCTTTTTTATTTTAATGTTTTTTCAAAGGTTGTCTGATAGCCCCATCTAGTAGACCCACAGATTTGTTACCAACTACCAAAAACTATGTCACTATTTTGGTGTGCAATAAAGTTTTTTTTTTCTTTTAATTCCTACGGATTTTACATGTTATTTTTTCAAAGCACACTTTGTTCTCTTCAAGAATTTAGTTTTTAAAAAAATAATATTTAAATTAAAAATTCTCATTTATTCTATGTACTAAGATAGCTTCTAAGGGGTGTGGTTACTAACATAATATGGACTACGGTCTGAAACAAAGTATTTTTATTTTATTATTTTGTTTCTATAATTATCGACATAATTTCAAACTACAAGTTTTACAAAGACTTATCAGACTCAAGCTTATTAGTATCTTGATAAATTCTTTCAAACTACGTGTCGACTTGCTCTTGACCGTTTGAAATCAAACAAATCTTTACTGATCATCTACTGAGTTAACCTTCTGTCTCGTTGTCCTCAGCGGGAGTGAGAACAGTGGACGTGCAGGCGGTGGAGGGCATGGTGGCGCAGTTCCCCTGCGACCTGGGCACCGCCGCCAACGACAAGGTCTACATGGTGTTCTGGTTCAGGGATGACGCCGGGATACCACTGTACAGGTACGTCACCTACATTTACGACGGAAAGTTATTTATTGAGGATTGAATCTTTACTGATTGTGTTTACTTTGTGCTGTATCAACGATCTGTTTTCAGGTTGAGGAAGTTTTTATTTCAATACAAGCTTATTTGTAAAACACCGGTAATCTTTCAAGACTATGATACTAACGTCATAAACAAAATTTTTTGTTCGACGACTTTTATAACTCAAATTTTAGTTTTTTTTTATCAGTTATAAACTAGTACTTGACTGCGATCCCGCCTGATCAAAAATGCAATCTGTAAAACACCGAAAGGCTGGCTACCCTACGTCTGTGCTCAAGGCTTTGAAGATTTGACTTAACCAAATCTGGATCACCAATCAGCCTCTTCGCACGCTTTTCCACCTAGTCCAAAGCTGCCAGGTGGCACTTTGCAGCACCAGCCCATATGTGGCTGCAGTAGTGTAGTTGATCAGATTTTCACACAAAAATAAAAATATTTAAATTGAACGTTCGCAATATTTAGAAATATTGCTAACGGGATCGGGCGGCGGGGGTGTTTGATGCGCTTGCTTCGTCTCATACAGACGTAGGTAGGTATAGTAAAATACAGAGTTGAAATGTGTGAGATAGAACAATGAAATCTTGAAGGTTTGTTTTTGGTAAATGAATTGTACATAAATAGAACAAAAGTTGTTGTTTAAGATGTTAGTAATACAGTCCTGCAAGGTTTGTGTTTTAAAAATAAGCCTGTATATAGATTACATGATGAGTGTTTAGCTCAACAAAATAGTTATTCCAACATGATATAGATCAAACTTAGAAAATGAGAGTAACAAAAAAAAAAAAAGTTAAAAAAAGAATGTAAATGCTTGGCACTCAATACAAGATGAAACGAATAGGACTTTGATCAAAAATTTATTACAGTTCAAATCACACAGAGTTTGTAAATGGAAATTGGCTGACGTACAATTCTTTTTTGAACTTTACTATTTTATTTCGTTTCCAAAAAAAACGTGGTCTGGCACTATTGTTATTTAAGCTGTAGATAAAACAATTCAGCCTTCAAGTTAGTACAAAGAATAACATTATCAAAACGAAAAATATATTTATATTTCTCGTGGGCCAGTCTGTTCAAAATACCAGACTACTAAAAAAACTTGTTGTAAAACTTAAAAGTAGGGTAATGAGGTCTTGCTATGTCTATATATGGGTGCTATAAACGCGATCGGCTCGACGACCCAACGCTTTAACATTTCTAAGAATGTAATCGACAAAGCATGGGCAATGACAAGTCTTTAGTACGATAAAAGAGACTATTCTCGTTAAAGAAAATGGCAGAAGAAAGAAACTGTCATTTTCTTGATTTTCATTGAATTTTATAGAATAAACTCTTTGGAAAAAGCAATGATACGCATTGCTTTTTCCAAAGAGTGCTTTATAGTAAAATTAAAAGATTTGCGTAACCTGTTTACATTGCGGTGACCTATAACGTTAACATTAGCACGTAGGTGCGGTGCGGTGATAAATGAAGCAAAGCGGAGGCGTTTTGTTGGTGTGATATTTTCACACGAACTCTTGCGGAGCGGTGACTTGGTTTATATAAATGACAGCTAAAGCGTCGACTTCACATTCACGTAGGACAGAACCGCGCGTTAAATTCACGTGACGCGCATCGCTTTGCAATCGCATTCGCATTGAAGCTGCGTTAGTAATAGTATGTGTAACATTTACCTTCATACCCGTGTTAATACAGTGATTACCCACATGGCTGTGTATAATATAGTGATTACCTACACTACATGACTGTATATAAATTACTCACTTGCGTGTTAATTAGCGCTAGTACGACTGTTTTTTTCATTAGTAACACGAACCTCGTTCGTACTTACATTTCTACGTTAGAGTCGAGTTTGTTTGTTAAACTTCCTCTTTACTTTATACAACGTACGTTAAATGCACAAAGCCTGAAAATAGTTTGATCAGAATAACGAGCAGAATCAATTAAACCACTTTTTAATATAGTTTACATTTTTCATAAAAATCTTCATTGAAAATGTCTTCCTGTCTATTTATTAATAGGTCAAGCCAACACATGCGCAAACCCGCCGAAATAGGTAAACAAACACAAATAGTTGTAGTCCAATCAAATCAATTGAATTAAAAATCATTGAGGGTGTCTGAGGTTTTGCGCATTTAACGTTACACGTTGTATAGTTCTGTCATCTGTGCGTATTCCTGTGTGTTCTTCCTGTTTTAGTTTTTTAAGAGCACCTCGTAGTTATATGGATGAATATATTCGTACAATATATTTTTTAGACTACGTTAAATTTCCTCTCTTGATTTATAAATGGTAAACATGAGGTAGATATACAGTAAATAAGTAAACACAGTTTATTTATTCTACTTTCTTAACGTAAAGTTCAAGTTATGAAATCAAAAGTTATACCATATTAACAGACTTTGCCCACAGAAAACTCAAGTGGTTTTATAACAAACCTTTCCTAAAAAAATAATGCTATAAAGTAACTTTTCTATTCTACAAAAAATATTGATGCAGGATACTAAAGTTATACATATGAAAGAAATAATTAAAACAAAAAAATATTCGACATCATTACGAATCAATTCAAAATTAATTACTGAAAATATGTTACGCACAAAGTATGTTCTACATTATCTGTGCCATTCTAGATGTGTCTATTAATTATCTGTGCCTTTTTTTTTATGGTGGGAAAATCATGCATTGACATCCCCCGCCCTTGGGCGGAGCGGGAGATAGTGTCAGACTCTTACTGACTAAAAGACCCACCCCGTTCCTTCTAGCCTTCATACCGGGGCTCGAGCGCCCTTTCGGATAACCCTGGCCCCAGTAGGCTTCGACCCAGCTGGGTCCCTGCTGTTGTTGACAACTCCTAACCCTTCGGTTACGATGGAATTGGCGTATACTACCATGTATAAAAATTCCTTAAATTAATAAAAAAAAAAATTATACTTTTGGGATAGCATCGGCATCATGGTTACACAATACTGTATGCATAGTTACGTATCTTATATCTACAAATATACTCACGATTCATCTCTTAACGAACGTTTGTATTTTATTATTATTAACTTTATTTTCCATTTTAACATAAAAAAAATATACATTTTTAAATATTTCTTAAAGAAAATAATTTTAAAAAACATTTAAAAATATAAAAAATAGTGTCCCACTGGTATCGGGAATAGGGTCCAAGCTACCGGCAGTCAGGGCTCCAGAGAAAGGAACCTCCTGACTATACGAGCCGTGTCCAGGAGTACCGCTCTCTGAATCAAGCCCTTGATCCAGTCGCCTAACGAGAGCCTCCTAAGGTGGTAGTCGAGGCTCTTGGCTATTAAGCCATTGGCTGATTATTATTATTATTATTTTAAATCGAAACTCTTGAAAAATTTGTTTCAGTTTACAGAATTAGATTTTTTTGAATTCGCCCTATTTAATTATGTAGTTAGTCATGGCGGGTTACAACTTACTCGCAAAAGACATGCGATTAGTGACAAAGTGCGGGTTAAGCAATTTGTAAAGCGACCCCTCTTTCATGTTGTATGCAAGTTTCACCCCACGCTTGGTAGAGCGTTCTGTGACGGACGCGGACGCGAGAGCGGGTGCCGTGCTTTGGACTTCAGATTATTGTTTTGTCGTATATATACATATTACATTTGTATATTTTTGCAAAATTTGTATTTCTATATGCGCAAAATAACTAGTCAATATTTGTCTGAAAAACAAAGTCAAATGTGAAATATTTATTATTTTATTCATCAAGGAAGGCCGACCCACCATTTCAAACTTTTGTTGAATAACAAATGAAGCAGGAACAACCAGCCCTTACATTTATTGTAAACACAAAAATAGCTGTTATTATTTAACTCCGACAAAACTCCTTGTTTATCCGCGAAATTCGGGTGGCCATAAATACTGAAAGTTCCGGCGCATGTTTTATTTACATCGCCGAATCTGTGCCACTAAGTGCACAAGTTTAGCTCGCGCGACACAACTCCATGTCTGAAGAAACAAGAGCTGCGCGCTATAATTAATTCATGGCATGTCTCGGCGCGACACGCGACTGCGACGCGACGCGCCCGCGACAACTCGCTACCTCCGCAAATAAGCTTCGTAATAGAATGCTGTCAGGTTTCTTCTACTTAGTTAAAACTATTATAGCAAGTCTACCCACAAACTCTACGACATATATTATATTTTGACGCGTCTGTCTACATTAACATTTTAAATAGTGTTACAATTGCGCACATCTGTGCCAAAAGATAAACAACTCCTGAATTTAATAACTGAAATCATGACAAGCTTGGTGACGAACGGAGAAACTCGACGCTAATTTATGCGTGAAATAAATACGTACTAAAACAATTTGTGAAAAAATCAGTCTGCAACCTGAACTTGGCTATCACGGTAGACACACTCCTAAGCCGCCTCCACGGTCCCTTTTAATTTATTCAAGTCAGAAATATTTCATTCGCATAACGAGCTCATTGTCTAACTTTATGATTCCATATTTCCCGTATTTATAAAAGTTACCCTCGGCGGAATTAAGAGCGGCGCTGACTGGCTGCGGAGGTGTCGCCTCCTGTTCATTACGCGCCGTGTATTTATATAATTAAAGCGCACAATAAGGCAGCCCCGCCGCCGGACGACTAACTTTTCGTATTAATTAAAAACGAGGCGTAGAAACGCGTCATCACCTCTGGAAAGTCGCGGCTAACCGTCCCGTCGCTATCGCTCCTCACATCTACAAAAGGTCCAGCTAAACTTTAATACGCTTTTAAAGTTCCCGAATATTTCACTGTTTTAGCCACTTAAGACAAATTGCTTCGCCCGTTTCGGGGGTTATTTTTTCTCGCGAACAAACTCGTCCGCGTCCGTAATTTCACCGTTCGTTGCCTCATTTCTGGCGAATTTTGGCGTTTTTCAACGCTTCAGCGCGCGCCGGGGTACGAAGGGTTAGGAGCGGCGCGCACGCCCGACCAGACGCTTTTAAAACTTTGTGTTTGCGCTCCACAGTCGCACGTTCAGCATGCACGTGCTATTCATCTTGCGAATGCTTTCAGTACAAAGCAGCGGTTGCAGATTAGTTTTCTCTTAGATTAATGAGATGAAGTTACGCCTACCGAATACGTTGAAATAAATTTTAATCTTAAAATACAATGTAAAGTTAGTCTTTAAGATTTGCGACAGTGAACTACATTCCGAATACAAAATAGGGGCATTTCATTATAGTTTGCGTTGACTTATCCGTACGGTGCATTAGTCAATAAAGCATGGTTTGCATTGTGTAAGCTTGAGCCGGCTAATGAAGGTAAAGAGCGATACAGTGCCGTGATGCAGGACGCACGTACAGGAGTGCACGGTGATATTTATTTGCACCCATGTAAAGAAAAGCATTTGTAAGTTATATTGGTGTTAAGTAGATGCGTGTAAAAAAGAGTTTAAAGTATGAGGTCTTTGCCTAGCAGTGAAAAAACAGAATAATTTAAAATAGCTGTCAAAGATTCAAATTAATTTTAATATTGTAACTACCCTTTGGATAAGCTATTCAATTTACCTAAATGTTTGGGAAATACGGTTTTACAAATCAATTAGTAATTTTATTACTTTCATTGTTTGCTTGTAAAACATAGCATTAATAATTTAATGAGAACAGCTTTATAGAAAAAAAAAATGGTCAGGACTGTTACCTGAAATAAAAAAATTACGAAAACAAAGTTCGTTATCTGATTGAAGTTGTTCGGCCCGCTTTCTCGCTACATGATATGACAGACTTTGTCGACTTCCAACGGTTCCAACCAGTCAGTAAAATGACGACCATTTTAAACATTGCAGCATCGGAATTTTCATTTCATCTAGATTTCGAAGAAAACTGTTCGAATTGGAAAATTGGCAAAAACAACGTGCATCCTATTTTAGTTTCGACGAAAAACTTGCAAGTGCATAGTTATATCGTGACTCTGAACAACGAGGTATGAAACTGTATGAATTTTGTAAACTTTTGTCATTTTGATATTTTTTATTATGGTTTTGTTTCTCATTCAATAACATATTATTGAAACACATAAGTATTCCATAGCTGATTTCTTATGTAACTTCACTTTTCTATAACCAGAATATCCTTTGTGTTGAGAACAAAGCAAAACTTTGTGTAACCTCAAAATCTCTTTGTAACAAAGACAGTACGATATACCTTAAAACAATTGAAAAACGAAGATATCACTATCGATAACGTATGTTACGGACACAAAAACATGGCGGACTTTCTCGATCCAGTATCCACTCCGTATGACGCAATCAGCGAATATCCTGAATTATCGTAAACTATGGTCACCGATACACATCGCACGTGACTTCTGAAACACGCGTTAACAAACAGATATGAACTTTATTGCTTTGTAATAGAGCTCGTAATGAGCAAACAAGAGATCGGATGTGACACGAATTATTTACGGAGCTTATAAACTGGATAAGGTTTTTGCTGGCGACGTTTTTGTCGTAATACGTTGGTGTGTTTTGTATCATTTCGTATGATATTTTTGACCTGATGAACACATAATAGATGTAGATTTTACTGTTAGATTTGTGAGATTCTTCATCTTGGATTTCACGTACAGGTACTACTAAATAACTTTTTGATTCTTAATAGACATCTACTGTTTTTTTTTTTTTAATTTTTAAGGTGTGAAATATGACTTCTCCTGCCTTAGGATGGAGCAGGAGAGCATGTCAGAGTTTTACTGTCTAAAACTACACATTATTCCTTCTTTACTTTGCCTTCCAAGACCCTGGGGTTCCCTCAACACCCCATGGCCCCAGTAGGCTTCCACCCTGCTGGGCTTCTACAGTTTTGGGAACCCGTGGGACACTATGCGCCATGTACTGTACGTTCAAGTTCAACAGTGATTGGCTAGATAAAATTTGCTTCCAAAAGGGGCTATTTCTTGTCATACATTTACTCCTGTAAGCCGTTTGGTTCTACGTAAATCAACTACACTTGTACACAGCTACATTGTATATCTAGTGCCCATTAAATACGTTACTGTCACGCCACTGCATAGTTATCTAAATGCCTCTGACTCCACGCAGCATCGATCGCGCTCAATACGTGTCACATAAAAACTGATTGGCTTTTACTTTGAATACAACGCAGTGTTTTGTTCTAGTTTTTAGTTGATTGAGTTATGCAGAATAATCCACAGTACGTAAATTGATGAGTTTTTTTTCGTGTTGTTAAAGTAATCAAACTAAATAGGATAGGTTTTTTAGTTCACATGAAAAAGAAAAATTAAGAAACATATTTTAGAACAACGCTTATTTATTATTGTTTGTCATCCTTATCATCATTTCAGTCGAAGGTTTGTTTATGTGTTCGTTGTGGCAACGCTTGGGGGAGGCCTATGTCCAACAGTGGACGTGTCTCGGCTGAAATGATGTTGATGATGTATGTGTGTGTATGTTTTTTTAATCGTTTACACTCAAACGGCTGAACGGGATTGAATGAAATTTAGCGCTTGGTTAGACCACGTTCTGGAATAGCATACAGGACATTTTTATTTTTGTTTCCTTCTAACAGTTCTTGTGGTACCTCTAGTTGTTGCTTGTATAGTTATCTAATAGAATGTTTATAATTCGCGGGTGAGTGTCCTGGATAGCTCTATGTAGTGTTTCCCTAGTTTAGGCTCCAGTACAAACCCTATATTCAACTAAAATTTATATGCATAAAGCTGTAATATTTTCTGGTGGAAAATAAACTTAATCAAGTATTTATTTTATTTATTATTTGTTTATTTTATTCTGGGTGTATGTTCCCTCGAGATCACTTTCTACTTTTACGTCGGCGAAGCTACTCACTTATGAGGTCTTTATAAAGATATCTGAATATGAATACCTAAAAGCCACAAAGATGAACAGGAAAAACCACAGAGTCGAGAAAAGGCAGATGATACTGTGAAAATGAAACCGAAAGCAAACACTTTACGAGGTAATTATGACGTCACACATCGTCGGCTTACACGCAGTTATTATTTCTCCCTCACAGGAAGGCACATTAATCTTATTTATTCAGGATATCGTATTAAGCGGCCCTCCAGCCCTTGTATCGAGTGACGATGGGGCGGAAGTGCGGCTAAGAGCTGCTCTTCCGAGTGAGGGTCACTGGCTCTGGTTGTGGGTTTAGTGGGCTCGGAAACCACCCCTACGGAATGGATAGTTCAAATTTTAGATATAATTAAAACGGGATGATGATTCGTAAATGGTAGGTTCGAAAAAGGTATTTTCTGTCGTTAACACCTATAATTTATACTTACCAACCTAGGTTAATATCTAGGTCGTCAAGTAAGCTCACACCCAGTGATTATGAAATAACATTGTGGACGACCAGTAATGGCGAGCTCACCGTCCGGACCAAGCCCGAGTCGTTGACGGCTCGTATATTACACGTGCGCCTCAAGGAGATGTCAGCAAAACTGTTGGGGCCGAGCGGGGCCGAAGTCTACTGCGGCCATCAGTTGACTTCCAGAACGGAAACCTGGGGTTCTGACACAAGGCAAAGAAAAACATAGGTAAGATTTTAATCAGTAAAAGTCTGCAACGCCCTCCCGCTCCGGCCTGGAGCGAAGAAGTCATTCGATAATTTCCCACCTTAATGAGAAATGTGGTACCTACCTACATAAAGAAAAAACTAAAAAGGAAAACACATACAATCCTTTACCTGCGCTGCAATTAGTATCATCATAAAAACTATTTACTTCTCATACATATGTACGTATCTCTATTGAACGAGCAATGTTTTGTTCGCGGATGGCCGAGCAAATTGGCTTCGGTGAAGCGCTGCGTTGCTATGGCGACTGTGACGTCACTAATCCGCGAATCACACGCCGCACCAAACGCTCTTGTCACTCGTTAAAAGTTTAACAGCTTTTAAAAGAGTTTCTATTTGTTTTGTGAAAAACTAGTTTTCAAAAAAATGGCTAAGGAAATTCTTGTTAAACTTCAAACATTCAAAGTATGTAAAGCCTGTAGAAAGCCTACCTATGTCTAGTTATTTAGGTAGACAATTAAATTCAAATCAAAATATAAGTTATGCAAACCAGTCTAAAATCCAATTAGCTCCGTCTGGTAGTTTAACAATAAAAAACCCTTAAAATAAAGTCAAAAGTGATTGGTTTATCAAATTGTATGTTTTACCATAATTATAGTATCATTACTATCAATATATATTTTAATCGTCTCATGATTTTAGGTGAAATAAACGTTCTATCAAATAACATTATATGAAATAAGTTTTAGAACATTTAAATGTTATATGTAAAGAAATTGTATCAACAGTTTGTATATCTGACTTTTATTACATCTTGTGAACGTTATTGAAATGAAAATATACCAAATAAGTTTATATTATATGAGACGCACCCCTAAAAAATAACTCCAAACGATAAGTAGAAGACACTATTTCACCTTACTGTACCCCTAGCCAAGTTGCTAATTTGTAATAGCTTCAAATGTACGGGAATGACGTCGTCTTAACGCTCAGTCACGTGGTCAGAACAAAAGAATTGGCGGCAAGGTCAACTCGAAGCGTTCGACGCAAGCGAAACGGTTGTAATTTGGCTAGGGGGGCAGATTTATTAATGGGCGTTCATGATGGATTTCCCACTCCTACCACAAAAAAAAAACCTAACCTAACCTATCCTAACCCAGTAACCGATAATACGTCGCCACAAAAACATCGCCTTAAAATCAATTTAAAATTATTGGCTACATTCATCCAATTATGACTTTTTATATTTATGGCTTATGATTATTAGACGAATAAATATTATGCCTTTAAAATTTATGCAGCTCCAATTTAAGCCAAAACATATTAGACTAAATGATAGTTATGCTAACCTATGCATTATGCCAAAGTATTATTATGCAACAGTATTATTATACTAAAAAAGTTATGCGAAAACGTTATGCCAAACAATATTATGCTTAAAAATTTTATGCCAACAAGAATATTACCGAAACCTAGCACCCTGTAATGTAGCCCTACCATATATGAACCCTTAATATAGTGGGATACGTTGAGGGCAGCCCGTCCGAGTAGTATAAAAAAATTGATCCTCGGAACAACTCGAGCGCGTCAGATCAAGATAAGGTACATGTAGAAAAGTGTATATTTCAATAATCTGACCATTTTTGTGCCTAAGCAAATGGGCGAGTCATAAAGTTAGGTTGTAAGGTTCCAGTTATTATTTTGTTGATTAGTGCAAATTTTTTGCCACAGTTTACTAAGATAATTTTTTTAGGAACGTTGAAAAGTTTTACACTCATCGATGGTTTTAGCTAGGTACATCAACCCATGAAAACCGTTAACTATCTTCAAAAAAAAAAAAACAATAACGCCCGAGTATTTCTTTATTTTAGTTTTGAAAATTCTTACACGCTCTCTCACCACTTTTTTTCGTTTTAGAATCTAATTTTCACAATCCAATAGGCCTCCATGACGCTTTAGCATACCAGCCTCCCCTACTAGAACTGAAATCACTGTCATCTGTGACAATGCTTCCATATCTGCTCATAATATTGCCTCTCAGTGACTATGCTCAACTTCCTAAGACTATATAACTGTAACAATCAAATAAATCACCACTTTGTCGTCCTCAGGTACTTGGATTGCCAACTTCGTTAGTTCCGCGCCTCGAACGTCTCTCATAACAGTATTATCGGCTTTAAATTAAACAGTTCCCCAAGTAGATAATTGTGAACCTCCTGCCAATAGAACTGCTCTAACGTCATTAGCTATAGAGCGGCAGTTGTAACAGGAACTCAACCAACGTACTACTGGGTGTAACGTATATAATATTGCACCGTTCAATGTGGGCATGAACCTTCAATAAGAATTTTATCTTTGAAAATATATTTAGTAATTTTCAATACATCTTTAACGTATTTGTCAGTGGCTGCTACATAGCCTAACATTATCCTCTCATTAATAATAATCACTTCATCAACATGATCGAACTCCTCCATATGTTAACAACTTAATTACTATGGCTATGACATTACTCATTTATAATTCAAAATCTTTTGAATTTACTAATTAAGAAGCAAGCTCTTTCTCAAACTATTTTCTGGTGTCACAGAGGCAGGTTTAATCTCTATTTTTCACTCAAATGCCGGTCTTAGCCAGGCGGTAGGCTAGCTAATTTAAAATATTCACGTTCAGTACCAAGTTTAATTGGAAAACGCGAGACTTAGCTCGCAATTAACGCAGATCGAGAAACTCTTAGGTGTGTACACGTCTTAGTGGTGTTAGCGAAGAGGTGCCACCGCTATCTTACCATCAGTGGTGGCGAGATTTATTACATAAATATGCATTCACGTGTGAAATACACTATTATTGTCATTGACACCAACTATTTGAAACAAATTTCAGATTTAATTCCATCACTAATAACCACGGTTAAATTCGTAAAATTAAAATCAATGCTTGATATTATCGAAAATGATTGATTACAGGAATTACTCAGTGTTACAATAGCTTTATCCCGTGATAAGTTAAACCTATTAAAAACATAATTTACCATTATAGTTTGCCTACTGTTCGCATTACCATGACAAATCACACTTCCAAAACAGAATTCAATCCGGTCATCAATAGGACGACGACGAAGAACATTGTTCGTTGCGTCAAATACTAGTGCTAAATTAATAATATATTCAGTAATGTTTCAATAAGCGTGTTCTGTATTGAATTAGGTTTGCGTGAGTTATGTCGTGTTGTTCGGGTATCGCATTGTTCATTATTCAGTGTTCATTACTCACGGGTGCGCATTCATTGCGGCTCGAGTGGCTGGGCGGATCACCCACTCTAATGTAATCAGTAATGTAACTCCTCCCAGCCATTCAGCCGAGTTTGTTGTTTAGATTTTATTAGTGTAGTGGTACAAATTATTTGTTGCTACGTAAGTTTTTATACTTGTCAAATTTGGTAGGAATAGGTACAACATTGCTTAGGAAAATTGTTGAATCATGCGATAGAAATATTAGGCAAATGGTTCAAAAAATATCTTTGTCTTATATTTGGTACTAATCGTTAAGTCTAAGATAATAGTGAAATTTTGAAGCCTCTTCATATTCTATTCATTATTCATCAACTTAATACGTTGGTCCGACTAGATCCGCACCGCTCTTGACTCTACGATGTACAATGCCCTTCACACCGCCAGAGACAGAAACAGATGGAGGAATATCATAAAGGTTAAAGTGATGAAGCAGGGAGGTCACGACCCTCAGCATTGAGGAATACGACGCAAGGAGGAGGAGGATTCATCAACTTGTGATAATTTTTACCCGACTACGGCAAAGCCAAAGGAGGGTTATGATTTTGACAGGCTATGTATGTATGTTATTCAGCGGTCCAGCTACTTCTGGGATAGCTTGCAAGGGTTGGCTCGGAAATCTCTCAATCAATAGATGTTTGTAATACTGATGCCATCGGTCATTGATCTTATTATCATCAGTTAATAGTTGTCCGTGGTTGCCTTTGATATATTTGGTAATTTTAATATCTAAACTGCGCTTGTGACGTTGTTTCGCCAGCTTAAATGTTTCCCTATCGTTTGTAGTACTAGCGGACAAAAAGTAATGTGTTAAAAATAAAAATGGAGATAAATACGCCGTGTTTGGTATCATTTGATAGGGCTTCACTTGTACATTTTCAAAATATTACTTAAATTTAAAGTGACGCCCTCTAGCGGACAAAAATTGTGTTTAAGAAATAAATGTTAAGATAAAGACGCCGTGTTTGATATCATTTGAAAGGGCTTCACTGGTACTTAACAAAAATTTAATGTGGTGCCCTCTAGTAGAAAAAAAAGTTTTGTGTTACAAAAAAATTAGATAAATACGTCGTGTTTGGTATCATTTGAAAGGGCTTTAATCTACGCAGCTGTTTCACTTCTTCACAGGAGTTTTATGTTAATTACCTAGTTCTTAATTTAACAATTTAGCTTTTACAAGTAAATAGTATAGAAGCACGGTGATTTGAAATAGTTTGTGTTGAAATAAACAAGGTAACTGGAAAATTAAGAACAGAACAAAAAGAAAAGCCGTAGTAGACGTTATTAAAGTGTTTCCTTTGGTACCTATAACGTGTTACTACGGCTTTTCTTTTTGTTCTGTTCTTGTTTTTCCAATTATCTTGTTTATTTCAACATCCTGAATATCTTCTTTCATACATTTTTCGGCCTCGTTTTTTGTCGTTGTCGGGTTTTAGTTTTTTACCTTTTTTGTTCTACTCAGGACCAAGTTGAAAGGTAAATAAACAGAACTCGCCGCTGAATATGTACCCATATTGAAATAGGCTTCATTCTGCAAGGTAGTGGTCATTCACGGAAATCTCTTCATAGCTTCATCATGGTTCAGGTGTTTTCCAGCTATATCCGTGAATGACTGCTTGTAACATTGCAACACAATTCACACCTACATTCTCTGAAACCCTGCACGAGTGCATAGTTCTGTTAGTTAGGTTACTAAACTACTTAGAAATTCCTTATAGATAACTCAATACCAGTTTCTAACACTAAAACTACCGAGTAGTTGAGCGAACATTATATTAAAGAGGCGGTCAATTAGGCTGTAAAGATAGTTTTCGTAACTTGATTCAGAATTTCTCAAGATTTATTATTGTATGTCACAGGTGGTTTAGATCTTAAAATTGCATTAGAGTCACTGCAACATTCTCATAAGGTGTACAATACTGTAGTCATTTATAATTTGAAGTAAATTATAATCATTTATTATTAAAAAAGTAAGAATTATTATAAAATTATTACTCATGTCAGTATTCATTATTAGTCATAAAATTAGTCCACATTGTCAAAATTCAAATTTCATAGTCACACAAATGATATTCGTAGTTTACATTATTATTTTGTTTGTCTATATGTTTATCATTTAAGAAGTCATTGATCGAGTAGTATGCTTTACTTATTAAAAGTTCTTTAAGTTTTATTTAAAAAATATTTAAGATTACAATGTTTTTTTTATAGAATATAATCGGTAGTTTATTGTATATTTTTATTCCTATTCCAAAAATACTCGATTTAAATTTAACTGTCCTAAATTTAAAATAACACTCAATTCATTTTTATGCCGGGCACTTCTTAATGTTTCATAATTACTTATATCGCATTTTATCATTACTGCTGCCTCATCAATAATATAGTGAAGGAAAAGTTAAAATATTTAGTTTGGTAAACACTTCTCAACATGAATCGGTCGATTAAGTCTACAAATACTTCTTACACATTTTTTCTGGGCGTTAAATGCATATTCCCTGTTTGTAGAATTACCCCAAATATTGAATATGAGATAATTACTTTCTTTTCCGGTTAAGAAGGTTGATTAGATTTTTGTTAATTGTCCATCTAATACAATGTTCGCTGTCAATATCCCGTCCACTCTCGTCACGCACCGCTTACCTACCCACCTCGCCTTTTTGTTCAAAATAATGAGCCTCGCTAATTGCTAGTGACGTGCGATTTGATATCTGCCTACCCTCGGCTGAATTAAGCTGAAGTAACTGACGTACTAAGCTGCTTTTTAATTTAGCGTTTTAATTGTAGGGCTCTACGTAATTTCAGTACTTACGTAAATGAATGTTAGGTAACGGTTGTTTTAATTGTGGACACTTATGAGAATTTTTGATAGAATTATGTTTGTATTCATAACGACTGCCTGGTTTCTCTATTTATGAATTATTCGATCAATATGTATATTTAGAGCCTTTTATTTTTTTCTTCTACGAGGCACTTTATGTCTAACATAACAAACTTACGAGGTTTCTTGTTCTAGATTCTGCAAAATCCCGATTCCAATACAAGAGCTTCCCTACCATTATTAGAATACCTCACAGAATCTTTGTCACTGAACGGCTTCCCTAACATATTATCTAGCCCCAACTAGTAGAACTTACACAATAACTATTGGTTTAATTGGTTTCATACACCGGGAAGCATGTATGCCTTAGTCGAACTCCAGCACGCTACAATAATCCCAGCCATTGTCCCGAGCACAAAGCTTCGCTCCTCAGGTATTAAACTGTTCGGACTTAAATTGAAAATTTTCGTCGTATCGGGAATAATAGTCGCCATTGAAACAGTGGGACTGTGGGACACATTATTGAGTTTTGCGCGTTTCTGTACAAAGATTGTGAGCGTGCTCGTTAACGAGTTTAACACTTAAACCTAACTACTCGTGGACCATACAGAAGCTGAGTTAATAAAAGATACTGTTTAATCAACTCCAAATTTATCTTTTGTTTTTATATACCTAATTTTTTTCAGTTTTTTTTTATAACTACAGCAATTAGAAACCTTCGTCTGTTGTCAGTTGATATTTCTCAACAAGTCTTATAACCTGAAGAGCCTTAAATCTAAAGAATTTTCATCAAAAAGGCAACACAATACTTTCTTTAAACATTCCCAACAATACAATTTGCGGTGTTCAACTAATCCGTGTAGGATTACCGTTATTGTGAGCTGTCTGACCGGAAGTGACGGAAACAAGCGTCGACGGCAGATAATGGCGGCGCCTCTACGCCGGAAGCGCTACACATCTGACCAGCGTTTGTGAGGATGTCGCGACTTTGTCTCTGGTGACAACGCTAAGAGAACCGGTTAATTAGACTAAAACGTGTTTTCTTTATCTTTATTTCAAGCTGGTGGCGCACCATACGCGATTGACGCATCGGAGTTGTTTTAGATCCTCAAAGAAGAAGATATCTGATAGATACTTCAAAGACTCTAACAGATGGGACAAGGTTTAAACAGGAGCATTGCATAAACAATGAAAAATACTGGAGAGTTTTCAATCTTCAAATAAAAACTATTTTAAGAGTATAATTACTAAAAGCGCTCCTCACATGTCTGAAATTTTTTTCGATGTAATACTAGATATTGTTGCTGCTTCTCTGCAATTCTTCAAGAAGCCAGTAAGGACGGTTTGCTAATTTTAGTTTCTGTCTAGCCTTAATAAATTCAAATTAATCATTTGTAAAGCGAAAACTTTTTTTTGCCAGAAGGCTTTTTATAGTGTAAAAGAGTCTCTTGACAAAACAGCTTAGAATTGACCTGCTCCAATACTCACTTTATTTTTTGTAATTTAATTTTTTATTTTCAAAATTATGTACCTGTTACATTTTTATTTATATTCCTATATATATTTTATACAATTTGCGTTATTTACATTTTTTGTAAATTTTATTATGGTGAATATGGGAACTAGTCGATTACTTTTTGCTTTTCTATAATTTTTTTTTTTTTATCTGTTATAAACTAGTACTTGACATTTTAACATAATGTCTGGTAGTTTTGAGTACCTACTTTTGCTGCCTACCCAAATGTCCTCTCTTTGGTATTGTTTTTCAAGTAATTGAGCTTCTTAAAGTTAGTAGGCTTGAGTTGAGCTACAAAAATACTGACAAATGCACTGACTGGACAGGTCCACTTAGAACTGTGTAGTTTTTTCTTCAAAAGACTTTAAAAGAGACTTTGACCCTTGAGTTGGTTTCAGTGTTTCTTCTCAAGGAAGTCAGCTAGGAGACACCGGCTTCATCTACTCTAAATTGACATAAAAATTGACGAGTGTTTTTAAAAATCTATTTGCAAAATAAATAAATAATTTACCATTAATTTTATTCTTTGTGAATTGTGACCCCGCCTCGCTGTTAGGCGATAACATAGGGTTTTGATACGTAATCGCTCACAAAGGCCTCGTTCGAAGCCTTAAAATCACCCAAAAGGTATGATCGGACCTTCCTAGCGTGATCGAATCAGAAACGAAAATACTTATAGGTGAACTAAGGTTAAGAATCAACAAACTTAAATGGCTAAAGGCTGGGCATATTGCTAGCAGTATAGAGGGTCAATGATGCCGAAAGGTTCTGGAGTGGTGATCGCGTACACCGGAAGACAGCGCGTTGGAAGGCCTCACAAAAGGTGACCTGTAACCTGGTGAAGGTCGCGGGAAAATGATGGATGCGATGACCACCAGTGAACGTCTTTTGGCTGAAATGATATTAAAGAGTTTTTTTTTTGTACCTGTATTAAAGTGTATTCCATATATCTAGATCAAACAATCATGAAGTGCTAATAAGCTAAATCAAAAGTTCATGTTCTTCTGATCAAAGTTTTAATTTATGATTTTAACGAGGTACTTAATAATTTAATTATTAAGAGGTTCATTATTAGCTGCAGGTTTTATTTATCGCTCACAATTTAACATTTTAATTGGATACCGCCTGTGTAGATAATATTCGTGGATTACTTTTGAACAAAGAATTCCAAATACAGTATTATACAAGTTAATAAATCTAAAGCTTTTCAAATCTTAATTGGTATTAAAATTGGCATCAGAATAACCCTTTTAAATATACTGAACATTTTATGAACTAGGTACTTCAGATTAAGCCGGTACTTCAGAGGAATTCAATCCCATATTGCTATAGATGTGTGCGTAGATCCGTTTGCTTTCTCATGCAGCCACTACGAATATTTGTTAAAAGCATCTAAACATGTAGCAGTCTGTGCAATTCTTGCACTTGAACATATTAGTTATTATAAAATTTCCATAATAACGATGGCTATGGGTCAGCTTTATTCAGATAACCTACTTATCCGGCAGGATCCTGCGTAATGTTGTGTCCGCTAGGCAAGGGTTAGGAATTCCAACGTAATGTCATGTCCGCTAGCAAGGTTTAGCCTCACCGATGAAATATCGCGCACAATCTCGCCTGAAACCCTGAAACCGGAGTAATTTAAACAAGAATGATTTATGTAAGTAGGCGGGCATGATAACGTGTTTCACTAAACTCTATGTTTATATTTTAGATTGCGTTTGTAGCTTCCAAGAACGTAGATTTTGAAGTGATAGTACTGAAATTATTACTAGTAGTGTATCTTTGCCAGTTTTTGTTGATAAATAACTGCAGCAAAATTTTATAATATACAAAGGGTTATTTATTTAGTGTGTTTTGATACCACCCCTTAATGATTAACCTTATTTTGATGCATTGATAAACAACTACAACAGGGACAATCTAAAGGAATCGAACCGGAGGATTCACAAGGTAAGGGTCATTATTACATGATAAAAGTTCCATCATCATCGACATCATCTTCGCAACACGTTTTCTTCTTCCATTCTGTCACCTGTTACGCTATCACTAACTCCAAAGTAAGAAGAAAGTAAGGTACTATTTTATACACCTTTACTGCTTGATATCTGCCCAAGTAACCACAACCCAAACTCCATAGTCGCTGGTCGTTCTTACTTGTACAGGGGACATGCACAGAAAAACTTTCAGGTTTTATAAAATAACGTAGTTCTGGCCGTCGTGGGCTCTAGGGCCATTATAACAAAGATTATTAATGATACGTGTGTGTCAACGTATAATAGTATTACATGAATAAATTAATATCTTGCTATAATTATTATTTATACATTTATTTATCTAATCTGATCAAAAACATAGTTCATATATATATACTCGTATATTAAAGCGAAATACCACTCACAGGTAAATTACAAAATCTTGGAAACTATAACACCTACTTTGGCAGGTAGGTTCCTTATAGGGTGTAGACGTCCGTTAAGAACGGATTTTCCGAAATTCCCCCATATGAAACGGGGGCCAAAGTTTGTATGGAGAAACCGAGTATCACGCGGGCGAAGCTGCTGGCAGAAGCCGGTTATCGTATAATGGCGTGGCACGAAATTTCTTTTTTATTTATTAATCTTTTTGGCTTGGATACTTAGTCCTTTAAGCATTGTCTTCGTGCTAATAGTTAATTTGTTTGCCATTAGAATATAGATTGAGATATCTATATATTCTGTCTTTGGCAGCAAATGTATCAAGTTAACGTTCTCAGCAAACTTTGCTAAAGTAGTCAACACTACAATAAAATTCTCAGCTCCATTTTACCGAGAGCACGCCTGTTTCTATGGTTTCACATAATTATTGTCTAGTTGCGCAGACTCTTGAGATATAAAAGTTTACTAATACAATATAAACTAGGAATCAATTTGCGAACAATTAAAACAGAACTGAACTTAACTCTAAAAAATCCGCCAAAACAACTCTACCAATTTACATAAAATGTGCCACCACCTGATAATGTAAAAACGAAGCTATTCCTTAACTGTTTTGATTCTAGAAAGGATAGGTATAATACATACACAGTTGTTTGCTGTAAAAAAATAATCAATAACAAAAAGATCAAATTTTCTTGTAACCTATGATTTAGAAATATTATGGTACAGCTGTGCTTTTGTAGAAAATAATTAATTTTACGCATTATTTTGTATGGAAGGTGATTCATATTTTGGTCGAGATAGAGATAAAATTGGTCTGTAAGGTACTTTTGGTTTCATAATTATAACTTTATAATATGACATCAGATAAAGTATATATAAACACACGGCTGCTGTAGCATAATTCTAATTTCCATAAATAAACAGTTTGCTGGAGATTATGCAGATGATAGTCAGCATCTAATACAAGCTAATGAACTATGTATTTAGGTATTATATCATATTACCAATTTTCAGAAGCAGAATAAATACACTGCCCTAAACCTATTAATCAAACTTCACAGACTTCAGACTAAAGCTTGCTGCTCATTTTGTAGCTAAAATTCCAATAATATAGTTCAATAGAAACATGGAATTTTAATAAATTACCGAAAATTATATTCAAGTGGGAATTCTCGTCCCGTCATATTTCTTGTTGCCAAGAAATAATTCTAAAAGCAAACGAAGCTCAATCAAGTCAAACGGCGGAAATCAAGAAATTAGAGTGTCAAAGGTCATCAAAGGGAAGTAAGCCCACACAAATCTGAAGGCGGTAATAATTCGTAATGAACATTCCGAACGCGTGCCTCGGAATATGAACAACGAATTACTATCAAAATTCCTTCGGTGCCATCGCGGAACTTCCACTTTATTAGCGACTAATAAAACTTTACGACTGCCTCATTTTCACTAGGGCTCCCATCTTGATTCCAATTTATAGAAAATCAATTTTTCAATATCTGATATTTTTGATCACATTCATACGCATGTCGATGTGGATGTTTTACATGTAAATATTTGCATGCAGTTTTGTGTAGACATCTTTTTTATCGATCAAACGTTGAGATCGTTGCTTGTAAATGAATTTTATTGCGGAAAAACATTGAAAAATAAATAAAAAGTATGAGTATCTATTTTAAAACCATTTATTTTACGTAGAAAAGCACTTCTCTTATTTCTTTGTATTCTATTTGGCTTTAAATTCGTCTGAACAAACTGGATGACTTATCAAAGTTTCCCGGCTGAAGAGCGCTTCCACGATGGGCTGCTCGTGAAGGGAGAGTTCAACTTACAAGTGGACCCTGGATCACTCGAGACTCTTCAGAATGCTTGGAAATTACTGAATTTGATCCTGTTTGAACTAGTTACTCACTGTTTCTTAGATTTTAAGTGCTTCAGTCAGTAACTTGCAAATGAAAGGAACTTAATCAAATCTAGCTCGGAGCGGTTCGAGTAACGAAGTTGTGTATATTTAAAGAGTTTTTCTAATAACTCTATCGAGTTTTGGTACTTAATATTTACCTGGCCGCACTTTTTTGAACACACGAATTTGTTTCTTAGCTATTATTTTTGGAAAACTGTTTAATAATGAGTAGTTATACTTTAACAAACCTATGTCTGTATTACTGCAAGATTCGTATCACCTAAGTTATCTGGCATCGCTAAAGTGTAATCGGTTCTTTCTATTTACTGGCTCACATTTACCATTATCATTAGAGTTGAATATAAATCTCTGTTGTAATTCAGCCCCATAAGAAACGGCGTTAACGATCCGCCTCCCGCGATCCTACAGATTGCCATGGGCGATAACATGAGCCCCATTGTACAGCGTGTTATTTTACTAAGAGGTCACACAGAAATGGGCCACTCCATAAATTAGTTCCGATCTTGGCTTATGAAGCTCAAAATTTATCCGGAAAGTTATAGCTGCAAGATTGGTTCGTCCAAATTTCAAGCGATGGAGAAGACACTTTTGCGGATTAATCTGATCATTAATTTGGGAGCACTAAGCCCCCTCAGATATTCGATTATATGTTACTCGGATTACCGGATCATTTCGGTGGATTCCGTTCTTTGTGTTGCGATGGCTATCGTGTTATTGAGTTGGCTCGTGTTCAACTTAACTGCGATATCTAGTGGATCGTAATTTTTAAATTTATAAAATATATATTTTATTTATTTTGTGGATGTGTCCAAATAGCTAATATTGTCTTGTCAACCGGTTGTCTGTTTATTTTGAAAATATTTTCTGTATCCTGTTATTTTTGTTTTGTTTTATACTTACTTACACCTATATATAATAATATAATACATTTATCCAGGTTACCATATTCATATTAGTTAGTTTTAATGAAAATAAAAATCTCTTTTGGATTATTTGATAATGTTTATTGAAAGATATATGATAGGAATCGTTACACCCACACTTGCTACACATTTGGTCCTATAGTTAAGACTGTTCAAAGTATTGCGGATAGCTCCCAGTATGCAAATATGCAATAAACTTTAAAACTTAGAGCAAAGTGATACATTTTACAACCCTCCAAACATTGCACATAAAACTATAAAAACTGGAGTCTTCTGCACCCAAGCGGCTAGTTTGATAAAACGGCCAACAAAAGCCAGACAAAGTAGAAGACAAGTGTGTGATATATATATTTATGGGCAGTGGGCAATGTGGGCACTGTGCGCATTGTGTGGTGACCGGCGGCTTTGTCTCGGTTTAGCGGCTCGTTAATCATCGTGACGCAGTGGTCGCGCTGCCGATAAGGCGACTCACTGATGGGGACTCCGACCACAGCCACCCAAGAATTATGGACGAAAATATTTTTATAGCCGTATGAGCTGTGATAAGAAATGATATAGAGCAAATCCGCTTTTCCCTTATCAACTTCCAAATCGATTTAGTGAATGGAGCTTGCGTGCGATAGAAGCCCTTCCCTTAAGCTTTCCAACTCCATAACGGATATAGATAATATGTGAGCGAACGACATTAGTAGGCCAGTTCGAAACTTATATAAATATTTCAGAACAAAATTGATCATTTAACTAGCATCCAATATTCCATAGTAGGTCTTCTTTAAAGAGAAAACAGTGAACGAATTTATAAAGAACCTGAAACGTAACTAATGAAAAATGTTATAAAGATCGCTAACTGTAACATTTTTGGCTGTAAACGAAAACTAATGATATAAAACTACAGCTTCATCTGATGGATAACTCTGTAATAATTCCCGGTTGGATCCTTCAAAGTCCTAATATTGTCTTTTGATAAATAAACTAAGGCGTGCTCGCAGCTGAGACTCAATTATTATTTCATTACAAACTGCCGTTATTACGTTCTACAGCGCCTCGAGATATCGCGAGGAAATGAATTGTATCGTCGGTATGGCTCTACTATAGCTACTCCAGAAGTATCACACCAGCAGTATCGTCTGTTGTTCGTTTGTTTTCAGAGCCATCAAACAACAATTCTGAAAGACGGTTATTTCGGAATAGAGAGACGAGTGATTCAAATGCGTGTTTTTTGAAAACTAATCTATTAACGATGAAGAAACTGTAATTAATATTGAGATAAAATAGATATCCATTGAAGTAAAGGGCTTTGCATGAAAGTGTCCCCACCCACCAACAGACTTGAGACAGGTGTCATTCGAAGCGTCTAGTTAAATGGAGTATTTTTTATTAAGGCGACACATCTCTAAAGTAGTCTAAAACGGTTAGGTTAAAATATACTTAATGTATAATACAACCTAAACCCCAAACTTTTGAGGTATGTCGCTATAATAAAAGGAACTCTATGTAACTAGATGCTTCAAATAACACCGGTTTCAAATCTGTTGGTACCCCCCACCAACAGATTTGAAATAGGTGTCATTTGAGGACAGTTTTACGCAACGCCCTTTATGAAATATTTATTTATTTATTTATTTAAACTTCATGTACAGTAGTGGTACATAGGCGGACTTAATGCAACAAGGCATTCTCTCCCAGTCAACCTTTGGGTTAAAAAGAGATCACTGTGGTAGGTTTGCACAATAAACAAATAACAAAAAATTAAAACGGAAAAAAGTTATTTATATAAAAATATTTTTGCAGAATCGTACAGAACTCTCAAAGCCGTATTCAAAAATATATGACACTACTATATTATGAGTATATTTAAGGTCCAAAACACTTCGGCTAGGTTAGATTAGGTCAAAATATAATGCTTTATAAAACTTAAACCCCATACTTTAGAGATGTGTCGCCATAATAAAAAAAATACTCCATTTAACTAGAAGCTTCGAATGACACCTGTCTTATGTCTGTTGGAGGGTGGGGACGGTGCCCAGACAAAATCCGGCATCCTCCTTTAGCTCAATTTTCAAAATGTAAATACATTTCCACATATTATCATGGTAGTTTTGCGAAAAACTCATTATTTCTGGTTTTCATCATAATTATTATCAATGATAAAGGTCAAGAGTTTGGATTCTGCTTTAAAAGTATTGGTATTTAAACAAGATTATTTTTTGATTGTTTAGAAAGGTCTAATCAGCCGTAATGACGGCGTTTTTCTTGTTTATGACAAGCTATTTACCTTTTGCCGTCAAAAAAATGTAAGTACATAATAATGGATGTACTCTAAAAATACTTCACATTTTATAACATGTTTATTAAAGACTGAAATTGCTTTACTATCTACTTCTCATTTTTCCTTTGTCACTTTAACGTGATATATAGCTCTTTACATATCGTTTCATCTTTTTGCTTCTATTCTACGTTACATGGAGTCGCTGCAACAAATTTCTTTCCGTCTTGTCAATTGTCACGCTATCACTAACTTCTTTTTTATTCAAATGTTCTTCACACAATCCATCCAATTTTTCTCCATACGTCTTTTAATGCGTTTCATCCCTTTTTGTCTTAACAAGCGATTACCTTTCAATTTTTCAGTCACTAGCGTCACTTTCAAACCTGCTCAAATTAATATACTCATTTTTCACTATATCCGTTTTCGTCGCTATATATACTATTTTTTTGTAGATTACTCTTTGTTGTTTCTTTATACAAACTATTTAGAATACCTATGGAAAAAGAAATCATACTTCTTCATCATATTTTTGTTTTTATATTTCCAAGAACGACGAAGTTATAATGCTTCCAATCTGGTAATTAGTACGAGAATTCTAACATGGACTCTGACTACAAAGTCTATCACGCCCATAAAACCGCTATAGAAAGGATTATTTTTGCAAGAGAGACACGGATTTATTTGTAAAAATAATATACATAATCTCGTTTGCTCTTTAATCAATTTTGAATTGGTTTTCACAGTTAGTATTCTGTTACTGCATATTTGAGTATAAACTGACTAGATAATGAATATTTTTTCATGCATATTCTCTATTGACCCGTAGTCATCATCATAATCATTTCAGCCGATACACGTCCACTGTTGGACATAGGCCTCCCCCAAGCGTCGCCACATCGAATGTTCCTGTGCGTCCCGCATCCATCGATTTCCCGCTACCTTCACCAGGTCATCGGTCCACCTTGTTGTTGGAGGCCTTCCAACGCTGCGACCCGTAGTAGTTGTTGTCAAAGTGTAACAGTTAAAGAATTTCTTTGTACTTGCTCATAAAGGGGCCTTGGCGCACTTCTTCCCCTATAGTCAATATTGAAAGCACATAAGTAAACATTAGTGTGATGCATACTCATACAGCCTTGTAGAGACTAGAGACGTAGGAATAAAAGGAATCGAAACAAGGTCAAGCAAGCATTGTCTCACACTCTCGGTTGTCCGGACTTTACGCAAGTTCCAAGAGGTTTCGAAACTGAATACAATTTGAAAGCATGTCCATGACAGAAGAAAATACATTTTGTTTGTATTCCAAGAATATAAAGTACACAAAAGCTTTATGTTATTGCAAATATACAGCATAATGTCGATAGGTTTTCAATTCAGGCGCAGGTGAATTATGTAGGCAATAATAATAATTTGGCATGCCTATGTATTCAATATAGATTCGAATTTGCTTATTGATTAGGTAATATAATATTCAATTTATATTGTATTGAAGCTAAGGTTTAACTTGATATTCAGAATTATAATATCTACACTTTAAAAGTTGAATAGCATTAATAATAATGTTCTAAAGTTTCTTTAAGCAAGGGCGTATCAAAAGAAACCATTGAAAAAACAATTAATATTCATTTTGGTATAAAATTACAATAGTTTTTGATATAGACAGTCAGATATTTTTTCATAATAAACCTAAGTTTCACCTAACTTGATATAATCCGAGCACAAAACATTCTGTTTTCTTGAGAAAAACAATGTTGTTTACTAATCACATTTCTTGAAGTACACAACGAGCAGGTAACTTGTACTTCTCGTTCCATCCACGTCGAAACGAACACGAAGTCCAAACATTTGAAGGAAATGGAAATGTTATTGTTTTAAGCGATTGTTGGATGCAGCCCGCTCAGGTCCCGCGTGCGCCCCGCGCCCGGGCTCCCGCGGGACCTGGTAATTCAATGAGTCCTCCTCGGCCCGTGATCCCAACACGACTTGGATTTTAGATAGAAACTACGTTTAAGACATTGTGTTTACTCTAGATTCTTTTTATTTGAAGCTTTATGTTTATGGCGATAATAACGTTATCTGTATTTGATATCGTAAACAGCTAGTTTAACTATGTTTACAGATTTACTACACTTTAAATAAAATATCTGGCATAACTGTTTTCATTTATTCAAATATGTTTGCCTGCAATATTATGTTTTTTGATTTAGCAAACAAGAGAGATTAATGTGATTTAGTTTTCGAGAGGATTTAATAGTTTAATATTGTTATCTATAATACAAATCTGTATCGATTTGACATTGCCTTTGACCTTATGCCGCTGGTCATCTTCTACCCTGGAGCGTCAGGCAGCACGTTAACACCACATCGTTCAGCAAATAATCGTGAACAGTGATTAGCGCGCGGCAGCACTAACATGTAATTACGATAATTACGTTACCGACTGATTAATAAACCAATGATTGCGTGCGCACACTGTTTGTTGTTTTTCGAGCTCGAGCCGACACATACAATCCGCGTTAATCACGGCCCGACGACGTTGAAATCCGATGTTTTGATATCAAAACCAATAGTATTGCGTAAATAAATGGGATATTGATAGATACCACTACAAATCAGTAAATTAATCCATCGTTAATGCATTTATCGTATAAAGAAGTGTTGAGGCCGTGACAAGATTATGACCGAGGCCCAGCTTTGACCGATGAACTTCATGACAACAGAGTGAGCTCATGTCACCTTGAAAAATAATCAGAGCACAAACCAAGTCCATCAATTACGAGACCCAAGTCAGTTGCGACTGGCCTTTACCATAAAAACAAACACGCTTTGAGTCGGTGACATTTCACTCACCTTGTCGCAATCACTGACGTTTGTTACATCAAAGGAGAAAAAGAAAAAAGCTTAAACGATAACGTGTACGAGTATGTAACACATAGAACATGGCGGCGGGGCTGTCACCCCTTCCGCACTGTGGTCGCACTCGGGCGCACATAACTCATATTTCCAAGCGACGGGAGCTATTGTGGCGCTTGTACTTTTTTCGGCATTCGGCTTCACAACATGATTGTTTAAAATCACAGAGCGTGTGCTCCCTGATAAGATTTATGTACTGCTTCTGACACTTAATTTTGTTCCCGTTCGCTACTTGACGTCGCGACGAGGATTATGATTTTTTTTCACTTTTCTATTTTCATGTTCAATGTTTAGTGGCTCGAGATGTATTTTGAGATGGTAATTTTGTTCGGCTTTTTCGATGTATATAAAGCTGGATTAAAAGGAGCTAAGCGGATTAGGCATACATCTTTACTGGCAGTAGCTAATGTGTTCTAAACCAATGACTGATATTTACTAAAGCCGACATCCTTGTTAATAATCTCGCAGATACAAAATATTGTCTTCGTTTAATGCGTGTAATTGTCTTACTGGGAAAATATAATTATGTTCCTTGTGAATGATGAACATTTTTCATCAAACGAATTCTGCTCATATTAAATTCATCGCTCATTACATAATAAAGCAGTGCTCGTAATTATGTTTCAAAGAAATATATTATATTAAATGTATTAAAAAGCGCTTCAGTCAAAGGTGGTATTAGCATTGAATCTAAAGCAAAGTACTCTGGACAATGGAGGATGAAACGACCATCTAAGACTTTGCCTGTTGCTAATTAATACATCTAATTAAAGAGGAGTTCCTCAAAGAGACGGACGCCGAGTACCTCTTCCGGCGTAACTCATACCTGTGGCTCGGCTCTTATCTCTACTAATAAAGGTAACATCTTCAAAACCGCTGATTCAATTTTGTTGAAATTTTCCCTGAGTCTGGGCAAAATGTTATTGTAAGGATTGATGAGTTTCGATGATAGTACCTCCTATACAAATGAGAGATGAGATTATGCAAGAGTCAGCGGCGTGTTGGTGAAATATTTGTTTGAGGCGTGGGTGAAGTATAACGTAGAGCTGATAACGATTGTAATTTAGCTTTAGAAGAAGAATGAGCTAGAATTTATAAATGAAACATAATATTTTCTAAGCTTCAAGTTACATCTCAAGTAAAAATAAATCTACGATGAAATAGAAACTAATCAAATGTTCACAGAAAATCTAAACGATGAAAAATCTGAGTAAATGAAGTCCTCCACGAAGATTAAATTGTGAAATCGCTTGAAATCACTACATATTTACTTTCAGTTACTCGGTAACTAATCAATCGTTCAGACGGTAGGAGGTAAATTACTTACATTAATACGATTGCTTGATGAAAAGAGTTAAAAAGGCGAAGTAGATAATACAATAGGTATTTTATATGAAGCAGATAATACAATACAGGTACCGGTAGGGTCGATAGGATTAATAGATTTTAGCTAAAGACTGATTATAATTTATTGAGCTAAAAACACCAGGAAAACATGAAATGATTCGTATACTACCACAATATTAAGAAGTGTTCAGACGGAGATCTTTTGTAGCAATCTAATTAAATCGTGGAAGAATTCTGGATTAGCATCTCACGTGTCGGCGCAGATTACTCGGCGTCAGTTCCGAGACGACATGTTCCTTCACAGCTTCTAATTAAATTAATTACCTACCCTATTATATGTATTTAATCTAGGCACCTTCGTGAGACAAGACGAGAGATTTGTTGGTTATGAAATAGAAAACACACTGTTTCTTTATTATTTTCAATTGAACATTTCCTTTCGGTTTAAGTTTGAATTATAGCGCGTTTTTTACTTATTACTCTGAAGCGACGTTATGATGCTTTTCAATGATGCACAACATCCCGGGTGTAAAACTGAAATAATAAATGGCTTAAACAGATTAACATGAAATACAAACAACATCCTGGACTTTTAGCACCGAAATTGTACATACAATAGGACGAGTTGCTGTTAACATTCAACGTGGAGGGAACGGCCGCCATATTTTTTGGCAACGTATCATTTGTTATTTAGACTACACTGTAATACGAGAACGCTACGAATACTTTACGACGTGAAATTACGATGCGGAGGGGAAAAAAATTAACATTCTGGCTTCATACGTTTTGTCCAGTTATTCGACGAATGCGGGCAACGGCGAGGCCCTACAATTTGGGTGAATTGGTGTCATGAACCGGTTCGCATGTCCACCGCGAGTTAAACCCACCCCACTAACTGGTAACTGTTTAAAATGGCCGTGTTCAACATTCGCAAGCCGTTGTTACCGACGACTGCTATTAGACGCAATCTATAATTTCCTGGAAGAAAAAAAATGCAGTCACGTTTATCGTGCCCTGCTGCAGCACAGCAGAGCCGAATGTGTTCCGGAATACGCTAAATAACTTTCAAGTTTGTAATTATAGCCGTGTCACTGAGAGTTAATACAAGGTTAGATATTATAATAACATACATACGTGACAACACAACACTGAGCACATTCAGACTGAAATGTACCAAAACATAACTTTGCATTATTACTTTATTAAAACCGAAGGTGTAATTCAATTAAAACTTAAGATTTACAGGGAAACAGTTCCGTGCACAAATTACAGATCGCAAGGAATCGTATTTCATTGCCTTTACCGTTACTAATAATATAGTTTCTGTCAGCAACGTAACATTTTTAAACAATTACGGTAGTTCAACACTGAATTTTAATAAATCTGGCGCAACGTTCGTTTCTTTCGCTGGCATTTAATAGGTGTATAATTTAGCAGTAATTCAGCAGTGCGTTGCAGTCCCTGGCCGAACCAGCAGTGATTACGGTGCACAGTTTCAATTACGCCGCGTCACTCGGCCGCGCGTCTGGCGGCCACTTTACATACGTTTGATCTGACTGCGCCGCTAGTGTAGTAGCGCCGCAGAAAAATTATGTCGTCGAATATCTTTCAACGTAACACTTGAAAGGCTTAGCGTATTTTTTTATTTTCTAAACAATAACGGTAGGTAGAAACTTGCGAAGCAATCGTCCTTATTAACCATTCTTACTTAGATAGGTTGGTTTGGTTTTGACAGCATAATTGCTAGTTCCAAATTAAGCGCAACTGTTGAGTGTGGATCCTTCTCAGGCTGATAATGTTATTGGGTGTTGCAACAATTTGAGACTTAACATAAGTTCAACAAGTATTTATTATCACCATCATTTCAGAGAATGACGTCCATTGTTGGACATACTCCACCAAGTGTCGCCACCATGAACGGTCCTGTGCGTCTTGCATCCATCGGATTCCAGCGACCCTGACTAGGTTATCGGTCCACTTTATGGGTTGCCTTCCAACGTTGCATTTTCCGGTGCGCGGTCGCCACTCCAGTACATTTCGGCCCCATCTGCCATCTGTTCTACGTCCAAATGTGCCCTGCTCACTGTCACTTAAAAAGGCGTTCTTAGCGCTATGTCAGTGACTCTGGTTCTCCTGCGGATATCTTCATCCCTGATTCGATCACACAAAGAAATTCATAATATAAGTAATCAATATATAGGTACCTATAGCTAAATATGGCCCATAGTCCCGATTACAAAAAATGAGATGGCATGGCAATACGATTAGAATAGAATATTGGGAAAAAGAATTAAATTAATTTAGAATTTAATAGGGAATCAAAACATAAAGATTTGATTGTAAGAAAATTAAATTCAAAATCTCAAGAAGGGAAAATAGGGAATAGAAAAAAGAAAAAGAAAATAGGGAAGAATAAATAAAAACAAAATATTTGGGAAAAAGGAAAGAATGAACTTAGCCACATTTTTAGATAGTCTTGCAAAGTACTATTTTAAACAATGACTGAAATCGTGTTGTTAAAATTCTTTCTTTTTCTCTTATGTTCAATTAGATTGATTTTTATTATTTAGAAGAATACAAAAATTACATATACAAAATAAAAAAAAAACAAACCAATAATTAATTAATTGATTTTTAATCGATTACAGATTTTTCAAAAATTGGATTAGGGGGATATTTTTTTTAAAAATTGGATTAGGGACCCTTTGGGGATTTTAAATATATTTTTTGAAGTATTTTCACTAGAGATTAAAGTAAGTAAGTACAACCACGTAATTTACCTAGGGTGTGAATGGCTTGTATTTGCGGCGATTTTGTCTCTCGTGCACAGCGTCTTGTTCTTGCTTCCAACTCAACAAAACATTTCCACTTCACAATTAAACACAGTAACATTTTAGATACACCCGAATCACTTTTAAAATGGACATTTATGTAATAATATGTATTTACCTACACACCTTTTGTTTTCTTTTTCACTTTCACTCTTTTTTTTTACCGGTGGATTCACCGTACGTCCGCATTCCTCCGCTTGTCTATGTATTGACAAATGATGTATGTAGAAGCGTTAGGCGTCGGTCTATGATTTACTAATTATTCTTATATGCACTATATTTATATATTACATACATAAATATAAATTCACGAATTATCATTATTATTTCTATTACTATTATTATTATTATTATTATTTCCTTTATTTTTCTTATATTACATATTTTTGATATTTTTAAATATTTTTCATATATGTATATAAAAAAAAAAACATTTAAAAATATAAAAACAGTAGTCCACCGATGTCGGGAGCAGGGTCCAAGCTACCGGTGGTTACGGCTCCAGAGACAGGAACTTCCTCACAATGCGAGCCGTATCGAGGAGTACTGCCTTTTGTATCTGGCCCTTGATCCAACCGCGCAACGACAGCTTCGACAGATGGTCGTCGAAGCTTTTGGCAATAA
Source organism: Mythimna ferrago (assembly GCA_910589285.2). Taxonomy (NCBI): domain Eukaryota; kingdom Metazoa; phylum Arthropoda; class Insecta; order Lepidoptera; family Noctuidae; genus Mythimna; species Mythimna ferrago. The sequence goes on from OU342683.1 coordinate 28,075,315, forward strand.
GACCATTGGCGGTTACGACAATCGGCACAATGACAGCCGAGTCCACACTCCACATGTCGACAACCTCGTGTGCTAAGTCGAGATATTTCATTTGTTTCTCTTTCTCAGCTTTCACGAGATTCTCGTCATGCGGGATGGTGATATCGACTATCATTGCACGGCGCGCTGATCGGTCTATCACCACTATATCCGGCTTATTGGCTACAATAGTCCGGTCAGTAATGATAGACCGATCCCAGTACAAAGTGACATGGTCATTTTCGAGAACTGGGTCGGGCACATACTTGTAATACGGTACCTCTAAATCCACTAGGTTGTACTTCAAAGCAAGTTGCTGGTGGATAATCCTGGCTACTTGGTTATGTCTGTGCAAATATTCGCCGTTAGCCAAACGAGAACAACCAGAGATAATATGTCTGATAGACTCACCCGGACGGTGGCATGCCCGACACACGTCAACCGTCCCGTCCTTCATTATATATCTCCGGTAGTTGTTCGTTAGGATAACTTCGTCCATAATCGCACAGACAAAACCTTCAGTTTCCCCGAAGAGGTCACTGAAACGTAACCAGGCCACGGACGCCAAGAAATCTACATCAGGCACGTGAAGAGCCCGGAAAAAGCGCCCGTGAAGCTCCTTGCCTTTCCATATTTCCTTGCGGTTATCAGTAGTCATTATTACAGGTTTATGCCAGTCCTCTTTAGCCATGGATAACGGGGTGAGTCCCTTGTCCATTGCGACCACATCTCGGTGCATACCCACATCGGTTTTAAGAAAATATTCTCTGAGACTGCACACCTCGCGGTTGTGCAGGGTCTTTGCGTTTAAAAAGCCTCGACCTCCACACTTCCGCGGGATGTACAGTCTCATCACCGAGGATCGTGGGTGATGCATCCGATTTGCCGTCAGCAATGTACGAACTCGCCTATCCAGGGCGTCAAGTTCGGTCTGAGTCCATTTGAGTATGCCAAAAGAGTACATTAAAACCGGCATGACCCAACCGTTGAAGGCGCGCACCTTATTTCCGCCCGACAGAAGGCTATTTAATACCTTCTTCAGGCGGCCAAAGAAGCGTTCCTTCAGCGATTGCTTCATGTCAGCATTGTTAATGCCTAAGGCTTCTGACATACCCAAATACTTATAGGTTTCGGTCGAGGAAAGGGATCTAAGATGTATGGAATCCGGGAGTTGAATTCCCTCGGATTCCATAATCTCCCCTCGCTTTACATGCATGCCTGCACATTTGTCCACACCAAATTCCATCCTGATGGCACTACTGAAAGTATCAGTTACCTTCAGTAGCTCCATCAGTTGCAAAGTGCTGGGGGCAAAGAGTTTCAGGTCATCCATGTAAAGAAGGTGAGATATGACCTGACCACCTCTTCTCAACCGATAGCCTAGTCCTGAATCCTCCAGCAATGTGCTAAGAGGATTCAGGGCTAAGCAAAACCAAAGCGGGCTCAGACTGTCGCCCTGAAATATTCCCCGTTTAATCCAAATAGGCTCATCGTTCCCCTGGATCGGTCGACATCCTGGATAGCGAAGGACCGTCTTCCATTGCCTCATACATGACTCAAGAAAGGTGCGTAAAGTTATATCTATTTTGTATAACTCCAGCACCCTCATGAGCCATGTATGTGGAACAGAGTCGTAGGCCTTCTTGTAATCTATCCAACATGTCGACAGATCCTTGCGGGATCGACGAGTCTGTTGGCTTATGGTCATGTCTATGAGGAGTAGCTCCTTAGTACCCCGGGATCCATTCCTACATCCATTCTGAGAGGGAGAAATAATCTGATGATTCTCTATGTGTATATTAATTTTTGCTCTCAGGATGGATGTAAGAAGTTTATAGACCGTTGACAAACATGTAATTGGTCTATTAGTTCTTGGGATCCACGGGGTTACCTGTCTTATGGAGCAGGTGGGTAATGCCAGTTGTCAGGTATTCTGGTAGCGACCCAGACTTTAAGATTGACTGGAATTGCGACGCCAGGAGCGCGTGTGAGCTGCTATACCATTTCAGCCAGAAATTTTGCAGTCCGTCCGGTCCCGGTGATTTCCAGTTCGGTAACGGACGAACTGCTTTGGCTACATCCTCTGGGGTGATGGTAACTTTTTCCATTTCTGGTATAGCTTCACACACACGCTCGACGTCACGCATCCAGCCACCCTCAGCGTGACTGACAGGTACCGACCAAATGTTTCGCCAGAACGTAATCGTGGCAAAATCATCCGGGCGGCACCCGTCAATCACACTGTGTTCAGGCCGCTCCCAAGCTCTGTACACCCACCTCTCATCGCTCTGGAACATACGATTCTGTGAGTACCGGTCAACTCGCCGCTTATACCGCCGAATGCGGCTCGCCCATGCACAAACTTTCTGCTTCAGGAAGTCGATGCGCTCTGTGACACGAGACATGTATCCTTGAGGACTAATACCTGTCCCCAAAAACGCCCGTCTCACAAAGCGCATCACTCGTGGTCGTGTATTACCCTCCCTGAAGCAGTGTAGTTTGCCGATGAGTACCCTGGCCTCATCGATACGCCTCTCAATCCTGCATTGCCAGGCTGGTACAGCAGATTTCGGTCGAATAGTTCCATCTATATTGGGAAACTTAATGTTGGCTAAACGACATGCCGCAACAGCCCCACAATACAAGATTGAGTGCGTATCAATAAGGTTCTCGCTACTCTCAAAGATATTTTTGAGCAACGAGTCCAAGGCACACACCAGCGCCCTATTTTTTTTGTGCATGGGTAACCGTGGCAAACGGGGCCTAAGCTCAGTCGGAGTCGACATGAACTCACACAACGCATCCTCCAGTGCACTCCTCAATCTTTCGTTGCACTGGCTACTTACTGTGACAACCCTATCATCTGTATCATCATTATTATGGTCGGACCGCGGCGAGATTGCGTTAGTAGTCGGCGTTGCCGCGGTCTGTGTTTGTGTAGATGTCGAGACGATTTGGTTGCTCAGTATCTCTGAGCGCAACCGATCAAGTGCAGCGTCGTCCAACCTGTGGTTGCGTTGGATAACCCGCACCTGATCCGATAATCGTTGAGCCGAGACGTTCACGGTTGGTTCCAGGTCCTGAAAAAGAGACAGCATCCTTTCACGGTACGCAGTGAGGTTAGTTCCTCCCTCTGTAGACCCGTAATATGCGCGCATGACGTTCTCGTTCATTGACTGAGTCCATCTTATGCGCTGCACACAACCACCGGCAGCGGGGACCCGGCTCGGAGCCGGTTGGCCCCTAGGTCCCATGCTCTTCGGTGGCCGGCCTCTCCCCGGCCGGCGTACAGGTGTTGGCGACGTCGGCGGGGAGAAATACTCGTCGCTGGAGCTCGACGCAACTGCAACCGCCGGTGACACTGGTGATCCGGGGTCCGGCGGCGGCGAGGCGGAGCTGAGCGACGAGCCCGGGGGTGGATGTCGTGCGCGTCGTGCAGCTGCTCTAGTTAACATATTATTAACGATTCATTCCATTTTTTTAGTTTGTTCTTGATTGATGTACGTCGTTTATGACAGACGTCATTTGGTGTTTTTTCATAATCTTCTATTTTTATCGACTATTTTATTTGTTTGCTTGATTTAGATAGGTTTTCTTATAATAAAATTATTTAGGCTTCATATAAAGTAAAAATTGTTTCACTGTTTTGGACCAAGAGTAAGTTTTACAAATTTAAAATGGAATAGAAAAAATATGTGACTTGTTACTAGAGTGTTGCCAGGTTATTATTATTATTATTATTATTTCGTTTATTTAAACATTAACATATAAATTATATTTTTAAATATTCAATAAAAATAAAAAACATTTAAAAATATAAAAAATAGTAGCCCACCGGTATCGGGAACAGGGTCCAAGCTACCGGCGGTCAGGGCTCCAGAGAAAGGAACCTCCTGACTATACGAGCCGTGTCCAGCAATACTGCTTTCTGAATCAAGCCCTTGATCCAGTCGCCTAACGAGAGCCTCCTAAGATGTTGGTCGAGGCTCTTGGCTATTAAGCCATTGGCTGAAACAACTATCGGTACAATGACCGCTGAATCCACTTCCCACATGTCGACAACCTCGCGAGCCAAGTCGATATACTTAATTTGTTTATCTTTCTCGGCTTTCACGAGGTTCTCGTCATGCGGAACGGATATGTCAACAATCATTGCACGCCTCTCGCTTCGGTCCACCACCACTATATCAGGCTTATTGGCTACAATAGTCCTGTCAGTGATGATGGGCCGATCCCAGTACAAAGTGATATGACCGTTATCAAGAACTGGGTCGGGCTCATACCTATAGTATGGCACTTCCGATTCCACAAGAGAGTATTTCAAAGCAAGTTGCTGATGGATAATCCTGGCTACAAGGTTGTGCCTATGCAAGTACTCTCCGTTAGCTAGACGGGAACAACCAGAGATAATGTGACGGATTGATTCTCCCGGACGGTGACATGCCCGACAGATGTCAACCGTGCCGTCCTTCACAATAAATCTCCGGTAGTTATTCGTCATGATAACTTCGTCCATAATTGCACAGACAAAACCTTCGGTTTCCCCAAAGAGGTCACCGAAACGCAGCCAGGCTACGGACGCCAATTGGTCTACATCGGGCCCATGAAGGGCCCGATAAAAGCGTCCGTGAAGCTCCTTGCTCTGCCATACTTCCCTGCGATCGTTAGTGTCAAGCACTATCGGTTTGCGCCAGTTCTCGTTAGCCAGGGAGAGCGGGGTGAGTCCCTTGTCCACTGCCACTACATCTCGATGCATACCCACGTCGGCAGCTAGGAAATATTCCCTGAGACTGCATACCTCGCGGTTGTGTAGGGTCTTAGCATTTAAGAAGCCACGACCCCCACACTTCCGCGGGATATACAGCCTCATCACCGACGATCGTGGGTGATGCATTCGGTATGCAGTCAGCAGTGTACGGACCCGCCTATCCAGGGCGTCAAGTTCTGTTTGAGTCCATTTGAGTACGCCGAAAGAGTACATCAATACCGGCATGACCCAACCGTTGAAGGCACGCACCTTGTTTCCGCCTGAAAGAAGGCTATTGAATACCTTTTTCAGGCGTCCAAAGAAACGCTCCCTCAACGATTGCTTCATGCCAGTGATACTGATGCCTAGAGCTTCCGACATACCCAAATACTTATAGGTTTCGGTTGGAGAGAGGGATCTCAGATTTATGGAATCCGTGAGTTGAGTGCTCACGGACTCCACAGCCTCCCCTCGCTTTACATGCATGACTGCACATTTGTCCACACCAAACTCCATCCTGATGGCACTACTGAAGATTTCAGTTACCTTCAGTAGCTCCATCAGTTGCAGATTGTTGGGGGCAAAGAGCTTTAAGTCATCCATGTAAAGGAGGTGAGATATAACCTGACCACCTCTCTTCAACCGATAGCCTAGACCTGAATTCTCCAGCAGTGTGCTTAGAGGATTCAAGGCTAGACAAAACCAAAGCGGACTCAAACTATCACCCTGGAATATACCTCGCTCAATCCTTACAGGTTCGCTATTCCTCTGGATATTTCGACATCCTGGATAGCGAAGGACTGTACTCCATTGCCTCATACACGACATCAGGAAGGTGCGTAGTGTTGTATCAATTTTATACAATTCCAGCACCCTCATGAGCCATGTATGAGGAACAGAGTCATAGGCCTTTCTATAGTCTATCCAACATGTCGACAGATCCTTTCGGGAACGTCGAACCTGCTGGCTAATAGTCATATCAATGAGGAGCAGCTCCTTAGTACCGCGGGACCCGTTCCTACATCCATTCTGAGAAGGCGACATGATCGAATTTTCATCAATATGACTATTAATTTTACTTCTCAGTATGGATGTAAGAACTTTATAGACCGTCGGCAAACACGTGATCGGTCTATAATTTTTAGGCTCCGCAGTACTACCTGATTTATGGAGCAGGTGGGTTATTCCTGTTGTTAGGAACTGTGGCAGCGACCCTGACTCTAAGGCAGACTGAAACTGATATGCCAAGCGAGCATGCGATCTTGTAAACCACTTAATCCAGAAATTGTGCAGCCCGTCCGGCCCTGGAGATTTCCAGTTAGGCAACGGACGGACTGCACGAGCTACATCTTGGGGGCTGATGTCTATTGCCCCCATTTGTGGTATTGGATCGCACGCTCGCTCGACCTCCCGAGTCCAGTCACCCTCGGTGTGACTAACAGGCACCGACCAGATGTTACGCCAGAATGAACTCATGGCGTCATCATCCGGGAGACGCGCGTCAGTCACACCTTGGTCCGGTCGCTCCCAAGCCCTATAAACCCACCTTTCATTACTCCGGAATGTGCGATTCTGGGTGTATCGCTCAACCCGCCGCTTATACCTGCGGATACGGTTTGCCCATGCATACACCTTCTGCTTCAGGAAGTCGATGCGCTCTGTGACTCGGGACATATAGTCTCGGGGGCTGATGTCAGTCCCCGAAAATGCCCGTCTCACAAAGCGCATCACTCTTGGACGAGTGTTGCCCTCCCTGAAGCAGATTAGTTTGCCGATGAGTGCTCTAGCCCCACCGATACGACGCTCGATCCTGCACTGCCAGGCCGGCACAGCTGGTTTTGGTCGTGTAGCAACTACACTGTTTGGGAATTTGACGTGAGCTACACGACATGCCGCTACGGCCGCGCAGTACATGATCGAGTGTGTATCGGTGAGATCTTCGCAGTCATCAAAATAATTTGACAACTGCGAATCCAGAGCAGCCACCAGCGCCCTATTCTTGTTACACATGGGCAAACGAGGTATGCGTGGCCTAAGTTCGGGAGGTATATTACGATATTCCCGAATCGCACACTCCAAAGCACTCCTCAGTTCACTATTGCACTGGTTACTTATTATTATTATTATTATTATTTTATCTATTATTATTATTATTATTATTTGAATTATTATTATTATTATTTCTTCTTTGTTCATTCTTTTTTGATAGACTATTATCATATGACATCCATAAATATGTTCGTGACATCACAGCAGGCCCTAACAGAATATCAGCGCTGCGTTATTTATCGTTTTAAAAAACGTAGCATATGTTGAGTTAGGTGCCTTTTTGGCCTCGCACTGATTATATCTTTCTTTTTCTTTTCATTGTGTATTTTTAACTTATATGATTGTGTGAGGCACGCATAAACGTTTTTTCTTTCTTTCTTTATTTTTCTTTCTTCTTTCTAGATAAGATTTTCATAGAAAGCCTTTCGTAAACCTACGAAGACAGGTTAATCGGTTTGTACCTTTCTAAGTTATATTTATAACAAACTAAGACTTATCATCATCATCTTCTTGCCTTCGTCTCATCTTATTCGGGGTTGGCGCAACACGTTTTTTTTCTTTTTCTGCCCTGTCACTCGTCATGCATCACTAACTTCCTTTTCTTTCATATCACTCTTCACATAATCCATCCATCTTTTCTTTGGCCTCCCTATCCCTCTCCATCCATCCACATTTATACTCATAATTCTTTTAGTAACGTGCATTTTATCGCTCCTTTTTACATGACCATACCAAGCAAACGATTCCCCTTCAACTTGTCAGTCACTGGATCTACTTTCAAACTTCCTCTAATGTACTCATTTCTCACTTTATCTAATCTCGTCACACCACACATCCATCTCAACATTCTCATCTCTGCTACATGCAATCTTTTTTCATCTGTCTTATTCACAGTCCAACATTCTGATCCATACAGTATGACAAACTAAGACTGAGAGAAAAAAATGGAAATAGAGTATGGTTTGAATAGGTTTTATTCAGACGATAGTATCATATCCTAAGTCTGATCCAGCAAAACAACTTGGTAGTCTGGCAGTCTTCTCAAATCCCTAATGTTATATTTAATTTATAGTTTATAAGTATTGCTAAATTTATTTACATTGCTTAAGGTACAATAGGGTTGACGTATCCTTGTGAATAAAAAAAAACACACTCGGGTTACAATAGATGCGCCTAGATGTGGCAATAATTTCCCCGTAGTATATCAAGTACCGTTTTGTAAGATACATACCTGGCCTGATATTAGGTTCAATTGGGTAACAAACGAAGCAGCAAATTGTACATGTGGCAGGTTAACATTTATGACGCGAGCTTTACACTGCAAGGCAGAGTGATTGTCTCCCCCTTGACCCAGTGAGCCGACTATGGGCCGTCATACTGGTGGGCCACTGGCCCCCGATGCGGTTCCACCCTTCTGCGCCGCTCGCCGCATAGTTCGATGTGCTTGTGGTGCCGAAGGAGCTGCGTTTACATTGATTTTACGTATAGTTACACGGAGCACTTATCAGTGCACCTAATGCGTAAAGTTTTGTTGAAAATTAGCTTTGATTAAAGTGTTCAATAATAAAAAAGATATTATAAAAAAAAGGTTGACTGGTAGAGAATGCCTTGTTGCATTAAATCCGCCTATGTACCACTACTGTACATGAAGTTTAAATAAATAAATAAATGATTTCGACTATTATTATTTTATTTTTAGACAGATGAACAATAAAAAGCAACAATATAAAATATAGATAGCATTGATACACAAAAAACCACAACACTGTTCACAGTTTAAGTGTGAGATAGATACACAAATAAAATCATTAGGATGACAGACAAGTAATAGACAAAAAGACGAGTGACAGGACAGAATAGAAGAAAAAAACGTGTTGCGCCGACCCCAAATAAAACAGGACTAGGGCAGGAAGATGATGATGATGATGATCATTACAGATTATTTCTTCTATCAGAACTAATGTGCCGCTGTAGCAAAAGTGACTGAAATAGAAGCCAGAATAAAACGAAACTAAGAGCAACGCAACTTGTTAGTGTCACGCTTGTTACCGCTAGAACCTTGCTCAAACAGTAACCTGCGGCGCGACCACGGGCGGCGGGGTCGCCAGGGCGCGCGCTCGCAGTCCAGCCGCTAAGCGGATCCGCAGCCGACTACAACGGGTTTAATGGTCGCCTTTCTAAGCTGAAATATGCCGTACAAAGGTGACATACAGAACTTTTTCCCGCGTGACCAATCAAATATTATAGTATACATATCTACATTATAACTACATAATACATTTTTCTCTGATAACATATCAAACCTAATTATTTGAGTGATTATAATAGGTAATTAGTCAATAAATAATCTAACATATTAGTGTAATAGATTCTATGTACGTGCATAGATTTATTCGTAGGATTCTTGGAAATTCTTCCCACTTTAAGCCCAGATAGTGAAAATAGCTTATCTAGTATTGACTATTGTAATATTTTTGCTAATTCCAGCGGATTTTTGAAGTTTTTAGATAATGGGACCTTTCACATCGATGGGATATTTTTTACAGAAATATTCTACACAATTGTCAAGGCTTTCAACAGTTTTTACAAGGTCCTTGTGGAGCTGTGAAAGCTTTATTTGAAAGTTACATTACATATTATTTAAAAGTTATACTACCTACATAATAACTGCAATCGATGTTGCAACGCTTGAGGATTCCTGTGTGACAGATTTCTGATGTTGATGTTATGATAATGACACACACAATATGTAATCTTAAAATATTAAATCTTAAGGTTGTATAGGTGCGTAAAAATAAAAATAAAACAAGTACCTCCGCAGCCTGTAGCCTGTTCTTATCTCCTGGCGAGGTAACAGCACTGCTCGCACCACTCAATTATGTCGCGACGTTCAATTACCGGCGCGTCTAACTAGGTACCCTGGTTTTACGTAACCTGTACGGTAGACTAGTAACTCGGCCACATTATACTACTTATGATAAAGCTTAAGCACAATCACTAATCAGCCTTAAAATGTTCTCATTGCTGGAAATCAGGCGTCCTCCCTAGGAAAGGAAATAGACCGTAATCCAGCAGAAAAAAGCAGAAAAAAATGTTCTAGAACCAACCATTTGAAGACATTTGTCTTCAAATTGTTGGTTCTAGAACATTTTTTTGCGATGCTTTCCTTTACAGCTTTAGGAGCAATGGTAATGAAATAAATAACACAAAGTAAAGCATCTGCCTGGGTTTGAACTTTGAACCCACGACGTACAATTCATAAGCTGAAACTGTTACCTTTTTTTTTCATCTATCTATGACTCATACGAGTAGGTACAAGTCAAGAAATACACATAAAGCAACACTCATGTTTTGTTGATTAAACAACAAATACCTTTGCAAAGTTCAGAATTTGAATAGAAGACAGAAAAAAATTTTTTCAAAAGTTGACATATACCTAATACGTAGGTTGACCTTTCCAAAGGCTTACAGAAAGAAATTCATCATATCAGCCTTTGGGAGGTTTCTGTTTTTGACTGTTTGTTATCCTACTATCAAAATATTTTAAAACTAAAAAAATAAAACATAGGTAACATGTTTTTAACAAAAGATATAGGTACCTAGAATTTGAATTGCGTTGGACACTGCCATTCGTACATTGTTCTCAATACAGGTTTACAAATAAAAACACCTATATTTATATAATAACTCGCAGCATTTTTGACCAAACACGAATAATATACTGAAACACAGGTACTTTAACAATGCCACAATAAATATTTCGGATTTCCAGCCGGTAGCCGCTGAATACAATCCAAAAACATGTTATTTTTTCATTATACGTTATTACGCCAAACGAAATTGATTTGCGTATTTTGCATTGTGCTTGTATTTTCAATGTACCTATATGTTACAGTCAACTTTTTTGCCTTTGCCTAAGTTTTTAACTTATATACTGACTTAACACGTTTATTTTACTATTTAAAAAATACGACTTGTTTCAATTATGGAAAAAAAATTAGATTGGTCACAAAAAACCTAACGGATTTTGGAGAGTATGTTACTAATTCCCTTCAAACCCCAAGCGAACGCCGGCGTTCGCGCGTCATTTAGTTGAACACTAATATTATTAAAAGTCCACGTAGATTATTAAAATTTTGAGGGTTTATTTATTGTTTATGTATCTAAGAATGTAAATAAGAAATTCTTCATAAAGTAGTCTGTAAATTTCGAAAATAAGCAACCTTTTCTATTTATCCGTATATAAACCTATTTAAATGCTTGGGGACTCAGGAGTTAAAGAAGTTTTCTTCTGACTAATTTTTGCAGTTAAAAGCTTCACAACGTACCGTGCGACGTACGACTACTGATTGGGAAAAGAGTCCGCGCCTCTGCAATCGGAACTTTTATCTGTTCGGGTCGCGCAAACGTCAGCCTGGATTCTGTCAAAGTGACAGTGTCACTTCGCTCGTTCATTCGTTCTCAAGCTTCCGTACTATTGACTTCACCGACATATTATATTTATATTCACTATTTTATTATAATTATCCAGTACCCATATTAATAAAAAAATCTTTTCAAATTAATTTGCTACTAAACCAGCTATCCATTATCATACAGCGTACAAAACCGCGTCTGCTTAGCACATCCATTAGGAATAATTGCGCCGTCCCGGGACATGGGACATTGCACGTATCGCGGCGCCACGGGCCCCGCCGCGGGACGGGACAAGCGATTAATGAAATTTCAAATTTAGAACGTGGGACACTGTTGACATTAGTAGGTTGTCGTGCAAGCCACTTGATTGATATAATTTTCGAAGTCGCTCAAGTTGGGGCCGTGAGTGATAGAGGTGATTTGTCAGCCATGGTGGATGTGTTTAGTTTAGCTGGTGTAGTTGTGTCGCCCGATTCTGTTACCACGTTCATTACAGCAGAAATTGATGGAGTACCTCGTATCTGTGCAGTTGTTGCTGCAATTTTGGGTGAGGTGTTTGTAAGTTTGTGAGTTAGAACGATAGTTTATGTCTAAAACAGAGAAGACTAACAATTCTTTAAATCATTAGCACTTAATTATAGATTTCAACTCTTCCTGTAAAATTAATGCTATGTATAATAACTAATAAAAACCGGGACCATAATATATGATTTAGCTAAATAGCATGAAAAATATATGGTTATAAAATAACATATTCAGAGCATAATTTCTTCTAGTAACTTCATTAAAATCTGAGACGTTACAGTTAGAGAATCAATATTAGATTACCACGTAGAAGCCCTAGAAAAACCTCAAAACATACCTAATTGCTGATTACACCCAAGGTTCACCTTGGATGTAATCAGCAATTAGGTATGTACAACAATAAGATTCCGTTTGAAGCAAATAGTGTACATTTCCACATTAAATCATAAAATACTAGGTCTCTATTTGTTCGTATTTCATTTCAGTGCTCCATTTGACCTCCAACTGGAACGATTGATACTGGCTATTAATCATAGTGCCTGACTTACGGGGTCATTTCGTACAGTCAATATTGAAATAGCGAACACTTAGATTTATGACTAAATACCATAGCTTCATACTTTAATGTAATAATAATATGACAATTGTAATGAAGTTAACAAAACGTTTTGGAAGGTCGACATGAATAAAAATGGTCAAAAGAATATAATTAAATTGATGGCAAAAAGCATTTTGTTATAAGTTCAGTTTAAACAAATTCATTTGAATTACAGAATTTATTTATTAAAACAACTCACAACGAAATCTTTTCGACGGCAAGTTATTAGTTCTATTGCTACTTTTAATGATCATTAAAATATAGAAAAAAATATTTTACCAAAAAAGAAGAATATAAACAAAGAAAAAAGTGCTCCAATATATCGTCGGGATGAATAAATAAAATGATATTGCAATAAATCGTAGATATTTCAGTATTAATTTTACATCAGAAATTGAAAGCTATCTTTAGTCCTTAACATGTAAAGCGATTGATTACATGTTACTTTAATCTACTAGTGCGGTATTTTTTACTTTTAACGTTTGTAAGTGTGCCCTGGAATGCAAATGGCAACTGAAAGACAGTTGTTTTAGTCAGTAAACACACGTCTTCTCGCTTCACTCTTGAGCGAGAGAAGTCATTACATTAATTCCAAACTAGAAAAAAATAACACTATTTTATCATTATCTATATCTGGAAGAACCCCTGTGAAGAATGTTCCTCTTTGTTAAGTAAATGATATTTGAAAGATTGGAAATTACCGCTCGTGTTTTACTTTCGGAAATAATTACATAAATTTCCATCACTCAGAATATATTACTGTGATCAATGCTGTATTTAGTTATTGTTTGTAATATTAGTCAGTAGTGGCACGAGCGTGTAACCTAGTTATAACGTTCTAACTCTATGTTACATTGTTAATATAAAAGGGATGTCATAAAAAATAACATGTGTCAGTGCTAATGCCTACTTTTCAAATTCAGCTTTATCAAAAACGTGATTTTTATTTCTTTGAGCAGCCTAAATAGATCATCCGGTCTTTTATGCGAGCTTTATCCGACCATTAGGTGACCGGGTTTTCAGTCAAGGAAATCCCTTTGAAAATATTATAACTCAGACGAGGAAACATGCGATACAGCTGGATATTCATACAGGCGCAGTATAGCAGGCGGTACGCAATCAGCGTGCGAAGTGGTAAACCTTTTTTATATTTGGCGAGCGTACGTGCCGGACGGACAGAACCGTCGGACGCGTGGCACGCGCGCTCCACGCCCAAGCAGCCGCCACGCGCCGTACTGATACTTTGTTTTGACATACAATGTACATGTAGGTATGTATTGCATATAAGCCCAATTGAGCTGCTGATACTGTTTTGGCTAGCGATAAAGGTGGATTACTTAGCTGCTTACAAGTTAGTCATATTATAACATTGCATATTTTTTTATATATGGTGAAGATAGAAATTATCAATTTTCAATATACTTATTTTTTCTTTTAAGCGTCGTTTTATCGCATCCGACTCTTGAACACAACTAAAAGTTGTTATCGGTCACATAATTACAACTTATTCAATATTCACGCCGGCGTGTCCCGGAGCCGGTTGAACAATATCCGCGCACACAAAAACTTCAAAGTGTAATTATTGTTAAAAACTTTGTGTTTGTTGTTCATTGCTAAGTAGTTAAAAGTTAGGTATACTTTGTCCATGACAGTTGTAAAATTCTATGTAAAACTTGACAAAAGGTTATTAAATATTTTCCCGACCACTTCAGAGGCGTTCCGTTCTAAATGATTATGGAGACTGTTTAGTTTACAGGCAAAAGTAAATTAATATTTACATTTGTCGTACTGCTAGAATTAATTCCTTCACTGATACAGAAGTTTTATGGAGTTAGAATAAAGTAAAAGTCTGAAAATGTTATCAACGCTATCGTTTAACTTAAGGTTACCGTACAAAGTGGCTAGACATTAGTGTGTCGTGTTGTTACAACTGCAAAAATGTTAATTTTTATCAAAGCTTTTTTCAAAACCATGAACGTATTTTTATTTAAATGACTAAGAAGCAATAAGCTAAATCTAAGTTAGCAAGCACCCAGTCAAACTACAGAAATCAACTGAGAACTAAGTATTGCTCGAGAAACTCGTTCAGTTTTTACCGCCATTAAAACCAACTCATTACAGAAGCTGCTTAGAGTTCAATTCAAAGATTCTAATGGAAAAAGCTTTGCTTACGAACTGGGCAAATTTAATCGGGATCAGACACAATTCAATAATTTTGTTATTTCACGGCCCATATTGTGAAATTGCCGTCCACATCGACAAGCACGGCCATTATTTACCTCGAAGCATTGATTAAAAACAATACCAATTTTTCGTAATAATTTCAGTAAAAACAAACAGTATTTTGTTACAATTCATTCCCAATATCACGCGATCGTTTTAACCCAATGCGATTAATAGATAAAGAAATATCGGCAAACATTGCCGGCAGCCCGACGTTTGGACACAATCGAGGCGAGCAAAAATTGTGTAGTTGAAATAAATTGGACATTTTATGTGAACTGCACATCGAATATGACAAATAATGTATTAATTTCTCATTGCGGTCGCTGCAGTGCGATGTGGAACTCAATGAGCGCCGGAATGCGTCCGTTCCTCGGTAATTATGGAATATTTATAATCAGTTTTGATTTTCATTTCGAGTTGTTAACAAGACAGATTTAAAAGCAATTTTGTAGTTGATGAAAAACAAGTACAGTGGTTGGTTTTAATTAAATACTGTGTTTATGATCATTTCATTTGTGTATTTCTACTTTTTTGGCAAAGCTTGTTTTTATGTTTCAAATATTGTACGTTAGCAATAGCAATATAAGTTGATAGAGGTGTTCAAACAACTCATCATAAATCACGAACTAAACTAGGCACATCTATCATAGTAGACAAACCTTAAACGTTGAAATCCGCAGTATTGGCAACAAAGCGTCGTAGCCTCATAGATCATAGCGGCGGCCGGTAAAACTGTTAATTTATGTATTCCGTGCGGATGATCGTCGGCGGCTACTAATTGACTCGGAAGTCGGCCGTGAATAGTACCAAGCTGTAATCACCTTATAATTGTACGGTAACGATAAATGCTCACTTTGTGACTATTTATTGATTCGTGCGATGGGTTTGCCTTTATGGATTTGGCGTCGGGAAGAAATTTTTGTCACAAAGAAGATAAAGTAACGATAAATTATGTCACCTTATAGTAAACAGGTTAGGAGTAACAATAACAACCCAGCGCCGGGCCACTATCAAGTCGATTAGGTTTCTCTTTGAGGAGGGGCTACAGAGGCAGAGGCCCCAAGCTGTCCTCGCATTTCACCTGACGGAGGCCCTTACAGGATCCACACTAAGCGGTAAAAGTTATTTGATGATTCTCTAAGCAAAAAAAAAACTGGTAAAGTGAGAGTCGGACTCGCTCACTTAGAGTTCCGTACAAATTTACCTATGTAGTTCAATTCCCGAATGGACTGTAGATTTTTTTTTTCAAATTGCAAAAACAATTTTTTTGCGACGTGACAAAAAATTTAATGTTTTTAGATTTATTTCTATATCTGTGCCATAAGAGCTTGCTTTATTCCATATTTCAGGATTCTGGATCAGCTGAAAGTACCTACCTTATGAATTATAATTCCCTTGAGAGTGTCGAAATATACGTTATCTCCGACATAAACGGCCGTACATGTTTTTTTCTTTAATTTAGAAGTTTGATTTTTTCACAACTTCAAGAGACCACAGACTTGTGTATTTGGTTATAACTTCTACTCGATACCTCCACGCGTTACGCAGGTCCTCACCGGACTTGGTAAGTTCGGGAGGTTCCTGTACCGGATTCATGCGGAAGTGACGTCCGGGTGTCGCCACTGTGCGGACCACCCTTTTTTTTTTTATGGTCGGAAAAAATCATGCATTGACATCCCCCGCCCTTGGGCGGAGCGGGAGATAGTGTCAGACTCTTACTGACTAAAAGACCCACCCCGTTCCTTCTAGCCTTCATACCGGGGCTCGAGCGCCCTTTCGGATAACCCTGGCCCCAGTAGGCTTCGACCCGGCTGGGTCCCTGCTGTTGCTGACAACTTCTTGAGGCGCACGGTAACAGTGCGCGCCGTCGACGACTTGGGCTTGGTCCGGACAGTTACCGGACGGCCGGACAGCGAGCTACCCATTGCTCACTGTCCGCAAGCCCGCGCCTACGGTGGCCGGAAATCGGGATCAGAATCCCGGCGGCGGCGGCGGCGGCGATAACGCCGTTGCCTGATGCGTTCGGCCTCCTCCTTTGCGAGCATTACTGCTTCGCAGAAGTCGACGACCGCCTGCCACTCCTCCTCGCTCCGGACCATGGCCTCAACCAGGGCCCGGCGTGAGAGGTCTCCGCCGCCGATCGCCCCCACGAGGGCACGGCGATGCTCCGCCCAAGCAGGGCACACCTCGACTGTGTGCTCCACCGTGTCCTCCGGGCGTTCCGCACAGTGGCGACACCCGGGCGTCACTTCCGCATGAATCCGGTGCAGGAAACTCCCGAACGAACCATGTCCGGTGAGTACCTGCGTCATGCGGAAGGTAAGGACGCCGTGAGGTCTTTCCAGCCACGCCTCAAAGAGGCGTGGCTGGAAAGACCTCACGGCAAAGAGACTTACCGTGCGGACCACCCGGAGGACACGGTGGGGCACACAGTGCAGGCGTGCCCCGCTTGGGTGGAGCACCGCCGTGCCGTCGTGGGGGTGATCGGCGGCGGCGATCTCTCACGCCGTGGCTTGGTACAGGCCATGGTCCGGAGCGAGGAGAAGTGGCTGGTGGTCGCCTCTTTCTGCGAAGCAGTAATGCTAGCAAAGGAGGAGGCCGACAGCATCAGGCAACGGCGCTCACGCCGCAGCCACCGCCGGAATTCCGATCTCGATTTCCGGCCACCGCAGACGCGGGCTTGCGGACAGTGAGCAATGGGTAGCTCGCTGTCCGGCCGTCCGGTAACCGTCCGGACCAAGCCCAAGTCGTCGACGGAGGCCTCAAGGAGTTGTCAGCAACAGCAGGGGCCCGGCCGGGTCGAAGCCTACTGGGGCCAGGGTTATCCGAAAGGGCGCTCGAGCCCCGGTATGAAGGCTTGTAGGAACGGGATGGGTTTTTTAGTCAGTAAGAGTCTGACACTATCTCCCGTTCCGCCCAAGAGCGGGGGTTGTCATAAGATGATTTTTCCCATCAAAAAAAAAAAAAAAAAAAAGCCTACTGGGGCCAGGGTTAGTTTCGAAAAGTAGCTCAGCCCCGGTATGAAGGCACGCAGGAACGAGGTGGGTTTTTAGTCAATAAAAGTGTGACACTATCTCCCGTGCCGCCCAAGAGCGGGGGATGTCATTAGATGATTTTCCCACCGAAAAAAAACCCTATAAACAGTACATTTAGATCTGTTGTTGTTTGATGTCCATGTTTCTGTTTTTGTTATTTCTTCTGTTTTGACGAGTTCCGAAGTCAAAGTTATTTTGAATTAACGGTTTCGTACGAGTATATTTGTGTAAAAAACATTATTTCCCACAACAAAAATTTAATAAAATGCGCAAGTCCTTTGGTGTGGTATCTATAGGATTGATAAAATACCTATATTAACTCAATGCTTAGAGATTAAAAAAAAAAGTTTTGGAATTACCACGTAGTTACTTAACCAAACACAAAAAAAAAAATCATCAAGATTGGTACCTATAAACAGATATTTAAACATATTTATTGGTAAAAATTACATTTACAAGTCGCAGTATATTTTAATTAAATGAAGTAGGTACTTAGTAGTATATAAACTAAAACCCAAATATATGAATATTTAGAACATAGTTCTTGAAATGAGTGTATACCAAAGTTAACTTAAATTATCTATGTACCCATCCAGTGTAAAATATACCTAGAGAAAAAAACATACAGTCGAATAGAGAACTTCCTCCTTTTTTGAAGCCAGTCAAAGATAACATAAGTTTTAATGAATAACCATTCCCTGCCCGACGTCGCCTTCTAAGCCAAGTGTTTAGAGCTATAAAAGAGCGATAAAGCCAGCTCATGTCCAGTAAATTCTTCCTGAAGAGACCCTCAGCGATATAAAAGTGCGTTTAATTACACCCCACTGACACGTAACCACCATTATTAACACTAAGGAGCTCATACAGATAAACGGGACATTCATCCGCGTCGCGCGCCGCAACAAGCACCCGCACTCGGGCGCCGCACAACGTACATTGTTCCTCCACCAATTGTAACAAGAGCCGGGATGCTCACACAGCGAGCAATGTGGTTTGTTTAAAACAATAGAGTAGAATGTCGAGGGACGTGTAAGTAGCTGGCGTCTTCATGAGACTCGAACAGTAGAACTAACAATACAGTGTCGTCTATACTTATATGCGTGAAGTCCATTACTCGTAGTGGCCCGGTATCGTGATGGGCATACGATGCGAAGACGCAATGGATGACGTTCTAGTCGTATAGTTTGCAGTCGAGAGTTTTAATGCGGGACCCGGAAACGGGCACGTCTCTCGGTTGTGGTAAATGGTTTCGTGGAGGACGCTCGTACAGACAAGTTCTCCAGCTTTTATGTGAGCCTTTAGATCCCAAACTCAAGAGCTGCGCTATAACACTGTTAAATGTATGCTTAAAATAAATTTGTACACACTGCCGACTGCAGAAAGCTTGGAAGTTTTAGTATTAGTTGGCTCAGTAAACAGTGTGGGTTTAGAGGACATTTTAATGACTTTTGCTAGTTATTTAAGTTCATAAACTTTCAATTTAACTGTACCATGAAATACATCACTACACTTTTACTACGGCAAAAACTTGGACAGGAGTTAATTATATCAGATGGAGTCCCTGTATTTTTTAAAAGTTTCATTATCTATGCCACATAAAGTGTTTTAAAGATATCTACAAAACATTCAAGAAAAAAAGGAAAGGAAGGATTCGAAACTCTTTTCCGTTTACTGTAATCGATTCTCGTTTATCGCTAAACTGGAATACAATCGAAGTAGATGCACAAACACAGCGAGCACGCGACTGATATCATAATCGAGAAAACAGCAGGTTCAACGAAACGATTTCCGAATGAACTCCACTTATCAGGTGCATCTGCATTTCCGAGAAGCCTGTTCCGAACTGAAGCCAGTAGTTACGTAAAAAGTTCTGCTCTATAGGTAAGTCTACTGAAAATGGAACATTATAATAAGAAAATAAGTGAGCATACTTCTAAAGCTTTTGAAAGTAAAAAAATTGACACGCAAAACGCGCTCAAGTCTCACTTCAAAGCTAAATTACTTGATGATCAGTGGAAATAACTTTAAGTGACGCTCTAGCCCAGCAGGAGACTGTTGTGTTAGAAAATGACCATGAAAGTACTTAACAAACTAATCAACAAATTTACACACGTGTAACCCCCCTAATCTCCACGAAAATTCTAAGATGTTTAGGGTTGCGTTCGAAACTAAAGTCTTAAGTTGTGTCAGGGACGTACAGGCTCGGGTTTGACAAATGGCCGCCGTGTCCGCGCCAGAACCCACCATTGTCTCGGAATATGACTGAGCTTTGTTCCGACTGCCTTTACCCCTATTACGATCCACGATACACTGCAGACTTACCGGAGAAGCAAATGTGACGTCATTTGCGTACACTGTTTGTATGCATTTGTCATGGTAATGATGTTTTGCTCTGTGTAGAATGGTTTTGAGTACCTATGGCTATTGTTATAGGTTATATGAGCAGTTTTATGACGCCATATTTTAGTTAGGAGCTTTTAGTGTATATTATATTGTGTGTAGTTAGGTTTAGCATAAATAACTATAATTAAATTCTTTCTAGAGAAATGTAAAAAAAATACTAACATAAATATAAATATTTATAAATTTTTCCCTTAAAAAGAAACTCATGGACATGTACATCCTCCCCATCCTCACCTACGGAGCGCAAACGTGGTCACTAACAAAACGTCAAAAGTCCGCACTCGGGGTCTGCCAGCGAGCAATGGAATAAAGTATTCTCGGGTTCAAAAGAACAGATCGTAAAAGGAACATTATATTTCGTTCCAAAACACAAATCGCAGACGTAGGTGACTCAGCCACTAAATTAAAATAGAACTAGGCAGTTCACATCTGCCACATGTCGCAACAAAATTGAGCAAAAAGTAACTACTGACTGGACTCCGAACAGCAGGAGCCGGTGACGCGGTAGGCCCAGAAGGAGATGGCGTGACGATTTGGACTCCTACCTTAAGGATTGGCCAGAAGTGGCTAAGGACAGAAAAGAGTGGAATAATGGAAAGGAGACCTTTACCCTGCAGTGGGACACAATGGGCTCATAATAATAATAATAATTTATAAATAAAATTGATTAATACTACTGACAAAACATAACGAAAAAAAAAAATCTCAAATAACCCATCTCGGATTGCTCCCGACGCAATGGTGCAAGCTATTGCCTGGAATAGCCACTTCTGCATCAGGAGAGGATGCTGAGCAAGAGTCGCTACTCAGTTCATAATGCCTGTGCTCTGATTCGTGAAAGAAAATGTAACACTTTTGTAATACTAGTAGGACTATTTTAACTTCGCAGTTAAATCGCATATGTAGGATAATATTCAGGATATTTTGTTAATAAGACACGTGTAAGGTTCTTTTCATCCAAAACTGTACTCGTGTATCAATATTTTTAGGATTTTATTCTCGGATTACTTACTACGTTGTCGTACGATGTCGGTAGCGGTTATGTTTCAAACTCTACTTTTAGTATTCATTGATCAGCTTGTGGGTGGCGTTTCTGAGTGCTAGGCTATTTTGCGACCACCTTGGGACTAAAAGACCCACCCCGTTCCTTCTAGCCTTCATACCGGGGCTCGAGCTGTCTTTCGAAACTAACCCTGGCTTCGTCCCAACTGGGCCTCTGCTGTTGCTGACAACTCTCAAGGAGTTGTCAGCAACAGCAGAGAGAGAGCGCGCAGGAACAGTGCGTGCCGTCGACGACTTAGGCTTGGTCCGGACTGTTGCCGGACGTCCGGACAGCGAGCTACCCATTGCTGACTGTCCGCAAGCCCACGCCTACGGTGGTCGGAAATCGGGATCAGAATCTCGGCGGCGGCGGCAAGAACGCCGTTGCCTGATGCGGTCGGCCTCCTCCTTAGCGAGCATTACTGCTTCGCAGAAGTCGGCGACCGCCTACCACTCCTCCTCGCTCCGGACCATGGCCTCAACCAAGGCCCGGCGCGAGAGGTCTCCGCCACCGATCGCCTCTAAGAGGGCACGGCGATGCACTGCCCAGGTAGGGCACACCTCGACTGTGTGCTCCATCGTGTCCTCCGGGCGTTCCGCACAGTGGCGACACCCGGGCGTCTTTTCCGCTCGAATCCGGAACAGGTACCTCCCGAACGTGCCATGTCCGGTGAGGACCTGCGTCGTGCGGAAGGTAAGGACGCCGTGAGGTCTTTCCAGCCACGTCTCAAAGAGGGACTTACCACCGTGGGTATTATACCTGATCAAACAATTGTGTTTGTATAAAAATAACATTAACCAAGAATGAATTTAGTGACCATAAAAAAATTACAGGGCTATGCTCGGAGTTTCCTTGCGTGATCGAATCAAGAATGAGGATATCCGCAGAAGAACTAAGGTTACCGACATAGCACGAATAATCGCCAAACTTAAGTGGCAATGGGCAGGGCACATTGCTCGCAGAACAAATGGCCGTTGGGGCCGAAAGGTTCTGGAATGGCGACCACGTACCGGAATACGTAGCGTTGGAAGGCCTCCTACAAAGTGGACCGATGACCTGGTGAGGGTTGCGGGAATCCGATGGATGCGAGACGCAGGGGCCGCTCAATGTGGCGACGCTCGGGGGAGGCCTATGTCCCAAGAGCGGGGGTTGTCATTGGATGATTTTCCCCACCAAAAACCAAAAAAAAAGGCATATGTCCAACAGTGGCTGACTTTCGGCTGAAATGATAATGATGAAACTAATTACCAACTGCTTCGTCACCAACTGCTCGTTCCAAAAAAAATATATGTCCGAGTCGAAAATGAGACTGAGTGTCTATTTTATTTGACAAACAAAAGCCGCAATACGGTAATTAATAGCAAAATATCATCATACACGGACGGACAGGCAGACGATAACTAACAGGATGCATGGCTGCCTGATTAGGATCACCATTTATACGGCGTAGATATTTGATGTGAATTTCATTGGTCAAATGGAATGTTATGTGACTGAACACTGAACAGTTCAATTAAGCATACACATAATAATATAATGACATGCGCTATTAAATATTGATTTCTCGATGTACAGAACACAGCTAAGTTATTGTTCTGTACCTACTTAGAAGTATAGCCTACACAATATTACTTTACAAGTTTAAATGAAAAAACGAACCTGTACCTATGTAATAACTTTTTTTGCCTATTATAAATGAAACTTAATTCATCCAACCAAAATACTTCAACTATTTCCAAACAGCTCCACATGCGTATATTTCCACAAAAACCACAAAGTTATATTTAACAGTGTCTCCTCGCGACCATATTCAGTATATCCAGCCGCGTTGCGTACGGTCGGGCGGCACGCGCGGCGGCGCGCGGTGTGGCGCCACAACCGCCGGCAACAGTAGCAACAGATTGTTGCACAACAATGTTTAGACGAATTTTAGCCACGAGCCGCGAGCTGCGCGCCACGAGCCACTGCGCCATGTTCCGCTAATGAAATTCAGCCGCGTTCTGACTGTGGCGGGGCGAGCGATCGAGTTGCGTACAAAATGTTTTATTTGGGTCAGGTTTAATTTCTGAACATGCCTGTGTTTATTAAGAGTTTTACAGTGGGTTTAGAAGTTGCAGAAAAGTTTTTCATTAACTTCTTCTCCAATCGTGTCTGCAAGAGAATTACGCAAGTAACTTATCATTTGTTAAAAAAGTTAGTAAGGCAGTGAGATTCACAGCAATGCTGACGATTGAATTCAAATGTCAACGTTTGCATGAGCTTTTTATTACATTCAACAGCAAAATATATTCATCGTAAAGCACTACAAGCCATAGCATCCACAGTGAAGCGTTACAATAAATACGAACAAAGCGTTCACTCACGAAGCCATCCGAAAATCTGTAGTTTATGTGGCCGTATACGGGGTGTTCAATGTCGGGGCAGCGGGGCGGCCAGGCGGCCGGTGCCGAGCGGGCGTATATCGTGACCGTCATAAACAGAGGTGTCGCGAACCTTGGAACTTAGGATAAAGGTGGGTACATATCTACTAGCTTAGGTGAGACTTACTCGTACACGTGCACACGACATACATGGCTTTGAAATCTTTGTTGAACATGGGTCGTAACTAAACTGTTTGTATCTGGATAATTCTAACGGAAATTGGTTACGGAAATCTTAGCAAGCTCGTAAAGAGTTTTGGTGATAATATTATATTATTTATGTAGGTATATAAGGGACAAGTAGACAAAAGGTGGTTTATAGTTTCTAGCTTTGAACAAATTGTACTTGTGTGTACTTTGAACAAAACTAAGCATCAAAATACCGTTCGGAACCACTTAGTTGATGTCAAAATTGTCACTCTTAGTTTGCAACTTCACACCGACACGCGAGGTGACTTCGCACTAATTGCCTATATTTGCTCTGCTAAGTACGGAATACGATGCCATCTGCCCCGGCTAAGCAGAGTTACTGCGCCTTTAACGTCACTCTATCGTATAAATATGTTAATACTCCAGAAACACCGCCTATTTTGTGTCAGTAGCACAAAAAAATATCCACAAACGGTGAATTATAAACGAATACCTCTAATTTAAAGAACAAAAAGAATCCAAAACATTTTCATCACAACGGCGTCCCTTTTGTGACATTTCCTCGTCCAGAGCCGAATTGTTCTCAGAATTTCAATTTGTGGAACATCGAGAACGATTGCTTTTATGACGGTAACAACAGAAACCGAATGATCGCTCCGGCTCATAGATCCCGCGGGCGCACACACGGAAAAAATACATCGCCATCATCCGTCCGTAAAAAAGAGGGAAAAACTCCGTAGCTTAAGCAATAAAAACCCCGCTAATACCAAAACTGGCACAATAATAATAATTTGCATGTGAAGAAAACGCCCTGCCTAAGCGAATTTATTCTCTTTTTCAGCGTGAAAGTGGGGAATTCACACGCCTCCAGCGGCGGCCGACTCCAACGAGTCGTCTTTTATTACGGACGCCAACGAACTAGTAAAACTGGGCTCGATTTTATTTCTGAACAATAATGTCGCAGAATACAGATGTCATTTTTGATGCCAGGACTCGAGTTTGTTCCGTGAAACGCTAGTTTGTAAACATGAGAAATTTTGTGCTTTTCATCCACGTTTACGTTGCTTCTAATGTAAACGGTATGATATTCCGGACTTAAAACTTAGTTGTTGTACCATTTGTACCAATTTATAAGCAATTCAATTTCACATCCAAAGCTAATGGATTCCAGACTTCAACAGAAAGGTTTCATCAATCACAAAAACACAAATTAGCGCAAATAAGTTCACCAAACGCTGCTAATTTCATTTCTACGACTCTACGGTAAAATTAGACTTATAGCCGTACGCTAAACGATTCCACGAACATTCCACCTAACTTATAGCCATTTCCTTTTCTTTCGATTACATTTCGATCAGACTTCAGCCTTTTCTTACCAGGAACTTTGTCTTCCTTCGTCTTTCCTGGGTCCTCATTCCCTTTAATTGCCTCAAACCGTTTGGTACTTTGAGCTCTATTTTCAGGTTCATAAAGTTCTTGACGATTTTATTTTATAGTGTTATCGTTGTCGGTTCCACTTCTTCACACATCTCGGTTCGCGTTATACTTTCAATTTTCGCAATGATTCAGCTCCCGCGTTTATTTCCTCGCCTTCTGAGCTCGGTATTGGAACTATTTTTTTACTGGTTTTGTCTGAATATGGGTGTCACTTGTGACAGGGTCGCTACACTCGTTATGCGGATGTGCGCCTGTTTGTTCACGTCACTCTAAGACGATGACAAAGTGAACTAAACGTAAGTGGAGTTATTATAAATGTTTGGGATACAGAACATGTTTCGGTATTTGTTTGACTTTGGTGAGTTTCTAAACTATGAAAGTTCGTCGTATCGAGAACATAAGGGACAATGATTTTATAATAAAAATATGTGTTTGTGCTAAATTATGGACTGTATTTATATTTATTTGATACCTCGCAAGGTGATGGTACTTTAATAAACTCAATAAACTTAGAACTTATAGCAGGCTTTCGTGTTTATGCGTTAAACAAGTAATACTACTTTATAAATCGTCGCAAATAATCGTATAAAGTTTTTAAAATGTGTTCTTGTGAAATAAAAATAGTTGTTTTATTATTTCTCGTCCTGCGCTATATATGGTGTGAGTCAAATTCCAAGCGGCCACGACATGCAGTGGATTAATTACTAAAATTCTTCAACGAGCTTTCTTTAATGTTTTTATTTAAATAAGAACATAACAATATTTTATGAAGTTATTATTTTTGGCGTAGCAAAAGCAGAAATGAGTAAAATAAAATAATAGCTTAAAATTGTAATGTCCTCAGCAACTGCTAGTATTATTGATTTACTTTGAATGTTGGACATCTAGAATATTCTTTGTATAAAACTAGTTTTTACCAGAGGCTTTTCTATTGCCTTAATCGACACCATGACGACATACGGGTACAGGAACGCACGGTTAGTAAGATAGATAAATATACTCTTTCCTGTATATAATAAAAAAATACGGTCTATGAGCTCCTGAATAATTTTCAGTTCCATGTCAAACTGTTGAGCAGTTGACACGTGATTTTTCATTTAAGAGGTTTATTGCTTATACTGTTCAAAAGAAATGTATTATTTTTCCATTACTATATTAATATGATACTACTATTATTATAAACGCCTTTTACACATATATATGAACGCTTCTTAATCTTTCACACAAAACGTACTGAATGGATTTCGATGAAACTAACACGAGTAGATCATGTCTTGGAAAAGCATTCATCCCGGGAGGATGTTCCTTTGGTATAATTTTCTGCTATCACGCGGGCAAAGACACTGGCAGCAGCTAGTGTTTCATAGTTAAAACTGTTAGTTGGACAAACCCACTTTAAACTTCTAGAACTGGTCTATTTAACCATCCAGACTATCACATTTAGGTGTAACATTAGTACAATTTCAACAGTGCCAGTGACAAGCTTGCTCCACAAAAACTTTAAGCCACAAGACCAACAAACCTGCAGCCACCTGAGTTTTATTGCGTTAGTAATACTATAAAACTCTAAACTATCGTAACTGCTATAAACCTATCCGTCACTCCAGCACACACTGAGACCTGGCGACTGACAGCCCACCTGATGCTTCAGCAATATTCAAATACGCTATATGGCCGTCAGAGACACATAAAAACCTTCCATACATTTTCAGTATAGGAAATCAACATAAAACAAAACCAGTCAAGTGCAAGTCGATCTACACACAGCAAAGGGTTCCGTGATCAAAATGAACAAATACTCGTATATTAGTACTGATGCACACTGCACTATTGATTCTACCAACTGCTAAAATAAGTTTTTTAATCATAGTAGGTATTTTGCAAAGAAAGTAGAAAACTAACATCAATAGAATTAATAAACTCGGTTAAAAATTTAAGAAAACAAATCACATGTCTCAGAGTAAAACGGTTGTGTGTGTCCAGACTTGAGCAAACGAAACAAAATTATAAGGTTCATATTTTTTTCATTTAGGGACGGAACCCTAAAAACTGTAAACTTCATGTCTACTTTCTGTGTTGTAAAATGTAATAAGAGTGTACTAGGCTGTACTCGACGATATTGCTTCGTGTGTTCGTGTGCTCGTTGCAACAAGAACTTCATACTTTGTTTTACTTTAAAAAAATGTTTTGGTCGCAGTTATTGGGTTTTGAGACATTGGACTATCTGTTTTTGCTTTTGAAATAAAAAGATAAAGATCATTAGGAAGAACCGAGGCCAAAAATAGTCAAAAATGGTAATTGATTTAAAAATAATATTCATGTCAAGTTAATCTAACTATCCTAAAACATAAGTAAAGGGGCTAGATTCCACAAAAACCTTAACGATGTTAGTACATCTAATAATGTTAGATATACTAACATCGTTAAGATTTTTACTACCACGCACTATAAACTTGAAAATAGGTTCTCATAATTAGAATTTGACAATCATAAAAATATAATAAATATCATCCAAATATAGACGAACAAACGTTTACCCTATTCATTTATACACGAGTACCTTTTATCACAAAAGACAACTACTACACCGCTCCACATCTCCACAAACTCACACATTCAATCTCTCCGTATTATTATAATTCACCGACAATTTGCTACAGCCATCCAAAATGAATTTGTCTTTCTGCACACGCCATTCAAAACGGCACTCAAGTAAATGAAAACGTAATGATCCCTACAAACGAGAGGCGCTCCGTAACTTGTTGAACAATAAATTTGTGAACCCACTGCGGCGACTTGTCTGACTGTCTGACGAATAAACAATGCTGACATATTATACACGTCAATGATACATTCCGTTATGAGTTCTTGCTATTTTTATGTCTTCATACAGATTGGTAGCGTTTCCACACGCGATGTGAGCCCACATGTTTTTCATTGATCATTCATCTTCAATGTATTCATGATTAATTTATGTCCTCCAAATGTTGTGTTTATCTTTAATATGTTTATTTATTTATTTATCAGTTGCTTGCTATACTTACAGTATGCACCAAAGCGTATAGCAAGCCAACAATCTATAAACTAAAAATTTTATACAAATATATATCATTTCTTTGCTGTGGCATGTTGTATTAATGTAGAGAGAAGTTTTATAAATAGCAATGGTCAAAAGCTTTTGGTGAATCTGTCTGAATCTGCGAGTAAAAAAGCTATTTTTACTCGCAGATTCAGATAGATTCTGACTTAATTTATCACCTGAGTGGGTACTTCCTTCCTTTTGTCGCAAGTCAAAGCCACCCTCTGGTGCCGCAATTCGTTGCAATCCCTCTTCATCATCGCACACTTGGGAACCGCACTTTAACCATTTCAAAGTAGAGTCGTAACATAACACCTGAGCTCGCGATTTTGTGGCATTTTTTCACGGGTAGTAATAAAAGCTCCGACAAAAAAAGAAGAATTGTCCTTACTCAAAATATTAAATCTACTGCCTAAAATACTAACTTTCCGACTACTTTTGTCCGAATAAAAATGACGAAACGACCGAATGAGATACTGAAATCTTCGAAAAATAAACATGACTGTCTATTGCCATAATACTTTTCTACCAGCATAAATTACGTTCTACTGAAAACTTTGCTTTGTAATTTTTATCTTTACTTGCCTACTATTAATTCATAAATTACCTTTCATATTTCATAGATTGTGGTGCTATTTTAACTGTCACATTATACTGAAAATATTATTCTGAGTGGCTATACAGAAACTTATAAAAATATAAAAATGTACTTGTAACAATAACTTTTAATTACAACATATATCATGAATTTTACTTACCACGGGTATGCTTCGATATCGGTACCTATTTCAGGCGTTAAAAAGTTAAAACAGTCGTATTCATGGGTACGTATAAAAATCCCGAATTTTAAATTACCGATGGACGAGATTCCGAAAATTGAAACGCCAAATGGTCGTATGGTCGAAAGTTTAAAATCCCGAAAGTTCATTTGTTCGAATGTTTAAAATCCCGAAGTTCAAAATCCCGACTCATCCGTGTCGAGGTGCCCTAAGGTCCCGATTTGTTTTATTTTGAGAAGTAGCACTCGCCGGCCGCTGCCGCGGCGCCGCTCGCTTCGCTCGCTCGGCTCGCGCGCTTTTAGTCACAATTCTAACCTAACCTAACCTATTTCAGCCACAATCTCTCGTAAAAATGTGTTTACTATTGTCTAATAGTCTAGTCACAGGTAGATTGTATTTTGGTTGCACTTTGAACTGGGTGAAATAGGTTAGGTAACGTTAGAACTGTGACCAACCACTACGTTCAAGTAGTTTCGTCTATTCGGGATTTCGTCCTTTCGGGCATTTGAACATCGGTATTTTGTGTTTCGATATAACGACTATCGGCATTTAAACCTTTCGGTATTTTGAATTTCGGTGTTTTGCACGTCGGTATTTCAGCCATAGGTATAATGAACTTTCGGGATTTTGATACGTACCCCTATTCATGCCTTAATCGAAAACAAAGTAGACTTTGGTTTCCTAGAATATTATACTGTATTATTAATCGACAAATTTCTTAACTTTTATAATGTCAGCAAGAACAAAGATAAAAATAAAACAAAACTCAGTTTATTATGAAAATGTAGTTACGTAGTAGATCCGAACTCCATCGCGCGGGCCGAACAGTTGAGGTATTTTCATCATTATTGAGAGCTAAAAAATAAATTTGATAACCAACAATAGAAATTAAAACAGTTCATGCAAGTTGTAAAAATATGATTATTTTGACCAAACCTCTGTTGTCGGTAACTTAGTAATTTTGTCGGAGGTTCAGTATTCTATTCGGAAGTTTAGTTTTTTTATTCGAAGATCCATTTTTTTTTTAGGAGGAAATGTAATTTGAACATGCTCTTATTTGTTGTTAAATTGGATATTTTTTTTCGTTTATGTTTTGGGTTTTTTGTCGGTAATTCATTATAACGCTAGTTAATTAGAATAATAGTCGGCCACAGATCGCTGGAGATTAAATTGTTTTTCGGAACCATTATTATTTCCCTTTTTTCACCGAGTGACGCTTGTGCCACGCTGTTGATGAATGTGCCGACGAAAATACAGGTGAAAAGTTTATTCTCCGCAGAATTGTGTGCGCCAGAATTTATGGAAGATAGTCGAAACACTAAAACGGAATAGGCAAACCGTAACAATAAAGGTTCAGTCGTTAATAAAGCTTCCTGATATTACGAATGTATAATTGGACCCGCAGTTACAACATCTAAAATTTGGACAAAAGATATAAAATGTCTCCCTTCAGGGGACCAAGGACGCGATGGCACTAAAATCTACGGTGTAGGGGTGCGGGGGTTGGAGGTCTATTCAAAAACTTTCGCTCAATTACTCGCGCGAGACTCTAGTTTAATTCTGAGCCGTGTAATAAGATTACGTGTAATGCGATTAGGTTTATTACACGGCGTTTCGTTTAGCGCCCTCTATTGTGAATGTGGCGAGATAACCATCCGTTTGTCGGTCATCATTCCGTAGGACGACACTTAGCGGGTAACGTGCGAGTGCACGGCAACACGTTCCCAGGTAATTTGCTTGTAAATAATCACGCCATTCTACTTTTATAGTCCCCGTGTGAGATGTTTGAGATAAAAGTTGAGTTGTCCAGATTTCGTCAGCTTCATAAAAGAAATATATCTGTAGTTAATCTAGAATGGAAAAATATTACACCGGGTCAGCTGGCCGTTCTCACGCAGTTCTTAGCACCATGGTGGAAGAACACTTTGATATATTTTATCGGAAATGTCGAACAACGTAACTGTTGCAATTTTTATAATCAATACATTTGGATCAGTACCGCCCAGGCCTCAGCTTGTTCAAAGTGGAGCAAACCTGGAAACCGTAATTAACTATTAAACTGGTGTAACTTGAGAACGATAACGAGTGGGTAACACACGGACTCATAAAATAACATTCGGGTATAATTAAAGCCTAAATCAAGGCTCGGCCACCTACACACTAACATATAAAATGCTAATTACATCACCCTGGAGATAATGACACCACATTTATAGGCGTTTGCCAAACGAATACCGTTTGGCATCAAGCAACCAAAGTTTCATTTAAACTTTTAAGTGACCATTCAAACAAGCCGAAATCGTGCCACAGTCGCGTTAAAAAATCCCGTAGAATATACAAAGACAAAACTACAAACAGTTGCAGTTAGCGTGATACATACTATAACCGTAAACTATTGAAGCCGTCTCTTGTATTCATAAAACTATAACTGCCTCCTGTTCTTGCTGAATGCATGCAGTTTCGAATTTTGCTTTGTGAAATACGCTTCAGTTACTCCATTTTACTGTTCTAAGAATGAGTTGACATTTGAATTTTATAAGGTGGTTTAAATGAGAGGGGCTTTTGGGACCTATGCTTTGGTTGACTCTCGAGCGGTGGGAGTGTGGGATGGCCACCACCTGACGAGTGGGTGTGGCAGTAGCAGTGCTTGTTAATTACAGTAAAAGCTTCGAGACACAGTGTGAATTGAACTTTACCCGTTTTGATTCATGTGGTAAGTTCTGGGAACATGAGCTTTCAATCAGAGCTGAAACTAACGTTGTAATATGAAGCAACTGACAATAGGCATTCTCAAGTTGTGATTGATATAGGAGGAGATAATTTTTTCACCGATAAAAAGCTGCTTTATTTCTGAGTGGTACAAGCTATATTAATGTAAGCGGGCGAAGCCGCGGGCAAAAACTAGTCTTTTAATATAGTTGTTTCAGAAATGCTTCGGATCTCAGACGGAAGACTGAGTCCAATCGAGCCAAATGTGAAGTATTGGCTTTATATAGATGTTGTTGAATAGGTATGAATATCGACAATGAATAACGTCGCCAAATTGGGCGAGCATATTCATTTAATCTTCTCATTTAACCGTGGAATAATACGTGATTCTACGAATGTTACATTAAATCTTTTTGCTTAGCTTTGATTTCTCTGTAACACCATTTACTGTCCATCGAACTCGTATGATTTGACGCAGCTCGAATATTTCCTGTGAGGTTACGTCGAATTTCTGGTCTATTCCGTCAAACCACACTCGATTGCCGCCTTAGAGCAAATCTGACCGATCTTTTTAAAAATTCTTTCGCCAGTGGAATGCTACTTTATCCTTAGTGACGTAGGTATATACTTTCCATTTTCACGCGGGTAAAGAAGAAGCTATTGTACCAAAAGTTTTTTAATGTTTAGTGTAAATGACTAAAAAATATTAAAAAGTTTTATTTAACTACTTATAAAAAAAATATCTTAAAAAATGGCATTGAAAATTTTCTTTTCATCACTATCGACGAAAAATATGCCCAAAAGACTGACGGCATTGTCACGTACTCTAGAAGTAAAAGGTTTTGTTTATTTTGGAAACGCTTTATTTCTGGCTGAGAGAAGCCCTTGACTAACGCGAAGTGTTAACTAGGCGTTTGGATATTAAGGCAGGCCTACAATATGCGGCAGTGGTTGAGCGAGTGGTTGCTGCGCTGCAAACAAATGTTTGCATGGCTATTCCGGGTCTGGGGTGGCTTGTGTATGTGAGTTTACATGTTCGTGAAATCACCCACGTTATAGGAGTAATTCCTAGTGTGGGGCAACGGAGCTGCAGCGGAATTTTGCTCGGGTGTATTTTCCAAACAAAATGTCATCGAATGCATATTAGTTTATTGGCTTACTAGCTTTTGCCCGCGGCTTCGTCCACGTGGCATTAGGTACTTAAGGAATCGGGATAAAAGGTAGCCTATGTTCTTTTCCATGTCAAAGGCTATATGTATGCCAAATTTCATCCAAATCCGTTCAGCCGTTTTTGCGTAATTAAGTAACAAACATCCAAACACAACACACACAACACTTTCACATTTATAATATTAGTTAGGATAAAATCAATTATGGCAATTTTACTTAAACAGTTTTTTTATTTCATTTTAAACCCTATATCAGATGAATTACTGCTCTAGTTAATAAATTGTTTTATTCCTTAGAAATAATAATAACGTTATAATTATACATGATTTCGCATAGTGAAATATTTATTTTTTGTTTTTAAAATACCTATGTCACATTCATAGATATTTTTGTTTCATTTGGAAAATCGATAGGCTTGTAATGCCCTCTTAAATATCGTAAACGACGACCTGTACACGACCTAAGCTGTGATTACCCTAATAGCTGATGACGACACCCCTAATAGTCGCATGTGCGTCACACACCCTTGTATTAACCCTTGCATGCGATCTGTTATCAGTCGCCGTTCCCGTATCTTCGGCTTTACGACTCAATTCCATTAGTCCCCGCCTGAAACGAAGCAAACAAAAATTACAACTTAATTATTGTTTAGTTGGAAAGTTTTTGTCTTTTAATTGTTTTAATTGTGATTTAGGGTTGTTTTCATTTACACAATCTCTTTGTTTGGACAGTAGCGTCGGTTCTTTCTTGAGCTGTGACGGGTTAAATGTCGGCATCACCTGCAAGTGTATTTAGGGCTGTTTGTTGTTTATGCTTACGTTTGTACTCAAATGCTTGTTTAATTGTTTGTTAAATATGAATACTTCCTACGCTAATATTTTCTTTGATGGCTCATCAACTTTGTATTGAAGATTGAGCCGAATTATAATGAATTCGTTATTACAGTCTGCAATGGAGTCATGAATGTGAAATGTTTTTGTGGACTTTTTAATAACTACTCGAAAACTTTTGCCTTTATGTATGCTCTGTCGTTAAAACTACCAGGTCCACATAAATGAAAAGCATTATCACACGAAGCATTAACGCAAACGAAGCCACAAACTGCACAACTACAAGATACGGTGCAAGTCGTTGAAGCAAAGTAGTACAATTAAATAGTGGCATTATCTTTTCAATACGGAGCCTCAGTTAAAAGTTCTTCGGAACTAACTCCGTTAACTACTTCAAGGAAACCAGTTGTGCCCGTGCATAACGGCGCAGTTAATTTCGTCTAAAATAACATTCAGGCCGTTGCAGGAAATAAAATAGGTATACAAACATTCTCAGTGTAAAGGCGCTTCGTTAGAACTGCAGCGTAACTAGCTGCTGGAGATACAGGATGATTGATCAACACAATGGTCATAGAGGCTGAAGATTATAAATCTGTAGTAAGTGATTAGGTGTATAGCTGCTGTATAGGGCTTCCTCTGTATTTCGCCTCCGCAGTCGATTGTAGGCGGACCTGCCATTAGTTTAGTTTGCATAAGCATAAATATAATCAGCTTTTTAATGTTCCCACTGCTGGGACTCAGGCTTCCTTTCTAGGAGAAGGAATTAGCCGGAATCCACCACGTAGGCCCAGTTGGTAGGTGTAACATATCTTCATTTTTTTAGTTCTAGGAAATGCACGTTTCCTCACAATGTTTTCTTTCACCATTTTGAGAACAGTGGTGATAAACAGGGTTTT
The DNA here is from genome assembly GCA_910589285.2 of Mythimna ferrago. NCBI lineage: Eukaryota > Metazoa > Arthropoda > Insecta > Lepidoptera > Noctuidae > Mythimna > Mythimna ferrago. Next base: position 28,109,844 of record OU342683.1, read on the forward strand.
GACACTAACATAACACTGGTCTCAGCAGCCGGTTTAGCTTGATTGATTGATTATTACAAAATTACATAGAGCTAGCTAGATATTATTGATATCCAATTCAATGCCATAGTTGTTTTCTATCCTATCCTAATTGACTGTTCTTCATTAGCCAGTGAGGGTATGACTGATATCAAGTATAAGACCACTCGATAGTAAATATTAGCGGTTTTTACAAACGCCTACGTTAACATTTTCATGAACTAGCAAAACATTTGGCGACGAATATTATTCAAACAACAAATCCGGTGTCAGATTGGAATCAAAACATACGGGTCGTGCGCGGCGCGGTGCGGGGCGGCTCACCTCTCACAATATTTCGTGTCGGCTGTCAGCGCAAACTTGCCACTATTTATCGCTTGGCAAGTTTCCTTGTCTCCTCGCCTCCTCCCCGCCCCTTCAGGACCCCTTCCCGTCTCCCGCTTCCCGTCTAACCGACCGGAAAACTATAGCGAGTTCCAAACTGATGTCTCACTTGATAGGCGACGTCAACAAGTTTGCTGAATGCCGCTGAACAGCGCTGCAAGCCGCTGCAAGTTGCTGCACTAAGTGTGAACGTTTAATTGGACGCTTTATGAGTGGCGTGCACCTCATGTTAATGAGGGCCGCCGGCTAATATGAGCATTCGGTTTGTGCACTGATTACTACGAAATGAAAAAGTCTTGTCCAACTTTAGATCTATTAGCAGCACGCAAGTCTGTAGGTAGAGAAGAATAAAGTCAAAGAGTATTTTCCAGCGATTTCAAATAAAATGTAACTAGTCTGCAATACAGAGTAACAGTAATTATACATTTCTAAAGCGAGATTACAGCGACAGATCCACATAAAATGTTTCTTTGACGGCGCTCCAAAGTTTTCAATATAAATTCCTATAAAGGCTTATCTGGGGCTGAATGTAGGCCTAATCTCGTTTATATATATAAGAAGAGATTACAATAATGTAGTGAGCTATAAATCGTAAGATCCGATATGGCTATAAAGTCCGTTTACGAGCGAACCAAGCAGTCGGCGCAGTACCAAACATTTTACATTTTATTGTTTTCTAATATCTGATTTATTCCGTTATACAGCTATTTAAACACTTCCCGGATTTGGAGTCGAGTTCTTGTATTACGAGCGAGATTGTTGTATTGTTTGGTCGCTGCTTCAATTTGAGATTTGGAATTTGAACCAAAATTGAGAGAATTTGCTAATGCTCTTTAGATGTTTAATGGAACGCAATAATTTCGTGAAATTCGCTCGTTTCTTTATTGATACAAAACAATACACCTGTATTACAGCCAACTTGATAAAAGGAAGAAAACCGTATTAAAACTTCTTGCAAGAGTCCCCTCTTCTCAAGCAATTTAAAGGTAATAAAGTTCGCATGCATGTTCCCACCGAACATAAATTTAAATAGAAAAAGGTGTTCAACCAAATTAATTTCCTGGCCCGCCCGCCAAGTGTTTTCCTAGAAATAATGTCTCGCTTCAACCCTTGACGTTTTTATAACATTTTGTACGCGAAAGAGTGTATGGGAAAACTGAGTTACTACTTAAGGGTTGAGTGCTAAAGGCAAATACTGTTTACCTGAGAATAAGTTATATTTTAATTGGTAACAAATACCAGAGTCATAAGAGGGATGGAGTTATAAAGGGTGTATGTATAACTCTGTTCCTCTTTCTTATCTCTTCACGACAGATATTTTAACATATCATGCTAAGTCTCCTGATATTGCTAGAACTATTCTCTACCGTAAAACTCTTACAATGTAGGGACGCGAGAAACAACACTGGAGATTCAATTAAAATGCAAGTGGTTTTAATGAGGCCCTAAAGTGATGCCGAAGTTAAGATGAGTGCAAGATACAGTCCTTACAGGCAGTAAACCTGGTTCACAGCTGGAATTAAGATAATCTCGGCGAGTAGGCGCGCTGCCGTTATATCGTCGAGTTCGAGCCGTTTTCCTCGTTTGTTTAGTTTCCCATTGTTGGTTAAAATACGTGTGGCGTTTGTTGGTTTGGAATGAAGCGCAATTTTCGACAAAGGAATTTAACGTATTTGCGTTATGTCGATTAATTTTGGGGAATTTCTTGTTAATTTGGTATCCGTTTTTTGATTCAATAAGTGGAGATAATTTCGTTGCTGTATGTATAAGAAACAAAAATTTTAGAGATATTGAGATGTTCTTAATTCTTTGATTCTTAATTCTTTGATTCTTAATTCTTTATTGTACACAAAGATATAACATAAATATGGAGATACGGACAGTTCACGTACAAAGGCGAGCTTAACTCAGCAATGAGTTTTCTCCCAGCAAACCTTTGAATAACAGAGAAAAAACATATTCTAGAGGTCTACTATATCTTTATAGGGTTGACAACATATCTGACATTCAAAGTTTTAAATATTGCTTACAATTTTACTCAATCATTTAAAGACACAAGTCAAAAATTAATAAAAATCAAATGTAATTGGTAGGAGGAAAAATCACTTCTACCAGTTACAACCGCAGCAATCTACTCGAACATAAATGAAGAGCCCCATTCTTCCGCGTCGATACGCTATGTCACAGAAGTTGTACACAATCTATAATTTGGTACTATAATGTCGAGTTCAACTCACACGCGGATCGCGTTTGATTTTAACGATTGAGCTTAACTATGGAGGCGATAAGTCCCCTCTTTGAGGCGTGGCTGGAAAGACCTCACGGCGTCCTTACCTTCCGCATGACACAGGTCCTCTCCGGAAATGGCAAGTTCGGGAGGTTCCTGTTCCGAATCAAAGCGGAAGTGACGCCCGGGTGTCGCCACTGTGCGGAACGCCCGGAGGACACGGTGGAGCACACAATCGCGGTGTGCCCTGCTTGGGCGGAGCATCGCCGTGCCCTCGTGGGGGTGATCGGCGGCGGAGACCTCTCGCGCCGGGCCTTGGTCGAGGCCATGGTCCGGAGCGAGGAGGAGTGGCAGGCGGTCGCCGACTTCTGCGAAGCAGTAATGCTCGCTAAGGAGGAGGCCGACCGCATCAGGCAACGGCGCTCTCGCCGCCGCCGCCGGGATTCCGATCCCGATTTCCAGCCACCGTAGGCGCGGGCTTGCGGACAGTGAGCAATGGGTAGCTCGCTGTCCGGCCGTCCGGTAACCGTCCGGACCAAGTCCAAGTCGTCGACGGCGCGCGCTGTTCCCGCGCGCCTCAAGGAGTTGTCAGCAACAGCAGGGGCCCAGCCGGGTCGAAGCCTACCGGGGCCAGGGTAATCCGAAAGGGCGCTCGAGCCCCGGTATCGAAGGCTTGAAGGAACGGGATGGGTTTTTTAGTCAGTAAGAGTCTGACACTATCTCCCGCTCCGCCCAAGAGCGGGGGTTGTCATAAGATGATTTTTCCCATCGAAAAAAAAAAAAAAAAAAAAGCTTAACTATGGACGAATCGCTCAACTTGGGACGAGTCACTCAACTTGGGACGAATCTGCGCAACTATTGGGCGAATCGTGAAGTTTAGCATGAAGTTGGGGACGGATGATAAGATAACGAGAAGCGTGACTGCTGGGTGTCAGTTACAAGTAGTTGATGTCACGGTATTATTGTTGACTAGCTGCTGCTAGCGGCTTTGCCCGCGTGATAATAGAAAATTATCGCAAAAGAACATACTCTCGGGATAAAAAGTATCCTATGTGCTATTCCAGGACATGGTCTACCCGTGTACAAAGTTTCATCGAAATCCATTTATTAGTTTTTGCGAGAAAGAGTAACAAACATCTATACATACAAACTTTAATAATATTAGTAGGATTTAAATTCTTGTTGTTGCGAAATAACTTGTTATTTTTTACTTAGGTACTTTTCCTGATGATAAACCACATAGTAATTTTTAACAATGGCTTATGTCAGTCAATAGGACTGAGTTCAAAAGTACAACTTTTACAGTTCGACTGCACAACCGGTTACCCTACTGTCAAAACGTCACTAAAAAAAGAACCGACTTCCAAAAATAAAACACATATAAACAATACTTTAGAAACCGGTACTACTTGTTTTGTTTCTGTTTTTCTTTGTTGTTCTAAAGTTACTTTACAACTTTTTGTTCTAAAAAATCATAGATCGCAGCTAATACAGATCATTTACTGTTGGATTTTATAATATTTATCAAAAACTTCTCTGAAACCTATGTATTTAAATAACGACTTCACAAAACGGATCAGTACTTTTGTAGCAAATCGCGAACATACATTCATAAGTACAGGTAGAATACAAAATATTCTTTTAACTATTTTTCATATTTTCGCACCTAAAGATGTCCCAGCCCCTTTTAGCGTTAGCTGTAGTAGTCCGACTTGTTCAGCGCTCCCCCATTACAGTGCCTATCAACTTTTAGCTGCTTCATAACAGCCGAGCCCCTGTTATACAGCTTTATCACATTTTAGCGTAAAAAAGTAACACGTTGTCATTTCGTGAAGTGGCCATTTAAGATGTTTTTACGGCCGTCCGGTGATTCCGGCTAATGTCTTCAAATCTCTGGCCTAGTCCGACCTTGCTGGCTTTTGTAATGGTAGGTATGTTATGGCTAGACAAGATTTTCCCCATACCTTCGTGCCGGTGATCTTTTTACACGAGGACTATGTAGGTATTTTCCGGAATAAGGAGTAGTATGACACTTAAAGTCAATCAATGTAATCGGATCAATATTTAAACAGACTGCTAATTAACAAACATTATTATTAACAGTAGGGTTTCGTAACTAAGTTGCGAAACCCGGAACTCTAATAAGATCACTTTGTTGTTCGTCTGTCAAAATCTTTCTAAGGCCATTTAAAGCTACATCATAAAGGTGCATATTTTTACTCTCACAAGAACATCAAAACCTTCCTTCTCGTCGACTAACAATCTTGAGATTTGGCAAGAATCCTCTCCTGCCATCTTTAGATAAAAAGTTTTCTCTAGAAGAGAATTCAAGAAGTCTGAAAACTGTTTTGTTTTTACATTACAAAATAATTACTTTTTTGCGATTCGGAAAAATCTCCGGCTCTTCATTCGAACATAAAATAACTTTTCAAGCTCTAGGTGGAGTGAGAGAGCTTATCAGACTTTTAATGACTAAAACCCATTCGTGTTTCTTGAATTGCCCATTCCATTCCAGGGCAGGGGTAACTCGAACAACTTTTCTTCCTCCGGCAGCTTTGCAGTTAGGTTGCACCTTTGTTTCAGTGGTGAATACCATTTTCTTGGACATTAAGTTTAATAGTAACTGTACTTATATAACATATGCGGTTATGCGGGTATGTCTGCAATCCAACGGAAAAAATGCAACATAGCTAAGCGCAGTTGTACGATTTACTCGTACTTATGTAAATGGGTTCAAGGACCTGTCTCACCTCTACTGTTCACTTAAGTTCTACAGTCACAACAGACGATAAGGCACGTAATTAATTACACCTACCTATTTGTAATTAACATGAACAATGTCAAACAGTGTGATGAGGTTTACTCTAAATTGCTGCATTGTTTTACTGTTAGTATACTCATAATTATATGATAACTCGCTATCTTTTCATAGTAGGAAGGACAACATCGGATGTCTTCTCCCACGGTGGTAATGGTATAGTGACATGTGAGTTAAGTTCTCTAAATATGACCGAGTTAGTCTATCTACAATCTACCTATTGGTAATCACAGGAATGACTAGTTCAAATTGAAAAATGATTTTAGTGTTGGTTAGCATAATTATATCGATCTATTATAACATATCGCTGCGACCAAAAGTAGCGGTGTAGTAACCAAAGACATGCGTGAAACAATGGGGGACTGCTAGTCTGTATATAAAGACTGTAAATATCAATATTATCATCTACCTTGCCATTTTTCAATTAGGTTGGAGTAGGCTTCCGATCAAACCGGATTCGACTGAGTACCTGTATTTAACAAGGAGCGACTACCTATAAGACCTCCACATCCCAGTTACTGGGCCACACGATACTCATCAAGTATCATCACAACAGTTGTATAATAATTGCCGACGTGCCACGCAGGCTATTAGTGGGCTCGTAAACACAAGTTATTGCGATGGAATAACTTTCTGATTTATGTCACAAACCGCGTGCCGACGGGATAGAGGTAGCAGCTAGCTGTGGGGCTAATGGAGAGCTGAGTGACTTCCCTTATTGAAAGATTCAGTTTAAATACCTTTTATTTACGTAGGTCATTCACACGAACTCGTGTCGTTTTTCCATGGGGGTAAGCAGAAACTACCAAAAGCCACCTGCTACGATCCTTTTGCTTTGTTTACGTTCATAAATCCAGTCTTTCTGAAGAATTTCACCAATTGGGTACCTATCTGACCTTCGTCCAGAGTATATCTTCTAGCAAATCTTCTAGTAATAATAATAAACATTTCGAGTAGAAAGTCGGAGCTATTTTTAACAGCTTTTCATTTAAACTGTTTTAATCTGCTCACTCATGTCTAAAGTAACCAACTTTCATTTACAAATTCTACCTACATCCTTACTTAATATGAAATAAAGTCTACATTGCATCTATATATATATATATATCATAAACGCGACAAATCTAAAAATTACTGAATACATTTTTATGCAGCTTTCAGCAATAGACAAAGTGTTTCTTGAGAAAGGTTTAAGTATATAAAACATACATGTTATAGTAGAGAAAAGCAGAACTTCAAAGATTGCTAGTACTAGTATATCTAAAGTAATAGGTATAATGAAAACTCCAATTTATAGACAACACTACCGAACTACTGACCTCGATGTAATTCTTCGAAGCACCTCACCCTCTCCACAGCGCAGCTCCTATGTGTATACGGCTGCAGTAAGACTAGTAAGTAGTTGTGGAGGCACTCGTGCGGCCTCCCACACGAGCCCGTAACAGCAGATACAAAGGAAATTAATTTTCCGCCTTGTTACCTTTCGTTATGATAAGCGTATGCATAGGTTCCGCTAATGTCTTGAGATTGTTTTGTGCCGATATACAAAGTGTGGAGAAATTAATAGAACCGAGCAGCAATAGTTATACCTACGGTTAGAACATAGGCAACGAAAACGAAAGGTAACCAGTTCAGACATGTAGCACACTTTTACCACACGCACAGATATAAGAGGTATGAAGATGCAAAAAACGGCTGTAAACGGTTTCCTTCAGACACACCCATCAAACAGTCTCTGTTTAAAGTTCGTACAAGTAATTTTGCTTAAAGGTCCACATGTTTCCTCTCATCAGTCAAACATTTTAATAGTCAGACAGAAACTAACGAACTTCAAACTCATTCAAAACCTAGTTTACTCCCCGGAGTATAACAGGCGCGTTATAACTTATTATTAGCTAGAATGTCGCACCTGATTTTACTTTTACAGTTCCCTCCAGGGGCCCAAAGTAGGCCAGATTCTGAACTAACGTCCTGTGAACACTGATTGAAGTTTAATCTTTAATTTACATGCAAATCTAAGCGCGAACGAGTTTCTTAGGCTTCAGGCACTTACTTCAAACTTACGCAATATTATTTTACAATAAAGAGAGTTCTGACGCAAGTTATACTTAAAATTATAACTAAAACATGCCTCTTTACTGCGTAACTTTGCTGAAAATAGCTAACGCTAAAGATTCGCGTTTTTACAACCCTATGTATTTAGGTTTTTGTTTCAAACTTTTTACTAAATATAAATGTAACTTAGAAAATATTTTTAGGCTTAAGTTACAAGTTATTAAACAAGAAATAAGTAGGACAAGAACTACAAAAAACTAGAAAAAGATTAGCACAAAACTGAAAATTCACAGTAACGTAGCGATAACTTGAACAGTTCAAGGTAAGGCAACATTAGGCACAAACTCTCCAACATATTACACCCTTTAAATATTCTAATTGTTCATGCAAACTCGTAACTTTGGCGGCCATGACACTTTGGGACTTCCACCAATTTATATTTAGACACTTAATTACGTAAAATATGTTTATGTCGGTATACACAGATGATTTATATTTTATACTTGGTTTTGGTAGTAAATAGAAAATAAATATTTACTATAAAAACAATAATATAATATTTACTATATTAACTATACGAGTCATTTGTTCATGTTCAGGTTCACGTGGAGGTACTTTTTCTTCTGTTTGCGTGAGATTGAAACGCTCGTTGTCAAATAAGTTATGCTCACAAAGACAATGTGCACTCGCCTCCGTTAGATAGAACAACTGCAACTTTTATAATAGAACATATTAGTAGAGTTAAAGCGAAACTTTTGGTCCCTACCCTACTATCCCAGTCAGTTTTGAGATAAAGTTTTACCGGACTTATTCCTCTAAAGTCTAAATTAAGCATGTCTGTCGTTGACATGTTCGAATTGGTTCCCGCACGAGGCGACCACCGGTTTTCTAATAACATTGCTATTTAATGTATTTTCTTTATACTTAATATGTCAGAAACACAGTTTTTAAAGTAAGGTTAAATGTGTTCGAAAGTAAAAGAGTTCTCCATTTTTAAAATTGGATTGAAACATAGGTAGGTATTCTATATTTAATGAACTTTAAAAAGTAGGAATCTTTTGTAGGATCATTATGGAGGTTTATCACAAATCAACATTAAGCTAGTATTTCCTGAAAGGCTAAGCAGAGGATATGACTACGAGTGTCAAACCTGTTTTCTATGAATCTTTCTATTGTCTACGAGTCCTTTGCAAACATTACGGTAAAACAAATAGCCCCTAAACATGTTGTCTTCAAAGTTCAAAGATAAGGGTATAATCTAAACAATGAAGTTAATTACCTTACCTCTGAATGCGGCGGCTAGCGTGACTTTATTAAATTGTTCCAGCAATTAGGCGCTAATTCAGACAGTTCATGTCTACGCAAATAATGGCCGCAGCTAATATCACTAGCCGTTCTTTTCGTGAAATTTGAATAAGGAACTTTGGTATAAGTAATTTCTAATTAATGTTGTGGTATTCAGTTTGCCTTATGTTTTTAATAAATTATATTTTCAGAGGTTGAGATGTTGTGTTTATTTTATAAATCAGTAATCGTAGATAGATTAAACGTCGTAAAATATGCATTGTATTGAGTTTTAGGCTGGTATATTTGAAGTGATTTTTTAGGATTTAGCCTATAATTCCTAAAAAACCGGTTAATTTGTGAATAACACAATTTCCTACTACACCTACATAGAGCTACAATTTGGTACTCGATTTGATAAAGTGCAAATATTGTCTTAACTTCAAAAGTAGATTGATTGACTTTTTTCTTGGGGCTCCGTCTATACTATATTACCATAAACAAGCCTTTCCGAGCAACACGCGTTCAACATAAGTCTTCCAAAGCTGCAAGCTTCGATTAAAACTATTGGGATCTATTCTGACAGCAACCCGAATAAAAATCACTACAGAGCAACTGTTTATGACCTAAGAAGATGTTTTATATGGCTAGCATTTTAAAGAAATCTACGTGGAGCATCGGTATCTTATTGTTTATGAAGCTACTAAAACGATACATTATAACTAAATGTAATAATAACTATTGTGACTTTTTTTTTGTTTAACAGCTTTTAAATGTACCTAATCCAAAACATAAGCAATGTTACGAATGCACGCAGTGTCTCCACGTCGCGTCGCACGGCACGTAGTAGAGGTGTCACTCGCTCCTCCTGTTAATTCCGCTTTACTGGCACTAAGAAATATGGCTACTAAACTTGCCGATACAGGTGCGTGCACCCGATGAGAGAATTTACGACCGAGCAATGTAAAAATGTAGTATACAGCAAACTCAACGGGTTAGAGAGATGTAATGCTGATCAGTTCGATTTACAGTGCGATAACTTTTGATCATAAAATGTCTGTAAAATGTAGCTACTTGATCATATTTTCTTTGCTTGCATCGTTTTTTTCTCCACTATTTTCTAAGTACAAAAAAAAACTTCTTTTCTATGCACTACCAAATTTTAGAACATAAAAAAAGTAAAAAGAAACAACGATTTCATGACCAAAACATATCCTGAACACACATTGTTAACAAAACACAAACGCTCGGCTGAACAGCCTGTATACAGCCGACAGCGGGACAACTGAAAGAAAGAAAAAATATCGTAGCTCGTAATACGAGGCGGAAAAAACGGTTCAACAAGCCGAAAGTGATTTTTCATCCGAGTTAAGGCGAGAGTCATCAAAACATCGCGATAAAGAACAAAACACCGCTAAGTGACTGCAGCGGGGGGCGATAAGAGTACCAGGAGCGCAGCGCGCGGAGGAGGCGGCGCGAGCGGCAGTGAGACGAGAGGCGCACCGGCGCAGGCGGGCAGTGGAACGCAGGGGATCTGGGTGAGGGCGCCATTTGAAAAGTAACTGCCGTTGTGCATTAATGCTGTGGAGCTGCTTTGTTCCACAAAGTTTCATTAAAAATATTCAGAGAAAAAGTTTCACGATATTTTTCCTGTAGATCATATTTTTTTTTTAAAGCAAAAATGCTTTAATAACTTAATCCGGCAAAAGAGAGCCTACTAAGTCGTCCTCTACAAAATGTATCATACCCCGCTTCACCCAAAAAGATGTCGGCATTTTCAGTTATAAACCGTTTCTCGTTTCAAGTAACGGGTTTTCTGAAAAGGAACACTAGATCTTTTTCTTTTTTGTCATAGGTTGAGTCGACAGTTCCACTAACAACCCGCCAACTATTCGCATACGAGTTAAAATTGCTACACACTAGACGGTAACGGGAAAGTTCATTATAAGAAACTTGTAGCAAAAGAAAAATATATAGTGGAAACACTTCCATTGCACTGAGAGCTGCCATACTCGTACGTAGAGCAGTTTGAACCGGAGCCGCGGAACTTTTTGGTGTAAATCTGTCGCTAGTGGGTCGCTACAGCTCTTATATCTAACTATGAGGCGCAGAGCCAAGCAGGCGACAGACGTGACCAGCCTTCCTTTCCTTTATTTCGGTTACGTTCCCGGCATACAGAAGCAAAACGTTTACGTTGCCCTACCTTGTTAATAAAATGCATTTTTACAAAATCACAAGATTGTTATCGCACAAAAATTTCGTAAAACTTAGTTCGGTGCGATGAATCACGCGACGAAAACTATACACGTAAACCTTATAATTGCTTAGCAAAACACTATTTTTAATATCTCAATTAAAAAATGGTTATAAAATATAAACAAATTGGCGGGAGTGGCGCAGTCGTGGATCGTGATCGCGAGCAGTTTATCACGCGAGCGAACGCGAACGCAACGTGCGTCTGCTTGCAAGAAAGGACGCGCGCTTGCGCGCCTGCTCTCTCTCATTCATAACTCTGTGAATATGTGAAGGCTCGTAAAGGAAAAATAATAACCCGTCACGTATACATTAAAAGGAAATGTTCACTTTATTCATGCAAACTTTTAAATATACATAAAATATATTAAGGCTGCGTTTCGTTAAGTTTGCACGAACGTGTTTTAAAATTTACATCATTAGTATTGTAACAATATTCAGTTTGTAATGTCAACACGCTCGAGCTGTTAAATATTAACGCAATTGGAGTTAGTGCGTCACATTTATACATTTTAATGTTAAAGTGACGAAATTTACTCGATTTTATAATAGCCAAATTCGATCCAAAATTATGTATTTATTTGACTCGAGGCATATTTTCAAAGCAGATGCGGTTGGTAACTCGAACGAGGCGGCAAAGGTAGCCCCGGTACGTATATAGGTAAGAATGCCGGCAATGTAATGTCGCAGGCCCGACAGTGGGTCGGACTCATTACGGTGGGTTCAGACGCCGCCCGATAATTTTCCGAATGACAATGAGCGACAGTCGGCCTTTGTATTAGTTGCGTCGAGCGGCGACCGCGTAATGGCCAAAATTACACCCCCTCTGATTGGTCCGGCGAACTGATTGTGAGCGATGGAGTGTCACACGTTTCTTGCTAACGTGCGCCCGAATCAAACGGTACGACTCACGTACGATACGTAGGTATGTTATGTGTTGTGAGTGCAAACAGTTGAATGATACACTCTGACTTCAACTGAAGACTAGAAGAGCAAAGTTAACTTCTTTAAGGGAACTCAAAATTAAAAAATGAGATAAAGATTATTACTAATCACTTCTCTCTTCTTCTCTGTCGGTATCACTCTTGACATAGCGGTCGTGGTCATCACTTCAGGAGTTGGTAGCAATCTTCACAACACGCCGCCACACCTCTCTGATGACCGCCTTCTTCGTGCATTCGTGCAGTGATGATGAGCCATTCATTGTAGCTTTTATGTGGTCAGTCCACCTCATAGGCGATCTTCCTCGTGGCCTGGTACCCTCAACCTTTCCTTGAACCACAAGTCGCTCAATAGCCACCTCCCCTCGGTGACATACATAACCAAACAAGGTGAGCATACGAGACTGTACCAAAAATGATAAACGCTGCTTGATGCCGTTTCAACACAATATCTGTTAGTTTTTTATTACTACTAGGAAAATATGCAGCCATAAATAAGGTCAACTAACATCCAGTAATACGAGTATTATAGAAACAGTGAAAGTTTCTGCGTGTTTGTTTTTGTTTGTTACTTCTTCACGCTTAATCGGCAGTACGGATGTGGATGAAATTTGGCACAAGGATGTTGCCATATACTGAAATAACCAATATAGTATTTTCCTTTTAAATAATTTTCTACTTTCTCGTGGTCGGAACCGCTAGCAGAAAGCTAGTATAAAAATAAGACTGTATTCTTATAAAGTTCCTGGTATCCAGCACAGCGCTTGTATTGCAACGAGTTGTTTACGTAAGAGATAAGAAGATAGCAACTTCCATATTTGAAACCTCAGCATAGACAAGTTTGTACTTACTCATATTTTCTGAATTCTCCGTCCGACGTAGATACGTACAAGTCTCATTTTGTACATAGTTCGCAAAAAAATGAACCCAGAGAAATATAAAGTGCTAAAAAAATTCTCAACTTATATTTTGTCGATAATGTGTTTACTTTTTGTTGGCAGTCTGTTAGATTTATGAAGCCTACATTTTCTTATATAAAGATTTCAACAAAATTGACAAGTGTGAGTTTATGCGGCATGTTGGTAGAGGAGTTAGATCTTTTTTAAATCGTTGTCCCACAGTATGATCAGTCCTGTGTTGTAGATACGTTTATAAACATATAAACCCACATACGCTATATAAACAACAACTGTCAGTAGGCCATACAAATATTTGTTCTGCGCGGAAATCGAACCTGGGACACGCAGCCAATCGCTGAACCACTGCGCCAACCATTCCGTAAGTTATGTAGTTTATATTTTTTCACATATTTTTCTGACTCGGATAGACCGACTTATGGTGATTACCTCAGAAAATAAGTTTCTTGACTTTCAGAAATAGTTTTCATTTATGTTTTGAGGGTATCAAATCAGTAAAAACGCTTACCTTTACCAGCCAGTTTCACAGATGAACAAAAAAACCAGTGCTGCGTAGTTCAATGAGTCCAAGACAAGCTAATGTACTCATTACCCTTCTTCACTTGCCTTTAAATCTCGTTTCTGGAAAATCCACTGCAGGCTGGTCCTGAACTTGTCTCTTGAAGTTTAGTAAAATCTTTTGTTTTAGAAGAAGATTTTCAGAAGTACTACATATTAACATAGTCGGCCTTTAACGTTCCCCCTGCTGGGACTCAAGCCTCCTCTATAGGAGAGGAAACTGCATATTATTGTGTCTTAATACATAAACAACATGAAAATAATGACGAAACATTGTATCGAGCCAAATAGTAAAATAAAATAATTTATCAGACTAGTCTAGACGCTCTAATTTGATATCATTTAAAATTGGCATGAGAACATTATTCCACTCAATGTTCACATTAAAATAAATGGCACACGATTTACGTACATCAAAATTCAACTTTAAAATCCTAAAAACTCCGACTATTAGCCTGACCGTCAGCCTCCAGGTTTATCTCAGTGGCGCGCCGGGCGGGGGTGACCTAGCGGCCTGCCCAGCGGGCGGCCAGGCGGACTATATTAGGTCCGCGCCAGCTCTGCGGCTATCGCCGTATAATTAAGTCCGCTCCGTAATTCACTTAGACTTACATGTGTCGATTTGCGCCACAATCATGGCGCATTACGGCTAAGTAGGAAAAATCACGCCACTTAGATTATAGCTTGCGACCAGACGGCTTTGTTTCAAATTGTATGTTTGTGCGCTTTTCTTGTAGTTATGTAACTGAATACTAATTGGATTTAGCTGGAAATTTGGGGAGGCTTTAACACTGTCATTAAGTTGATTTTCTTGTTCGATATTAATTAATCAGGATTGATTTCATAATATTAACGGTAAACCAACCATCAAAAGGCTACTCCCATTATTCTTTTTGAAATAAATTGGTTTAGTCAAATGAAGAGTTGTTTTTAGCCGTTTCTCCTCATTAACATATTTGTGACACTTTTTATTAAATTACATTTTTATTTTACAAATGCAACCCCTCCTCTTTTTCTCGGCGTGTGAATAATTAACTTATTTTTTTTAATACAAACATGGTTACTACTTTTTTGTATACACAGGTTGATTTATTTTACTTCATTTAAACATCCTTTATATCAAGTGAAATAAATCCACCGTGTTTATTATGAGTAAGTATCTTTATTTTATTTATTTATTGGAAAATAAACATAGGCAGTAAATTCCGCTGGATAAACAAATTTATAGTAGGTACCAATCAAATCATTATTATTATAACGTTTGTTAAAAATTAAATTTCTAAAATTATTTGGTATTTATGAGTGTTAGCGTAAGTAATGAGTATACATATGGACAGACGGAGAGGGCGAGTGATATAAAAGGAAAGAGAGTTAGGGATAGCGTGAAAAGTATGAGCTAATTTCAGCCAAAAACTATCCACGACTGGACGATATGGGCCTAGTAACAATGACTGGTTCTGTACATCTCATATCCATGGGGGTCTACAAATAGGAAAACGATACACTCAAAGATACCAATCTTATTTACAGACGTCTGTATAATCATGGTGAAATGGCGTCAGCGACTATCGCAACCCAGTGCTGGGCACGCCACAATCATGGCGGTAAGTCCCTTCTTTGAGGCGTGGCTGGAAAGACCTCACGGCGTCCTTACCTTCCGCATGACGCAGGTCCTCACCGGACATGGTTCGTTCGGGAGTTTTCTGCACCGGATTTATGCCGAAGTGACGCCCGGGTGTCGCCACTATGCGGAATGCCCGGAGGACACGGTGGAGCACACAGTCGAGGTGTGCCCTGCTTGGGCGGAGCATCGCCGTGCCCTCGTGGGGGCGATCGGCGGCGGAGACTGGTTGAGGCCATGGTCCAGAGCGAGGAGGAGTGACAGGCGGTCGCCGACTTCTGCGAAGTAGTAATGCTTGCAAAGGAGGAGGCCGAACGCATCAGACAACGGCGTTATCGCCGCCGCCGTCGCCGCCGGAATTCTGATCCCGATTTCCGGCCACCGTAGGCGCAGGCTTGCGGACAGTGAGCAATGGGTAGCTCACTGTCCGGCCGTCCGGTAACTGTCCGGACCAAGCCCAAGTCGTCGACGGCGCGCACTGTTAACGCGCGCCTCAAGGAGTTGTCAGCAACAGCAGGGACCCAGCCGGGTCGAAGCCTACTGGGGCCAGGGTTAACCGAAAGGGCGCTCGAGCCCCGGTATGAAGGCTAGAAGGAACGGGGTGGGTCTTTTAGTCAGTAAGAGTCTGACACTATCTCCCGCTCCGCCCAAGAGCGGGGGTTGTCATTGGTTGGTTTTTTCCCACCATAAAAAAAAGACGTCTGTATAAAGTTAATAGGCTCAATGTTATGAATCAAAATAAATATGTAAAGTACATAACAGACTGTAATTTAGGTCACAATATAATAAGTGCCGACTCCATCCTCGCGCCGAGTTTAGTCAAATCGATCACGTAAAAGCATGACTGTTGCCGTGGGGATAATATTTCATTGGAACTCCTCAGAGAATCCCTCTCCAATAGAAATAAAAAGTATACAGTCTAAATCTTTTCTTTAAGTAAATATAAAACTTCAATATTCTTTTATTGCTCACTTGATTTTTTCGCCGGCTAAAGATTCTGTATTCTTTGAAAGAGCAGTTTAGTCTTCCATTCATCGAAAATATTTTGTCGATCGGTATATTAAATCATATCAAGTAGAAATAGCATGTTTATTCAGAATACTTCAGAGCAATAAAAGACAGTCCCGCCCTACACGTCTAGCCGAAACACATAAAACCACAATACTAATATAAATATTACACAAAAACCCGAAATAAAATACACTAACCATAGTGAAGTGTGATATAATTATTGCAGACCATTACCGGTTATACACGAAATGGCTTAGCATAGTCGCCTACCAAATGCGTGATAGTTACGCTCGCAATCGACTCGCTCAAACGCGGATGTTTAATCGGTGAACGCCCATTGGATTTACGGTCGCTAATTGTTTAATTATTACCTCTGGATCGGATAGGCCTGTACTTTGGACTTCTACACAGAAATACAGAGGCAACCAATGGTAACTATTGGATTGGCCAAGTTTCGGAAACATTGCTCTTAAAGCTCACAATGAATCATGAAAAATAACATGGGAAAGACACCATACGAAAATCTTATATATACATATTGTCTTTCGACAAACTAGGTAGACGACTAGGTCTAGAAATAAATACATAGATTATTTTGGCTATTTTATAATGAAAATATTCCGATAAGTTTTTATTGCCCCTTTGAAAATACTTACTCAAAGCTTTTCTGCAGACAATATAAAGACTCACAACAAATGCACCAGTCTATTGTGAGATACTGATCAAGTAGGTATTTACTAACAGCCGGGAATTCAGAACGAGGTTGTTCAGCTGTTCCTTGTATTATTAAAAATCAAAGGTTGACTGGTAGAGAATGCCCTGTTGTATTAAATTCGACTATTTATTACTTCAAGTTTAAATAAACAAATTCAAGGCGTCTAGCTTATTTTTATCTGATACAGTTCTATATACACCGCTAAATTTTAATCGTTTTAATCCCGTGTAGGGTCGATCCGGTACATGAAACACTATCGATTTGTAAAGATAGAATTAAAAAATAAAGTACCTTTTTTCAAAACTCATATTAATTTACGCATGTACGAAGTTAGTTTCTTTAAGAAAACGTCAGCTGAGCGAGTTCAATGCCCTGTAGGTAGTTTGTACGCAACGCCGACTATTAACTACAGGTCATTGAATTCGCTTAGCAGACGTTTTCTTAAAGAAATTAATTTCGTACATGCGTAAATTAATACGAGTTTTGAAAAAAAGGTACTTTATTTTTTAATTTTATCTTTACGAATCGATAGTGTTTCATGTACCGTTTCGACCCTCCATGGTATTAAAACGATTAAAATTTTACGGTGTATATACGTCACTAGATCGTTGTTGGATTCTAACATCAACCCATTAACCTAAGCAGTATGAGCCATAACCAGTAACCTTCTGTGACTGAACAGAAGTAGTCTGCGCCTGGAGGCTGAGACCAACACCGGACACAGCTCACTGAATAAACACTCATCACAATGAGTACTATGGATAGTCTTTTGTGCAGAGCAAGCATGGAGTTGGAGGAACTGTCGCGAACATACTATTCGAGTGCACAGACGTCAGTAAAATAAGAAAACAAACCTTTGGAGCAACGAATTCATTCATAGAAGCCCAGAGCAAACTGAAAGGACTCATCTGCTTCTGGAAAGAAGTAGGATAATTAGAATAAAGACTGCTGTGGCCTACGCACAATGGTTTTATCTTATCTTATCTTTTTGGTCTAGTTTCCGCACTTGGTCCTTATCGGACCATTGTGCGTGGGTCATGGCGGCCTTTACTCCAACCAGCCCACCTCATTCCAGAAACTGATGAGTCTCTTCAATTTGCTCAGGGCGCCCAACAATGAATTCTGTGCTCCCAAGGTTCGTGTTCTCATCTCGCTGACGGCTCTCGTGTACTCGAGGAGCATATGCGCGACAGTTTCTTCTGACACCATGCATCCTCTGCACAGAGGGCTGTCTGTAATATTCATTGTGAAAAAGTGAGCAGTTGTTCAGACAGCAGTGTCCGGTGATGGTCCCTGCCCACAGACGCAGGCTGCCTCTGTCTAGTGTAGTGTAGTAGGACTAAGTGCGAAAACAATGCAGACCACAGAACAGGAAGAAGCAATGTGGGCAATGTAATATAACTCATCGGATTTATTTCTCAAATATCTTTATCCCGCAGTAACATAATGGAGATTAAAAATTCAGATTGCGTAAGTTAATAGGCGTGTTCTGTTAAGCTTCACATCGTGTGACGAGGATGGGTCGGACACGACCCTGCCAATATGGCGGGCGCAGCCCACGCACCGAACGTTATGAAGGCCTTTATGGAGGTTTCTTACACAAATTAAAAGAAGTGTACGAGCACGATTTTGTGTATTTTTTAATTCTATTACAAAACTGAGGGACAATCTTTTTGTCATTTGTCATTTCAGTAGGTATAAATACTGGCATTGATCTTGAGCGCTTGGCGTCAGAGTGGGGATCGCTTTGCGCATTCCATACATTGACGAGCCAATCGTCGTCGTCGGGAGGTACGTGCTGCAAGCGCAATGAATGAATCACGAGTGGCGTCTATGACACGATGCGCGACGAGCCAATCACTGACGCTCCCCGCCCCGCGTCTCATGTCGCATCACTAAAGAGACCCGATATTTGACTTCTGCACAACTTGAAGCCAGCGCTCAATATCCGTGCCCGCATTTGTACGTTGATAATCAATGAAATAAAAATATACACAGTTTTCTAAACAAAAAAAAATACACCGTACATCACTCACGTCCTATCAAAGTCAGGGCTAAAATCGCTGCAAAAAATATTTAGTTCCAACCAGCAAAAGTTAGCGGAAGAGGGATTAAACGAGCCGCTCTTAACCGCGACCACCTCTCCATAAAATCCAATCAAAGCCGCGTGTGGGCACACTGCAGCCTCTCTCTCGCGAACAAACAGACAAGCGATATTGAAAACTTAATATCCTGAGCGAAATGTTTCGCAGTTAGCAAGTTACGGTGTGTTCGAGTAGGCAAAATGCCCGTCTATCGGACAAATATCCGACAGTCGGACAGGAAGGGATAACCTAGTTCTGCAGAGATTTGTTTCAGCCAGTTTGCAGTTGCGCCCGCGTGGAGTGCCTCTAACAAAGCGTCCCCTCGCGCCCCTACCGCCGCTACTCGATAACAACTCGACGGGATCTCGACGCGCACTCACGCTCGCATACTAATTTCAATGTGTTGCATATTTGCTCTATTACAGATTTACATTGATTTTGAAAATAATGGGGGAAAAATTGGCTTCAATTTTTAATGAACGGCAAGGCCGCGTATTTTATTTGTGTAGGAAGCGTTTTAGTTTCCTTCTTGTATGTTTGTAATGGTGTACAATGAAGTACATATGGAATAAATAAATATACAGTTGTATTGTTATATTACGTGGTTGTTTGTTAAATAATTATGCTATATAGGTTCCACTTGAACCATGACCGTGACATTGCCGACATGGTAGATATTTATGTACAGTGTAATTATGTAAACACAGTAGTTACTTACTCAATCACAAACTTGAGAACTCGGTAAGGCGTATACAATTATTATGTTTATGAATATCAACAAAAGTCGGTATTGAAAATGATTATTTATTGAATAATATTTAACTACATTTGGGTGACAATGAGGCGAGAACGGGAGCGGCGGAGTGTCGCTGGTAGTTCGGAGGACAGTTTTGCAGTGTCGCGCGCGCTCCGCTCAATCTGATCGTTTTGAGCGAATCAGCCAAGCGAAGTTTTGTGTTCTAAGCGCGGGATTTACTAAATCCAGCTGTATTTCCATATACTGCACTCTGAATATGAAATTCTGTAACTTATTTTTAGTATTGTTTTGCAGAAAATATCTGATTCAATGTAACAGGAAGAAAGTTGTGCGGAGTTTTAGCGAATCGACAACGATAACATTTTATCAATGTCGTTTTAAAAATCCTGTGTTATATAATGTGAATGTTAGTACAGCGCTTCAGGCAATATATGTTTGAGGAAAAATAACTTGCTTTGTTTTCAAAGAAACTGAAAAGCTATAACGACCATAAAAAACATGTCGATGAACTGAACCACAACAAATTGACCTGCTATAATTAAATAGTAAAACAAGCGTGCTCCGAACACTGCAAACGACGCCACTCAATTAGACACACATCATTAGACAAAGGCCGGTAATGCGATTATAAGCTGAACGCATATTATTACAGGCACAATGGCCTGATTGTCTGCCTGTACTGTGGAGTGACACAATTACGATGCTCCCGTAAGATAATCCGCTCGTAATCAGTCGGGTGCACTCGACCGAGTTGCCAAGAGTTGCCGAGCGAAGCCGAGCAGAGCCGAGCGGTGCAGCAGTGCACGCAATGCGTACAGTAGGCGCGTTGGTTGAAGTGCGTGTCGACTACGTCTGAATGACTTTGCTATAAGGTTATTATTATACTGAAAGCAAATATATTTACAAAATAAACTGAATTTCAAACCGGTTAATGCTTTAAATTTTTCACAGAATCTTCAATAAACTCATCTGGATTAAATGGGCGCAATAAGCTTTAAAACTTTCAAAAAATATACCTTAGCATTTTATATATTTTTTTTCATATCCATCGACTGACACAAAATCAGTCGATGGATATTGAATAAAGTTTTCTCAGCATTCCGCAAATGCATGTAATTTAAATCTCCAATTTATTTTTCTGCACTAATATTATAAACAGGTAAAGTTTGTTTTTTTGTTTGTGGTGTGTAATCTCTGAAAGTACTGGTCCGATTATTAAATTTTTTTCACCGATAGAAAGCTGCTTTATTCCTGAGTGCTTATATTTTATTTACGTGGGCGTGATCACAGGCAAAAGCTAATAAACAATATTACAAATTCCAATAACCATTGTCTGTTAGAAAAACAGAGCGAATGTGTGAAGCTTATCTGTTGAGAGAGAGAGCAGATGGAAGTGGGTTAATGCCGCGCCGTACGTTAGATAAGCAGCCTCTAGTGTATGCTCGCCTGGTAGCTCCGAAATATTAACGAGTTTACTTAAATGCTAAAAGAGCAAATTATAAAGTATAGGAGGAAAAAGTTACATGGTTGGTCCTACTGTAACACATTTTTGAGTCTACTTTTTACAAATCTATTTTTTTTTTAATTTCCTGTTAATAAGACGGATCAGTGACAATATTACAAGATTAGATCGCTATCTAATCTAGTGAATCAGAATGGTTAGTAAGGGCTAATTTTCACTCGCTGGTGATGACTGTATTAGGATAGCGTTTTTTAACGAATTTTAATTGAAATGATGGATTCAGTTTACTTTTGTGTGCATACAAACTACATAATAAATTAACATAACATAATAAATAATTTATTGCCCAAAGAAAATGAAAATACATGTACTCTAAATGTATCTAAAATCAACAGTAGTACCCATTTGCGTCAATGTTCTCATGTTTGCATGTTTTTTAATAAATCTGTCAACAGCCACTCAATATACGAGTACTTTGTAACTCAGCAATCTTTTTAAAAATAGGAGCCTTCTATCAATTGGTTCTTACATTACGATAAACGTCAATAAATCTTTCTCCTATTTTATGGTGGGTTTGGGTAATTGGTGGCGCTTGGTAACAAGTGGTTGGTCTCAGTACTGAGGGGTGACCACGATCGATTGGACTGTTTCATACATAATTGAACACCGGCACGTGAGGAGCGCTGATCTTAAGTCTAAAGAGCCACAGATCATGTGGGAATAACCCACGGTATCAGGTGGTAAAGGTTTGGTTTTGATATCGCTGAGTCGCATTAGCTTTCATTTGTGACAAAACTATTGCCTGAATAAAATGTACAATCGATTTTTTATTCTTTTTTTATATTTTTAGCGTTTTGAAAATAAACTTGAAACCTACCAGCACAGAATGTGTAAGAACTTTCGAGTGAGAGAAGAGACAATATTGTTATATGAAATAATTTTTTAACATTAGATATTTCGTATGAAAGTTAAGTAGCCACTAATATTAACTATCGCAGTATTATTAGCACTAGAATTTATTCAGTTTCTTTGCCCGCCCCCGCTCATACCTCGGGCCACATATGATCTCGTGTTTGGCGATTGTTAGACCTGCAGATGGACTGCTATTTGTTCGCAGCTCTCCGGCTAGTGAATCGTGCGTTATGACGTCATAAGACACGAACACTTCAGCGGATTACATGCCATTCATAGACATATTTCAACGGTTTATGAGATTAGGTGTTGGCGTGATATTAGGAACATTTTGTGAGTTAAATAATGAGATGTTACAAGTATGAAAGATGCATACTTAATGTTTTAAAATGTTGTACGAAATTACTACGCCCTAAACAATTCAAAATACATAATTTAGTGTTACGAATATTCTGTAGGAACTAACATAATTTTTCCAATATTCATAATAGAAAACCTTCAACCACATTACTGAATTGCCAGACCTCCCCAAACGCCAATATATTACAAACAAAATCCTCATGGTATTAGCACTAAAAGCATATTCACATTTTATCGCATAAACTCTATCCCTTAATATTTTTTCACGGAATGCATTGTCCGACGGACGGACTAAGCTCCAACACATTCAATACCCGATACGGACGTTTGCGATGTCAACAGAATTTGCTTCAAAAAGCTTTGTTGGCAGCGTTTTAAGAGCACTGTGTACATCAGACGATTGAGGCGAGGCTAGCTGTGCGCGTAAACCCCGCTTTGTAAGTGTGCAACACAACATGGGATTATCTTTTGGATTGATAGCTGCTCAGTGTTTGTATTGTCACGTTCTGGGGGTTAAAAATAGTTTGATAAAATTGAGAATACAAAATCGCTTGGCCTTTTATTATCATGCGATTGGCAAAAATTGTATCTATCTTAGTTAATAGATTTAGCTAAAAAGGTTTATCTTTTTTTTTATTGTTAGGGCCCGACAGAGTTCCTTGGTTGATCGTCGATTTAAAAAAAATGTGCCTACGATCATTACATAAATATACTAGTCAAAAATGAAGTCTAGAAAAAATTTGAAACTTCGATATGCAAAATCGTAAAAGCTCATCAATGCAATTTTTTTAATGTATTGATACAATTACTTACATTAAATAAAGTTTTAGCATTTTTATCTTTCTTCCCCTCTCTGCAGTAAGTTCTCGAGCACCAGAGCCGCGTCTTCTCAATTCCGAGTGTCTGCTTGTTATTCCGGCGCCCGTCGCGAGGTGCTCGGTGGCGAGGCGATGCCATTACCTGTTTGTTTCTCAGCTCCAAGCTACCAGGCTTGCAGCCCCTCTCAATCGATCCCACTGTAGTGGAACAGCTCATTATGGAAAATAGTTGGCTTGCTTTTTATTTAAATTGTTCTTGAAGGAGGTTTAAATCGAGGGAGCGGAGATATGTTTTCAGTAAACATGTTTTGTTTAGATTCCTTTGATGTTGAATTTACATGTATTAGGAAGAACATAATTTTGTTGTACTCGACTAGTACTTATGTCTATCTCGTCTAGAGTATCTTTTGTTCATATTATAAGGCATATCTGTCGTCATCTTCATAGATTAGTATATTTTCTACTGGATATTTTTATCCAGCAAAGGCACACTGTAGAATAAAATGAACGTTGGTACGTGTAATATTGGCCTGCGGTGGCGAGCACGACAGATCAAAATTGACAACAAATAACAGCTCTGTAGTAGATTTTCGCTGCATTTTAAAATATTCCGCTTCGGCTTTATTCAGTTTCATATTTGTCAAAAATTTTGCTTTAAAATTGTGAATAGCACCAGGGAACTGACATAGGTATGAACAAAATTATAATAGACAACAATATACGTATTTTTTGCAAACCAAAGTCCGTGTAAATATGAAACTTTGCGTCACGACAGACTACATACGTCATTCTCGTGTCGCATTACTCCAATTTTCTGTCCCGCTATTGACATTTACAATTATGCAGCACATTTGCGAGAACTCGGGTTATGGATATTTGTGACAAAATGCTTATTCTGTGACCATTGAAATTTACATGGATGTAAATAGTGGCGCATGTCATGTTGTAAACTCTGAGTGTACATATTTAATAAAGGGTATAATGGAATTTAACGGTCATTGTGTTTAATTTTAAGGATATAATTTTAACAGAATTCAAGTTATAGGTTTCAATATTTTGTATCAGTTAATTTGAGAGTTAACATGAGTAACTAGAAGCTAACAGCTATTATTCGCGTGATGCATTAGTTAAACAATGAGAGGCTTATTGTTTTAGCTAATCCGCTCATGTCGTACCTACAAGTCATTACTCACGTCAGAGTTGAATTAACTTTCAGCAATCTGCGTTTAATGTGATTGCAAGTAATGCTTCTCCACTAATTGTAATTCTACTAAACCATTATCTATATCTATTATCATCAAATTACTAATCAAGATTAAGATCTCAACCCTGCATTTGTCGCGCGCCCTAGCCGACTTGAGTGGTCGTGCGGTGGAACTGATATTAAGAGTATCTACTTATTAATACAATCTTGATGTTTCTTAAAAGAATAACACGACAAAAAAGAACACTTTTAACAATCATGAACTTTTAACATAATATAAACTCACCTATTTAGCTTATAAAAATAATATAACACAATGTTTAACGGCTTAATATTTGATATTTTGCGTCTCTAATAGTAAGTAATGGGATAGTATGAGCCATACACTGACAAATATGCACTCTTCCTAACCTATTTACGACAGACAAGTCGCAATATCCACTTACGATCAACTAGCATCTTCCAAAATGTATAGCCTATGTCACTGAGTGATAAAGTAGCATTCTATTGTGAAAAGAATTTTTAAAATCGGTCCAGCTCCTAATTTTTTAATTTATTTAGTACAATCAAAAATACAAATTTCTCTTTGTAATACGAGTATTAGTAAAGATAATTCCGACTAGGCGGTGCTGGTAACGTAAAAATCAAAATCAAATACATATATTTACTCGCGCGACCACTGCAGGGTTAGTATGACTTCTAATCGCCAGTAATTTGCGAGGTGCAACATGACATTAGGTCTTTGATTTACTGGTCGAATCCGGGGGATGTATAAATAACAAAGTTAATGTTCATTGCGGGTTCCAAGAAGCCATCGTAGCCGTGAAGACGTCAACGACCCGTCAATGCATGGCTGTCGTGCGCCGTTTGTCGCGCTCACCAAATATTTAATTCAGTGCTCAGTGCAGTCGATACTGCTCTAATGGAGCCACTCTCCACTTGTGTGGTAGAGTTTATTTACCTAACGTTTGCTTTATGTGTTAAAAGTTTTATTTACGTTAAACTTCTCTGCTGATATAGACTAGCACACTTAATTGGCAAGACAAATAGTCTACTTAATAATACACACACTTAAAACTTACACAAGTCCAGAAAGATTTCTCAGAGCGATTACAATATAGAATGTAATACAAACTGAACTACAACTCGTGGCTGAAGTTTCACAAACATTACATTTAATGTAATCTAAGTACAACATAATACATGCACTACTCTACAAACAAACATTAATATTTATGCAAATATCAATTAACATATTAAAAGGAGTTTATAAGCAAATGTAGCGAGCGGCATAAATCGGGCGGCGGAAGCAGCGATGAATCATGCGGTGACGTTTGTGGAGGTACACGCTACACGAGTACACACGAGCACACTACACGCCGTGCAAGAACACCGAGCACACAGCGCACGTGTACTGGTGTATTGTGCTGTGTCGCCTCGGCGTAAACTTCACTAGGGCTGGGGGCGGAGTTGTGATTGTGAAGACTGGGCTCATGTGTTAATCATGATCTGATAGTGTTACAGTATGTGTTACTCGTGTTAATGTAAATTAATTTCATAAGTGCCGTTTGATGACTTTTAATAACAACATCAAAGGCTACATTGTTATACTTTTTACCAAGGAGACCCCACTTAAGTAACCTACATAAATTAATATTTTACATGGAATGACGCTTTTCTGACTCGTATTTATATTATAACAACTGTTAAAGATCTACCAATTACAACCGAGAACAACAGTGTAAATTGCCTTTCGAGGCATGTTACGTGACGAATTGTGCGTATCGATCAGCGGACCAACCTCATCAAGCGCTGCTTAACTTCGAAGATGAACCCATACCACTATTACGAGTTACCCGCGAGCCCCTGCGACGTAACCACTCATTGCTGCA
Source organism: Mythimna ferrago (assembly GCA_910589285.2). Classification (NCBI taxonomy): domain Eukaryota; kingdom Metazoa; phylum Arthropoda; class Insecta; order Lepidoptera; family Noctuidae; genus Mythimna; species Mythimna ferrago. The sequence continues at coordinate 28,136,135 of OU342683.1, forward strand.
ATATTTGTCTTCATTTCAGCCGCTACTGCGTCTTCCTGTACCATGTTTCCTGGCAGAGAACTTACGACGCTCGGAGCCACATACGACGCCACGTGTATGAACTAGTATGAAGTTCATGATATATAGCGTCTGAACTTTGTCGTGTCGACGTGTACTTTTCCCGTGAACTACTTCCGGCTCGTAAAACTAATATTTATCTCTTACTAGACGCGTTAAGGAGCCTCTAATTTTAAACTTTAAGAGACTAAACTAGGTAACTATGTATCATCTCCTTAGCGTCACACGCCCTTTGCGTGTCACTCTTTGACTGACTAAAACCCACATGTAACCTTCAGCAGGCTGCTGAAGGTTACATGTGGTACAGATCACAGTATTCCTATAAATTCCCCGTGGTCCTAATAGGTATCAACCCTACTGGGCCCCTATGGGTTTACTGACATATTTTTGAGGCGTGCGTCTATCACTACGCGCCGTTGATGACTCGAACTCGGTCTTTACCGGACGGCTGGACGGTGAGCAACCCGTTGCACTTCGTTCGTAAACCGGAGATCACTCTTCGATTCAAACGCCCGGGATGGGTCCTATGGTGGTAGCTGGGGCGTAAAGATATCCGTTCCCTCACAATTTTGGGCATCTTCTTCACTTGCATTACAGTTTTGCAGATGGAAACGACTGTATTCCATTCCCTTTTGCTCTAGTTCATGGCCTGATCCAAAACCCAGCGCAAAAAGTCGCCGCTGCTGGTCGCTTCTACGATGACACGATGGTGTTCCGCCTAAACAGGGCACACTTCTACCCTATGATCCACCGTGTTTTCCAGGCAGTCTCCACAAAGGTGGAAGAAATGCTCAGATGTCAATCTGAGCGTTTCTTCCGCCTTAATTCGAAAAAAGAACTCCCTGAATATACCATGTGCGGTGAGGATCTGCGTCATGCGGAAAGTGAGAACGCCATGACGTCTCTCCGGCCACTCTTCAAAGAGGCGATTACCGCCGTGATTGTGGCCTACCCAAGTATTTCAACTACTGTATTCAAGTCTTGTTTCTGGTTTAACTACAAAGTCAAAGCATATAGTGACCTAACTGGTTAGACAGAGTGCGTATATATATGCACGTAATCATTTGTATCATTACAAGTTTCACATTATGTGCTCCTAGTTTTGGACGTCTCGACAAGAGTTTGAAAAACCGGCCAAGTGCGAGTCGGACTCGCCCATGGAGGGTTCCGTAGCAGCAAGTAACATAATATAAAAGTTTTTGAAGTTTGTTGTAACTTTGATCGATGTTTTAATTATAGTGTATTTTTTTTTTTATTTCTGACATATTAAAAAAAAACTACTTACTAGATCTCGTTCAAACCAATTTTCATTGGTAGTTTGCATGGTAATGTACATCATAATTATATTTTTTTTAGTTTTATCATTCTCTTATTTTAGAAGTTAGAGGGGGGGGGGGCACACATTTTACCACTTTGGAAGTGTCTCTCAATATCATTTTTGAAGACCTATCCATAGATACCCCACACGTATGGGTTTGATGAAAACAAAATTTTTGAGTTTTAGTTCTAAGTATGGGGACCCCCAAAATTTGTTGCTTTTTTTCTATTTTTGTGTGAAAATCTTAATGCGGTTCATAGAATACATCTACTTACTAAGTTTCAGCAGTATAGCTCTTATAGTTTCGGAAAAAAGTGGCTGTGACATACGGACGGACAGACAGACAGACAGACATGACGAATCTATAAGGGTTCCGTTTTTTGCCATTTGGCTACGGAACCCTAAAAAATCAACATCGAAATCCTTGACAATTACCGTTGTTTAAAAAACAAACAGTATCTAGTTATCCTCCAGTACAAACTAAGATACATTTCTAATTAGGCGATTTGCAGAATCCATCACAATTCCTTGTTTATTGGAAGATATAAAGTTACATTGCCTAAAGCTAAAACATCTTATTTTTCCTCTATTTTTAAGCACGGGTATGATGTTAGGTTTTTTTTAAAGGAAATGTTATTATTATACGGGAGAATCAATCCACCACATTATCTCAGGTGTTTAGCTACCGGAGCGTATTTGCATTTGCATACGTAGCCAGGATTATCCATCTCCAACTTGCTCTAAAATACTCTTTTCTGGAATCGAAAGTGCCGTACTACAGGCATGTGCCCGACCCACTCCTTGATAATGGCCATATCTCATAGTTCCGGGATCGGTCCATCATTACTGATAGGATCATTGTAGCCAATAAGCCTAACATAGTGGACCAAATTAAGCAGTTTGTAGTGGCCTAGTGGTAATGGCTCCGATTAACGAGTTGTGGGTTCACGGGATAAACAAATTGCATAATATTATCATCATCATCAGCCTTTTTAATGTTCCCACTGCTGGGACTCAGGCCTCCGCTCTAGGAGAGCCCACAACGCGGGCCCAGTGCGGGTTGGTGAATGTCACATGTCTTCGAATTTTTGTTCTTGGACATGCCGGTTTCCTCACGATGTTTTCCTTCACCGTTTTGAGAGCAGTGGTAATGAAATAAATTACACAAAGTAATGCGCCTGGCAGGGTTTGAACCCGCGACCTACAACTCGTAAGTCGGAGCCATTACCACTCGGCCACCACTGCTCCCAATATCACACAAAGATAAAATATTATATCAACAATCAATATGTAAAATCTTCTTGTTCGTTCAACAATCAGGTTATAAGAAGGCGTACTTAACTAAATCAATATAGTATTTTAATAGAAAAGTCTGACATGCTCTTTCGCTTCATCATAGAGTGAGAGAAGTCATTTGATGGTTTACCGCCTCAAAAAAAATGCTTTTTTTAATATTATGTATGGGCTCACGTTTGATGATGGAGCATGCTTGCCTAGAAGTAACCTATTCACTCTTGACTTAATGACCCCTAGGTTATAGCTGTCAGGAAACACAGACAGATTTTTTTAAGTTCTAAAAGTCTGATTACGGTCTCTGATACCTATGGCATCTTAAAATTCACTATTATAGAATAGAATAAGATAGAAATACTTTTATTCGGTAAGTTTAACCAACAATGACTGAGCAATTAAAAGAATGAAATAGCCTAATAAAGCAAGCGAATATTGATGGAGCATCCAACCAGCTCACAAACCTGTTCCCCTGGTACTAATTCCGAACTCCCTCGTACCTCGTCCGTGGTAACAAATGAAAACATTCATCATCCGCCGCTGTCTTACGCGACACTGTGGCGTTTTTCGCATTTGCATCCATATCTGAAGGTCGTTTGTTTGCGGCGACAGCCATTTAGAATAGCAGCCGAATATTAGCAAGACAAGCGTGACGTGACGCGTGACGAGTGACGTCAGGCGGTGACGTCACGTGACAGCAGTGATTTGGTTACAGGTGTAATTGGATTTGCCGTTGTAATTGGCCCTTTGAAGATTGTCGGCGTTTTGGATGTTTAGGCTTTGATTTTGATAGCCTGTCTCCTTATAAGGTATATGTTTATGTAATCCTAAAATAGGGATGCCAGCTAAATTGAATTGCTAATTGTTCTCAGGAAGAATAAAATCTTCCTCTATCTTTATATAATTAACTCCTTTTGTTGTAGTATGTGTGTCTGCAAGCCGTTTAAAATATCACTGATTTCTACCTTTACTTTGACATTATAACGATATCGTAGTTTTGATTTAGTTTTTCAGAGTAAGTACTAACTAAAAACTAATCAATATCACTAATTATGAATGAGCAATTTATTTGTAACTAATAACTAAAACACAGTTCACAGAAAATCTAGCCATGAACAGGCGTCACGCATCACACGTTCGAATAGTGTTCAATAAATAGTCGAATGTTATCAATAACCGTAATAAGTGATATAACACCAATTGCTGTTGCTATCGTATACATGAAAGTGTCGAAGCTACATAATGTCACCATTCATTCGTTGAAAGGACAAAGTTATCATCTTGAGTATTACAAATTCCGGACATATTTATAACATAATGGATCTATGACGTTTCCACTTTACGGGGCTGCTCTTTGTGAGAACGAGAGCGCTTTGGATGTCACATGGCTTCAAAGATCTTGTTGGTCTCAAAAGAATTAAAAATATTTAAAACCGAACGTTAATAGATACATTTATCATAAGACTGTCCCGTGTTATCTTTCAGTTACAGATAACGCTTCAACAAATAGGTATTTATCGCTTCATGGTCCACTTCGTCGGCCCTCGACTACCCACGCTGATTTTGTGACATTTGTCGTTTTAGCTAAACGGTATGTACCAGTAACACCTACATGATTGGCAATGAAGATATTCATTACCAATTGTATAAGCGTTTGCACAGTTCATGCCAAGGATTGCTAATTACTTGAAATTCGGCTGATGCGTGGTATAAGATTGACAAGTCGTGGGTAAAAATAGGTCAGACCGACTCCTCTTTTAGGGGTAAGCTTTGTACAATACCTGGTTATCCTCGCTATAGCTCGGCACGCATGATGGCATATATTTTATTACACAAACATCTTTTACACGATTTTCGAATTTTGTTGAGCGATGTGACACAAACAGGTCAGTCATACAACGTCCATTAAAATTATGGGGTACACAGAAGCGTAATTCCATATTTGTACCTTTTGCTCGATAAGCCTGCACATACAGGAACGGAATTTAAATAGAAATTGCTACCAGCTGAAAAAAATAAACGAAAGAAACAGAATAACCAATAGGTGTTACATGCACAAGGCGTTTCTATAGCATACCATCTCACCTGAATTCCGGAAAGGATAGACAGAAGTATATACCTTTAGGAAACCCATAGTAATTATAAGTCTTATATAATGGCCTCTTGCCAACAATCGGGCTATTTACAAATCAGACGGCGAGTTGCTATTGAGAAATTCTAGAAGGAAAACCCTAGAAACGAAACCAGACAGCAGCAGCAGTAGCACAGATACTCAATACTTTATTGCATTCCACATTATGTACATAGGTAGTATAAGAATATGTAGATAGCAACTACGAGACTAACGAGACAATCTTTAGTTCTAAATATTGATCAAGGATCGACACACCTCATTACATCAATAAATAGGTCATGAATAAGAAATGAGACCGTACGCCTAAGCTCTGATAAATTAATTTTAATATTAAGCACATTCGCCTAACATCCAATAGGAAGGCGCTCTCTGTAACCCTCCTCACTAAGTACTAAATTATCTACGTAGCTCACAGATTATAACAGCTATGTTGAAGTTTATTGCTTAATCAGGAATGTAAACACCGCTTTTAGGATATCTGTGTAGTTTAACTCAACTGTTTACGTAGTGTTAACTTAGTATCGAATAGCATTAATCTATTCTAATAGCGTAGTGCTTATTTTATTATAAACTAGCTTTTGCCGGCGGCTTTACCCGCGTACATAAAATATAGCCTATCACTCTAGAATAAAGCAGCTTTCTATCGCTGAAAAAAATTTTGCATTCGGACCAGTACTTTCAGAGATTATCTCCTACAAACAAAAAACATAAAAACAAACAAACTTTAGGTACCTCTTTATAATATTAGTGTAGATTTATACATAAATACAATGCTTATAGAATAGATGAGTGTCACAGGAACCATGGCTGGCTTAATACGGTTACAAAAGAGGTGACTATAATGGGAATTGATACGTGGTCAGGTCACTCAGAATGGACCTCATCAGAAGGCTTAAAATCACTTAAGGCTTATAGTCCCTTGAACCATCTGGCCAAAATTATGTGGACGCACCTCTTGCACCCGCCTAGGTGGCAGTACGCAAATCTGTGCATTTATTTGCGGCTAACAGCGCCCGGAAAGCGCGCGGCTAACCTTTAAATCCATTTTCTTTGCGAAATATTGATTGATTTACATATGCAATGTTCACTTTAAAGAATATTAAACCACCAATTTTTATGTGTAAAAATGTTTGTAATATCCAAGCCGTTTCGAAGGAGTTGGGACAAGTTGCGAAATTGCTAACTATTTTTTTTTAGACAAAAGTATTAATAGCACGAAAAAATCAAATATTGATAATGTTGTTCATGAATCTATAATAAACATATATTTTTTTCAAACCTATTAACCCGGCCGTTACCGAGGAGTAGGCTTCAGAAAGTCACTGTTTTATGGCACTTTTTGGGCGCTTGAGCCTTAAAAGATAGAAGAGCGCTATGCTTTGAGTAATTGATAATAATAAAGATATAAAGCTGGAGAATTAAAGATCGAAACACAAAAAGTCGTCATTTTCAGTGGCATCAAGCCACTTTACCTAAACGCCTATTGCCCACAAAACAGATGACTGATGAGGCCGAAAGTTTCTCGAGTAGTTATAGCGTACAAGAAGCTTATAAGTTTGACATAATTCAAAGTAAAAGAAATAGAAGTGACTTTGTTAGTACGAATCATTGTTTGAACTTTAAAGACGAAGACACACATCGGAAGGACGATAAAGCAACATGAACAAATTGTTCGGCACACCTTACGACCTCCAGACGACGCTGTTGATGACAGCTCGTAACATGTCCCACACACGATGCATAAATTCTTTCATCAGCCGCGGCGAAAACATTGTCAAATATCCCTTTCATGTTTACTGGCGAACAAACAAGTTTGTTTGGCTCCAGTCAAACGACCCCTTCACATTATTTACGATGTTGCCAAAAAATTACCTACTGTGTGGGCGAACATTACCAACCGCGCAGGCGTACGTTTCAGCCGACAAAAGAACATTGTAAAAAGAAGCTTCGAGAATTACTAAAAAAATCTAATACGACGCACGGAAATAATAGACACGCACGCGCTGGTCTTACACGGCGAAGGTAGGCCTCGCAGCGGCGTCATGTTTAAATTTGCAATTCAACTAGAGCGGCTAACTACGAGTACGACACCTCCTTCCATATTATTATTTGATAAACAAATATGAAAATGAAGAACAACAGAGCTGTCGCTGTCGCCATGTATGAGTATAATGGAGCCGAGTCAAGGCGTGATCGATGTGTCAATATGCCTAAATTCGTATAATATTGGAACTATGAAAATGTCACAAAAATACTGTACCAGGATCGTAAATAATGACTAACATATTATATTAATTATATCGTACTGGAGATTAATGTTATAGCTAGAACTGATCCAAATAACTTCATAGCACCTAGCGTTAAAACTCACTAATGGTTATGGAGTGATCCAAAAAAGTCACCGCGACCCTAGAATGCAGCAACACGGGTAGGTTTTATTAAGTAAAAGTGTGACAATCCCTCTCGCTTCGCTTAGAGTAGGAGTAATTGATGATTTCCCACATTAAAAAAAAATACTAATATTGGTTTATGAGATATGAGAGAAAAGGGTGTTGGTGATAGCGTGAGACAACTGAATGGAAGAAAAAACATGTGGCGCTGACTCCAAATAATACGGGACAAGGGCACAAATATAATTATTTGTTTTCCACTATTTAATCTCATATTCACGTCTTCAGACAATATGGATACACTGGAACATCCCACTAATAGTCCCAAAATAAAAACAATCAACACTTTTTATTCACACTATCATATTCATAGAAAGCCAGATTTCCTTTTTAATATTTAACTCTAAACGTATGAAGCCAGAAACCCTGTAGCGTGGAAAATAAAAGGCAAGGTACCATTTAAGCAAGGCTAACTTTGCCAGTAATAAGTGAACTGACTGTAGACTGTGGGCTATTAGCCGCTGGCGCAGCTTCCAAGATGATGGAGATATTATATTATTATTCAGAGAATCGACGGAGCAGCAGTAAGCCGATTGCCTGATAAACCTAAATGAAAATCTGAAGCGGCGCGTTTCTGCATGGCTTTCTTACCGAGCGTAAAATAATATCTTACGATGAAAATAACTAGTTGTGCGGCTACACAACACGGTAATATATGTGTGGAAAAATGTCAATAGTTTGCAAGACTCAAAATAAACTGGTAAACGAGCGTATTGAGCTAGTTTTTCTCTACAACATACAAAATCTAGGGTAATGTCATTATTATATTCCTAGAACGGAACTTTATGAGGGTTTATAGGTAAAGCGAATATTTTAGCAGTAGCCGAGTAGGTTAACATTTACGATATCATAAAAACAAACTACATTATTGTTCAGCTGAACAAACTATTCTATACTTCCATACATATATGATTTAGTTATTTGTTTTTTATAACTATAGTAAAGTCTTATTGAGTCGTGCTCGTAAATATCAAGATGCAGGCACTGATATACGCCGTAATGTGCCGTTTGTGTCGTTATGTGTCGTTCTGTGCCGTGCAATTGGCCAGTGGTCGACACTCATACAGCTACTACATTATTGCTCTGTTGAGTTCCGTTCCGAATGCCGACATTATTTCCCTTATTCCTTACATGTTTATTGTTTGTATTTCCACATATATAAAATGATTGCGGTTTATTAATTTCTGGACACTGACTCTTTATGAAACAACAATAAATAGTTTTATTCGTACATTCTTTCAGTACGTAGAGTGCGATCTGCATAGTTACAATTTAGAGAGATAATTATCATTCAATCCTGAGATACTAATGTCCATATAACAATTGAAACAGCGTGATGATAACTTATGATTTAAGAGCTCAATTTTAATCTCATTATGGCAATGGTATTAGATGTTCCTTTTACCCTCTTGTATCACAAAGATTTTACAGTCTAATACAAAAATAGAAATAACTACAAATGTATCATAGTAGAAATAGAACTGGGATCAGTTTAAAAGTGTACTCTGATTTGATTAAAGCCGTCCTCGTGCAAGCTAGCGAAGGGAGCTCAGCTCGTGCTGTTTCTCTGAAGTTGCTCTGCCCTCCCTTGTCATAATAAATCCTGTATGAAACTGTATGGTGGCGGCCACGTCGTGTTAGACGTATTAAAAACAAACGAGTGGACAACAACGTGCGCGGCTTTTATACGAAATAGTGACAAAATGTTTTTGATGTTCAAGTGTTAAAATATTTAATTTTTAATAAACAATGTTTTTTTCTGGTTCCCTGGCTGTTATTCAGAGTTCCTTACCCAAAGGGTAAAAACGGGATCCTATTGCTATCACTCCACTGTCCATCTATCTGTCACCAGGCCGCATGTAATGAAACGTGACAAGTAGACAGTTGACATTTTCACAGATGATGTAACTCGGTTGCCGCTATAACAACAAATATATATTGAAGTGGGACTCCCATACATCAAAAGTGATTTTAAGGCTGTAGTGTATAATAATCTATAGATAATGGTACGGAACCCTTCGTGCGTGAGTCCGACTCGCGCTTGGCCGGCTAAGTCTTATTATTTTGTAAAAAATGAGACGAAAACTGTAAAAAATCTTTCACATAATATCACCTTCGAAACCACGAGAAACTCTTTCATATACAACAGCAATTCTGCGATCACAAATCGAATACCAACTTCAAAGTAGGTAAAAAACGTGCACCGTGCGTACTCACACGTCGGCCGCGCTATCCGCCGCCGCCGCCGCGCAGCTCACAGCTCAACACGTCGAAACAATGTTTAGCTCTGTGAGGAATGCTCGGCGCCATATTAGAATGGCGACTTGAATGCCACCACTGACAAAGGACCACTGAACGTCATTCGCGCCGCGCAGAATACGCAATGAGCAGTATCAGGGAAATGGTTCACGAGCGAATGAGTGAGTGAGTGTGAGCTGATTAGCAGGATTTTGGATCTGTCCTTTAGTCGATCGTAGTATATATGATTAGGAAATGCTTTTTGTGTTAATTAAAGAAAAATTGGTCATACCCGTTACGTTTGAAATATTCGAAAATAAGTTCTTTGTTTAAAGTTTTAGAGAATACAGTAAACTTTACTATAGTACACCAAAAAAGTAACATAAAAAAGCTGAAAACGCTAAAGCTAAAAAATGTTTATAGTGTAAAAACATGTGTATATCGGCGTCCACAGTACTTTTTAAAGTTATTTAGGATTATTTAGGTTTTAATTTCATTTATCGAATGATCTATCTATAATCATGTAGAAGGCTGCTGAGCAGTGAACGTAGTGGCCTGATTAAGTGCCTGTTTGCTGATGATGTGGCGCGTCACGTGAAGTCGTCAAGCGGAAGTAACAGCTATTCAAAATGGTTTATTATAATTACTCACTTAATTATCACTAGAATACAGTCCCGCAATTAATTCCCAGCGTGTTATACTCGTAATTATCCAATTAACAATTCACTTAATGCGGCACATTAATTATAATCAAAAACGTTAAAAACACAAGCGACGATTTGAATACTAAAATAATAACCGGCAGAATGTTAAAAGTATAACGTTTCATCGTATAAATAAAATCTCTCGTTACATTTTTGTATTTTTTCTTTCCCTTTTGAATTTTCCACGTAAGCGGTTACACATTAAAATCATGGAGCATGTGAGGTTTCGTATGATTAATGGCCGCTGCCGACACTTAATACAGCCTATTTATTCTAATGCTCGCGAACATAATGTGCCCACCGGACCCGATACAATACAAACCTCATGATAATACATTCATACGAATTTTTGTTCAATGACCATATGAACAAAGTTGACATTCCTATGTCAGATAATGTCGATGTACGTACACAATAATGAAATTTATTTACGGTACGCTATAACTGAATATAGCAGCTATTTATTATGACTTTGGACGAAACTAATGCAAGTAAATAAACTACAACGTATACAAAGCCTATACAAAACGTAACATTTTAAGTGTAAAAGGTAATATTAGGAGCATTTATTAAATTATTTACGCACCTGTTAACATTGAGCGTAGGTTACCGCCCACGTCAGCTACGTGTTATGAGTAAATATTTTTACATTGAATTGTGAAAAAATTCAGCAAGTTTTACAAAACTCTGTTTTACGTAGAGTAAAATCTACACTACTATTATTGAAGAAATAAAGTTTGTTTTTATGTTTATGGTTTGGAATTTTTGAACATCAAAAGTGACAAAAGATAACCCTAAGGGCTCCCCCACAAAACTGACAGATGCGATACGACGCCGCGTCGCAAAACCCTGCGATGATTCAGGTAACCATAAAATGTGCGATGCGCATCAAATCGCAAGTTACTTATTGCGTTGTATTATTAGATTACGATGTGGAGTGACATCGCAGTTTTGTGTGTTGGACCCTAATCAAATCAAAAATCAAAAAACACGCAGCTAAACTAATATTATAAAAAAGCAAAATTGTTTGTTTGCTTACAGATCTTACCTAACCTCATGTAAACTACTCTACCGTTAAGTGCCAACAGCTGTCAATATATCTAGAAAAGTCGAATAGTCGATCCTTCTTTAGTTTTATTATTAAAAATCGATTCTTTTAAGAATCGTATGTGGTTATTACAAGGTTATCGTAATACATCGGTGGGCCTTGGAAGCTGGTGTTTTATTGTTTAACTTTAAACACTAGGATTTTCTAATACTATTGCTTACATATTTTCTGAAGATACACATACCGGGTTCTCGCAATCTTTACCAGGTCAGGTCAGGTGGATGCGAGACGCACAGTACCGTTCATTGTGGCGACACTTGGGGAGGCCTATGTCTAACAGTGACGTCTTTCAGCTAAAATTATGATGACACATACTTATATAAAATCATAGGTATACTTAAAACTATGGTTGTTGCGAAACCGATTCACCTCAGGGTGCATTGGTGTCGGGAGTTTTTGGGGGTTTACGGGGGTCAACCCCGTACTAGTTGAAACAGTATTACGGTGGGACAGTATTCCTCCAGTTATACATCCGATTTAGACAAAAATAAATAGACTATACAAATTCACTTAACTAGTTATACAAGTAAAACTATATAACACAGCATTTCAAACATACATATATGTTTACATAATTTTGCTATAAGATGTCTCAACTATTTCCATATTGCTCACGGTCCACAGTCGCCGGCGTCGCTCGTCGCACTTGTTGACGACCTTCATAATAGAAAGAAAGGAGTTTGTTAGAATTAAATTTATCTCGAAAAGGTTTTTATTAACCTAATTCAAGGGGCTTAGAGCGTAGAACCAGCAGTTTATTACAATTAGGCTTGAGTTATTCAATGTTCCGGCTGCGAGATTTTATAAATATTTCTATTGGGTGAGAGAATAAGAGTAAAGAGGGGTTTTGTTCAATAAAATTATCATTTAATATACACCAAAATACTTGAAAAAAATAGGATTTACTTGTATAAAACAAAGGATATAGCCAAACGCAAATACTAAGAATTTTGTTATGTTTCAGGTGCGTTAACGCTTGTAATAAAGATTACACAAAATTTTGTCTATTGTTAATTATGTATAATCCAATAATACCTATTATATAATATCTGCCAATGCCCTAACCTTAACTGAGGTTGCTAAAAACCTCTCAACGAGGATGTTCTTTTCTTTTCACACTTCATAAAAACACTTTTCACCAGGTTCGTTTTCACTGCACTCGAACGGGAGTGGCGCGGCGAGGCAAAAAAAGCGATGCACAGTTGAACCTGCAGCGGCTATGTAGCCAATAAAACGGCCCATCCAAGCCGAGCCACGCTTGGATGCAACGGTCGGGAGGAATAATTAACATTTTCCATTTCAAGTCTGTGGACAAACAAAGATCTAGGAGTTTTATAAACAACTGTCACTAATCCTTAAGGGTATGTTTAAGGCGGTGGCTCTCTTCCATAAAGGCATCGTAATCGTGATTTTCTAGGATGGATATAAAGAAAATCAGAGAGTCTACATCAGAATCAGTTTGGTATCATAAAGCGCCTTGTTCACTCCATTATATCTGCGGCATATAGACATGTTGGTGTAAAAAAACTCAGTAGCCCACGGGGAAATCACCAGCGCAACGTAATATTATGTGATCCGGAAGCAAACAAAGATTTTCTTATCTAGATTCTGACCTTAAAATCTAGGTGAACTCGTAAAAATCCCAATATCTCGGAATCCTATCAGTACGGCTGGAGAGAACGGCGGTTGTTTTGTTTTCGGAAAAATGTGGGGATATTTTTGTCAGCGGCAGGCGAGCGTCGCCACGCCGCCGTCGACTGCGGCCGCTGCAAACCGCGGGGTGCTGCTCCGAACGATAGATGATAATTATTGTACGAGATGTATGGCTCGCGAATGTCTGCTACTTTACAAACTTTTGCAGATTTCAAACATCCCAAGTATGTGGAGTAACTATGAAGACGTGAATTGATATATTGATATGACTAGAGGATCACTGATGCTGAAATCATACTCGTACCAGCTTGATAAAAGCAACGCTTAATATTGTGAAAAGGTTTATTTTTTCCCTTTTTATATTTTATTTGTTGATTTTTTTTTCTTTTTCATTTTTCATCATGGCAATCTGTTTAATTAACAATAAGCCTTGCTTCTGGCTAATGTTATTTATCTGAGGTGATTTTAGTCACAGTGAACCATGCCAATTTTTGGGAGGCTTTCACTTCACGTGGCAGAATTTATTGAGGAGCGTGGGAAAGAAAGAAAGAAAGAAAGAAGAAAGAAAGAAGAAAGAAAAAGTGTTTATTCACGTCAAACATGACGCATACCATAAAAAAATAAATAACAATATCGAACTAAAAGTAAGTAACACACAAGATATGGAACACTGTCTTTTTAAACGTTTGTGCTGTAGCAATCCGCATCCATTGAGTTTTATAGCTAGTGTATTTCTATGTCCAGAACTATCTGACTACTATAATTTCCTTTTCCTATGTTTTTGTTTTTGTTATTTCGATTTTAGCTCATTAGTATTAAGTTTACATATGTGCCGTAACATTTACTATCACGAAGGAAAACGCTTACTCGACGTATAATGAAACATTTCTTCCACACGTCCGTCACATATGAAAGAAATATCTGGGCCTTACAGGCGCCCAGCGGTCCCCGCCGAGTCGTCCGTCACGATACGTCACGCGTTATCTCGCGCGTCACGTCACGATACCGACGCGAACTTTATTGATGACCATTGTGCGCCTGTCCACAGCCTGCGGCCGCGTGTGACGCTTTTTCAATGTGAACAGATTTTAGATGTGATGTTATTCTGTTGTTGAACGTAATATGAAACTAGGTACCTATAGAGTTATATTGTAACTGTGTGCTATTAAGCTTATTTACGACTTCTAAGTAAAGTTTCCATTATTTATCAATTTCCAAACAGAAATCAAAACAACTGAATTATTTACTTTATATTTTTCCAAATAAATCCTTCTATAATAACAACACAAGCCCCAAGGCCAAGTCCTTTTATCCGCAACATAACCTCTCGCAAATATTCAAAGCTCTTTTATTCTGAGTGTATTAGATTTTGTCGATGCTCGGTAAACACCACATGGCTACGTTTTCTTGCTACGCGTGTAGCTACGGCGTAGCGAATTATGCTACGCCGTAGCCTACGTCATAGTTTTCTACCTTTGTTGATGTGAATTAGTAAATTTTTAAGGTCTTAAATGAATATGGTGGTTATTTTACTTTGACCCTTTGACTGCTTCCGTCGGGTTTGTCCGACGAGTGTTTTCGTGTCCTATTCGTCACGGTCGTGTGTTCGCAACCGGGTACTCCATCGCTTTTCAATCGCCATAAGTGATGGAAGAGCTGACGAAATAGAGTATCAAAAATAAGCGACCTTGATAGAATAATCGTGAAAGTGTTTGTCGGATTTACCCGACGCAGGCAGTTAAAAGTATAAATTTGGGTCATTTTGTTTGATAGATCTGTCCTTATTCGCTAAGTTGTTGTTGCAGCTTCGACGTGCGCGGCAAGCACCTGTCGGAGGCGCGGCACTGGTCAGCGCCGGAGGTGTTCGGGCCGCGCGCGCACTTCGCCACGTCGCCGCCGCCGGCCGCGCTGCTCGTGCGCGACGTCAAGCGGCGCGACGAGGGCGTCTACCGCTGCCGCGTCGACTTCCGCAACACACAGACCACCAGCTTCCGATACAACCTCACCGTTGTAGGTAAGTGTAAGCAACGTCAAGCGACGCGACGTGACGTTAAACGACGCAATGTGCTTTTTGAGTTTGTAAGTACTAAGAGGTAAAAAATGCTGTCCATCACAATATTTGAGACGGTTTAACTGCTAAGATGCGCCATTAGATGTTTCATTCCAATAAATGAAAAATTCTTTCATGACGTAACTAAACTTTATAATAACAAATCAAAATACAAATAGGATTCAAATTAAAAAATTGACAATAATATCTTATTATTATTATTTAGAAGATAAGGGGCTATGCATCACCCATAGTGTACGGGATGTAGTCACTGCGACCTAAAAGATCTATTGTGCCTCGCCACCTTGTTAGAGTAACTCTTTTAGCCCGGAGGCTTCCAAAAAATTTAGAATACTCCTAGCTTTTAGAGTTTTAATCTCCTCCGGGCGAATAATGTGTCGGCCCAGATGGACACTGCGTTTGTGGACAAGGGGCCCGCATTCACACAAAAGGTGCTTAGGCGTCTCCCTCTCCTGATTGCAGTACCGGCAAACATCAGTGTCACTCAGTTTCATGTGAAATTGGTGCCTGTTTAATTTGCAGTGCCGGTTAAGGCGCGGGCTGTCGCACAGATGTTCGTCCTGCTAAGCTCAAGAAGCTCGGCAGTTCGTTTTTGTGAGTAGCCTTATATAAGAGATTTGGCGTGTAGCAGTCTTGGTTGTACCAACCAGTGCTTTTTTGAATCGCCAAATAAGTTGCCCTTAAGGGTCTGCATGGCCTGGTTCTTTGAGATACCACAGAAGGGTTCTGGTCCTATCTGATGACCTTGAGCCCCAGCCCTTGCAAGTTCATCGGCTTTTACATTGCCATTGATTCCAGAATGACCTGGTACCCATCTCAGAATAACTTTATTCCTTTGCCCCAGGTCATTCAGTTTGCTAACGCAGTCTTTTACCAGTTTCGAATTTAAAGTATTCGAGTTCAGGGCGTTAAGAACTGCCTGGCTATCTGAGTAAATCAGAATTAATTAATTTATGTAGTTTCGTTCTCCGCACATTCTATAATGGCGTATACCTCCGCTTGGAATATGGTGGCATGTTTACCCAGATTCAAGCTTTTGCTGAATTTCGGGCTAATGCCAAATATTCCACATCCTACATTCTCACCCATTTTGGAACCGTCTGTAAACCAGATCAGGCTTCCAGCCTTGCAAGTGATGAGGTTGTTTGACCAATCCTCTCTGCTCGGCAGTTCCACTGTTTAATTCCTTGTGAAATTACACTGTGGAAGCATGACGTCTGTTGTCATAGCTACATAGTTGATCGTGTTCAAGTACTGAATCGTGTAGCGATCTCAGTGCTTGAGAGCGCCAGTTTGCTTTGCCAGTGCTGTTTGTTCTGTACATGCTTGCCTTCGCCTCCTTCGCAATGAATAGATGAAGTGGCGGTAGGTTAAGCAGGGCATTTAAAGCAGCTCCTAGGGTTGTGGACATGGCCCCTGTTGATATGAGGCATGAAAGTCTCTGCAAACCATTAAGTTTGTTAATGACTGTCATTTGAGTTGTTTTCCTCCACTATATTACTACGCAGGCATACGTTGTTATCAGCCTGACTATGGCGGTGTACAACCAAAGGGCGATTTTAGGGTTTAAACCCCATTTCTTCCCTGCTAAGCGACAGCATATTCCTAAAGCTATTTTAGCCTATTGGATCACATTGTTAATGTGAGTGTTCCAGGTCAGTCTTTGGTCGATAGTTACGGCCAGGTACTTGACTTCGCTGGAGAATGGTATGAGAGTCCCCTTTACAGTGGGCGTTACAAGTTTGTCCAACTTTCGCTTCCTAGTCAAATACTCCACACTATTGGGACTATTGTTGTTTTACTCGGGTTAACCGATTAATTGTTTTCTGTGCACCATGTGTTAATAATGTTCAGAGATCTTTGTAGTATAGATGATACCATGCTGTGACAAGGGCCGACAACACAAGCCACCACATCGTTAGCATAGCTATGTACATCTAAGTCACTTTTAGAGGCTTCAACCAGCAATTGGTCAACAACGAGTAGCCATAGAAGTGGTGATAAAACGCCTCCTTGTGGGCACCCTTTAGTTGTTTTGAAGCTCTTTGTAGTTCCGTGTAAAGTAACACTGATAGTTCTGTTGAGGAGCATGAATTCGATCCAACGAGTAGTTGTTTCGTCAATCCCTTTCGCCTTCATTCCCTTGGAAAGGGCGTCTATGGTGACGTTGCCGAAAGCTCTTTCAATATCAAGGAAAGCACATAGGGCTATCTGTTTATCTTCCAAAGCCCTTTCGATCCTGTCTTTTAGTTCTAACAGAGCAGTTTCTGTAGATTTTCCCTTTTGGTAAGCATGTTGCTTCGGATGCAGAGGGTTATCCCTTAATGGTCCATCCCTGATGCATTCGTCAATAACCTTTTCCATACTCTTGAGTAGGAAGGAGGTAAGGCTTATTGGTCTGAAGGACTTTAGTTGAGAGTAGTCCTTACCGGCCTTTGGGATAAAACAGACTTTAACCATAGTCCATTTTTCTGGTATATATCCCTAGGCAAAACTTGCTCTGAAGATTTTGATTAAAATAGGGATTAGTCGGGGTAGGGGGGGTAGGGGTAGGGGTTAGTTTAGTCTTCCCTTGCTGCAGAAGAGCTGAGAAAATATCGTCATCCTCTGCAGATTTAATCGGCTTGAATGAGTCTATATCCCATTCTACCTTGTTCGGTCTAAAATACCTCGCCGCTCTTCTCCAGTCTTCATTTGAAGACCTGGAGAGACGGATATGAGGAGTATTTTGTATGATGATATCTGGTGCCATCACCGAGCCAGGAAAGTGTGTAGACGCCAGAAGTTTCAGCGTTTCTACCGCTGATGCAGTGAAGGCACCGTCTGGTTTCTTTAAGAAGCCCAGTTGATTTGTAGGCGACTTGGATAAGACTTTGTGGATTCTGGCTCCTTGAGGGACTTTAGTAATCTCCTCGCAGAATTTCCTCCATGAAAGTCTTTTTACCTTTCGGATTTCTTTATTATAGGTAGTTAAAGCTTTCCGATACCGATCCCAGTCGTCAGTCGATTTAGCCTTATTAAACAACCTACGTGATTCTTCCCTTAACACATCGAGCTTTTTGTTCCACCATGTCACTTTTCAATCTCTCACAGTTCTTAAAGGGCAGCTCTCTTCGTAAGAGGCTGTACTGCTTCAGTAACTTGAGCAACAGCATAATCCAATGTTTCAGGGGAGCGTATGGTTTTAGGGAAGTCTTGAGTCTCTCCTGGAGCTTTCGTCTGTACAAGTCCCAGTCCGTGGCTTTCGCATCCTTAAAAGTGATGGATTCGTAAATGTTGGATGTATTCAGTGCGAATTTAATAAGTCGATGCTCAGACATAGATGGTTCATCGCTGACATGCCAATTGGTTATCAGCCTGGCAGTGTGAATAGTAGCGAGAGTTACATCAAGAACTTCCTTCCTCGATCTAGTTACAAAGGTCGGTTAAAGGTGAGGTTTACATCCCTCATTGACTATTTGGAGGCGGTTAGTTAGTACAAAATCATGAAGCAACTCACCTCTGTCATTGATGTCAGTGCTGCCCCAGTTGGTATGGTGGGCGTTGGCGTCACACCCAATGAGAAGCTCGGCATTGTTGGCATAGGCGTACTCGACTACCTTTGCAAGCTCCTCGGATGGGTCGGTTTTCGTCCCGTCCAGGTATGCCGAGCACACGATGAGGCGTCCATTTCCGCTCTTGACATTAACATAAGCTGCAATCAGGTCATCGCTGCACAGGCCTGGTATGCATAAGAAATCAATATTATTATTGAAAAGTATACACGCTCTAGGTTTGACTCCACCGATATGGTGTACAACCTTACCTGCAAAGTCCAGTCCAGACACCGTGTTAGTATTAGCCAGCCACGGTTCCTGAATAAGAGCAATGTGAAGGTTCTTCTGTGTGAAGTGTTTTTCCAGAACAGCCGTGGCTGCTCTGGCATGGTGCAGGTTCATCTGCACCACTTGTGTGTTTGTGTGTCTCTGTGTTATAGTGTGTTTGTGTTGTGTTAGTGTTGTGTGTTTGGGTCAGTGGGTGGGTTAAGTGGCGTTATTCGACCCGCTTGGCTTCGGGTCTATAGGGCAGCCCTGAGATTTGGCCGGTCAGCTCGCCACTCCCGATCAATTGAGACGTGTGGCCCTTTTCGTCGGTGGTGCTCCAAGGGGGCGGTTCCTGACTCCCTGGCCTCCGGGTTTCGGCTTGGCGTTTTGCCACTTTACCGTTTTATCAGAGACCTGGACGTTCGGCCCCGCCTTAGGTTCGTGTTGAGCAGGTGGCAGAATCTTTGCGCCAGATTGGCTAGTTCCTGCCACCTGCTCAGCCCTCGCTGGCGTATTATCGCCGCTAATGTGAATCAAGACTTTGCGAAAGCCAAGTTGCGGCCTGCAGTCTAGCTTGCGCAAGGCTTCTATAGAGGCATCATCGATAAAGAGGGCGGTCGTGATTCCGTCCCTTTCTTTCTTGACGCTCAGCACCAGCACCTTCCACAAGCCAGTCTGCAGGTCGTTTTGTTTTTCCAGGAGATTGATGGCATCTCTTGGAGTTTTAACGACCTTTTCTGTCTTGAAGTGTAGGATCCCAACCTTAGCTTTTGGCAAGTCCTTCTCGTTAATAAACGAGAGTTCCACCTCTGGCCACGGCATTAGTGTCCCCACTTTTTCTTCAAGCCATTTCAGGCTGTAGTCGTTTTTTATTACGACTTGCAGCTATCCCGGCTTGAAGGTACAGCCCTCAATTCGAATTTTGAATTCGGTGGCTTTGGGAATAGGGGCGTTAAGAATATCGCCCTCAGTATGTCCTTGTAAAGGAGCCCCAATTGCGCGTCCGATATGGGCTCCTTGTTACGGATTCCCACCCGGATGTTAACTAGGGCATCCTTAAAAGACATAGCGCTTGTCTCAGGCGGTGGTCCGACCTGAGTTGTGGACGGCTCATCAGGGATCATTGGAATTGACCCTGACTTTTCGTCCACACGCGTAGTCTTTTTGGCATGATCTTTTGGCGACTCGTCCTCGGATCGAGATCGTTTTACTCTTCTCCGAGGACATATCGGCCATTAGACCAGTCGAAGGAGTACGTGCACTCACCAACCGCTCCGTGACCAGCTTGTAGGCCTCAATGGGGTCCATACCGCCAGCCTTGAGGCGCCGCAGGCGCTTACGCGCTTCTCCTGGCAACCGTCGTTTCCTGGGACTGAGGTCAGTTCCCGACGACACTTCCGAGTTCATATCAGTAGGCCTCGTGCCATCGTTTTCCGACTCCAGCTCAGGAGGGTTGAGTTCGGTGTCCAAGGTGACTTGGGAGTCTCCCTCAGAACCGAGCAAGAGAGCAGTCAGATCGGGAATTGACCCAGTAAGACTACTCGAGAGTTCCGGACGTTCTTCATCGTCCAGAGATGGAGTGTTTTTTTTAAAAAGGAGTAAATCCATACAGTTCCCACGAGAAGCTAGGGAAATAAACAGTCCACCTGGGCAGAGCCCCACTTGCCCAGGTAAGGCGAAATTACTACTCCAGGATTGCCATCTTCCTGGAGAGACACCGATAGGAACCAAGCTCCCCCTTGGCCACGCATCCCTTGGCTAAGTACGTACTTGGGTACGTATGACACCTTGGATTAGGTTTTGCTGATTATTCGCCACCACTGTAAGTGATTCACCTACCTATGCCATAAGTAATGACACACGTAAGAAAGCCACTTACAGCGTCGCCCAGGGTGCCAGGGTGCACCGTCCCCCCCACTGTTCTTCCCAGCGAATGCCTACATACAGCCGCATATAAAATGCAGATGCATACATGCATGAACTGGGACGAACAGCAAGAGAGCACACGTGGAGGTTATCTAGCGCGCACCCTGACAATATCTTAACTGTCTAGTGATAAAATCAATAATAAAATAATATCCTTTCGTTTTTGTTCAGAAGCACAGTTCAGAATTTCTCATCACGACTTCCCATACGTTTTTTTCTTTTGTAACATTGTCCTTTTCTAAACGTCCTGATTTCTACTTTAAGTTAAACCAAAAAGCCAAAAGTAAACAGTCCTCTAATGAACTCGGCATCCCTCACGCGCATCAACACAAACAATTAATCAGTAGTCATCAATTTACCGATCTTGTTTGCCCATACGTATCCGTGCAGCTTAATTGTTGTAGCGGTGCTGGCTCACGGCGCTGGCGGTGCCGGGAATTTACGCGGTACGCATTGTGCGCCAGATATACGGCAGTACGGGCCCCTACAAGCTGGAAGGTGTCTGACTTATGGGGTAGACTTACTGCGGCCTTTATTGCCGCCACCACTGACTAACTGCTCTGATAGTCGTCTAATGATCTCACGACTGCTTAACTGTTTTATTGGTTAATAAATGGTACTGCTAAGTATAATTTTAATTCCGGGCTTTTGCAACGATCAGAACAATAAAAAGAGAAAACAAAACGTAAACATTAATGTTTGCTGTCATCCACATCGTCATCGCAACGGAATTAACGTGACATCTGCTGTAGACATCATAATTTGAATTGCGAATATTTCGGAGCTCTGCTCCTCAACATACCGTGCGCCAGCGAGGCGGTGATCGAGCCGGCTTTCAAACTTTTTGCAGCAAACTCCAAGACGGCGAATAATCGATTGTCGACAAACTTGTGGAATGTTCAATCAATGTTCGCAGTGTTCGGGGATGCTTCATCATCGCTGTTAATTAAATCGATTTATTAATTCTATTAGAGCGCTCGTCACTCAGCAGTTTCGATGTGTGACACCGACTTTTCCAATCGAGTTCGAGAGTTTACTCATTTAAACGTTGGCAAACATGTTTACTGAAATTCGGCGAATGAAGTTGATCAGAATCAGTGACTATGATCGACATCCGTATTGTGTTTGTTTTTACATGCGACAGTTAATTTCGGTAATGTATTTTCGCTGTATGGAACGTTCGTGTTTGACAGTTTACGAGGAATGTTTTTCTTTTACATTTGAATCTTTGATGGAGTTTGTGAGTTTTGTTAATGGTATGACACAACTTTGTTCTCAATTTATAGATATTATACGCTTTATAAAACAAGCGTTTCGGTATTCATGAAATGTCAGCATTTATTGATTGATTTGATTGCCAGTTTGACAACGTAATGAAGCGGTGTGTGACTTAGAAAAAACATTAACAGAGTCTGATACGTCGTCGTTCAGCAATAAACAAGGTTTACAACAGCTCTCTTGATGTTTGGACTTCAGTGTGGACAGAAGTTCCTAGAAACTCGCTCGTTGTAAATTGATCACTTAAAGCCTATATAGATCGTAATAAATCAGTTGCATGGTCTGTAATAGTTTGTTTATTGCTCGTAACCCGCTCAACACCCTCGCGATATATTCTCCGGAGGAGATTGCCTCGCTGATCAGCATCCTGAAACGAGTTATATTTATACATTATCGTATCTTAGTCCTGTAGCCGTTAGTCATGTAGATAATTAAGTTGATAGAATATTATTTTTATCTCAATATGAAACATTATATATTATCTTCATTATGCCTTAAATCTCATTTAGAATCCTCATACATCGCATAAACTACGAAATAATTTTGAAATAAGTTTTTTGTTAATAAATAGTGATTTGCGCATGAATTTGTTGTTTTCGATGCGATGCGATAAGACGCTGCATCGCAAACAAGATGAATTTTACGATGCGACGTCGCATCGCAATTATGTGTTTGACCCGAAGTTAGTTTATATTTATTATACGTCTTTCGTTGCGTGACTTAATGACATAAAACTTAAAATACAAATTAAACATGATATGACGGATAATACTGGAAAGTAATTGCAAAAATTAAAATTAATATTGTTAAGATCATTTTTATGAAAATGTCACCGGACAGCATGTAGAGGCAGCCTGAGGCATGAGGTTTCACGTGAGTTTTTTTAACATACAACATAACAACCCACAATGTTTACAAAACCCACGTTGTATCTGTTATTAGTGAAAGCGTGGGAGCTACAATGACTATAATAGTTCGTACTGACCTAGAAAATATAGAACTTCGTTCTGAAAGTAGGTGTAAACAGTGTGAGTAATTGTCGCGAGACAGGTAAACAGCTGCCCTTCACAAATGCCAAGTAAATGCTAATCGTCGATTGCTGACTGAAGGTGAGAGGTGCGCGTAAAAATGTCAGCCATGTTTATGTACACGCGTGCACGTCGTAACTCGCATCAGCCTGTACGTGCTGCGTTACACACGGTGCGGTAATGTCAGCGATAAAATTCAACTACCTCCTGTAGATAATGCTTGATAATCAATTGTCGCGCTTAAACATTACGAGTAATGTGTGCTTAAATTCGAAGATAAATCACATAAGAATCTATTCAACTATATCAGAATGTGATGAACGAGAAGTAATTTTACTTGAAAACCATTATGCCTTTGGTCAACAGAAACTGAGTTTGTCTTGGTTAGAGATGTGCCGTTGCCAGCAATATTGCCCGAAGTGGAAATTTTGCTGGCAATATTGCCACCAATATTCATACTTCAGGCACATCTCTAGTCTTGGTCCTTAACAAGGTAATGCTTCTACTGTTTTTGTTAGGTAGAAAATCATCATGTAATTTCTCCCGCCCTAGACTGACATGAGGGGGTGTCAGATTTTCACTGACTAAGACTCACTTGTGTCCTTCAGTTGCCTTTTGGGTACCAGGACCACGGTAACTTTCCGCGGCCTTAGTAGACATCGCCTTTACTGAGCCTCTGCGGATCTACTGAGATATCTTTGTAGTGTCCCACACGTGCCGAGTCTTGGTGGTTTTCCGCGCAATTTTTCCTTCATTTGAACCACAATAATAATAATAAATCGTTTATTTATAACATAGGGCTCACTTACAATAAAGTTGATTAAATACTATAAAGAACACAGTTGCTTATTTGCCTGAACTAGGGTGAACCTGTGCTTCAGGCTAGACAGTGCTTAAATACAAAGAAAATAAATTAACACTAAATATGACTAATATAAGAACTAACTAAATGTACAGATATTGAGAGATACGGCGTGTTTTATTTACAAACAGTAAGTAGGTCTTCAGTCTCAGTATAAGATATGCTTAGGAAATATTGAAGAATCATCTTTTTACAGTTATACTTATTTAAATTGTAGATACTTAATTTTCTATTTAATTTATTGTATAGAAATGACCCTAAAAAAGTAAAAAATATTTTCACAAATACATATTTTGAGGATGCATTAGAATCGCAAACAATATCTCTGAGCTCTTTCAAGAGGCAGTAGGTGAGTTTTAAGTGCTCCACCCCAGGAAGTGATACAGTATTGGATTACTGATTGACCTAGGGCTAAATAAATTGGCGTCACCAATTTTGAATCTGCGATCGTTCGCAATTTCTTAAAAACATAGATTAATTTGCGCACTCTTTTTACTAGATTTTCAATATGTGGTCTAAAAGAGAGC
Organism: Mythimna ferrago; assembly: GCA_910589285.2. Lineage (NCBI taxonomy): Eukaryota > Metazoa > Arthropoda > Insecta > Lepidoptera > Noctuidae > Mythimna > Mythimna ferrago. The sequence continues at coordinate 28,160,582 of OU342683.1, forward strand.
GTTTCGTCTATTGTAACCCCGAGATATTTAATGTCACGTGTTTTAAAGATACAGGGACAATCACACATGCTGGATGATCGGAATCCACAATTATGGGCATATAGATGAGAGTTAGCAGTTTTAGATTGAGGCTTGCGCATGCAAAAGTGAATATATTTTGTCTTGTCAGCATTCAATGTTAGTAAATTGCTTTGAAGCCAATTAGTCACAGTGTTGAAACCCAATTGAGCGTATTCGTACAATTCGCTACTAGTTTTAGCGGAAAATATTAGGGCCGTGTCGTCGGCGTATGAAACAATTTTGCCTTGTTTAATATTTAGATTACATAAATCGTTTATATAGATCAAAAATAGGGTAGGGGCCAGGATACTTCCCTGGGGAACACCATATCCAGAACTTTTTTGCTCATCACTCGTAATATTGTCAATTTTGACACATTGATATCGATCATCTAAGTAGTCAGCAAAAAATTTTAGCGGTGTTCCTCTTATTCCTATAGCCTCTAATTTGTTTATTAGTAAAGGAACCGACACAGTGTCAAAAGCCTTCGCTAGATCAAGGAACACCCCCAGGGTCTGTTGACCTTTGCCGAGTTCTTCAGAGACGTAATCAGTCAGGTTGTGCACTGCATCAGCTGTAGATAATTTGGCTCTAAAACCAAATTGCGCCGAGGATAATAGTTTGTTTTTTTCCAAATAGTTCACTAGTCTACTGTTTAATATTTTTTCTAGTATTTTTGAAATTGAAGAAAGTATCGATATTGGCCTATAATTATTTACTAAATCTTTGCTTCCGGATTTAAAAACAGGGATTATAACTGCTTTTTTCAGAAATCTAGGGAAAATTCCTTTGGAAAAACAGATACGAAATATATGCGTCAAAGGCGGAACAAGGATATGCTTACAAAGTTTAAGGATCTTATTACTAATATTATCCCATCCTACTGCAGAATCATCTTTTAGTCCACAAATGATTCGAGTAACTTCGTCTTCGTCAGTATCCAGCAAGCAAAAAGAATTAATGGCACACCTGTTTCTTAAGTCAAGCAAAGGTCTTTGGACACAGTCATGTGTTGGAATCTGTTCAGCAAGAGTTTTCCCAACATTTACAAAAAAGTTATTAACATGGTTAGCTGATGAAAGAGGTGAGGGATTAATAAGCAGTAAACTCGAATTAGATTCACGCTTTTTTGCCATATAAGTGACATTTTTAATATGTTTCCAAAGTTGCTTACAGTTGTTTCCTGCTTATGTAATAATAAGACTTCAATAAATAGTTTTATAAAAAGTTCAGTCAAATTATTATTTTATTTATTTATTTGATCCAGTCACTCTCAAGTTTTGCGCTTTACAACACATTAAGCCATTTCTTTTTATTTATACAAATTCAAAATATTCATATTTTCAAGGCCAGTTTTGACAAAATTCTGTGTCCCAGTATCGTGTATTAATATTGAATTAGAAAGCAATTTTTACGACAAAGTGCGTAATTATAATCGAATGAGCCTTGTCCCTCGCTCCAGATAACGGCTATTCTCTAGCAAACGACTCTCTCCAGCCCGGTAGCCCTCAGCTTACCCAAATATCTTACAACGCCCTCTTGACAAACAATTATGTAGATTTTATACACTTTTGGGCAGTTTTAGACGTTGAACTGGCTACTTTTACAAGTACTTCGCTATGACTGCACAACTTTAGACTTATAAAGAATTCATTTGTTTAGTTTAGGGTGAAAATTGTAAACTTTTGGGAACCGACGAAGATGTGAATTAAATTCAATTGGTCATTCCCTGTCGCTATTATGGCTGATACGTACCCATCAAATAAAGGCATTTATTTTAAAGGTTTTTGGCAGGCTTTTCACAAATATTCTCACATTTTCAGGATTACAAAATAACTGACATTCACCTGAATGAAGCCGTCGGCAAAAGCTAGTATGTAATAAACAAAACAAAATAGTACCTACTTAGTAACAAAAACCCAGTAGAAAGTAAATACATAAACCCAATTTCAGGGATAAAATTATACAGATACAACAATAAATTGAAATACTTTGGAGATTCGCCTTAGTAGCTACCTTACAAGTCGATAGATGTCATATCCACACGGCAACAGATAGACAGACAGAGCTATTTATTACAGCTGGAGGGTATTGACCGAGATAATATGCGTTGTCCTCGTATTTTTTTTTTTGGTATCTTATTGATCCTTATGGAAACATGGAAAAGGTCCTTAATAGACACACGATCGTAAAATATATTAAAGAAGCTCTTGAAATAATGTCCTGTTCCTATTACAGGTAAAAATAATCGTCCCATATTACGTCCTCACCGGACATGGGTGTTAAGGGAGGTATCTGTTTTGAACTCGGCGGGTAAAAACACCCGGGTGTCACTGTTGTGCGGATCGCCCGGTGAACTCGGTGGAGGAGGAAACATCACACCTCGGTGTTCTCGTTTTTTTTGGTGAGGTAGGAAAAAATCAAAAGTCTTCCCCTGCTCAAGAGTCAAGGTAGAGCGAGAGGGCGTTAAAGAATTCCATGGACGGACTTTTGAAGGACCAAACCCGAGTCAGCGGCGCATTGTATTCCACGCGTGCCTCAATGAGGTCTGCAAAAGTAGAGGAGCCCAGCAGGGACAATGCCTACTAAGGCTGCAGACATTTTTGAAAGAGCCACCGTGGCCCTAGATTGAAAAGGCTAACTGAACGAATTTAGATGGGGTTTAATCAGTAGGTACAAGTCTGAAACGCCGTCATGCTCCACCCAGAGCGGGAGAAGCCGATCGTGTGTAATTGAACCAATCAATGGCGGTGAGAAACATCACACCCCATTGCGTAACACAAACACAAATTCATTCTATATTCTACCGTTGTGTAGCGCTGACAAAATAAACCTACTTACTGAATAGAAACTAAACTATCTTTGCTAATAAAATGCAACGACTGTATGGACTCGTGTGATCAAGTTAAATATAATGAGCGTGAATCGCCCGGTCCTCTGGGACCGCATGTAATCGTGCCGAATATGGCGCGCATTAATTGGATCCCTTCCCGGCAGCCGGCCGATGTTCCTCATTACGACAATCGAGTTTAGTGCCGATTCTATTCGATATCGAAAAGCAATCTCATCTGCCCTCTCCACTCACTGAAGAATTAAAAAGGTAGAGACTACAGACTCTTCATTATCGTCCGCTGCGATGCTTCTCGCTTCAGAGGACCGGGAGTACCGTCCAACTTAGTTTTCGTGAATAAAACATTAGCAATAAGCTTAACTGATAGCTAACTTGTAAAAGCTAGTTTACGTCAAAGTAGTGCAAAACATTTGCAATCTTGAATTTTACAGTACTTTACGTGTACACTTTGTATTTCGTATCAGAGGCCGGTCCGCCTCTCGGACGGGCAGCTCTACAGTTCCTGGGAGGCAGTGCGCCAGCACCGAGGCATACAGAGCGGTTCCGATGGTCGGGCAGTTCCATTTCACGGCAACTTTAGCAGGCTTGTTTGTCGTCTGTCGCCTGGAACGTGTTACATTCGTTATTGAACGCGATCGTCTCACAATTGAGTTTTAAACTTTAAATCACTTTGCAGTGAGCGCCTGCCGCCCGATCCTCGGGTCGCGATCTGATTACAGACTGTTGTCTTTCTATTAGGCTCTGTCGTTTTTGAAAAGTGTCGAACGAATTTCAATGCAGATTATGTCACTCTTCGTTATCAGTTTAAATTGATTTCAAACATTTCTATTCCTTATCGTTTTAATTTGCTACTCGCGTACTTAAAGGGTTGATCGCTTTTCCTCTTAGCGCCTACTTTAATCTGTTCACAATGAACCTTGTCGGATAAAATAAACCTAAATCTGAAAGAGCAATTTTGTTAGAGGATTTAATGAATAGCTTGTATCTGACAAACTGATCGCTAGAGGACATATTTTGTTAAGAATTGGGGATTCGAATAAAAAGCGCTGTAAAGCTGGCAACGGTTTTCACTGACCAGAGTCAACCGTTCATTCCAGTATTAGAAGCTAAAGTTAGATTGGACGAGCCCGCTGCCCGCTGTGTCGAATGTAAAACCCAATTGGGCTTTGATGCTTTAAACGGCGCCGACCGAAATAGCCCACCAGCGTGGCGGAATGGACACGCGTCCAGCTGCGTTCCAGTTGCGTGACTTTGAACCCTATGGTGTTAGATTAGAGGCTTTGTTTGTGTAGTAGTGTGGCGCCGGGCGGCGGGTGGGCCGATGCTAATCGGACGGAGCTGTTAGCGATCACCTGCGTTGTATTGAACTGATTAATTGCTATTGGTTCCGGCGGCTCTCGTCCGATATTGTTTTACGTTTGATTTAATTAATTTGCGCAGTTAGATATATAATGTAACGTGCACCAAACGTTAATTAATGGCGTGATCAGTTAATTTTATAATGACCTCTCGATGCAGCCTGAAAATTAAACCAGCGCTTTGATGATCAATTATTTTAATTAAAAATATTATTTTAACTGTATTGCATTACCAATCAGACTAGAAACTTTGTAACAGCAATTCCTAATAATAATATTTACGACGGTCGGAATAGAATTTTCCGTGCAAGCTAAAACTATTCCAAAATAAAATTGTAAAATAGTAGAAATCAAAATATCTTCGCTAACATTAATGCAATTAGAGAATTCGTCCTATCTTAGCCGAGGGAATGAGTTTCCCGTGTTGACTGCATCTAGCTGCGCGGAGGAGAGGGGGGATGGACAGACGTCCAGCTTTCGTTCGTTTAAGCTTGTATGAATATTTCCCGGAAGCCATCGGGATGCTCCTAAAAATAATCCCTGAAAATCCAAATAACATTGTTTTGTTTACAAATAAGTAAGTAAGGTTTTAGTTTTTTCTTATTTGTTTTTATCAATTACATCAGATTATTTAGTATATTTTGCTGGAAGAAAATTTAGGTTTTATCACTAATATAACAATTTCAATTAAAATATTTCACTTACATTGGTTGGTAGTTTAGAAAAAGTCTAGTCTTTTTGTAATTAATAATTATTTTCTAATTTTCAGAAAATGTCCATGTGTGTGTGTGTAATGTTCTTTATTCTCAAAACAAAATGTAACAAGTAACAACACTGTAGGCACAGTGGCTACTGTGCTGCATATTACGAGTATGATTTTCACTCTGAAAAAATATTTATATGGCCTACAGTTACTTGTTCTGGGTCTGGGTGTTTATGTAGGTGAGTTTGTGTGTTTGTGAATACATCCAAAATGATACAGGATAAATTCCCAAAAAAACAGCCTTGTGAACCCGGAAAAGAATATTAATTTGCATTAAAAAGACTTGTGTGGCAAAAGGAAAACCTTCTTATTATAAGATTACGTTTTCCTTTTCTCCAAAAGGAGCTAACAGCTTAAAATAAACATTCTCTGTTTAACCTAAGTATGACACCTAGGCAACCTCCAATATCGCGGTCGCAAAGAGACTGCTTTGTCTAAAATATTATATAATTGGTACCAGAAAATTATGTAAAAGGTAAACGCTACAAATTACTTGACACAACTTTTTCGTAGCAAAGCTTAAATTGTTTATGTGTACTTGTAGCATAAGTCGTTTTTATGTAATCCAAAGTGAAGTTGGCGGCGTGTTGCGGCGTGAGTGGCGTGAGTGGCGTGGGACTTGAATAAATCCTCCTTAGAGAGGCTTAAGCATAGATTGTGGTCCAGGGACGGCACAAGATTAGTTCCCCACAAAAATACTGACCTCAGGCGTTTTTATTGATCAACTGGGAATCAAAGTCAAGTAATGTCCAAAACATTACGATATATTGCTGCAGGAATTTTCTTTAACTTTAACCTTTTCTACATATTTAATTAATACTCACATAAGCCCACACATACACAGTCACATAAGCACATATAAATTTTAAGGAGTAGTCGTGTTGTTGTGTTAGGTCAAAGAATTGTAAACCAGAATTATAGTTATTTATTTGGTTCTCATTTCCTAACAGTTCCTCCCGAGAAGCCAGTGGTGGTCGACCGCTGGGGCCGAGTCATCAACACCACCACACTTGGGCCGCACGAAGAAGGGGATGATGTGCTGCTCACCTGCAGAGTGCTCGGAGGTACGTGTGCGTTTGATCATCATTCAGAGACTTTTACTACCCCGAGGTGGCCACGTTACTTTAGAGATCTGTAGTCACCAACTTAAGTTGCTCCTACTAAACGTTATTACTGAAATAATTTCCAAAACCATTCTAAATTCAAGGTACTTCTCGCAAATTAATCCACTAAGGAACGAAATTCTGTATCTTATATAATACATCTACCATTGTTTATTATCTTAATTAATCCAAACACAATGTTTCGAGGCCCAGCCGAACGGCGGCAGTTTCAATCAGTTCCATCTCGCAAATTTACTCAGATCTAATAAATTATGATCCGCGCACAATGGATTAGCCTGATGAATTAATGTATCCGACTCGAAGGATGCCGTGATGAATTCCTAATAAATTGTTTGAGGAACAGGTGGCCGAGCTCCTGCAGCGGATTGTTTCTGCGGCTCTTGCTATACATCCAGTTAATTCAATTAGACCACCATTTAGTGCTCCTGCTTCGTTTACTGCTTAGATCTGAGATCTGAGAATTCTCTTCCATTCAGACACGGTATTTACTGTGTAGTAGATTTAATAAATCAATCTAGACTCAGCAAGTTTTGATATGGCACATCTTTGGTCACTACATGTCAATATTGGATGTAATCTAATCAATAAGGACATGTAAACACGGGATGATGATACCACGACACACCCTGCCCAAATACTATGACTATGTCAGTAGATGCTTGGTTTACTGTCAACATTTCAGTTAGCTGTTCGTCATTCTTTAATCCTCTTTCCTTCCATCTCTATTTATTTGGAGTCTGCGCAACAAGTCATTATGTGCAATACTCTATTCATGTTCTTAATGTTCTATTAGTTCTTATCTCAGTGTTTATCTTCACACATTTGTTTTTTAGAACATTTATCGGTTTCTTCGTTTATGTCTTCTCCCAGGTTCATACCTAATTCTTCCCTCACAGCATTTGTCTCAGCAATATATGCCAATTATTCATATTGTGCTAGAACTGATTTCTAGATAGTATTTTCATGTAGCAAATCATTATGTGACTAAATTTTAAACCTTATCAATTTACCTTAATACTAAGCGGTGATTAATTTATCAATAACAAATATATTATTTTTAACAATTATATTATTTTTAAAGCTTTATAAACTTATGAGGTTTTAAAAATTCTACAAATAATACCATGTTTAACACAGAATTAATCATCTTAAGAGTTATACATATAACTTTTTTCAGTGGCTGCTGTTTTATATAGTAAGCAAAAGAAAAATAATACCGTAATGTTTGTATCATTTACATTTTACATTATATCTGAAACACAATAGCTCATAGTCATAAGTGCGTTATGAAAAACGTTACGAGCAGCAGGCAGTTCGTACAATAACTGTATTGTCTGCGTAACGGCCATTACGCGGAATGACCGCATCTCAGCTATTGCTGTAAATATCCAGCGTTATGTGATCGTAACGTGACGCTCCGTCTCACACCTGGGCCGAGCGCACGCTTGGGACACTCAGCCTATTGGCTAGCTGAGATTTTATAAAATTTGGTTCTTCCAAGCGCTGTTTTTTGGTAGATAATAGGTATTATTTATAATAACATTAATTTAGTGAATGTCGTATTTGATAAATCTTTTAATGTGGATGATTTCTTAAATGGGTTTGTACCTGAAATAAATGATTTAATTAAAAAAATATATAGAAATAAATGAATTTCAGTATTATTATTTTTTTATTTACTAGATACATCTCTTTAAAGAATGGCCAAAGTTCTATGTTATTAGATTTTAATATAAAAGAATTTGTTCTAAAATTGCTACAGACGATACGAAAAACACATCACAGGCACATGTAAAACCACTGTAACTTTTAAGATTTCACCATGAATATTAAAAAGTTTAGCAGTAAACTTCATCGGAACTCCAATAGGTACTTAATACCACAAATTGAATCAAAACGAAAACTCTTGTTATTATAAAATTCCTTTTCAAATTCTATTTCCACGAGCTAAAAACTCAACCGCAACACAATCTCTAGCGACCACTTTACGTTTGAAATAAATTTCGAAAGCAGACTTAAAATAATTCAGGATATAACATTTGTAGGCTACGATAATGTTCATCTGGAGCGTTGAATAAAAGAGTAGCTGCTCCACTCGTGGCTCGTGGCTGCTGGCTTGTAGCTACATCAACAACAATATGCTTCTTGTTTTTACGACATCACAGCTCAACAATGCTCCGGTATACATATGTGAGTAGCACTTTAAGGCGTGTTTCAAATTTTCATTTCAATCTTAGAATTAAGAAATGCGACGTGTAGGTGCGGTAAAAGTTATAGGCGTCGATGATCGTAAACTTGGTTTTTACGTCGATGTTGTTGCTGCCAGTGTTAGCGCACATGACATGTAATGTCTTTATTATGTAGGTTTGCAGATATTAAATAAATGCACCTACTTACTACCAACGTAACAGAAAATATACCAACACATGACTCATGTGCATTTCTGGTAGTCATTTGTGAATCTATGATCGAAATCATTTACCATTACTTTTCTTCTTGAGTTGTTTTTTTTATTTATAGACAGTTAATTTTTGCCCAGCAGGTTGCCACGTTAATAAAAAATAGGGTAGCAAAATGGCGTTCATTAGGAATTAAAAAATGTGCGTATAGACATTTACGCACTTGGGGCTCATTCTGTGTATTCTCTCTATTTAGAATTCGATATAGTTCTTAGTCTTAGTACCTATTCTAACTCCAAATTCATATCAATACATTGGAAGAAAATTCTCTCGTGTGAATTCTTGGTAGGCGGCCGGTGTTTGCGCACCTCTACACTCGGGTACACAGGAACGCTTTTATCGCCCCTACTCGCTTCTTACTCAGATTTATAAAATGCTCCCGAAAGCTTACGAAAAACATGCTTTGTTTATACTTAGTTTGTTACTTGGAAGTAGAAAGTGGCTGGAATGGATTTCATTAACAAACTAACGGTAAATTAAAGCCCATGTGGAAATATGGGATATAATCTATCATAATTACAAATATCCAAATCTCTTTGGCTGTTTGAATGTGAAGGAGTAACAAAAATTCATACGTACGAACAGCGCCATCAATTATTGGTTACGCCCCTTTTTAAGGTATTTTCTAAGGTCTTTGACACCTTCTTATTCGAGCCCTCTAATGATTCCGCTCTGTGGTCTCCTTCTAAACTATCACGGTGTCGCAGAAAGAGTCCATATCTCTCCAGTTATCAGTCTTGGTCAGCATAGCCTTGATTATTGTTGGTCTCACACTATATTTTACATTTAGCTATTGCCTATCACACCTCCACTTTCTACTGATGGTATAACAATGGACAAACGTTGCTAATTCCATAGTACGGAAACATCCGGCTGTTATTATTCAGCCGCGATCTCCTGTTCCCGTAATCACGATAACAGAAACAATAATATTGAGACAGAAACGGAACTTTTGACATCGGAATGTTTGGAGCCTGCATATTGTACATTCATAAAGAGCCTCCAGCCTTTGTTCTCTACGCGATGGAAAATTTTAATTTCGTAACAAAAATACGACTGCTTCAAATGAAAGGAGAAAAGTCAAAGACAACATTGTAAACGTAAACTTGGTGGCGAAGTTTATATTAAAACTTTGTCATTATAATTTCATAGTGAAATTTGATTTTTTTAGTCAAGTTAGTATTTAAGGTAATCTTAAAAAAAACTAAGTTACAAAGATATGATTGTACAAATTATGGTTTTCATCTCATTTTTTTGAACTGGCATTTTTATTTACTTTTTTCAAACATTGGAATTTCGTATAAATCTGAAGGAATATAACTTCAAAATTTAAATTTCCAAATTTTATTCAAATATAGCTGCTGCCCGAAGCTTTGCTCGCCTACAACATGTTATTCTGATGTTTATGATACCGGCATTCTGTATAATTCACGAATTCCATACAATACCCAGGCAATGTAAACACACGGGGAGTACATGTACAATGTGTAATATTATAAATACTTTTTTCTATTACATACTTTAAATATACTCATAGTTTGAGAAAGTTTCTTTAATTTATAAACAAAAGTGGCGATCGTGACAGGACACGAATTTTCAATTATAATCAAAAAGGTCGGCGCGCGGCGTCTCACCAACAACGAAGCGCCTCGACGTCGCCATTTTGATACCGGGAAAATGAAAAGGAACTGCATGCTGTTGCCGCTTGCTGCTTCGAGAGCCTTTGAGGGACATCGTGAACCAGAGGTCTAGCCCAAGGAGTGTAAGCCCTGTTCCTTAACCATTTCATACCTTTAAAGTATCCTGTCACGGTCGCCAATTTTGTTTATAAATTAAACAAACTATGAGTATATCTTCATTAAAATTACATTATCAATGATGCAATATTGAGGACGATAGAAAACGGTGGATCGGTCGCCGCGGTTCAATGGCGTCTGCTCTAGTGACGTTCCACTCGCCTAGGGATGCGCTCGCTCGCGCAAACCGTAAACTAGTGCGGTGCACGTACAAAGTACCTACTGGACCATCGGCAATATGTAAAACAAATAGATTATGGTCTGTATTTTTCAATGCTAACCGACCGACTTACCCTTAAAATTAAACATGTTCTATCACTTAATATCAGTATTGTAAAAAACGAGAGCAGGGAAGGAACCGACGTAATTATAGGGCTCTACAACACGGACAGGTTAGGTTAGAAAGCTATTGCAGGAGGAGAGCTTTCGGTAACATATACGCAATGTTAATGTAAAGTTTCATCAAAAACGGTTGTTTTGCGTGGAAAAGACTAATAACTGAAAAATCCTGGTTGCAAATTTATAATCGCTTGTAATATTATGTGATAATGATGTACCTGATTAAGAAAAATATTTGAAATATAAATATTAAAATAAACCAGTTGCAATTTAGAGATGACCAGTCTCAACTGACGGCACCCGTTCACGAGCATGATGCGTGCATTCAGCTCAACTTACGTTAGTTCCCTAATAATATCAATGGCTTCATGCTCACATTTACAAAATTTTGTTGATACAATTTTCATAGTACCTACCACGAAAAGTAATAATTATTATATCCATAGAAGTAAATACTATGTTGTGTAATTATGTACTAACTCTTTCAACATACATACAGGATGAGTTTTTCAAGAGGTCAATGGTCAAATCTAAAACTGAGGGATAACGAATAATACTCAAGGAGTGTCGGGCTTGACTTTATTGTGAAATTAGTGTTTTATCATATTTTGAAAATATTATATTCCTACTACAACTACTTACCATGTTATGAAAATGTTTCATTCCTTGACAGGAAACAAGCAAGTTATTTAAAAAAAAAAAACTGTTTGTTCGTTCGATAAAGTTATTTTATTATGTAAGAAGGTTACTTCAACATTGTTCACCCAAATCACTTTTCATTTCCCTGACTTGCTCGTTACACGGTTGACAACTGACTGACCTCTAGAGCTACGTGCGTGCCACACAAAAAAGCAATAGAGTGGGGACCAGATTTAGCGCGCCATCGCCGCGCACTACGGCGAGAAACAGTAAACTATTCATAAAAATCAGTAGTATATTTGACAAAAATAAATGCACGTAAACATGCCAAAACTTTTCTTTTTGGAGGGAAATCATCTAATGACATCTTCCACCCTTGGGTGGAGTGGAAGGGCGTGTCAGACTTTTACTGACTAAAACCCACTCGTTTATTACTTCTTTGCCTGGCGTTCTAGGGCTCCGAGATTTTCACTTAACCCATGGCCCCAGTACCTAGCCTCAAAGATTTGCTGACTTCTCCTTGAGGCGCGCGTGGAATACTACGCGCCGTCGACGACTTGCGCTCGGTCCGGACAGTTACCAAGCCTGAGGCTGGGGCGTGAGGGACGTTCCCTCGCGCGTGCGGACGCCTCCTTTGCTAGCATTACTGTTTCGAAGAAGGAGGCTACCACATGCCATTCCTCCTCGCTTTGGACCAGGTCGTGTACCAGGGCCCGACGCGAGAGGTCGACGTCACCGATCGTCCCCACGTGGACATGGCGGTGCTCTGCCCAAGCAGGGCACACCTCTACCATATGCCCCACCGTGTCCTCCGGGCGGTCGACACAATGGTGACACCCGGGCGTTTCTTCCGCACGAATCCGGTGCAGTTACCTTTCGAACTTACCATGTCCGGTTAGAACCAGCGTAATGCGGAAGATGAGGACGGCGTGTTGTGTTCCCAGCCACTCCTCAAAGAGAGGACTTACCGCCATAATTGTGGCGTGCCCAAAACATAGCATAACTAACGCCATCAAGTGATAAAATACAGTAATTTATAACCTCACGAAAACATCCGTCACACATGGCTACAAATGACAGGTCAATCAAGAATCCGATCTATTTCAAGATTCCAACAATTATATCTTTCGAATAAGGATCAGATTTAAAAAAATACATAAATAACTTTGTAAGAAAAACAAAAACATTTCAATAAAAGATAAACAATGATTATTTTTGTATCAGACAAAGAAATAAAATCGGGAATTCGGAAATGATAACATTTGTTTAGACACAATCCAAGATCGACAAATTTTGAAAACTAAGGATTTCGGATCGACGTCTCCGTAGCTTGGCAACTTAATAAATATACTTTTGCTCTGAGATTTTATTCGAAAGATACCGTACTACCATATTTAATAAGAAAAACATATACAGGCCCATATAATGCGCCTATCATGTTCCTGAAACAAAAATGTCACAATAAATTCAATACAACACACCTGAATATTTAAATTTAAAAATAATATAGTACCACAAAAAAAAATAAAAAATGAATCTTCGGTATAAAAATCGCGTCACCCTAGCCGATGTACATTTTACCCTTTCTTCGTATATTAACAGAAGTCTGTGAATGCACTGAGCGCCACTGAATCCCACTGTGCGTCAACCTTAAGGTACATTTTTCTTCCCCCTGCTCGACTGGAGACATTGAAACGCTTTTATCTGACAAAACACGATTCAGTGGATACAGTACGTATCGCGTATACGTTTGTGCGAGGTTATTACTCACCGAATCAATCGCGGGCCATTCAGCAGTGCGCGAGGGCCGGAGTGACGCTCAAGAGGCTTACCGATCAAAGCAAAGACCATATTATACATGACATGTTACATAAACAACGTGAATTAATTTCGCCCCTTGAAAATAGGTTGACCTTGAGCCAATTTAAGATTATCCGTTGCCCCAAAAATTAAACATTGAACAGTTGACAGCACCAAATGCTGCTTACAGTTAATTAATATAACGGCGCCTTATTTTCCTGCCATTCCAGACAATTTTCTGGAAATAAAAGACGGCCTTGTTGATTTTCTCCTTTTTAATTAAAGAGAAAATATGCTAGTTAGCATTTTAAAGTCACAAAGTTAAAATTTCAATCAAAATAGATTTTTAAACATTACGGTATACTGTCACAAAGCGAAATTTGAATTGACGGAAGGCCACCACATTTACATAATCGAGAAATTGATTGAAGCGTATTCCCTAAAAATACAGACGAGAGAAAAAAGATATTCAATTCTGGTGAAGGCAGATGCCTTTCTAATGATGGGAGCTCCGAGGGAGACTTTGTTTTCTGACAGCGGAGAGGTTTTATCGAAGAGCCTGTTGCTCCAGCAGCGGATGGCGAGCCGCCGCCGGCCGGCTCCGGCGAACACCTTCCGTCAACACGATCAATTTGGACACTTACAGAGGGTGAATGATAACAGATTTTATTGGAAAATGTTGTAAACATGTTTTGTTACATTAATAATTTAATATCCTCTTGTTCTAAATAATTTGTAATAAAGTCTAGACCGAAGCCTGCGAGGATTGAAAGATAATATTGCGAATGGCGGGGGAGCGCTCCGTGCTTCGACTTTAACAAATTAATAAATCTTGACGGACGACCACGAGCGGCGGCTAGCGCTCAGTTTGTACAGTAAACACTGAAATCCAATACAAAGAAGCGTCGGCGTTGTTTATCAAAGGGAAAAACAAGCGAAACAATAAGCCGACCGGAAGCTCTCGCCCTACGACTTTTGATTTAGAAAACGTACCGCCCGAGCATCGGAGTCAGCAATAAATTAGGCCGAGGACACAATAGACCCCTGACCCCGTTCCGCAATTATGAAAAGGTGAATGAAAACTGGATCAATTTTCTGCAGACAGTGAGGTGAATAGTTTGTTAGTGAGCGGGTCTAGGCCCACCTCGTAAGAGGACACTGTGAGGCCACCGCACGTCAAATTTAGCTCTATACGGAATCGGTTTCGGGAAACGTTAATTTGTGCATCTCGGCTTCTGTGTGTAGGTAACGTCTCACACACGTTACATAGCTCATCAAAACCAATCTCGGTAGTAATACACTGCAACAAGCTCGTCTCAATACCCCGAACCGCGAGCACATCGAAAGCGTACACCAAACGTGTATTTAGTACACAAATCCAGATTAAATCCATTGACATTTCGAATTAGATCTTCGTACAGTGCTTGAAACTTGAACTAATTCAATTTGGCCAGAGTGGATCCTTGGATAGTGCGCGGTGTCCGGGCCCGAACAAAAGCGCACACACTCTACAAATAAACAAGCAAACAAAGGACAAAGGACCACTGCGCTGAAAGAGAATGCCTTCACTGAAATTTATTTACGTACCGGAGGACCAATGAAAGCATTGGAAATTGAGTTTGACGTACTGTAATCGTTATGTTTGCGTTTCGGAGAACGAGTGCCTGTAAGATGTTTCGTTTTATCTAAAGTACAAAGCCCTGTTTGTATTTGCGGATTGAAAGAAATAATTTGTAGTTGGAACCCTCTCTTTACCTTTTATTGGATGAGGTATTTTCATAGCATTCCTTTTCAAGGCAAAAGCCTCTCTGACTACTTATGTCTATAAATATCGAGCTCGTTCCACGATCTTTACTCGGCTCTACCGCGACGTTGCCAGACGTTTTCCATTAAATCAAAGGCAGATATGATTATTATCCCTCTCCTCCACAGGTCGGCCTGAGCCCTCAGTCCGCTGGCTTGTCAACGGAGTGTTGGTAGATGAGGAGTACGAGCACAACACCGGCGACGTGATCGAGAACCGCCTGCTCTGGCCGGCCATCCGCCGCGCCGACTACGCCGCGGTTTTCACCTGCCAGGCCACCAACTCGCATCTTGTACCACCGAAGGAGCTATCGCTGGTGCTAGATATGTTTTGTAAGTGATGTCTAGTGTTTTTTACGCAGTAAATACTTGTACCAAAATAAAAAGAAAAGACAAATAAGACGAGTATTTTTTAATAGGATAATTTTCAAAAAGTGCATATTAGAAATCAGAAATGTTTATTTCAAAATAGAACACTGTAATTGGTCACTGGCACTTTTGAATTGTCGAAATATCGGTCAGTCAAAAAAAAAGTGAAACTAAATTGCACGTTAACAACGTGCAAAAAACTCTTGTCGCTACTAATATGTGAGCACAATGTAGATAAGTAATAATAAAAAAAAACTAATTAAAAAAAAAAAATTGATTTAAGTCACTGGCAGCTAAGAGATGACTAGTCTCAACTGACGGCACCTGTGGTATTATGACTTACTTATTTACTATTGAGAATTACTCATGTAGTCGTATATCATAAGCGTGTTGATGAATAAGTAAACTCACACACAAGAAAAGCAGACATTGAACAGCTGTCTGAAGGCCACACAAACACTTGTTAGTGCGGGAATCAAACCCGTGAAAGGCAGTGCCTCAGCCAATCGCTCAAACACTGTCACTGCCAACCGTGTCGTCACTAACAACATTACATTAATACAATTAAAGATTAAGGGTCCAGCATAAGTTGCTGCTGCTGGATCGATAACGACTGTCGAAATGTTAAATAAAATTGGTTTAAAATTGACACGCGCTGCCAAAATGTCACGCGGTTTGCGGTTCAAACCACTAGTTAACAGTCGCTCTCACTATAAATTTTACTTTGTGTAAGAATAGAAAAGCTAGAATTTAAAACACTAAGCAAGACTACTGAATAAAAACCGTAAACAGTATCTGACTATTTTTTATAGAAACAACACTGGCATTTTGAAGAACAATAACATTTTCTTTTGCTTATGCCTACCATATCGTCTCTTCACCACCTTAGGTTGACTGGTAGAGCATGCTGAAGGCATTAAGTCCGCCTTTGTACTTTTGTGTTCCATGAAGATTAAATAAATTTTGTGCTAAAATTGATAAATAAATAAGTTCTTCCTTAACTTTTGCACCGTGAGATTAACTGCACCCTGTGTTCTACAGTGAGACCTCTAACAGTGGAGATCAAGAAGCCAGCAGAGACCGGCGAGGGGGGCGTGCTAACCGCCGAACGCCGCTACGAGGTGGCGTGTGAGTCGGCGGGCAGCAGGCCGCCCGCCGTCATCACCTGGTACAAGGGCAAGCGGCAGCTCAAGAGGATAACGGTCAGTGGCCTTTTGATCTGTCACCTACCAAATAATCCCATATTTTCCTTTTTTAATATAGTCTCATCATAACATCTTTAAACTAATTAAAAAGACGAATTTTGACAATAATGCAACCCACAACGTTGCCCACAGGTAGACCAAATGTATAGCTAGGGGTGTTAGTTACAGTATTTGCAGTTAGTAATAATGTTACAGGGACAGTAAAAGTAGGATTAAGATGAGAGAAAAATTCACAAGAGGAAATCTCAAGGACTTTACTTGGACAAAGAGCAGCAGATAATTTTTTTCAATTTACTTAAGGTTCAGGTGAAAATATCAATATTATAAAAATCTTTCGTTTTTATTGGATACTTAGTGGCTTAAGGACACAGCGCACACACATAGATAAACATTTTGCAACATGATAAGATTTTTTAATTTTGAACAGTAACTTTGTCCAAGCCGTACTTTTTTGACGAAAAAGACGCTGGAGGTTTGTACATGACACGGGATAGGAGTAGTGACATTATGCAAAAACTCAAAGTTTAGCCCACTAATGAGCATCAAGAGCCACAGCGCGCAGCTAACTCGGCCTAATTTAGTTGGTTTAAAATTTATAGTAAATCTGTAGGCCTATAATTAATTAGGTATGGCGCTGGTCATGGTACAGTCAAAAGACCTTGCTTTCAAGGTTCGTTTCAATTCTGCAAAAACTAACTTTCAAAGGCCTAATTGGTTACCACTATAATTATGTAATTATTATTCTTTCAAGCCTATCCTGTGTTCTATAAATACAAAAACTTACTGTTTTGTTCACTTTTTGATATTGTAGCATGTAAGTCGCATTAATTGTACGGAATTCAATCCGATTTGATCAAGTAACCTTAGGTATATAATAATTGGTTCATGTAAGATAATGAGACTAGTCCCTACCCCCGGTCCGTCCGTACGCATCGTATTGTACAGATGGGAGCTCATTCCACGTGGATCACTGCCCACTAATTGCTAGCTGTAACTCCCGGCGCTGCCCGCATTATCGGATTACTGCAGGCTTACACTCACATGCTTGTGTGCACTTCAATGGCGGTTGCGTCAATGTTATCGTATTACAGAATTGGCCAAGTTTATTGCCTCATTTTTTTGGAAAACATCATGTCTTTTTTTTAAGGTTTTTACCCATGTCAAAAATGTTTTGGCGGGGCTAACCTGCTAAGTCAACTTTCTGATATTTTATACATATAAAGCATAATCTAATCAGCCTTATAATGTTCCCACTGCTGGGACTCAGGCCTCCTCTACACGAGAGAGACATTCTGCATTCAATACCAACTGTGTTATAATATAATATTTTAGGAAATTTGTGTACCTACTATATACACAATATAAAAAGTTAATGTCGGTCGCTATCTCTTTTTTCACGGACTATCAAATATAAGCACTAGATTTAACTTCCAAGCCATTAGATTACTTGGTTCTTGCGTTACATAAAAGCATCGGATCTTTCTTGAGATTTTTTTGTAGGTACTTTACTAGAACAACAATTAAGTATTTTAATAATTGAATACAATCTAGGCTAAAAAGTAATAAGGTTTAACTCTTAAATATTACGTTATAGACTATGTCAAAACCAAGAATACCGTACTTTTGGAATAAACTTCTTGTAAGGAATGACGCTATTTGAACATACCTCGAATCCTTACAAATACGTATCTACTTACTAACTGAGATGTCTAACTTCTCCATAAGTCCGCCGTAATGCCGGCCACCTGGATGTAAATAAATCACTTTTTCATAAAACGAAGTTAGCGTCAAGTAGGTCAGTAGCGGCTGTTAATTGGCGCCGATGCCGCTAATCCAGCCAACCCCGGATTTATGGGCAGCAACTAATGGAGCAGCTAAACACCGGACAAGTTCCGAGCTCGGAAGAATCGGGAACTTCGATAGTGCGGCCGAACGCCTCCGTCGAGATGCCCCACAGAATTAATATTCTTAAAATGTTGTAGTTCTCCGGTATTTTCACTTTGCTTGGAATTTTGAAAGGAAAATACTGAGCGTAATATAATTAAAAGTATAGTATTTGCGTCTTAATATTAGTTAGTCAATTTCTTCTTCTTCTTCCTGCCCTTATCCCATTATTTGGGGTCGGCGCAACAAGTTTTTTTCTTCCATTATGTCCTATCACTCGTCAAACTATAGCTAACTCCCTTTTCTTTCATATCACTCCTCATACACTCCATCCATCTTTTCTTCGGCCTCTCTCTCCCTCTTCATCCATCTACATGTAAACTCAGAACTCTTTTAGTAATATGCGCTTCGTCCCTCCTCTTCACATGACCATACCAAGACAACCGATTTCCTTTCAACTTTTCAGTCACTGGCGCCACTTTCAAACTTCCTTTTATATACTCATTTCTCATTTTATCCATTCTCGTCACACCACACATCCATCTCAACATTCTCATCTCCGCTACATGCAATCTTTTTTCATCCTTCTTTTTCACAGCCCAACATTCTAATCCATACAGTATGACAGGTCTTATGACAATTTGAGTAAAGATAATTAAATACTGACTAAATTGCTTTTTGGAAATAGCCATCTAAGGTACTAATAAGGTATGATTACATAAATAAGAGAATATATTCATCAGCAACTCAACTAGATACCTACTTAATTAAGCCAATATTTTAACTACTTCCTCACAAATATCTCCAGTTAAAATTTTATAACGTTGGCCTACTAACAGCCAATCAAAGTTGGGAGCCCATCCCCACATGATCACCGGATAATTAATACCCTGCAGCGCTTAGCGGGCCAGCCTCTATCGTCTAACGTGTGCTGTAGTGAGCAGCGCTGACAGCGCTGTTCGGGCTGGCGACGGTGTTTCATCTAAACTTTGTCTATCGATACATGTACTTGAGGCATGATCCGACGTAGGGCTCAGTCGCTCTAAGTTATTCTAATTTGACATGAACTTTAAGTATTTACTCTATATTTTTTTCTTTTTATATTATTTTGGCTGTTTTAATGAGACTTTTGACTGCATTATTTGGTCTCGCAGATGCGAGACCAACGGCCGAGCAAGAGGTTTTTGGTTTAAATATTGGGTTTTCCATTAGAAACTTCACAGTAGTAACCCAGAGTTTGAAAGTTATCTGTGTTACGGTGGTCCTGTGCATAATCTCTCTGATGTTATCGGATTATCGCTTTATAGCCGGCAAGGACATTTGTATAGTATTGAAATATATGAATAACGAGAACTATGAGAGTAAAGGAACAGAGTTTATGGCTATGTTCGTGCAGCACTATAATAATACTTTTCTGATCTCCGTTAAAATTGGCCACGGTGATCGGAATCTTGTTGGGTGGACGATTATTATAATTATTCTAATGAACCTGAAGATCTTCAATCTGATTTTTTTTATTTTATCTATGACTGAAAAATCAATCATAAATTTTGTTTGGTTTGTCAGAATTAATTTTGTAAACCTTATCAGGTCATAGTAAAGCGGACTTACCTGTTATACCTAAATGTATTATGCAAATAAACCTGTAGATTTTTTGTAGGTGAATATGGTTCGTTAGTCTCCCGATTTAATATACCGGATAAGTACTTATAATTGTTATTATAATTGTCGGATCAGCAAGCATATTAGGGAATGTCACGAAAGCAAGTTCGAGTAATTACAAACATAACCATAACCTGATACGAAATTAGGTATTGTTTTTAGAGTTTATTTGTGGTGTGTACATTAACTTAGTTTCGTTGTAATCCAAACAGAAAGGATTTTCAGATCAGAGACAAAGGAAAGGCCAAAATTCTTTTTACTGAATACCTATTATAATTTTGTCCCAAAAATACATACGTTTACGACCAAACCCTACGAAGGACGGAAGAAGACTAAGTACTCTGTCACGACAAACAACAACGCTCACACGTACCGTATAGCTTTCGCAACTAACTTCATAATACATTTCCTGCCACTACATAGTTGTAATATTTTTAGGGCTTCGTACCCAAAACGTAAAACGGCACCCTATTACGAAGTCTCCGCTGTCCGTCCGTCTGTCTGCCGTCTGTCACCAGGCGGTATCTCATGAACCAAGATAGATAGTTACGATTTTCACAGATGATATTTCTGTTGCCAATATAATAAAATACTAAAAAACAGAATAAAATAGTTATTTAACGCTCCCATACAACAAACGTAACTTTCTTGCTCGTTTTTGCTAAGGAGGGTACAAAACCTTTCGTGAGCAAGTCCCACTCAAACTGGACCGGTTTTTTTTTTGTACCGCTTTGTAAATATTCATAAAATGTGGCTTCTACAAGCCTGGCAAGTATTTACCTATTTAATTGTATCCTTTGTTTCCGTAATTCTGACGAAACATGAGCGCAGTACCAAAAACTTAGTATTAGCAGTATGATAGGTTGGCAACAGTGTCGGTTGGAGGGCGGCCAGCGGCGCCGGACGTCCATCAGCCAGTAATGACCGGCGTAAGCGCGGCTCGTAAAGACGGCGGCCCGGCGCGCTGCCGGCCGGTCGTTACTCACCGGCCTCCGAGAGTTAAGCCGCGACGCCGCATGCGCCATTGATTCCGGCTTCATCATCCGGATCATATCTGCACTCTATTTATCGCTATATCTGAACTTTGATGCGATATTTCATACGTTAGTGAGCCATCTTTTTATAGGACAATCTTTTTCACTAGCCCTACGAATTGGAACAATTTGCCTGCGGTCTTCGCGTCCGATTAATTTAGGTTTCCAGTGAATAGGCCCATAATAAACTAGTGCGCCTCACCATTAACGATTACATCACTGCTTATCATCAGGTAGGACTGCAGTCCAGCACTAGTGTATATCAAATAAAAAATATATAAATATATTTGAAAAAATATAGTGTATTTAAAACTAATCTACTTTTGACAACTTTTCTTTCAACATTCATTTTTAGAGCACTATTTTCTGAATAGCCGTTCTCTTCCTACTTGCACTTGACAATGCTATGACTGTTTCATACTTATTTATTTAAGGATCACCAACGAATGTTACAAAATAAAAACTTAGAAATAGAAATACAGGTAACTTGGTCCTATAATGAATACTCAATTATATTATAGACAACCACAGCTTTTAAATAAGTGTGAACATTTTAAATAAAATAAAAGTAATAGGCATTATAACACAGAAAATAATTAAGTAATATTAAAGGTTAAATAATAATGAAATAAAAATATTGTCAAAATTAAACCTTATTCATAGCTACGTAAGTATAGAACAGCAGGTGGTAAGGTTGTTGTATCGGTTTTAGCACTACTAAACTAATTTAGGAAACTCATCTTAGTTTAGGAAATAAATAAAGTTGTAAGTGAAGCTTAAACGTAACAACATTTAAGGCCATCGCGGATGCAATCAAACTATTTTATTAACTCGAGCTCAGCAGCTTTGATACTTATAGAGCTGATGAAAACTTCAAAACGGTTTTATGGGACAGCTATACCTGTTTTTACTATGACTAGGCAATCCTAAAATCGAGACCATAATAAATGCGCGTCATTAGATTTTCAAGTTGGTTTAGTAGATATTACCATAATATGAAATCCAAGAATGTGTTTTCCTTATCGTGTGCTTGCGGCCAACTTGAACAGAAGACAGACGTTATCCTACTATCATCATCATTTCAGCCGAAAGACATCTACTGTTAGCCTCCCGCAAATGTCGCCATAATGACGGATCCTGTGCGTCTCGCATACATCAGTCTCCCGACCTTTACCGTTATCCTATCACTCGATTATATTTAGAAGGGACATCCTTTAATGTCTACTCAAATTTTGTTTTTATTTTAGATGGTAGTCAAAATATGCCTCAATACCCTTTAGTTATTCAGCAGGATACTTTGCTATTAATCCAATAACTTCACTAAACTTCTCATCTCAAACCCATTCAAGCTCCACGTAGCGAGCGCCGGCGATGGCGATGCGTCCTCTGATCTCCCCATACCTGCCGCCGAGCGCGGCCGCACGTGCTCGACTCTATTCAAATTGGATCGAATAAAAGTTTTATCGTATCGATTATCGATTTAGTCGCATGGCGTGCCTCCCGGCGCCGCCCGCCTGCTGGAACCGCGCCAGGCTTCTTCACTGCGTTATAATAATCGAAGGCAGTATTCATGATTATTACCTCACTTTAATTATTATTGCGCACCGTTTTGTGCTATTCTAGTCTCATACTTTATGGAACTGGGGTTGGTTAATTGGAGGTAATTCGCGGTTAATTCTGTTACGCGATAATAGTTAGTCTAGTTAATAGTTATTAAAAGTTTTCATTTCTGCTTTAAAGCAGGTAGGATATTTCAGACGAACATTATTTTTTGAGTAGGTTCCTACAACTTTTTGTTTAAAACACGATTTAATTAAAATGATGTATTCCACTAGATAATAATGAATGAGCACGCAAGCGGCGCCTACTGCCGCGGCGGTGCGGAGAGCGGAGAGCGGAACAATGGACCAAAAAGTTATACCTAACCTTTATTTAAATGAGCTCCGACTCGCTGTTTTAGTTCCCAACAATAACACATTGCTAATCACGAATTAACATACATGAACAGTCGCGCTCCCCGACAATGGCTAGTACTGAGCGGTTGTGCCAAAAATAAACTATTTCCTTTGATATCTGGACGCGTCTGATGAAATTCTTGTGGGCAGATGTTTAGAGCGAATTCTCAGTATAATTAGTTTTCTTCTAAGTACCTACTAGATATGTACAGAAAACTATCGACAATATATCGTAGCTACCAGCAGACTTGCAGAGTACCGAGTTACTAGTAACTCAACATATTCCCGGCAGGTCTTGATAGTGTCACTTATTTTTATCGATATACAGTAATAATTAAGCACCCTAGGAAAAGTCATGTTGTTCAGATATTTCCCAATTCGTTCTTAAGCATCGTTTTTCTTAAAATTGCTATTGAAACTTTAGAGGAAAAAACTGGAGGTTCAGATGGCGCTGCCGTCACGTAAACATACTGCTCCGTATTTTTTATTGCCGAAAATTTCAAAAGTTGTTATATCGCGGTAAATTTCTACTGAAATATCTTATATGACCCTTATACGTTAGTGACAGTGTTATCTACTATGAAATAAGGACACAACATAAATAAAGGAAAATAATCGAACAAGAACTCTGGAGGTGTTGACATTTAATATTAACTATGTCACAAGTAGTCAAATATGTGAACAAGTGAAAAAAGACCATAACAAGTGAGAAGATATAAAGTGCAAGTGATAAACTGTATAATAATTTGAACTTCACATTAAAAACAAAACGTTATGAAAAATATTTTGAATAATGGCACAGTAATTAAGGTAAAAACTGGGAACAACGCCATCTGTATACTAAGAGTCGTATTAATTTAACACGTAAAGAAGTGTCGATAAATCAGATCATCCACAAAATTTAAAACACTTACATGCGATCGACAAATTTGGCATGAATTCGTAAACACTCAATAGCCGTGAGGCGAAACCTTGCGGAAAAAACGTGTGGTCGTGAGTTCAAACCTCAGTCAAGCAGATACTTTTTGAATACTTATCAAGATTTTAAAATGAATTCGGATAGAATTGATAACATAACGATGCGGCAGAAAAACAAAATAGCATCTGATTCACCATGTGAAAGAATTTGTTTAACTAGTCCGTCATCGTCTGAAGAGTCACTAGCAGACAGTCTACCCGAACAGAGGACAAACTACGAGGATAATCATACCAAAAATTTAAAAGAACAAATTAAATCACTAACTGACCAACTAAATAGCGCTCACGAACAGATTGAAGAATTATTACTTGAAAATAGCTCACTAAACAAAGTCACGCAAGAACAGCAAAAACAAATCGCATATTTAAAAACCATATGTACAGGTACTCCCCAGAGCACTAACTCGGCTCGTAAGAAGAAATACAAAAAGAGATGTAGGAAAACACTTGATTTCGAGAGAGATGATAGTGACAGCGTACTCAAGAACGAGATAAACGAAACTAGGTCGCAAACACCTCAAGAACATATGCACTGTGAGAATATATCTAACATGCTTAGCAGCTGCAATCAAAAGCAACTTATGCAGAATCAAATAGTTAACAGACAAGTTGAGAAACCAAGAATAATAATTTTAGGAGATGAACAAGTTCGAGGACTTTCACGAGTGTTAATAAATGGAAGAAAGGACGAGTGGAATGACTGCTACACAGTCTCAGCCATGGTCAAACCTGGTGCAACTTGCTCCGAGATCTTATCTAATAATTTAGACCTATTTAAATCGCTATCTGAGCAAGACATTGTAATTATCTCGGTAGGAACAAATGACTCTAATCCATCTCATCTGATAAAAGAAATATGTATAACACTAAATAACTTAAGAAATTGCCAACAGATCTATGTACTGGGCGTGCAAAGTAACTATTATTTAAATACGAAAATGTTAAATCAAAGCATACAACTTTTAACGCAAAACTTTTCAAACAGTAAATATATTAATTTGAACGAATTTTCTAATTATAAGCGTTACTTTTTTAAAAAGCAAAATAATCGCACATTTTTAAAGGAACTTAGCTCAAAATTAAATATTGAAATTGACTATCTAAAATACACACAAGAATTTCTTTTAAAAAGGCCATTGTATGTCACTACCCACAATAAGGAAACATGTATTGAAATCAATAACGTAAATCGCTCTCGTCAGAAGACAATTTTAGATTATTTTAAATCATTGAAATATAATGATAACACTGAGCTAAGAAGTAAACAAAAAGACACTAAAGAGGTTGCTGTACAGATCTGTAGTTCAAATGATATCAATATACCAACGGATAATATTAATGTAGCGGCTCCAAATCTAGATAACTTTTTTCGTGACTAAAAATGAGCCACACTTGACAATTCTACATCAAAATATAGCTGGGGCACTAAACAAACGTGATGATATTTCATTTTCCATATTCGATTTGTTACATAGCGAGACCAGCGTGGATGTACTATGTCTTACGGAAACATTCTTGCTTGAAGGTACTGAAAAAAACTTTCGCTTAAAAGGCTTTACAACTGCAGCTTACTTTTCAAGGAAAACTTCAAAAAGAGGGGGTACTATTATTCTTATAAAAAACGAAATTGAATTTAATATTATACAGGAAACACAAAAAATAAGTGAAACATGTGTGTTTGAATGTTGTGGTTTAGAACTGACTAAATACGGGATATTATTAATATGTGTTTATAGAACCCCTTCGTCAAATGTATCGATATTTCTCAGTAAACTCGAGACTCTATTGAGGACACTATGTCGTAACACAAGAAA
Source organism: Mythimna ferrago (assembly GCA_910589285.2). NCBI lineage: Eukaryota > Metazoa > Arthropoda > Insecta > Lepidoptera > Noctuidae > Mythimna > Mythimna ferrago. The sequence goes on from OU342683.1 coordinate 28,186,475, forward strand.
GAAAATTATTATATGTGGGGATACAAATATCGATATTTTAAAACAATCGAAGGAAAGTAGGGAATATAATTACTTGTTACAAAGTTATAACATAAAACATGTTATCTTGACGCCTACTAGAGTAACAGAGAAAACACAAACTTGCATTGATCACATCATAACCAACATAGAAAAAGGGTGCGCAAAGATACATAATTTAGGTTTATCGGATCACTCAGCGCAATCATATACTTGGGCCGTTACAAAATTACATCAACCAGTTATAAAATGGTGGTATCAATTTAAGCGTGACTATAGTCATGAGAATAAGGAAAAATTTTTAAATTCAATTTCATGTCTGTCTTTTAGTGACGTATTTGAAGAAAACTCGACAAACGAAGCATTCCACAAATTTACTGACACATTTCTACTATTTTATAACTTATGTTTTCCTACCATTCGCGTAAAAGTTACAAATAAAGCTATAAATAAATTAAACTGGCTATCTAAAGGAATAAAAATAAGCTGTAAGAATAAAAGTAAATTACACTATAAATTAAAATATAAACATAATGAGCCTAATAGAAACACGTACAAAAATTATTGTAATTTATTGAAAAAATGCATTTTAACATCACGGAAAAATAATAATACTAAATATATAAATAAAGCTCAAAATAAGTGTAAGGCGGCATGGAATGTAATAAAAAAACATACCGGCACTGATTTAAAACGGTCCTGTATTTCAAAAATTACTATTGACAACAATGACTGTACAAATCCCGACTCTATTGCAAATTATTTCAATAATTATTTCATTGACACTGTAACCAATAATAGCATTGATAATAAAGGACATAGTAAATCAAAACAAATGGAGCATATTGAATCAATCAGTAATTCTATATTTTTGAACCCATTGGATGGCAGTGACCTTAAAAAAATAGTAATGTCTCTAAATGATTCCAAAGCGAGTGGTTATGATGAAGTTCGCACCGACATCATAAAACTATCAGTTGATTTAATCCTAGAGCCACTTCTACACGTTGTTAACCTCTCGTTAGAACAAGGAATATTTCCCGATTTACTAAAGAAATCTGTAGTAAAACCACTATTTAAAAAAGGAGATAGCACTCAAATGGACAATTACAGGCCCGTGACTTTGATACCTATATTTTCAAAAATTTTTGAAAAGGTGTTTCATAATAAACTAACAAACTTTATTGAAAAGCACAACATTATTAAAGACGAACAAAATGGGTTTCGTAAAAATAGAAGTACATCTCTAGCAGCATTTCAATTAATAAAGGAAATTACAGACTGCATAGACAAGAAAATACCTGTCACAGTTTTGTTCATGGATATGAGTAAAGCATTCGATTATGTTTCTCATAAACGATTATTGGAAAAGGTTTCAAGATATGGAATCAGAGGAACAGCATACAACTGGCTTAAATCGTATTTGTCTGACAGAGTGCAATCAGTAGAGGTTACAAATTATAATAAGCAAACTAAAACGATGGAATCTTTCAAATCTTCGTTTAAGTTTAATAGATATGGTGTGCCACAGGGCAGTATTTTAGGGCCACCAATGTTTTTGCTCTACATAAATGATTTCCCAGACATTATCAATCATAAATGTATACTATTTGCCGATGATACAACAATTATAATCAAGGGACACGATAAGAGCTCGTATCAAAACGAAATAAACATTGCTCTCCAAAGAACTATAGAGTGGTTAGAGGCTAATAATTTGAAAGTTAACATTAATAAAACAAAATTTATACAATTTCATACCTATAGATCAAAACCGCTGGATCTAAATATATCCTATAAAGGGGTCGCTTTGACAGAAGTTGATTCAGTTAAATTTCTTGGAATAACCCTAGATAAATATTGCTCATGGAAACATCATATTAGTGACATTTGCGCAAAAATAAATAGTTTTATTTACCCCTTGAGGCGTATTAGCTGCGAGGTATCGAGAAATGCTGCAATAACGGCTTTCCATGGCTATGTAACTTCCGTCCTAAGGTATGGTATTATCCTGTGGGGTCGTTGTGTGGAGATTGATCAAGCATTTGTAATGCAGAAAAAATGTGTGAGAGCTATTTTTGGGTTAAAACAAATAGAGTCATGTCGTCCACTTTTTAGAAAACATAAAATTTTAACACTGCCATGTATTTATATATTAGAATCCTGTATATTCGTTTTCAAACACAAGAGACTTTTCGAGCAGGCTACAAGCTACTATACGCCACGATCTATGTATACTAATAAGCTGTTGCAACCGAGGACAAATCTCACCTTAACAGGTAACAATAGTTATATTATGTGTATAAAAATGTACAATAAATTACCAAATTCTATTAAAACGTTACCTTTTTCTAGATTTAAAAGTAGCTTGACGAGGTTTTTAATTGAAAAGTGTTTCTATAGTGTACACGAGTTTTTAGGTTACAAATTGTAAGTTTTGACATGATTATTATATTTGACATGGGTATTATTGACATGATTTTATTATTGACATGATTATTGACATTTGTGATATTATTATTGTAAGTTTTTATTGTTATATTGACATGTTTTAACCCAACAACACAATTTTAATGGAATAGAATAATTTGTTCATGAGTGCATGATTTTAATCAAATAATTAATTTAATTTTTTTTTACTATGATTTATATTTGCACGCCGAAATTAAAGGCAGAATAAGAGATCAATTTTATTTATGTTGTCAACCTTCTGTACCTTATTTACGCAAATAAACGATTTATTTATTTATTTATTTAGAATTTCTCGAGACGCATGAAATTTTGCCTCGATTTCCTCGGCTGCTTAATTGTTGCAAATAGGTCACACTATCATATCCTGCAGGACTTAATAGCACGTGTTCACGTGAAGTTTCCAGTAAACCTAAACAAAACAATTAATGAAACTTCATTTTGGTTCTTCAAATAATAATATTCCACAACGTAGTCTAGTCCCAAGCTAAGCAGAGCTTGTGTTATGAGTCCTAGACAGTTGTCTAGGACTCATAACACAAGCTCTGCTTGTACGTATTTAGAAATATATAAGTATGTTTATCAGTTGATAAACATACTTATACAAGGTGCAGTTTTAAAACTGCGAAATATTTCAGGAGGTTGTAATATAACTCATAAATAATCATGTAAAAAAACGATACCTGGTCAATAATCAGTAATACTTGTTATTTAATTTTTTAATTACACTAAACTAAATCGATTGATCGATGGCCGCGGGGGCGTGGCTAGGGTGTGGCGTGCGGGATGATGATTGGATGATACATTATTTATGAAACTATCGTTGCGAGTTAGTGTGTGTGAAAACGCCCTTTATTGTTCCGTGTTTGTGTGTGTGAAAAAAAGAGCGGTTATAAAAAAAAAAAAAAATTAACCTACTTATTTTATTATTGATTCGGGTCGAGAATCACTAACATAATTACCTCCTGAAATATTTTGCAGCTTCAAAACGACACCTTGTATATTTCTAAATACGTACATATTACAGATAAATTGCACCCAGACACAGAACGAATGATCGTGCTCTTCACACAAACATTTGTCCTGGGTGGGAATCGAACCCACGACCTCCGGCATAGCAGTCAGGGCCACTAACCACTAGGCCAACAGGCCAGCCAATGAAATGACTGTCAAGCAAGTCTAACGATCCTTCTTGTTAAGATATTTTTATCCAGCATGTGAATAGCGAAGAACTATTAATATTTGTGTTAATATTTCTTCGCTATTCACACAGTAGTAGATACAATTCAGGTTAAAATTTAACAGTCTTCTAAAAGCCACTAACCATTCCTGAAGTGTGTAATAGTGAGGCACCGTACGAGTGGTATTACCCGAGCCACCCGACCCGGCGGAGCCTGGCGGGTAATATCGTACTCGTTAAACCTCTGCGCGCCCTGAGCTGCATCCCAATGCTCCTCACTCGAAGACAAACGGCAGGCTACGTAAATACGCCATTATTTTGGCTAGAAACTGATTCTTTTAGAAAGAAAATTATAGGCTTTTTCTTCGACTTTAGAAAGAGCAAGATTCAGAAATACAATATTGAATAGAGTTAAACCTGACGCCGACTCGTAGACGGAGGTGTTTCTATAAATATTACATGTTTGAAGTAACTTAACTTGGCAGTTATTTTCTCATCATAGGTACGTCTTATTATTGCGTAGCATACTAAACTTAAATAAATTAATATTTATAATGTGGTACGGTAGCATTAGTTTTCAAGGACCCCGTGTGATAAGTAACCTAGTTTGTTCCTACAATTTGTATGGAATGATGACCAGCCAATACAGTCGTTTCTCCAACTCAAGGATCAAAGAAAATATGAGAAAACGAATATCTCGCATAGTTGTACCGAATGTTTGTGATCCCTCCCGGACTGATTGATGTTCTCAGTTATGTTGACATACTACTGATGAAAACCTTTCTTGGAAATAGGAGCGGGTCAAGAAACTTTGTTGTAATACAAAACAAGCATATAATATACGAGAATGGTCATATTTTCTCAACATGAATTACCTACTGTTCTGTTGTCCCAAGAAACTTTGATATGAAGTCCCAAGAAACTATAGACTTTAAAAGAGACTTTGACCCCTGAGTTTGTTTCGGGGTTTCTTCTCAGGTAGTCAGCTAGGAAACACAGGCCGCATCTAGTTTAAACTAACTGAAAAAAAATTGATGTGTAAAAGTGTTTTTTTAAAACCTATTTGCAAAATAATGTCTACTCAAAAATCAAGTTTGGGTTTTTAAATATTAATTTATATAATAAAAGGAGAAACTGACTTACTGACATATCAACGCACGAGTCTACTGGGACGAGGAGAAGGAAATTTTGCACAAGGTTTCTACGAGTATTTATGACGTAAGCGAACACTAAGAGAGGATATCCCAAAATTCACCCTCTATTGGGATGATAATTTAATGTTGTATAATAGCAATGTTCTGAGTATACATGTAGATGGATGGAGAGGGAGAGGAAGGCCGAAAAAAAGATGGATGGATTGCGTGAGAAGTGATATGAAAGAAAAGGGAGTTAGTGATAGTTTGACGGCTGACAGGACAGAATGGAAGAAGAAAACGTGTTGCGCCGACCCCAAGTAATATGGGATAAGGGCAGGAAGAAGAAGAATAGCAAAATTTAAAATTTTAATTGACCCCCGACGCATAAAATCTATAAAAAGTAAAAGAACTGGTTAAAACGAGTATGATGAGCCCAAACTCGACGTGTTTACTAGTAGGTATTTCAGGGTTCCATTGGCCACCTCCCAGTTTTAGCATCAGGTCCTCGTCATCATGAAATATATTTAGAACTGGTTAAGACGAATCTAATAAGCCCAAACTCGATGTGTTTACCAGAAGGCATTCCAGGGTTCCATCAGCCACTTCACAGATCTAGCATCAGGTGCTCGTCATCATGAAAAATGTTTAAAACTGGTTAAGACGAATCTAATGAGCCCAAACTCGACGGGTTTACTAATAGGCTTTCCAAGGTACCATCAGCCACTTCCCAGTTCTGGCATCAGGTCTTCGTCATCAGGTTCTCGTCGTCATGAGAAACGAACTATTTTTAAGATGAGTCCAAATGAGCCGAAACTGGATGGGTTTATTAATAGGCATTCCAAGGTTACGTTTCTTACCTTCGACCTCCATCATCAGACCAGCTTGATTGCGTCGGAATGTAGGTACATGAGTATTTCAAACATTAGGTCACATATATGTGTTTATTAGTAAAGTATATATCCATTAAGTGTTTAAGTTCCCTGCCACAGCTAGCAAACGAGCTGGTGACCTTGAAAACCCGAACAGATCCTCATAAATTGTATCTAAGAACCATCTCGATAACTTCAACTTTCAAATAAAAAAACCGCATCAAAATCGGTCCATTTGTTGAGGAGCTACGATGCCACAGACAGACATACAGACACCTCAAATTTATAGAACCCCTCTTTTTCGTCGGGGATTAATAAATATCATTTGTCATTTAAACACGTGAAATTTACAATTATTTTTCTTAAGAATCTTGTAAAGCAAAAACAAATAAAATCGGCTCAATCTAAACATCTCATTCAATCCAGAATGACTTAAAATTAGCGCCCGAACGTAAGCTGATAGTTTTTACGCACGCGCGGGACGGGGTGGGGTTGAGGGGTAGGGGGGTTGGCTCGGGGCCAGCGCGCAGATAATTATCCCCTATTAATCTCGCAGCCAAATCGTTGCGAACGACAATAAAAAACGAGTGATAGCGTTCACGGAGATCGTCTCTATTGCCACTAAATAAACACTAATGCCTTATACGAGCTTTTTCTATTAGAGAGTTCTGGAGATTGTATCGGCGGCCACGCTAGGTACTATAGAAGTTTGGTTCAAAAGAAAGTTTGTGTTTTAACTAACAGTGGGTGTTCTACCATTTTTAGCATATTACATTATTGCTGGTTTTCCTTTTATTGAATTAATAAGGAAGTGCTTTAAGATAAAGATACTTTGAAAATAAAGTTATGCATACTTATGATTAGGCTTTTTATGAAAATGAATACTGAATTATATAGCCCTTAAAATATAAACAAGGTTATTTTTAAAAGACTCTGAGATAACGTAACACTTGTAAAAGATAATATTGTAAGTAGGAAGTACATCGGTAGGCACACAAATAAATCATAATTTCTTTGCCCGCCGACCAAATGTGGGACCATGAGAGTACCTGCGATAATGGTCACATACATAATAATAATAATTATATGTTCTAGTTAATAAAATATTGTTATTCAACAACTATCATACAACGCCATTTTGTGACAAACTAAGCAGAGTTTGTGCTATGAGTATTAGACTACTGATAAACATACCTACCTATATATTTGTAAATACATACACATTATAGATAACTTACACTCAGATACAGAACCACTGATCTTGCTCACCTTACGAGTATTGGTCTTCATTGAGAATCGAATCCGAGACCTCAGGCATAGCAGTCAGGGTAATTAACTACTAGATCAACAAACCAATCAAACATGAAAACATAGACACATATTTTTTTTCCAAGGATGTAAATTTTTCTATAGAAATTTATTTTCCATGGAAATAAACCAAAAATTTTAGAAGTCTTTTATCTGAGTAAAACACTTCTACTCCACCATACCAAGTAAAATAAAAAGTGAAAGTTATGTTTATTTTGCAAATAGCTTGTAACTGAAAATTCAAATAAGTCCAAACACGGCTAGAATACGTTGTTTTGTAACAGAGTTTATGTGCCTAGGACCCCTAGGTACCTTGGAAGGTACTTAGGGATCCTAGGCACATAAACTTACGTACTTACATAAGCTTTAAAGAACTGATGAAGCTGGAGCTTCATCAGTTCTTTAAAGCCAGAAGGCATATGGCAATCATCATCTGCCTAGTTTCTTTAATTATTATTATGGATTGGCTCGCGTTTGACTACTAACTCGAAAAAAACGACCACCGATTAGTAATCTCCTTCTTCTTTTGAAGTCGGTCAAAAAACAAAAGCTTTTAGCCAATGAAACCATTGATTGGTTTCATTGGTAATCAATTTGTAAGTTTTACTAGGGTAGTTAATAAACAACAGTGAAGCCGTTACCCTGTAAGCTTCACATTATTCATACAAGCAATTTAGATAAGGCAGCGCCAATATTTGTGGGTTCCGACAGCTCCGGGCGGGCCGCTGCCGCTGCCTGCGAGTCGTTGCGGACTCGTGCGGTGGAGAGCGGAGCAGAGCGGCTGAAAATCACAACTTTTTACGAAACTTATCGACTTCGTATATTTTTTTGCGAGACTTATCGATAGTGAAAATAATATGATCAACATTCACGACTTCAGTTGGTTTTGTTTTTTCAACCATTTTTTTAAATTGGATTGTATTATAGAAAATAACTAAGAAAACTTTTGGAAAAACTTTGAAAATAGAGTTAACGATAATTTAAAGCAACTTCAAAAGTTTGTGCGTGCCTTCATCTTAATAGTTATCTGCTTAACTTACGATTGTTAAACAGAGAAACTATTAAATATAGAAAAAGATACATATCATTAGATACAATACTAGTGGTGATACTAGTTCGTATTGCTCCTCACTCGCTAGGAGCGATACGAAGTAAAGCGGAAAGTTATGGAGCGAAGCGAGGCAGTCAAGTCTATGTGAAAAGTTGTACAAACACAGTGCGAGCGCGATGGCGGACCCGCCGATTTGGTGAACCTAGTCGATAGTTTGTTGTAGACCCATAGCGGTGAGTGATTTATGTATCTCTCAGAAGGCAAACATGGTTTTGAAGATATTTGAAGTTTACCGTTACTTCAGTCTGACTTGCGCAATGAACTTGAAGTAATGAGTTACTTTGAAACTACTTCAAATGGCTGTCCTCTATGTTGAGAACATATAAAATGTTGAATATGCTAGAAAAATGTTCAGGTAAAAGTTATAATTGATAGGTTCGCGTTTATCCGGTATCTCACCTGTCGGTAAGCGACGATGTAATCGACGATGTTACTCACTAACCTAGAAGTAACCGGTTAATGCTCGCCAATCTCCATACTTTATGGCGGTGACGTCGTTAAAGTTAAAATCATAATGGATTTTCCCAAAAAAACTTTTGACTGGCCTGTTGGTCTAGTGGATAGTGGCCCTGACTGCTACGCCGGAGGTCTTGGGTTCGATTCCCACCCAGGACAAATGTTTATGTGATGAGCGTGATCATTTGTTCTATGTCTGGGTGTAATTTATCTATAATATGTATCTAATTAGAAATATATAAGTATATTTATCAGCTGTCTAGTACTCATAACACGAGCTCTGCTTAGTTTGGTACTAGACGGCGTTGTTGTGTGATAGTTGTGGAATATTATTATTAAAAGCCTCTACAATTCACCACAAACTACTTCACTATCTTTCTTTATTTTTTTTACTCTCTTTTTTTCTCCTCTGTCAAATCCATCCAAAGGTTGTCTATAAAAAATCGCTTTTAGCGATAAGACCGCCCATTGTGACACCCTATTAATTTTAAGTTCCTGATGTAACTTTTATTTCTGGTGTACAATAAAGAATACATCTATCTATCAATATATTATGTTAAGCAGTAAACATGTTAGATTAGTGTGCGCTAATGAGCGCATCACCAGTTAATATCAATTAGCAGTAACACGGAACGTGCCACGTCAGCGGTCACTCGCGCGCACTCGCTTCAATTACCGATCACTCATAATTATTTAACAGATGTTTTGAACTTTATAATCATGAAGTAAAAAGATTTACTATGCTAAGGATTGCCTTATCATACTAAATCTTATTACTTTATGATTGTTAATAATGTAATTTTTAAATTGGCATAAGGTCAGTGTGTCATCCCAATACAGTCCCACATTTACAGGCAAAAAAAAAACAGATCAAAGACTGCATATTATTTAAAGCAAAAGCTAGTTTGTTTAGTCCTATATTATTGTCCGAATTCGCGTTACTTTATGGAAATATTCATAGCAATATGTTACACAAAAATCCTATAGAGTTAACCAATCCATACAAGGAAAGACTATATAGATAATATCTCCGGCACACACCCACCGTACAGGCCGAGGGAACTCAACTCGTTGGCGCACAAAATGACGACGAAATTGCTTTCTTAAATGCAAATGAAAGTCAACAGGAAAATAGACGAATAAATAATTTACCCAGCGAGCCGCAACTCTTTCCCGCGCGAAGCGGAGTGGAGTGGAGCGGGTAAGTGACGAGATGGTGCGACCTGACAATCTTATATTTACCTCTTCTCATATTGACCTGAACAATAAGTCTCATTTTTAAGAAACTTTCAAATTTCAATAAACATTTCATCTCAGCGACAATTAAAACCAAAATCTTGTTAAACTGTGAACGGAAAATTAGAATGGTTTTTGACCCAGCGACTGTGAACGTTCCTTACTATTACGAGAATTTCCTTCAGATTAAATAGGCAACGTTTTACATTTTAATAAAACTAATTCATACGACTCAAATGATCTTCATTAGACTTTAATCCTTTAGACCCAATTATATTATAGATTAGTGATTCAGTACGTGATATTTTAGCTGAGCGAATTTTGAACATCTTGACAATTGTGTTCATCGATTAATTGTTACTTTGTGTAGAGACTTTTTTATGTCACTTAGATGAAACGACGATGAAACCTAAGTAATTTGCATCGATAGACGTATGTCTGTATGACTAAATAGCAAGTCGTAGCCCGCTACGCTACTGTCTACGCCGTAGCACACCGCTACGGCGTAGGCACGCTTTCGCTCAAATTCGACACCATAGACGCTCACAGAATTATGCAGAAGCTGTGAAATGTTTCATGAGGCTCTAAGAAAAAGTTCAGGCAAACGTGCTACCTTATTCAGGCCGTTTAATGTTTTATTTTCATCGACCGAACAAAATACGTGCGGACGACTCACTTCGCCCGATGAGTTGCACTTCCTTAGTCATTAATAAAACGTCTTTGGCGAGATCAAGCTGACTTGTTTGCACCTTGCTAAGTTGGCTGTTCAGTGAGTCGGCTTTAGTTAGCGAGGAAGGCCGGGGCTATGAATAATTATAGCCAGTAGGCACAGCCTCGGCACAGAATATTTGAAGCAGAAGAAATGCCGGAATGTTTTTTGAATTGCCTTTATTTATTTGAGAAGAACGCCAATCTGTCATACAACTCAACACAATATGCTGTTACGCTTTTCAATTATTCGTTCCGTCGCTACAACAAAAATGCGACAACGTTTTAATCTCCATTTTTCTCGAGCCATTTGGTGGCGCCCGCGGCCAAACGAGATCTGTCACATACAATAGCGGGCAGCCGACGAGCCGCGCGGCCGGCGGCGCGCCGTACCCTGGCCCGGCGGCGCGCCGTGCACTGGCCCGGGGCCACCAAACTCCGTCGCAGATCTGTCATAAGATTATTTGGTAAAGCGACGTGGGCGAGTGCCGACCGCCGCGGACGCCGGCCGATACATTGAATCCCGACGTCCTTCCTTTTGATAACCCCTTCAGCCCTCGTAAGCCGCTGTATTAGAGGATCACAACAAGTATTAATAAAGAGGATGCCGGTGATTGGTAGCGGTTTATTTCCGGTTAACTGGTTGATCGTTTTACCGTGACATTGGCGGATGAAAAGGTATTTGCGAGTTAACCGATAATCGAGTTGATCCGACACTTAGTGGTTCCGCGGGTCGCTTCAGTCACTTTGTTTACCGTTCAGTTTCTGGGAAGTATAGAATAGTCAACAGTTATGTTTTAGTATAATAAAAAAAAAAACTGACTGGAAACTCAGCTAAAAAATTCCATATCGTTATTATTTCACTGGAGCATTTGATATGAAAATGTGACTTGAAATCCCTGGATGAAAATAAATCACTTCGGTTTTTTCGGCGCGTGTTTTTCCTTACAATATCCTCAGGAATGCTTTTACCGGAATAAGTTTATTCGGGTTTTTAGATAATCAGTATGCTTTGCTCCAAAAGCCTATTATGGGCAAACTAAAAGCCAATCCCAAATTTCACCTCAAGTAAATGCAGTTCTAAAAAGCCTGCTGAAGTTTGAAGAAATTAAGATTTCCAATCAAATATGTGGTGGTGGCGGCGTGTGCAGCACGTGCGCTGGTATCGATTGCAGCAGGCTCCCGGCGCGGCACGTGCCTCGCTGGCGAGGCGCCAGCAGCCCACACCCGGTGACATGCTGCACGCTACCACCGCTGGGTTTCAAACACTATCAATGAAGTCTTAATTTTTTAAGGTGGGAAATCATTCAGACTTCTTTTGTTTTAGGGTAAAGTGGGAGCGCGTGACAGACTTTTACTAATTATAATCCCCCCGTGTTCTTCAGTTGCACATTGCGTTTCAAGACAACTCTTTTGGAAATTCCTGCAGGCCTAGTAGGCCCCTACGGTTTTGCTGACATGTCTTTGTTATGCACGTGGAAACACTAAGTACCGTCAATGACTTGGGCTTAGTTTTTAACGGTCGGCTGGACGATGAGTTACCCATTACTCATCGTCGACAAGCTCATGTCTATTGTGATTGGGAATCGCTCTGTTACTCCCGACGTCTGGGGCGTCTTCTATGGTGGTTACTGGGGCGTGAGAATGTTCGTTCCCTCACGGTAGCGGTGACCACTCCTTATTCTCTCTCTCCAGACGTTGGCCTGAACCAGGGCTGGGCATTAGAAGTCGCCACTAACGATAGACTTCACGAAGACGACAATACTCCGCTTAAGCGAGGCAGATTTTTACCGTATGCTCCATCGTGTCCTCCAAATGGTCCACACAATGAAGACATCCAGTTGTTTCTTTCGTCTGAATCCGAAATTGTAATCTTTTTTTATCCATGATATAAATCTATTTTTATCTATCTAGATCTACAGTATTCATACAGTATTCATACAGTAACGCATGTTTGGCGAATTACAATGCGCCAAACATGCGTTACTGTATTAAGCGAATTTCAATGCGTAGGTATGTATGTACCTACTTATGCGATGGTTTCATTCCATTACGATCCCAAGTCCTCGCCGCAGAGCTGCTAACTCCGCAACTTGTACAGAACAGCCGAACTGAGTCCACCTCCCTACACACAGCCCATATGTTATTGAGTTAATACACTTTCCTTCACTAGCTGTGCGGGGGGGAGTGCAAGCGAATCTAATCATCTGACAAGATTGAATATTGTAATCCGCTTCCATGGAAAATATATGACGTGATAGGCTATACTTTCATTTTCGTATTTTATTGGTGATATTGTTACCTAGAAAATCCGTGTAGTTTTTCTTCCTAAAATATTGCCTACCGATTTTCTTAAACTCATTTTTATATTATGTTTGGCTCTTGGCGCAATGAATCTCTAAAACCGAAAAATAAGACGTATTTAGATATATCTGGAGCTAAAGAAATATAAATGGTGTGTCATCGAAATATTTCTGCAATAAAAACTTTTTACTCGCAAGAAATGGCCGCCCACGCAGGCGTTTCTTGTAAAAACTGCGTTGTATCATCGAGGGATTCATCAGACCTCCCTAAAAATAAACGACAGCACGACGTCACGCCGCAAATAAGCCGACAACATGAGCACGCAGGGGATGCCTTCGCGCCGCTAGTGTGCCCACGGCTTTATGTCAAATAATTTTTGACCTCAAAATAGCTATTACAACAAAATTACAGTTCGTAACTTTAATGTTCTTACTTACAAAGTAAATAGACCTATTAATAAATCAAGTCTTATGGGTATCTAAGTATAAAATAATCGGTGTCACAATGGGCACTTGTAACTTCAGGGTAGTTATTACAAACCAAATAGCACCCTGCTTACCTGTAACCACAGGCCGCAACAACACGTAAATGCCTTTTGTTTCCGTGTTCCTGTATTGACACAAAGTACTGTCGTTATCACCAACTCTTACACAATCAAGCATGTCACATTTGACGCTGACGTCACGCGTTAGGGCGCGTCCGCACTGGCGCGACACAATCAGACGCGCGACAAGTGTCCAACTTTTGACAGCTGTCGATTTCCCCCGGGCCGGCTCAACGGCCCGTCCTATTAACATACACTACAACATAATAGACCACTGCTCTATACACCAAATAGTTTACAGAAATGGTAATAGCTGTGAATTTGAAACAATAAGGGCTTCTTCACACGTACCACAACCACACTCGAGCACAACCACACCTCAACCACGCCACGTGGCCGGGCGTATATTTCGTGTTGAAAATTAATAGGACTATATAATATAATATATAATATTCTACAAACTATCACACAACGCCGTCTAGTCCCAAGCTAAGCAGAGCTTGTGTTATGAATACTAGACAACTGATAAACATACTTAAATATTTCTAAAAACATACATATTATTAGATAAATTACACCCAGACATAGAACAAATGATCGTGCTCATCACACAAACATTTGTCCTGGGTGGGAATCGAAGCCACGACCTCCGGCATAGCAGTCAGAGTCACTAACCACTAAACCAACAGGTCAGTCAATGAAATGACTGTCAAGCAAGTCTTACGATCCTTCTTGTTAAGGTTTTTTTACCTATTTTCTTTCAAGCCTACATGCTGTGGGCTCGAGTTAAGACGTTGACTGTCCTTAAATACAGAACAGTTCGCTAGTGATTTATTAGCGAACTGTTCTGTTCTCCATTCTACTATTCCATTCCATCGATATCTTTATTGAGCCTAGAAATAGTAAGGATATTAAAAAAAAAAATGTCTTCATGAACGCCCATCGCTAACAATTTAAAACAAAGAGTAAGTCATACCATGTCGCAACTACGACAAAATCTCACTTTGGCGAGTATCGTGAAGTGTGTCGCCCAGTGTCGCTAGACCGCCCATCAATCTTGCGACACTCCATCGATAACCGGCGGAAGCGTGAACGTCTCGCAGATGTATGGCGGTGTCGATAGTAACATGGGCCCGGGAGAAAAACACCATATATGTCAGACACGAGAACAATGCGTACTAGGCCTTTGTTTAGTGAGCAATCCGATATGAGGAGTAACTGAGAGTATCAGGCACTTGGAACAATACCAGCAGCTTCATGTTAATAACAATAATATAAATATAACTATATTAATACAATTGTGTTTGTTGGCCTATTATGTTACAATATTACGGTGGGTCTTCTGAGATTCAAGTATTATTTATACCGTTGTTGTGCTGTTAACGAGTAACACATTATTATATTTAAAATTAGGTATATGAACATATAATATCACTTTATTTATGCTCAAACATACTTTATTATTTGAACGTGTCTGTGAACTCTACTAGGCGAGCACCAGTTCGCGGAAGTGTTAATTAGCAACAACTAGCTGCATGTACCTAATACTCTATGATCTCTTCAAGGAAAAGCCTCGGAAGCGAACGTGCAAATCACGTCAGAGTAAATTCAGTGAGATGTGTGATTATTTCCATAAAGCCTTGCAGTATTAATGTTATATTAATATTCCATATATTAATTAATATATTCCATGTTGTCGGCAGCCCAAGGTTGCGGTCAAGAATTGACTGGACGCGGCTCCCACCGATTGTATTTGATGGTTCAACCATCTCCTATAGCGACTCAGTAAAGGACCTTGGTATTATTATTGATAAGGACTTTTCATGAAGTCCTCAGGTGCAGGAAGTTAGCCGCAAGTTGTTTGCGTCTGCGGGGTCTTTACGAAAGTTGCGCAATTTTCTTCCAACTGCTACCAAAACTGCGCTCGCCCAATCCCTCCTTCTCCCAATCCTTGATTATGCCGATGTCAGTTATCTGGATCTAACTGAAGTGCAGCTAGATAAGCTTGGGCGACTTCAAAACTTCTGTACTAGATTCATATTTGAATTGCGCAAATATGATCACATTTCTGAATTCCGTATAAGGCTCAAGTGGCTGCCAATCCGCCTTCGCCGGAATGCACATATTTTATCGTTGTTTTACAGTGTCCTGTTTATTCCTACGGGTTGTAGGAATAAACAGGAAAAAAACACCTCTTATCTCAAAGAACGTTTTAAGTTCCTTCATGACACACACATTAGACACTTTCATATTAGACACTTGAGATCATTGGAGAATTTGAAACTTTTAATGCCCTCGCATTCTACAAAGTTTTGTGACAAGTCGTTTGCGATTCAGGCGGTGCGTTTGTGGAACGCGTTGCCTTGTTGAAAGTAAAAGACCATTTTCTTACTCTGTAATGCTATCCTAGTTCTACTTTATTTTGATTTCTTCCACCAACCCTACTTTACTCTTTTTCCTTTTGTTCCGTTTTTCAATGAAATTGTGTAATATATTATATTAAGTATGTATGCAATATATTTACGTATATTTATAGTTATGTATTGTGTTTTATATACCTAAAGTTTAATCAATTTGTTAGAAGTACACCACAGACTACCCCCTGTATTATTTTAAGTTCTTATCCATCCTAAGGTTGTCTGGAAGATATCGCTCTCAGCGATAAGGCCGCCATTGTACCCGTAAATTTAAGTTTCTGTATAAGCTATGTTACTTTTTGGTGTACAATAAAGTTTGTTCTATTCTATTCTACATTCCACAACTATCACACAAAGTCGTCTAGTCTCAAACTAAACAGAGCTTGTGTTATGAGTACTAGGCAACCGATAAACATACTTATATATTTCTAAATACATACCTATATACTATAGATAAATTACACTCAGACACAGAACAAATGATCATGCTCATAACACAAACATTTGTCCTGTTTAGGAAGCATAGCAGTCAGAGTCACTAACCACTAGACCAACAGGCCAGTCATATATTGAGTATACATATACCTATTGTGTAGGTGGTGACTTGTGTTATTATGACTTTTCAGGCGTTACCTATCTGGCAAATCAATAACTGTTACTTTAGCCTTTTAGAAACTACAATAATCCGCAGTAGTTTGTAAGTGCTGCTAAAATCAAAGTACCAGGTTTATTTTTTCTCGGTGGGAAAATCATCTAATGACATCCCCCGCTCTTGGGCGGAGCGGGAGATAGTGTCAGACTTTTACTTTTTACTGACTAAAAACTTACTCCTGTTCCTTCGTTGCCTTTCGTACTGGGGCTGAGCTATCTTTCGAATTAACCCTGGCCTCAGTAGGCTTCGACCTAGCTGGGCCCCTGCCGTTACTGACAGCTCCTTGAGGCGCGCGGGAACAGTGCGCGCGGTCGACGACTTGGGCTCGGTCCGGACAGTTACCGGACGGTCGGACAGTGAGCTACCCATTGCTCGCCGTCCGCAAGCCCGCCCCTACGGTGGCCGGAAATTGGGATCGGAATCTCGGCGGCGGCTGGGGCGCTGTGAGCGCCACCGTTGCCTGATGCAGTCGGCCTCCTCTTTTGCCAGCATTATTGCTTCGCAGAAGTCGGCAATCGCCTGCCACTCCTCCCCGCTGCGGACCATGGCCTGTACCAAGGCCCGGCGCGAGAGATCGCCGCCGCCGATCGGCGTCACGAGATCACGGCGATGCTCTGCCCAAGCGGGGCAGACCTCTACTGTGTGCTCCACCGTGTCCTCCGGGCGTTCCACACGACTCTCGTGATCAAAGTACCAGATGGCTTCGTCCTCGAGGAAGTATTAATTAGA
This sequence comes from Mythimna ferrago, assembly GCA_910589285.2. Classification (NCBI taxonomy): domain Eukaryota; kingdom Metazoa; phylum Arthropoda; class Insecta; order Lepidoptera; family Noctuidae; genus Mythimna; species Mythimna ferrago. The sequence goes on from OU342683.1 coordinate 28,203,612, forward strand.
AACATAAACATCTGCCGAGCTGCCGAAGTGAAGTGCACTGACTGAGATGTAACGTAGTTGTGGCGGAGTGCGCAGCTTGTCATTAAGACTCGCATACCAAGCAGGCTAAATACCAGGGTAGCAGCAAGGCCATACCGGAATCTTGTTAAAATACTGAGTATGCGGTGTAGGTACTGTCTAATTAGTCGTTAAAGGTTCCTGATAAAGCGGTTAGTCGATAGTGCACTGAATAGATTTGATAAATTTAGTTCAATAATGTTTAGTTGGGCGCAAACAAATTATTGAGTACGCTTGTTGTACCAACACCACAATCGCCCGTCTATGATTAAATCAACCGGTAGCTATTTTGACCAGAATTCTGAGTAGGTGCGCAAACCGCCATCTTCAATTTATTAGTCAGAATTCAAATAAACAATCAGTTTAATCTCGGTAAATGATCGTATTTGAATGAATTTGATTGAATAAAACAAAGAAATTAACAAATTCTTTATGTGTGTGGTCAATAACCAATCGAATTGTTGATATTTTACAATCAAATGTTTGAAGTTTCTCCTTGGCGAAATTCTGTTTGACACCATTACGGAAAATATAAACAAAACTTAATACAATATACATATCTTTGAGGAAAACAATCGACTTGTTCGTGAACTCTTACGGTACCGACGACGGTAACGTTGCAACTAGGGTTGTATCATGCAGTTGAACACGATCACTGCACATGTTAACGTGGAGACTGTTATTCTGCTGCCAATGATATTACTTCTCTCTCAATACCTTTGTCCTTACATGGCGACCTTGCTTAAGGGCGTCGGCACGCACTTGTGACAGTTACCGGCACCGATCGCCATTTTTCTATAATGCTACAAATCTCTCAGTTTCGTTTTCATTTGTCGGACACTGATAATTTTTGTATAATTGTTATGTTCTCCTGGTCAGTCCGTCACCAAATACTACAAAACTATGTTTTTAAGTGGAAAGAACGCCTTCAAATGGGAGGCTGCAGACAGGTGCGACGACGTGACAATAAGACAACGATGTGGCGATGCGTTATCATGGAAATTATTGTACTTACCTATCTGTCGGGATCGTATAAGAGTCACCGCGACCTTGGAATGCAAAGGGAACTGAAGGAACACAGGTAGGGTTTAATCAGTAGAAGTCTGTCACTTCCTCTTGCTCTACCCAAAGCAGGAGGTGTCATTTGTTTTCATTACCTAAAAAAGGGTTACTTTTGAACAATATTGAGCCTAGTGCCGCCGCACTCTGTACCTCTGCTATTCGTCATCCAACTGATTTTATTGGATATTAGTTGGAAGACAAATAGCCTACGTAAATAAGCAGTAATTAATGTTATATTCATATCGCTATAATTTCGAATTTAATTAATTTCGTAAAATCTTCAATTGTGGCTGTGCAAACACTCGTAAATGGAAAGAAAGCTTTTTGTGCCAAAAATATGTCTTATGTACATGAGCATTATATTGTGTGAACGATATGAATTGTGCTTTTAATTGTTACTTATTACATGTATTAATCTGTTTGTGTATAAATATTGTTTCGTAAGGGCAAAATTTTATGAGTGAAGAATTAACTATTTTCTCAAAGTAAATAATGCGAAAAATGCGTAGACATATTAATCCTGAGTGGTTTCTATATACATATGTTTTACATTAATAGATTATCCGATTTTGCAAACACACTAATCCAATAGACATCACCCACAATACTTAATTTTGTAATCACAAGAATAGTTAATTATTGCAATCGGAATTCAGACTCTATACTTACTGTTTTCTTTTACAAACACATAGTTTACCTTGCAGTAGAATCAAGCCCTTGATCCAGGAAGCTGTACTCCTTGACACAAGCGTGTCGTTAGGAGATTCCTCTCTCAGGAGCCCTGGCAACCGACAGCTAGGACCCCATCCCGATGTCGTTGAGTTACTATTATTTTATTGTTTTCTAGCCCCTACTATTCCACTGCTGGGCTAAGGCCTCCCCCAAGTCCTTCCAGACTTTTTTCACCCGCGCCGTCTCAAACCAGTGCTCGCGGTAGGTACATGTCCAGATCATCCCGCACTTCTTTCCAGGCCGGCCTCGACGGCGCTTCCCTCTGCAGGAACATACTATAGTTTTAGCTTTTATATTTTTATGTGTTTAATATTCAAAACTGATAATAATATATTATGTATACATAAAAAATAAATAACAAAACTTTGCCTTGAAAGTATCGAATTGTATTTTTTTCTTTAGTCAATATTATTGGAGGTTACAGTAAAGATAAAGTAAATAGTTGTGCAAACAAATAAACATAAGTAAATACCACTCTCGGGATTAAAACAATTCCAGGAATTACTTATCTTGTTACTACCTCTATTTACTTTGAAATATGACTAGACTTTCGGTGTTAATAGCTACATTTTTCCCGGCATAAAAATATTTGAGAATCTACTTTGACTACTTCTAAAGGTTTTCTATAAAGAAGAAAGTTAGTCATTTCTGCTTATTATTTGTAAAAGTCAAAGAAAAGCAATATACCTAATAATGTCGTTTTTATGATTGACATAAATATAGAAATCAGGAATCCACTCGGTAAACACGATGATAAGGGACGTTTAAGCATGCAAATATAGTGACAACAGAATATATATACAACAACAACTTAGGGGTCTTTAAGTCAAGAGTGAATAAGTTATTTCTAGGCAAGCGTGCTCCATCGTCGACTACATATCGCTTACTAACCATCAGGTGAGATGGTGGTCAAACGTAAGCCTCTATAATAGTCAATAATAAATAAAATTAAAAAATATAAGTAGGGTTCCGCAAAAACCACTTTAATTATTTTTGGACACTTATTTTTACCTCTAAATTCTAAAATAATCAACATAAAAAAGTCTTTCAATAAGTACCATGTTGTAAGATCGACGCATCGTCCACGAGACTCGCAGGCCCTCTCTAATCCATTAGGTGGGGCGGGCGGCGCGCCGCCGCGGTTTCTGTGGCCCGACCTCAATATTTAATCACTTAATAATTAATGAGCCAGCCGCAACTAGACGCATCGCGCTGTCCCTTACCTATGAAATTGGTCATTATTTTAAGTGCTTTTCCTAAATTTTATTTCTATTTAATAATTATGTTAAATTACGTGTGTTTTTGAATACTTTTGTAACTGATAGATATAATTAACGGTTAATAATATCATCAAGGACAAAGGCATAATTATCACGATATGAAAATACGAAGAATTATGACAATTTAATGATGGTGAGACCATGCGAACATGCGTAGCAAGAACATCAATAAACGGCTAAATATTGTGACCACAAAAAAGAATATATCATACTAATCTTTCCAACAATGTGGAGGTATTAACAAAGGATATCTAGGTTTATAATAAAACTACTTCATCTGCTCGTGCCATTTCGCACGCGTATAGTACAAGAGAGAAGTAGGCCAATACACTAGAGTATGTGCTCGCTATAGCTGCTGCGACTTAAAGCCGATACACGCGAGTGCTTCAGCGGAGCAGCGGCATTGACGGCGCCGAGTTATGTAAGCGTTCACTGTAAATAAAACTGTTTGTAAGTATTTCAGAATAGTTCTACATATTTTTCAATGTTTTGTGTTGTTTACTTACATGACCCTAAGTTATCAAACGGCAAAGTAGGGATATTATTATCTCTATCATTTTTGAATGTCGATTTATTTTACTCTGTGACTAGTGCAAGTAGACAGTCTGTTTGAAGAATTGGAAGCAACTAAATAACATCGTCTTGAAACACGAAGCTCTACCCTAAACAATTATTGCATATTAAAACTTTAGTTTTCTTACAATCTAACACAAGTTTTATAAACCGTATTTTATTTTATTTCACCTTGAACGTGGTTTTCTCTATCCTTTCCCGCTAGGATAAAGACTCGGATCGGTTATTAATACGTCAATAAATCAGGGCCGGGGACGGCGTTGGGGCGATCGGCGCTCATTACACAATTAACCCTCGCCGGACAGCGATACAGGAACACAACATGATGCAGCGCCCAGCCGGGGATACAGGGTTGTGGGGCTGGGACATTGTAGGATAGTGTGCAGGCGAGGGCCGGGAGAAGTTCATAGAACTTTTTACTTTTGATACCAAAATAAAAATATTTATACTAACGTATATTATTTTTGTAGACTTTAGAGTCCCGGACCTTAGACAGTCGTAAGAAAAGCTGAAGCGAATCCAGCTGAAGAAGTCGAGCATTTGAATTCAGAAAGTATTGATAAATCTTTAAGTCGAGAGTGAATAGGTTTCTTTTAGGTAAGCGCGTTCCATCGTCGACCGCATCGTCGCTTTCCATCAGGTGAGATAGCGGTCAAGCGCGAACCTATCAACAATAAAAAAAAATAAAAAATAAAAAAAAAAGTGATATTTTTTAAGAAAATCACTAGCGATCAATGGAACTTCACAAATAGGTAACTAAATAGATATCTACATTAAGTATGACAAAACAAATTTAAACAAACTGCTCATAAAAATGGTATCAGTGAACTGATCTGATGATGAAGCCGGAAGGTGGACAAGGAACCCGAGGAACTCCGTATTATAACATTGCATTTTAACATGTTTTGTCGTATTAGAATTGTCATGATATTTATGTAGGTACTCTGGTTATAAGTGGTTTTATTGGTTATTATACAACTTGCACGCCAATTCTGCAACACGACATTATAGGAGGTTTAGTATAAAACTGTTACCTGTAGAATTATTCAAACAACATATTTCTCAGTAACACTCGGTCAAATAGTTCAATATTACTATGCCCATTACGAGAGTTGGTCGAACACTTCAATGAAATACTGATTCGCTATTAACCATGCCAGTTTTCCCACCATCACGTACGGTTGCTGTGACGCGACAATAGGTTATTAATATCGCCGTAAATCACCGCAGCGTCGTCGGCCGGCTATCACCGGCTAGTCCCCATTACCGAATTAGCTGAGAGTACGCCCCTCGTGCCACGTGTACTATAAACCAGTTCCTATTTGATTATGTTAAGTTCTAGACATGTGTCATTCTCAAGGACAACGTTACGTTTCTGTGTATACCTTTAGGGCTTGCCTAGACTACTCTCTGTATTATCTTAAGTTCTTACATCCGTCCTAGGGTCGTCTGGTAGATCGCTGACAGCAATAAGCGATCTGAGTGATCTGAGTGGCTGGCTTTTTGAGATTCAAGTTTTTGTTTAAGTTGTGTTACTTTTTTAGTGTACGATAAAGTTTATTCTATTATTATAAACTAGCGACCCACTCGCGCCCCGACTTTGCCTGGGTGTAAATTAAATACACAAACCTTCCTCGGTTTTTGCTCCATTTATTAAAAAAATTCGTCGACTGATTTAGGAGTTAGCAAATAAACAGACAGCTAGACGCGGAAAGCCACTTTGTTTTATCCACAGATTTTAGACCTATTTATTCAGTTTCAGTACACCTATTGATAACAAATACGTACATAAAAAAAGACGTATGGCACTCGGGGACTGCCGCGGTAAAGCTATTGCATAGCGTTTTTTATCAAGTTATGCAATAGACCTCGCCAACAGCTGCTTAACTCCACCCATCCAAAACCAGACCTCGCTAACAGCTGCTTAACCCCACCCATCCAAAATGAGAACTTGCCAACAGCTGCTTATCCCCACCCATCCAATACCAGACCTCGCCAACAGCTGCTTAACCTCTTCCATCCAAAACCAGACCTCGCCAACAGCTGCTTAACCTCTTCCATCAAAAACCAGACCTCGCTAACAGCTGCTTAACCCCACCCATCCAAACACAGACCTCACCAACAGCTGCTTAACCCCACCCATCTAAAACCAGACCTCGCCAACAGCTGCTTAACCCCACCCATCCAAAACGCCGACAGCTGCTTTCACTCATTTGTTTTCTTATCGGTCACCACGCTCAAAAAACCAATGAGTGGGGGGGTGTTAGGTTATTTTCGTTACGGAATTTCTGGATTCGGTCTCCACGCTCAAGGCCCGCGATAGAAGCTATGCAATAGCTTAAAAGTAGGGAAATGTTATCATGCCAGAATCCACGTGTATTTAAATGTTTACTGTGCTCACATTCGCAGAACATTTAGTAATAATAATGGAAAATATTACGGAAAAATATAATGTTGGTGTTATATTTCAAATTTTTCTCCGTAACAATATAACACTATACGAGTACAACATAAAAAAGCGTCTATTTTTATCTTTACATGTGACCCGCGGAAGGACACATTAGTATTTATTAACACAAACGAAACGCCTCAGAGCGAAACAGAGACATTTTGAAGGACGGAGGTATTACTACTTACATGTAAGAACAAACGAAACCTCTGGACTTAAAAATACAATCGTGTGGCTTACTCGGAGGACGACTTTGTAGAGTAGAGCGAAAAGTCTGCCGAGCTAAGAGCCACAGTGTGGGTGTACTCTGCTGCCCTCGGAAGACAAAAAGCAGTAACTCGATCAAAGCGAGTTTCAGGAAATTATGAATTTCGTAGATGTGAATGATTTCCATCTTCACAATGACATATACATATTTTTTTAAATTGATTGTGCCTGAAGCTTCATCCGCATTTAATTTTGATAAAAAGTATGTTAAGTCCTTTTCCTGATCCAAAGTCATACTTCTTTATTTTTTTATTTAATGCTTTATACACACAAAGTACAGAGGCGAAGCATTTTCTGCCAGTCAACCTTTGGGTGATGCAGAGAAAAATAGTGGTAGGTGCAATAAATGAAAGAGAGAAGAGGAATACAAAAATAGACATAAGTACATACTAGTAAACAATATAATTATATATAATACAATTATTATACAATATATACTCAAATTAACAAACTACATACCTAACTAACATAGAATAGTCAAACAATTGGTCCAGATCGACAATTGGAAAACATTAACGTTGTGATGATACTACTGCCAACTTCTTACGAATTAGCTTTCGAACCTTAGTTTTGAATGCTAATCGGCTTGCTCATACCTATGTTAAATTTTGTTTAGATCGATTTAGCGGCTTTTTTGAGGTTGCAAATTATAATATGATTAATAACCGCTCTAAGGTGGAGCAAAAGAGCGTGTTAAACTTTGACTGACTAAACCCACCTTAATCCTTCTGTGGCCCTTTGCGTTCCAGGGCCATAGTAATTGCTTCGAACGTTCCCGCAGCCCTAGCGGGTATCGAACCACTCTTTGAATACTTCACGCCGTCGACTCGGGCTCGGTTCTTACTGCACGACCAGAACCACCAGAACCATTGCTCATCGTCCGCAAGTTCGAGCTTACGATGGCCAGGAAATGCCTTTCGACTCCCGATGCCCGAGGCTTCTCCTGCGGTGGTGGCTGGGGAGTGAGGATGTCCGTTCCTTCAAGGCTCTTCGATCGCATTACTGCTTTGCAAAGTTAGGTGGTTGTTTTCTATGAACCCTGAGCCAGGCTGATTGGTTTAGCAGCTAAGGCGTACTTTCGAAACAAATGAGTTACTTTCGCGTCAGCGAGGCATGTCCCACATTTGTCAGACTTCTTACATCTTGCATCAACTTCGAGCTGAAATGTGCCTGTGCAATAGCTATTGGGTACTAATTTAATTTAATTATTTTAGTTCTTTTTAATAGCATTATTTACCTCTAAATATCTAAATTGCTTTCTAAATTACTAAGTCAGCCACAATCGACGCATGTCTGAATATAACTATCTTAGCCACTAGTTATCTTCTATGTAAGAGTCTCTAAATATAACTCAGCATGGTGGTTATTTTTTGGCATCTAAATTTGTAACATGCATTCAAGCAGCACTTTTCTAAAATATTAATATATGGCAACAAACAGTAATTCTATTAGCTTCTAATTTTATAACTCAGTACGTTTAAAATACAAGTCATCTAACCTTAACTGATCGTCTTTATCTAATATTATCATCAAGTAGTATATAGTAAGCTATTAATATTAGGGTACGTATCAAAATCCCGAAAGTTCATAATACTTACTTATGATTGAAAATTTGAAATACCGACGTCCAACAACACCGAAATTCAAAATACCGAAAGTTTTACGATAGTCGTTATATCGAAACACAAAATACCGATGTCCAAATGCCCGAAAGGACAATATCCTGAATGGACGAAACAACTTGGACGTAGCGTTCGCCGGCCGCTGCCGTGGCATCGCTCACTTTGCTCGCTCAGCTCACGCGCAGTTGGTCACAGTTCTAACCTAACCTAACCTATTTCACCCAGTGCAAAGTGCAATCAAAATACAATCTACCTGCGACTTGACACATGGTAAATACATTTTTACGAGAGATTGTAGGTATGATCCGTTATTTTGAACTCGTCGGTAGGTACATGAATCGAATGGCGCACGCTGATTGGTGCAAATGGTCGGTCGCTATCGTCTTGCGTACCGGTGCCAAATCGTGCAGTGGCCTTTTTCATGATAAAAGAATGTGACCTATTATTTCAGATGCTGAAAAAATATGTATGATGTTTAAAATTGAAGTTTCAATTATATTATTTTGAGGAGCTATTTTTGAAGCTGTAAAACTTAAAATGGTGATAAGTTGTAAAATCTGTGACTGAGTTAGTAAATTACGTGGCAATTTATAAATCAGAAAGACAAGTAAAAATAACTTATGATCTTTACTTGACGCTTTCTTTAAAATATTTAGTAGGCGTTGTAAAAAAGACGAATTAGTATATTTGAGGCTAAAGCATTTCCCCGTTGCTTTGTTATAAAAAAAGAAGGTTGATGACGGGGCCAAATAAAACTCTGTGGCTGGACTTATTATTTCTCATAGCTATTTAGATAAACTTTTACAATTTGTTTTTATTTTGTTTTTAATTTGTATTTAAGGTACGGGATCATATTTTGGGGAAACTCTACCGAAAGAGAAATCGCCTTCAAGGCACAAAAAAGATGTGTCCGAGCCATGTTTAAGCTAAAATCTACAGATAGTTGTAAACCATATTTTCAAAATTACAAGATATTAACATTGCCTTGTTTGTATATCCAAGAAGTAGTTGTGTTTGTGAAGACAAATCCTAGTCGTTTTAAACGCATAGCCGATGTATTTCCCCGCAACAGACGCGATAATAGCCTGCTATGTCAGGAGCCAGCTAAGACAGCACTTATGCGCAAAAGTGTCTACTGCATGGCTCCAGTCATTTATAATAAGATGCCTAAGAGTTGGAAAGAGCTTCCACTGCCATTATTAAAAAAAAAACTCCGAAGCTTTTTAGTGGTGAAAGCTTATTATAATTTAAGTGAGTACCTGAGTGAGAAAGATTTTTTTTAAGTATAAATAATAGTTTAAGAAATTAATAAATAAATAGTGTAAAAGTGTAAATATTTTTAGTTAAGTTAATTTTTTTTTCTTTGTATTTACTTGTTTATATTTTAAAATTGTATTTAGTGGTGGTAGATATGATTTTATATGTCTTTTGCATGCCTACATGGTAAAATATGGCTGAACTTATTTCCTATATTTTTCTGTCATCTTTACTGTTACCCATATTTGCAAAATAAAATTATCTTTATCTTTATCTTTATCTTTAAAAGTAAAAGATTTCATAGGTACAATTTCTTTTTCCGGTACATAGTAGTAACAGGCGGTACAAAAAAGGGCGTAACTGTATTGATAAAGCGAGACATAAATAATAAGGAAAAAAAGAAAGAAAGAAGGAAAACTATTTTATTTGGCATACACACTCGCAGATACACACAATGTAGTAACAACATGTAAACACTAATTATTTTATTAAAAAAAGAGACAACTAACAATTTTTGTCTCACGGTGGCGCTAAATAGGTCCAGTTCTGCAATAATGCCAGACAACTACATGGCAGTTGCCTGACGCTGGTTTTCAACTGAACCTTAATTCGAGTGTACGGTTGAAAATTGGTTTATATTTAGGTACTCAGTTATTAGGACGGATGATAGGTACACAACTTTCAACAAATTGACGGCACCGCACTGAGCATAACGTTTGTATGCCTTTTAAACAGCAGTTACGGGTTAGTGTGTCTTGCGCAAGTGAGTTTAAATGTTTGAGAACTCAACCACAATACAGGAGTAATTCCTAGTGTGTGACAACGTTTTTTACAAATAAAAATAAGTAAATTAAAGGTAAGTCAATTAAGTTTTGTCTGAGATAAGTAAACAGTCAAAATAAATAACTAATAACGTAACTTACCTATATCTCTTCTTCCTCGTGTCCCTCTCAAACATTCTCGAGCTACCCCACAACGCTAAACAAATATATTTAATTTACCAAACCAAACTTTATAATTTCAGTAGAGCAGAGCACAGTTCCAGCGTAGTTATCAAAACTAATGTATCTGGTTCTAGTCTCATTTCCGAATGTACCTGTGGAGCCGCGGACTGGCGGAATAAGTCGGCGTGTTGGTTTTAAGTGCAAACTGGCCGGCTCAAAGTGAAACCTGTTAAAACTTGTTAGTCACAGAAACATACTCATGTTATAAATGGAGTCCTCATTTTCATTTTGGAGTGAAACTTTCAAATATCTGTATCAAACTTTCAAATGGAGACGGGGACTTCTAGGCTAAACATGTAATAAGTTGAAATATGTCTTAAAAAATTCGTTATATTTTTCTATTACAAAATACGAGAAAAACTAGCCCTAGATGAGTAACCTATTTTAGGTATAGATAACCTGGGGTGCCACGACAGAAAACCTCCACGAGTGTCCGCAGGCTGTAGTTCCCTTTCGGATACGTCCGAAGCGAAGGCCAGTCTGCGGGACGGTGCACCCTGGGAGGCGGCCAATGACCCCCTTGGGTATTGCTGCCTAAGGGGCCTCGAAGGCCGTCTGCGAATGTTCTGTCTGAAGGAACGCTTCAACGCGTGTCCCTCTGCTATAGCAGAGGGCACAGTGGCGAAGTTAGAGCGGGCTCGGTGTGCACTCACACTGCCGCCGGGCAGGCAGGAAGGCTTGCCCCTCCTCCTGTCACCGTTAGTCTCGTAGCCCCAGAAATTGTCCAAGGTCATGTTTCTGACTTTTGATGGGGGACGAGGGTCTTGGCTTAACCGCCCGGGCCGCGAGGAAGACAACCTCTATAAAAAATTACCCCAAACCTCCAAGCGGCGGCGCACCGTGAGGGAGGTTGTTAGCTTGACTAATGGGTAGCTAAATTAGTCTCTAGTGCGAACCACGTGTTTTGAGCAAGTACCCGAAGTATAATACTCGTGGGAACAACATGGAAAATTTAAATAACAAATCAAAGTTTTATAAGAAACCTGAGGAGAGTGATGCGCGGTCGGAGTCCGACGCGGCATCCAAAGGGGGCTCGGAGGGCTCGGAGGCGGAAGAGATGGCGGTTGATTCTGGGAGAAACACAAGTTCCTCCCAGAAACGCTCCGAGTTTGTGAGGAGGGAAGAAGGGCGCTCGGAGACGGAGAAAGTGGCGGGCGATCCCGGGAGGAACTCGAGTGTCTCCCTGAAGCGCCCCGCGTCTGCCAGGAGGGAGGACGGGTCGTCCTCTGAGGAGTCCTCTCCCCTGAGCAAAATCCCCACTAGCAGCCGTGGCGCGGGCCGGTCCCGCGGAAGGGGGAGGGGTCTAACGGTCCAGGACTCCGCTCAGCGAGCCGCCAGGCTTGCCGCGGAGGGGCGTCACCCCGGGGCGGCCGGCTCGGGAAGAGATCTCTCGGAGCCATCTGGCAGTGAGAGGCGTGCTGAGGCAGACTCAGACGGGGAGTCCCTCCAAAGGCTGGCTATCACCTTGTTGCGGGACATGAGCCGCAAAAGAGAGAGGACGTCGAAAGAAAAGACTGTCCAAAAACACGCCGCGTCCCTCAGGGAGGCTTTCGACGCCTCTCTCGAGAAGAGGGTGGCCAGGGCTCGGAGCGAGCTCCGGGCTGAGCTCCGGGCCGAGCTCCGGGCTGAAGTCCGGGCTGAGCTTGGAAGGGTGCCGAATGGCGGCAGTGGCCGGGAGCAGACGGGGGGTGGGCTCGAGCAAGGGCAGGGGCAAAGCCGGCCCCAGGCCCAGCCCGAGCCGGAGAGCCAGCTGCTGACGCTGGTGCAGCGGGAACTAGCTGCTTTCCAGCAGCAGCTGCAACAGCAGCAGCAGCAGTTCCAGCTGCGTTTCCAGCAGCAGCTGTCCCTGCTGGAGGGTATCGTGTTGCGTCCCCCACTCGCGGCTTCCGGCCAGCGAAAGGTGGCGTCGTACGCTGCTGCTGCCGCCGCAACCTCGGTAGCCGCACCCAGGTCGGGCCCGTCGGCGCAGGCCAGGCGCGGGACCGTGACAGTGGGGTCAGTCCCATCGGCCGGGAAACAGCAGCAGGGGAAGCCAGCCCCTGCTGATGTCCCTCCCAAGAAGAGCAAAGCGGCGCCGGTCCCCAAAGCGGCGGGAGCGTCCGTGGCGTTCCGTGGCGTCAAGCAGGCGACCTATGCCGACCCCCCTGCCTGTGGAAACTCCGGCCGAAGCCGAATGGCAAGTGGCCGGCGCCAAGAAACGGGCGGGCAGGGCGGCACGGGCCGCCAAGAAACGAGAGCGGCGGCGGCGGCGGAAGGAGAGGGCCATCGCGGCTAGGATTCGCGACCCGGACTCTACGGCTGTAGTTATTACGCTGCAGCCGGCTGCGGAGAAAAAGGGCGCGACCTACGGCGACGTTATTAGAAAGGCGAGGCAGTCGGTGAATCTCACCGAACTCGGGATCACTGGGGGCTTCCGGATGCGGCATACCGCGACCGGTGCCCTTATGCTGGAGGTCCCCGGGGCGAACAGTGGCCCCACCGCAGACGCCCTGGCCGAAAAAATCAGGGCGTCTTTGGATGCGGAGGAGGCCCGAGTGTCCAGGCCCACAAAGTGCGTTGACATGCGCATTATGGGCCTGGACGACTCCGTGACGGTGGACGAGGTCGTGGCCGCCGTGGTCAGGACGGGAGGGTGCCTTACCGACCAGGTCCGGGCGGGCACCATCCGTGCTGACAGCACGGGCATGGGGGCAGTGACGGTGAGTTGCCCCGTGTCAGCGGCCAGAAACATTACCGGGGAGGGCCGTCGGCTTTTGGTGGGCTGGGTCTCCGCGCGAGTAAAGCTGCTGGAGCCCAGACCTCTGCGCTGCTATCGCTGCCACGTGGGGCACCACGTGGGGGCGTGTTGCGCAGCGGAGGTGGATCGCAGCGACCGCTGCTTTCAATGTGGTCAGCCCGGTCACAGGGCCGTCACTTGCAGCGCGGCACCGCACTGCTACGCATGTGCGGCTGCAGGCAAACCGGCCGACCACCGGGCTGGGGGCAGGTCCTGCGACCCCCCCGCCAAGGGCAAGGGCAAGGCCCGTAGGCCCATCTCCGCCGTCGTCCTCACCACCGCGGCCGTCTCCTTGGCCGCCGCCGCCGCCGTCGCCGCCACACCCACTGCGGCAGTGCCCTCAATAAGGGCTCGGGAGGAGACAATGGACTGCCAATAACGGCCCCATTCCGTCTCCTCCAGGCGAATATCAACCACTGCGCCCCCGCTCAGGATCTGTTGCTCCAGAGCATGGCGCAGTGGTCGATAAATGTCGCCATCGTCTCCGAGCCGTACTACGTCCATCCCCGTGGAGACTGGGTTCAGGACCTAGACGGCTCGGTGACGTTAATCTCGTCGGCCGCCGCCGGTACCCCGCCCCTCGAGGCTGTTGCGAGGAGACGGGGTTGCGTGGCAGCACGGTTCGGGGACATTGCAGTGGTAGGCGTCTACCTGTCCCCGAACAGATCTCTCGACGATCTCCAAGTCTCCCTCATGGAGCTAAATGTCGTCGTCGCTGGGTTTGGTACCCTCCCCGTGGTCGTCTGCGGGGACTTCAACGCCTGGAACACGGCTTGGGGTTCCCGGTACACGAACCCACGGGGTCGGATGGTGGAGGACTGGGCTTTGGAGCTGGGCCTGGTCGTCCTGAACCGGGGTTCTGTCCCCACGTTGGTGCGGATGCGGGGTGAATCAGTGGTGGACATCTCGTTTGCCAGCCCCGCTCTGTCGCCGCGTGTCGTCGACTGGCGCGTTATGGGGGAGGTGGAGACTTACTCCGACCACCGGTACATCCGGTTGGACGTCTCCGCCGAAACCTCGGCCGCGCTGGTCCGACAGAGCCCTTGCGGTCCGCGATGGGCGCTTAAGCAGATGGACCGGGAGCTCCTCCTGGAAGCCGCGATGGTACAGGCCTGGGTGCAAGCACCGGACAGGCCTGTCGACATCGACGTCGAGGCGGAGTGGTTCCGGGAGGCCATGTCGCAAATCTGCGACGCGGCAATGCCCCGAGTCCGTCCAGGGCGAGCTAAGCGCCAGGTGTGCTGGTGGTCGCCGGAGATTGCTGCACTGCGCAACGCATGCAGTCACGCGCGGCGCCGGTACGCCAGACACTGCAGCCGCCGCATCCGCCCGCCGGATGCGGAGGCCAGAGAGGCGGAGCTGTATGAGGGATACAGAGCGGCAAAACGCACCCTCCGAGCGGAGATCAAGCGGGCCAAACTGGAGGCCCGCAACGTGTGGCTGGGGTCTCTGAACGCGGACCCGTGGGGACGCCCGTACAAAACGGTACGGGAAAAACTGCGCCCCTGGGCTCCCCCGCTGACTCAGAGTCTCCGGCCCCAAATCGTGGAGGGTGCGGTAAGCGCTTTGTTCCCTGCGCGAGGGGAACACTCCCCCCCGCCCATGGCTCCGCCTTCGCCAGCGGTGTCTGACGCGGACCGCAACAGCGACGACGACGACGATGCTCCAGAGGTGACCGAGGTAGAGCTGAGAGTGGCGGTGCGAAGGCTGAGTGCCAAGAACACCGCCCCAGGACCCGACGGCTTGCCTGGGAAGGCCTGGGTCCTGGCCATGGAGGCTCTCGGGCCTCGACTGAGAGGGCTCTTCAGCGTATACATGGAGAGGGGCCAGTTCCCACTTCGCTGGAAGACGGGGAAACTGGTCCTCATAGCGAAGCCGGGGCGCCCTGCGGACTCTCCGTCCGCGTACCGGCCCATTGTGCTGCTCGACGAGGTGGGCAAGCTCTTTGAGAGAGTCATTGCAAACCGCCTCGTCGCGCGCCTAACACGGGTGGGGCCGGACCTTTCGGACGGTCAGTTCGGCTTTCGCAGGATGCGCTCTACGGTGGACGCCATCATGCGCGTGCGAGCCCTCACGACGGGGGATGCGGTGTCCCGGGGCAGGTGTGTCGTGGCAGTGTCCTTCGACATTGCCAACGCCTTCAATTCCCTGCCCTGGAGTACGATCCGGAGGGCACTCCGGTACCACCGGGTGCCCGAATACCTCTGTCGAGTGGTCGAGGCCTATCTGTCGGAAAGATTTATAGTCTACCCCGGTCACCAGGGAGACTGGAAACGTCGAGAGATGTCGTGCGGTGTTCCGCAGGGGTCGGTACTAGGGCCACCCTTGTGGAACATCGGGTACGATTACGTGCTGCGCGGCGACTTCCCTGACGGGGTCGGCGTGGTTTGCTACGCAGACGACACGCTGGTTCTAGCGCAGGGAGAGTCGTACCAGGCGGCGGTCGCTCTAGCGACACGCGGGGTTGCGATGGTCGTTGATAGGATCCAGGAGTTGGGACTCGAGGTGGCGCTTCACAAATCCGAGGCGATGTGTTTCCACGGTCGCCAGTCTCGGAACGCGCCACCATTGAGTTCCCAGCTAACGGTAGGAGGAGTTCACATCGGTGTCGGGTCGACGATGAAGTACCTGGGACTCGTCCTCGACAGCCAGTGGAATTTCGTGGAGCACTTCCGACGTCTGGCTCCCAAACTCAACCGGGCTGGGGCTGCGCTCAAGCGGCTCCTGCCCAACCTTGGGGGTCCAGACGCCTCCTGCCGGAGGCTCTACGCGGGGATCGTTCGGTCCATGGCCCTCTACGGGGCGCCGGTGTGGGCGCCGTCGCTGAAAAAGCAACCGGCGGCCATACTGAACGCCTGCCAGAGGGTCATGGCGATAAGGATGGTGCGGGGATACTGCACGGTCTCCCGCGAAGCGGCGAGCCTTCTGGCTGGCCTACCACCGTGGGATCTGGAGGCAACAGTCCTTGCACACATGCACGATATGCGCGTGGAGATGCAACGCCGGGGTGAAAGTCCGCCGCCGCGACAGGTCACGGCATGGCGGACAGAGCTCCGGCGGGATCTCATGGTGAAATGGCGTCAGCGACTATCGCAACCCAGTGCTGGGCACGCCACAATCATGGCGGTAAGTCCCCTCTTTGAGGCGTGGCTGGAAAGACCTCACGGCGTCCTTACCTTCCGCATGACGCAGGTCCTCACCGGACATGGTTCGTTCGGGAGTTTCCTGCACCGGATTCGTGCGGAAGTGACGCCCGGGTGTCGCCACTGTGCGGAATGCCCGGAGGACACGGTGGAGCACACAGTCGAGGTGTGCCCTGCTTGGGCGGAACATCGCCGTGCCCTCGTGGGGGTGATCGGCGGCGGAGACCTCTCGCGCCGGGCCTTGGTTGAGGCCATGGTCCGGAGCGAGGAGGAGTGGCAGGCGGTCGCCGACTTCTGCGAAGCAGTAATGCTCGCAAAGGAGGAGGCCGAACGCATCAGGCAACGGCGTTATCATCGCCGCCGCCGCCGCCGCCGGGATTCTGATCCTGATTTCCGGCCACCGTAGACGCGGGCTTGCGGACGGTGAGCAATGGGTAGCTCGCTGTCTGGCCGTCCGGTAACTGTCCGGACCAAGCCCAAGTCGTCGACGGCGCGCACTGTTCCCGCGCGCCTCAAGGAGTTGTCAGCAACAGCAGGGACCCAGCCGGGTCGAAGCCTACTGGGGCCAGGGTTATCCGAAAGGGCGCTCGAGCCCCGGTATGAAGGCTAGAAGGAACGGGGTGGGTCTTTTAGTCAGTAAGAGTCTGACACTATCTCCCGCTCCGCCCAAGAGCAGGGGATGTCAATGCATGATTTTTTCCCACCATAAAAAAAAAAAAAAAAAAAAAAAGGTATAGATAACCTAAACTGCAATCAGAGAGTTTATTCCAAGGAACTTGTATACCCGGTTTATACTAAGGTATTCTTTTTTAATTTATGTTGAGCACGGATCTTGTCCCTACGAACTAAATGGATTGATTACGAAGCAATATCACAAACCCCAGTGTACTTTATTATTTGACTGGCCTGTTGTTCTAGTGGTTAGTAGCCCTGACTGCTATGCCGGAGGTCGTGGGTTCGATCCCACCCAGGACAAATGTTTGTGTGATGAGCACGATCATTTGTTCTGTGTCTGGGTGTAATTTATCTATTATATGTATTTATTTAGAAATATATAAGTAAGTTTATCAGTTGTCTAGTAC
The DNA here is from genome assembly GCA_910589285.2 of Mythimna ferrago. NCBI lineage: Eukaryota > Metazoa > Arthropoda > Insecta > Lepidoptera > Noctuidae > Mythimna > Mythimna ferrago. Next base: position 28,220,916 of record OU342683.1, read on the forward strand.
TCATAAAACAAGCTCTGCAGCTTGAGGCTAGACAGCGTTGTGTGATAGTTGTGGAATATTATTATTATTATTATGTGGAATATGATTATTTTCATTAAAATTAAGTTCACATTTGTTATTGATAAGCAAAAAGGGAAAAATGTACCGAGAAAGAAAACTAGAAAGAGGTAATGTGTTCCTTTATTTTTTTTTTTATTGATATAATCCAGTGCTTGACTGCGATCCCACCTGATGGTAAGCAGTAATGCAACCGTTGATGGTGAGACGCACTTAAGGTTATTAAGAGCCTATTCACTCTTGCCTTGAAGACACCTAAATTCTTACCCCTATCTTTAAATGAAATAACCATAAACTACTATTTAAGCAAATTCATTGTTATTATTTTTATCTTTACAGCGTTTTATGTTAATAGATGCTGCAGATTTCTATAAATCGACGACGAAGCACCGCCAAGTCCTAACTGTCTGTGAAACCTGAAATAATTATTTAATTTATGAGAATAATAATAACTTCTGGTTTAATTTTTATTAATTCATAAAACTACATGCGAACGCCGGCGTTCGTGCTGCTATTGTATTTCTATTGTGTCTCTAATTGATGGTATTTGAAAGGTTAAATGCTATTTTTATATATATACTAGTGTTTGAGTAACCATAATAATAAAATAACAGACACGATGGTTTAGTTAGGAGGTATTTTCACATTTTAATTTAATGTAGTTGCAACAAAAAATTCACTTCGGAGATTTTACTAAAACATACGAGAAAACGATTTAAATCCGCTGCGGTAAATTATGATTTTATCAAAAAATTATATTTAGAAGGTACTGGTACCTCAACGTCGATATACATATACCTATATGTATAGAAATCTACTATTTTCTAACCATCACTAAGAAAAGTCCCATTGCTCTCTTTAGTAAACTTATTGAAAACTGTCAATACATATTAATTAACAGTTTTTGAACGTATAAGTCTATACACCGTTAAAGTTTGATCATTTTAATCCTTTGAACCGGTGGTTTCACTTATAAAATACTATTCATTCAAAGCTTATAGAGCGATGTATCTTTTAAAATAAAAAAAACAACAAGTGACAAGGTCGTAAAATGCATCAACTAAATAGTAACGCCACGAGTAAGTACCTAGGTACCTATGTCGCGTATGCTAAAAGTGTTGGGTAAGTTGCGTCGCAAGTCTTGTGAAGAGTGGACGTGATTTCCAAATAAATATTTTTATCTTCAAATTAAAAGAAATAGTCCCACTCGATATTGAAACTTATCATAACAGTAACTAGTGTTAAAATTCAGTGCGTATTTGAATATTCAAATAAAAAGTTCGCGCCACCGCGATCGCAGTGTACCTACCGCTTCTGGGAATTACTCGCCGCGGCCGACGCAGGTGCACAGCAGGTGCGCCTAGCTCAAATTCTAAGAATTCTGTGCCACTGATTTTGTTTACGTAATTCGTATTTCGTAAATAAACAATAACAATGGTCAATAACTGTGCATCTTGTCACAAGGCTTTGAGATCATCGAATGTAAAATGCTCCAAATGCGATCTACTGTTTCACGTTGCTTGTGCAAATGCTGGGAACCACGCCAAGTTAGGAGGAGAAACGAAGTTGAGCTGGATTTGTCCATCCTGTCAGAGCAAGGCGACAAAGAGAGGTACTACCCCAACGCGCACTCCAATACTAGAGGCGCTGATGCCGACTGATATCACGACGATGCCTAACTCAGCAGATTGTGGTCTCTCATCCACCAACGCTCCGTCTGACACAGAAATTTTGCGAAGTGTCAGCTCTGAGATTAAACTACTTCGAGGCGATGTAGTAGACATCAAAACCCATATCACATCTCTTACCGAGCACCTAACGCAATGTTACACACGCCTCGACGAATACGACTCAAGAATAAAAACGCTAGAAAAACGCGAGGAAGAAATAATCTCTCTCAATGATACCATCGCTAATCTCCGAGAACAGTTGAACACACAAGCGCAATCATCACTAAAGAACGAACTCGATATTTCTGGCATCAATGAACTTAAAAATGAAAACCCATTTCATATCGTATGCGTCTTGGCTCACAAAATAGGAGTATCCATAGAAGAAGAAGACTTAGACTTCGTTTCCAGAGCGGGACCCCGCCGACAACAACTTAAAGATTCAGCTGAAACTCCTCCGCGGACACTCGCCGTTCGTTTTGTTCGGCGCTACAAGCGTGATGAATTCCTCAAGGCTGCTAAAATCAGGAAGACTCTCACTTCGACTGATATCGAGATAGCTGGCACCACGAGAAATGTCTACGTAAATGAGCGCCTCACCCAAGGAAATAGGCAGTTATTTCGTGCGACCAAACTTCGTGCTAAAGAACACGGATACCATTTCTGCTGGATTAAAAATGGTGCTATTCTCATCCGAAAGCAAGAGGGTAACCCTGCCATACACATACGAAGCACCGAGGACCTGGAACGATACCTGGGTTCAGCGACCTCAGTGTGACATCGTGGGTACCCGTCAGCAGACCTTTAATGATACGACGGCCTGGCCTGAGTTAAAACAGTACAATTTTTTTATTTTTATTTTTTACTTTAATTTCTTTAGATCTCATATTATTCCTAGATCTCAACCTACTTTTAGATTTTGTGTAATTTTTTTAATTTACTTTTTAGCCATATGTTTACCTCACTCTAATTTTAGATTCCAAAGTATTCTCAGATATTCTGTTATTTTTGAAGCATACATTTGTGTCGTATTGTTACAAATAATAGATTTTATAATTTTTAGGTTTTATACTATTTTTAAATGCTACATTCTGCGAACCTCAAACTGGGTGACTTACTTGCGATCTCAAAGCTTTTCGAGATTTTATGTTATTTTTGAAATGTACATTTTAGCATTATTGTTTAAACTTAAAAGCACACAGTGTACGTCTGAAACATTACGACAAAACTACTGTACACAACAAACCAACTTTTTTATAGATTACGAAATTACGAAAAACACACAGACAGAAACCTACTTAATTAACACGAATGAAACACACAAACACTATAAAACCCTTATTTTTCTACATTCTTATGTTCACAAAGCTCTTATAGTAACAATGACAACATTTATAGCAACTACGAAAAACATTTTGACCAGCTTCATCTATGGCTTTACTTGACACTATTCAGGATATTGACGAAAATGTTACTATAAACTGTCACACTTGTGATCAATTAGAAGAATGTAGGATACTGATGCCTAACATAAATAGTTTTAAAGTTCTCTCACTAAACATAAGAAGCTATCAGCATAATTTTGACGATTTCTACATAACTTTTCAACGCCTTAATATTGATTTCGATGCTATAATTTTGACTGAATGTTGGTTAAGTGAGGCAACATTAATAGAACCGCTACCAGGTTACAACGTATCTCGTACTCGCACACAACTTAATAAAAACGGAGGTGTAATCATTTATACCAAAATCGCTTGGAATATTTCTGTGTTAGAATGTGAAGTTACAGACGCAGACAGTCTTATCATGATACTGGATAACAAAGTGGCCATTATAGGAATCTACCGTTCCCCATCATCTCAAAATATAGACAATTTTACAACATCGCTGGATACGACCCTATCACAATTAAGGAATTATCCAACAATCATATTAACAGGAGATCTTAATATTGACATCTATAACACCACAAATAGCAAACATATCGAATATTTGTGTCTCTTAGCCACCCATGGTCTTTTGCCAGCGATCACTGAACCTACAAGAGGGCGTTCCTGTCTCGATCACATTTTTATAAAAACAAGCATAAAATCAGTAGGAATCATTGGCAAATCATCAATCACGGATCATGATATTGTTATGGCTGCCATATCACAAGAAGAATACTTAAAAAAGCCTTCTAGATCCCGGTGTAAATTTGTAATTGACGAAGTAGCAGTTGCTGCAGAACTGAGCAACGTGGACTGGTCAGAGATATTTAACACAAATTGTACCAACAGTTCCGTAAATTCATTAATCTAACAACTTGCTGCACAAACTAAAAACTAATTACAACAGTGAACTAATCAATAAAAACCAAAACAACCCAAAAAAACTCTGGAACACAATCAAAGGTATTTACAATCCAATCATAGCAAAAGATGACTCTTCTAAACTATTAAACAACGCACAAGACCCCGTCGAATCACTCAATAAGTGTAACGCGTACTTTACCTCACTGGGCAAAAATCTCTCAGATACCATATTATCACGGTTATCGGAAACGCAAGAATCCTTAGCCAACAATTACAAGCCAAGTGATACCCCTCTGAACTCGTTCTTCTTTCGAGCTACTGATGAAACAGAAATAGAAAAACTCATAGACCAACTGAAAATTGACAGCGCTCCAGGACTTGACGGAATTACTGCCCGTCTTATTTCATTTCTAAAAAAATCACTATTAAAACCACTCACTCACATATTCAATCTAAGTATGGAAAATGGTATCTTCCCTGACCGCTGGAAGGTTGCGTGTGTTCGTCCTATCTATAAAACCGGTCCCACAGAACTACCCGAAAATTATCGTCCCATAGCACTGTTAAGTATATTATCAAAATTACTAGAAAAAGTTGTCAATAACCGCCTAATCAACTATTTAGAAGACAACAATTTTTTATCTGAAAGACAGTTCGGCTTTAGGAGACACAAGTCAACCGAGGATGCTGTAATTTTATTAACTAACTCTGTAGCCACTTTTATTGAAAACGGAGAGCATGCCATGGGAGTTTTCCTAGACTTAGCTAAAGCGTTCGATACAATATCCATTGACCTCCTCCTATCAAAGTTAGAAGGAGTAGGAATAAGAGGTGTCGCGCTTGAATGGTTTAAGTCCTACCTCTCAAATCGCCAACAATTAGTAAAAGTAGGTAACAACTCAAGTTGCCTTCTGCCAATAAGCTTCGGCATCCCTCAAGGCAGTACTCTTGGCCCAACCCTCTTTGCTTTCTACATGAATGATATACTTAACTCTTCAATAGGTAATGCTGAGATAATATCATACGCAGACGACACGGCAATTATATTTCATGCTAAAACCTGGGAACAGGTATACCATCTTGCTGAAAACGGTTTACTTAAGATTGCTAGGGTACTTGATAAAAACCTTCTTACTCTAAACGTGAAAAAAACCAAGCTCATCACCTTTTACAAAACTACTGCTTCCAGCCCTCCACAACATCTGACACTTAAGCTTCATACATGCTGTAGCAATCAGGATCCTCCACTTACCGACTGTTCCTGCACCTGTATAGAACGCAGCTCTTCTCATAGATACCTTGGTATTATATTAGACGAAAATATTTCTTTTAAACCCCATATACACCAACTCTCGGCTCGTGTCAGAAAACTCATTTATATTATGAAAAAGTTACGTGACTGCACTCCTCTTAAAACTCTTCGGATGATATATCTTGGGCTTTGCCAATCAGTACTCCAGTACGGTATCTCCGTCTGGGGTAGTGCTGGTAAAACCACATTCATAGAAATAGAGAGGGCCCAAAAAGCTATTATTAAAGTAATGTTAAAAAAGCCTTTCAGGTTCCCAACAGACCTGCTTTATAATGAATTCCCTGTTCTTCGAGTGCGGCAATTATTCATTCTAAATGCAACATTACGAACTCACAAAGCTTTAAAAAACAGACCTGATTATTCAAACCTTCTATCAAAACGCGTTCTACACGTTCCACTTCCTTACGCAAAGAGTCTTCTGGCTAGACGTTGTCCTTCTTACTCTCACACTCATGTTTATAACCAAATTGTCAAATCCTGTGACATCAAAGGCTTAAACGACCGACTATGTAAAGCAATCTTGAAAAAAATGCTCGTCACGCTATCATATGATGAAACTGAGGACATGATCCACTAATATTATATATTTTGTGCTAAACAACCAACAAAATTGTATACGGGTAGGTATAACAGGTATAACGACCCACAAACATACCCACACACTTTCAACCACAAACCTCTTAGACACACACTCTTTTAATTTACCCTATTATATAAAGGAATTATTTTGTCTTCTATTTTATTATAAGGTAGGTAATCCACAAAAAGAATACAATTTGTATTTTATATCGTAAAAATAAAATTTGTATTTTATTTTTACGATAACGCAACTCCGGTCCCCAAGGTACAGGCACCGCCTAGTTTGGGGGCCACTGTGAACTGTAATAATTCTGATAAATTCAACTCCTGTTACCGATATGTAACTATGTTATAACTATATTTAAGAAAACACTTGTAACAATGGTTAAATAAAGTTATTATTATTATTATTATTATTATTAATTACATTACATGTAAAAATAATTCTCTACAGGCCTGCTAGTTATGGCGTATTTTAAAAATGTGGGTTCAAAATTATGTACAATGATTTAAAAAAAGTTCTGTTACTTACCTAAATCAACTTTATATTTTTATTTATTTAACACTTAAACGACATGTTAAAATTGTTCATAAGTAGGTACCTAATCAAAATTATTTACAACAATTAATAAGAGTTTTGGGTCAATAATGGGTCTTCTTAGGGGCTGTTATAAACATAATAACTCTGAATCATCACTGGTTTGATAGACTTCACAAGATTCTTCTTTCCTTTGGTTACATAATCTTGCATATATAACGCAAAGATTGCAAGTGGTTTGGCACTGTAAAAACGTCGAGCCGCCTACGCATTAAGACCCGCGAGTTCATCACCAACTCCAGGTTGGAATACACGTAATTCCGAGACGCCATTATTTTCGCGCAACGACACACCTATGACGTCTTGAAACTGAATTATTTCATGACGTGTGTCACTCACGCGCTGCACTAAGCGCGCGAGGTGCGCGGGGTGTGCGGGTCGCGCACAGCGTCGCATTGCCAATCAAATAGGGTTTGGGGGCGCAGTTTGATCTAGGATTGAATATTTTTTGTGAGTCCACGCTGACTAAGCGAACGCATAATTATTGTTATTGTGGAATGGTGCCTACTAATGGTTTGCATTATTTATTCACTCATGCGAGAATTGGTTCGAGTTATTAAAAAAAAAGTATTTTATTTTTTAATTTTATCTTTATAAATCAATAGTGTTTCATGCACCGGTTTGACCCTCCACGGGATTAAAAAGACTAAAATTTAACGTAGTATAATGTATTAAAACTCGTAACGTCTTGAAGTTCTTTAGAACAGAATTGTCCCGTAATAAGAACTAGTCTATAGACAGACTAGTAGAAAGAGATAACACACGCTTTTGTACCGTACTTTTCGTTAAGTTTTTGATGTTGACGTTATCAATCCAGATTCGATAGTATAAAAAATTCTTGGTGTTGACACTGACATATATTACTCCTTCCTACTCTATGATCAGTCGTGCAGTTCGCACTGTCTTTTTTATTCTGCTATGTTACGTTTGGTTACAAAGAGAAAAAGCCAGTGATTTTATGAGCATTTGTCGAATCGGATTCGTTTGGCTGTAGGTATATATTGTTATCGTTTGGTTCGTCTAGTTCGATTTTGCCTGAAATCTGATTTTCTAGTCTAAGAAATCGATACAAATCGATTTGTGTTTGAAATCGGATATTAAATTCGTTTTGATATATTACACGCATGCCTCACATTACTCGTCTCGTGTTTTTCGTTTCATGCTTTTACGTTTTGAGTGTATTATCCAATATTTTACCGATACTCGACTTCGGTTTTCTTTCTACGGATTTCTGACTTAGTTAACTTGTGCTTGCACGAAGAATCTTGTTTTAACATTTGACTTGGGCTCTACTACTATTATATATACTTTTTTTTATTTTGCGGCCGACTTATCGAAAGGATATTGATTGGCACCATGGATCGTTGTGTGAATTGCGGTATAACGACTAATCGTTGTATGTCTGACTGCAACTTAGAGCTGCAGAAGTTATTGTATAACTTTTCACCTTAAAAAAAAAACATCCTTTCCCTTATTTTTTTTTAAATATATTTGATTTGTGGGCTGCTTAATGTTTTTCCATCTGTAATACTCTATAGAATAAATAAACAATGTCAATAAAAACGTCATATCTGGCATAACAATAAGAACCTCACTTTACATTCCGCAGAATTTTTAGTAAATGGTTGAAAATATATAAGCTGACATCACTTTCATTTGTTTACTATCAGGCTCAAGATTGTATGAAAGCGTATCTGTCTCCTTGAAGGTAAAATGATAAAAAATATTAAGTACTTAGCTTATTTTTAACTTTTCCTATGATAAGTTCGGAAATCTGATCATTTGCTGTCATTTATTGAAGTGTTCCATAGTTTATCCAAAGTTGTTGCAGATTTTAATCTTACTACTACTACTTACTTAATCTCTTGGCAGACAAATTCTTAGATGAATAAGAATCATCATAATCAGTTCACATTTGGGGAATATATAGTTGAGCAAGGTACACGAAACAAATATTCAGACGACTGGAGAATTTCCTCTTTTTTTGGAAGTCAGATAAAAACTACTTAACATCGACGTACATCCATGAAATTTTTGCCACTAAAACTCACAACTATACGGAATACTGGCAGTTGCATTCAGTTATATACGAGTGTGGGCGGTGAATGCCGCTCGCAGTTTAGTTCGCAGCGTACAGATAGCCTGCGTTCATCAAAGTTTGGGTCCATTCGGTGCGGTTTTATTTTTAGCGAGTGATAACTTGTGTGTTTATTGCTTTCGAATAGGCGTCCCCCTGGCGTGATGACCTGGTGAAGGCTGCTGTAATCCTCAGGATGACAGAAAGAAGAAAGAAATAAAATTGCGTTTATTAGCATCACAAAAACGGAAACACCTTAAAATTAAACAACTGGTACATTGAGTAATGCCAAAAAGGCCTCAACTTAGCATAATGCCAAATGGTAACTAATATAAACTACTACTACTAATACTAATATAACTATAAAGACAAGGCCACAACCTAACGCTCAAAAACAGAAACTATTTATTAAAATCTAACGGGTTTTGAGCATAGACCAGCTAAAAGAAAATGTTGTGATTCTTAATAAAATAGTCCATCAAAAAAAAATGTGCCCATTTAAAATAATTAATACCTAAAGCTGAGATATCATATTTTAACAATATTAGAAACAGATAAGAGTGTAAACAATTGATAACATAAGTAAAACTTAAAAAGGCATTATAACAACAAAAAAGTACACAATTGATAAAAATTAAAACATGTATATAAATATTGATAATAAGGCTATTATTAAAGAGCGTAAAAATTTGTAACAATGCTAAAATCGAAAAAGGTAAATAATTGATAAAATAATAACGTATTGCATTTCAAATGCCTGAAATGTCGGCTCGGACATCTTGGAAGACAATTTCAGGATGAGGCATACCTGTGTCCAACAAATGCACGTCAGTTACTCGGCTAAAAATTTTGAATTCATAGAGTCAAGAGCTATCTAATGACAAAAATGTCAAGGGGCCACTTCTAATGAACCATATATTACGACATACCATTTGCACAAGGTCTGTCAACAGACCTCGGTCCTAGACCACAGACTTGACAGGCTAACTTACATCAATAAATTACTTCTGTCATCCATTTCAGTTGCTTACTTTGAAGGCTCTGTTTGCGAAAGGGGCGATGCATGGGATTCTGAAGATTAGTCTGCGTTTGCCGGCCAGTGTGTGGGCCAGCCATGTTTACCGAGTTCAAGCAATTTACCGATGTGTGGGCCGGGTTAGTGAACGGTAATAAACTTAAAATAGTACAAGTAAAATAGTACTTTGGATAACTTAACAAAATATCTGCTTGGATTTTCAAGCTATCACGCATCTCGTCATTAAAATTTATTATAGTACTTAGTTCACCAGCTGGCGTTCCAATCATTTGTTATCTAACTCTATTCTTGTCTACTCTCATCCAGTTGCTATAAGCCACGCGAACCACAATACTAGTAACAAACAATAATATTTGCCAATCAATGTTAAACAATGCAATATGTTATTTATAAACAATATTGTTTAGATTTTACAGCGTACTGCACTCAATCGGATGCGATCACGTGCGCGTGTAATTTGTTGGCAATACGGCACAGCACGGTAAAACTTAATGACGTGAAAGTATCGATAGCCACAGGTAAACAAGTGAACCACGCGGCAACTACCGCCGCCACACTAAACTACATTTTATATCCTATAGAGGTTAGGCTGACTAAATAGTAGAGTTTGATTTCAAGATGGCTTTGCAAAATCTAAGTAAGTAGTAGTCAAAATGTTTGGTATTTAGCTTTGCCACGAATCTAACTTCGTGCTATATTTTGTTGAATTGACGTGAGACCTAAGCATACTGTGAGCAATGTATAAATCAATAGTCCCTTAAAATAGGTACATGGAAATTAAACACAATTGGTAGGCTGTAGACAAACCTTTCGGAAAGGTAAAGCTTCTTTTCTCTTGTACGCGCAAAGGTCGAGAAATCCTAAATTTTCACACATTATTATTATAGAACGTACAATAAAGTAACCTCCACAATATTTACTCACGTCGTAGTAATTACAACAGATCCTCCCAGTGTATCGCAAGACAAAAGAAAACATTATAACAGTGGTTTGTATTCAAGAGGAAATCCGAGGGAAATTAAAAGAGGTCCGAATCGTTCCCGCGGGACGTGAGAGGCCCGATGTAGCGATAAATTGCCCGCCTCAGTCGCGCACTTTTTATGGCCGCACCCGAATGTCCCGTTTCGCCGTTTGTTACCTTCCGAGTGACGTCACTGACTGTTACATGTGACTCGCGATGGGCCCCACCAGTATTCGCGTGTAGCAGATTGCAATGTCAGCCTTCTGCGATGAAAAACGGAACTGAAAGAATTTCAAATCATCGGTAGTATATTTGTCTGTCATTCTGTACGCTGTCAACGACAGTATTTCGTAATAAAATGTCTAATACCATCGAACCACTTGAAGTAGCTTTAGATACATTTTGAAGCACTTACACCGACCGCTGGCTCGCGTATTTTACCAATTTTAACTATAAGTAATCCGAGTGATAGGCAAAGAGAATATACATTTGAAAAGGTAGAACGTAATCAAAGTGGTCCAAATGCAGGATTATAAAGTAGGATTTTTTTTTGGTCTTTTTTAGTGTCTTGCCCTCTGTTACAATTTTCCACTTACTCCCGGCTATTCCTTCGCCGGTTTGTCATGTAGGATTGTACGTTTAAAAAAGAGTATACTGATGTTATTATATTACACTTAAACTAATCCGAGTTTGTGACAGCACGTAGGGATGCGAGAGCTTGCAGACGGCGAGCAATGGGCAGCTCGCCGTCCTATCTTCCGGTAACTGTCCGGACCAAGACCAAGTCGTCGACTGTGCATAGTGTTCCAAGCACGCCTCAAGGAGATGTCAACAAACCGTAAGGGCCCAGTAGGGTCGAAGCCTTCTAGGGCCATGCGTAGTGTGAAAGTGAACCCCGGGGAATGCCTTGGAACGTAGACAAAGGAGGAACAGGAGTCAGTAAAAGTCTGATACGCCCTCCCGCCCAAGTTCAATGTTAAATGAAATATGACTGAGAGCATGTACATGTTTGTTACGAATAGTCTCAGTTCGTTTTACTACATAGAATGGTTATTTTATGTAAAAGTCGTCATTTTAACCTTTCGGATACCGTAATTAGAGACACAACAGAAAGACAATGAGAGAGCGTACGCTGGCTTGCTTGGGGTTTAATGAGTTATTCAACTAAACTTAAGGTTTGTATTTTGTGGACAGTTTAGTATAAAACACGATATAAAACTAGTGCAGCTGCGTCTATTGTAAGGGAGAAGCGCGCGTCGTCTGTGGAGCGCGACGTGACGTAACACTTCACACCAACACTTTGTTATTAGGTTCCTGAACTTTAACTTGTGCACTTGCTTTAAAAATATTGCTAAAAATAAAAATATAAAATTTTTAAAATTTGCTAGTGAAAGATCGGGCTATTATTACTTTTCTATGGTATTTATTTAACATACATGTAAATTATATTTTAAAATATTTAAAAATATAAAAAAAATTGTCCCACCGGTATCGGGAACAGGGTTCAAGCTACCGGCGGTCAGGGCTCAAGAGAAAGGAACCTCCTGACTATACGAGCCGTGTCTCTTTGAATCAAGCCCTTGATCCAGTCGCCTAACGAGAGCCTCCTAAGGTGTTGGTCGAGGCTCTTGGCTATTAAGCCATTGGCTGAAACGACTATCGGTACAACAATTGCTGAATCTACTTGTCACATGCATACTTGATTTGTTTATATTTCTCGGCTTTCGTAAGGTTCTCGTCATGCGGAACGGATATGCTTATTGGCTACAGTAGTCCTGTCAGTGATGATGAACCGATTCCAGTACAACGTAATATCGCCATTATCGAGAAGTGGGTCGGGCACATACCTGTAGTATGGCACCTCCGATTCCACAAGAGCAAATTGCTGTTGGATAATCCTGGCTACAAGGTTGTGGCTATGCAAGTATTCCCCGCTAGCTAGACGAGAACAACCGATTAATTCACCCGGTCGGTGACAAGCCCGACAGATATCAACTATGCCGTCATTCACAATAAATCTCCGGTAGTTATTCGTCATGATAACTTCGTCCATAATTGCACAGACAAAACCTTCGGTTTCCCCAAAGAGGTCACCGACGCGCAACCAGGCTACGGACGCTAGTTGGTCTACATCGAGCCCATAAAGGGCCCGGAATAAGCGTCCGTGAAGTTTCTTTCTCTGCCATACTTCCTTGCGTACGTTAGTGTCCAGCACTACAGGTTTGCGCCCGTTCTTGTTAGCCAAGGAGAGCGGTGTGAATCACTTGTCCACTGCCACTACATCACGATGCATACCCACGTCGGCGACTAGGAAGTATTCCCTGAGATTGCATACCTCGCGATTGTGTAGGGTCTTAGCATTTAAAAAGCCTCGACCCCCACACTTCCGCGGGATAAACAGTCTCAGTACTGACGACAAAGGGTGATGCATTCGATATGCAGTCAGCAGTGTACGAACCCTCCTATCCAGGGCATCAAATTCTGTTTGAGTACATTTGAGTACACCGAAAGCGTATATCAATACCGGCATGATCCAACCGTTGAAGGCGCGCACCTTGTTTCCACCTGACAGAAGGCTATTAAGTACCTTCTTCAGGCGGCCAAAGAAGCGCTCCTTCAACGATTGCTGCATGTCAGTGGCATTGATGCGTAACGCTTCCGACATACCCAAATACTTATAAGTTTCAGTTGGAGATAGGGACCTCAAGTTTATGTAATCCGAGGGTTAGGTACCCACGGATTCCACAATCTCCCCTCACTTTATATGCATGACCGCACATTTGTCCACACCAAACTCCATCCTGATGGCACTACTGAAGGTTTCCGTTACCTTCAGTAGCTCCATCAGTTGCAGATCGTTGGGGGCAAAGAGCTTCAAGTCATCCGTATAAAGGAGGTGAGATATAATCTGAGCACCTCTCTTCAACCGATAGCATAGGCCTGAATTCTGCAGCAGTGTGCTCAGAGGATTCAAGGCTAGGCAGAACCAAAACGGACTCAAACTGTCTGGTATTTATTATTGTTAACATATTTTTATTTTTAGAAAATAACTGTTATGTTTGAGTGAACGGAAATTATTAAATTTAAGCGCATACTCGATGTATGTTGATTTAGTGAAGAACAACAACACCTGTCTAAAACCGGCCCTGCACGCCTGCTCGCGCGCTTATGCACATACCTGCTGCGCGCAGGTTGCATCCCTCAACGGTTAATTAGCGCGCACCGACGGGTTAATGCGTGCGTTAAATACTCCACAGATTTGAAATATTCACACTTAACCCTCCAATACCGCTCCTCCCTCTCAACCCCCTACTGTCGTCGTCGCTATTCTATTGCGAGTTTAGTTCACTCCAAACTTGGCCGCTTTTAAGCCGGGACTCGCTTGGCTTTAGGAAATTTACTAGTTTGAGCTATATTAGACCGGTATACAAGGATAAGTGCCTCCGCTAAACTGCTGAAGTTGTTAACAGGATTTCAAAGGTTTGCAATTTGGTATGCGGTTTCATTAAGCAGCTAAATACGATTTCCCCGCATACTCATACATACGAGAGTATTTAGCATACTGAGTTTGTTGTTCAGGGGAGTGATCCGCGTTCTTGTGAGCGGTGATATTGTGAAATACGTTCGTTATTTACTGAAAAGGTAAAGTGAAATAATGCGATGAGTAAACACGACGAACGAGCAGCAAAAACAAAACAAACGAACATTTCCTTCGTTGTCGCGAGGTGAGATTTATCACCGGCAGGTGACCGGGCCGGTACCGGGAGCTACTGCTCCGGCGCTGCACCACGACGCGAGCAATAAAACATAACCCATAACGAAGTTTAACGAACTGTCGATTGTTTTGAGACGGCGAAACCGACTCGCCAGAACTTCCCTGTCCCCAGTTTTAATTGAAAACGTCGTAAAATCTATCGCAGACAGACGGCAAAGTTGGGCCGGCCGGCTGGACTCCATATAGTTCTAATTACAAAATTCAAATCGCGCTTAAACTAACCGAGTTGATTACGGCGAGTGTCGGCGTGTAATTTGGGCATTCCTCGGCAAGTCGGCACGTCGCGCCGCCGCACCGCACCACTCGGCGTCGCGGCGCCCGTCGCTGGCACGCGGCCAGCTGCGTCCGCGTGCAGCAGGCGCCGCGCACCTCGGCCTCACCCGCCCAGATAATACCAATTCTCAGTTCTTTTCGTTGCACAACCTCGTTCTCAGATATTGTTATTAGCCTAGCTTAGCTTCTACTTGTAAGTAGAAACCATTATTATTCAAATGAAACTAAAACTTCTAAGTACCTACGTAGGTTCCATCTGGTTCCGTCACAGTTTTCTCGTTTCGTTCGATATTAAGTAATGCAATTTCGCTGTAGAGTGTAACGTGGAACAGAAAATGTATAAATCTTATTTTCTTAGTGGTTAAAATAAAGTGGCTTCCTCTCATTCCTTTCTGTGTGCATTCGTATCTCCGAATTAGTGCTTTAAAGAGAATTCTCTGCAAGATAAAGCGTTTAAAACTTGTCTGAGAACGCAGTAAATCTCACATGCTGCGCTGTTGATAATATACACAAAGTGCAGCGCAGCATCTTCGTCGCCGCGGCCGAGTGTCTCCGGCCCGCGCCCGACACGAGCCGCGCGGTGCGGGCCGGCTTCGTGCGGCGCACGGCGAGTCCGCGTGGCGCGATTGGCGATTCGTTTAAGCAGAATTGCTTCACTAAATAATGACTATTTTTTTTATACGCCATTTTAATTTAGATTTATTCATATTGGAATAATTTACTGCAAAGAGTAGTTTTCTTAGCAGTTGTTGGTAGAAATTATGTTCACAGCAGTATTGTTTCTAGTGCTTATTTTATTTTATATTTAACTGTGACTTTGTACCTATCTAACGTTCATAAGAATGAGGCTTTGAGTATGAAAAGTTCACGTAGGGCACACATCGCTAGTGTGTGAGCGGAACTGGCTCATTAGTGGCATGCCACCGCGCCACCGCGCGCCGCCGCGACACCGCGCCCTGCAGCGGCTGTAGCACAACACGTCAGCGGCGCAGCGCAGACGCGGCAGCGACACACTTAGCGCTGAATAGATCATTACTTAATAGGATCATTTCATTAGACCTACTTACGGTCTTGCCACCACAGAAGGGTGCTTTTCTTTTGAAACTTCATTAAATTAGAGGTAATTGAGAAACTTCACAGTTGATTGCGTTCTTTAGGTTGGAACAGTGTTGTTCAGCAGTGGAGGGTTACCATCTGAAATGGTTTCAATGATTCGCACAAAAAAATTGCGTAGCTTGGGTGCCAACTAATGACAGTGCTATGACTGTTATTCATCGAACTAAATAGTTTACCTATAAAATTGGGAATCAAACGAGCTTACCTGTTAAGCGAAGTCTTGATTCTAATTTTATGAGCGCTGACACTGGAATGTAATTGTATTATTAGATTAGATTACATTGTAGTATATCTCCTTCTGGGCTAAACACGCGAAGTTTAGAGTTTTTTTTTAAAAAAAATATTTAGCAAAATAGCCTGGTAACACCACTCGACTTACTTGTCACTTATTTTAGAGATTTATCGGAGAAGGAGCAAGCTGTCTTTTGGACAGGTTTGTTCCCACATACTTACATTCACTGTTTTCCTGCAAGGATAACTGTGAGTTAGGTAAGGATAATTATTGCAGCTTTTGGGTTACTAAAACTAGTGGCGGGTGGGTAATTACATTCCAGTGTCAGCGCTCATAAAATTAGAATCAAGACTTCGCTTAACAGGTAAGCTCGTTTGATTCCCAATTTTATTTCGCGCTGACACTGGAATGTAATTGTATTATTAGATTAGATTACATTGTAGATGTTTAGAGTTTGCTGCAATAATTAATTGTTACGTTATTATTAGTAATGGTACTATCAACTCAAATGCGGTTTCTCTTTTATAGTAAGTTATGAGTTGATTTACTGAGAGGCTGCTAAGATATGTCTAACTTATCCATTGTGTGAGGTGTCCTCGAATTGTTGTAGAATATATTTGATTCATTGGTAACTGATTTAGATGTGAGACATGTTATCTTTAACGAGGGTAGTTATTATTATTCTTGATAATAGTCACTCATGTTTTATCAGTTTGCTTTTGAAGGTATTATATCATTACTGTTGGATATTTTACTTCTTGGTAATTAGTACGGTCATTGTTATATCTAGCCGTTGATGTCTGTTGTATAACAAGGTTTTTACAATTAAATGTAGTCAGCCAAAAATTACTTGGTTTTATATTAGTGCTGTTCCTATTTAGCACAGCGACAATTTGTTAAAGTTTGTTAAAGCACAGTAATCTCATTAGTTATTTTTATTTTATTTATAGTGATGTTTTACTATTTAGGCGTGATAAGCTGTTTTGTTGATAGGGTTGTTTTATGGCAGTCATTTGTTGCAAGTCCATTCTACATTGTGAGATCAGGAAGAGATCTTCTCGTGTTCTGGAAAAAAAAACACTCATTGCGGAATATTACAGCAGAATCAAATGTTACAGAGACTAAGTAGAGAAATTACATTACATTTTTCATATATTTAGCCTTGCCTTACATTAGACAATGCATTTAGGTGCGTGTATTATACATTGCAGCTCATTCATAATTTTCTTTTTTAAAGATAATAAAGTCTATTCATCTCTAAGTTACATTTGTGTTGACATTGTAGTGACTGGTATGAAAGTATAGCTTACGAATTTTATTATTATTATTTTTTATTTTCTACTGCATGATACAGATAGTATACCTACATTTGTTTCAGCATGTATGTGTAAACTTGTATATATGCTTACACTTGTAGTTGTGTGCTGATCTACTTAAATTTACGAAAATTTTATGCCTATGAAGGCAATTTTATGTCATTTATTTATGCCTCCCAAAATGGAAGTTAGTGCGATTGTTTTCCTCTGTCAGTATAGCATTTTTATGTCACAGCTTAGAGGGCTTCATGTAGTGTCGACAGACTTACCTAAACTTCCTACTAGGGATTAGGTATCTAGAGAAGTTGTAAGGTCACTGACCTTTCGCGGTGGCCTCTGTGGGACTAGTTGGTCTTTGGGATGCAATTGCTCCCCCCCCCTCTTTTTTTGTTTCTTATAAATGCCATTTTACTTGTGTGTTGGTAAGTTCAGTTTTGATGGTACTTAAGTCACTGCCTCAAGTAAGTGCATTTTTTTTTTTTTTTTTTTTTTTTTTTTTTTTTTTTTTTTTTTTTGTAATATCGATGAAATAAAATATGTTTATTCTACCTGAATAAACACGAAATAAATTAAAAGTATCAAAGAAACTAAATTAATTTGCTGTGGCGCACGTGTGGACCGGGCATACGCTTGTGTTACACAGTTACACCATAGACATATGTTAGTTACTCTAGGTTGTCTACTGCATTTCTGACACCGTTTGACAGTGACAGCACAAAGTAAACAATATTTGAGAAAACATAATTTCATTAATATATGATACACATATAGGCATACAGGTATAATATCATGCTATGTTTGGTGAGACATTTTGTTTCAAAATTGGTGGGTATTCCATTGCATGTTTTGGGAATGTCTGAGTAATCTGACATAAATTGTAACATTTAATTTGTTTTATTAAATGGTAGATAGTTATCTACTTTCATGTTTAAGTTTTAGGCTCAGGAGCCATGTACACTGAGAAGTGGTATTCATATTATGTCTCCCAGCAATCATGATTCATTTAAAGAGATTGTTTGATTACCATAGAAGTGAGTCATTGGCGCTTGAAGTAGGTAGTTTTGATGAAGTTGTTGTGCTATGCACCTATTGAGATTTGTGTTTGAGGTATGAGAGTTCTTAATGGAATGCATCAGAAGTAGTGTTTCTGTGGTCAAGTTGTCTAGTCATGAAAAAGTTGTTCTTAGGTATTATTGATAATAGGACAATTTCCTTCCATATTATATAAAACTTGTTTTAATCACAGAAGATATTGCCAATTTATGACAAATTAGTTCTGGAAATATTATACAGGTGCAGATCAAATTGAATCTGAATTCTGTTATTACTGTTTTGTAACAACAAAGTTATCCCTATTTATTTCAACATAATATGTTGATGGGGTGTCTATTTATTTGTTTATTTATTAGGAGCACCAACCATATATTTGCAAAAGATTTTGTGTATAGGTAGTCAGATTTATAGCACTATAATTGTAAATTTCAGGC
Organism: Mythimna ferrago; assembly: GCA_910589285.2. Taxonomy (NCBI): domain Eukaryota; kingdom Metazoa; phylum Arthropoda; class Insecta; order Lepidoptera; family Noctuidae; genus Mythimna; species Mythimna ferrago. Next base: position 28,239,702 of record OU342683.1, read on the forward strand.
ATATACTGCTTGTGCAGTTTGACATTCATTTATAATGAATTTTCACTTTATTGACTGATTTAAACGTTAAGTTGGGTTAGCCTCGTACCATTTTGTTTTTACAATTGTTTAAAAATATATCAAAGTTTATTTCGATATTTTGTTGTTGTATTCCATTATAAGCTTGTTGCTGACTTACTCCCTTGTGTAATATGAGTAAGTAGAGCAGGTGGTTTTGTCAGCCAATCTGACCACAGTAATACACAGTGCTTCACGCTTCTGTTTCCAGTGGTAAGCAATTCCTCAAATCGCTTAGTCCAGCGATTGACCACACCAGTTGTAGTATTGTTTTCATACATCAAGTATTCTAAGGTGCTGGGGTATTGAATATTATTATACTATTGGGACTTTGAAAGCTTGTAGTTTCTCAGAATTGCTGTTGGTGTTCACAGAGGACTTAACTTAAAATTTTCTTAGGGTTTGCTTCCATAAGAGGTCAACTTGCATACTCTTTGAGCAAGGTTTTACCATAAAATTAAGTACTAAATGTGTGGAGTGATGTGCTGTATCTATGAATTTAATTCATTTAAATCATATCAAGATTTTCCATAGATTCTATTGTATGGGTCCTGTAAAACTTAATGGTATTAGTTGTTATATAGTGTTATTTGCTATTAGTAAGCATATCCTGTGTAGATTGTTGATGAAATAGTTAAGTTACTTAGTGCATAAGTAATATTATTGTCAGCATCGCATACTCCGTGGTCAGTGCACAACGTAGTCATCGAGAAAAAATATATTTTCTACTGAATGGCCATTAGTACTGTTTGACTTAACTCAGTTTTGATAATTGATCTAATTCAAATATATTTATTTGCTATCAATGTAGGTACTGATATGAGATGATACATAGTGACAGGTTTCCGCTACGCCACATGTATCTTTTATGTTTTAGTTAATTTAACAATTAACTCATAACAGTGCTGGGGTGGTATACTGCAAGCATCTTGCACTTAGCTTATCCCCACTGTGGCAATGTTTTCCATCAGCGTTGCAGACATACTTGGTAAGGATGTCAATTATTCTGCCTTCTCTCAATGGTTTTGGGTTGGCTTCTAGTCCAACAATTAGATACAGGTAGGTATCTGCCGACAATCAAGCTAGGTACAGCAGAATAACTTATGGTAATTTTGAATATCTCGTATTCTTTAGCATTTTATGCTTAGAAGACTTTATGATTTAAATTACAGGCCGTGTGCTGCTAACCACCTCATAGTGGTTTGGAATATCTTGTATTCATTAGCATTTTATGCTTAGAAAAGTTTATGATTTAAATAACGGACAGTGTGCAGGTTACCACCTCGTAGTTGTTTGGAATATCTCGTATTCATTAGCATTTTATGCTTAGAAAAGTTTATAATTTGAATAACAGACAGTGTGCAATTTACCACCTCATAGTGGTTTGAAATATCTCTTGTTCGCTAAGAGTTAAATGTTTTGTAGCGATCTACACATAGGTGGTGTACTGTTTTGTACACAGATGGGTAATTTTGAACTTGGCCTTCCCGAGGCCTTTATAGGTACTGATAAAGTAGGTTTTCCCTATTTCTGTTCTTTAGATTAAAGCATGGGACTCACCTGTTATGACGGATTCATACCAGAGTAGCAACGTGAAAATGACGCCGCTAAGAGTATCGCGTACTATCTGGTAGGTCACAATCAGTTTAGCGCGTGAATATGACGTCGCTAATGGTATCTCGTACCCTGATTGGAGATTGAACAAGGTTTCAACTCGCAAGTCTTAGCTGCAGTGTTCACTATGATCACCTAGTGCTTGGAACAGGCACAGTGAGGATCGCGTCCTCGGTGACCAGTTTCAGGTGGCCTTTCTCACGCCTTGAGCTGTGGAAAGTTTCAGGGTATAAATCCAACTTGTCTGGATATCGGAAGAGATTGTACTCCTTCCTTGATGTGTTTATCGTGGCATTCTTCGTCCTTTGTGAATGTAGATTCCAGGTTTCGACAGACTTCAGCGTTGAAATCCGTTAATGTACAAAGCACTTTGTAGTATCACTTTGAATTTTGTTAATTTGCTAAAAAAAAAGGTACTGTTTCACGTATTTTTAGTGGGTAATTGGATGTATCACTTTGGATTTTGTTAATTTGCTAAAGAAATACTATTTTATGAATTATAAAAACATAATTAGACAGGAGAAAATTTTTTACTCGCGCTGTTTTACCCGCGAAGAAAATAAGTGACAAGTAAGTCGAGTGGTGTTACCAGGCTATTTTGCTAAATATTTTTTTTTAAAAAAAACTCTAAACTTCGCGTGTTTAGCCCAGAAGGAGATATACTACAATGTAATCTAATCTAATAATACAATTACATTCCAGTGTCAGCGCGAAATAAAACTAGATATTTTCCTTCTTCAATAAAAACAATAATGTTATTGCTAAACATACGTAAGATAATATGTTTGTCGGTAGACCAGTGTTCGGTTTAGAATATAATAATATTCTGGATTTAAAAAAATACCTAACAGGTATTATTTCAGAATAAAGTTTGTTTAAAACAAGCCTCGAGCTGATCGTAACGTACCTGAATGTTTCATATGAAGGCATTTATTAAAATATCGCGCGGATTTTATTTATTTCATGTTCTTCGTTAATTTTGCTGCTGAAATGTTGAACCATATCATATAGGTACCTATCTAGAGAAAGAGCTGAATATTTGGAACAGCATTTTGTTTTTCAGGAATAAGTCGAAATCGAAATCGTCATTCATTTTCTTGTGACCGAGTCAGCCAATTAGAATTGCTTCAAATATTATCACACTTTATTGTTTTTTTTTTTTATAATGGATAGGCTCGCGTTTGACCACTCATCATCGTTTGATCACACATCTCACCTGATGGTAAGCTATGATGTGGCCGACGATGAAACACGCTTACCTAGAAGCAATCTATTCACTCTTGACTTAAAGAAAGGAGGCTATATCTATCAGGAAATGTTATAGTGTGTGTGTATTATTTCATACTCAAACAACTAGACACATTTGGTGAATTACCGATGTCCTATAGGGACATGGATAGGATGCTTTTTCTCCCAATAATATGTTTGCCTTGGATAATTTTCGACAATCACACTGGCAAAGCGGTTGGCAGAAGTTGCTTGACTAATTAGAATAAAAAAATCCACAAAAAATAGTTTGTAATCATAAGTACAGTGTATAAGTATCGCTCACTAATTACCAGTCACCCCATATAATATTTTATTCACTGCCTTTCCCAGAAAAAAAATTATTGGCTGTTTGTTGAAACTTCATCTGATCTGTATAATATCGGTCATGGTTTCGAATTTTCAGAGAAATGTTGGGATTTTCCGAAAGCATATGTATAAAAAAGATAAAATAAAGATAGAATAGAATAGAATAGAATAGACTTTATTGTACACCAAAAAGTAATACAGCTTATACAAAACTTCAATTTGTGGGTACAATTATGGCGGTCTTATCGCTGAAAGCGATGTCTTCCAGACAACCTTAGGATGGATAAGAGCTTAAAATAATACACGGGGTAGTCTGTGGTGTACTGCTAACTATATAAAACACAATACTCAATTATAAATACATATATACATACATATTATAATAAGTTACACAATTTAATTAGTAAAAAGGGTAGAAAAAAGAGTAAAGTAGGGTTGGTGGAAGAAATTTAATTACGTAGAATCAGTATAGTATTAGAGAGAAAGGAAATGGTTTTTAACTAGATTTTTAAAAGAAACTAGTGACTGGGCTTGCCTAATTGGTAATGGCAACGCGTTCCACAAACGCACCGCTTGGATCGCAAACGACTTGTCACAGAATTTAGTAGAATGCGAAGGCATTAAGAGGGTCAAATTCTCCGATGATCTCAAGTGTCTAGAATGTGTGTCATGAATGAACTTAAACGTTCTTTGAGATAAGAGGGGGTTGTAGGGATAAACAGGACACTGTAAAGCAACGATAAAATATGAGTATTCCGACAGAAATAAAAATAGAAATAATGATAGAAATAAATATTGAGTTACTTTAAAAAAAAATATCCGACTTGTTTATTTAACAAGTCGGATTTTATTTTCGGTTTAATACATAATTATATAAAATTCAATTGGAATAAATAAGCGTTACTTACTTTATAATCACCGATTAAAAACTTGATTTCAACTGTGATTTCAACAGACAGAAACCGTGTCCAAAACATTTATCAAACAAAAAACAGCAGTAAACATGAAAGTACTCGATGCTCAACACTACGAGTATCTACAAAAATCGCTTTACAAAGCTGTGTTAGCACGAGCGGGGAGCGCGCGCACGGGGCAAGGGTCCGCAATCCGAGGCGCACAATAACGTTAATCTCCTGGCCACACATCAAGTGGTGCTCTAGTACAAATACACGTAACACTGTAACTACACAGCTTATTATTTCCAGGAAGAAAAATGTTACATAGCCTGATATAACCATATCACATGTATACAACCTTGGTTTTAGTATACCTATGCGAAACCTGAACCGCCACATTTATGAAACATCACAAAGTTATAAGCTTGTTATAGCAGTAAAAATCAAGGTCACCGGGCCACCCAGATGACTGAGGGGCTATTTGCACTTGCAATACGCACTATGACCTACTGTGACCTGTGCTATACTTAGTGTCGGTGGTGTCCAACTTGTGACCTTTTTAAATATTTTTGGGAAAATATACAACATGGTGTAAAAACTATTGAAATCCATTCAGTTACTGATTCTGAACAAACTATATTCAGGTTTTGCATAAACTCAAAATGATGCTGTATACATGTCACCGTTAGAATACGGAATAGGTACGTCAGTCAGCAAATTACCGGCTAAAATCGGGACTTAAAGTTGCAGGTATCTCCACTTTACCTAGTTAATTTGCATATTACTGAATGCTATCTCGTTAAATCGCGGAAGCCAGTAAGCGTAACACTATTGTCTCATTTGACACTACCCTATCTGCATAGATAGCTTGATGGAGTCCCGCTCTGCGACGCGAGTAACCTGTCCGTGTCGGGGCGTCCTAAAATATTATTAAACTTTACATTATTATTAGAAATTACAATAATAACAATGAATTAGGACTGTTTTATAACTTAACCGTATTTTTGCAGATAACCTAAAAAGTTTGCAGATTATATACTTTACCTTATAATAATAATAACTTATACTTTTATTCAGTACATTTACACAAAAATTCGCTCATATCTCACCGTTTTTAGGCACGCAATTGACTGTTATTCGCACTAGTGTGGAAAAGTGTACATGCTCGCCCCAGCCACAATTTTATTAAATCATCTTATCAGGCTAGGCACGCATCGACAAACACAAGGCGCGCGTTAACCACTAATTATATCTTCGTAAGTGGAAACGTCGTTTGATACACGTGGAATGTCACTGCAGCACCACAACACCCTCAACAAGGCACGGGCGGATGCCGCCTCGGTCACAATGACAAACTTTCTACACTTATATCAAAATAAACTATTTCGACTTTAAGTGACTCAATCAGATAATTTGCAGATTAACAAGTTAATCTGAACTCTCACTAATTTACGCACATTAGCGGTAAAAACATAGTTTATTTAGGTACCTATGTGGGACATATTATTTGGAAAACTATAAAATTGCAGAGCTCTATTAGAGAATATTTACGAAACAATCATCAGTTCTAATAACATTTATTGTGTGTTATATAGTTATTACAAGGCACTTCCTAGCTCCACCCCAGATATCAACTGCAATAACACCACCTGGTCTGAGACTCAATCAGCAACGCTTACACACAAAGAAATGCAAATACACTTGAACAAATACATGGTTCACACAATTATTCCTATAGAACCTGTTTCACCTAGTGGTATATTAATAACAAGCCCAATTTCCAACAATTGATTTGTCAACGTGACACAATGATTCCGCTGCGGATTCAATCCTCTTTCACCGAGTCCACCGCATATCGAGTGAATAAGCAATCAACACGCGCGCTCGCACTTATTCAATGCACTTTTTAATATACGCTGGTTGGTAACAAAACTCGTTGTTTGCGCCCATCACTAAATTGGTATGGAGCGGTTGGAGCGAGCGAAGCTGTGCGAGCGGAGAGTGCTCCACTCTAATACACAGTTAGTATCGCAATAGTGCAAGTATGCGGCACTCGGACGCACGAGAGGGCTTGCACTTGCTCTTGAGGGCTGCCCCAGTACCCCAGTGCCGTGTGTTGCGGCGAGACACGTTTATTAGCTTCTCACATGTACAAACATTTAACTAAACTTATAGAGACATTTGTAACCAAATAAAGCAGTATAGGATTATGATAACCATTAATTAATAAAAAAATAAAACCAAAATGGTTGCGAGAGAAAATTTTATCATTGAGGAGTATTTCGATATAATTTACGTAACACAAATCAGTGGAATCAAGTACTAAACCGCGACTACTGTATTGTCGAGGCAGCCCTACCCACGGACCACCCCAGGAGCTCTCCGCGCAAATTAAAACCGAGTCTGATATTTATTTTTAAACGCTCCCCTGCCCCCCGCCATCCGCACCACACCCGCACCCCCGCACCAAGCGTCACTATTTGTACACTTTCCACTTTTCTCTTATATTGTTTAATTAGAACGAACAAAAGGCCTATTTACATCTCAGTGAGGACCGGGATTTCTTCATTTGTTTGATGGCTTCAACTCTGCAGCTTGTAATCGGTGCATCTCCAACATTTAATTGCGACTACCTTTTATTTTACTTTGTTACATTTCCACTGCTGGTGCAATTTGTACAGTTTAAGAGGAATTTACTTCGATAATATTGTCGTTTGTTTAAATATGCAGCTCTTTCAGGAGAATTCTTTCAAAAAAAAAATTAAACTGTACTATTTCGACTAGGTATAATGCCGCCTCTTGTAATTTATGCTACAAGAACTGCTCTCCCTCGAATGTCACACTCGACAGGATGTGCTCATGTCCCCTGTACGCGAGTGACTGGGTGAGTGTTAAGAGTAGGTAACTAGTGTCGCTAATTTAGTCTCAGAGTGAGAGCCTCTCGGGATGCACTCCTGCGCTAACGAGTCCCGGCCACCTCGCGCGCGACACTGCACACCACACGAACAGTACTGCAACTCAAACTACTTACCTAAATATAAAAAAGTGATTTTGTAAATATTTGTTTGCAAGACTATTGTGGTCGATAAACGATACATTCTATTCAGATTCGTAAACACAGTCAGTCATCTAAACCTGAACGGTTATTGAATGACAAACTTGTGGTGAAGTTCATTTTAAATATGAATGTTGATGACAAGAATAGGTGAAGACTACAGAAATAATGGTTGGCCTGTGAGACACAGGTGTATTATACTAAGAGTTTAGAAAGATGGTGACTGCTGAAATGACGTTTAATAGAGAATAGAAGAATGCAAACATGTTTCACTGACAAGTAATTGAATTTGGACATAAAACTTTTTTTTATCACACATCGCCGTCTAGTCCCAAGCTAAGCAGAGCTTGTGTTATGAGAATTAGACAATAGATAAACATACTTAAATATTTGTAATTACATACATATATTAATATAAATAAATTACACCCAGATTTAGAAGAAATAATCGTGCTCATCACACAAACATTTGTCCTGGGTGGGAATCGAACCCACGACCTCCGGTATAGCAGTCCGGGCCACTAATCATTAGACCAACACGCCAGTCTAGTCTAGTTAACTGGCATTAAATGTCTATGAACATACAAGCATGCCCATGACCAGAATAAAACAGCTATACCCGTTGGCTTACTGTATGCAGAGAGACAGTGGTTGTCATTGCTCGAGCTAACGACTCTGATCTGTCTCGCCGCGACGTGATAAAGTGACAGCGACTGAATGAGTGCCTCCTCGTGTGATGACACAGGTGTCGGTCGACAATCTGCTGCATAAGGCAACTGATTTAACAAAGGAGTTCATCCTTTCCAAAGAAAGAAAGAAACCAAAGCTAAACGCATATGACAAAGGAAACCACCTCTCACCTTTTTATGGTTAGGTTTTCACCAAAAGAAGCGTCTTACGAATATCTGCTTGAAAATTCAAATATTTCAGCAAAAGACAACTTCAAGTCAAGAGAGCCCTTAATTTTTAGCTATCTAACTATTTGAACTTATTAAAATAACAACACTGAAGTTTAAATTTGTCACTGTTGCCAGTGAAGCTCAACGTAGAGTGAGGGGGCGGCACCGATCAAACGTAACTACGCTATGTAATAAATTAGACATGGTTACATAAACCCTTCAAATGTCGTAAAATAAACTTTTTATTACGCATAAAATTAATGACGAGATAGTTGCAATGTTCGACAGATGTCAATTTAATGGACGCTTTGAGGGAAACTCGGTAATGTTATTATTTAAGGGGAGTTCTGAAGGGACGCTAAGATATTACCTGGGAGAACAAAGCCGCCAAGTATTTTGACTAATCTTAATTGGGAGGCCTTCGTGAAATATCTCGGGAAGAGGGCTATGATAACGTTGACTCAGGAGTTTGTTATGATAACAGAACTTTGTTCGGAACAAGCTACTACTTGTACCTACCTGGGCTGTACGTAGGAAATTCTCTTTTTTGCATAGAAATTGCAGTTCAAACGATAAAAAAGACGAAAAAAAAAAACCGAACGGAAGTGCCGTTTCAGTCAAACGATAGCACAGTGAACGAACATAATGTACATTATAGTCTGTCTAAAAAGTCAAACGACTTTGTAATTTTTAAACAAAATAAAAAAATCTGTTAATATATTAAATACAATACTTTTTATAAGGTTCTATTAGTAAACAATGATCACCTCTTTGCAACCTTGATCATTCAACCAGTGTTGACTACATCAGATTTCATTGAACCCTACTAATTATATTACCCAAGTCTTTTGACTTTTTAGACAGACTATAGCAATAATACTATCTTTAGTTACGATGTTTTCTATGAAGAATGGCACTAAAGTCATGCGCGCCTAAATATCTAGAGCTAAGCAAAACATTTGCTTGCCATTTGGGTGCAATTTTTTCTATAATAAACATGTATTTAGAAATATATGTATAAGTATGTACATATATCAGTTGTCTAGTACTCATAACACAAGCTCTGCTTAGCTTGGGACTAGACGGCGTTGTGTGATAGTTGTGGAATATAAATTATATTATTGTATGCAGGTAGGTAATAAATTTTGGAGTAGTCAGGTTGACTACTCCAAAATTTATTACCTAATATTTTTTTATTGAACATAATTATTTTAAGTTTAATTCCATTCTTCATGAAACTAATATAGTTAACTAGTAAGTAAACTGCTTCAGCCGCTAATAATCGCAGGCACGCGGACCACTCTACGGGGTACACTAGCAGCTAGGCACTGGCGACTCTGGCATCCTGGCGCCCTGGCAGCCCGCCAGCTATTCATGGCGAATATTTAACTAATGTCCGCCTAATCAAGTGACACGGCTACAGCCTACACGTTGTTCCTAAGAGTTATGATTTCCTGGTAGGCCGGAGTCGACTGTATTGTTGTGGGGGTGAAGAAATTAATGGACTCATAATCATAAATTATTCTAGTGGTGGCAAGTTTGTTTCTTGTTGTTGTCAACAGTCAGGGGAGGTTGTGAGATTATAGGAACATGGTTGATGTGGTATGTATGAATTTGTAAGCATTTGGAAGTGACTAGTCAATAAAAAAGAAAATTCAAATCATAGATGTGAAGCTGTTTTAAACTACAGTTATAAACTATACACTGATATGGGTAATGAAATAATTAATGCTCCACAAAGTTTTGCAATAAAACGGCAAACTTAAACCAACAATAAGTAAAGAGGTCTTTTTTTTTTTTTTATGGTGGGAAAAAATCATGCATTGACATCCCCCGCCCTTGGGCGGAGCGGGAGATAGTGTCAGACTCTTACTGACTAAAAGACCCACCCCGTTCCTTCTAGCCTTCATACCGGGGCTCGAGCGCCCTTTCGGATAACCCTGGCCCCAGTAGGCTTCGACCCGGCTGGGTCCCTGCTGTTGCTGACAACTCCTTGAGGCGCGCGGGAACAGCGCGCGCCGTCGACGACTTGGGCTTGGTCCGGACAGTTACCGGACGGCCGGACAGCGAGCTACCCATTGCTCACTGTCCGCAAGCCCGCGTCTACGTTGGCCGGAAATCGGGATCAGAATCCCGGCGACGGCGGCGGCGATAACGCCGTTGCCTGATGCGTTCGGCCTCCTCCTTTGCGAGCATTACTGCTTCGCAGAAGTCGGCGACCGCCTGCCACTCCTCCTCGCTCCGGACCATGGCCTCAACCAGGGCCCGGCGCGAGAGGTCTCCGCCGCCGATCGCCCCCACGAGGGCACGGCGATGCTCCGCCCAAGCAGGGCACACCTCGACTGTGTGCTCCACCGTGTCCTCCGGGCGTTCCGCACAGTGGCGACACCCGGGCGTCACTTCCGCATGAATCGAGTGCAGGAATCTCCCGAACGAACCATGTCCGGTGAGTACCTGCGTCATGCGGAAGGTAAGGACGCCGTGTGGTCTTTTCAGCCACGCCTCAAAGAGGGGACTTACCGAAGTAAAGAGGTCTCGAGCGCGACTAGTGGCGGCGCGTGGCGGCGTTTGGACGCGCCCTAATTAAATTATATTTATTTGCGAGCACCGCCTCTTAATGAAAACGGCCGCAATTTGGAGCGGCCAGATAAAATGAAGCACCTTCGTGGATACTTTAAAACGCTAATAAATCCCAATAAAATACGACTAATTAGACAATAAAATAGAACTGTCCTCGACGTGATTGAGTCGACAACACAGCACTGTACGACGCGTAGCCGAGCACCGCGCCATCGCTCTGATCAGGATGCATTTAATTATTCACGAGAGTGATACTTGAAGCTAGATTGCAGAAGTAGTTGTGCCCGTGTATGCAGCTTATTGCTAACTATTTGCTGTGCTAAACCTGCGCGTGTATAGGTACTAATAATGTATGGTAATTAAAAGCACCTCTACGTGCTACAATGTTTGTTTCATAAGCGTGGTCTTGCTCATGAAACCACTGAATTATTTCCTACGTCTTCGTTTACACTCTGACATACTTTAACTTAAATAGCACTCAAATTCTTTTACTGAAAATAACACTATTTTAGTTGAGCAAAGTTATATTAGTAACATTGTATATTTTTATTTTTCCTACCATGAATCCAATCTTAGTACAATCTGGTTTTGTGCATAGATTAATAAGTAATTTAATTATATCCTAAGCCAATTGTCTTTATTACAAAATGTATCTAATATCTTCGGTAGGCGGGTCTGTACACTACTGATTGTATACCGAATGCTACACCCGCGGCCGTTGGTATCAGAATCAGAATCAGAATTTTATTTGTAGAACATAGGTACAAGGAACATAGGAAGATCTTACATTAATTAAATGAGCGCTATGTTTTGCCGTGAAGGCGTACAAATGTTGAGATCATAAGATCGTTAAAATGGTGATGAGGCTGTATAATTGTATATGCCGTGGAAATGCGGCGGTCGAATTTTTAAATGCTAAGACTCAGCACAAGCCCTGCCCCAGCCTGCCTCATGGAATATTAATTCCTAGCTGCACGTGGATATTTATTTTAATGTAATGGCTGTGGACAAGGGATTCACCCCGCTCTCTTTGGCTAAGGACAACTGGTGCAAACCCGTAGTGCTTGACAGTAACGATCGTAGGGAAGTAAGGCAGATTAAAGAACTTCTCGGTTACTTTGTTCGAGTCCTTTAAAGGCCTGATGAAGGCCACTTGGCTTCCATAACCTGGCTGCGTTTCGTTGACCTCTTTTGGGGAAACCAAAGGTATTCTAGCAACCATGGGCTGAAATTATCGTGACGAATAACTATCGAAGATTTATTGTAAAGGACGGCACTGTTGACATCTGTAGGACATGTTACGGGCCGGGAGAATCAATTCGCCACAATTTTTCTTGGTTACCACCACCCACCGCTGAAAATTTTGTGTACAAGGTTTTGAAAAGAAATATTGCCCTCAAACTGTCCGGGTGAGACAATTTTTAAAACTACTTTGTACATTTACTTGTGGTAACGTAGACATCACAAGTTCTTTTTAAACTGCTTCCCTGCTGATTGGATTTTGTAGCAAATGTGAATGTTGCCGGGAACGGTGGTGTGGCGCGGCGTCGTGCGGCCGGCTGGGCGGCCACTCAATGAGCACTGATTGCAGCAAGTTGCCGCGACCTCGCCGCGACCGCACACTGAGCGAGCACACAACTCCATTATCGCCGCGTGTGCGGGATTAGCTTCAAACGACTCGTACTCTGGAAAAAACTCACCAGTGTCTACAACTTGAAATACTTTTTCTAAACGCTGAGCGATTTATTTAGATTAGGAAAATATGTTTTTAAGTGTCTTCTTGAAAAATGTAGGTCGACTGAATACGATATGTACAGAGATTCAATCTGCCTAGTCTCTTCTCAACGACATTGATGTCGGCATCCAGTCAAAGTAGCTGCAGCTGAGTACCAGTATTTTACACGGAGTGACTTTCTATCTGACCTCCACCACCCAGTGACACGATACCTCTAGGCTCTAGGTAAGAGTATTGCTTAACCTTCAAGATCGATCCTTGCGATTGTTATTATATTAGCACAAGCTCCTGCCTGTGTAGCTACTATCGAATCTAATCACGTAAAGAGGTCGAAGTACTGACCCGAATACTTTCTTCCACTGATAGAATGCTGGACAAATGTTCAGATCACAAATGAAGGTGGTCTTTAATAATATGAACGATTAATTTTATTCAATAAAAAGAACCACTAAGAGCACTACAGTTTAACAAGCCAGCAAAGTGACAAAGTCGCGGTCGTGCTAAGTCGCTGCTCCGCAGGTGTGGCCACCAATTACGCGATGTTTGCGTACCAGCCGCGTGGCCACCGCGTAGCCGCCGCGAGAACAAACAGACCAACACTGCTGTTTGATCAACGCACCGCACTACACAGATTATATTCTATAATACCTACCTCTTTGAATGTTGACTGCAATCGCATTAAACATATTATTTGGTAGGTGGTTCGCCATGACATTGTCATCCTTGTTTGCAAAAAGATTTTTACTGATGGTTTTCACTCATCAGAGCTGGTGACAAGTTCATCGTAACTCGTCACTGACTTGAAGTTTTTGAACTGATAAACTATTTTGGTCTTCAGTTTCAAGACTTTACTGGTTCCTTGCTCGATAATTCGATTTTTTATAAATCAATCATTTTTTAAAAGAGGCATCGCGATGCACGATGGTCGTTTCAGTTCTTCTCAGTAGGAAGTGACTAATTGGAACCTAGGATTAACTTCTCACGTTTTATAAACGCATAATTATGTGAAATAAAAGATCTAAAATTGCATACCGCTCTATGAGTTATTGGTTTATTCTTCTTGTGACCTGGTCTGAATTTCGTACGACATGAGGCCTTCTATATCAGGTAGCTAGAACTTATGTCATGATAACATGAAAATTAATGACACGTACACTGTAGACTTACCTAATGTGAATTCAGCATCGGATATCGCACGAAAACAGCGGTGCAGCGGTGTTCGGTGGCAGCAGCGCGGTGGGCGGTGCGGCAGGACAAGCACTTACCCGACAGCGTTATGATAGCTTTGTGTTTAGCAAACCCTCCAGCGATGCTCAATTACGATATGCTAGTAGTTCCAGTAGACTACATGTAAGTGGCATCGGACTATGTGCACAGTTTGTGTGTGATTCTACATCAATTGATATAGTATGAGTAAACATGGCGTGGTTATTGAATATGGATATTAACCTACCTTACCTAATTACCCGAATGTTTGTAAGTGATATGATTTTTTACAGATCACATAACTGACACAGTTAACATGATACCTGATGATTTTTGGTCAAAATTCAAATTCTGGGAAATACTGTTAGCACAATAAGAATAAAGACAAGCCGGTACCTGAAGTTTTGTGGGATTGTTCGAAAGAGTTACCAGAGCTCTGTTAAGCAAATGGCAACTGAAGGAACACGTGTGGGTTTTAGCTAGTAACAGTTTTTTTTACTAGAAGAAACTCCTAAATCGGAGGTGCATTCACAAAAATGTAAACACAAGGCACTTAGACCCGGAACTTGGACCCGAACCCTATCTGTCTGGTCAGTAACAAATATTTGTGTGTAGGTACAAATATTTGTTCCGCGCGGGAATCAATCCAGAAACACGAAGCGCAGCAGCTCATTGCTCAAATGCTCAACCATTGCGCCAACCGTGCCGTCGCCGTCAGTCTCAGTCAGCCAACATGCACAGCTTACCCCTTTCTACGTAGACATAACTGTATGCCTAACAGTCCTATCCTGAAGAACCGTTACACGGAGGTTTAGAAGTTATAGGTAACAAACTCTTTGCTGAAGAATAACAACAAACAGCTGGGTGTCGTTACACAAAGATCGTGACGCATGCGTCCGCTCCGGAGGGACGTACAATGCAAGGATAAACATGCCGAGAGTTTGGCGCGCTTGTCGCTAAATGTTAATTAAGTATATCCAAAAAATATGATATGATGTTACTGTTAAGGTACTCCTATAAAGATATGATTCTGTACCTTTGTACAAATTATTATGTAATATGATAACTTCTTCTGTATACACCGTTAAATTTTGATCGTTTTAATCCCGTGGAGGGTCGATCCGGTACATGAAACACTATCGATTTGTAAAGATCAAATAAAAAAATAAAGTACCTTTTTTTCAAAACTCGTATGGACGTCTTTCGGCTGAAATGATGATGACTCCATTCGCAATAAGATTATACAATTAAACAAACCTTTGTTACTGTCCCCTTCAACCGACTTTGACTTTTATTGCGTTTGTGACATAATAAATTTTGATAATTTTTATAGGTACACTTTTTACGTAGGTACTTATTTTTTTTTTCATAAATCATCCATAACCCGTCTGTTATTTCAGTCGTTACGTATTAACACGGAGTCGGCGCTTGCATCGCTTGTCGCTCGTAAAGCGGACGCCGGCGCCATCAAACAGAGACCCTTCATTACGCGCTTGATTGTTAAAACATAGTTAAATCTTACGATAAAGTGGAAATCATAACTTTTTATGGGATTTTTTATCGTTCAAATTGGTTAATTTTTTTGACCAAGTGCTTGTAAAAACACGGCGCCATTTTAAGCGTTTTTTTTAGGATTCCATAACCGAAGGATAACCTAGGCCTACACTGTCCGTACATCTGTCCATCCGTCTGTTCGTCAGCAGACTGTATCTCATGAACCGTAATAGGTACCTTAACAGTTGAAATATTATTTATTTTGCCGCTATAACAACAAACACACACAACAAAAAAATAGATTTTTTCGGTAGGTATATGGAACTACTTGTGGCTTATTCAAACTTGGCCAGTTTTATTTCAAGCTGAAATACTTCAAGTTATAAAACAGATGAATCGCCATTCGGCTAACTTGCATATATTTCTTCGATTGCATATTTTCGATCCATTCACACGTCATTTGTAATCTCGGAAGACGAGTCATGGCAAAAACCGGCGTCGGTTGATCTCGTGAGAGCCTCGGACACAGAGGCGCGGAGAGGGGGGCGGAGGCGGCGGCGGCGGTCGCAGATTGATGAGCACGTCGCCATTGATAAATGTGCCCGCACGTAATCAGCCGCCGACATAACAAACACTCCCGACAATTTAAAATGCAATTACCGTCCGGAAACGTCGCTAATTAAACGGAGATATTCGTTAATGGCCCCCCTCACTTCGCCCCGGGCATCCGGGCCTGGCTGACCCGGGCGGACTTGGCTTCAATTTGTAATGACATTACCTTCACAGCCTTTTTTGTTGAAGGACGGAACGAGCAATCTCTTATTGGAGTCGGTTACGTGAAATTGATGAGTTTCTATTACGGCGAGGCGTTAGGGCCGCTAATGTACAAAATCCCCTCTAGTAGGGTCTTGTGTTACCTAGCATGGGGTTTTAGCTTTGGATATGTTGCCTTCCAGATTCTCAACAAAAATCACTTCCTGTCTCGATAAAAGAGTCCATATATTATTATCTAACAGTTCTTACGACAATCTAGACTTCCTTTTCTCCTCACATTGTATAACACTAGACCTTGCTTGTGACGCCGCCGCGTGCCGCTATAGCCTGGATATCTGTTTATGTGTTTTGAAAAATTCATTAAGAGCTTAAGGGGCCGGCGGAGGATGAATTTCCATACAAACGTAATACCACGCTCATTTGCAGTTGGAGCATATTTCCAACATATTATGATGATATTTGGTTATAGACAATATTTATCTAGGTTCCTACGTCTTTCTTTTTTAAAAAAACAAAAAGAAATTTAAGCAAATTGTAATTCGCACTTTTTTATAGCGTAAATGGCAAAACATGCCATTTGGCTTTTCTTGTATTAAAAATAACAAAATTTCTAATATTCTCGACGTAGGAACCTAGATAAATATTGTCTTTAACCGAATATCATCATAATATGTTGGATATATGCTCCAACTGCAAATGAGCGTGGTATTACGTTTGTATGGAAATTCATCCTCCGCCGGCCCCTTAAGTTTTTTTCAGTTATAATTACAAATCGTTAACCATATTGGCTGTATATGGAAATGTAAATGATCAACCAGGTGACCTTTTAGAAAATCTAAGACATACCTTTCATCATCATCATCATATCAGCCGAAAGACGTCCACTGTTAGACATAGGCCTCCCCCAAGCGTCGCCACAACGACTGGTCCTGTGCGTCACGCATCCATCGGATTCCCGCGACCCTGGCCAGGTCATCGATCCAGCTTGTTGGAGGCTTGCCTTGACCGCTACCGGAGTCAAGGGTAGACGGACTGCCGGGCACTAGGGGGCATATTTAGTTTACTTTTTTAAATTCTCTATGCACAAAAGAGTACAAAGGCGGACTTAATGCCATAAGGCATTTTCTATCAGTCAACCTTTGGGTGATGCAGGGACAAATTGTGGTAGGTGCAATAAATACACCCCTATTTTTTAATTAACACAAAAAAATGGGGCTGGATCAGTACCCGTTACTGATCATATTTTTGTATTCAAAAGTAAAAAAAACGAAATCCTAAAATTGACCACGAAAAGGTAAATTCATCATAGATTCGATCATACATAACAATAGCTAGTAGAAAATACTGCGGGCAGTGTTTTTCCATTTTAATCGTTATTTATTCATTCATAATCAATAGCCTGCACAATATTTCCATAAATTGAGAGACATTTTGGGATAAACACAAACGCTAATAACTTTGCTGTTTATGAATATTATTTATTGAGACTTTACTTAAATAATAACTAGGGCTTTTCTATTAAGCCCTTTAAGTATTTGTACTAATTAAAAATTAGTGGTGCATATACCATTACATATTATTAAAATACATCATACAAATACATACCTATAAAATACAAAGGGAAATAATAATGGTTCCGAAAAACAATTGAATCTCCAGCGATCTGTGGCCGACTATTATTCTAATTAACTAGCGTTATAATGAATTACCGACAAAAAACCCAAAACATAAACGAAAAAAAATATCAGATTTAACAACAAATAAGAGCATGTTCAAATTACATTTTCTCCTAAAAAAAAATGGATCTTCGAATAACAAAACTAAACTTCCGAATAGAGTACTGAACCTCCGACAAAATTACTAAGTTACCGACAACAGAGGTTTGGTCAAAATAATCATATTTTTACAACTTCCATGAACTGTTTTAATTTCTATTGTTGGTTATCAAATTTATTTTTTAGCTCTCAATAATGATGAAAATACCTCAACTTTTCGGCCCGCGCGATGGGGTTCGGATCTACTACGTAACTACATTTTCATAATAAACTGAGTTTTGTTTTATTTTTATCTTTGTTCTCGCTGACATTATAAAAGTTAGGAAATTTGTCGATTAATAATACAGTATAATATTCTAGGAAACCAAAGTCTACTTGGTTTTCGATTCAGGCATGAATAGGGGTACGTATCAAAATCCTGAAAGTTCATTATACCTATGGCTGAAATACCGACGTGCAAAACACCGAAATTCAAAATACCGAAAGGTTTAAAAGCCGGTAGTCCTTATATCGAAACACAAAATACCGATGTTCAAATGCCCGTAAGGACGAAATCCCGAATAGACGAAACAACTTGAACGTAGCGGTTGGTCACAGTTCTATCGTTACCTAACCTATTTCACCTAGATCAAAGTGCAATCAAAATACAATCTACCTGTGACTAGACTATTACACAATGGTAAACACATTTTTACGAGAGATTGTGACTGAAATAGGTTAGGTTAGGTTAGGTTAGAATTGTGACCAAAAGCGAGCGGCGCCGCGGTAGCGGCCGGCGAGTGCTACTTCTCAAAATAAAACAAATCGGGACCTTAGGGCACCCCGACACGGACGAGTCGGGATTTTGAACTTCGGGATTTTAAACATTCGAACAAATGAACTTTCGGGATTTTAAACTATCGACCATACGACCATTTGGCGTTTCAATTTTTGGAATTTCGTCCATCGGTAATTTAAAATTCGGGATTTTTATACGTACCCATGAATACGACTGTTTTAACTTTTTAACGCCTGAAATAGGTACCGATATCGAAGCATACCCGTGGTAAGTAAAATTCATGACATATGATGCAATTAAAAGTTATTGTTACAAGTACATTTTTATATTTTTTATAAGTTTCTGTATAGCCACTCAGAATAATATTTTCAGTATAATATGACAGTTAAAATAGCACCACAATCTATGAAATATGAAAGGTAATTTATGAATTAATAGTAGGCAAGTAAAGATAAAAATTACAAAGCAAAGTTTTCAGTAGAACGTAATTTATGCTGGTAGAAAAGTATTCTAGCAATAGACAGACATGTTTATTTTTCGAAGATTTCTGTATCTCATTCGGTCGTTTCGTCATTTTTATTCGGACAAAAGTAGTCGGAAAGTTAGTATTTTAGGCAGTAGATTTAATATTTTGAGTAAGGACAATTCTTCTTTTTTTGTCGGAGCTTTTATTACTACCCAAATACAAATACACTATATATAATTATATTTACTTAAATTACAACTAAGAGAGAAAATAAAAATGGAATAGAAGAATACACGAATCTAGTGAAACAATTGGTGCAAACAAATCATAATGAAACAAATTAGTTGTGTTCTTCATGGGGGGGTTTGCCATAATCGCCACGCTTGGCAGGCGGCTTGGCGATCACAGTGTGGTTGTTGAAATCTACAGAGATTGCTGCTGCCCATTCTCTGGTATGTCCCTTAGTCGCCTTTTACGACACCCACGGGAAGAGATGGGATGGTGCGATTCTTTACGTCCGAACACCATACGGAACATACACACAGACATACCTTTACAGTCCCAATTTCAAATTGTTATAGTCATTGTAGTTTCAACAACTTACGAGTAGTTAGACCACCACTCATTAAAAGCATAGGTACGTATATGTGGTATGCTATACTGCGTGTTAGGTACATCAACTGCTGCAGATATTGGCAATCAAACGGCAAGTGCTGCTCTGACTGTAAACAGCGCCAAGTCAACATGTTAGCGACGGCAAATAAATGGTTCTACTGTCAAGTACTTGTGATAACATGAGCTCTGTGTCATCAGCCGCGCTCTATCACTTGAACGTCTAGATGATCTAGACATATAACACCGAAATACTTTTATACAGGTCACGTTTAATACCACCAGAAAGAGGCTTTGATGGTAATATTTATTACTTGATTTTGTATAGAATAACATCATCATCATCATTTCTGGACATAAAACACAATAACACAGTCATAAATTTGTTAATTAGCGAAAGCTAACAAAAAGTCTAAATACACAAAAATATCCGATTCTTTCAAAAACATTTGTAAAAATCGTGTTCATCCAACGACCCCTGAGTTTTATCAGTCGCGTCACGAACGACAAAGTACACTGTAGGTACATTGAAATCATCGCGTTCTTTGTCCTCACGGCCAGCGGAGCTACGGAATATAAAATGTAGCATAATTGATGCTAATTGAATGTAATTGGTGCGAGTGCTGAGGGCTGGAAGCCAAAGCAGCGACAATAAGCCCCCCGCGCGCCGCGCCGGCACGTCGTCGCTTGTACACGAGTATTATCATTCTAATTCCGACTCTCTCCAAACTGATCAATGAAAACGTGACCGTTTTCAATGCGCACTTCTCTTTTTAACCAAACCTTTTATATTTCATAATTATTGTCATAAAAGAAGAACAGGACCATTGAAAGTACAAAAGACATCATAAAATAAATAAAATGATTTTAATAATTATTTTTTTAAATTATTTTCAAATTTTAACAAACTTGAACCAAAAGAGGAGATAATGACAGCATTTCTCAATTTACTTTATTCATAGCAATAACAGCTGATCTGCAATATGGAAATATTTTCAAGCGCCACTCGCAATGCAGCGGAACTTAAAAGTGGCAGCAGTAAAACTCACCATAATACAGTAGATGGCGCACGTTGTGAGCAACAACGTTGCACCCGTCATAAAGTGTGGACTTATGCACGGCAGAGGAGCGTCCTGGGCAGCTATGACGTGCCGTTGCGGACCACTGTGCGGCCCATACTGGATCACTGTGCACTACAAGGCTACAGAAGATCTAGTCCTCAATGTACACGATAACGTCTCTGTTGAAATAAGCAATATCTACAGTAATAGAATCAAGCAATATGTATATAAACAGATCTCTAAACCTTCTCTATCTCAAAACCTTTATTTCTTTTACACGTCCTGTTCAAGATTTTGGAAGTAGTAACTCAACCTTCTGCACAACCTACTTAACGGTGCAACACATCACAAATCCCGGGCACTTGCAGTGTAGTCGGGAGTACAAAGTAGTGTGTGTTCGCGCAGTCAGCGCGCCGTGAATCAGGTGTGTGTGTGTCGCGAGTAAATATGCGCTGTGCGCTGATCGCTTAGCTTAATAAGCAGTGGCGTTGGCGGCTAGCCAGCCCCCCCTTCCCCTCCAGCATGCAGACTGCAGACTTATGGAACTGCACAACACACGCCGACTCAGCTGTGATTAAGATTTCCGCAGCCACCGCCATCCTCCGAACGAATAGCTCGACCCGCTCCCTACGAATTGTTTTTTTATGACTACTTCGTTGAGAAAATTAGTTCTCAACGTCTTAGCAAGCTTATCTCAGTAATAATGGTGATACTTCTTCACGCGACTCCACAGAGCCATTATACGGGCGCTTTTAACTTTACACTCCACATTCATTCTTATATATCTCACACACGACTTTTCCATTTTGAAAATAAGACTTGTGCAACATACTTTGTCCATTATCTGGCGCTCCACGACCGGCTTACTATAACCATGCTTTCCGAACATTCCAGAGAAGCTTTTGAAACATGGTTTCGGCGAAAATGTGTTTAAAAATACAGTTCGTAAACAAAAAAATAAAAGTACAATCAAGAGTGAGCTTTGGACGGAGTTTTCATCAGAAGAGTGTTGCTATTTCGGTATAACGCAATAACCAAAAAGGAGTGTCACATAAAAGTAGAGAAAAAGGAATAATTCGTAGCATTATAACATCCATTCCCGGGCGGCGGGGACGCGGCCAGCGCGCGGAGCACACGTGGCGCGGGATTTATCGCGCGCACGTGAGAGCGGCGGACGCGCGGTGTGCGGCCACGCAGGAGCTACACGCCGAGGACGAGCCTGCGCTGAGATGTGCAACACTAAATTATGTAGCTTAGAGATTTGACTAAACACTTGCGTAGCCAAGGCTACGAAAACGTAGCGGCTCTGTGCTACTACGACATGATGGTATCATAATGAGAGTTAATATGGAGTGAATTGATTATTGAGTTGCCACAGATCACTTTTTTTTCTTTTAATAATCATTTGATTAAAACTACGGTATAGTCAACACACTGTGAAACCATGTAGAATTCGATATAATCTCCACATTATTATTGATAACGAGTTAATAACTCTGTCGATGTGTGAACTCGCTGGTCCCCGTCAGTTTCACGATCAACGCGACAGCCGTGAGCTCTGCATAATCCCACTTCACTGCCATAACGGGGCTTAATATTAAATGAGAGGATAACCACTAAGAAAAATATTAAGCAACGAGAAATTCGCGCAAATGGAGTAGAAAGTTTACTTTGAATTCAAATTGGGAGCAAAAAATTATATTTACATAATTGTGTTTACAGTTTAACGAGGCGTTGTTTTATTGTATCGGCGCAGCCTTTTGGCTTAGAGGGCATTTTCAAGTAGTTTATTAATGGGCAAGTGGTACAGCAGTGTGTGCGTACGTAAATAGCAGTGCCGTGTTGTCTGATGGTAATGAGGAGCTTTTCACAATATACTATGCATAATTATATTTTTACACCACCTGTTCGATAATGTCATTTTAAACGTCATACAAACCTCACTTAAAGCGAGTCATTCTATCCCTAGGGAGATAATGAAGTATGGCCAATCCCTAGGGAATAATGAGATTTGAATTTGGAACATCAAAAATCGTCAAAATTGTGAATTAAAATGAAGGTGCATCGAACAAGTTGACTCGTAATTCAAACTGGCCACTAACAAAAAAAAAAGAAAATAGAATAAAACGTGCTTACTGACGGGATTAAAAGTTAATTATATAAATCCCTCACTAACGTTCGGGATTAAAATCAGCAACCTTCGTTTCATTCGGAATTCAACATGCCGCCCGCGACTAAAACACACTGCTTTATCCCCTAGTCACATAATCTACTATTCCTTGCGCTGTATAATAGTAACCCATCAGGTGGGATCGCAGTCAAGCACTAGTTTATATCAAAAAATATAAAAATTCCTGAGCAATGCGAGGGAGTTAATAAAGAAACCTGAGTGAAGTGAGGAATTTAAGCCGCCCAAGACAGAGACAGCTTTATGCCCGTGTTGCATACTCTACTTTTTACACCATCTGTGAGATAATTAAAAGACAATTTGGTCGACCTAATCATATATTAGAGAAATAAATAAAGTGTTACATTTACAAGTTCATCAAGCAAACAAAATTCACTACATCAAGTTTCTATAGTTTCAATTTGCTATAACGCTTCCGTCAGGCACGTTTTATTCTACTTTCTTTCTTTTTTTTTAGTGGCCAGTTTGAATTTCGAGTCAACTTTTTGATGCACGTACGTTTTAATTCACAATGTTGACAATTTTTAATGTTAAAAATTCAAATCTCATTATTTCCTAGGGATCGCCTATACTGCATTGTCTCCCTAGAGATAGAATGACTGGCTTTAAATAAAGTTTTTATGACGTATAAAATGACATTATCGAGCAGGTGGTGTAAAAACGTTGTTTAGCTGTATACAAGGTGTCGTTTTGAAGCTGCAAAATATTTCAGGAGGTAATTATGTTAGTGATTCTCGACCCGAATCAATGATAAAATAAGTAGGTAATTTTTTTTTTTTTTTATATAACCGCGCTTTTTTTCACACACACAAACACGGAATAATAAAGGGCGTTTTCACACACACTAACTCGCAACGATAGTTTCATAAATAATGTATCATCCAATCATCATCCCGCACGCCACACCCTAGCCACGCCCCCGCGGCCATCGATCAATCGATTTAGTTTAGTGTAATTAAAAAATTTAATAACAAGTATTACTGATTATTGACCAGGTATCGTTTTTTTACATGATTATTTATGAGTTTTATTACAACCTCCTGAAATATTGTGCAGTTTTAAAACTGCACCTTGTATATGTGACCGGAGCACGAATTATGAGTTGTATATTATTTTATATTAGATCTAGTTACACTAATTGATACAGCAGCATTATTATTTAGGCCACCCGACAATCGTGACGGTAACTCCCCTCTTTGAGGAGTGGCTAGAAAGGCGCCACAGCGTCCTTATATTCCAGACCATTCATGGACACGGACATACACCGGCGATCCCTGGCCACCGTAAAACGCCGTACGCACGATCCATCTTGACGTACGTCCCGCCAAGGTCAAACACGATGCACGATGCAAAACTCCCGTGCGTAGACTTGACGTACGTCAATTATTATTATTAATTGCTTGATGGACGTGCACTATGACATTTCGATCCAGCAAGCCCCCTCACTACGGACGTTGTACAGATGGATCGTGCGTAGGCTTGCTGTACAGCAGGATAGGGCTGCCAGGTGCGAAAAAGGTGTGACCGAACGACAATTCAATTACAAAAAAAATGTATTTCAAAGAAATTTAGAGATAAAAAGATCATACAACCAAGAAGTACAAAGTTTTTTGTATAAATAACTAAAATTCGTTTAATATTAGTAAAAAAATGCAACAAAATCAGGGCTGCCAGGTGCAAAAAAGGTGTGGTGAGCGTACGACAATGCAACTTCAAAAAAATCGTATACCAATGAAATTATGAAATGAAAAGATCATACAACCAAGAAGTACAAAGTTTTATTAAAAATTCGTTTAATTTAAACACTTTTTCTTAAAAAATGGTTCGATTACATCTATTTATAATCTGTGGCATCCAGAAGCTGGATGCTTGCACGATGGTGCGTATGCTACGTCCAGTACCGGACGCACAGCACGGACGTACGTCAAGATGGATCATGCGTATTACGGCGCTTAAGGCATGGGTAGCTCGTCGTCCTATCATGTAGTAAAAACTGAGCCCAAGTCGCCGACGGTGCGTAGTGTTCTACGCGCGCCAAGAGAGATGTCAGCAAAACCGTAGGAGCCCAGCAAGGCTTGTGCTGGTTAGGGCCAGTACAAGTATCTGTGCATTTATATGTCACAAAAAGCATATGTTGATAATATTGTACATGAATCCATTAGAAACATAAATTTTTTGTTACCAAGGAATAGGTTTCAGAAAGTCGCTGTTATATAGCACTGCTCGGGATTTACTTTTTGAACCTCTGGAAATCCAGTAATATATAACAGAACACCTAGTAAAATTATTTTATTAAAATTGACCATATGACTAACCGCTAGGCAAAAACAAAACATTACATAAATTAGTTGACTCAATAAAAAAAATCGCGAATCTGACCCCAACTTACGATTTCAAACGTTTATTTATACAAGGTTACGTCACGGCAATATTTCATGCTTACATATAATAATACTGCTTGTTTTTTAAAAGGTCCTACCAAAACCAAAAATCTTGAACAGTTATTGTGTTTTTTTTTTTTACAAAAATAAAACCGCTGTAACGGGCCGCAAAATCGACATGGGCCCGGCTGGAGTTCACACAAAATACTCTGTGACTACAACTGGCTCTTCAGAAGAAGACGACCCCAAAGTCGGCTATGCTTAGTTTGCCAAAGGAAGATTCCTGCATCAGATTCGTGCGGAAGAAACGCCCGTGTGTTATCATTGTGTGGACCACCCGGAGGACACGGTAGAGCATACGGTAGAGGTGTGCCCCGTCTGGGCAGAGCACTGCCGTACTGTCCTCGTGATGGCGCTCGCGACAGCGATCTCTCGTACCGAACCTTGGTACAGGCCATGGTCCGGAGCGAGGAGGAAGGGCAGGCGGTCGCCTCCATCTGCGAAGCGGTACTACTAGCGGCGGCTAAAGAGGCGGTTGTACGCGCGAGGCAATGGCCCTCGCGCCCCAGCCGCTGGGATTCCGATCCCGATTTCCGGCCACCGAAGTTGTCAGCAACCTCAGGGCACCAGCAGGGCCTACTGGAACCATGGCTGAAGCGAAAGAGATCCCCTAGGCCCTGGAACAATGGCAAAGGAACAGGAGTGGGGTTTAAGTCAGCAAAAGCCTGACACGCCCTTAGCTCCGCCCAAGGGCGGAAGATGTTATTTAGATGATTTTTCCACTTAAAAAAAAGATCGGCTATATTAGTTAGGAAAAAGGGTGGTTAATTATTGTTACTAAGTGTATAGAAATCACTTAACATGAAAAAGCTTTATTACTTAGCAAACAACTTAATCCAGAAAAATTGATCCAATCAAAAATTGGAAATAAACATGAATTAGATGACAGTAGTTCCACGAAAGGCTGCTGAACAGATAAATTTGTTAAATCGAGAAACTGGATTAAAATAATATTCATAATAATATTCATGAATTTTAGATTGAAAATCTGAAACTAAATAACAAAGTTACAAGATCAAAATGGTGGGCATATTGTGAATTGAAAGTCAGACCATTTTATGCTAACAAAACAATGTCGAGCACTATTTATAATCTCGTTGAACAGTTGTCAAGAAAATTTTCAACAAAACACTTTCAATATCTGAGCGGGATTTCTGTTTAGTGGGCAAGAAAAAAATGTGTGGCACGATGGCGAGGGCTCGGTAGAGTCGGTAGCGCGCCAGTCCCCACCACCGCGCCGGGCGCTGGGCCTGGTTGCAGGCAGTACTGGCTTAGTGTTGACTGAACACTTCGCTTGTTACCTATTAACGGGTAACCCTCGCCTGTTACACTGGCTTTAAGACCGGCCGCTCGCCGATCCAAAAAAAAAAGACACCGATGATCGATCATTCTTTCTTCCAACAAAAGATTAAAGCTATTGCTTTTAATCTTTTCAATCTACACTTAGTCTTTTAAAGTACTCTTAACCACAGTTTGTTTACTGCTGTATTCCAACACGTTTAAGACGCGATTGAAAGTGAGTTTTGTAGACTACTGTCTACACTTCCACATATCAATTAAGCGAAATCTTTTGTTAGTGCCTACGGCGTGGGGGTATTCATTATTCAACGGAGCGACGTTCATTAAGTGTTCGTAACGAGATTAAACTGAATAAATTAATGTGAATTGTAGCAAAATATTCGTCGGTTGGTGTTACTAATGTAAGAAACAAACTTGACGATGTGGGTTTGTTTGTACATTTGATAGGCTGGTCACATGTAATCAACTTTATTAACAAGTTGCTCACCACTGCTTTCAAAACGGTGAAGGAAACCGGCATGGCCCTAGAACCAAAAATTGGAAGACATGGGACATTCACTAACCCGAACTGGATCTGCGTGGAGGATTACGGCCCATTTTCTCTCCTCTACCTCCTGGCCTGAGTCGTAGCAGTGGGAACATTAAAAGGTTGATTATTCTACACGTATTAACAAGTTGATGTCTTACTATCAAAATTACTCTTTTTCAACTTATTTTTTAAGTATCACAATCCAAATCGCGAAAGCAAACTCCAAATAATTTCACTGTATTACAAATCCCCTGGCTATTGTGTGATATGAAGTGTGAATTGACATTAACAGCGCGCTGACGCCACTCGGGCTGGACGCGTCACGCGTCAATGTCGCGATTGATTCGTAATCGGCGCGCCGCCAGACGGCCAGCCGGACAGCCGTGCCAGGAGGGTTAAAGCGATTTAGTCTTGATTTTGTATTAGTATGCATGATGATGATATAGACTTTGGTATTTGTCAACTACTGGGTTATGGAGGTTAGATAGGCAGTAGCTACATGTATGATAGCATAGCAGAGTCGGCCTTATAATATTCCCACTGTTGGGACTCAGACCTCCTCTCTGGGAGAGGGAATGGGCCGTAATCCACCTCGCGGGTCCAGTGCGGGTTGGTGGATGTCACATGTCTTCAAATTTTTGGTTCTAGAACATGCCGGTTTCCGCACGATGTTTTCCTTCACCTTGAGAGCAGTGGTAATGAAATGTTTTACACAAAGTAATCCAGCGTCTGGCTGCGTTTAAATCCGTGACCAAAAACTCATAAGTCAGGCCCGTTACCACTCGGTCACCACTGCTCTAACATGTAAGATATTGGTACCTACTTATATGCAACGGTTAGACTAGAAGCAGACCCCTATATTTTTGGGAAAGGTTATCTACACAGATTGATAGATACGAGCGTTAGTAAAGACATTGTCTGTGGTTGTTACAGGAGGAGCTACGTGACAACTTAACAGTAAGCGTGATGAGCTTCGTGCCGACGCTGGACGATGACGGCAAGCCCATCACGTGCCGCGCCGAGAACCCCAACGTCACCACGCTCAACATGGACACGTCCTGGACCATCAACGTCGTCTGTGAGTACATACACAACGTCACCACGCTCAACATGGACACGTCCTGGACCATCAACGTCGTCTGTGAGTACATACACAACGTCACCACGCTCAACATGGACACGTCCTGGACCATCAACGTTGTCTGTGAGTACATCCACAACGTCGTCATGCTCAACATGGACACGTCCTGGACCATCAACGTCGTCTGTGAGTACATACACAACGTCACCACGCTCAACATGGACACGTCCTGGACCATCAACGCCGTCTGTGAGTACATACACAACGTCACCACGCTCAACATGGACACGTCCTGGACCATCAACGTCGTCTGTGAGTACATACACAACGTCACCACGCTCAACATGGACACGTCCTGGACCATCAACGTCGTCTGTGAGTACATCCACAACGTCGTCATGCTCAACATGGACACGTCCTGGACCATCAACGTCGTCTGTGAGTACATACACAACGTCGCCACGCTCAACATGGACACGTCCTGGACCATCAACGTCGTCTGTAAGTACATACACAACGTCTCCACGCTCAACATGGACACGTCCTGGACCATCAACGTCGTCTGTGAGTACATACACAACGTCGCCACGCTCAACATGGACACGTCCTGGACCATCAACGTCGTCTGTGAGTACATACACAACGTCACCACGCTCAACATGGACACGTCCTGGACCATCAACGTCATCTGTGAGTACATACACAACGTCACCACGCTCAACATGGACACGTCCTGGACCATCAACGTCGTCTGTGAGTACATACACAACGTCACCACGCTCAACACGGACACGTCGTGGACCGTCAACGTCGTCTGTGAGTACATACACAATGCATATAGCCCCAGACAGATTGGTCAGGGTGGTCAATGCAAAACAATATTTATTTATTTTTACAGGAAGCTTACAGATTAATAAACAAATATAATATTATTTTACTTATGTAAATGAAAATTTATATATAAACGGAAAAACTGACTGACTGACTTATCAACGCACAGCCAAAACTACTGGGACTAAGAGCACTGTGAAACCTAGCACAAGGCTTACTATTATAACCTAGGTAAACACTAAGAGAAAATTTTTCAAAAATCACCCCCTAATTGGTTCCGCGAAAAACCTACTTTGACGCGGGCGGAGCCGCTGGTAGAAACTAGTTGCTAATAACAGGCTTACTCACATTATTTGAAAATTACGTGGACATTTTTCAGGTTGATAAAGATTTAAGATTATGTTCAGTAGGTATATTAAGAATTGTATCAAATTGTAATATCAAAGACGAAGAAAGAGACTACTTAACATTATTCGAGATAACAACTGCTAAGTTACTATGATTGTCTCCAGAATATTGCTTGCTTAGGATCTTTCTGATATTTTGTACACTGGTGCAAAATAGATCAATTTCCAAGTGCGACGATAAAATTAAAGGTGTAACGCCTGTACTTGGTCGATCTGCTTGGCGCCGGTAGTAGAGGTCGCATACGTAGGTTGTTCTAATTAGTGCAAAGAAATAATTTTGCTGACTAGTTTGGGACAATCAATCGATCCGTTTGCTATATTTGCCAAAAGATATATGCTATTAATGTTATGCTTTATGTTTAATGATAACAATTATGTTAAATTTTATTTTTTATTTTATTTTATTCATAGGAACAGCAAACAACTACATTATGTGATATTAAAAAACATAATTACAAGAAAAAACTTAAATAATAATGTAGCCCACAGCGCTGTTCACAGATTACCATTAATTAGTAATTTTAAAATTGCCAGGTTACATGCATCCCAATGACATCTCCAAGTTATAAATAATATTAAAAACAAACAGAAAAAGTACGAGTCACACAAATCATTAAAAAAGAGAAAAATACTAATAATACTAATCAGAGCGCTCAAGTGTCTTATACAATAGGCTTCGAAACTTTGATGTGGTACATGTAAATATGTCGATATGCTCAAATTCATTGTTATATGTTGTTACCATTCGCCGAATCGGTGCACGCTGCCCTGCATTAGATCGGCAGGTACCTGTTGCAAATAGTGAGCCTGCACGCACCTGCCTTCTATGAACAGTTCTGGGGACTGCATAACACAGTACATTGTTCAGATCGATACAGTCAAAATTGCCATTAACAATATTATATAAGGTCATTGCCTCTAATTTTTTGCGTCTAGAGCTCAGCGTCAAGAGTTTATATTTATTGAGCAACTGGTTATAAGGCAAATATGTTCTGTGACATCTATAATGCATTGCACGGAGAAATATGCGCTGTACATTTTCCAACATATCAATGTAAATTGATTATACTCTAAAATTATGTAATGACAGAATATAATTTCTCAAGGCAGCAGTATTACAATGATGAGCGCTATGTACGCCTTTATTATCATGCGCATTAGTCCCTATTGTTAATAAGATTTTCGTTTTATGTAAATGTATGTGATGTGGTTGTACTAAATTAAATAAAAAAATTAAATAACAAATGATATCGATTGTAACAGTGCTCGTTAAATATCGTAACATTTTTTTCTGAACGGATTCAATACGAGATTTGTAAGTCTCTTATTGAGGATTCCAGATTTGGGAAACATACTTCAGGTTTTTGTTAATTATTTGTCAAAGTCCCACGTTGGTAGGCGAAGCAAATATTTGTGATCATCCAGCCTCTATCTGTCAATAAGAGTTCTGGAAATGTTAATCAAATACTATGAACGCTTAGACACCATGGTTAAACAAAATAAAAATTTATATATATGTTACCGGAAATGTGTGAAACCTAAGAATTGTATACAATTACTAGGTAATGTATACAATTCCGAGTCTATGTAGGAAATGTGTTAAATAGTTTCATAATTATTTTTTAATCCACACATTTCCTAGGAGTTGTATGCATTTCCTAGGAACTCTATACAGTTCCTATATGACAGAAGGAAATGTATAAAATTAAAAACTAAGTACCGAAGACTAAATAAAAAACGATTAAGTGAATCATAG
This sequence comes from Mythimna ferrago, assembly GCA_910589285.2. NCBI lineage: Eukaryota > Metazoa > Arthropoda > Insecta > Lepidoptera > Noctuidae > Mythimna > Mythimna ferrago. Next base: position 28,270,811 of record OU342683.1, read on the forward strand.
AATCATAACGATTATTTAATAAGAGGGACTTGTCTGTAAAAAATAATCTTGTTTGATTATTTATCGATCAAACTTGAACTTGTTTAGCTTACAGATAAAGTTTAAATAATAAATGTCCTCTAAAACTTACATTTTCGCACATAATCAGTCAATCATTAAGTATCTAATCTGGTTAATTGAGATTCTTAAGACAAAATCTTAATTTTATAATCAGTAACAATCAAATCCTTAAATATAAATTCTTCTTTTTATTTATTTTAATTCAACTTGAACAATCATCTACACAGATAAAATTAGAAAAATACAAATTTCTTTTAAAACTTTCCCACAATAATCAGTCTTTCATTAATTAATCACACTATAAAGAAAATTACTTAAGATGGTTTAGGTCTTTACCATAGGATTATAACAGTATGGCACCAGAGTGGACGCTTTTGAACTTGTTTATTATTACAAGTTAAGCTGGAATAGCATTTATAATTGCATAAAAGTTTATTTTTATAAACAAAGACAAAGACACCTTGATAGGTGTCTTTGCTATAAAAATAAACTTTGTGTCATAATTCTTCTTACAAAGGCACTTTTTCAATTCCAGTTGATTGTAGGTTTGCAACTGAGCGCAGTGAAATTTCCGTATTCGGTACATTCTTTATATCCAGAATAACTTTTGGACAAACAGTGAACTGAAATCTAGAATATCTTTGTTTAATGATTCCATTCTTCGTAGCAGTTTGATAAAGCTCGTCATCAGTCTTATCCAAGACTACACCTATAATATTCCATGCATCACCATGTCTCCTATCAACCTCTGGTACAGAAACCCTCACCGATGTGCCAACAGATACTGGAGGTAACTTCTCGTCACTCGTTTTTAATTTTTTTTTTGCCTGTTATTGTACGTTTTTCCTTGCGCTCTGACGATTTTTAACTGCTTCAATTTTTTTGAGCATAATGGACACAGTACTTTTGACCCACATCCTCCCGCGTCGCACAATGCAAGTAGGTATGAATATACCGATCGGCGATGACTAATGATATACATTTCCTATCACGGGTTTAGGAAATGTATAGATTTCCTAGGAAAAGTGGTAATTAAAAAATATTTCATACATATCCTATGGATTTTAGGAATTGTACACATTTCATAGGAATTTTATACAATGACTTATTACATACACTTCTGTTAACATATATATCATCACCATCATCATCATTTCAGCCGATACACGTCCACTGCTGGACATAGGCCTCCCCCAAGCGTCACCACAACGAACGTTCTTGTGCGTCTCGCATCCATCAGTTTCCCGCAACCTTCACCAGACACATAACATATAAATAACAACATATATACAGGGTGGCCAGAACATTGACGTCCAAAAATAAAATTTAGGTCCCTCGTATCGTGGGGTATCCGAATCACCCCCATGAATGTTCCGCGACTTTTCAAAGTTTTCGAGTTATGAATTTTTTTCTGATTTTTTGAGAATGATTGACCAGACCAATCTAAATTTTTTTTTTTAAAAAGTACCTGGCTTTGTCGAGATTTTTTTTATGCAACTGAATCTTCATGAGTAGTAATTTTATGCATAAAATAATCAGCTTCGTAATTGTGATGAAAGTTATGAAAAAGTTTTAAGAATTTTCTACCTCGCAGTTTTTGAAGGCCGATTTAAGCCAAAGTAGCCTCATTTAGTACTATTTTTTTATGATTATGAAAACTGAGAGTCTGGCGCATTCTTAAAACCTAATTAGAAACCATGAAGTCACCTGTTTAAATTTTTTATTTAAAGTTGAAAAGCCAAGTCATAATTTCACGAACGTAATTTTTTCACTTTAAACCAACTTTTTCATAACTTTCATCACAGTTATGAAGCTGATTATTTTATGCATAAAAGTACTACTCATGAAGATTCAGTTGCAAAAAAAAATCTCGACAAAGCCATGAACTTTTTTTTTGTTTTTAGATTGGTCTTGTCGATCATTCTCAAAAAATCAGAAAAAAATTCATAACTCGAAAACTATGAAAAGTCGCGGAACATACATGGGGGTGATTCGGATACCCCACGATACGAGGGACCTAAATTTTATTTTTGGACGTCAATGTTCTGGCCACCCTGTATATAAATACTTAAACTTTAAAGTGTTTATACACTCACTTTTGCACTCAAACATTTGAGGTCAAATGGCAACACTTAGGTTTAGAAGTGTTCCCAAAATTTATTCATTTGTATTCATTCAGCCACGTCACTGCTGGCCTTAAATAATGGTAATCACAGCGGGTGGGTGAATGTTGAGCGCAGTCGGTGCATCGGTCAGTCGGTCAGATCGGTCGAGTGCGTCCGAACACGCTGCGAGGCTGTGGTCGAGTGGCGGCTAGTCGGTGAACATACCCGCGCCCGTACTAATTATGACTAAGTACGAGTTTTACTTACTCAGTGACTCGGTGCCCAGCGACCTTTATAAAGGGTATGTTTGACTTCTAGTTCGTTGAGAATAAATACGCAAACATTATGTGTGTTATACAATTTACAGGTTGGTAGACCAGGTACCTACGTATTGGGCACGCCACAATTATGGCGGTAAGTCCGCTCTTTGAGGCGTGGCTGGAAAGACCTCACGGCGTCCTTACCTTTCGTAAGACGCAGGTCCTCACAGAACATGGCACGTTCGGGAGATTCCTGCACCGGATTCGTGCGGAAGTAACGCCCGAGTGTCGCCACTGTGCGGAATGCCCGGAAGACACGGTGGAGCACACAGTCGAGGTGTGCCCTGCTTGGGCGGAGCATCGCCGTGCCCTCGTGGAAGTGATTGGCGGCGGAGATCTCTCGCGCCAGGGCTTGGCCTGAAACCATGGTCCGGAGCGAGAAGGAGTAGCAGGCGGTCGCCGACTTCTGCGAAGCAGTAATGCTCGCAAAGGAGGCCGACCGCATCAGGCAACGGCGCTCTCACCACCGCCGCCTGGGTTCCGATCCCGATTTCCGGCCACCGTAGGCGCGGGCTTGTGGACAGTGAGCAATGGGTAGCTCACTGTCCGACCGTCCGGTTACTGTCCGGATCGGGCCCAAGTCGTCGACGGCGCGCACTGTTCCCGCGCGCCTCAAGGAGTTGTCAGCAACAGCAGGGGCCCAGCCGGGTCGAAGCCTACTGGGGCCAGGGCTATCCGAAAGGGAACTCGAGCCCCGGTATGAAGGCTAGAAGGAACGGGGTGGGCTTTTAGTCAGTAAGAGTCTGACGCTCAGCCCAAGAGCGGGAGTTGACATTGAATGATTTTTTCCACCATAAAAAAGGTACCTACGTATAATTTACCACTTTATTATATTAGAATTCTTTGTTAACCACAACGACTGGTTGTTGTGATGTATTGAACATCACATCACAACAACACATCACAACAACCAGTCGTTGTGGTTTTCAGTTTTACAGAATTATGAGCACAATACTTATTTAGAAGTTAGTAGTCTTCGTACAAATCCACTAAAATAAGTAAATAAGCGTCATAAAATTTAACAATCGCAATTTCAGACGCCGAATTACATACTATATTTGAGAAAATAATAATGACAAAGTAAGAGAACAAAACGTTCACAAAGACCGCATTCCCAGATAATAATTAGTTGAAAATAAAACAACGCTAATGAATATGTTCCTGTAATGAAGCAATTATTCCCATAGACGTGTTTTTCTCAAAGAAAGCGGCTCGCGCCTAGAGCGCTGCCGAGCGCTGCCGAGCGCTGGGGCGCTGCGGAACGCCACCGCCGCAGACATTAATTTATTGGCTACAAGTGTGCCGCGACTTACACCAAGACTTAATTATTGAAATGAAACAGCTTTTACAAAATATATTGTGTATTATTTATCACTTTTATCTTTAATTACTCGAATTGTTTTTATTTTATTTTATGTACATACGTGTCTGTGCTGTAGTAATGTATGTCTGTATCCAGATGTTTTTCAAAACCCATTTTCCTAATCATCTAACATTAACAGTGTGTAATTTTGAAACTCATATAGCTTTTCGCAGCATACGCCTTGATAAAAACCTCACCTTGATTTAGATGGAGTGAGTGTGAAGCGATTGTTATTCCATCACTTTTAGTTTTCTAAAATTACAACTAATATAACATAATAATAATCCTTGACATTCAAGTCAATTCAAGCAATGTGGTGATTTTGATAGTTTGCGAAAATTACCTAAAAAGACGGGAATGGTCTCTCGGAATAAGGAGGTGGTTCTTTACTTAAATTTTCCTTATAATTTTTTCACGTTATAACATGTTTTTGTTGTATCACAGATCCGCCGGTGGTGCGGCTGCGCCTGGGCAGCTCGTTGGCGGCGGGCGACATCAAGGAGGGCGACGACGTGTACTTCGAGTGCCACGTGCGCGCCAACCCGCCCGCCAGGAAACTCAGCTGGCTGCACGACGTGAGTACCCGGACTACAAGACTACCTAAAATATAGACAGTAATAACAAAATATCATGGTTGGGAGTAAGCCGAAAGGCTTACATACCTGCTAACTCCATCAGAAATCAGCATATATTATATCTGAATATAAAATATGTCTCAGTGAATATTTCTCACCATTTGATGATTCCTATCCAGTTTAGTGCGAGCACGTTTCCCAACTTCTCATCTGGATGTTGTAGCTCGTAGCTCCATAGCTCGTAGCTCCATAGCTCGTAGCTTCGTAGCCGCTTAGCCGCATTGCTGCGTAGCCGCATAGTCGCGTAGCTGCGTAGCCGCATAGTCGCGTAGCTGCGTAGCCGCATAGTCGCATAGCTGCGTAGCCGCATAGTCGCGTAGCTGCGGAGCCGCATAGTCGCGTAGCTGCGTAGCCGCATAGTCGCGTAGCTGCGTAGCTGCACAGTCGCGTAACTGCGTAGCACGTTTGGAGTGACTTGATACTTCCCTGCGTGTCAAAAAAAAGTTTTTTGAATATTTTATGTCCAAATTATAGTCACATTAATTATTTTGCGCTGTAATCGAATACAAAATGATATTTTTTTGTTACCAAACCATTAAATCGAATATAAGTGTCCCTGTATAAATAATGTATACGTCCATATAAATAATAATGATAACAAATGAATCCGACGACAAGTGAAAACAATACTGAAGCGAACAGTTGACGAATGACGGGCGAGCGCAGGGTGAGGTACGGGCGGGGGGAAATGCGGGGTAAAGTAATAGACGACGATGTACGGTCCGATAATCGCTTTGTACTGTGTCGCTCTGTTTTAATCAGCAATATACAGGCGGGGCAGGGCGGGGCGCGGGGCACGGGGCACGGGACACGGTTTTTTTGTTCCGCTTCACCCTTTCAGCGGCAATCAGCCGCGCGTTGTTACACGATCGCGACACGCATCACAGCGCGAGCCTCCACTCCACGGTTTTTTTTCTCTGTATTGTTTTCACGTTTTGTTGTGTACACGCAGTGCGCGGCGGCGACTCGCGCGACCCACTTATCGCACGGCGACGCACCGAGCCGCACCGCTCCAAATGCGATTGTTTCTGATTCTGACGTTACATTACATCCGAATGACGTTGACGTGTAACGCATGGCGAGCTGTATAAGCATTTTAATTTCCGTAATACGCTTCTTTGTGAGGACCTCCGTGAACATTGAACTAATAAATAGATTCAACGTAAAATTGAATCGCAGTATCATACAGACTTAGTGGAGCCACTTCAACAATATTTCGCAAACAACTAGAAAACTATCGACTTCCTGTTTAGAAGGTCGCATCTAAACTAGTACCCATTTAAAGTATTATGTAGACAGAGAAATAAAGCTCAAGTTAATGTTGCATTCGCGGAGTATCAACTAGATCTGTCCATGTCGTACAGACGGCAGTAGGTGCTGATAGCCGCAGTGATTAAATAAAAGCGTGCATCGCGTGCATTGTCCGGGTGACGTATGACGCGCGATATTATTCGCGTGATTTTTGCCTCGCCGCGCCGCGCCGCGTCCATTTGTCGCGCGCCGATGACACGCTCATTGTTTTATGTGTGATTGTTTTTGACAAACGGCGAACGCAGAGAAGCAGCGCGAATTAAAACGCACATAATTTACAGCGGTCATTTGTGACGACGCGGATATATGTGCGAGTTCGTAGGTACGTCCGCTATTTACGATCACCTTTCACTATCACGTCGAAAATATTCATTTTGCTTTAAATAAATGTGCGTCGTTCTATCTAAATTATTTTTAGCTTTGAATGGCTAAATACTATTGTTGGCAGTTCTACGTGAGGTACTTTCAGTACAGCTGAGTACAAGAGTGGGGGTATAATATTACAGCCACGTTAAGCATGTATCAGACTCCCACCACTTTGGCATTATGTTTTCACTGGAGTTTCATTTATCTTGCCAGTTGTCGTATAATTTAAAGTGGATCGCACATCTCGGCTGCTCGGTGCTCAGCTGTGGGATCCCAGACTAGTCGTAGGTACACTCGTACAGTATGAACTGTAAGTAGGGCACGCTGTACTAGCTGTTTGTCTAAGAGAACTCACTCACAGGCGAACACGCGGCTCGCCACTAGATATAAATTGTGAGTATTTTTGTCGCCTGTCCTGGTAATTTATAAGAGAGGCAGTAATGGCGGCGCACGACTAATGGGACTCGCTCATCTCGGAGCCAAGTAAACACAACACATGCAGAAGGCTTACTTTTAGGAACAAAAGGATGGTCGTATACAGGCCTTTATTAGAAAAACGACTTCTTCTTGAAGACGATTATATGTATTTATTAATATGTTATATAAACCATATTTAAGCCTATTACCCTGAGAACAGAAATAGAATTGTTCCGTGTTTGCGTATACGGTATTGTCGTCACCCGTAGTGCGCCTACTGCCGCACCTCTCCACAATGTCGCGGACAGCGCGCAGATCGCCCCGGGACCGCCTAAATTATTCATCATTAACGCTAACACTGTCCAACGTATTAAAAGCAAATTGACGACGGCCCCACATATATGTACGTACGTATAATATTAAAATACAGACACGTGCAAATGTGTAGCCAGTTTATCCAGCCAATGTATGCAAATGAAGGAAAACGTCAATTTTGTTTGAACCCCGCCACGGACGCGCCTCCATGCAAATTCTTGGGATTTTCATCATTATTCTGTCAGACATTTTAGGTTATAATAATGTAGCCAAGCCTAGTGCAGTCCCCGGGGTAAATAGTGGGAGCGTTCACCGCGTGACGAGGTAATTTACTGTGAATTTAAATTTACCTACCAAAATATAGTTCTTTGCTCTGCTCTCAAATATGAAGCTTGTTTTTAAGATACATTGTAATGCCATAAAACGTGTCAGGAGACAGCGCTGGCTTAAAGTTCACCTGAAGACAATTGTAATATATTGAAAAGCACGTGACACAATCAATAGATGCCCCGTTTGCATCAGCCTGCACTCTCCCGTCAACTGACGCTGTTTGTTCCTGCCTTTACGCAATCTGCGATGTTGTTCGCTAAATACAAGTGAAGTGTTTCTAACGTTTGATGTGATGCCGCGTTACAGCCGCGCCAGTGGCCGGGTCCATGCGGATTATACAATAAGTGTGTTTAAAGTTTATAGTTTTAATTTGTTTGTTTATTTGTTTATCCTCGCATCGAAATGCCTTACAGCAATTATACCAATGGAGCACTGTTCATTCAAAATCCGCTACTTTTAATCATGAGCTCAGTGAAGTGGTAGTCATCATAGGAGGGGCGTGGCGCGGCGGTGGGTCACGTACGCTCGCTTCCGCAGCTTCAGGCCAGCGGTCCTCCAGGATTCCACATATACCAGGAAATCTCGTTCTGAGTTAGTTGCGGATATAGCTAAACTTTTATATCGAAAACAGTGTAGTTAAGCAAAATATCTTCAAAAAGTCTGTGTCACCTGTATTAATAGCTTCTTAATCGGTTTCTAAAATTCAATGTGTTATATTTACGTACTACCAGAGTGGCTTGTTGACACAGTGCTATTTGCCAAGTGAAATATTCTTTAGGTCCTCAAATGAAGTGTATCTATGGGTGGCCAAAACCAATGTATACCACGTTTTTGCCACCATTTCGATTTCAGGCTAATTTTTGCTAATATTTTTTAACTATGCCCCACATGAGGAATTACTCCTGTTCCTCTTCAATCTTCTAGTTACTAGCGCCATTTTCTCCTGTATATGTATTTATTTATTTAATAAAACTTTGTGCACTAGTAAGAAACACTGTACAAAGACGGACTATAATGGCTTTGGGGTTTTCTACCCGTCGATCTTAGGGTGGTGCAGAATCATAACAGGGACGTAGACATGTACTCATCCTATTTCTCATTTTATCCATTCTCTTCACATCGACATCCATCTCAATATTCTCGTCTCCGCTTTAACCAATCTTTTTTCATCCATATTTTTCACAGTCTAACATACTGATCCATCTAGTACGACAGACAGTGGCTGTGCTCTACATAATGTAAATGTCATAAAAAGAAAAATATATTTATATTTATAATTAAATTCAAATCGTAGAATTCGTTCAGAGACGCTGTAACCGATACCAACAAAGAATGAAAATAGTCATTTTGGCTATCCATAAAGTCGGAATCATTTTTTAAACAAATCTTGTGCAATAAAACCCAACACGAAAAAGATAGTCTACATCTACAACATAGGCCTGACGTGAGTTACACCATAATAATATCCGCCTGACATAAGAGTATAACAGGCCACAACGCAATAATAACCAGCCGTATGATCAGTATGGCCGCCCGCCATAGCCGTTATCTGGCCCATAAGCCGCCCGGGCCAAGACAACGGAATATGTATTAAAGTCCATCAGCCGCCTTTACTGCTAAATAAGAGAGGTGTTCAGACGTACTTCGAAGTATTATTTACACTGATACACCTACTCGTTACTGTGCACTGAATTATTGCTACAACAACAGCCATTGATTGCTAACGTGATTGTGAGCTTCATCTCAAATTGATGAAGTGATTTTTTACGCACCTTTTGGGTCTTGTGTAGAATATAGTAATCCCATACCTATATTGAAATCCTCTATTAGCTAAACTAAGTCTGACCAAGACTCGCCAGTAGTTTATTCTGTTGTGGAATCTCATGACTTGATAATCAGCTAATAACCCAACCACAGTATTAATATCATACAGTAATGCGATAAGCTGCCCGCCTCCAGCATTTTAATTAGGTACATTTGCCTATTTTGTGTTTCCAACTAGTTTTGTGATTGTAAATATACTTTTTTTGAATTGAACAGGATATTTCAATAAAAATGCGTGTTGTTTTTTGTTCCGTTTTTTGCCATTTGGCTACGGAACCCTGAAAACGGTTTTTAGTGGTATATAATGTTCTTATAGCAGCAACAGAAATACTTAATATGAGAAAATACATACACACAGTACAATAAACAACTATTATTAATAATAAAATACCTCTTTACTTTGAATTATACAAACTAACAAAACAAAACACACATGCCCCGAGGTTTTAACACAAGCGTACCTACTGTATGATGATTACTACCTATTTCGCCTATGACTACCTATTTCACTCGTGTCAATCACTTTCCTTTACTCTATTCACTTTGGGTGGAGCATCGCCGTGCCCTCGTGGGAGTGATCGGCGGCGGTTACCTCTCGCGCCGGGCCTTGTTTCAGGCCATGGTCCGGAGCGAGAAGGAGTGGCAGGCGGTCGCCGACTTCTGCGAAGCAGTAATGCTCGCAAAGGAGGAGGCCGACCGCATCAGGCAACGGCGCTCTCTCCGCCGCCGGGATTCCGATCCCGATTTCCAGCCACCGCGCGGGCTTGCGGATAGTGAGCAATGGGTAGCTCGCTGTCCGGCCGTCCGATAACTGTCCGGACCAAGCCCAAGTCGTCGACGGCACGCACTGTTCCCGCGCGCCTCAAGGAATTGTCAGCAACAGTAGGGGCCCAGCCAGGTCGAAGCCTACGGGGTGCCACGACAGAAAACCTCCACGAGTGCCCGCAGGCTGTAGTTCCCTTGCGGATACGTCCGGAGCGAAGGCCAGCCTGCGGGACGGTGCACCCTGGGAGGCGGCCAATGACCCTCTTGGGTATTGCTGCCTAAGGGGCCTCAATGGCCGTCTGCGAATGTTCTGTCTGAAGGATCGCTTCAACGCGTGTCCCTCTGCTATAGCAGAGGGCACAGTGGCGAAGTAAGAGCGGGCTCGGTGCGCACTTACACTGCCACCGGGCAGGCAGGAGGAAGGCTTGCTCCTCCTTCTGCCACCGTTAGTCTCGTAGCCCCAGAGATTGTCCAAGGTCATGTTTCTGACTTTTAATGGGGGACGAGGGTCTTGGCTTAACCGCCCGGGCCGCGAGGAAGACAACCTCTATAAAAAATTACCCCAAACCTCCGAGCGGCGGCGCACCGTGAGGGAGGTTGTTAGCTTGACTAATGGGTAGCTAAATTAGTCTCTAGTGCGAACCACGTGTCTTTGAGCAAGTACCCGAAGTTTATTACTCGTGGGAACAATATGGAATCTTTTAAATCGAAATTTTACAAAAAACCCGAGGAGAGCGATGCGCGGTCGGAGTCCGACGCGGCATCCAGAGGGAGCCTGGAGGGCTCGGAGGCAGAGGAGGCTGGGGGAGACCCCGGTAGAGGCGAGGAGGCTGGGGGGGACCCCGGTGGAGACCCCGGCGGAGAACCAGGTGGTGACCCCGGTGGAGACCCCGGTAGAGTCTCTCGTCTCTCCCGGAAGCGGCGCTCTATGCCGAGGGACAGACTGTCCTCCGACACAGAGGGAGAGAGCCGTCCGGCGCCGAAGGTCCCTACGAGCAGCCGCGGCGTGGGCCGAGCCCGCGGGCAGGGGAGAGGTTTGACCAAAGACTCCGCTCAGCGAGCCGTCAGGCTTGCCGCGGAGGGGCGTCACCCCGAAGCGGCCGGTCTTGGGAGGGACCTCTCGGAGCCGTCTGGCAGCGAGAGGCGTGCCGAGGCGGATTCGGACGGGGAGTCGGGCAGGTCCTTCCAAGGCCTGGCCGTCACCCTTTTGCGGGATATTTGCCGCAAAAGGGAAAAGACCTCGAAGGAGAGGACGGTGCAGCGTCATGCCGTGTCCCTAAAGGAGGCATTTGACGCATCCCTCAAAAAGAGGGTGGCGAGGCTCCGGAGCGAGCTCCAGGCCGAGCTCCGGGCTGAGATCCAGGCGGAGCTCGTGAGAGCAGGCCAACAGGCGCCGATGGATGAGGGGCACAGGCAGGGGCACGGGCAAAGCCGACCCCAGGCCCAGCCCGAGCCGGAGAGCCAGCTGCTGACGTTGGTGCGGCAGGAACTAGCTGCTTTCCAGCAGCAGCTGCAACAGCAGCAGCAGCAGTTCCAGATGCGTATGCAGCAGCAGCTGTCCCTGCTGGAGGGCATAGTGCTGCGCCCTCCGCTGGCGGCCTCAGGTCAGCGAACCACGGCGTCTTATGCCGCCGCCGCCGCAACAGCCACGGCAGGCCCGTCGGGGCAGGCCAGACGCGGGGCTGTGGTGCCGGGGTCGGTGGGGTCAGCCCCACTGGCCAGAAAACAGCAGCAGGGGAAGCCAGCTCCTGCTGCCACCCCTCCCAAGAAGGGCAAAGCGGCGCCGGCCACCAAAGCGGCGGGAGCCCCCTCCGTAGCGTCAAGCAGGCGGCCTATGCCGGTTCCCCTGCCTACGGAATTTCCGGCCGAAGCCGAATGGCAAGTGGCCGGAGACAAGAAACGGGCGGGCAAGGCGGCACGGGCCGCCAAGAAACGCGAGCGGCGGCGGCAGCGCAAAAAGAGGGCCATCGAGGCTAGGCTTCGCTCCCCGAATTCTTCGGCTGTAGTGATCACGCTGCAGCCGGCGGCGGAGAAAAAGGGCGCGACCTACGGAGAGGTCATCCGGAAGGCGAGACGGGAGGTGAACCTCTCCGAACTCGGAATCACCGGGGGCTTCCGGATGCGGCACACCGCGACAGGTGCCCTTATGCTGGAGGTCCCCGGAGCAAACAGCGGCACCACTGCGGATGCTTTGGCCGAGAAACTGCGGACGTCCTTGGACGTGGAGGAGGCCCGAGTGTCCAGGCCCACAAAATGCGTTGACATGCGCATTATGGGCCTGGACGACTCAGTGACGGTGGACGAGGTCGTGGCCGCCGTCGTCAGGACGGGTGGTTGCCTTACCGACCAGGTCCGAGCAGGCGCCATCCGTGCTGACAGCACGGGCATGGGGGCAGTAACGGTGAGCTGCCCCGTGTCAGCGGCCAAGAGCATCACCGGGGAGGGCCGACGGCTTTTGGTGGGCTGGGTCTCTGCGCGAGTAAAATTGCTGGAGCCCAGACCTCTGCGGTGCTACCGATGCCAAGTGGGGCACCACGTTGGCGCCCGCTGCGCCGCGGAGGAGGACCGCAGCGACCGCTGCCATCAGTGTGGCCAGCCCGGTCACAAGGCCGTCGAATGCCGTGCTACGCCGCACTGCTACGCATGTGCGGCGGCAGGCAAGCCGGCCGACCACCGGGCTGGGGGCAGGTCCTGCGACCCCCCCGCCAAGGCCAAGGGCAAGGCCCGTAGGCCCGTCCCCGCCGATGTACTCACCGCCGCGGCAGCCACTTTGGCCACCGCCGCAGTCGCCGCCGCACCCGCCGTGGCAGTGCCCCCTAGAAGGGCTCGGGAGGAGACAATGGACTGCCAATAACGGCCCCATTCCGTCTCCTCCAGGCGAATATCAACCACTGCGCCCCCGCTCAGGATCTGTTGCTCCAGAGCATGGCGCAGTGGTCGATAAATGTCGCCGTCGTCTCCGAGCCGTACTACGTCCATCCCCGTGGAGACTGGGTTCAGGACCTAGACGGCTCGGTGACGTTAATCTCGTCGGCCGCCGCCGGTACCCCGCCCCTCGAGGCTGTTGCGAGGGGACGGGGTTGCGTGGCAGCACGGTTCGGGGATATTGCAGTGGTAGGCGTCTACCTGTCCCCGAACAGATCTCTCGACGAACTCCAAGTCTCCCTTATGGAGCTAAATGTCGTCGTCGCTGGGTTTGGTACCCTTCCCGTGGTCGTTTGCGGGGACTTCAACGCCTGGAATACGGCCTGGGGTTCCCGGTACACGAACCCACGGGGTCAGATGGTGGAGGACTGGGCTTTGGAGCTGGGCCTGGTCGTCCTGAACCGGGGTTCTGTCCCCACGTTGGTGCGGATGCGGGGTGAATCAGTGGTGGACATCTCGTTCGCCAGCCCCGCTCTGTCGCCGCGTGTCGTCGACTGGCGCGTTATGGAGGAGGTGGAGACGTACTCCGACCACCGGTACATCCGGTTGGACGTCTCCGCCGAAACCTCGGCCGCGCCGGTCCGACAGAGCCCATGCGGTCCGCGGTGGGCGCTTAGACAGATGGACCGGGAGCTCCTCCTGGAAGCCGCGACGGTGCAGGCCTGGGTGCAAGCACCGGACAGGCCTGTCGACATTGACGTCGAGGTGGAGTGGTTCCGGGAGGCCATGTCGCAAATCTGCGACGCGGCAATGCCCCGAGTCCGTCCAGGGCGAGCTAAGCGCCAGGTGTGCTGGTGGTCGCCGGAGATCGCTGCACTGCGCAACGCATGCAGTCACGCGCGACGCCGGTACGCTAGACACTGCAGGCGCCGCATCCGCCCGCCGGATGCGGAGGACAGAGAGGCGGAGCTGTATGAGGGATACAGAGCGGCAAAACGCACCCTCCGAGCGGAGATAAAGCGGGCCAAACTGGAGGCCCGCAACGTGTGGCTGGGGTCTCTGAACGCGGACCCGTGGGGGCGCCCGTACAAGACGGTACGGGAAAAGCTCCGGCCCTGGGCCCCCCCGCTGACTCAGAGTCTCCGGCCCCAGATCGTAGAGGGTGCGGTGAATGCTCTGTTCCCTGCGCGGGGGGAACACTCGCCCCCGCCCATGGCTCCGCCTCCACTGCCAGCGGTGTCTGACGCGGACCGCAACAGCGACGATGACGACGATGCTCCAGAGGTGACCGAGGTAGAGATGAGAGTGGCGGTGCGAAGGCTGAGTGCCAAAAACACCGCCCCAGGACCCGACGGCTTGCCTGGAAAGGCCTGGGTCCTGGCCATGGAGGCTCTCGGGCCTCGACTGAGAGGGCTCTTCAGCGCATGCCTGGAAAGGGGCCAGTTCCCACTTTGCTGGAAGACGGGGAAACTGGTCCTCATAGCGAAGCCAGGGCGCCCTGCGGACTCTCCGTCCGCGTACCGGCCCATTGTGCTGCTCGACGAGGTGGGCAAGCTCTTTGAGAGAGTCATTGCAAACCGCCTCGTCGGGCGCCTAACACGGGTGGGGCCGGACCTTTCGGACGGACAGTTCGGCTTTCGCAGGATGCGCTCTACGGTGGACGCCATCATGCGCGTGCGAGCCCTCACGACGGGGGATGCGGTGTCACGGGGCAGGTGTGTCGTGGCAGTGTCCTTGGACATTGCCAACGCGTTCAATTCCCTGCCCTGGAGTACGATCCGGAGGGCACTCCGGTACCACCGGGTGCCCGAATACCTCTGTCGAGTGGTCGAGGCCTATCTGTCGGAGAGATTTATAGTCTACCCCGGTCACCAGGGAGACTGGAAACGTCGAGAGATGTCGTGCGGTGTTCCGCAGGGGTCGGTACTAGGGCCACCCTTGTGGAACATCGGGTACGACTACGTGCTGCGCGGCGACTTCCCTGACGGGGTCAGCGTGGTTTGCTACGCAGACGACACGCTGGTTCTAGCGCAGGGAGAGTCGTACCAGGCGGCGGTCGCTCTAGCGACACACGGGGTTGCGATGGTCGTTGATAGGATCCAGGAGTTGGGACTCGAGGTGGCGCTTCACAAATCCGAGGCGATGTGTTTTCACGGTCGCCGCCCTCGGAACGCGCCGCCATTGAGTTCCCAACTAACGGTAGGAGGAGTTCACATCGGTGTCGGGTCGACGATGAAGTACCTGGGACTCGTCCTCGACAGCCGGTGGAATTTCGTGGAGCATTTCCGACGTCTGGCTCCCAAACTCAACCGGGCTGGGGCTGCACTCAAGTGGCTCCTGCCCAACCTTGGGGGTCCAGATGCCTCCTGCCGGAGGCTCTACGCGGGGATCGTTCGGTCTATGGCCCTCTACGGGGCGCCGGTGTGGGCGCCGTCGCTGAAAAAGCAACCGGCGTCCATGCTGAACGCCTGCCAGAGGGTCATGGCAATAAGAATGGTGCGGGGATACTGTACGGTCTCCCGCGAAGCGGCGAGCCTTCTGGCTGGCCTACCACCGTGGGATCTGGAGGCAACAGTCCTTGCACACATGCACGATATGCGCGTGGAGATGCAACGCCGGGGTGAAAGTCCGCTGCCGCGACAGGTCACGGCATGGCGGACAGAGCTCCGGCGGGATCTCATGGTGAAGTGGCGTCAGCGACTATCGCAACCCCGTCATGGGCACGCCACAATCATGGCGGTAAGTCCCCTCTTTGAGGCGTGGCTGGAAAGACCTCACGGCGTCCTTACCTTCCGCATGACGCAGGTCCTCACCGGACATGGTTCGTTCGGGAGTTTCCTGCACCGGATTCGTGCGGAAGTGACGCCCGGGTGTCGTCACTGTGCGGAATGCCCGGAGGACACGGTGGAGCACACAGTCGAGGTGTGCCCTGCTTGGGCGGAGCATCGCCGTGCCCTCGTGGGGGCGATCGGCGGCGGAGACCTCTCGCGCCGGGCCTTGGTTGAGGCCATGGTCCGGAGCGAGGGGGAGTGGCAGGCGGTCACCGACTTCTGCGAAGCAGTAATGCTCGCAAAGGAGGAGGCCGAACGCATCAGGCAACGGCGTTATCGCCGCCGCCGCCGTCGCCGGGATTCTGATCCCGATTTCCGGCCACCGTAGGCGCGGGCTTGCGGACAGTGAGCAATGGGTAGCTCGCTGTCCGGCCGTCCGGTAACTGTCCGGACCAAGCCCAAGTCGTCGACGGCGCGCACTGTTCCCGCGCGCCTCAAGGAGTTGTCAGCAACAGCAGGGACCCAGCCGGGTCGAAGCCTAGTGGGGCCAGGGTTATCCGAAAGGGCACTCGAGCCCCGGTATGAAGGCTAGAAGGAACGGGGTGGGTCTTTTAGTCAGTAAGAGTCTGACACTATGTCCCGCTCCGCCCAAGAGCGGGGGATGTCAATGCATGATTTTTTCCCACCATAAAAAAAAAAAAAAAAAAAAAAAAAAAAAAAAAAAAAAAAAAAAAAAAAAAAAAAAGGTCGAAGCCTACAGTTGTCATAGGATGATTTTCCCCACCAAAAAAAAAAAATTCATTCACTTTATTTATTAATGCAGAAATCTTTTTTTTTCGGGACATAAAAGGAAATACTTATCCATCAAAAAAACACACAGACCTACTAGTAAGTACCTTTCAGAGTTTCCAGGTAATCTAAAAAAAGTTATCTCTGGATTCGTTATTGACGAATTCATGCAACCAAAAACAGCACAATATATCCTACTCGTCATAATATTAAATATGTAAATATGTACTTGAACTTATTTTTAGTGAAAAAATCGCGCGGTTATTGTTAAAAAAAACCACACACCGTCCGATCGTCACTGCGGCACAGTCGCGACTGTCTGCACCACGAGCGCACCGCGAGATCGAGGCGCGTAGGTATAGCTCGCGTTTTGTCCGTTTGTATGAAGATAGATTACTGTATGATATTAATACTGTGACCCAACACACCATTATCTTTCTTTGTAAAGTAAATTATCTATAAAATGACGCAAGAGTCCCGGAGTCTCACAATAGATTAATTGTGACCTATTAGTTGTCGCTGATATAAGTTATTCATGATCATACGGCTTGAGTCTCTATAACTCAAACACAACACGAGTAGGCATGCCCGAAATAGTTCTATGTGAACAGCTCCTACTTCAAATGTTAGAAATATCAGTTTTGTATAAAATGAGAACGATAGCGGTTTTTAGGTCATTACAGCGTGTATTATAACGAAGTTGTCGGCGCGCGCCCCGGGAGGCTCGTATAACAAAACCCTCAAATATTCGCACACACGGACCAGCGGCGCATGGAACGTACCCGCTCTCATGCCTGTAATGAGCACCGATTAGAGACATACATTACCTGTACCTAGTTGTGACACACAACGTGGATGATCTTTAAAGAGCAAAAGAAAAGTGGCATATTATTATGTCATTAATTTTTGTATTACCTAACAAATTAAATTATATAAAATCTTTGTACCGATGTTTTACTACTTTTTATTTCCACATTTTACCAAGTAGTCAGATTTAAAGGGACTTTATTACATTTACTGAAGGAAATTTACCCTCAAAAAAATTTGAATGATTTGATTTTTTGGTGCTTAGGCAGCACCAGCAATTTTTTCTCTCTCTGCCTAATTACCCTAAACTACCTAATTACCTGGTTGAGTAGACTCAACCAGGTAATTAGATTTCCCACAACTGATATTCTTTTATTTAGGTATTCTTATTCTGTAATATCTTGAATTCATTGCAGTTTTGCAGAGTTTCCAAATCATTTAAAATTACATAATATATTACATTCTGTATTGAATATCTAAAGATAAATTAGACTTCAAAATTCGATCTTCGAACAACTGCTCCGTTTGTTATCCCATCCGCCGCCCGAATGTTTTCGCACGAGTATTAACAAGATGTGAGTGTATTTAAACTAATATTATCACAAAGCCTATTGTATGAACACACTAACTTTGTTATATAAGTACCTACATGCATACGAGTACAAAGTATGTTTGTATGTCACTTTTATTTACACATGTTGTTTAACTCGTCCTATTTAATATTCCACTCTATCAGCTGAAATGCAATTTCCTCCGAAATTAGCTACACATTTTAAGTTCAAACGAACTTTGAAACGAATCATTTATATGTACTAATGAAGACAAAAGTGCATGGAGAGCCTAAGGTCGACTTTTGCCTGTGAGGTTTTGCATTACGTTTCATGAGACGACTAGATGGCGCTGTTCGAAAATTAAAATAACTCTGCAAAGCTTAAGAACATTATTATGCAAAGGCACTTAATAAGGTTTTTAATACCTAAAATATAATAATATATTTATAGAAATAATAATATATTTATATTCAATTAAACATAAATTATTTTATTTTCTTATTTCCGAGTACTTAATACAGCGCCATCTAAACCAAACCAAATAAACTAATTGCTATATTAATTAATTCTATTACAGATGGCGTAGATCATAAATAATAAAGAATCCCTACATTCACAAAGTAGCTCTCATTTTCGCATTCTTTAGTAGTTAGATCGGTAGCTCAGGTGGATAAGCACGACAGAAAACTCGTTCTACAGGTTGCTGGTTCAAAACCCAGTTCTCAGTCGACTTTTTTTATAATATAATTTTTATACTATTTTTTACATATATTTTTATATATATTTTTCTTACAGATTAAGATTTACTAAGTTTCATTCTCGTAAAGGATAACAAATAAAACTACTTTACTGATATTATAGTTTAATACATTTAATTCTCAAAGAAGTATACAATTTCTTTCTTTCTTTCTTATACAGTGTATAACCTAACCTAACAGCTTACACCTAATTGACAATTATTTAATTCACTTGTTATAAGAAATACAAGTAAAATTTATAACTGAATACAAAATAGAAGACATTAACAAAGTAAAACTGTTTAATAGATATTATAATTATTCTAAATCAAAACTGTGTTGTGCTATTCTTCTATTATTTAGTTTTATTTACATAATGTTATAATACCTTTCACTATATATGTGACCTAGTTCTGTAAATATTAAATATTAATAGAACTAAGAAGGTTATATATTTTTTTTTAAATACCTACTCATATATATAATTCATGAGTAGGTAAAATTTTTACCTAATCATAAATTATAAAAATATTACGTTTTGCATAGTATGGTTAGTGGTATTGACTATAATGATTGATTTGTACATTGTGTTATGACTAAGGTTCATAGCTTAAGTATTCGTTCCAGAACGAGGAAGAAATTGAAGCTAAACCTTAAATCAATAACAATTGTAAGACCGGGATATAGCTGTCATTTTGGAACCGAGTTGTTTATAATAATAAATAAATAATTTATTATATTGGAAAGGAATCCATATTTATATTGTTTTTATTTTAATTTCTTATATTATATATGAAATTAAAATCATTAAATTAACATTTTGTTGTTGTAAAGTAGTGAATTTTATCCCACTTACACTAAGTTTGAACACTGTAATTTATCAAATAAATTACAGCTACCTCGGTCTTTGTTATTACTCAATCCGATAGTCAACACTTTATATTATTTTTTTAATAACTCGTATATGGAGTTTATTAATTTTTCACATAAATTTTGACCCTGTATAGAATCAGTAGTACTCAGTGCTTCCTTAGTCCTTTCGTTCCTATTGTCCCACCTTTGAACCATAACGCCCCATAAATTTTCATTGGGGTTTAAATCTGGGGATCTCGCAGGCCAAGGAATAATCCGTATATCCAATTGCTGGCTAAACCACTCTTGCACAATTATGGAATGGTGTATAGGACAATTGTCCTACACGAACGTTATCACTGGCACGTCTTCTACAAGAAAAACAATCCGGTGGGCAACATGACGTCATTCAGCACATCTATGTAGTTTACACTGTTTGCACGACTGGGTATTACAGTAAGTTCTCCTGGTCCTGCAGCACTCATCCATCCCCACATTTTCACTGTTATACCACCGGATTCACAGTTAGGCACAACGTGATCACTATAGTGTGGAATATTATTGTGGAATATTATTATCATAACGCGTATTATACCTACGCCACAAAATAACTCGTCCGTGCTGGCTAGACTTGAAAGTCTTTTCATCACTGAAGATGGCGTTGCTCCATTCGAAATTTCTGTATTTCAAAGCGAACTCTAATCGTGCTCTTTTATTAGCTTCAGTTAGCAATGGCTTAATATCATGTCTACGATAATGCAGACTTTCACTATGAAGAGCACGATACACCGTCCGCAAAGATGTATCAAACAACTCTGCGTAATATCTTGTTGGTGTAAAGCAATTTTCCTCATAACCTTGCACCATAAGTTGACGCTGGTCTGAGTCAATATAGCGTCTTCTGCCAAATCTGCTACAGTGTTCGAACGAACCCTCTTCTTGAAACTGCTTTATCCATAAAGTGACAGTCTTTACCTGTAAGGGAAATATATTATTTATTATTTTCGTGTATCGATAACCATGGATAATAAAATAAATAACGAACAGTGATTTTAAAACATTACTTACGTTTAAGCCAGTTTCTCTCGAAATTTCAGAATAATTTAAGCCTTGATTATGCATTGCTATTATTTGGGCCCTCGTAGCCATATCAATATTTGGGCGCGAACTCATGATGAAAATAAATATTAAAAACTTGTTAAACGCAATCGTAACTGAACTCACTCAAAGATAGTAAAGAACGTTATGATTGAACAAAAAGATTTAATTTTTATACAGTCAATATTAAACTACTCTCAATTCTTTTAAGATTTATGATACGGGTCAAAGTCGCTAAACAACTTCAATATAATAAAGAGAAGGATAATTTCAACTCATTGCATAGTGATGCAATGGTCCAGTGGCTAGCGGTGCCGGTAAATTTTATGTTACCGAGTTCGAATCCTAGTTATTACATGCTTTGCTTTACAAGGTTTGTAATGTCGTAGGAGAATTTCTGTTAAAATTTAGTAATATTGTAACTAGCAAAAAACAAGATAATATTCTTTAACGAGAGATGTATATTTTCCAATCCAACTACTATACTAGCGCCATCTATGTCATCCAAGACATATTATTAAGGCGATGAAACCCTGTGCAAACGATTTTGGTTTGGAATCCTCCATGCACTTTTGACTTCATTAGTACATTTTAAACAATATGTAGTGGAATGTTTTAATACGTTGGCCACTGCTTTAAGACGAAACATTTGTAACCTATGTTCTATTCTTCTAACTTTTCTGATGAATTCAAACAAACTGCTGAAAGAATTACTTCAACCGTATTACGTTAAATGATGTTTGAAATTTTTTGTAAAATTTTCTGTCCCATAAAACGTAAGTCAAATAAAATCCTAACTGAAAAAGCATTTTGCCAAAACAGCCAGCAACCAAACAGCGCAGCGCCGCGGACGTCCCTCGTCACCGATTTGTTTAATATCAATGTGACAGCGAGTAAAGTTCACGCCACCAGCCGCAAGTTGAGAGCGACCAGCCGCCTGGCCGGTGGCTGCGAGATCGTCGGAACGCACGAGTACACCGACCATTTCAAAACAAAAGCATTTTTTAATCAAAATTTGACTTATTTTATCCAAAGAGGTAGTCAAAAGTATATAAGTGCTCATTTCGTCAGTTGCACTTTAATCTCATGTAAAATTTCATAAAAGAAAAACCCATAAACACAGTTTCCAAGCTGGCGACTGAAACCAGGGTCAAGTTGATCTCATATTTTTTCCCATAAATCGCAAAGCAAACGATGATTGGACAGTCCTTGCCTGGTAATAGGCTCCCACCTTCCCCGGGGTGCCGTAACAGGTGATTAAGGGATTACATAAAGCTTGAAGGGCAGCCGTATTATCTTAATATACCCGTGATATTGTGGCCGCTACCTACGCGGTGACTTCGTTTGTATTTATGACTTATCACGTCAGTTTTAGAAATCAGAGGTTCTTGTTGAAAGAAAAAATGAGAAATACTGTCTTAGTTCACTGTGTACAATACCGATTTGTAATTTTACAGGATACCTAATGAATCATGATTTTTAGAGAAGGTTCGCCTTCTTTAAAGCCTTCTTTCATCTAGCATGTTAGAATTTAATGCCGAAAACAAATGTCGCTCATCCCTTCAATTTTGACAAGAGAGGATAACAATATTAATAAAATATTGAGTAATAACTTCTCAAATAACAGGATTTAATAAAATTATCAAAACAATATCACCAAAGTGAGCTCTCAATCCGATTGGAGTATCAATATCTTTGGCATCGAGTGCCTGCCCGCGACCCGCGTACTAATATCAATCGTAATTCAAGATGGCGCCGAGCCGTCAATCAAGGAGGAAGTATTGAAATTGGTCGCTTGAGGAGCTCGTGACTCGTGACTCGCATCTTTCAGTTACGTTGCTGGAATGACACAATCAGGTGCTGCCAGCCGGCTTGCTTATTACAGAAATCATCCTAAACTGGCCCAGAGGAGGACACCTTTTTAAATTGAGTGCAAGTGTGTGTCAAATATAAAACAGGGAAGGGTCGCTGATGTCGACATTGCTATTGTACATGCTCCACAACACCCGGTTCTTAACAGGACGTCTACAAATTTTATTCAGAACCCTGAATCTAGCTACAGATACTCAGATATCTATAGCTAGACTAGACAAGGAATGTCATGACATCAGTGTCATGACGTTATGGCTTATCATCATGTCTATATAGTGGATCACTCTCAAAGAATATATATTTATATAGACATGATGGTACAAGTTCTATGCATATTCCCTGTTTGTGATTTTGTGCTTGCATCACGCTACACGCTGTAATTGCGGGCGTGCATGTGATTCCCTCAGGGTAGAACAAGTAGGTGTGCAATCACACACAGCAAATGTCAGTGTTAGGCTCTTGTTACAAAACGTAATTAACAATCAATGAGCACCCTTCCCATTCGAACACGGTTCTATTATTATCTGTTTACACAGTTTGCTCCACATAACTTTGTAAACTCTTTACAGGGTTTTGTGAACCGTTTCTCCACGATCGAGTGTTATCTATCTCCCATTTGGTGCAACATTGAGATGCACACCGCATTATTTTTTTTGTGTGTCAGTTTATAATTTTTTTTTTTTGTTTTTAATGTTATCATTATTTTATTTTTGTGTTTTATTTGGCTTGTAAATTTTTTTTTATTTGTTTTTATTTTTGTTGTTTGTATCGGTGTAGGTGTATTTTGGTTTTTTTATAATTTAGTTGTGCTTTTGTGTGCATTTTGTGTTGCAACAAATAATTTTTTTATCTATCTATCTATCTATCTATCTATCTATTGTTTAAGAACATGCAGCTCTTCTGCCTTGCGCCCTACACGGCGCCACCGCCCTCTATCACAACGACCGATGAGCTGTCACAATAATAAGACACCGCATAAATTCCTCGTCTTAAGCCATCATAAATTTCAGCCAAATTTATATACATTATAATCTGAACAATTACTCAGGGCGGGTCTGCCGGCTGGTGAGCCGATGACTTATGTGCGTTGCCCGAGTGCCCACTGTGCCCACTGTGCCCAGCTGCCGACCCCGTGTTTTATTGTGCAAGCCCCCGCCGACGGGAAAGGAATTAGAAAATCAAATTAATATCCACTGTTAGCCGCAGAACCTTTAGATCTACAACCCGCCACACAATCGCTTGTTTCATAAACCTGTAACCTAAATTCGTTACCATTTATTTCGATTTACTGGAATAATAAAACTTAGTCCAATCTAGTTTAGCTTAATTGCGACTGCTCAAACACCTGAGTTAGACGAAAATTATAATCCACGCCTAAAATACAGACGGAGAAAACCATTGTTGATGGCCCTAACTGTAGCTGTACTTCATAGCGATACTGTGAACTGGGAAGTTTATTTTGTGAAAATGCAATCTACTGTATTTCATTATCAGCATGACTATGATTACTCTGATTGCGTCTACTCAGGTATCACCATAGTTACGAGATCACATGAATATCGAATACGGATCACTGCAGTTTCACCAACACCCAATAAATTCACACACTCAGCACTGGGAACGATATGAAAAGAATCATAGTCCATTAAGTGAACGTCGCTGTCCCACCCGTGTGCAGGTACTTACACCGCGCTAAACTCCCGGTCCGGGCCGCACCAGCCACCGCCGGATCCGGTCCCCAGATCTCATTTAAATAGTTATTACCGCCTAATAGTTGTAATAAAGTTCCACTGAATGCCGAATGTAATTTGAATAGGTACTCGTCCAATCGGAAAGTCACGACCAGTTGCAGCGGTTATGCCAAGCATGTGTGTGTCTTGTTGCGGAGCATGTCAACTGGGGCGCACCGATCAAGGTCTCTTTATATGAACCAATGACTATGAGGCTATACAGCCTCCAGCGATATGAACTAATATTTGAAGCATAACGTAACATTGAATGTTTTGGTACGAGTACTTATTGAACTTTATTTATGTACCAACTCATAATGACAGAATCGACTTCTATTAGTTTTCATTGTTCCAAAACAGTTTACCTACATCTTTTGCATTGCTGGACACAGGACTCTTCCGAGTGGTGACACAATGACCGGTATTGTACGTCTCACTCCCATCGGATTTCCACGACCCTCACCATGCCGCCAGTTCACTTTGTGGGAGGCCTAGAACCTTTCGGCCCCACCCACCATCTGTTTTATGAGCAACGTACCCTGCCCCACCATCACTACCGTACAGTTCGGCGATTCTTCAGGCTATATCCATAACATTGACGTGAACGTCTTTCGGCTGAAATAATGATGATGACTTTTGCATTCTAATATGTAATGATAATTCTGAAGTATCTGCGTTTATATCATGACGATGATGGTGTTTAATTATTGACGTGGACGCCAAATGTGCCATTTCTAAAGACGTTTCACAAATCAAAATGCACCAGTACAGGACATACCCTCGCCTTGCGCGCAGACATGTCGCACATGCGGACCGGCGCTGCTGTAACCTATAAAATGGCGTTTTAATTTCCCGCCGTAAAGAAGTGCTTAAATTACTATTGAAATTTATTTCTCACTTAACTATCTGAGCCAGAATGTGTTTAAAGCGAATAGAATGGAGGAAAGAGGAGAGGGGGTTTGTTCGAGTTCAGGTGTGCACTCATTACGGCGTGCAATAAACCCACGATGCCACTTACCCGCGCTGACCGCCACACACAGTTATTTCACCTAGCGACCACTCGTTACCAGTTTACCACTTTAGGTGATAGTGGGAAAATAAACTTGTTGTACCGTAGAGGTCATTAAAAAGAACGAAGATACAAGAAATGTTTTGTGTTCTTATACGTTGTATAGCTTTGCTTTGCGATTGGTCACAAATATATTGGTAGCACGAAAACATAGTATTGTTAAATAAGTGTATTACCTATGTAACTACATGTATTTAGCGATGCTACTAGGAACAGCCCACTCTCATACCGTGCGATAGCAATGTTCGTAATAGCCCTTGTGTAGCACGTGAGTGATAATTGTGTTATTTATGCGCCCATTCAAATTGTACGTGAGGCCGCGGCCGCGCGCCGTGCGCTCTGCGGCTCATACACGTGATGTATGTAACGAGGCGCGCGGCGTGGCGTGTCTCAAGCTCGCGCGCTCCGCCAATAATAGAGAACACTCGAACTGAACGTAAGCAAACTGTGTTATCAGGTGGAAAATACTTCTCTTTATTCGTTAATGGCAGCTATTCCGGAGGAGCGCGGGGGGAGTGCGGGCGGCGGGTGCCGGCGGGGGGCTCCCTCGCGACCTCCCGTGATCATCCACAAGATTGTGCTCCAATGAAACTCGTCTGCCTCATAATGGACAAGCCTGATTCAATCAGTCGCTCTCCATTCATGCGGGATGGATCCCGAGATCAAGATTTTTCGGAACGTTTCCTGTAGTGTTGATGAGAAAATCGCCTATACATGTATACCTACCCACGTACGCCTATTTATATACGAATGAGAAACACAACCTTTTTCCTCGTGTCAATTTCACAAGATATTTCATAAGATATATGCCTGTACGCCAGATGCCACAAGTTGCTATTATAAGAAATAGACAAACATATAAAACAATAGCTTTTAACTACACATTGTAAAAGTTTTGCTAGAGATAATAAGAACAGCGGAGAACCCTTTAGCACTCCCTCCAGTCATTCGCTCACATTACTCTCCACGCCCTAAAAGCAAATTTTAAATACATCAAACGACGCACACTTTGCAAAACAAACACTAGACAAAATAAGAAACAAAATCACATTCTGTTTGCTTGCCTACTCACAAAACGATCTCATAATTACGAACACACATTCATTTACAGTGTCAGTGTTAGTCACAAAGAAGGGACGTCATTAAAATGTTTGTCGTCCACGAGGGGTACAGCCGGAGCGCGGGAACCGGCAAGCAGCCCGGCCGACCGTCGCAGCCGACAATTAGCGCCGCCCCGACCCACGCGACACTTTTCGATATAGGACTTGACTATTAAGTTTAAGGATAGCAGTCTTTATTTCGTATCCAATCACCCAAGTTTTTAGTAGCCGCACTTGGGACCACTGAACGTGGAGTTCTGGGTTCCATTCTCGAGACTAGACAAAACAACTACTCTACAGCTACCCGAAGTTTGAAAGTTGCTGGTGTATGATATAGCATGTCTCGGCAAGCATGTAAGCCGTTAGAGTTGCGCCTGATTCTAAGATCTGGCACGTCTCCACGACATATATAATATATAACGTTATCACACTAGGCAGGAATAATTTCCTGTTTCGTGGTTGCGTTTACAAACATGTTTTCATTACCTGAACCGAACCCGTGACTTGCAGTGCAACAGCCAATCGCACAACTAGCGCGCTAACCGGTCTGACATTAAATAAACGACATTACTGCTCTAAATTAAACACTCAAGGCGCCTAAAATATTTATTTGGATAACGATTATTACACTTGAAACTTGCACTACCTACACTTTTTTAGAGTGTATTTACAGTTTTATAATAAAATACATGATATTTAGCTAATAAAAATCAAAATTGGTTTTTGTTCCTTGTGAAAAGTTTAGTTTTTTAAAGTTACGAGATATTCACTATAAGCCATCGAAATGGTGTAAACATTTTCAGGTTTCGGGAATAATCTCCTACATGTAAATAAATTTTAATTGTTTAGCAGGTACGTTATATAAAACCAAAAATTATATTGATGACCATATCTGCAAATAATAATGAATTATGTCAACGTTAAGGAATCTGAAATCAATAAAATAATACAACTGAAGATAGAATATAACTCGCTGAAGGAAAATCAAAGCCGCCTACGTAACAATCGCAGGTATTGTCGTAATCTCTCGCAAGTTATCTCCGCGCATACTTATAAGGTACTTATCTCGGTCGGAAGTACCTACTTCATCAATCATCGCAGATACCCTGAGCCCTGAAAGCCTACGAGATACTACCGGGGGCCCGGGAACCCAGGCGCCCAGGCCCCCAAGTGAGGGGCCCCGCAACTTTTCCAATTTCCAACATCTCAAGCCCGACACTAAGATTATTGACTTACACTGCAGCCCGCGGTGAACCTCCGCACAAGTCAATTATATCAGTACTTAGTACTATTGAATTAAGATTCACGCGATAAAAAAGTAAGAGGAACGGGAAAATCACTCTAAGATAGTTTTAAAGTGAGGTATTAAAAAGAAAAAAATATAAATGTAGTTGCATCGTGCATCGGAAGAAACTGCACTGGCTCTTGAATTGTTTTTCTAATTCCTAGGAGTGAATAAATAGATAATTCACGTATCACACAACACAATGGGTCTGTAGGTAGGTACACCCATAATTATTCCAATAAAGTACATCAAGGTTTGACATTGACAATGTTAAGACAACCAGCAGCGCCTGCCACGTTCAGCGCCTGATACCGTTTGTTGAGCGTAATGAAACGCCCGCCCTCCCCTGCTGCGTCGCGAGATTGCTGGCTGCCACCGCACTGCACCATCACCGCATCCGCAGCCGCGAGAAGTATGCTACTACTTGTGAAAGAACTTTCAAAATCGATGCAGTATTTTTTAATTTTATTCATTACAAACAAAAATACAAATCTTTCCTGTTTATAATATTTGTGTAGATAGTAGACACTTCCCAGAATGTTACCCTGCTCATTAAAAATTACGTTTTATGTGCTCCTGTCTCATAATCTTAATATTCCACTGAAATAGGTCTCTGTAGCTATACAAACAAGCATTTCCCCCCAAACTGTACATTGTACAAGCTCGCTACAAAGGTAAAGGCGAAATTATGTGTTTTTCATCAGCGCCAACAGGCTGTAGTACTAATTTCACGCAGCTTTCAAAATGTCTCTTTTAATTTCCCCTTTTGTAGTGAAACAACAGAGTCATCGGGCTAAACAGTTTTTTTGTTGCTTGTTTCGGCGACTTCATTTGTAAAAATTACATTTTGTGCCGTCTCGGTGGGGAGCGCTCCGAGGTGCATTGACAACGTGAAATAGCTGGTCGGATTAACAAGTTTCAAATTAATCAACTTTGACATTTTAACCACCACAGAAATTATAATGAGATCCAAAATTTGTACAGCATCATAAAATGCGAAATATTTGGTATGCTATGTCGAAACATAATACTTTAAGGAAAATTTCACAAAATATAACTGTAGACGATGATGGAGTATCAGAGTCTCAGAAGACAATCATCCCTTCGAGATAAAAGTCAGCCTAATCAGGAACGGATCTCAACACAGGCAGAGAACACGTACTAAAATCTTTTTGTTAGAAACAAAAAATATAATCAGTCCTCTCTACGACGTAACGAGTACCTTTGTCCGCTGGAGTGGCGCCTTTTGTAGGCCGTGGTAATGGGCGGACCCTTTGTGTAAATATATTCTAGTAATTGTACCCCTCGCCCTCTCCAGCCCCAGCCCTGCTCCCGAGGGCCTCAGAAAAGAACATTTACGTCATCATAATATTGCAGGAATATTTTTTCGTGTTACGTTACATCGTGATCGACGTGGCTTGTAAAATGTTACTTCCAACCTTTTTGCTTTAGCTTTTATCCTGTTTGAGATAGGGTTCTTCCTGCAAACCTGATCCTGCATTATAATGGGTAATCCAGTATTAGGCGAGTTGTAAATATAAATATTCAAGTGATGTCTCTATTCTTATTTGGTCACAATATGCTGGACTAACTCAGTAAACTGTTGTGTTTTCTAGATCATATATATTATTTGGTGATACCAGTTGGTGCAAAGCGTCATTCCCGGTATCTTAATAGTAAACATTTGCCATGTTCTTGCAGGACCGGCCACTGGCGCACAACGCGACGGCGCGCGTTTTCCACAGCAACCAGAGCCTCGTGCTGCAGAAGGTGACACGCCACAGCAGCGGCCGGTACGCCTGCTCCGCGCTCAACGCAGAGGGCGAGACGGTGTCCAACGAGCTGCTGTTCCGCGTCAAATGTAAGTGAACAGCTCCTGATACATTGTAACCGTCAGTTAAATTCATAAGTGACACGTCTGTTCCGGGACTTATGTTAGACACAACTCCTTTACATTCGTGCTTAACGCAGAGGAAAAGTTTTTTGTTATTATTGGTACTCGCGTTCGAGCACTATATCACCTGATAAAAGTTTGAACAAGTATAGCTAAAGATCCTTTTCTTCAGATAGTATTCATCTATCCAATCTTTTTTATTTCTTTCACCTCGTTTCTATCTAAACGCGTAAAGTACATCTCAAGAAACGATTCCAGCAGCCAGTGAATGGGGATATATCCTCATCTCATTGATAGTATTTTAAATTCAGTGTTGGCTCCCTAAATCTTCGAAGGATTCGACAGTTTCATGCAATATTCACGCGCCATTCGGGCCTTGTCGTTTCACGTCAAACAGAATTATGCAAGACGATAAAGCACACACATATTGGAATTTACCGAAAGTTGCGACAAG
This sequence comes from Mythimna ferrago, assembly GCA_910589285.2. Lineage (NCBI taxonomy): Eukaryota > Metazoa > Arthropoda > Insecta > Lepidoptera > Noctuidae > Mythimna > Mythimna ferrago. The sequence goes on from OU342683.1 coordinate 28,300,496, forward strand.
TAGGTGTCGCGCGTGACCGGACCCGGCGCCGGCTGCACGCTCGCCCGGTGCGACAACTTCCAACACAACTTGGACCTTTTGAATATTATAATCTGACCGCTTCCGCATCTCTAGAGTGTTAACCACACGCCCGTAAGCTATGCATTCTCCAAAACCCTGGCGAGTACGCTCTACGCCCTCGGTGGTATAGGTTTCTAGCACATAACATTATTCCGTTTGTTGCAGTCCAGTTATGAACCCCAGGCATCGCAGATCAAATTTCGGCGCTAAAACAAACTTAAACAACAGCCGACGCTGTTAAAGTTTGACGCTAAATAGAAAACTCGTGAAGGGGCCGCACCGGGTTCATTACGGCACCTCTCGAAGCTCATTCAAAACAATCGGCACAAATCTGGAACAATGCGAGCCACCGACCCACACTTAAATTGCTCAGAATTAATTAATCGCGACGTCCGCGCATTGTGTCGCCACAAATACGCCGCGCAAATTAAGAAGCATTGTGGTCGCACCGCGCCGCTCCGCATCGCGCCGGTTGGGCGTCGCCACGCCGCGCTGCACGGCTTGCTCGCTCACGCGCCGCCGCACGGTCGCTCGGCTCGCATCTCAACGTGTTATCGCGTTTCGCCCCTCGCCAGGAAACTTTCCACTAATTGTTTTTTCTCCGACGTTTGCCTTGATGCCTTCTGAAAGGAAATACTGAACGGATAAACTTCTTGTTTTGCGATTTCGGATTAAATAGAGTCTGTACCTACCTTTTATTCGAGTTTAACGACCTGCTTTTTTATTTTGTACAGATATCAAAAGATTTCTCGTAACACGAGACGCGTTAAACGTTAGATCTATTCAGAACATATTTTTGTTGTATTATAGAGTATCATGAAAGGCTATGTCCGGAGGAGAGCCCTTCATATCTGAACCGCGCTGACACATCTGACTGATCGATCGCGTCCACTGAAGATAAAGTTGCGATACATTGATGCCCCGGCCTTGACCATGAACTGCTACTCTTAGTAGTGTAACGCAATTCGCATTGACAATCTTCGCACCCTCTTCGGTCACGTCGAAACCTGACGAACAATGGCGACGAGATACTTCCGGCGACAATTGAACCTGATCACTTCACTGGCGCGGCGCCTGACAGTCACCCGCCGGTACTCAATTAGAGCGGATTGGATTGCGCCGATTAAACTCGTCTCCTTGTCAAACGATAAATAAACGACTTCAATTAAATGGATTCTGTAGTGTTGTGTAGCAGCGCAGGTGAGGCTCCTTCGCGGCTCGCTGCTCCACATCGACCATCCCCCGCCCGCCGCCCCCGTACCCGCGCTCTCCCGCGCACGCCCCCGTAATGGTTGTCGATCTATTTTGCCAATTGTAAGATATGGCCCTGACAAAATAAGATGAGAATTTTTAATGGCGAACATAACTGCGAGTAATGTCGCAATAAATTCTGTTTCAAGAATTTTTTTTTTTTGTAATGAAGTTGTTGTTATTGCTCGTTACGATCGAAGCAATTTTATTCATGACCCGATGCCGTTAGTCGCTGGCTTTTGTTGAAATGACTTGCCCCTACTCGAAGGTAGATTATCCTATTACGTTGTACATTACCTATTTAAATGGATTTTGTCTCGGATTAAATGTTTCGAGATTTCGCTATTGCAGCTGTGTCCCGCCATTTTATTTTGAGGCTCATTGACGTTGAATCAGAATGATCTAATCAGAATAAATATTGTATCAATCAGTTGCGTCGTTAACCGGGGTTTTCGTATTAATTGCTGAGTAGTTAATTAGTGCGTGAGTAGGGCTGCACGGTGCTCGTCGCGCGGTCGGCTGCTGTAGGGCGCGACCCGCGGCCACATAATTACTCCTTGCCCCTAATTCCCGGCTGACGACACCCCTGACCTTCACCTCTCGCCACCTCTACACACTACGATTTGTCACACATTTTGCTTTGATCCTCAGATAAGCTTGATATTTGTTATTAATTATAACACTTTTATGAATATAAAAAAGCAATAGGTCACGATCTATTTTTCCCGACTAGCATGGAGTTGGCTTCCAGTTAAACCAAATTCGGCTAAATACTCGTGTTTTACATAGAGCGACTGCCTATCAGAACCTTGTTAATGGGGAACACGATACTCCTTGGATATTTATTTAATAATTTATGCACAAATTAATGACAAAAAAAAAATATATTCCACACCAATCGAACCAGGATTGTTTCTTAAAAAAAATACAGAACAGATTTGCCGTACAAAAACTTAATAAGTACATTGATGTAACTGAAAATTGGTACCAGACTTGATACAATGTTTTCCGTGGGCTATCTATCACTATTCCATGATTTTTATGACGGAAACCCAAGACCAAGGGGTACTTAGATATTCAAAAGGGATCAAAAATGTAAGTTTTGGATATAACAGGCAGAAAATGCCACTGATCGGAATGGCAGACGTAGACTGGGGAGGATATAAACACGACAGGAAGTCTTTTTCAGGACACTGTTATGAGTTTGCCAGCTCTATGGTAAGCTGGATGGCTAAATAGCAACCAAATGTTACCCTCTTCATAGCAAAGGCAAAATACACAGCGATAACCACAAGGCAGCGAAAGATACTATCCATCTGAAATCCAGTTTTGAGAACATTAGAGTCAAATCAAAAAGTGTAACGATTTTTGAGGACAACCAGGCCGCATTTAAACTAACCTGAAATCCAATAGTGTCTTCGAAGTCAAAACATAATATTATCGACTTAAGGATCCACTTCATACGAGACTGTATTGAACGGAAAGTGATACATAGGGAAACAGAAAAGATGGAAGCAAACATGTTTACAAAAAGTTTGCCTGGAACACGTCTGTAAAAACTGAAGAGGAATGCTGGAATAGAACAGCTCGTGAGGACGGGTATCGACAGCAAACATCTTACTCGACTCTATGCACATCACATTGTATGAAAAATGATATTTTGGCAGTTGTCCTAATGTCAATGTAAGATTTTTTTTCTCTAACGTGAACACAACAATAACTTTAAATCATCATCATCATCATCATTTCAGCCGATAGACGTCCACTGAACTTTAAATACTTTAATATAATTATCTCGTACTCGTGACCTCGCTAACCAGAAGATACATTAGAGCACTAACAGAAGATTTTCCAAGATTCGCCCCTTAAGAGGATGAAACGGGGGTCCAAAGTTTGTATGGAGAAACCTACTTTCATGCGGGCGAAGCTGCTTGCAGAAGCTAGCGCGACCGCCATGAGATTGACTTCTGTACCTATCTGTCCTGTGGTCACGGTGCGGAGTCATATTACTACCGGCATCGCTCCATCGTGTGTCCGTCGTATCACGCACCATCACGCACCCTATTACCGGCACACAACGTACAAACGTACAAGATTTGTGACGCCGCTCTGTGGAATAGCCGCCATACCTCACGATGAAGCCCACTTAGCTTGGCTGTTACTAGATAACGAGCGACCCTCTATAAATTGATTATCTCATGATAAAACTACATGCCGTGAATCTGCTATGGAGCAATGACTTGAATTATTTAAGAGCAAAGATTAACTGTCTGTTAATAGTTTTGGATTTAAGAATTTGTAATAAATCTCTCTACATAAAACCTAAGATGTTTCTAATTTTAAAAAGCGTTAAGAGCGTCCAATTCGAGATATATACCTTCTCTTACTTGTGTTGTATGTATGTAGTGTAGACTTAAGAAAAAATCAAGATTACTTAGGGTCTTTGAGTCACGACTGAATATTTTGCTTCTAGACTCCATCGTCGACCACATCGCTTACCATCAGGTGAGATGGTGCTCAAACGCGAGCCTATCAATAATAAAAAAACAAAATTGACACTAACTTGGGATCTACTCATGCATTTGTAATTACTTATTGATTAATAATATTCAATACAAATTCAACACAAAAGTGACACTGATTAATAATAATTTATATTAATATAATAATGATATACAGCTAAAATTTAATTTTATACAATTTATTTAATTTTTAATGCAATTCTTTTAACATTTGACTTACTGTCGATGTAATTATAAAATTTAATTTAATTTAATGATAATCCAATGATCAATGCAAAATAATGATAATCCAATTAAATGATAAAATAATATTTTTTTTATTTTGCAAATGTTACAAAACATATCTTATTATTATTATTGTTTAATTTGTTTATTATTTCCTAGCAATTAATTTTAATAAATAATAATTCAATGAAATTGAAATTAATTTAATTTTCATGTTAACATCAAATTTTGTGTAATTTTATTACAACTATAGTCTGTATGTGTATGATTGTGTAACTGAAATGAGTCTTTATGGTACTTGAAATAAACAAATAATAATAAAAAAGTGTTTTTGGGGTCCAATAAACACTGCTATGTTGACTGGTGGTGCTCCCCTGCAGATTCGCCCTCGTGTCGCACGGGCGGCGTGTCGGTGGTGGGCGCGGCGCGCGGCGAGTCCGTGGTGATCGTGTGCGAGGTGGACGCCGACCCACCCGCCGCCGTTTTCAAGTGGAAGTTCAACAATTCGGGCGAGACGCTCGACGTGGCCGCTGATAGGTACACCTCCAACGGCAGCGCCAGCAGTCTCAAGTACGTATTCATTATATATTCATACATACGTAATCCTAATCTCGCTGTTCTTATCTAATCCTCTATCTTATGCACTTCCGGCAATTTGCTTTCAAGGATTGTAATCAATCAAGGCTAGATCGATCATCTGATGCAAACTATGATCACTTAACAATCCAACCAAGCGTAAAAGTAACCTGTCAGGGTATTTAGTGATAGCGCATATAACTGTAGCAGATTAGATTGTTCAAATTGATCTCTATAGATTACTAAACTTTCGTAAAAATTACAAAGTCCAAATCCAAAAAACAATATTCGCATCATTCTCGCGACCCCCGTTTCATATTACTCGTACCTTTTTGATAAGTTACGTCTGTATCTCATGTGCTGTATTTCGATCGGAGTCATTAGTCATTGCATATTATACGCAAAATTTAGTATTTGTGTGACTTTGAACAAAGGAAGACAAATTGGGGCTTATAAAAGCGATTTTACTTTAGATATCTATTCCTGAAGTGAACGTTACGGAAGGGAGTGCTAGAGCAATATCTATACCGTCACATACGAACTACAATTCAAAACCCTGCATCGAGGTAGTTGATTTCTCCACGCAAATAGAACATATACAACAACCTGTATCGGTCAAGTATCGCAGTTGCCTGGACTAAATACAGCACCCATCTGGTCAGAGGATCCTCCCTTTTCAACGGTGCGGGACTATTAACCTCTGTTCCACATACTTGTAGATTTAACGGCATAGTTGGTGCAATGGTTAATAAACGATCAGCTGCTGATGTGCGTATCGCGAGTTCGATTCACGTACGTAACAAATATTTGTATAACCTACAGATATTTTTTTTCCAAATTAAAAGTGATGATTTTGTTAATTATTGCTAAATTATTTTTATATAATTATTTTTACGAATGTTAAGTAACGACGTGTAGGATAGTCAAGTATTCATCTAAGATTAATATTGAAACCTCTCTTAAAATCTCAATTCCTAGCGTGATGCTTTCTCTAGGTCATGGATCGAAGTGTTCTTCTTTGATCCCCATATCTTCACAGCACTGTATCCGCCCACAGATACACGCCGGTGGCGGATCTGGACTACGGCACGCTGTCGTGCTCGGCATCCAACGAGGTGGGCTCGCAGCTCACGCCGTGTGTCTTCCAGATGGTAGCAGCTGGTGAGTGCATAGGATTTCTCACTTTTTGTAATTACAGCAGGACAGACACTGTTATATAACTAGTTTTTAGTTTTTCTTGGGCATAGGTGTGAAGGTGCCTATTACTGTTAGACGCTCTATGAAAAGACGTCTGGGGAACTACCTACTGTAATTATACTTAAGTCTTTCACCTTGCCGAAGGTATTTAAATTGTGATTAATGTCCCTGTTTTGTTTGGCACGTAAGTAATTTTTGATATGAGTTAGTGAAAAGAACGCATCTGCAATGCGTCTGATATTGCTGGCTGCCCCTGTCGGCGAATTTGCACAAGACAATGCCTTCGAAATGCTAATGCCATATTCGTTACAGGCAAGCCTCACGCGCCGCGGAACTGCACGCTGTGGAACCAGACGGCGGAGTCAGTGGAGGTGTCATGCGTGGCGGGCTTCGACGGCGGCCTGCCGCAGAGGTTCCTGCTGGAGGTGTACGCTGACAGCAACGTGCCCAGGTGAGGATATGGCGACAATAATGTGCTCAAATGAGGACGCCGTAGTGGAAGAGAACCTCTCCTGAAGCGTGACTACCTTAAAGGGCATCATAATCCTCTTGAAGGTATCAAAATCCACACTCCTCTCAGCACTGCCGCTGTAATCCAATACCGCAAATAACAACTACCCTTCAATGTTTTGGCATTCGTAATGACTATATCCGTCGCGACTAGTGAGACGGAAGCCCGTGAGTACCCGTTGATGCCGGTGATACACCCCGGAAGTCGCCGTGTCACCCCCAGCTAAACGCTACACCCCTGGGCTAGACGCGCGCCGGGAATGTGATCTACATACATTGCCGAGGTAAGCTTTCCAACGCTTTGTTTTATAAGGAAGTTGGTCACAAGGTCACGTGGAACTTCGCGCTTATTGACGATTAAAATGACGTCTTTATCGGTGCCAAAACAAAATCTTACACCTTATTAATTCAATCACTTATCTCGGTTTCTCAAAACTGTCCAGGCGCAAACAAAGTTTTCTTTTTGTCGGTCACTTTCTATTAATTTGCTTATCACATGGCGTCACAATCATGTTGTTCGGTGACATCCCAGGACCAACCGTATCTTGAAGCTCACGCTAGTGATAAGGCCGCAGTACAGCGGGGCGCGCGGGCGGGGCGAGCGGCGCGCGGGAGGTGGAGGTACGAGCATTGTTTTTAATATTACAGAGGCAATCTGGGCTCTCAAGCTGCGCCCCCGGTGACGTGCGCAGACTTAACGACTCTGTATTATTACAAAATTCCTTTATTATATTTCGCCGAACGCACCGGCTTAAGTGAAATAATGTGTATCGGAACCGTAATGGATATGGAAACGCGCGCGACCCTGATATTTTATTATTTTTATGGAACTGCTAAAAACGGAAACCTTATTCTGAAGCCATTACGTAGATACTCTAATCCATTTGCCTACCATCGTTATTGTATGAGACCGAGTACAATAATACCTAAGCGAATATATCGGAGGTGCAATAGGAATGAGCGGAGCGAGGCGGGAGGCAGTTTGTCTCAACGCGACACATTGCTCCTTAACGCAGAAAAGAGAGGCGATGCGAGGCGCAGGTAGAGGTCCCAAAGTGGAATCCCGTGTAAACATTGGGGTCTCATTAAAGTTGGTGGAACAACGTTAATTATGAATTAACCCACAGCCGCCGTCCCCGAGCACGACACCTCCCACGAACACGACGCCGACAAGCATTTAATGTCTTATTCCGTATTCATGTATTTCAGCGTTTACTACCTAGAAATAGGCTATTAACGTATTAATACCTATCATAACTATATGTATATAATAACATTGATACTTTCATCACAGATCGCTCTCCATGCAATCAAATCGCTCCTTGAACGAAACTTTGATTCGGCCTCTGTAAAACACCTCACAAAATATGCAATGCTATAGTAAATGAGTATTGTCATAGTATGTCAGCGGTGTCACTGCAGTGCTCGGTGTTACTGTCGCTAAATAATTTCCAATAAACGTAACAGACGACGGTTCAGTTCGCCATTAGCTACAATAACGCGCGGATAACGAGAAAAATGTTTAAATATGACACGCTTTTATTACCTCGTAAAATGTTTGTTAGGATCGAAATCGGCTGCGTGTACATTTTACGCGCAATAAAGTATTAAATACTAATTACGTGACGTCAGCGGTTACCGTTATTACCCTACATGTATCGCTTAATAAATTAAGGGTATATTTGAGTTACGCGCTACATACAAGCACTCATACACTATTGCCGATGGAATGTCGAGGATGAGCACCCTTATATTGAAAAGAGTGGTAGTCTAATATTTTAACAGAATAACTTAATTTTCTCCACCCAACTTTCATATGTAGCTCGGTTTTCGAATCTGGAAACCATCACAGAAATGTAAAATAAATATTTACCTGGACCCAACAAACAGATAAAAAAGGTACGAATTAACAAAGCCTGCGATATAATTCCCCAAGCGAGAATAATGTTATTCTTGTTACTTCGTTTTGCTTCGACACGGATGCGGTGCGGTCGCGTAGCGACTGCGGGGCTGCTGCGTGGCAGATGCGTGGTGTGTGCGTGACTTGATACAATGTTATCACATCCCTTGGGCGGGCCGCATGCGCGCGAACCATACCGGCTAAGAATCACGAGACACATTGTTTAAAAAAATGAATCAGTTTCGTTTTTCCTCCAGCAAATGAGCACCTCACCTTCCGTGTTTTCTATTCGCCAGTAAGTGCCAGACAGAAGTCCGAGCACTTTTTTTTTTCGTTGGGAAAATCATCTAATGACATCCTCAGCTCTAGGGCGGAGTGGGAGATAGTGTCAGATTCATACTGACTAAAAACCCACCCCGTTCCTTCGTGCCTTCATACCGGGGCTGAGCTACTCTTTCGAAACTAACCCTGGCCCCAGTAGGCTTCGACCCAGCTGGCCCCTGCTGTTGCTGACAACTTCTTGAGGCGCGCGGAAACAGTGCGCGCAGTTGACGACTTGGGCTCGGTCCGGACAGTTATCGGACGGCCAGACAGCGAGCTACCCATTGCTCACTGTCCGCAAGCCCGCGCCTACGGTGGCTGGAAATCGGGATCGGAATCCCGGCGGCGGCGAGAGCGCCGTTGCCTGATGCGGTCGGCCTCCTCCTTAGCGAGCATTACTGCTTCGCAGAAGTCGGCAACCGCCTGCCAGTCCTCCTCGCTCCGGACCATGGCCTCGACCAAGGCCCGGTTCAGTCTCTGCTTAAGACTTAAGACTGTAAAAATATAATAAGCCAATTCCTTCGAAGCTCTACTGAAAATTCTGGGCTCGGTCCGGATAGGTACCGGACGGTCGGACAGCGAGCTACCCATTACTCGCCGTCCGCAAGTCCAAGCCCGACGCGAGTGAACGCCGCCGCCGATCATCGCCACGAGTATACGGCGATGCTCCGCCCAAGCAGAGCACACCTCCACTGTGTGCTCCACCGTGTCCTCCGGGCGTTGCGCACAGTGGCGACACCCGGGCGTCGCTTCCGCACGAAACCTGTGCAGGAACCTCTCGAACTTACCATGTTTATTTCAATATACATAATAAAAACTTTAAAATTACTGTAAGCGGAGACAGACAATATTGTTTTTTGTTTAAATTAATTTCAGTTTCTATATAAATAATTGTTTCTTCACATTGTGTGTCAACGGAACCTTCATAGGATCACTTCGTTGTCCGTCTGTCTGCCTGTCAAGACTCTTTATCTCGGGAACGCTTAGTTGAAATTAAAACCATATATGTACTTAGGTCTGCAGTTTCTTGAAGCTGTGAAAAAAATTAAACTTCAGAGTTAAAGAAAAAATAAAAAAGAAACGGTCTTTACGTCGCAAAAAACATGTATATTTCGACACTCTCAAGGGAATCAAAATTCATAAGGTACTTCCCGTTGACCTATAATCCTTATCTTTGGCATGAAGCAAGGTCTTATAGCACAAGTTTAATCTGAAAACTGTAAATCTTCGGGAATTTAACTGTTTTCAAAGTTAAATCTGCTCGGGACCCTCAGTGTGCGAGTCCGAGTCACACTTGCCCGGAACTGCAAACACCTGTTTAAAATGTATGTACTCAGAAATACAACGTGCATCCAATTGAAAACGGCGTAATGCAGGACTAACAAGGACCATTCTAAAGCAGCTTACAACATGTTTCCTCTACGAGCAGCGTCGCCATCACGTTCATCAACATCCAGAATTCTGAGGTTTATTTATATCTGTGGTTCCGCAGGGTGAACCTCTCATCGGATGAGCCGTCGTGGACTGTACGCGGCCTGGAGTGGGACGTGCGCTTCAGGCTGGTAGCCGTCGCCTTCAACTCCAAGGGCCGGTCCGCACCCGCCAAGCTAGACGACGTACTGTTCAGAGACCCCGAGAAGAGAACAGGTTAGTTACAATAGCAATGTCTTTAATAATGCGAGTAAAATTGTCACTGAATGAAGAAATATCCAATGAATTATGAAAGCATGTACGTTTGTATACACTAGGTCCACCAGCCAGTCAGTCCGGGCGATCTCGTTCGTTTTACATTCGTCTCCAACAAACCCCTTTGAGTCGCCACTTTGCGCGATTGAAAAGATTTCAAATAGCGGACGATAAAGCGAGCACTCGCGAACAGCGCAGCGCTCAATAGAATACCGTCACGACATTTAAGTACAATCATTAACTCGCCATTGAAACATACGAGCGCTGGCACTCGTCTATAACTAGTTTTTGTTCTAAATCACTCAGCGAAACTCAATTTGGAGGGTAAAGGGCGGGTCCCACGGGTGCCCGGGGCCCGGGGCTCGGCGGCGGCACTAAGTGGCGGCCGAGCGGCCTTTATCCTCCGCGAATTATTAGCCAAGGGAAAACATTAGCCTCGCCCGGGAAATATAAGTAACGAGGAAAAGTACCGCCTAAAACGTTCAGCACTCGGTGATCGCACTAAACGGTAGCCGCCTGACTTTCGCACTTACTGGCATCGCGTGCCGACTGCCGACTGCGAACACTACACTATGAATTCCTTTTCATCGAGAGCGTTGACCATGACTCTATTGATAAGAGGCATCTTCATAAGCTTGATAAACTGTATGATTTAATAATAATAAATCATTTATTTTCAGGCATCTTGGCCCATAGATACATACCTTATAGACTAACATAAATAAAAAGTAAATACAGTTTATTGTTAGTAAATAAGACTTATGATTTAGTACACCATGTTGTCTGAATTAATACGCTATTTAATGACACTCGCCAAATAAATTCTCAAGGTTAGTATGTTCTGCGTAAGATACGTCATTGTGTCTGTCCTTATTGGCAGTGTACAAACGCCGGCGCTCGCGACTGGGAGCCAACAGTAACGTTTGTCAGCGCTCAGCGGTGTCACATCGATCGCTGCAGAAGTAGGCCGCCCCTGCAACCTCAAGATAATCCCATTTTAATTAAACGCGCTCGGATTTACCGGCGAGATTAATCAAGAGGCTCTCCTCGTGAGTCCTCCTCCACCTCGCTACTTCACTACCCCGCTACGGGAACCACCGACACTGTCACTAACATTATAAACTTTGGTTTGAATTGATCGCCGATGACCCCAGATGTTCACTGGCTGAGGGCTGAGGGTTCCATTTCACAGAGGGACAAACTAATGTTAGTTTGAGCTACAAAGATTTGCTCCGATTTCCATGTTTCACTGCCTACTTGAACAATATCGCACATTTTAGGGGGGAGTTGATCTTAGAGTATCGTAGTCGCATATCACAATTTGCTTTCGATTCAAACTCAATTTACTTATTTGCTCATGTAGAACATTGAAGGCCTCAGTGAAAAATCTTGCGTTACTCGACAGAAATAAGTGGGCCATCACTCGCGGAGCCTGCTGATGCGGAAAAACTAATACGCGTGCTATCGACGCCGACGTCGACATGTGGGACCTTTAATTTCTCGCCTCGAAGGACCGAGCCTCGGCCAAAGCTTTTTTTAATATTGACCGTTTGATTTTGTCCGCCCCGATCCTGATTTCGTGGTAAATTGACAGGATTTCGAAAATTCACCCCTTTTACTTCGCCGACTATTTGTAGGTAATTTTTGATGGAATCAATTTCTAAATGTCATTACGCGTGGTCAGTGGTCCAAGTTCCGCAGAACATAACAACGCATGTGGCTCTGTGGTTTCGACCAGTTGTAGCTACACGTGAAGAGATGTAAGTAAGTAATGGATCACAGCCATCATCGTCACATATTATTTATATCCGCGGAGGCGTCAGGTATCGCCACAAAAATTTCATCTTCGTTAACAGGCACGTCCGACTGCGTCTAAGCTACGCTTAGCGAATGAATAATTTAGCAATTCTATTTCTACAATGATTGTTTAATGAATACTCATCAATGTGAATGATGAGTATTCGTCGTCGTGAAATGTTAAAATATGATGGTTTGCCTGCGTTCCGTGGAACTTATGAACGTACCTACTGGTATTAGTCAAAATCCTAATTTCTAAACAAGCACAGGTTTATAACATTATTTTTACTATATGTGAAACCGGAATATACACCGCTAAATTTTAATCGTTTTAATCCTGTGGAGGGTCGATCCGGTACATGAAACACTATCGATTTGCAAAGATAAAATTAAAAAATAAAGTACCTTTTTTTCAAAACTCGTATTAATTTAAGCATGTACGAAATTAATTTCTCTATGAAAACGTCAGATTAGCGAGTATAATGACCCGTAGGTAGTAGTCGGCGTTGCGTACAAACTAAAATTTAAGGGTGTAGTTTGTTCAGAGTCAGTTACTGAAGCGATTCCAATATTTTTTACACCAAGCTATTTTTCCCAAAAATATTTAAAAAAGGTCACAAGTTGGACACCGCGCATACTAAGCATAACGTAGGTAAAGGCAGGTCACAGCGGGCATTAGGCGTTGGCGCACAGCTGGGTGCGAGAGCAAAACAACCCGTTCAATCACATGGATAATCCGTTGACCATGTATTAGTGCGGACAACTAGGTAACATGGCAAGTTTATAACTTCCTGATTTTTCATATTACAGTTATGTTTTGTACATGATTTACAAAAAAGTACTAGACACGTGTTTCGGTTTTCGCATTTACTAAAACTAATTTTGTATAAGATGCTACTCTGCGTCTATGTCAGCCTGTCAGGTACGAGCCATCACTGTCAGTACCCACCTCCGAGTACTAGAGAGGGATAGCGGGAGAGTGAAGAGAGAGGGGAAGGGTACGACCAGATCACCTTCTACAACAAATGGCAATAAGTTTAAAACGAAATTGAAAGTAAACAGTCGACAGAGCGCTGCGAGGCGGCCGCGCGGCCACTTGTGTCCTGCACAACAAGCAATTTGGATTATCTGTAATTTATGAAGTGGTTCAGCTGCTTCAGCTGATTGATCGCAAATAATGATAAGTCCTAATCTTTCGGGATTCCAGTGGATTAACGTGAATTAAAGTTAGGGAGGTGGGACTTAGTAGCAGCATTATTAATACGCTTTAGTTAAACTAATCTGATGAAATGACTGCCGAATGAGCGTATGGAACAAGTACTTTACTTTTTAACCAACTTACAAAAAAGGAGAAGGTTTTCAATTTGTCTGATTATTTTTTGGCACCTTTTTCAGCGATATCTTCGCCAAATGCAAACTGATTTTGATAGTTTATTTGCGTTTAGAAGAGTTTTCTAACAGGTGATTCCATTTATATTTGGTGAAGACATATTGAAGAACGGAAATAAACCATGACTACGTGCTCCACGCGTGTCTTACAGAATTTTCAGCAAAACTGAATGGTCCCGGTAGAGCCATCGCGAAGAGTTTCTGTGGCCTTAGACCCAAAAGGGTAAATTAAGGAGTCTCTAAAATTCTGACACGCTCTTTTGCTCTCCCCTAGTGCGCGAGAAGTCAATTGATGATTTCCTACCTCAAAAAATTTACATTACCATTACTATATTATAGAACTTGCTCACTATTTAGTTCCAACTGTAACTAAAAAGTAAAATATAAAAAAACAACTCTCCTAAAACATCTTAATAAAAATACAATGGACTTGTCAACAAATCAAGAAACAAAATCACAACGCCTTATCTAGATAAATCAATAAATAACGTAAGTGTCTATGATCAAATACGTCTGAGAGTATTGTTTAACACATACCTAAGCTTTAATTTATAAAGGTGAGAAATACTAATTTCACGCAGGCGGAGCCGCGGGTATCAGCTAGTAAATAATAAAATAAATGAAACAGGAACACAATAATTTCTGAGAACAATAGCTCAGTCGGCGATTAACTCAAATGGAAACTCGTTATGAATTTAATCACGTTCCCATCGCAGAGATAATGGAGCATAAATCAAAATACCTACAATTATAAAGATACTAGCAACCCGGCCGGTTCCGCGAGGGTAGCACTCATTTGTCTATACCCTGATGACGTCTGCTGGCTGTGTCGGACACCACGACCGCTACCGTGACGATAGCAGATACTTACACAGCAGGTATCCTTTCCTGGTACAGGCCATAGTCCGGAGCGAAGAGGAATGGCAGGCGGTCGCCTCCTTTTGCGAAGCAGTAATGTTAGCAGGTCGCCCAGTAACCGTCCGGACCGAGCCCAAGTCGTCGACGGTGAGCAGGTCCTTTTTCTGTCCGCGGGGTTTAAAATGAGTCTTTTATTTCGGGGTGGATATAAAAAAATATAAAAAGCACTAACTGGTCTCGTCTTTTACACTCATTAATTTAAAGTAATAGAAAATGTTTAATTTGCTCGTCATTTTATAGGTCTATCTATTTTATTATATTAGCAAAATCACATTGCCGGCGGACCAGCAGGTACTCTATACAATTCCTGGTAATAGTAAACATTACCTAGGTAAAGAATGTAATAGACTATACCTAATATTTAGAACATATTATACATTGCTTGGATGCATATAGAATACCTGGGGTATTCTATACATTGCCTAAGTATTGTATAAAATACCTGAATTATACAGTTTGCCAGTAACATATACAGGGTTATTTGTAAAACACTTACAACCTTGCAGGGCTCTATTAAACAACAACTTTAATTTTAGAACTTTTTACAAAACTTAATTTATTTACCAAAAACAAACCTTCAAGATTTCGTTGTTCTATCTAAAACATTTCAACTCTGTACTTTGCTATACCTACCTACTGACGTCTGTATGACGGGTCGCCAGCGCATCAAGCACCCTGCCCCTGCCGCCCGGTCTCCGCTCCCCTCTGCTATTGTACTATTGCTTGCATCGCGTAGAATTCGTAATATTTAAAACGTTCAATTTAAATATTTTTGTTTTTGTACGAAAATCTGATAAATTAAAATGTGCAATTTTTTTTAAAGTTATAGAAAAAAAGTTGTTGTTTATAACATTACTAACATAGTCCTGAGAGGTTGCCAGTATTTTACAAATATACCTGTATATGTAAAGAGATTTTATACATGAGAATAACCCATACACTATACTCATATGCAAGAGAACTTAAGTTAACATAAATTAAATCATACTTAAAACTAAAAATAAACTGACATACAATACATAAATATACTATAATACAAAAAATAAAACCTATACAAACATAGTCATGTTGACAGGAAGAATGTGCCTCCAATGATGGGCTTGGACCCTTAATTTGTGTGGAAAAGAATTCAAAAAGCGAATAGCTCGAACAGTGAAAGTTCCACTCTAATGATTATAGGAATGACGAGGAAAATGAAGGAGAAGAGAGGATGATGAGTGCCAAGGCTTTCCGCTCAGAACAAGATACTCAAAGCCATCTCAAAGAGAAATCTCTCATCTATTCGCTTTCGAGACGCGAGACTAAGTAGACGTGTACTGTGCATTAATTAATTATGTAATATTTGAAAAACAACTTAAGCATAACAATTAATACTATAAAATTATCTGCGGTGTCAGTTCAAAAGTAAAGTGTGTCGCGTGTGTGTCTTTAATAATTTGTATATTTTGCAAGATGAACTAAATATTTTATAGTCGTAGTATATCTGGGTTAGTTATGTTTAACCAAGAAGCTAGCCCGTTCGGGCGAAGCCAACTGTTCCGGCGAAGTCCTCCGCAGACTCCAACCCAACCTGAACCGGTCCAACCTAGGGAGCAAATATCACCACCCCGAGCTCCACCCGTGTCGTATGCTGAGCTACCGGAAGAAGTAATTTCGACGCCAGAGGTCCAAAAATGGATGGGGTCAATAGACACCATTCTCACTGAGGTCTGCACCACAGTTTCGGAGGGGAAAATGAATAGCGATCATAAGCTCCGTGTCTCCGCTCTTTGCCGCAAAGTTTATAATGGGACATCCCAGATGGCCGTCCTCTACCAAGCGTTAAAACAAAAAACGGTGCAAGCGCACAACACAATACTGCACTTAGAAGAAAAGCTGGACCTCGCGGAATCTGTTAAGGTAATCAAAGAGGCGGTAATTAACAAATTAACACCTGATGTTGCCTCCTCTTCTTACGCTAGCATGGTAAAAAATAATGCCGAAACCTTCATCCGTCCCGCAAATTTGAGTTCTGTGGCCATTTCTCCTTGCGACAAAACAAAATCTAGCGAAGACACGAAATCACTTGTGCAGAAAATAATATCGCCGGAACAACTGAAACTTCGTGTCCGTGGCCTAAAGAAAGTTATAAACGGGGGTTCTTATCAGCACCGAAAGCAAAGGCGATATCGACAAGCTTAAGAATTCCACAAAGCTGGTATCTTCAGGCCTTACAGTAGAAGAAACTCCTAAACGGCGACCTAGGATTGCTGTCGTTGGAGTTCCTGTGGCACTGACTGAAAGGGAGGTATTTGATTGCATTTATGAGCAGAACCTATCAGATGAATTGGCGAACACTACTCGTGAGTCCTTCCTTGCCTCCGTCAAATTAAGCCATAAGTCGGGTAAGAAGGATCTTCCTACATGTAACTATATTTTGGAACTACCCGCCACCGTCAGGAAAGTTCTAATAAACCAAGGCCGAATCTTTATAAATTGGACATCTTGCCCCGTGAAGGACTTCACAATAGTTACAAGATGCTTCAATTGCCAGCAGTTCGGCCACGCAGCCAAGTTTTGCCGAGAAACCAGTCCTACTTGGACCACCAAAAGTGCAGCAGTAAATCTTCTCCGCCTCAATGTGCAACGTGCAAGCGTTTCAAGAGGAAGTGTGACTATCAGACCGGTGACGTAGATTGTCCGGCGCGTAAATACGCTGAGATTAACTATATTAATTCAATAGACTATGAAGGCGCCTAAGAGCGCCCACGAATAGTTTATTTAGTAGCACTTAGTTACAGGTACTTAGTTAGTTTATCTTTTATTACTTTAGTTAATAGTTGTAATGACTAGTCAGCTCATCGCCGATTTGGATGGTTTTTCTGTGTCTGAAGCCAATACCTGTAATGTAGAGGATTGTAAACTACTTCTTTCTTTTGAGGAAAATACGCTTACGCTGCTTACAAAAAATATTCGTAGTATTAATCGTAACATGGATGGGTTTGAAGTTCTGTTACAAAGTCTTGACATTAGCTGTGATGTTATTATCCTAACAGAATGTTGGCTGTCTGCTCAGACAGACAATTTACCTTCCCTTGACGGCTATTGCACTCACAAAACAAATTCAAATATGAATCAAAATGATGGTGTTGTGGTTTACATCAGGAATAGCTTAAAATCACTTGTAGAAGAGCCCAAAGTTCAAGACAGTAATTGTTTAATAATTAAAATCAGTCCGGATACTGTAATTATGGCCATTTACAGGCCACCGTCTCAAAACATTGACAGATTTTTGGATTTTCTTGATGTAAATTTAAAATATCTATCAGCTTTTAAGAATATTATTGTAACGGGTGACATAAATATTAATATCGCTTCCGGGAGGTCAGATACACATGTACACAACTACCTATATATTTGTTCCTTTCATGGTCTTTTACCAACTCATTATTATCCCACGCACCAGAGCGGGTCATGTTTGGATCATTTCATCTTAAAAACAAAACACCCGAACAAAACATTGGTTACTAATTCTTCGCTTACGGATCACCAAGCAATTTTACTAACAATACAAAAATCTTCACCTAGAATAAACTGCATGCGTAGCTATAAAAAAATTAATATGACTAATCTTGAACGTCACATATGCGGTATCTCGAGGGCTAATATCTGTCCCCGAGAACACCCGCCTCACAAAGCGCATCACTCTAGGGCGAGTGTTGCCCTCCCTGAAACAGATAAGTTTGCCGATGAGTGCTCTAGCCTCACCGATACGTCGCTCGATCCTGCACTGCCAAGCTGGTTTAGCTGGTCGTGTAGCTCTGTCATTATTTGGAATTTTGACGTGAGCTACACGACACGCCGCTGCAGCCGCACAGTACAAGATCGAGTGGATATCGGTAAGGTCTTATTATTATTTCATTTATTTATTTTTATACATATTAATTATATTTTTAAATATTTCTTATAAAAAAGGATATTAAAAAAAAATCATTTAAAAAAAGACGTGTGGCACTCGGGGACTGCCGCGGTAAAGCTATTGCATAGCATTTTTATCAACTTATGCAATTATAATTATTTATTTATTTTACTTATTCAGTATTTTTTTCCTTTGTTTTTTTTTCTTTGATATTAATTGAAGTTACACTTTCACACATTGAATTGAATTTTGATTGATTGTTCACTCATTGAGAGAGATAGAGGGAGGAGATAGAGGGGTGTAGACGGGGTCCCAAACAACACCTATCGGGACCCAAGCCAACCTCACCTGCACGTGGTGCACCCTGCTGACTAACAAACGAGGCTCTGGCGACCCGCCAACACGCACTGGACCAGCGTGGCGGGTTACGGTCCTAAACCCCCCCAAATGCACAGATGCACAAAAATCAGGCCCCAAGTGCTCGGCGACTCCAGCGGTTGTGCTAACGTTGACGGGCGTGAGCGCGGCCCTGGGGTCCGGGGTGCTAAGAATCTCCGGGCGAGAGCGATAAACCGTCGACGACTTGACCTGGCAACGTACAACACACGTACACTCCGGTCCGATGAGAACATCACCGAACTCGAGGAGGAACTGAGCGGGTTACGATGGAGTATTGTGGGATTGTCTGAAGTCCGAAGACAGGGGGAGGATACGATAATCCTAAGATCTGGTAACCTGCTCTATTTCCGGGAAGGGGACAAGCAGTCCCAAGGTGGTGTCGGGTTTATCGTCCACAGGTCCCTCGTGAACAATGTTGTGAAGATCGAGAGTGTGTCGACCAGGGTAGCGTACCTTATACTCAGAATATCATCAAGATATTCGCTGAAGGTCATACAGGTTTACGCTCCGACCTCGACACACCCTGACGACGAAGTAGAGACCATGTATGAGGACGTATCCAGAGCCATGCATGGTTCTAAGAGTCACTTCACCGTGGTCATGGGGGACTTCAACGCGAAACTGGGCAAACGAGACGGCGACGAGCTGCGAGTGGGGCAATTTGGATTTGGACGTAGGAACTACCGGGGACATCTACTGGCCAGTTTTATGGAGAAGGAGGGCCTCTACATGATGAACTCCTTCTTCAGCAAGCGTGAGCACAGGAAGTGGACTTGGCAAAGCCCTGATGGTGCAACTAAAAATGAGATTGACTTCATCATGTCGACGAAGAAGCAAATATTCAATGATGTCTCCGTGATCAATAGGGTGAAAACCGGAAGTGATCACCGCATGGTAAGAGGCACATTGAATATCAATGTCAAGCTTGAAAGATCTCGACTGATGAAGTCTACGCTCCGTCCTGCACAGATCCAAATCCATAACTCCGAAAGCTTTCAGCTCGAACTTCAAAATCGTTTCGAATGCCTAGGAAGCTCCGTGGACGAATACAACGATGGGTTCGTGGAAGCTGTCCATACGGTCGGCTCTAAACTCTTTAAGACTCGTACAAATAAGAGCAAGAGGGTCACCGATCAAACTCTCCAGCTCATGAAGGAGAGGCGTGAGATGATTCTGCAGTCTTCAGACGATTCGTACACATATCGGCAGCTCAATAAACGGATCTCTAAGTCCTTGAAACGCGATCTCCGTCATTATAATATGGGAAAAATTAAAGACGCGATTGAGCGAAATAAGGGCTCCAAGGTGTTTGCAAGAGATCTGTCTATTGGGCAGAGCCAGCTCACGAAACTGAAGACCGAAGATGGCAGAGTCATATCCGCCAAACCAGAGCTTCTAGGAGCGATCGAGGCTTTCTATGGACAGTTGTACACGTCAATCACTAAACCCACTGTAAATCTAGCAAACGACCCAAGAGCTAGATTGAGCCGACACTATACCGAAGATATCCCGGACGTCAGCCTGTACGAGATTAGGATGGCTCTGAAGCAGCTTAATAACAATAAGGCGCCGGGTGACGACGGAATTACGGCCGAACTTTTGAAGGCGGGTGGAAAACCGATCCTTAAGGCCCTTCAGAAGCTGTTTGATTCCGTCATACTCGAGGGAAAAACGCCACAGGCATGGAGCGGAGGCGTGGTGGTACTGTTCTTTAAGAAGGGCGACAAGGCCCTACTGAAGAATTATAGGCCCATCTCGCTTCTGAGCCATGTCTACAAGCTGTTTTCCAGAGTCATCACGAATCGTCTCGCGCGCAGGTTCGACGACTTCCAGCCTCCCGAACAAGCCGGATTCCGAAAAGGCTTCAGCACCGTGGACCACATACATACGCTACGACAGGTTATACAGAAGACCGAGGAGTATAATCTGCCTCTCTGCCTAGCGTTTGTGGACTACGAGAAAGCCTTTGATTCGATCGAGACTTGGGCTGTACTGCAGTCTCTCCAACGGTGCCAGATTGACTATCGGTACATCGAGGTGCTGAAGTGTTTGTACGAAAACGCCACTATGTCAGTCCGACTTCAGGACCAGACTTCGAAACCTATCCTCCTGCAGCGAGGTGTGAGGCAGGGAGACGTCATTTCTCCGAAACTGTTCACGGCCGCAATGGAGGATGTCTTCAAGGTTCTGGACTGGAGTGGACTAGGCATTAATGTCAATGGCGAGTACATCACTCACCTTCGGTTTGCCGACGACATAGTAGTCATGGCTGAGACTACAGAAGAGCTCAGTACAATGCTCAATGACCTCAGTAGAGCTTCCGAAAGAGTGGGTCTTAAAATGAACATGGACAAAACTAAAGTCATGATAAACAACCATGTAGCACCCACTCCTATCAAGATCGGAGACTCTATACTCGAAGTTGTGGACGATTACGTCTACCTCGGGCAGACAGTCCAGTTGGGTAGATCTAATTTCGAGAAAGAGGTCAACCGTCGAATCCGACTCGGCTGGGCAGCGTTCGGGAAGCTACGCGGTATCTTCTCATCCAACATACCACAGTGTCTCAAGACGAAAGTCTATGACCAGTGTGTGTTGCCAGTGATGACATATGGATCCGAAACGTGGTCGCTCACAATGGGCCTCATCAAAAAGCTTAAAGTCACCCAAAGAGCAATGGAAAGGGCTATGCTCGGAGTTTCCTTGCGTGATCGAATCAGAAATGAAGATATCCGCAGGAGAACCAAGGTTGCCGACATAGCACAAAGAATCGCCAAACTTAAGTGGCAATGGGCAGGGCACATTGCTCGCAGAACAGATGGCCGTTGGGGCCGAAAGGTTCTGGAGTGGCGACCGCGTACCGGAAAACGCAGTGTTGGAAGGCCTCCTACAAGGTGGACTGACGACCTGGTGAAGGTAGCGGGAATCCGATGGATGCGGGACGCACATGATCGTTCGTTGTGGCGACGCTTGGGGGAGGCCTATGTCCAGCAGTGGACGTCTGTCGGCTGAAATGATGATGATGATGTTCACTCATTTGTTTTCTTATCGGTCACCACGCTCAAAAAACAAATGAGTGGGGGGTGTTAGGTTATTTTCGTTACGGAATTTCTGGATTCGGTCTCCACGCTCAAGGCCCGCGATAGAAGCTATGCAATAGCTAAATACAAAAAATAGTAGCCCACCGGCATCGGGAACAGGGTCCAAGCTACCGGTGGTCAGGGCTCCTGAGAGAGGAACCTCCGGACAATACGCGCCGTGTCAAGGAGTACTGCCTTCTGGATCAAGCCCTTGATCCAACTGCCTAATCTCGTTAGGCAGTTGGATCAAGGGCCTCCGCAGATGTATTATTATTATTATAAAGCATTCATGAAGCTAGCATTGGGATTATTAAATACAGAGAAGAGAAAAAAAGGAGTGGCAGTTCCGACGCTATCGAACCGGGAACCACTTCAATTGCCTTCTAAATTCCGACACACTCATCATTTCATCATTTTTGGACTTTGTACTTTAAATACACAAATTCTGCAGACGCTTCAGCTTATCAAGACGTTCCTCAGTCGCATCGAGAAAGCAGACATTCGCATAGTCTAGAATAGGTAGAAGAAAAAACTAAACAAGAGTAACTTTAGTTGAGACAAGCAAGAACTTCGGGACTAAAACGAACAAAACACCTTCCTGCTCACTTCTGCAATGTATACATTCCAACACAGGTCGAGGAAGACACCCAAGTTTTTTTTTAACTTTTTCTAAATATTCTTTAACGACAGCAACATACAAAAGTAAAGGAAAAGATTAGTTACTCAAAAAAATTATGAAATATCTGGCACCAAAAATGAGAGCTTGCGACTGTATTGGATTTACTAAAAGTCCAAAACTTTTACCCCATCGACATATATTTTTATGATAATTTTGATGGTATCGATAGCGTCAGAAAGATTAGGTTTAAAGTGGCGATAAAGCTGTATAAATCATCTGCATAGAAAATTAAACCAAGCAATTACAGGAGATAATTATATCAAAAGAGGATAGAATACTTTTTTTTAGGTGGGGACATCATTCAGTGACATCCCCCGCTTTTGGGTGGGACTCAGACTTTTACTGACTAAAAACCCACTCCTGTTCCTTCTTTAACATCGTTCCAAGGCCCCAGGGATCTCTTTCGCATCATCCCTGGCCCCAGTAGGCTCTGACCCTGCTGGGCTCCTACGGTTGCTGACATCTCCTTGAGGCCAGTGAAGAACAATGCGCGCCGTCGACGACTAGGGCAGACGGTTACCGGACAGTCGGACGGCGAGCTACCCATTGCTTGAGTGAATAGGTATAACAAATTAGTGAGCTTCATCATCAACGATTGCATCACTGCTTACCATGAGTTGGGATCGCAGTCAAGTGCATAATAGTAGATTATGTGACTAGGGGATAAAGCAGTGTCTTTAGGTCGTGAGCAGCATGTTGAATTTGGAACTAAACGATGGTTTTCAATTTTAATCCCGAACGTAAGTGAGAGATTTATATAATTAACTCCCGAGCATCGCGAGGAAGTTAATAAAGAAACCTAAGTGAAGTGAGGAATTCAAGCTGCCCAAGACAAAGACAGCTTTAACCCCGTGTTGCATACTCTACTTATTACACCGTCTGTGAGATAATTAAAAGACAATTTGGTCGACCAAATCATATAAAGAAATATAAGTATTAGATTTACAAGTTCATCAAACACAAAATTCACTACTCCAAGAATCTATAGTTTCAATTTTCTATAACGCCGGGAACGTTACTAAGCACGTTTTATTGTATTTACTTTTTAGGGTTCCGTAGCCAAATGGCAAAAAACGGAACCCTTATAGATTCGTCATGTCTGTCTGTCTGTCTGTCCGTCCGTATGTCACAGCCACTTTTTTCCGAAACTATAAGAGCTATACTGTTGAAACTTTGTAAGTAGATGTATTCTGTGAACCGCATTAAGATTTTTACACAAAAATAGAAAAAAAGCAATAAATTTTGGGGGTCCCCATACTTAGAACTGAAACTCAAAAAAATTTTTTTCATCAAACCCATACGTGTGGGGTATCTATGGATAGGTCTTCAAAAATGATACTGAGGTTACTAATATCATTTTTTTATAAACTGAATAGTTTGCGCGAGAGACACTTCCAAAGTGGTAAAATGTGTCCCCCCCCTCTAACTTCTAAAATAAGAGAATGATAAAACTAAAAAAAAATATATGATGTACATTACTATAAAAACTGCCAATGAAAATTGGTTTGAACGAAATCTAGTAAGTAGTTTTTTTTTTTAATGCGTCATAAATCGAAAAAAATACAGTATTATTAAAACATCGATCAAAGTTACAACACATTACCAGAACTTTTGTATTATGTTACTTGCTGTTACGGAACCCTTCATGGGCGAGTCCGACTCGCACTTGGCCGGTTTTTTTTGTTAGTGGCCAGTATGAATTTTGAGTCAACTTGTTCGATGCACGTACATTTTAATTTACAATGTTGACGATTTTTGATGTTCCAAATTCAAATCTCATTATTCCCTAGGGATCGGCCATACTGCTGATAGAATGACTTGCTTTAAGTGAGGTTTGTATGACGTATAAAACGACATTATCGAGCAGGTGGTGTAAAAAAGATTTTTTGATTTTTTTTTACACCACCTGCTCGATAATGTCGTTTTATACGTCATACAAACCTCACTTAAAGCAAGTCATTCTATCCCTAGGGAGATAATGCAGTATGGCCGATCCCTAGGGAATAATGAGATTTGAATTTGGAGCATCAAGAATCGTCAACATTGTGAATTAAAATGTAGGCGCATCGAACAAGTTGACTCGAAATTCAAACCAAAGAGTATGTAATCACTATGGTTCAAACTGGCCACTAACAAAAAAAAAAAGAAAATAGAATAAAACGTGCGTACTGACGACACGGGAGCATTATAGAAAATTGAAACTATAGAATCTTGGAGTAGTGAATTTTGTTTGTTTGATGAACTTGTAAATATATTATACTTATAAATATGATTGGTCGACCAAATTGTCTTTTAATTATCTCACAGATAGTGTAAAAAATAGAGTATGCAACACGGGGATAAAGCTGTCTTTGTCTTGGGCGGCTTAAATTCCTCATTTCACTCAGGTTTCTTTATTAACTCCCTCGCAATGCTCGGGAGTTAATTTTATAAATCCCTCATTATCGTTCGGGATTAAAATCAGCAACCTTCGTTTCGTTCGGAATTCAACATGCCGCCCGCGACTTAAAGACACTGCTTTATCCCCTAGTCACATAAACCACTATTTCGTTAAATGATATTTAACAAAAAAGCCGGCCAAGTGCGAGTCGGACTCGCCCATGGAGGGTTCCGTAGCAGCAAGTAACATAATATAAAAGTTCTTGTAGTTCGTTGTAACTTTGATCGATGTTTTAATAATAGTGTACTTTTTTAGATTTATGACGTATTAAAAAAAAATTACTTACTTGATCTCGTTCAAACCAATTTTCGTTGGTAGTTTACATGGTAATGTACATCATATATTTTTTTTAGTTTTATCATTCTATTATTTTAGAAGTTACAGGGGGGGGGACACTCATTTTACCACTTTGGAAGTGTCTCTCGCGTAAACTATTCAATTTAGAAAAACATGATATTAGAAACCACAATATCATTTTTGAAGACCTATCCATAGATACCCCACATGTATGGGATTGATGAAAAAAAATTTTTTGTGTTTCAGTTCTAGAATCAAAGAATCAAAGAATCAAAGAATCAAAGCATTTATTTCAAATAGACCATTTACAGGCACTTTTGAATAGTCAAATGTCGGTCAGTCCAAGAAAAGTGAAGCTAAATTGCACGTTCCAAAGAGTAGGTCTCTATGGAGAAGAACGTGCAAGAAACTCCATGGACACTCTTTTAAATCATATTATGTGTTACATATAATGCTTGGTTACATATTACTTGTTGCTTCTATGTGAGCACAATGTCGATAATGAAATAAAAATGTAAAATAATTAAAAGATAGAAACTGAATTAAGCCACTGGCAGCTAAGAGATGACCAGTCCCATCTGACGGCACCCGTTCACGAGCATGACGCGTGCATCAGCCCCACTCAGCTCAACCATTTTGAAGGGAACTGAACGACCCAATAACACGTGCCACCAACAGCGAGACATTTGAGTGAGCATGACAAACTCTCAACTGCCATGCTCGTAATGTCAAAAAAAAAAAAAAAAAAGTTGTAACCTAATAAAAATGCTCCATGGTGCTTCACATTCACAAACTTGGAAAAAGTGCTTCTACATTATACAATGCAATTGTGTCTTTCAAATTAAAAAATAATAATATTAGTTTCCAACTAATCAACTAATTAGTACGCCCTAGTGGTAGTGGAGCTGGACCAGCATTGAGCCAAGCATTTTTATCTTGAATATAATCCTCCAACTTATAATATGCTTGCCTGCATAGTGTGCGTTTAATACAAGATTTAAATTTCGTTTCATTGAGTTCTAATATTTGGGGTGGTATTTTATTATAACATTTCAAACAGTACCCCATGAAAGAAGAGGCCACTTTAGCCAGTCTGAAACCTGGTTGAACTAATTGATCCCTATTTCTTGTAACATAATTATGTCTATCGCCTCTTTTGCTAAAAAGATGAAGATTTTTTCTAACATACATGATGTTTTCATAGATATATTGACAAGGTACCGTCATTATGTTAATATCTTTAAACAGTTCCCTTAAAGAATCGCATCGGCGGAGATTGTAAATAGCTCTGATGGCTCTTTTCTGTAATATAAAGATTGACTCGATGTCTGCAGCCCGTCCCCATAGTAAGATACCGTACGACATGACACTATGAAAATAACTAAAATAGACTAGTCTAGCGGTATCAACATCCGTAAATTGGCGGATTTTTCTAACAGCATATGCAGCCGAGCTAAGCCGTCCTGCAAGAGATGTTAAGTGAGGACCCCATTGTAGCCTAGAGTCAAGCGTAATCCCCAAGAAAACTGTTTTATCAACAAATTCTAGTTTCTCATTGTTCAATACTATGTCGCAATCACTACTTATGACATTTGGTAAGGAAAATCTTATGCATTTAGTTTTTTTCCCATTTAGAACTAGATTATTAGCAGTGAACCAGTTTTGGACCTGCAATAAGGCGTTGTTTTCATCGTCAAGATTATTAGTCCTTCTATTTATCTTAAAAATCAAAGAAGTGTCGTCAGCAAACAACACCATATTAAGTTTATTTTTCAACAAATAGGGTAAATCATTAATATATACTAAAAATAAAAAAGGACCTAAAATTGAACCTTGGGGTACCCCCATTTTCACATTTAATCCCGACGAATTGACACCGTTTATTTGAACTAGTTGCTGTCTGTCATTCAAATACGATTTTAATAAGCTTAACGCTGTTTTGCCTAGTCCGTAATGCTCCAGTTTCAGGAGTAATGTTTCATGAACCACACAATCAAACGCCTTAGACAGGTCGCAGAAGATGCCTATAGCATCTTGTGCCTCCTCCCACGCATTAAAAATGTGTTTTAGTAAGGAGACACCAGCGTCAGTCGTACAACGTCCTTTGGTGAAACCATACTGTTTATCGTGTAAGATGTTATTGGTGTTAAAATGATTAAGCATTTGATTTAACATCACCTTTTCAAATATCTTGCTAAAAACCGGCAAAACGGACACCGGCCTATAATTATTAGTGTCTTTACTGTCTCCGGATTTAAAAAGTGGTATCACTTTACTATATTTCATTAGATCCGGAAAGACCCCTTGATCTATACACAAATTAAATATTAACGCTAAGTACGGCGCTACAGTCTCAATAATTGAGGTACAAACTTTGATAGACATACCCCATAGATCTTCTGTCAATTTAATCTTGATTTCTTTAAAAGCTTTTATTACTGTTATGGGGTTTATATGTTTAAAGTTAAATTCAGTCGAACAGGCTGCAACGTTCGCCTGTAATAAACCAAAAGCATGCGATGGCGACGAATTTAGGGCTTCAGTAGTTTTAATTGGAATACTGGTAAAGAAATTTACAAATTCTTCTGCAACTAGTTTGTTATCGCTAATAAGACCATGATGAGTCTCCAATGTGTAATCATTAATCTAAGTATGAGGACCCCCAAAATTTATTGCTTTTTTTCTATTTTTGTGCAAAAATTTTAAAGCGGTTCACAGAATACATCTACTTACTAAGTTTCAACAGTATAGCTCTTATAGTTTCGGAAAAAAGTGGCTGTGACATACGGATGGACAAACAGACAGACAGACATGACGAATCTATAAGGGTTCCGTTTTTTGGCATTTGGCTACGGAACCCTAAAAAACTGGGTCTGGGTCACTCAATCGGGATTATCCATTACCCATATCGGATTACCCATTACACATTAACAAACAAATTGTACCTCATCATAATATAATTATAGATAAATTAATTGTATGGTACAAAGCAGATATAATTAGCGTCTGATACGGAACGGAAGCAGGATTAATCCGATACTCTCGGTGGTTTCCTATTGGTGGAGCTAGCCGGACCGGTGCGGACGTCCGGACTATTGCGGCCGTAATACCAGTACCTACTATACTACTAACACCCCAGTATAGCACGGCTCACTCGAATTAATTCAAGTGCCATAGAGGTCCGAC
Source organism: Mythimna ferrago (assembly GCA_910589285.2). Lineage (NCBI taxonomy): Eukaryota > Metazoa > Arthropoda > Insecta > Lepidoptera > Noctuidae > Mythimna > Mythimna ferrago. Next base: position 28,328,827 of record OU342683.1, read on the forward strand.
TTATTCTGTCAAAACGAGCAAATGTTGATATGAAAAAGTTTAATACAAAAAGTGTTTAGTACTCACTTACTCAGTATCTACTTTTATGTCCACAAAATTCGAGCATCAAGTCTGACCTATGTAAGTTAATCACAAACGTACCGCTCGCTTCCGTCTCATATCCATAACCCGAGACACAAGTGGGCCGCGTCGGCGCGTCCCGACCGCATGCATAGGCAACAAATGACAGCTAGGCGGGCCGCACACTTGGCTACACGCCGCACGCAGCTGCGGCACAGGTACAGACAGCCGGTCGCATACGGAACACTTCATGAATGATTTACACGCTGCACCCGACTCTGTCTTCATAAATAAGCGACGAGGTAATGTTGCTCGTCATCACAACACGCCTAATCTCGTGTAAATTCAGAACATCGATATAGAAATAGGTACATATTCACTAGGCACTAGGTCATAAACTGCAGTCGTTATGGTACCTAATGGTTCCTTTGACGCTGCAAGCGCCGTGCACACAGGTGAGTACGTGGCGATGTCACCCTTCGAATAAATGTAATTTTTTTCACATAAATCGGGGTTTTACCGGCTCAATCAAAGTAGTAGCACGATTGAATCTGCGACGGATTTAGACAAAAATTATGCCGGAAAGCATATCATTTTTATTTAGTTGGCATTCGGCCGGGCGGCCATTTGTTAGCCGGCTATTTGAGCCGTATTCAGTGGAGTCGAGCCGCTAGCTCGAATAAATCAACCGCTTCAAGCCGTCCTGCCCGCACTGAAATATGATCGCGCGCCACTCTAATCCGCCTTTTGTTTTAGAGCCATTACACCCGGCGCGCCGCCGGACCCGCCACTTAACATATTGTCACTAAAGCGAGACCACTCAAATCTCATATTATTGTAATAAATTACTTACCTACTTACCTGTTTTTGGCTCATTTTGGAATTCTGAAAAGTTTTGTAATTACACCGCAGTACGAGGGGCGACACACAGGTCTTACAAGCCTATGAGTCTGTATCCCCCGAAGTGCTCAACGTGTCGCCGTCTTAGTTTTCACGATCCGGAAAGCTTTCTGAACTGCTAGAGACGGTAGCTTCAGTCGGAGTGCAACAATTACGGGCTCCTGCTCATACGGCTTTACTTGGGATTTATGACAACATTAGCAGTCATTTTAGAAAGTTCCACGCATTCATTCTGCAACTTGTGGACGCTAACATTAATTTTATTCATGCCCTAGACTAAAGCGACTAGGTACGTGTGTGTAGATATTATGTGCACTGAAATACGAAGTGCCATGATGGTGACGCCAGTAATAAATGGGAGACGGATCCACGGGCAGTGTGAAAGTGAGACTTGAAGCCCTGGGACGACGGCAAAGAAGGAACAAGAGTGGGTTTTTAGTCAGTAAAAGTCTGACACGCCCTCTCGCTCCGCCCAAGAACGGGGGTTGTCATTGGATGATGTTTCCCACCTAAAAAAAATGGGACACGGATTATAATCTACAATTGAAACCTGCATGAATTGTACTCGAGTGCATTCAAAACAAAAAAAAACAATTTGGCTTGCATTGAAGTCCAAAATTATATTCCCTTGTTTTTAGTCAAATAAATAGTTCGTCCCTAGCCCAGGTACAGGTACCTTAGTCGCAGTAACAGGTCCGTTAGTGATATACTCAGAAGACAGCTGTGACAATAATTTCTAGTAACGAACATTGTGTATGAAACCTTCGCAGCTCACTTGGTAGCACCAAGTCGAGAGCGGGTCTAAGACAGAATACACGCAACGCGTAGGCGCCATGTTACGCGCGACTGCACCTGCTCAGTCGCGCAGTCCTAGTCGCCGATATTACCAGCAGCACAGTTTTTTTTTTTTATTTTTTTTTTTTCAAGTTTTTTATTTGATATGATTACAATAACTGTTTACAAATGATCTTATTCTAAATGTAGTTGATGACACTGTATTCTTACTGTATTGAATATTCTTACGACGTTCGATTGCGGCTACCTACTTACAAAAGTAACATACGCAAAGATAACTACTTACAAAACGTTTATTTATTTATTTAATCTTCATGCAACACAAAGTAGGTACATAGGCGGACTTAATTCCTTAGGCAACGTTGAGTTTCATCTCCTGTTCGTACTATGTTTTTTTTATTATTTTCCATCAAATTACGATTAAATTCAAACTTTGCAGAGCCATGTTTCTATAATGTAAGCCCGTATAATGAAGCATCCTTTTTAATGAACAAACAATCCTATCTGTTCGTCCTTGTAAAAATCATCAATATGTATAAAATTGCCACCGAAACGCCATCGCTCTGACGATGAATACGCAATATTTTGGATCAGATTTGTCGTATTAATTACGAGGCGCGGAAAAATACAATAACGGTGTAATAAATCACTGATAAAGTGCAATGAATAATGATTATTCATTCGTCGTCGTTTTTACGAATCGGCCGGCATCGGCGATGATTTATCGGCGCGTGCAGTGGACAGCGTCCGAGCACACAGAGCCGGGCGCCGCTGCCCAGTGCTCGCCTGCCGCAGTGCCGCGCCACAGACCGTCAGGATGTTTGTCGCCCGATGCCCGTGCGCGATTGAAGAAAAGACGAACATTCATTTATTAGTAGTTACATTAGTGTCGTAGCCAGATCTTAGAAAGTGGTCACTTCATGATATGACCAAGTAAAACCGATCGTTTTAAATGTCCAAGTTTGATGATATATCAATCCTCGTTTGGTCTACTTTCTCTAGATCTTTTATTATAATAGAAATCCTATATCAATGATATAGCAAAGCAAGGATTAACATAATTATCATCTTAATCGATATGGCCAGTTTTAATTGACGTGATCAATTCAGAGACCTGGCCACATACAGGGACGCAACCACATTGAAAACTTCACTTAGAATAAAAAAAGTCTTGATGATTAGATAACTTAAACAAAAACTTATTAATGGCAAAGCCGAATATTAGCCTCAGTGAAAAAATTTTAGGCTCCACTAAATAGAAATAACTGAAATATTCAAACAGAGATAAGTGAAGTCATATTTACACTCAGTTGGAGAAACCTACAGTTACTTCACAAAATAGGACATATTAGGTCAGGGTGAAAAGTTCTTTGACTGACCCAGAGCAAAATTCAAAAATCCAATCAGCAAAACTTTGTAGTTCCTGCCTAAGTTTTTTAAATTTGTTGATATGAGAAGTATCAACTTATTCTCTTAAGTAATTTGCTTCCAGGGATTGTTACAGTAAGGGTCTTGCGTATTATTTGTGAAAACGGATAAAGTTGAATATCGTGCGGTAATCAAATTCTTCGTTTTGGATAGATTAACTTCAACCAAAATGTTTATCTAAAGTCGACACTAGTTTACAGGGACTCAGTTCCTTCTATGACAACCGTTAAAAAGTAGTCAGCTGAATTTAAACTTGGTCGCACATCTCTCGAAGATGACACACGAGAAGGAAGGCCGAAAACTGTAGCCACACCGGACACTCTCGATAAAGTGCATCATATCGTGTTGGATGGAAAAGAAATGAAGGTGTAGATAGGTAAGATAGTTGAGAGTGTGGGGATCTCGGAGGAATGGCTGCGAAACATTTGGCAAAAAGAAATAGGGATGTAAAACATTTATGCAAGACTAGCTGTGCCCGTGACTTCGTTCGCGTGGACTACAAGATTTTGAATTTATTTTTTCTAAAATAAAAGTAGCTTATGTTACTCCTTATTACATCAGCTACCTGTCAAAAAAAGTCCCGTCAAAATCGGTCCAGCCTAATGGCTCATCTCTGAAATAGATTAGCCCGGACAAACAGCCAGACAGACAGACAAAAATTGTAAAAAAAAGTATTTTGGTGTATGTACCGTATATATATTCATATGCATGTAGTAAAAAGCAGTTATTTCAATATTACAAATAGACACCCCAATTTTATTTATATGTAGTATAGATGTATAGATGAGTGCCGCATTTGCTCAAAGCCGACCAAAATAAAAAAATGCGAAAACGATTTTTGCAACAATTTTAGGGCCGTTTCAAAAAGGATCCCACCGATTTTGTGCGTTGATTTGTAACAATAGATGAGAATTGTCCTTCGCTATACGCCAAAATTGAAACAGCAGTCCAAGAAGTGGGTGGACGCTGTTGGTGCAGCGCCAAAGAGAGTGAAGATGATCGCACCTGCTTGAAAGGTCAGTGTTAACACTATGGAATTTGAAAGGGATACTTTTTTGTTAATTGCTTCTGGTTAATTGATTATCTTGCAAAATAAATAATGATTAAAGTTAAATATTACTCCAGCCTTAAGAAAAAATCGTCAAAATAGACCTGTTTTGAAGAAGAAGAAAATCATCTATCATCAAGCAGCAAACTTGTGCACCAGAGTGCGTTGGCGATGGGAAAACTGTGAGATTCGGGGTAAATTTGATCGGTCATCCCTCATATTCTTCTGATTTGGCATCATAAGACTTCCATCTGTTCCCAAACATAAAGAAATTTATTTCTGGGAAGCGCTTTACGTCGAATGAAAAACCTTCCAGGAAGGAATAGTTAGACAAACGTTAGACTAAGTATATTGAAGTTAGGAGAGATTATTTAACTAGTAGTTTTTCACTATCAGATCGACAACTTTTTACCTCGCCCTCGTACGTACTAGACTAGGTACCTACCTCTCTTTATCTTAATTTCAAGTAATGTACAAGTAAAGACACATCGACACTGTAAGGAACATCAAATTACACGTAGTTTCAATTGCCTAACACGTTGCGAATAGTTCGCAAGTTATAATCTTCGCGTAACAAGTAACAACAGCAATAAAACGTAACGCGAATAATTTGTAGCGCCGCCCGCCGGTGTCGCCGCGCTGCGTCGCGTGTGTCGCGCGTGTCGTCCGCGTCGATAGCGCGACATTAGTATCGCGCTCGTCGCCGTCGCCCGCTACACAACTTTCATCATTAATAGCCACCCTTGTGATTAATATTTACATTAATTCTATGCAAATTGCCACTTTGATGACAACTTAACGTTATTTAGGAGCGACTATAACAACAGATGCTTCCATGAACCAACTTAAGTGGTCTTAGAAAAAACATGCCGCCTGATTGCGCCACTTTTGTGCCTTTGAGCCGGGAAACAGTCATTCCGGGAAGCGAGTGATAGGAAAATAACGTATTTCCTACCGAATGTCGAGTATCATTGTGAGTGTAGTCGAGTTTTATTTTAATAAAAAGCTTATTTGTCGAAAAGAATAATATCGGCAGTGGCAGAGTGTCTCGTAGTGTTACAGAGACAGGAGGCGCCCTCTCGAGACGCCAATAAAACTAACAAACCAATAACGTAATATATTCTAGTTCCCTCCAGCACACGCGCTGCTCCTTGTCTACGAGTGTATGAATTTATATTGGATATGATTGCAAAACTGTATTGATATTGCTTCACTTAATAAAACTACTGAGTGATTTGAATATTGTGTAGTGTTGTTAGAGTACAGGTCGCAGACAGCTGATACGAGAAATACTCATATTTACTCATTTGCCGGCTGAGGGAAACAAAGGTTCTTTTATTATCAAAAGAATAGAATATCGTGTTTTGTGAGACGCGCCGTAACAGGAGCTTGCAGTGATCTCTGAGGAGACATTGTGATTTTACGAGTTCAAAATATCTTGTAAAATGTTGCCTGTTTTATGATTTTTTGTAAGCTTTTAATATGTAGGCATTAGGGATTTTCATAAAAAAAAACTAAAATAACTGGCAAAAGATTTCGTAACAAAAGGCACCCCTTCATTATTAAAGTTTGCGTAGATACTACAATATTGCTGCCTTTTACTGTAAGTTATAGACACAGGTTTATAGATTTTTCACTGTATTTCACAATACATTAACAAACCTACTTATTCCACTTCGGTTCATCGAGAATATTTTGCCAATCGTATAAAGCAACTGATTTTGTAATATTGACAAAATTAAGGTATTTTCATTCCAAGCATGTTACGCAATTAGAGTCCAGGTGTCGCTCACCGCTCCGCTCGCTCAGTCCGCTCATTCCACTCCAGTAGTCCGCTAATACTGCCGTCCCTCCGGCCGCCACTCGCTATCACTCGGCAACACTCGTGTGTTTCCGTCGATTCATTATCCCAAATCAAATGGAGGATTTTATACGTCCTAACTGGGGCAGCGATACGTTGAGGCCGATATCATGAATAAAGTGTGGAGACTCATCATTTCAGAGTTCAATTAATAAACACTAAATTTAACGAATTTACTTAACGTATAAAATTGGCAGGAAGTGGTTAGGAGAACCAAGTAATACTTAATATAGAGCAGGCGCCAAAGGGAGTTGAGTATGCAAAATATGAGGACCACTTTCTGTGAATGGTTTCGGACGGAGAAAAGCATGCAGATTATGATTCTGGATGTTGCCAGGAGGCATATTGGTCAACAATTCATGTTTTATTTTTAACTTTGTTTGTCTCTCTGTTTGTCTGCTTGTCTGTTTGTGAAGAACCTTTATTTAAGACAGACGGACAACAAAGTGATCCTATAAGTGTTCCGCTTTTTCCTTGTGAGGTACAGAACCCTAAGAAAATCGTAAAATTAAAAATAAAACATGAATTGTTGATAAAAAAATATTAAATACTTAAAAGTTACTTTTCGGCCTGCCTGTCTGTCTGTCAAGGCCCTTTATCTCGGGAACGAGTAGTAGTAGTAGTAGTGGTAGTAGTAGGTATTGCGGTGAAATTAAAAGGCTATTCTCAAGTCTATGGTCCCTTGAAGCTGAGAAAAAATGAAACTTCTGGGTACAAAAGATACGGCCGTTTATGTTGCGAAAAAACGTGTATTTTGACACCCTCAAAGGAATCAAAATTCATAGGGTACTTCCCGTTGGCCTAGAATCCTAAAATTTAGCATGAAGCAAGGTCTTATAGCAAAAGTATAGAAAAAAAATCTGAAAACTGTAAATTTGTAGTTACGTCACAAAAAAAAACTTTCTTTGCGATTTGGATAAATCTTCGTAAATCAATTCGGAAGTTGAACAGTTTTCATAGGATCGCGTTGAAATTAAAATCATATCCTCAAATCTACGGTCTCTTGAAGCTGTGAAAAAATCAAGCTTCTAAGTTAACGACAAAAACTTTTTTTTTAGTTGACTTCCTATAGATATATTTAATCATAAGAAACAATTAGATATTCTTACTTAAACAATTAATAAAATAATTCTTAGCATTTGTTCAGTCAAATTGCTTGCTGCTTCAGGGAGAGGAGTATAAAAAAATAAATGGACCAATATGCCTCCTGGCAACATCCAGAATCATAATCTGCATGCTTTTCTGAGTCCGAAACCACTCACAGAAGGCGGTCTTCATATTTTGCATACTCAACTCCCTTTGGCGCCTCCTCTAATAGTCAATGGGTTAATGTGACCCCACTGTAAAATATAATTTATTGAAAAAACTACAAAAAGCGTCCCTTAGATTCCTGTACATGCATGCATGGATGCACGGCTATTACTCATACTTCTATCCGAGAAATTTCTATTGGGTTGCCTTGGACGAGCACGAGATCAGCTCACCATAGCTCGCAAAACACTCTGTGGCCTGACCTGCTTGCTGAGCTGGCGCGTTTATTTATTCCAGACAATTATTGCAGCAGCAAAAAGCACAGGATGTTTGCTGCGCCTGAGTGTCGCACTGCTGCCAGTGCTCAGTCTGCAACACCTCGGCTACACTAAGTGGTTTCTTACATCCTAATCCAACTCACGATCTGTTTGTGGATGAATAGAAGATGATTCTATTGCAATTGGTATGTCAGATAGACTGTGGGAGGGATTGATGTACATAGTGTTTATAATTTTAATTATTTTTGATTAGTTACTGTAATTGGTTGTGTATCCGTTTTAATTAAATAAAAAAATAAAATCACTACTATTCTAGATAGCTGTTAATAATTAAAATGAATTTCATTTAAAATCGCAGTTGTAAAATTGTATGGAATGGGCCAGCAAATGATTAAATATGTCCATAAAATAAATAAGCAATAAACCGTACCGTACGTCTAATTTTTAAAGTTACATAGGTATTTAATAATAATGATATATACTTTATATTAGGTCATGGTGTTCAATTTGTTAACAATATAAATATATAGTAAGAAAAATAAGTTGGTCTATCCTAAAAGATGGTTTGAATGGTTTTGGTATGGTTTGAGTTACGCGATCGACGACCGAATACGTACTGACTTTAATAATTACGTTTGCTAGTTATATAAAAATGTACGAAAGCAAAAGTGCTTAGCTGTTCGGTTGTATTGCTCCGAACAGTTTTTATAGACGTGCGATATGTTAGTAATAATTAAAACTATACCTAACAATATTTATACAATGATACAATTATATTCCACAACTTTCACACAATGCCATCTAGTCCCAAACTAAGCAGAGCTTGTGATATTAGTACTAAACAGCTGATAAACATACCTATATATTTCTGAATACATACAAATATAAATTACACCCAGACACAGAACAACTGATCGTGCTAATCACACAAACATTTATCCTGGAAGGGAATCGAACCCACGACCTCCGACATAGCTGTCAGGGTCACTGACAACTAGACCATCAGAACTGCCCACAACAAAACACAACATTATATTAATCGTAATCGATTTTTTGAGATTAATAACGATTGTAACCAACTGAAACCCCCTGTTCCATCCCCATCCTTCCTACTGAAGTCCTGAACGTAGGACGAAACGGCGAGGCCAATTAAGTCTACAAGTATTATATGGGACTACAGTGGCATGAGGAACAAGGTAGAAAGTTCAGCATCCTTGACACGGGAGCAACCTCTGATCAGACGAGTGCTGTGTCCAGTGGGTTTCTACCCAACGCTTGTAGTCGACCTTTTTTTTTAAGGTGGGAACTCATCTTATAACTTGCCGCGCTAGGGCGAAACTAGTTTATCAGACTTCACAGACTAAAACCACGCCAGGTCCCTTCAGTTGCCCTTTGCGTCCTCCGACCAGAAGTCTATCCATGGCCTTTTAGGCTTCAGTCTGCTGGGCCCCGACGGATTTACTGTCATCTCTTTGAGGCGCGCGTGGAACACTACGCACCGTTGGTGACTCAGGCTCGGTCTGGACCGTTAGCAGATGACCGGACGGCGAGCTACCCATTGCTCGTCGTCCGCAAGCCTACACCTACAGTAACTGATAGTCGGAGTCGGGGTCTCAGCGGCTGGGGTGTGAAAATGTTCGTTCCCTCACGCGTGCGGCCGTTTTCTTCTCCAGCATTACTGCTATGCGGAAGGAGGCGACCGCTGCCCATTGCCCCTCGCACCGCCTGTAGGTACATACCTACCAGGGCCCGGCGTGAGAGTTCACCGCCACCGATTGTAGTCGGCCTGTGGTGCCTGTAGCGACATCTATGGCGTCACATAAGAACTAATCCTGCATCGAGCAATCAAAGTTCTCCGCGCGATTTGAATATACACTTCCGGACACATCTATTGGCCCACCTTGTATTTTCAGTTTCGTTTGGTCCTAGCTAAAATTTTATATTAGGTCGAGCAAAAAGTTTTTATGCAGTTTTGAACCTGGCACATTCACAATTTCATTCAATAGTCTTTTTTTGAATTTCGAACACAGAATTTAAAGAAACAAAAGACAATTTGGAGCCTGTTTGTTGATATCAAACAATCGAATACTAAGAAAACTTGGTTTTATTGGTTTACTTGGATTTAATTCTTGAAAAAGTGATTGATATCTTTGGTTTTGCAACAAACATTACTTATTCTTAACATTAAGGTGAGGTTCTATCAATAATCTATGGATACTTCACCTGAAGTCGCCGCCCAAGCTGTGGCACTTATTCAGGCCGGACACAGCCAAAAAAACGTGAGTGCTCAACTTAATTTAAGTCGATCTGCGGTCCGAAATGTTTATCGGAGGTACCTAGAGACTGGCGGCTTTGTTCGTCGCCAAAGAAGGCCACGATCTCGGGTCACAACTGAAAGGCAGGATCGATTCATCGTGACGACCAGCTTGAGAAATCGTCACCTTACCTCCATTGAGATACAAAACCAACTTCGCGACTTCCACGGAGTATCTGTGAGCGCTCGAACTGTTCGGAGAAGGTTAAAAGAACGCGATATGGTACCACACAAGCCAGCTAATGGGCCCAAACTAACGCGAGCCCACCGAACAGCGCGCCTTCATTTCGCACGCAGTCATTTAAATTGGACACAGCAAGATTGGAGCCGTGTACTCTTTTCTGATGAGTCTAAAATTGTGTTACATGGCAATGATGGAAGGAAGAAGGTCTACCGACGTAAGGGAGAGCGTTTCGCACAATGCTGCTTTGAAGAGAGGGTTGCTTATGGCGGTGGCTCATGGACTGTCTGGGGCGGTATATCCGCGAGCGGCAAAACTCAACTTGAGGTTGTTACAGGACCACGGCTGCCAACATTAAATGCTGAAAGGTACATTCGTGAGTGCTTAGAACCTCACGTGATACCATACGCGGACTATGTGGGCCCAAATTTCCTTTTTATGCATGATAATGCAAGACCCCATGCGGCCGGCATCGTCAGGGAATATCTTCGGGATGTGAACATCACAGTTATGGACTGGCCAGCCAGAAGCCCAGACATGAACCCCATTGAGCACATGTGGGACGAGCTAAAAAGACGTGTTAGGGCTCGTCAGCCAGTTGCCCAGACGATGCAGGAGTTGAAAACTGCCATAGAAGAGGAATGGGAGATGATCCCTCAAAATTTCATAGAGCGGTTGATAAACTCTATGCCTAATCGTATGAGAGCTGTGGTAGATGCCCATGGAGGCAGTACGCGTTATTAAATTAAACCTTTATTTGATAAAACATGTTTTTTATTCAAAAATCAATTGCCTTTAACAAGGCGCATATCCGACTTGTTAGGCGTAGCTCCATGTCGTATGGTATTCTGAATTCAAATTTAAAACAATACGATCGAAAAAGATGGTAAAATGTATCAGGTTTAAAACTGCATCAACAGTTTTTGTTCAATCTAGCAGTCATATTTCGGTAGGGGCCATCGAAACCTAAACTATAAGGTGGGCCAATAGATGTGTCCAGAAGTGTATATACGACAGCCCGAAATCATAACACCTGTCTGGTCGGAGGATCCTCCCTTTTCAACGGAGGTATGAGGGACTTTACTCTCTGTTCCGCTTAATTCCAAAATACCTATTACTATGTTTTCAAACTGCACGGAGACATGACGACAGCTCTAAGTCTAGTTCGTATATGGCAGTATAGATGCCGCTACATGACCATGTAAGTATAACTAGCACAATTATAATAAAGTAGTCACTTTGCCTGTTGAGACCAGCTAATCGGTTGAAAAGGTTTCTATTTGTTATTGGTGGCAAATAGGTCCCTTTATAGGTTTAGTAGATAAGGACACTCAGCTAGCCAGCGTTTGCAATATTACGACAACGTATTAGAAAATACCTAATAGGTATTACAAAATTTCTACAATAGGTACTTACTTTTTCTCGACTCGTTTCATCAGTTTTTATTCTTCACTTTATGCAGCTGTTAGTTTCTCGTCATTTACAAAGTAACAGACGAATGAGAGTTGCCGGCATAATAAAATCTAAACGAAAGCTAGCCACAACAACAAGCGAGCGCGGACTCACTATTGTCAGCTGTGGCGCTGAGTGTGCACTGGTTTGCGAGCCATTTATCAAGGCAATGTCAATAGTCAACACTGACATAAATGAAAACTAAACTAAAACGAGAACACCAGAATAATAGAATACCTTTTAAGTTTTTATAGGGACGTATAAAAATGGCGCGGCGTACAATAGCATAGTTATTTCAGCTCCATCATGTTTATGTGCGTGCCAGCGCGCGGCTGCTGTGCCTACCCGCCGCGCGACGGATGTAGCTACTACACCCGCCGCTTTATTAACACCTAATAAATATATTTATGCGTAAAACTGGAGGACTCCGTGTGAACCCCTGCGCCTGCGCTAAGCTACATCATAAATTCCGTATTTAGAAGCCGTATTTACACGACTTGTTTACGTATTTGAGCTTTCAAATGAATCGAAAGCAGTTCAATTTTCAAGACAATAGTCAAGTTAAAAGTCACAAAATAATGTAACATCAAGTTATTTATTAAGTTGTTCTTGGTGTTTTGCAAGCGGATCTTGAGACTGTAGGTAAACAATTTCTACGCGGGGATCGTTCGGTCCATGGCCCTCTACGGGGCGCCGGTGTGGGCGCCGTCGCTGAAAAAGCAACCGGCGTCCATGCTGAACGCCTGCCAGAGAGTCATGGCAATAAGAATGGTGCGGGGATACTGCACGGTCTCCCGCGAAGCGGCGAGCCTTCTGGCTGGCCTACCACCGTGGGATCTGGAGGCAACAGTCCTTGCACACATGCACGATATGCGCGTGGAGATGCAACGCCGGGGTGAAAGTCCGCTGCCGCGACAGGTCACGGCATGGCGGACAGAGCTCCGGCGGGATCTCATGGTGAAATGGCGTCAACGACTATCGCAACCCGGTGCTGGGCACGCCACAATCATGGCGGTAAGTCCCCTCTTTGAGGCGTGGCTGGAAAGACCTCACGGCGTCCTTACCTTCCGCATGACGCAGTCCTCACCGGACATGGTTCGTTCGGGAGTTTCCTGCACCGGATTCGTGCGGAAGTGACGCCCGGGTGTCGTCACTGTGCGGAATGCCCGGAGGACACGGTGGAGCACACAGTCGAGGTGTGCCCTGCTTGGGCGGAGCATCGCCGTGCCCTCGTGGGGACGATCGGCGGCGGAGACCTCTCGCGCCGGGCCTTGGTTGAGGCCATGGTCCGGAGCGAGGAGGAGTGGCAGGCGGTCGCCGACTTCTGCGAAGCAGTAATGCTCGCAAAGGAGGAGGCCGAACGCATCAGGCAACGGCGTTATCGCCGCCGCCGCCGCCGCCGGGATTCTGATCCCGATTTCCGGCCACCGTAGGCGCGAGCTTGCGGACAGTGAGCAATGGGTAGCTCGCTGTCCGGCCGTCCGGTAACTGTCCGGACCAAGCCCAAGTCGTCGACGGCGCGCACTGTTCCCGCGCACCTCAAGGAGTTGTCAGCAACAGCAGGGACCCAGCCGGGTCGAAGCCTACTGGGGCCAGGGTTATCCGAAAGGGCGCTCGAGCCCCGATATGAAGGCTAGAAGGAACGGGGTGGGTCTTTTAGTCAGTAAGAGTCTGACACTATCTCCCGCTTCGCCCAAGAGCGGGGGATGTCAATGCATGATTTTTTCCCACCATAAAAAAAAAAAGGTAAACAATTTAGGAGGAAATACCGCTAAAGTAGTTTTGCTTTGACGACATTGTGAAGAGATTGTGAAAGGTCAGGCGTGGACACGGAACACAGATAATCTTAGATATTACTTCTGTAACTGTAACTTTCAATACGTGTCGTTATATTTTGTATTGTTAGCCGTGTGTCTTCTTCTTCCTGCCCTTATCCCATATTACTTGGGGTCGGTGCAACACGTTTTCTTCTTCCATTCTGTCCTGTCACCCGTCAAACTATCACTAACTCCCTTTTCTTTCATATCACTTCTCACACACTCCATCCATCTTTTTTTCGGCCTTCTTCTCCCTCTCCATCCATCTACATGTATACTCAGAACTCTTTAATAATATGCGCTTCATCCCTCCGCTTCACATGACCATACCAAGATAACCGATTACCTTTCAACTTTTCAGTCACTGGCGCCAATTTCAAACTTCCTCTAATATACTCATTTCTCACTTTATCCATTCTCGTCACACCACACATCCATCTCAACATTCTCATCTCCGCTACATGCAATCTTTTTTCATCCTTCTTTTTCACAGCCCAACATTCTGATCCATACAGTATGACAGGTCTTATGACGGACTTGTAAATTTTACCCTTCAACTTGAGGGGCATGCGTGGGTCACAAGTTGTTCCCGTGACCTGTCGCCATTTCATCCATCCTGCGTTGATCCGACGTGTTACGTCTCGGTCTACCTCACCATCCCCTTGGACGAGTGACCCGATGTATGGGCGTTCCGGCGAGAGCTAAAGGCACAGGGTTGGAGAGACCGCCGAAATCGCAGAACAAGTACTCCGTTTTGGTTCTACTTACTTTCAGGCCAACACTCTCCAGTCTGTGCCACCACACCTCCAATCTGTTTTGGACCTCTAGGCCACTCTCGCAACCAGCACAATGTCGTCAGCAAACAGCAAACACCAGGAAGCCTCCTCCTGAATGTCCGACGTCAAAGCGTCCATTATCATCAGGAAGAGGTAAGGGCTGAGAGCCGATCCCTGATGTAAGCCGACAGCCACATTGAAATTTCCAGTGGTGCCCACTGTTGACCGGACTTGCGTACTACATCGACTGTACATCGCACGGATCAACTGCACATACTTCCCAGGCACACCTTTCTCCTTAAGGGCCCACCACAGAACCTCTCGAGGTACCCGGTCGTATGCCTTTTCGAGGTCAACGAATACCATGTGCAAGTTTTTATGCGCACCTCTGTATTTCTCGCACAGCTGGCGTATAGCAAAAATGGCATCCGTCGTACCCCGACCAGGCATAAAACCGAATTGGTTCTGTGAAATTTCACTCTCTTCTCTCAGTCGCCTTTCAATAACTTTCTCCCAGGCTTTCATAGTATGTGACATTAGCTTTATTCCTCTATAATTGTTGCACTCAAGCACATCACCTTTGTTTTTAAAAATGGGCACCAAAGAACTGCTGCACCACTCATCAGGTATGGCTTCTTCCCGCAACAACTTATTGAAGAATAAAGCTAACCACGTCCATCCATTCACTCGCAATAACTTCCACACTTCAACGGGTATTCCCTCTGGACCAATGGCTTTACCATTTTTCATTCCATTTACTGCTATTCTGACTTTATCCATACTAACCACTCTCACTAACCCTACATTCACTGGTTTACTCTCTAAAATTATTACAATTATTTTCCTCATTCATCAGTCTTTCAAAATAGTCCTTCCACCTCTCTTTGATTTTTTCATCATCCGACAGGACCACTCCCGCTTCATTCCTTACACATCTTACCTGACAAACATCTCTCGTCTTTCTCTCTCTTGTTTTAGCTAGCCGGTATAGCTCTTTTTGGCCTGCAGGACTGTCCAGTGTGTTGTACAGTTTGTCCTGGGCCATTGATTTTGCTAATGCCACGGCTTTCTTAGCTTTTTTCTTCAAAACGTCATATTCCCTCTTTTTTTCCGCTTTCAAACTACCGTTTCCCACTTCTACGTGCTGCCATTCCTTGAATTTTCTTTTCTTTTCTTTCAACACATTCTGAATTTCTATCGACCACCACCATGTATCCCTATCTATTGTGCCTTTTCCTCTCATCTCTCCCAAAATATCTTTCGCTGCGTGCCTGATACACTCCGCCAACTCATTCCAGCTTTAATTTATACTTCGATCATTCATGTTTCCCATTTCTATCATTTTGTCTACCACTCGCTCTCTAAACTTGTTCGCACAATCATTCTTCTCTATCATATGCCATTTTATTTTGGGGGGAGGACGCTCTTTGCTTTTGTTGCATTTTATTTTGACAACTAATTCCATTACCAGGAGTCGATGTTGTGAGACTAGGTAGTACCTTGCAGTCTCTGACGTGCTTTATATCATTGCGCCTAACTAAAAAGTAATCAATTTGCGTCTTGTGGTAGCCGCTTTTGTAAGTGATCAGGTGTTCCTCACTTTTTTTAAACCAAGTATTGGCTATTTCAAGGTCAAAGGCGGTAGCGGATTGCAGCAACGTCTCCCCTTCCTTATTTAGACTGCCAAAACCCCATCCTCCATGTACCCGTTCATAAATACCTTTCATTCTTCCCACATGTCCATTAAAATCACCTCCAACTATCAGTTCCTCATGTACAGGGATAGCCATTAAAGCAGTGTCAAAATCCTCCCAAAATTTCTCTTTCACCATTTCATCACATCCTACTTGTGGTGCATACACACTAACTACATTCAACATCACATTCTCTAACATAACTTTCACAACAATTAATCTATCATTAATCCTCTGTACTTCCATCACGCTTTCTTTCAGTTTACTATCAAGCACTATTCCTACTCCATTTCTTTTTCCATCACTTCCACAATAATAAAACTTATAACTCTCACCAATTTCCCTCGCTTTTGTTCCTCTCCATTTAGTCTCCTGCAGGCATGCTATATTTATCCGTCTTCTTTTCAGTACATCCGCTAACTCTCTCGCCCTTCCAGTCATGGTCCCAACATTCCAACTTGCATACCTCAATCTCATTTCCCGGGCTAGCTTCTTACGTTGCCCCCGCCCGGAATGGTGCAACAACCCTGGTCCATTTCCCACAGGAGCCGGGTGCTGCCCCTGCGCGTCGCCTGTGGGGTACGCCCTAACCCTATCGCGCATTCTATCATTTATTCCAATCATGTTGCTAGGGATTTGGCAAATATTTTACAGTCGGCCGCCTGCCTGACACTAACCCTCCTTGGGAATATTGTTAGCTGTATGTAAGCCACCTTAATAAAATATTAGGCATAAGTATTATTTATTGTTAGCTGTATGTAAGCCACCTTAAGAAAGTAATTAAAAGAAACTAAATATATGCCGGAGCGTCAGAAGGGGCCTCGTAGCGGTCTTGGCTTTCGCTATCCATCGTGGGCGTTGTAACGACCGGAATTTGAAAATAAAAGCACACTTGTATTGTCCAATGTCTTATTATTTGATCTTCTTACAATTTTATGCAAAATCACAAACACTTAGCAGGATGAAACTGGATTGCGAGCCAATAGGTTAGCACGTGTGCACTTCGTTCGGCAGCTGTCAATAGAATGACCGCCGCCATAACTCGTAGTGACACTTACTACTCTATTCGGGGTTACCCGCTCATAATTTTTATTTTACCGATAAATTAATCGACTAAAACTTACAACATTCAAAAATCGAGTTATGATTAACAATAAATCGCAAAGTAATAATTGCCTACTTTATAATTAAAACTAATCAATAATCGGCGCGCCGTCACGGCCGTCCTGCATTATCACACGTCCTCGTGTGTGTCGGTCTCATCTGTAAGCCAAAGACATAATCCATTACAGTATACTCCGTTCGGTCTCCCTGACCCCTCAAATGATTCCCTTTGCTCATGTTATACAACAACTTACAGTGATTACAAATTTTAATCTCAAATACAACGAAATGTTTCGTAAAAGACACACATAACATAGGGTCCTACAAAATATGTCACAAACGTCAGTCAATGCCACACAGGCTAGTCAATGCCACACAGGCTAGTCATTGCCACACAGGCTAGTCATTGCCACACAGGCTAGTCATTGCCACACAGGCTAGTCATTGCCACACAGGCTAGTCATTGCCACACAGGCTAGTCATTGCCACACAGGCTAGTCATTGCCACACAGGCTAGTCATTGCCACACAGGCTAGTCGTTGCCACACAGATCAAAAAGTACAATTGGAATGAAACGTAATTACTTACCATGGCCGTCATCGGCACATTCTGTCTCAATTTGATTGGTTGGGATTTCTAATCCACCACTTAACTCTAATGGAACATAACATTCGGGCATAGCACGCACACGATCGTGCGCGTATTTATACGTCCTATTAGAGTTAAGGGCCCGCAGTAAATATCTGTCGCCATCCAACAGCTCAACTACTTTATAAGGGCCTTTAAATTTTGGGTCAAGCTTGGTTTGATTACGCTCGTGATTTTCAAGGAGCACATAATCACCAACTTGAAATTTTTTTAATATTGCTTTACTTTTATCAAACCTAACTTTTTCCGAAGAAGCGTTAGCCTGTATTGCTCGTGTCGCTTGCTCTCTAATATGATTCAAATTAACTTCTATGTTATCTGTTTCTAGTGACATTAAGTTTAAAGGTCTAGCAACCTTTCCTATTAACAATTCCAATGGACTTGCCTTAGTAACCCTACACATAGTACAGTTGATAGCTAGCTGAATGTCAGGCAGTGCATCTTGCCATGACTTATTATTATCTACCTCAACAGCAGTTAGCAAATTCTTTAATGTGGACATAACCCGCTCTACCTGCCCATTTGCGCGGCTTGATCCGGTAGCTACAAGGTGTAGGTTAATGTTGTGTGCATTGCAAAATTCCCTAAACTCTTTTCCAGCAAAGCATCGACCCTGATCGGCTATAACACGTGTGGGGGCACCAAACAAAGACACATTGTATTTTAATGCCTTAATGGCACTATTTGCGTCTATGTTGCGTGTATGATGTAATATTACGTACTTAGTAAAAGCGTCTATTGATACAAAAACATACTCTTTTGCGTCTTTTTTACCGCTAAGTTTACCTGTTGCATCCATGTGAATGGTATGCCATGGGATTGGAGTTTTAGGGATTGGGTGTAGTTCAGCTTGAACTTTCCCTGAGTTAGACTTTGACATTCTGCAAGTTATGCAATTTTCTACAAATTTTCGTACGTATTTGTTCATATTTGGGAACCAATAGTGGCAGTAGGCCTTTTCTAGTGTTTTGTCCCACCCTAAGTGCATGATACTTTCGTGCACATGGTTAATTATAGCCCACTGAAATTCCCTAGGCACTATTGGCAACCAATAGCTCTTATTATTTCTATCAATTTTCCGATAAAGAAGACCGCGCCTAATTTCGTAAGTTTTAGCGATATCACTATTAAGCTCATTTGCCTGAAGTTTCGTCATAATAGAATTAATTTCGCTATCTTTCTCTTGCTCAGCCTTTAACCAATGGTCTGAAATCGTGGTCAAATGAATACGTTTTGGTTCGGTTCTAATGACTGAATCCACTGTGGTTGGCAACGGGTTACGGGAAAAGAAGTCTACGTGGCTCATGTGTTTCCCCAGTCTATACTCGATATCAAAGTCAAAAGCTTGCAGGAAACACCACCACCTATGAACCCGAGGTGTAAGGTCTACTTTCGACTTGGATGCCTTGACAGCATTACAATCAGTTACGACAGTAAACTTTCTACCCTGCAAATAGTGACGAAAATGCTTGACAGCGTTCACCACTGCAAGCGTTTCCAGCTCGTATGAGTGGTATTTTGATTCAGCGCTTGAGGTTCGGCGACTGTAATATTCAACTACATGCAGTTTGCCATCGACTCGCTGCATTAGTATTGCACCATAACCCTCAGCGCTGGCATCTGTATGCAGCTCTGTTGGAAGATTAGGATCAAAGATCATCAATACAGGTTTATCAATCAAAATGTCTATTAAATCCTTTCGAATCTTCTCGAGCTGGGGAGTCCAATTAATTTTTCCTTTTCCCGACGTAAGCCCATAAAGCGGAGCTGCTTTTTGAGAGAACCCCGGTACGAATTGCCTAAAGTAGGAAGCCAAACCAATGAATTGGCGAAGCTGAGTAACGTTTTGAGGTGGTGGAAGTTCAGTAAGGGCTCGAATTTTACGAGGATTCGGTCTTATTTCACCGGCTGACACCTCAAAACCCAAAAATTCTACCCTCGTCTTAAGAAAACTACATTTCTTTATATTTAACGAAAATCCCGAATCAGTCAACGCTTTAAGAACTAGTTGTAATCGTTCGATGCCCTCGCATACTGTGCGTGATGGAATGATTACGTCATCAATGTATACTACAGCGAATGACTCAGTTAATGCCCCAAGGGCCTTATTAATGGCACGTTGGTACACTGACGGTGCATTACGAAGACCAAATGGCATTGACAAATATTCAAACTGACATCCGGTGTAACAAACGCGGTTCGCTCTATGGAATTTTCTTCGACTGGTATTTGATGGTACCCGCTAGCCATATCTAACGAAGTAAAATAGTTAGCCCCCACTAAACGCTGTATTTGATCCGAAATGAGTGGCAAAGGATATCTATCAGGCACTGTATTGCTGTTTAATTCCCTATAATCGACGCAGAGCCTATCGCTCCCGTCCTTCTTCTTAACCAGGATGATTGGGCTCGCGAAGGGGGAAGAACTTTCACGTATAATGCCAGCGGACAAAAGTTCTTTGATTTGACGGCGTACTTCTTGTCTTTCATCTGGACTTAACCTATAGGGTCTACGTTGAACCGTGAGATTAGGGTCAATTAGTTTAATGACCAGCTGACCTGTACTAACCCTACCAGTGGGTGTACCCTCTACGAAATTACTAGAATGATTTTTCAGTAAAGTTATTAATTGCTCTTTCTCACGATAAGGCACGTCGCACTCTATACTTTCGAAGTTGTTTACCTTTGTGCCTATGTCACAAATAGAAACTACCCTATTTTTTTTAAGAACAAGATTATTTTCAAAAATCTCTATTGAATACCCTAATGTAAGCAGATCCCGTCCAATCATTATATCGTTGGAAATACACGAATCAGGCACCACATGAAATAGTAACTGCATTGAATAACCCTGAATTGAAACTGTAGAAAGAATTTGGATGTTGCAATTAAGGCGCGCGTTACTAATACCCACTAATGTTACTGTATTATATTGTCGTTTACCTAGAAATTTATCTGACAGAACTTGTTTTATTAAAGAGCATTCGGCACCCGAGTCAAAACAAAATGAAAACTTCTCACCGGTTTCATCTAAGAGCTGATCTGTAGCTGGCTGGATGGAACAGATATCCACTCGTCGTTCGGTCCGTGCATCTTTGGCCTTGACATCCACACTGGGGCAGCGCGGCGCGATGTGGCCCCGTTCACCACACTTGAAGCAGGTTGGAGTAATCGTCTTCTTCTGCGCACCAGTTTCCTTTGATTGTTGAGAGGAGGTGGTATCTGAAATCTCAGGACGTGTATTAGTATTGTGGTCACGACTACTATTGCCTCGACATTCACTAGATACGTGACCCGGCTTGCCACAATTATAGCATCGCCGCGCAATATCCATACGTGGCTTCTTCGCTTCCACAGTCGGAGTAATCTTCTCACTATTCGGGGGTCCTCTTTTTCTAAAGCTAAAAGCCATGAGCTCTTGTTGTAATTTATTACGAGTGTCAATCTCAGTAGTAAATGTGATTCTTTGCAATCGCGGCTCAATTTTTGAAGCATGTGCTAGAGTAAGCGCGATCGCAATCTGTTCCATCGACAAAGACTTCCACCGCGCTAATATAGTGCTCATAAATCGCCCAGCATACGCAGATAAACACTCGCCTTCCTTTGGAGTACTATTGAGTAATCGCCATAAATTCGCAGCTGGGGTTTCAACAGTATCATAACGAGCTAAAAACAGGTCTTTTAATTGCGGCCACGTAATTCCAGAATAACTAGATTGGGCAAGCCATGATGATGCCGATCCCTTGAGTGCTTTGCTCATTGTAATTATCAAATCACTGCCGGAAATAGGTTTTTCTTGTAAACATATGTCCA
Source organism: Mythimna ferrago (assembly GCA_910589285.2). NCBI lineage: Eukaryota > Metazoa > Arthropoda > Insecta > Lepidoptera > Noctuidae > Mythimna > Mythimna ferrago. The sequence goes on from OU342683.1 coordinate 28,350,246, forward strand.
CCGTTTCACACCAAGCGCGAGCGTCGTGCTCTGGAGTATCAGGATTAAACTCAGGTAACGTTATTATCATGCTGGGAGCACGTGGTTCTCGTATAGTACGAATTAATTCCATCATACTTTGTTGCTGCATTTCAAAAAGACGTTTCCAACGGTCGCACTCATTATCTTGTGAAATAATAACGCACTGACCTGTATTCTGTTCCTGGTTCGTCACAGGTGATCCCACTTCTGATGCCGGAGCGTCAGAAGGGGCCTCGTAGCGGTCTTGGCTTTCGCTATCCATCGTGGGCGTTGTAACGACCGGAATTTGAAAATAAAAGCACACTTGTATTGTCCAATGTCTTATTATTTGATCTTCTTACAATTTTATGCAAAATCACAAACACTTAGCAGGATGAAACTGGATTGCGAGCCAATAGGTTAGCACGTGTGCACTTCGTTCGGCAGCTGTCAATAGAATGACCGCCGCCATAACTCGTAGTGACACTTACTACTCTATTCGGGGTTACCCGCTCATAATTTTTATTTTACCGATAAATTAATCGACTAAAACTTACAACATTCAAAAATCGAGTTATGATTAACAATAAATCGCAAAGTAATAATTGCCTACTTTATAATTAAAACTAATCAATAATCGGCGCGCCGTCATATAAAATAACGCACAAATCTAAGGAATACACGGCATGAGCGATATGTTGTTGCCAATTGATAATTGCTATCTTCAAGTAAGTTAAAGTATTTTAAAATTTTACTTTCAGTACTACTCTTGTTTATTTATTTAAAACTTCATGCAACACAACAGTGCAAAGGTGTAATTAATGCCTTAAGCATTCTCTACCAGTCAAGCAAGGATGAAACACTGGTACCTACTCAACTGCATTCAGTTTGACTGGAAGCCACCTTAATTAGGAAAATATATTAAGGTAGATTGATTGACTCTTAGTAAAATTATGTTATTTTCTAGTAAGAACGTACGTACATAACGTATACGTTTGTAACTAAATTTATATGTGAAATAATACTATTCGCTAGTAGGACACTTGAATAAATAAAATTAATTACATTAGCGTCGTTCTATTTCGGGGCAAAATAATGTACAATATTAATTTAAGAAGGATTTCAAAGATAGCATGCTCCTTGAAAAATGTAAAAAAACGCGAACGAGAGCAAATCCCGTGGATACGGCGGCAGACGCACCTGCCCCTAATTAATTATTGAAGTTACAAATAGGCCCGCATCACGCCCCGCGCGCCGCTCCCCGCAGCCCGCACCCGCTCGCGGTGCGCGAACAGCCCACAATACACCAGAATAATATATGACATGAGACTTTCTTTCGCCTGAGAACATCCGTAAATCAAATGTATCGAAAGTTAATGAATCGTGACTTGTGGCGAACACTACGTGACACTCCATTTTGATCGCTTTCCTTTATCTCCGAAAACGAAGCAGATCATACAATAACACAGTTATGTACACTTAACAACTAAAATGTATAAACCTAAAATTTTTGCGGTGTAGTTGTTACACTACCTAAAATCTAAATGGTATTAATTAAAGTAAACACATGCACTAATTTGCGTTGTTTTGGTTTGCGAAACCGATAACAGGCATGCGGTTTTACTAGTTATTACACATTAACGCACATAATACAGATAATAATACAAAAACACTTTGGTGATAACTGATAACACAGGAAGTTATTTGGTAATAGTTACAATATTATTATTTACGTTATTCTGTTATGCATTAACAACTATTGATAACTAGCTACATAGCTAATTAGCTAGTTATAAAAACCCAAGGCCATTTTAATCAATGATTTATTCTTCTCGAGTAGTTCGACTAACCTGTAGTAGTACGAGTATCAACGTAACCTACATCTACACTAATATTATAGTCCTGTCAAATTAGACCAAAAAATAGGTGTAAGGTTACAATAAATTACACCCAGCTGAAAACTTGGTAGGATTGTTCAAAACACCATCATAAATGAAATCAAAAAAGTCCTCATCGATCCGACACCTGGAAAAAAAGAATACTTGGGGTCAAAGATCACAAAAACGAGTTTTTTTTGCGATTTTCAGCAAAACGGTAAGTTTTGTCATAAAATTAGCTCATATAAAAATTGAAATTATTATCTACAAAAATGTCTAATTACTTTTCTTTCCTAAGAGCCACCGTTTTTGAGATATTAATGATTCAAAAAGTTAAAAGATGTAATGTTTTCACGCCACCTTTGAGTTATTGTACTTAGTGTTTTCTTGTAGGGTTCTGGACCTCAAAAGGAAAACAACTTACGTACTCGAGCAAGTCATAATCATGACGCTAAATAAGTCCCCTCTTTGAGGAGTGGCTGGAGATACGTCACGGCGTCCTCAACTAACTATTAGCAAGTGCATAGACGTCGGTCGACTTAATGAAGGATGACAATTCCTTCCCTCCGACTATTTCCCAAAACCCTCCAGATCAACATGGGGATACATCAAAATGAAGAAGCAGATTATGATGAACAGTATTAAATAACTGTTGAATGTTTTCACAATAGAAGGCTGCTTGTTGGACATCAGTTTATCTACCTCAATAAATGATACTTTACTATCTCTACTGGCTGTGCTTTTCCCTTGGTTTTTTTTTATATGATAATATTTCCAAAATGGGTAATATAATACCTTGGGTAAAAATCTTTGCTGGTAAGAAGTTGTTGCTCTGAACCATGAGAATCGTGAAAAGTTTTTAATTTATTGATTCTAGAACAAGGGGGTACAACAGGGGGGATAAAAATTCGGTAATTTTTTGCCTAGAACATGATAGGAATAAGTATCATGTTACAATATTATAACACTTGGCGCTGTATAAAGTTAGTCGTGACGTGTACTTACAGCCTTTATACAGCTTTAATTGTAAAACGCAGCTTAAAGTGTCACAAAACACATAAAACTGTTCAGTAGAGTTATAATACTATGATATACAACGATAAACGTACGCAGATACCTTTATCCAGCCTAAAGCTTTGTTTTACACACTTGTGCAGTCCTTATACAGTTGTAAGCTGATAATCAGCAGGTTTATTGATGTTTAAAACACTAGCGTGCTGCTTGGGTATTTTTTTTTTATGGTGGGAAAAAATCATGCATTGACATCCCCCGCTCTTGGGCGGAGCGGGAGATAGTGTCAGACTCTTACTGACTAAAAGACCCACCCCGTTCCTTCTAGCCTTCATACCGGGGCTCGAGCGCCCTTTCGGATAACCCAGTAGGCTTCGACCCGGCTGGGTCCCTGCTGTTGCTGACAACTCCTTGAGGCGCGCGGGAACAGCGCGCGCCGTTGACGACTTGGGCTTGGTCCGGACAGTTACCGGACGCCCGGACAGCGAACTACCCATTGCTCACTGTCCGCAAGCCCGCGCCTACGGTGGCCGGAAATCGGGATCAGAATCCCGGCGGCGGCGGCGGCGGCGATAACGCCGTTGCCTGATGCGTTCGGCCTCCTCCTTTGCGAGCATTACTGCTTCGCAGAAGTCGGCGACCGCCTGCCACTCCTCCTCGCTCCGGACCATGGCCTCAACCAAGGCCCGGCGCGAGACGTCTCCGCCGCCGATCGCCCCCACGAGGGCACGGCGATGCTCTGCCCAAGCAGGGCACACCTCGACTGTGTGCTCCACCGTGTCCTCCGGGCATTCCGCACAGTGACGACACCCGGGCGTCACTTCCGCACGAATCCGGTGCAGGAAACTCCCGAACGAATCATGTCCGGTGAGGACCTGCGTCATGCGGAAGGTAAGGACGCCGTGAGGTCTTTACAGCCACGCTTCAAAGAGGGGACTTACCGCCAAGATTGTGGCGTGCCCAGCACTGGGTTGCGATAGTCGTTGACGCCATTTCACCATGAGATCCCGCCGGAGCTCTGTCCGCCATGCCGTGACCTGTCGCGGCAGCGGACTTTCACCCCGGCGTTGCATCTCCACGCGCATATCGTGCATGTGTGCAAGGACTGTTGCCTCCAGATCCCACGGTGGTAGGCCAGCCAGAAGGCTCGCCGCTTCGCGGGAGACCGTGCAGTATCCCCGCACCATTCTTATTGCCATGACCCTCTGGCAGGCGTTCAGCATGGACGCCGGTTGCTTTTTCAGCGACGGCGCCCACACCGGCGCCCCGTAGAGGGCCATGGACCGAACGATCCCCGCGTAGAGCATCCGGCAGGAGGCATCTGGACCCCCAAGGTTGGGCAGGAGCCGCTTGAGCGCAGCCCCAGCCCGGTTGAGTTTGGGAGCCAGACGTCGGAAATGCTCCACGAAATTCCACCGGCTGTCGAGGACGAGTCCCAGGTACTTCATCGTCGACCCGACACTGATGTGAACTCCTCCTACCGTTAGTTGGGAACTCAATGGCGGCGCGTTCCGAGGGCGGCGACCGTGGAAACACATTGCCTCGGATTTGTGCAGCGCCACCTCGAGTCCCAACTCCTGGTCCTATCAACGACCATCGCAACCCCGTGTGTCGCTAGAGTGACCGCCGCCTGATACGACTCTCCCTGCGCTAGAACCAGCGTGTCGTCTGCGTAGCAAACCAAGCTGACCCCGTGAGGGAAGTCGCCGCGCAGCACGTAGTCGTACCCGATGTTCCACAAGGGTGGCCCTAGTACCGACCCCTGCGGAACACCGCACGACATCTCTCGACGTTTCCAGTCTCCCTGGTGACCGGGGTAGACTATAAATCTCTCCAACAGATAGGCCTCGACCACTCGACAAAGGTATTCGGGCACCCGGTGGTACCGGAGTGCCCTCCGGATCGTACTCCAGGGCAGGGAATTGAACGCGTTGGCAATGTCCAAGGACACTGCCACGATACACCTGCCCCGTGACACCGCATCCCCCGTCGTGAGGGCTCGCACGCGCATGATGGCGTCCACCGTAGAGCGCATCCTGCGAAAGCCGAACTGTCCGTCCGAAAGGTCCGGCCCTACCCGTGTTAGGCACCCGACGAGGCAGTTTGCAATGACTCTCTCAAAGAGCTTGCCCACCTCGTCGGCTGCTTGGGTATGGGCGGCGGTCGCTTCGCGGGCCTTCTGCGAAGCAATGCTTGCATGTCGTCTTCAACGCGCGTCTCAAAGACATGTTAGCAAAACAGCCCTGCAGGGCCGAAGCCTACTGGAACGATGGAAAGCGAAACCCGTGTTCCTAGAACACAAAGGGAAACTGAAGGAACATAGGTGTTGTTTTAGTCAATAAAAGTCTGACACGCCCGAGCGGGAGAAGTCATTAGATGATTTTCCACTACTAAAAAATCTAGATAGGTATAGCTATTCACTATTTTTTTTTTAATTGCATTACTAGGACATCTCATCGCTAACTGCAGTGGCCAATCTATAAATCTCTTAATCAACTGCAGACTCAGTTTGGCTGCTACACAAACAATCTGGTCAAATAAGGCTTCTTCGACTCATCCTAAACACAATGCTAGTGTGGAGCCTTTTCACAGAGCATGTGTTGAATGCTATGCTGCCCATTCTGCTCAAACACCACGCATTCAGGACTAATATGGCGTGTCAATGGTTAACGAGCGCTCAACGTCGGTGTTAATGGGATGACTTTTCTCCTTTGATCGATCATTGTCGAAAAGGTACACTTTTTTTTGTGGGTAAAAATCATCCAAATGACATCCTCCGCCCTTGGGCGGAGCGGGAGATAATACCAGACTCTTACTGACTAAAAATCCCACCAGGTTCCTTCTTACCTTTCATACCGGGGCTGAGCTACTTTTCGGAGCTAACTTTGGCCCCAGTAGAAAGGTACACTTCAGGAAAAGTATATTATAAAACTAACTTTTAACAAATTCTTTGATTACTTAGGTGAGCCCTTAAATAGTTTTACCCCAGAGTCTAACAATTTCACGACCCGCCCCTGCGCGTTGATATATATCCATCTTTCATAACAATCTTAAACCAAAAATTAAGAAAACGAATTGCATGGTCGACGGAACTGCTTGTACCTACCTTGACATGTTACCTTAAAAAAAAATATATACGGTACAAGGAGGAACTTCATTTTTGAGTTGCAATGAGATGAGGAGCAGACAGGAAACATTATTTAAATTTAAAAATAATGCCTCCTGTCTTTATTGGGATCAGATACTTGTATTGCGTTTAATGAAGGACACTGCATAGGCTGAGGCGTTGCCCATAGACTTCCAAGTACCTGTCGGATCCGCCGTCTGTCTGTCTTTAAGCAGATGACCATTGAATGAGGATGAATAGTGATCGCAAATTGAAATATACCAGCAAGGAATATTTTTGGCCTAGTAAAAGCTTACTTAATTTTCTCATACCGACTACAGCTAGTCAGTATGAGAAAATTATGTAAGGTCTTATCGGTGGCCGAGGGAGTCGGGGAAACTTTCAATTAAGTGATGAAGGTAACGACGGACAGAAGGTCTTTTTATACAAAATGTTAATTCCATCTGGACGCCGCGGCCGCCGGCTGACTACGATTGGATATCGACTTGCACTCTTAATTTGAAAGGACGAGGAAAAATCATGCCGAGCTTTATCTACAATTCAAATAAGGGCTCTGCAAAGTAAATGACTGCCCGACTACACGCCGTATTGACTTTATTAACATAACAGACTTAAATGTGACGACGGAATGAATTCAGTCATAAATTTAACTGTTTAATCATTTACTAAATTTAGTACAGCTTATGTCAGTATTATGAAATCAGAAACGGTTATTTTAAATATATCCATTGTAGGCGTTTTTTAATTGTCAAAATGCCAGTCAGTCAAAAAAAAGTGAAGCTAATTAGCACATTCCAAAGCGTAGATCTCTATTGAGAAGAACTTGCAAGAAATTCTTTAAAATCAGACTATGAGTTACATAAACGTAGATAAATAATAAAAAAAAATATTTTAAAGATAGAAATTAAAATAAGCCAGAGATGACCAGTCCTAACTGTCACCCGTTCGCGAGCATGACGCGTGAATTAACTCTACTCAGATCAACCATCTTGAAGAGAATTAAATGACCTAATAACTCGTGCCACCATCAGCGAGACTGCTAACTGAGTAGTTCATGTCTATAGATAAAACGTTGAAGAATCGGGTTCTTCATACAAATTCTCTGAAGTCAACTTATGGCATCAGTTGATGAGTGCTAGAGTCAATGTTGGCTACTCGCCTTTTTACAAGAACTATCCCGTGAACAGTAGACAACTCGTTGGATTTGAGCTGAACTAGAGAGTACTCTAATTCTTTTAAACTCAACTCTTCTTATTAAGTAGGGTACTCTAAACAGAAGCTAGATTAAACTAGTTTTATTACCACTGACGTGCAGCCTACTGTACAATGTAGAATATAACTTAGTTGGTGGTTGGTGCTAAAGACTTCACCAACGTGAAAGTAGAAAAATTGTCCCAATGGAATAAACTCTCGAGATAATAGGACATTATGTGACTAGGGAATAAAGCAATGTTTTAGTTCGTTGGTGGCATATTGAATTCCGAACGCAACGAAGGTTACTAAGTTTTATTCTCAACGGCAGTGAAGGATTCAGACAATTAACTCCCGAACATTACGAGGACGTTAGTATAGAAACCTGAGTGAAGTAAGGTATGTAAGCCACCCAAGACAAAGACAGGCTTTTTCCTGTGTTGGATACTCTAGTATTTACAGACACCGTCTGTGACATAATTAGAAGACATTTTACTAAAACGAATTATATTTTAGAGAAATGTAAGTAGGCTTGAATTCCTCACTACACTCAGGTTTCAATATTAACTCCCTCGCAATGCTCGGGAGTCAATTATATAAATCCCTCAATAACGTTCAGGATTAAAACTTAGCAAACTTCGTTTCATTGACACTGCTTTATCCCCTAGTCACATAATCTACTATTTCACAGATTCTTCAATAACTACATTTTATTATTTTTTCTTTTGTTAGTGGCCAGCTTGACCTTTGAATAAACTTATTTGATGCACGGACATTTTAATTCACTCTATGTTTTTGACGTTTCAAATTCAAATCTCATTATTCCTTAGGGTTTGCCCATACTATGTACATTATTTCCCTAGGATCAGAATGACTTGCTGAAGTGATGGTGGTTTGATATATAAAAGAGCATTATCGAGCAAGTGGTTAAAAAAGGATTCTATTCTATTTGCTATTCCAGGACACAGTCTACCCGTGTGCCAAACATCTATTAAAACAACACGCAGCCCTCCGCTTCAGCACTGAACATTTTAGAAAGAGACGGAAAGATATAGTTTGTCCCACAAAAAGCACAAAACATGCTTTTACAGCCAAATTTTATGTATTTTTTTGACCACTACTCTATAACAGACTAAATGAAAAAGCAAACATTTATTCCCTAAATTATGTAAATTGCAAGAAAACTCAAGAAAATCCTACAAAATTTGTCGTATGAAGATACAGAGAAGTTATTACTTGTACTAAAATAAAGATGTATTGCACTTTTTATTATGATTAGTTAGCTAAATTAATATATTAAGATTTTAGCAAGTAAGATTTGTTATACTAATGACACCTCTTTTACATACCTATTAGATGAATATTTTACCTTATTGTTATTTAATTACTGTGATTATTTAGTTATATTGTTTTACCTTTTCTCGCTTGAAACACAGCATGGCCTAGTTCAGGCATATAACAGTTGTGAACTTGATATAGAATTTAAAAAAAAAAATGTTTTTATTGTATTACTTTATATTTTTGAATAAAATTTTATAGATATTTTCTTTGTCTATTTTACATATGATTTACATTTTTAAATATTAAAAAAAAAAAAAACATAAAAAAATTATATTTAAAAATATAAAAAATAGTCCGCCGGTGTCGGGAGCAGGGTCCACGCTACCAGCGGTTAGGGCTCCAGAGACAGAAACCTCCTCACAGTGCGAGCCGTATCAAGGAGTACTGCCTTCTGTATCAGGCCCTTGATCCAACCGCGCAACAAGAGCTTCGACAGATGGTCGTCGAAGCTTTTGGCTATAAGGCCATTGATGGTCACGTCACGACAATCGATACAATGATAGCCGAGTCCACATTCCACATGTCGACAACCTCGTGTGCTAAGTCGAGATATTTGTTTTTTTTTCTCTTTCTCAGCTTTCACGAGATTCTCGTCACGTGGGATGGTGACATCGACTATCACTGCGCGGCGCGCTAGTCTGTCTATCACTACTATATTCGGCTTATTGGCTACAATAGTCCGATCAGTAATGATAGACTGATCCCAGTACAACGTGGCATGGTCATTTTCGAGAACTGGGTCGGGCACATACCTACCTGTAATACGGTACCTCTGGTTCCATAAGTTTATAATTCAAAGCAAGTTGCTGGTGAATAATCCTGGCCACTTGGTTGTGTCTGTGCAAATACTCGCCGTTAGCCAGACGAGAACAACCACAGACAATGTGTCTAATGGACTCACCAGGTCGATGGCATGCCCGACACATGTCCACCGTCCCACCCTTCATTATACATAATACATTATATCTCCGGTAGTTATTCGTCAAGATAATCTCGTCCATAATTGCAGAGATAAAACCTTCAGTTTCCCCGAAGAGGTTGCTGAAACGTAGCCAGGCGACGGACGCTCCAAAATCTACATCAGGCTCATGAAGAGCCCGATTAAAGCGCCCGTGTAGCTCCTTGCTTTTCCATACTTCCTTGCGGTCATCAGTTATAAGTACCACAGGTTTGCGCCAGTTCTTTTTAGCCATGGACAACGGAGTGAGTCCCTTGTCCACTGTGACCACATCTCAGTACATACTCACATCGGTTTTATGGAAGTATTCTCTGAGGCTGCACACCTCGCGGTTTTGTAGGGTCTTTGCGTTTAGAAAACCTCGACCTCCACACTTCCGCGGGATGTACAGTCTCGTAACCGACGATCGTGGGTGACGCATCCGATTTGCTGTCAGCAGTGTACGGACCGGCCTGTCCAGAGCGTCTAGCTTGGTCTGAGTCCATTTGAGTATGCCGAAAGAGTACAATAAGACCGGCATGACCCAACCATTGAAGGTGCGCACCTTATTACCACCTGAGAGAAGGCTATTTAATACCTTCTTCAAGTGGCCAAAGAAGCGCCCCTTCAACGATTGCTTCATGTCAGTAACGTTAATGCCGAACGCTTCCGCGAGGAGAGGGTTCTAAGGTGTATGGAATCCGAGAGTTGAATCCCCTCAGATTTCATAATCTCTCCTCGCTTTACATGCATGACTGCACATTTATCCACACCAAATTCCATCCTGATGGCACTACTGAAAGTTTCAGTTGAAATTATTGTAAACATTTGAGTTACACATTAAATTATAGTTTACCAATGAGTGCTCTGGCCTCATCGATACGCCTCTCAATCCTACATTGCCAGGTAGGGACGGCAGGCTTTGGTCGAGTAGCTCCGTCATAACTTGAGAGATTTACGTTGGCTAAACGACATGCCGCAATAGCCCCGCAATAAAGGATCGAGTGCGTATCAACGAGGTTTATGCTGCTCTCGAACACATTCTGAAGCAGCGAATCCAGAGCACACACTAGGGCCCTATTTTTTTTGTGCATAGGTAACCGGGGTAGACCAGGTCTAAGAGCGATTGGAGTCGATCTGTACCCGCGGAGTGCATCCCTCAGCGCGCTCCTCAGTCGATCGTTGCACTGGCTAATTACTGTGACAACCCTATCATCTGCTTCATCATCACCATGATTGAACCGCGGCATGATTGCATCTATAGCCTGTGGTGCCGCAGTCTGTGTCTGTGTTGGAGTCGAGATGATACGGTTGCTCAGTACCTCTGAGCGTAGCCTATCAAGTGCGGCGTCGTCCAATCTGTGATTCCGTTGGATAACCCGCACCTGATCCAACAATCGTTGGGTCGTGACGTTGACGGATGGTTCTAGTTCCTGAAAAAGAGACATGCATCCTAACACGGTACGCAGTGAGGTTAGTTCCCCCCTCTTTAGCTCCGTAATATGCGCGCATGACGTTCTCATTGATAGATTGAGTCCATTTCATGCGCTGCACACAACCACCGGCAGCGGGGACCAGGCTCGAGGCCGGTTGACCCTAGGTCCTAAGCCGTTCGGTGGCCGGCCTCTCCCCGGCCGACGTACAGGTGTTGGCGACGTCGGCGGTGAGAAATACTCGTCACTCGAGCTCGACGCAACTGCAGCCACTGGTGAAACTGGTGATCCGGGGTCCGGCGGCGGTGAGGCGGAGCTGAGCGACGAGCCCGGGGGTGGATGGCGTGCGCGTCGTGCAGCTGATCTTGTCAACATATCGTCAGTTTAACATTTCATCCCATTTTCTCATTTCGATTATTTTATTTGCTGGTGTCACGTCGTTGACAGATGTCATATTGTCTTGTTGTATTTTATTTCTTTATTAGATTCTATTTCTTGTGGTTTATTGTTATGATTGCAGGTTTCCTTCGTTTATTTATTATGAGGGCTTCGCTTGGGGTATAATTTGTCTGACTTTTCGATAAAACTATAGTTAATTGAAATTTTTAAACGGGATAAGAAAAGAAAAGACTTTTGTTGTCAGTGGGTTGCCAGCTTATTATTATTATCTAAATCCGTTCATCCATTCGAGCGTAAAAAAGTAAAAACATACACACGCATTTTTTTGCGTTTGAATATCAAACGCAAAAAATGCCTTTTATAATATTAGTGTGATTGTTGTTTTCATTTTATATATCTAGTTTTTGTTTGTCCCACTCAGCGACGGAAGCGCAGCTGGGCGTTAGCGGCGTGGTGGGCGCGATGGGCGCGGGCGCGGGCTGCGTGTGCGCACTGGTGGCGGGCGCGTGCGCGCTGGCGCTGCGCCGGCGCCGCCGCCCGCGCCTCGCCAAGCCGCCGCCTGCGCCCGCGCCACCCGCCAAGATGGAACACGACGACGCCGAGCCCGACCTCATACCCAACAACTACTGTGAGTCACAACAATGTTTACTTGCTATGATGTTATTTGAATCTCAAGGAAGCAATCCATATCATCAAGTTAAAAGTATCAAAGTCTCAATTTATTTTTTTGGCGCAATTTTTTCGAGTGAAGTTCAGACATTGTTTTAATATTATAATTCACAAATTAATTCCTATAGTGGATATTGTGATGTAAATTGATGTAATTTTGAACGCAGCTGTGCACTAAGTGGAATTATTGAAACAGACGCGATTTTGGTAAAATTGAGCAGATAATTATTGTAGTATTTATACCACAGCGAAGCTTCTCGATAAATTTGTTGCCAAATACTGCAGAAAATATTAAAATGGGATACATCCGCGTTCTAATGGAATTCAAAGTAACTTAAGGTGACTGAAAATTTATAACTTTCTAAACTTGAACAAACCGCACAAACCGTGTGAAACCAAAAAAAAAAGTGTCATTTTGTCAGTGTGTTTATGAACGTATAGTTTTGTTCTAAAACTTTTATGCCCTTTAAGCATGATTGAGTAACAAACATCCAAGTAGCTTTAGGACTTCATTGAACTGGTACGAGTAATTACATTGATGTTTTTAGTGAATTGGTTTTCAAAGGCTCAAGATTAAATACCTATTAATCGTGAGCTGTGACATAAGTACTACAGTGGATATACAACTGAGAAGCAAATGCTCTTCACTGCCCAATTATTCGTCTAACATCGAATAGGTACTTAATGATGGAAAATTGCGATCTAATAAGATCAATAACATCAGGTTGTTACAAAGTGATAAAATATACATTGAGTGTGCATAAAACATGACGTGGGGAACAATGAAGCTCCATCCAGTCATTAACGCGGGGATTGTGCTCATGCATACGAGATCGCAGCTCCTCCCGAGCCGCGGACCGCAGCACAGCTCCAAGGTATTCCACTTCAATGGGAATCAAATTAATACAGAAATAATAATATTTTTTTTGTTTTCGATTTGACTTGTCTATCTGTGGTTCTTTCTACCAAAATCAAATTCTGCGGTCCAGCACACCACGCGCGTTACAATATCGTCAGGTTCAGTCTCAAACCTTCTCCGTTCAATGGTTTCTCTTCGAATTCATCGTGATCAACGTTTTCTACAAGTGCGCAGATTATGCGGAGAGCATTCAGATATTCATATTAAGCGCATAACAAGGCAAAAAGCGTAGGGCGGTGGGGCGAGGCCTCTTACCCCCCCCCACCACCACCACCATAGGGGAGTACGGCACTCGACGCGGTTTAAAAGGCAATCCTCATAAAAGCTTAATATACGGCTGAAAGTGTCCGCGGGATGGTCCGGACATAAACACCCGGACAGCTCGTGATGTCATCCTCTCCATCTGAATGTAAAGGCGCATTCCACTCCTTTATAACATGATTAGGCGTGACTTCGTCAGGAGCTGCCAGCCACAGTATACTTCATATTGTAATACACTCGCGGGATGCTCCACTTTGTTAATTGTAGTTCGCATGTAGTGTTACGCGAGCGGGAATTATTGCGACACGATCGTCGAGATGTTCGGAATTATTTTGTTCGAGAAATATCGTATCGTACCTTCAGATAGGTTCATACTGTCAGGGGTTTGCACCCAAATTCCAGAGATAAAAATTAAGAAAGTTGTCTAGACATCTGCAAAATAAGGTACAACTTACTAGTAAAACAGCGGTCCAATTTATTTTATCTCCCTCTGTTTAGTCCATGACCATATTTTATTTCAGGTAAATTGTACACTACGTAAAGTTACTCGAACAGATACGAGTAACATAGACTCAAGTTTATATTCAATGAGCAGAGTATATAACAATCCTTCTCCATCAAGCAGGACGACAGCTACCTGTAACCATTTAAAGCTTGCTTTTAAAACTATTTTAAAAAAACTATTCATTTTAGTACAATATATCCGAAATAAAAAAAAACAGATCAACTTTTAAGTAAAAAACATACAACAAGGAGAAATAGAGATAGTAGAAACAGTTACGAGCATCCTCCCCACCTACTACTCCCCACCTACTTGTTCCACATTCTTACAATGACTCTCTCGTCCCCAAACAGAAACGCAAACACACACTTTAGAATTCCTTTCGATGATTGGCCTCTTGATATATCGAGATCAATACCTATAATAAGATCAATCATCTCGGTCGACATCGATCGGCAGCAGGGCATTAGTCGTGTATTCAAACATTTGACAATGAGTCGCGCAGAAGATCGCAGTCGCCACGAACCGGCAACGTCCAGCTGCGTGGTTGGGAGGGATCCATACTGCGGCGGATTACATCTCCTTTGACATTTACCTCGTGTGTCGCCACAATGAATGGTCCTGTGCGTCTCGCATTCATCGGATTCCCGCAACCCTTACCAGGTCATTGGTCCACCTTGTAGGAGGCCTTCCAACGCTACGTCTTCCGGTACGTGGTTGCTATTCCAGAACCTTTCGGCCCCAACGGCCATCTGTTCTACGAGCAATTTGCCCTGTCCATTGCTACTTAAGTTTGGCGATTCTTCGTGCTATGTCGGTAATTTAACCTTGATTCTTCTGCGGATATAAATGATAAATTATCTTTATTTTGCAAGTGGGTTTTATAAAAACAATTTTACAAGTCTATTTTATTTTTCGTCAATCAAAGCTAGATGAGGCCGATGTTTCCTAGCTGACTACCCTAAGAAGAAATACCGAAACAAACTCAGGAGTCAAAGTCTATTTTAAAGTCCATTCAGCAAAACATGTAATGGTCAAATCATATGAGAACCATGCAGCCTGAGATGGTCTTTTGAAGAAAGAACCACACAGTTCTAAGTGGACCTGTCCATTTAGTGCAAGCATTTGTCAGTATGCGTGTAGCTCAACTCAGGACTACTAAGGAGCTCAACGACTTAACGAACAATGCCAAAAGAAAGGACATTTGGCTAGGCCGCATCAAATACTCAAAACTGCCAGACATCATGTGAAAATAAAAGAAAAGGAAAGAGTAATCCACATAGTTCTCACATTCACAATAATAAAATTTACAAAAGTGTAAATATTGCAAATTGTAAAAAAAAGTATATAAAAAAAATTGACAGTCAAATAGTAAAAATAAACATGAATATCCTCCTATAGTTCGGAAAGCTCCGCGGTATCTTCTTGTCTAACATACCACAGTGTCTCAAGACGAAAGTCTATGACCAGTGTGTGTTGCCAGTGATGACATAATAATATGGCTCCGAAATGTGGTCGCTTGCAATCAGGAATGAGATTCCAATATAAATTAAGAAAAATCCAACGTGTTACCAAAACCTACGTTTTCGCCCACATTCTGCAACCATACTGATGAGTGTTTATAGGACGAACATACCTACCGACGTAGGTAATGTGTTACGTTTCACATTAAACGTAGGCCTCTACGTTGCTATTGATCATTACTGTATTACGACTAGGCACGAATGAACCGACACCACACCGACGATTAATTCCGAAGAAGCGCAATGCGGTGCGACTTGGTGCGATGCTACTCCCTGCGATACGTTAACGATGGCCCTAATTAAAACCTAATGTGGATCCAACTTCGCAAGTAAGTTAGCAAGCAGCCGCCAGCCCGCGGTAACTGTCGATCGCAAATTAACTCGCACGCGCCGAACATTCTGACGTCACATTAACGACTTTCAGAACGGCGCCACTTCTTGCCACACTTGCACATAGTTGTGTGATCAATGGCAAGTGCCAGCTAACTGCTAGTGATTTGCTTTTCAAGTTCTCGGGAACTTGCAAAGATTGGTGTCAAACGAAAGGTCTCGGTACAAATCGGGGTCTCTAAGTATGAATAGGTATCACTGAACTTGGTGCGTGATGAGCTCACTACGTCGCGACGCACTCACCGCCGCCGGGTGCCGCGTGCGAACTTGTTAACAATTAAAAAGCTTGTAAATCAGTAGAATGGCCAGCGGCAACGAGCCCCAACTATTATAATAATACGTTATACGGGAATTATTGCTGTCATAACTCCGGCGCGCCACGCCCACGCCACACCGCCGCGACCGACGCGAGCCCAAAATGTACAATAAAAACGCGTGTCGGTCGCGCGTTATGCCTTAAAAGGCAGTAGCTTTGAGCTGCTTTGTGTGACGACTGCACAAACAGCTGCAAATGCTGGCTTCGTTCTACGGGAACCAGATCGGTGCACTCGAGCAGTGCGCGCAGGCAGCATACCTAGTCCTGGTGGGTACATTGAGTAACTGTGTGTGTTAGCTGTTAGCGGTCGGTTTCTTCTGAGAATCGCTCTTTGTTCCCATCGTTCACTCAGAACTACACGCCAGTTATGAAGCTCCTCTGACATGATCGACGAAGGTCGATAATAAATAAAGTCATCTGGTATTCATAAGCGTGTTATAGAGTTTGGCACGGGTTGCGGAGCAGAGCGGTGCGGTGCGAGGGGGAGGGGGCGGCTGATGGCCAGACGCCATAAATTGTGACGTAATGAATGCCGTTCTCGCCTCAATAAAACTCTGCACATTATATGATACAGGATTTATGCGCGAGCCGCACAGGCCGTGACGAGCCGGACAAGCGCCGCAGTCGGCGTTGTCACGAAAATAATAATTAGCTCTTTGATAACTATAAAATGTACACTTACATTTTTCAGTTTTCACTTTAATTAGCTCACAGGATCTTGGTGGCCAAAAATTAATATTTATGTTCTTATATCTGAGACGGCGCTGGAGAAAACCTCTGGAAGGACTTGGGAAAAGCCTTTGCCCAGCAGTAGGGCAGTAAAGAAGTAGATAACAAAAATATGGTAATTATATTGTCTAGTTTGAGTACAGCAAGGGCTAAATAATTAAACAAAAAATCCAGACCAGTTTAATCAGTGAAGTGGAAGCCATGACCGCCGTTTATCCTTTCTGCGAGCCTTATAGTTACTGCACACCTCATTACTTATTCGTTTACATGAATTTATTGTCCTTATTATGTTGTTACCGATTATCCGACAAAAGGAAGATGAACAGCAACAATTCTGAGTGTTTTATTCAAACTTAGTCGAAAAACATCAACTCTCAATTTTTCGACTGAAATAATGACCATAGTTTCGTAGCAATAAAATTTTGATAATATTTAGACAGCAGCAAAATCTATAAAAATTAACTTTACGTACAGGAAGGCCTCGCTACACGGTTGTTGCTCGTAGCGCGAAGCCATAGCACCGCGCACCTGGCGCGTAGCGTGCGCGCTGTCACTCCGGGATACAATCACGTGCCAAACATTCAACAACTAATTTGAAAATATACGCCAGGCGTGTGAGGGGTAGGGTGGGAGGGGGGTGCGGCGGTGCACGGGCTAGGTATATTCATGAATATTGATGCTGCATCGTGAATATTCAGTGCGGCGACACTCGCAATTGAAAACATGCCGCAAAGTGCGCGCCGCACCGACATCGCGGCGACATTGCAGCGACGAAGACAGTGTCACTACACAGCGTGACTTCCCTCATCTGTAGTCAACACTCACGTAGATTATCAAACTTCTATATAAAATATCTGCATCTGAAACATTAATACATGTAGGTAGTGTGTGAAAATAAATGTGCTTTAAAATCATGGGCTTGTTTTAAATGCGTGGAAAAGATAGCATATACATTCAAACCTTCAGCTTATCACGGTAATAACGCTGATCCGCTTTCGAGCGCTACAGCTCAATCACAGCGCTTTGAAGCGCTCGATACGCTGATGTTATTAAAAAACGTCTTAATTCTCACGGCTTCAACGTTTGTAACATTACAGTGCAACTGAAAAAACTACAAGGACATGACATTTAGAATAAATTAATTTACATGTTTAGACATCGCAGCGCTTAGACGTCAAATGTTAATCATGATCGTTCTAATGCCAATTGTGTGTAAGCGACTTGTATCGCCGATATTAATACAGTCTCTTTCTGAGTGGCTCCCCACGCGTCCCGTATCCCGCATCCCGCATCCCACACAGAATAACATCCGTATCGCTCAGGTGTAGTGATACAGAGCGAGCGCCACCTCACCTATTAATGAAGCCAATTTGAATAAACTCAGGCACAATAGACGCGGCGGGGGACGTGGCGCGGCGGTGCGCCGGAGGGGGGAGGGAGGGCTAGCTCGATGCGCGCACCAATTAATTATTTCTTGTGTCCTGACTTACGCTCGCCTCCGTCTTTGAATGTAGTGATTAATCAGGTTTTTTCCCTCTGCGGATAAATCTCGGCGGATCAGGCGGCTGCGGGCACACGCGCCGACGTTATTTATTGCGACGTCAGTGCAGGCGAGCCCTTACACACCACGCTATTACTGGAGCAGGGGCTGGTGGGACCGGAGCCGGCCACTGGTCGGGCGCCCACCGGAATGTCTGTGTGCTCTACAGACACTATACATACCTAGTGTTTATTACGATTAGCTACATTTTAAAAAGCTCACTGTTTTCACTACTCAATTAAATTTCGAATATTTAAATGAACAATATAATTATAATATATAATTTGAATGATAGGCAAAAGTACTAACTAAATAATGAGTGCACGCGATTTGAGTGATAATTGTGCACTAAAATATACACCACGCGTAGCGAGTAAAGTGCTGACACAATGATGTCAAATTTGTACTGTACAGGGGCCGTATTATGACCTCTTAAAACCATCATGTTTTCGGTGTGAAAAAGAGACGGAGCTATACAGGACGAATAGCACTATCCTTTTCTCACACAGAAAACATGATGGTTTTAAGATGTCATAATACGGCCGCAGAACTTACTTGGTATTTTTTAGCAGGAATCGGATACATAGAAAAAACTTGAATATTTCATAATATTTATTAAAAAAACAGATTGGTCTTCAGAATTAGCCTAATACCATTGATGGATCAATCTCCACGCGCACGAGCTCATGAGCGCTGGGAAGTCACACGCTGTCTATTGCGATAATAGCTGGCCCTGCGCCACCTCGCAGGTGCGTGCGGCAGAACCACTACAGAGTAGGTTTACAGTATTAAATTAATATTTAGTTAACATTGGTGCGTCAATATTACAAACAAGCCCCAGGGTTCAGTCCTCACGTCATTCCCGCTAGAGCGTCCTGTGTTTTTGAGCTATGTGCATTGTAATTAGTAATTCTCGTTCATGTGTAGGATACATGTACAGGAACTGTTATGGTAAAAGCTTATTTTGAAGTTGGCCTTCCTTACTTTCTGGTGTGGTCCATGATCGATTTTAGGCCTATAAATCTCCACCCAATAACGTAATATTACGAGTATTAATTTTCATCGTCGCGTCGTACCCGCCTAGATCGTCTGCAACTAAACGTTTCCCCTATAACCCCTTTCTGTCTTTTCACTGGTTAATATTGCAGATTTGGAATTGGAAGAAAATTTTTTATTCTATTCTTATTCCTTTTGGGGAGTTTTTTTATGTTGCTTTCTAACTGAACAGGCATCTGCATCGCCGGGAAGTTGGTTGCACCACTTGTTCTTGCTAAAAGCACTAAGAAGTGGTGCACTCGTGCGTTTGAGGGTTCTGTCTTTATGTAAAAACTTAAAAAAACTGACGTTTGTAAGTGTATATAAAATAAATGACTTTTAGTTTGATTGATTTAGCTGTGTGTGTTCCAGGCGAGACGGCGGCGGCGAGCGCACCGAGCCTGGCGGTGTCGTCGCCGAGCCGCGCCGCGCCCGCGCCGCTGTCCACGCCGGTAAGTGCTGCCCGAGGGTTGCGACACATCAGGTTCAGCAGTATTTGTCGAATAACAAAACCGGCCTGAAGCAATTATTGCATTAGTTCGCTTCCAATCGGCTTGTACACACATTATTTAATTCGACAATTGTAAACAATAAAACCGATCCGTAGCCACTACACACATTACATTCGGTATCATTGAGCTTGTGTTGACCTAGCAAAGCCCGAGCGGCATTTACCCCGAACATTCATATATTCGTAAATATGTTTAGGTGCCGATTAATGCCTACAGACATAGCGCGCCTGCTTATGTGTGTAGCAACACATATCGCAGCGTCAAGCCATCCCCCTGACTTTTCCAAACTACGTCAGAGTCGGCTTCCAGTCTTATCAGGTTATGCAGCATCTTACACAACCTAATAACTGAGCAAAGCAATATCCCTTGACAATACATAATATTTCTACATGATAATTTTGAGATTGTGCGCAAGCTCGGCAAGACCTGGATCTGTCACCAGATTCGAAGGAACGTCCACAGCGCGTGAACGTAAGCGGAGTAAGTTTGCTTACACGCAACTTAAAAGTACTCCAGCAGTTTTTATATAACGATTGGTATTAAAATAAGTAACTACTAAATAGGTCTGACTCCTGATACTGAGCCGTTTAAAAAAAAAAAACCCCGCCGCCGCCGTTAAAAAACCGTTAAAATGACAAAACATGACATGTGCCGTTTAAATGACATAATCATTTTGAGCTTTTAATAACCAATCAGTTCATTTAATTAATAGATTAAAAATAAAAGAGGTAATTTCCTGTGACATCGGTCGAAATGCAACCTGCTCAATCCGTTTTCAATTGTGTTTTTGCAGAAGACCTACATTCTTGCTTGGAAGCCAGACCACGCTGGTAAAAACTACCAGAATTTCGTTGACTTGAAAATTAAATAATGCCCACACAAAAAATATACTATAACATCACGAAAGAATAGACTGGAATGATTATGACTGTGTTACCTAGCCATATCTTGCCAGAAATATACCACGATATCATGTAATAAAAAAACATAGCAAACACAAACACACACTTGGCCGCGTTGGCACACGAGTAAGTAGGCAGGCTCGGTGCGGCACTTCATCAACTGCGATCCGTTCTCGATCGTGCGAGCGATGTCATCAATCCCAATGGTTTCATCTGGTAAAAGCGTAGCCGCGTAGCCCCGGAGCCTCGTAGACGCGTAGTCTCGTAGCCGCGTAGGCGCGCATTGCCTACATAATTACCTGCTACGCGTATGCTATGTAAATTCATTGCTTGGATATTGCGGAAACGACTGGAAGTAGTTCAGTTTAGATATAAATAATAAAAGAATAAACAAAAATGTGCTAGTCTAATCCAGAAAACCCAAACTAAAATTACTTTTCTAAGTTACAATAATACTATAAAATTCGTCACAATAATAACCATAAATTGTGTTATTATAACCACTTATTGATTTGCTTGTTATCATTTAAGCCGTAATCATTTCAATTTGCATTGTGTTGAATCCAAGGACAAATATGCACGCAAAAAACACACAATATAAAGACAAAACAGAAACTAGATACAATTCTGAATCACAATAGTAACAAATCAAATAATAACAAGCAAATCTCTGTGTAATAATACAATTTAATCCACTAGGGCGCAACCCTGACTTCTCTCACCATACGTCTCACACACCGTATCGCTCGGGCTCATATAAAGGGCAGATGGTCGGCAGCGCTAAGTATTTTTTCATTAACGTTTAATCGCACATCAGCAAAGTGCGAACCGCTCGTAAAACTAGCCACTGCCGACGACTCGCTAAAGTTAACACGTCCGTACGCCGCGCTCGGACTAGTGCAGTAATCTACTCAAGTTGTCGTTTGTTTTATGTGAGCGACGAACTGTGGCCGCCGCGGGACCGGCCGGCTCTTTACGACGACCCAGTAGTCTCCACGTGCGTCACGTCATTCTTCTGTAGGCGGTAGATAAACTCGGTCGTCAGTCAGCGCGCGACGCCGAGTATATGAAATACTATGAATACATGATACGCCTCCGACGTCATTGTTAACTTGCATGATTTTCCTATGAACCGATTACGATGAATTCTTTGCTGTATTTCGAAAGTAACTTTGGAACTCAGAACTCCTTCCGAGGCGGGTCCGCGCTCGAGCGGGACACTTCGCCGCATGCGACCGCTCCGCGCTCACGCCTCAGATCAAAACATCGCGCGGTCTCCACGGCATTAACTCCATCGTATTTATACAAACTTTCATCGAGAATTTACTTAGTCGACTCCTTCATCAAAGAGAAACATGGAACTTCATTTAACTGAGTTACGAACCGATAAAGTAACGAACGAGTTGAATTTTAATACTGACGAAAGTCGAGGAGTGTTCCCAAAAGTCGAGTTAAAGGGTAATACTAACGAGTCAATGTTGCAACAAGATGAAATCTAATGAAACAAACACGACTCGCGCCGGGAGCCTCCCGCGCGTGTGTGCGTGCGAGCTGCTTGCCGAACGAGCCATAAGTATGATTTGTGCGTCCAATTGTCGCGTGTGCTCGCCCGAGGCGGTCAGCGCCCGGCGGCGGAGCCTCAGTAAAAACTCATTTTTCTGGCGGTCTTTCATCGTTCGGAAAATCACGCACTAAACCACACTTAAATGCATCTGCTCCTCGAATATTTCCACTTTTCGATTACGTTTTCTTTCAAATCTCAGCGGCGATGACTACATTTGCGACCCAAATGTAGGATATTATGAGCGTCACGTCGATAAGCGACGTATTACTCCTGGTGGATATGCAGGCGCCACTAGAGACGCGGCGACGCGCGCGGCTTAGTGCGTCAACGAGATTAGATATACATTGACATGTGTCACCTCTCACCGAACTACAACATCACAAATAATGTCGCGTGAGAAAAGTGTCAAGCGTGAGCTATAAGAGAGCGACCTACAGCAGGTCTACGTTGTCACACAAAGCCAGCGAGGGAAGGTGTCGTCGGCGCGCAATAAATCCCGTCCACCTGATTACCAGTACAAGCTGTAACGAGCAGCTCGTTGTCCGCGCCGGGACCCGCTGCTAACAAGGGACGGTTTAATTAAGTTGCAATAGTTTTATCAGCGCCTTCTTTTGTCGCATCACCTCGCAGCCGCCCACCGCCGCGCCGCCACCACGCCGCCAACCCGCCGCACCGCGCCTCGCCGCGCTCGTGTCGTCGCTCGCAGCCAGCCCTTTAGTGCGTGTCGCTGTTTTGAATTAGTTTTAATTTAACGTTATCACATCGTGCGGAGCGGAGGGGTGCGGAGCGGGCGACAGAGATGTGCGGTGCGATAGCGGTGATTACAGCGGCTAATGTGATGTAATTCGTCGCAGAGGGACGCTCATGTAATTACTACACACTGATTGGACGGACACTGTCTGCGCACACTAGGTGCTACTGTCTGCCAGGGATAATTAAACAACATTACATAACTATTTTATTTTGGTTCATAAAATATTAAGGTAAAGACTGGATAATAAAAAATATCTCTATCAAGCCAATAATGAATTGGTCAGCAAACGCATTACTTATAAATTGTCATCATCATCATCATCATTTCAGCCGATAGACGTCCACTGTTGGATATAGGCCTCCCCAAGCGTCGCCACAACGAACGTTTTTTTATATACTTACTTTTTTTTACAATTTGTAATATTTACACTTCTGTAAATTTTATTATTGTGAATGTGAGAACTATGTGGATTACTCTTTCCTTTTCTTTTATTTTCACATGATGTCTGGCAGTTTTGAGTATTTGATGTGGCCTACCCAAATGTCCTTTCTTTGGCATTGTTCGTCAAGTCGTTGAGCTCCTTAGTAGTCCTGAGTTGAGCTACACGCATATTGACAAATACTTGCACTGACTGGACAGGTCCACTTAGAACTGTGTGGTTCTTTCTTCAAAAGACCATCTCAGGCTCAATCTACATGGTTCTCATATGATTTGACCATTACATGTTTTGCTGTATGGACTTTAAAAGAGACTTTGACCCCTGAGTTTGTTTCGGTGTTTCTTCTCAGGGTAGTCAGCTAGGAAACACCGGCCTCATCTAGCATTAATTGACGAAAAAAAAAATTGACGTGTAAAAGTGTTTTTATAAAACCTACTTGCAAAATAAAGATCATTTATCATTTATCATTTAACGATCATGTGCGTCTCGCATCCATCGGATTCCCGCTACCTTCACCAGGTCGTCAGTCCACCTTGTAGGAGGCCTTCCAACGCTGCGTTTTCCGGTACGCGGTCGCCACTCCAGAACCTTTCGGCCCCAACGGCCATCTGTTCTGCGAGCAATATGCCCTGACCATTGCCACTTAAGTTTGGCACGGTACGCAATTACAAAGACATTCAAACTCTTCACTTATAAAACTCGTTTTAGGAGATATCATTGGCACAATTGCTCCTGTCCTAACAGGCACGTTTAGATGTTTAGATGTTGTGTTATTTTAATTCAAATAGGATTTTGAATAGTCGTCAGTTCAAAGACTTCACAAAAGGAATGTCAACCACGAATGCAGAAGTGAATGAATCTCGTCAGTCACGTTTTGGCATTGTGGGAGAAATCTCAGAATGCAACTGGCGTATTCTGTGACCTCTCAGAAGCATTGTCTGAGACTTAGACTGCGTTGACTATAATAGTCAGATCTGTTAAAAACACCATTACGGAATTCATGCTGATCTTGTCATTTCCTATTTAATTTACAGGCAGCAAACAGTATCCGTTAATCCAAAGATTAAAAAAGACAACATCAACATGTTTACTAAAGACCTCTAAAGGTACCTCGATTCTTGGTCCTTTCCTTTTTCTAGTTGATATTAATGATCTTCCTTACATGATGCGTAATTACGAATACTTACGCATCATCTTTTCGCTGTAGTTCCAGCAACACTTCTTCCGCTATCAGGTCGTAATCCGGTGCCTTTTTACCGTGATCCGCAAACAAATCTGCTTTGTCCTGGCTAGTTCTAGCCCATTCCTTTTTTATTGGGGTTTTAACTATGTTAGGTCTGTCACTGGTACGGAGGATTTTTCAGAGCGAGTAGTAGCTTGCTTTAGTAGCAGTAAGAGACTCTAATTGTGCTTGCATTTTTAAGTCATTAGCATTCTTTATAACTGGCTACAATTCTATAATGGCTTTATTAAGGGAGGCCTTGTCTTGTGGATGACGGCTCAGTTGTCAAACTCTGCGTAGTCTGCGTTTCTCCTGAACCACAGTCTTAATCATATTGTGTATTATACCTATGTAAACACATAATGCTTGTTAAGATTCAAAAGTCGAACTGACTTTTATTTTGTTTTTCTATTTAGTTCACATCAACTCGATAGATGGTGTTGTACCGTTTGCTGAATGGCGGTGTTAAGATTTTCCGCGATTTCATGACCTTGCGTGTATATTGTAAATAAAATCACTCGTTCTGAGCTTGGCGTTTGATGATTTGCATCATAACAGCCTGGCAGGCTCCTCATAATTTTTAGGGAATTTGTACAATGCTAATACCGTATTAATTTCGGATGTTCACTGGCTTCTAAAGTACAGGTACATAAACCTAGTTTAGAAGTCAGGGTTCTTTATTGTCCAAATTTTAGCATTTATTATTATTGGTGTTCGTAATTTGTTGATTAATATTGAGAAATAAATATTTTTATTATTATTATAATTTCCAATGGCACGTTTGTGGGCTGGTTCCTATATAATATATATATTCAGTAGTAGGCATGCGTCTCCACGCGGCAACTTACACGAGATTGGTAAATGGCATTACTGCTGTTTCAATTTCCTCCGCTTCTTCGAGCCTGATATTTAGATCAAGCTTTTCATCAATAATACATTGAAAGAAGACCAATCGGTATGCTGGTTGTACAATACTGTGGGTCTCTCGACTTCAATTATAGTTGAGTTGACGGTTAGACGGCTAGGGTGTGATCAGATGACAGATCGGCACATGACTCGATCTTCATGTATTGTTTGGAGAGTCCTTTTGTTAGGAAGAAATCAAATATGTCCGGAATTCGGCTGTCCAGTTGGTGGTTCTGACGGGGCGATAATATTTAAGTGATTTATGTCGACGCTTAACTTTAGTTGCCTTCACCTAGTTGTCGTCAGTTTTGACCCCCTGTGGACCGTGGACATGTTTGGATTTCCAATCGCCTCCACTACTATGAAGCGATTGCCTAGACTAGAGAAGAAGAGAGAAAACAGGTCGGAGCCAATTCGTTGTTATGGGCAGTATACAGCTGAGACATTAAAGTATCCATATCTGTCTTGTATTGCGACCGTAGTGGCCTGTATTTGTTTGGTTCTATATTCAGACAGTAGATGGTGCTTTATTTGGTCCCGAATAATTATAGTTGATCTTGCATGACCTGTACCGTCAGGGTGGTTTGTAGTGTACGTCTGTGCAATGTGCTTCGAATATTAGGATTATGACTAATTTGTGCTCGGAAATCAGAAACGTTTATTTCAAATAGACCAGTTAAAGGCACTTTTGAATTGTCAAAATGTCGGTCAGTCAAACAAGTGAAGCTAAATTGCACGTTCCAAAGAGTAGGTCTCTATGGAAGAGAACGTGCAAGAAACTCCATGGACACTCTTTTAAATCGTATTGAGTTACATGAATCCTCGTTACATATTTCTTTTTTGCTTCTATTATGTGAACACAATGAAGATAAGTAATGAAAATTCAATAATAATAACAATAAAAATAGAAATTGAATAAGTCACTGGCAGCTAAGAGATGACCAGTCTCAACTGACGGCGCCCGTTCGCTCGTGAACGGGCGCGAGCATCAGCCCCACTCAGCTCAACCATTTTGAAGGAAGCCAAATGACCCAATAACACGTGCCACCATCAGCGAGACGTTTTAGTGAGCATGACAATCTCTCAACTGCCATGCTAATAATAATAATAATAAGAGCCTCGACCAAAACCTTAGGAGGCTCTCGTTAGGCGACTGGATCAAGGGCTTGATTCAGAAAGCGGTACTCCTGGACACGGCTCGTATAGTTAGGAGGTTCCTTTCTCTGGAGCCCTGACCGCCGGTAGCTTGGACCCTGTTCCCGATACCGGTGGGACACTATTTTTAGGGTTCCGTAGCCAAATGGCAGAAAACGGAACCCTTATAGATTCGTCATGTCTGTCTGTCTGTCCGTCCGTATGTCACAGCCACTTTTTTCCGAAACTATAAGAGTTATACTGTTGAAACTTTGTAAGTAGATGTATTCTGTAAACCGCATTAAGATTTTTACACAAAAATAGAAAAAAAGCAATAAATTTTGGGGGTCCCCATACTTAGAACTGAAACTCAAAAATTTTTTTTTCATCAAACCCATACATGTGGGGTATCTATGGATAGGACTTCAAAAATGATAGTGAGGTTTCTAATATCATTTTTTTCTAAATTGAATAGTTTACGCGAGAGAAACTTCCAAAGTGGTAAAATGTGTGTCCTGTAATTTCTAAAATAAGAGAATGATAAAACTAAAAAAAATATATGATGTACATTACCATGTAAACTACCAACGAAAATTGGTTTGAACGAGATCTAGTAACTAGTTTTTAAAATACACTATTATTAAAACATCGATCAAAGTTACAACGAACTATAAGAACTTTTATATTATGTTACTTGCTGCTACGGAACCCTCCATGGGCGAGTCCGACTCGCACTTGGCCGGTTTTTATATTTTTAAATGTTTTTTTTTTATTTTTATTTAAAAATATAATTTAAATGTTAACTTAACTGAATAAACGAATAATAATAATATTCCACAACTATCACACAACGCCGTCTAGTATCAAGCTAAGCAGAGCTTGTGTTATGAGAACTAGACAACTGATAAACATACTTATATATTTCTAAATACATACATATTATAGATAAATTACACTCAGATACAGAACAAACGATCGTGCTCATCACACAAACATTTGTCCTGGGTGGGAATCAAACCCACGACCTCCGGTATAGCAGTCAGGGCCACTGACCACTAGACCAACAGGCCAGTCGAATGCTGAATGATGCTCGTAGTGTCAAACAAGTTGTAATCTAATAAAAATGCTTCATGGTTCTTCACATTCTCAAAATTGGAAAAAAAGGTGCTTCTACATTATACAATGCTATTATTTCCAAATATAACAGGTAATAAATCATAAATCCTATTGTTGTTTTCCCTAAAAGAAAAGGCCAGCAGCATCTCTTCTAATATAATTATATAATTAAATAAAAAATCCTACTAATTAGTAGTTAAACATGACTGTGACTGTGGAGCAGGACCGGCATTTAGCCAAGCATTTTTATAAAGTAGATAATCTTCCAATTTATAATAATATATGCTTGCCTACATAGCGTGCGTTTAATGCATGTTTTAAATTTTGACTCGTTTAATAGGAGAATTTCAAATGGAATTTTATTATAAAATTTTACACAGTACCCCATAAAAGAAAGATACTTTAGCCAATCTGAATCGAGGTTGATCTAACTTGTCCTTACTAACCGACTTCTAAAAAAGGAGGAGGTTCTCAATTCGGATGTTTGTATTTTTTTTTTTTTATGTATGTTCGCGCATAACTTCGTCGCTTGCCAACTGATTTGAAAAATTATTTTTTTGTTGGAAAGGATATACTTCTTTATTATTATACAAATAGTCCCATAGTCACCAAGTCGGGATCTGATGATGGAATCTTGGCAAAATCGAGGGAACTCCTCAAGTATTATAGGCAACCATATAGTTCTTTTGCTATTTTCATCAAAGACTTAAGCATTTACAGTCAAAAAATGACATTTGATGAAGTGGAACTGGTGAAGAAGACCAGAAACGGAAGTTCATACTAACAAAGATATCACAATGAACATAGTTATGCGACTACGATTTAAATGCAAATAAATGAATAGTTCTGAATAGGTATGTTGAAAATGGTATCATCGAAGTGACCTGATGATGATGATGGAGCTGGAAGATAGGCCCCGGGACTCCGTAATTAATCAATGTATCCTACTCGTGTTTGGGCTTATTAGAATTGTCATGAGATGCACTTTGGCTATAAGGTACTATCAAAATGATCTGATGATGATGATAGAGTTGGAAGGTAGACATGGGAACTTCATAATAAAACAATGTGGCCTAGCAGGGTTTGAGTTAATTGGAATTGTCATGAGAAAAAGGTGTGGCTGTAAGTGTATTGCAACTAAAAAGTGTGAAATATAAAACTTTTTACAAAAAAAAAACAAATAACTGACTTCAGTAAAAAAAACCGGCCAAGTGCGAGTCGGACTCGCCCATGAAGGGTTCCGTAGCAGCAAGTAACATAATATAAAAGTTCTTGTTATGTGTTGTAACTTTGATCGATGTTTTAATAATAGTGTATTTTTTTCGATTTATGACGCATTAAAAAAAAACTACTTACTAGATTTCGTTTAAACCAATTTTCGTTGGCAGTTTCTATAGTAATGTACATCATATATTTTTTTTACTTTTATCATTCTCTTATTTTAGAAGTTAGAGGGGGGGGGGACACATTTTAGCACTTTGGAAGTGTCTCTCGCGCAAACTATTCAGTTTAGAAAAAAATGATGTTAGAAACCTTAGTATCATTTTTAAAGACCTATCCATAGATACCCCACACGTATGGGTTTGATGAAAAAAAAATTTTTGAGTTTCAGTTCTAAGTATGGGGACCCCCAAAATTTATTGCTTTTTTTCTATTTTTGTGTAAAAATCTTAATGCGGTTCACAGAATACATCTACTTACAAAGTTTCAACAGTATAGCTCTTATAGTTTCGGAAAAAAGTGGCTGTGACATACGGACGGACAGACAGACAGACAGACAGACAGACAGACAGACATGGCGAATCTATAAGGGTTCCGTTTTTTGCCATTTGGCTACGGAACCCTAAAAAATAACACTAAAACCATCAAAATAATTTTAATTTCGGAAGTCGGTGTTAAATAAGGAACAAACAATATCGAGAAACACCGACTTCCGAAATTAATTTATGTTTCAAGTCCAACGAGCCGGAACGAAACAGAGCCTGCAAGTTGTGGGGCATCACCTCCTCTAGTTACCGGACACATATTTATTGTAATTCATTCCAAGTACCGTCACTGCTTTTCAAATTACTATAAGACAAGTGACATTATGACAAAATGTTAGAAGTATTGTTAAAAAAAAAACATGTACTTACCTAGCTAACCTACCATTTATGTACATTATTCAGTATATATATATATATTTTAATAATAAGATACATTTGTATTGTATTGTTTGCAGGCGTGTAACGGGCCGGGCGCGTCGTGGACGTGGGGCGCGCGCTCGGTGGGCGGCGGCGCGGGCGCGGACGCGGCGGTGGGCGCGCGCGCGCTTGGTCGCTCAGCGTCCGCAACGCTGCGCGCGGCGCCACCGGACCTCAACGTCGACGCCATCAAGGAGAAGCTGCTGGACCAGCGCATCCCCGAGAGCTGCGTCTAGTGGCCCAACCATACCGCCGGTTAAACAATAAAAACATGTTCAATGAAAATGTGACATTCTACTTAAGAATACATAAGTAGATAGGTCCCGGCGTTCCCAATAACTGGAGCACCTCGAGTCTTTGTGTTAGTAAAACCTTCGCAAATAGCGTCCAGGGTGGACAAGCGGCGCGCGCGCGAGTGTGTGACAGTGTGCGGAGCGAGTCCATGTGACCGGTGTGTTCTGACGCCCAGTGAACTGAGCGGAGCCGAGCGAAACCGTGTAAATGTTGTAGCTAGAATATTTCCTCGATGTCATCTTTACCGTCATTCTGTAGTGATGGTGTTCTGTTACCTGAAGATTTCTTTCAGCGCTTAGAATGTACGATTTCAATGTGACTATATCAAAATCTCAGTGAAATTTAAGGACAGCAGCAGTAAAAACGCAGAGTATTTCGGAAGCTTATATGCAAGCATTAAGAAACTAAGGGCCTGTCCGCATAGCAGTATTTCACCGCGCGGAAAATATTCACGTGGATTTATTTCCGCACCGCACCGCGTCAAATCTGTAAGAAATCACAGAATTTTTTATATATCGTTTTTTTATCGCCTAAATAAAACGCGCGATAAAAATAAGGAAAAAAAAAACCGCGCTGTGAAATACCGCTGTGCGGACAGGCCCTTATTTATTTAATTTTATTATTGTATTATTCCAGAATCTCATTTCGCTTAATGGTTGAACTTTTCTTTTGTACGTTTCATAAAAGTTCTAACATTATTATAGTTTCGAAGTAGCTCGTTATATTCACGGTTGAAATCTGATATTCCGAGCGTCTCTCCAAGGAGTTGTAATCTAATTAGTAAAATCAGTAATTTTATTTGATATGTAATTGTAAATAGTAGTATTTAAGCGACTGAGTCTTTGCCACTTTTTTACATGTCTACGAAATTAGATAATAAAATAATTTACCAGTTATAAGTACTACGATAGGTAAATCTATTCATCGTTATCTGTATAAAATCTGATTTTATGTAAATAATGTTTGTACTCGCTCTTAAGAATTTACCGAGTCGCACGTCTCGCGGCCTCGTGACGTCACTCTGTACAGGTCATCGCGTGACGTCACTCCTCTGTACACCGCGAGACGTCGCGCCGAACTCAAACAATATCATACATTCGACATATTACAATAAAACGTTCACTGATGGATGCGACTTCAGCCATATTATACTCAATCATACTGCGTGTCATCAGTCACTTTGTATCATTACATTTTCGTCAAACGTTGTTTATTTAGCTCTATTTTTGTATCTTCAAACACAAAATGATAATACATGTAATCTTTTCAATTGAACAAGAAATCCTGAATTAAATTAGAAGGAACGTTCTTCCTTTTAAGCAACGGTCGTATAGTTTTCAAACGAAGAAATCAGAAATCAGAAAAGTTAATCTATAATAGACCAATTAGGTACAGGCACTTTTGAATTGTCAAAATGTCGGTCAGTCAAAAAAGGTGCAAGCATAATTAAATGTATCGGTACAATTTGATCCAATCATGAAAATACATACATTCAGCCGAACATAGAACCTCCTCCTTTTCGAAGTCGGTTAAAAAGACCCTCCGTCATCAGGTGTCGTCGTGTCGCTGTCGTCACGTGGCGTCTTGTCGCCGTCGTCACGTCGCCACGTCGCGCAGCTCACGCGATGCTAATTGTTATTTGATGACAACAACATTAGCGTTCCGTTACCCGTAGTTTAAAACGCGCGAATACTGGAACACTAATTAGTTATCACGCACGTCATTAATCACATGTTGTTATAACTTCAGCGTTTACTTTTCTCAATATGTTCTGGTCTTTAATAATTATGCTATAATCCAGAAGTGGCAATTCTATGAATTCAAATTACAAGTACCTAAATTCCAGCTTTACCGTTATATGAACGGCGAGAAATTCTACACAGAAAGAAAAGAAAGAAAAACATTTTATTTGCCCGAAAAGGCGCAAACTTAATACTAATAAAATACAATGTTACATTTTTTTTAAATTAATTTACATAATAACATAATAACAACATAACAGTCGTTTTCAACAATCACGCAACGGATTTTGATGCAGTTTTTACTACGCCTAATAAGAAAGAGCTAAAAAAAGAAAAATGTATGCAATTCCTATCTGCATATCCTTGGGTTACCTTAAAATTGGAAGAGCGACTTCAACGTTCGATCAAGAGTTTCAGTACTGCTATAGATTTTAATAACGAGATTATCTAGTATGTTGTATTCGAAAAATAAAATTAAATGTATTTTTTTATGTGTAAAGCAACATGCCATATCTGGAAAATGTGGGCATATCTTTTATTAACATATCATTATTCCGAAATAAAACAAAATTTATATAAAACATTCTATGTTAAATTGTATTTGATGTAAGTTAATTCGCATATCAAAGTGTTTGACGATACATGCACATGCAGGGAGCTGGCAGTGAGCGAGCCTCGACGGAACGTATCAGTGTAATATCAGCAGCGTCGGCGGCCTCGCACCGCCGTTGCTGCGACAGACTGACATCCTCAACTTGTAGATAGTACTCACTAGGTAATTTATTTGTAAGTACCGAGGCGGGGCCACAGCGCGGGCGCCGCCGTCGCGCGTTGTGTCCCCACACTCACACGTGATTTGTTATTATAAAGGTTAAAAACAACTCAAAGAGTTCGCCCTACTGTTGACATTATTTATTTTGAACGAGATTAAAGGTTGTCTTGGAAGTAATATTGATTTTCATTACCTGACCTTTACTACTATGTTGCCCGTGTGTAACTATTGCATGGACCACCCGGAGGTCACGGTGGAGCATACGGTAGGGGTGTGCCCCGCTTGGGTAGTGCACCATGTCCTCGTGGAGGTGATCGGTGGCAGCGATCTCTCGCGCCGGACTTTGTTACAGGCCACGGTTCGGAACGAGGCGGAGGAGTAGCAGGCGATCGCCTCCTTCTGCAAAGCAGTAATGCTAGAAAAGGAAGCGATCGCACGCGCGAGGGAACGGCCCTCACGCCCGATTCCTAGACACCTTAGACGCGAGCTTGCAGACGATGAGCAATGGGTAGCTCGCCGCCCAGACCGAGCCCCAGTTGTCGACGGCGCATAGTGTTCCACGCGCGCCTCAAGGAATTGTCAGCAAAAGCCCAACAGGGTCGAAGCCTACTGGGCCCATGGGTTGTGCGAAAGAGAACCTCGGGGCCCTGGGACGAAGGCAAAGCAGGAACAGGAGTAGGTTTTAGTCAGTAAAAGTGTGACACGCCCTCCCAGTTCGCCCAAGAGTGGGAGATGCCATTGAATGATTTGATGAAAAGAAAACTCCGCTATGATAATATTATGTATAGTCATTACAAGCAGGGCCCGCTATTATTCAACCCATTTTACTATATGGATATTCTAGATCATTTCAAACCAGTCAAAAAGTGAAACGAAAAAAGCAGTAATATTTCTGTAATTAACTAGCTGATGTTGTTCTGCCAAAAAATACAATCAAAATCTAGCGTTATCAGCAGGGTGCCTCTATAAGTTTCTTGATCGTTATATCGTAAAAAAAAGTGTCAAATCTATGGAGTGGATCAATAACTTACCCTAATATTGACGACTAGGAATACTTTAGTTACGAAATATACGCCACAGGGTGTAAAGTCCCATAAACCTCCATTGAAAAGGGAGGATCCTCCGACCGAACGGGTGTTTCGTCTGGTCCGGGAAACTGTCTGATAGTTGATTTCGCGAAAAACTCTCTAGAGATAAAAAATCAATGGCTTTTTTGGCGCAGCGTGATGTGTTCCGTCCGTGCCAGTGAAAGGTTAGTTCTAGTTCTAGGAGCCAAACGCCGCATGTACCTACTCAGTGAGACGGAATTGTCAGCGGTGATGTCCCAGTGTCCCAGAGTCGAGGTGGTACTGACCCAATGAGACGGGACGGTTTCCCAAATGAGTGCGGATGACGCTGCGCCTCCAGTGGCTAGTATTGGTATAGGCGGAGTATTGTTGCCGTCTCCAATGGGTCGGAGCGGTGCTATTCGAACTCAATTCCGCCAAGCCCGCTCCATCATTGAACCACCAGATGTAGGTGCGCTGATGCGCCAACTGTATATGGTAGATATCCAGGACATCCCACCCATACGCACTAAACATTTTCGAAACACATTCATGACCAAGGAGTAGAGGATTTTTTCCAGATATCTACACTAATATTTATTATTAATATTATTAGCAGGTGAAGTTTGTTTTTTTGTTTGTAGGAGGTAATGAAAGTACCGGTCCGATTGCTACAATTTTTTCACTTATAGAAAGCTGCTGTGTTCCTGAATGACATAGGCTATATTTTATGCACGCTGGTGAAGCCGCGGACAAAAGCTAGTAATGAAATGAAGTAAGGTTATACCAGTTTTTAAATCGGGCAACCATAATAATTACAGACCTGTATCCGTGTTGCCGATTTTCAATAAGGTGTTTGAAAAAATTATGCTCAATCAAATCTTTGTAGAGCAAAGGTAAGGTAGGTATAGTACTGATGGTATTGATTAAATATTTTACGAACAGCTATGTCATACCTGCTACAAAATATTAGTCTCTGGGTTGCTACGCCAACCCGAAGATCGAACACAGACAAAACCACTCGATAACATTTGAAGCACGTCTAAATAGGAAACATTATTTTATTAATTTTGGTACAAATGCCTCAACTTTATTCTATATATGCCTATTTTAGCTACAGCTTTCTGAATTGGATTACTGTCCCCGCACATGGGCCTCAAAAATACGCCGCCACAAAAAAACGCTACAAGCGGCCACAAAAGAAAATCTAGAAGCGACCGAAAAAACAGCTGAAGCGCGCGACACCTCTTGTGTCCGGTGAAGCTTGAAGTCGCTTCAAGCGTTTTTTGTGGCGGCTCCACACACGAGCCACAAAAAAGGCCGCCTCAAAATGAAGCTTGAAGCGGCGTTTTTTTGAAGCCCGTGTGCGGGGATAGTTATGCCTTGTTTATAATGACAACTATTTTAAGCGCCATCTAGCGGCGCCCGTGGGTACTAGTAGTCAGCAGCGATAGAGCTCAAGACCTGTATTTTATCTCGAATAACTATGAACCTAAACCGTCCTCGTATGTTCGAGAACATTTTCGCTGACTAGGTAGGTAATGGTGTCACTAGATGGCCATAGTGACCCAACGGTGTTGACTGCAGTTATGTACTTAGGTACTAATCATTTCATCTTTCCAAAGATATTATTGTATATTATATCCGACTTGGGCAGACTGTTTATTATAAGAACTTACCTAATTGCAGACAATTATACAATAAATATGTAGCTATATCTTTATCTTCCTACTATTTCTATGTGGTCAAAACATTGACCGCTTTCTCAATTATGAAAATGAAAAATAGTGGCTGAATATCATGAAATCTGGCCGGGGAAAATGGCAATTCGATCTTCATTTGTTTTTTCGAGTCGTAGATATGACCTACCTACTTATGTTAGTTCGTCAGATTTGAATATACCTATATTTAGCGCTTGATTTCATAAGAGAAGAGGCTAAAGCAGTACCCAGTGGAATACCTTTTAAGTACCACCTTAATCAAAAGAAAGATAAGTAGGTGGGTACCTAAAATCCTACGACAATTCATGTTTTTATTTTTACTATGCTTGTAAGTATTCGTAAAGAAAAACACAGTTTTTTACCTCGGGTTATAGACTTATTTAATTTCTCTAACTAAAACCCATAGCGAGACTAAATAAGTTTTTATACCCTTGGGTATAAAACCCCTATCTCTTTTGTACCTATGGTAACAGTGTACCTAGGTACTATTAATTCTAATAATACATGATTGTCTTCATCATTCTTTGAAAAACGTTAACTTCCTGTACCAAAAATTTAGTTTAAAAAAAAAACACGCTTTCATAGCATATCAAACTAAAAAGTGTGGGGCGCTTTGTGCCATATTTTTCGTAAATCGAGCACCCCACGCTTTTTTCACAATGATATTAATATTTTTCGTTCATGATTATTATTTTCTACATACATTGAAAATTATTTTTATTTTTCACTAAAACACAAAACAGATTATGGTATTGTCATCAGTCTTTGTTGGGTGTGCAAAGTTTGAAGAAAATCTGATCGCCCAAAGTTGGTCAAAATCGAGCTTAAAGGCGTTGGTTACAAACATACAGGTGAAGCTAATATAAGCGTGTTAAAAAAGACATCGACACACCGAGAAGCGAGCAGCACTGAAAAGCAAAACTACAAAACATGTCCACATAAACCCAACTTACTGAAAATCTACTATACCTACCTACTGCGATCTGTATCGATAAGAGTAGTGAGTAGGTATTATATTGTATAGTTCGCAGTAAATCAGTGAAATCATTATAGCACTTCGATACCATAACTAAAGAACCGATGTGGTGACGCAGGCATCACGGTGCGCAGGCGCCTCGCAGACCAAACAGGAAATGTGTCCACAAAGCACTGCCCCCACAAACAAGCCGCTATCAGTCTCCTAACTAACACATGTACACTAAACGGTTTGTTTATCAGCACGTGCCTCTAACACGCGTTAATTACCTAAAGTTCACTATCAATGTCATAAAAACAATCATTATTTTTGCTCGTCATACTATTACACTTGTTCGAGTAACATACATAAGTAGATGGAACAGTTGTTAGGTAATATACATAAATACAATTGTTTTATTGTTTAATAGACTGTTTACAAAATATTCTATCTACTATAATAGATGGTTTGAAAAAATAATTGGGAAAAATCATCAGTCATCTCTTCAGCCGAAAGATGTCCACTGTTGGTCACCCCCAAGTGTCACCATAATGACCGGTCCTGTGCGTGTCCCATCCATCAGATTACCGCGACCGGGTGGGTGGCCTTCCAACGCTACGTCTTCAGGTACGTGGTCGCAACTCCCGAATCTTTCGTCCCCATCGACTATCTTTTCAACGAGCAATGTTCCCTGCCTGCCCCAGCTATTGTCGGAAACCCTGGATCTCCTGCGGATATCGTCATTTCTGAAATGATCACGAAAGGAGCGAGCATAGCCCAGCTTTTATGGGAGAAAAAACCCAAGCTTTCATTGAGGTATTTTTGTCTTCTGTCGGACAGCGGTGAGGTGCTGACATAAAGTTTTTTTTTTTTTTATCTGTTATAAACTAGTACTTGACTGCGATCCCGCCTGATGGTAAGCAGTGATGCAATCGTTGATGGTGAGGCGCACTAGTTTATTAAGAGCCTATTCACTCTAGCCTTGAAGACACCCAAATTATAATCAGACGGGAAGACCGCAGCAGGCAAACTGTTCCAGTCCTTTGATGTACGCGGTATAAATGACGAGGCGAAACGCTTAGTCCGGACCGTAGGTGTTTCAACAACGTAAGGGTGGATACTTGCCGTGAGACGGCTTGTCCGATGGTAGAATTGAGATGGCGGAATCAAGTCATGCAATTCCTGCGCACACTCTCCAAAATGCAATCTGTAAAACACCGAAAGGCTGGCTACCCTACGCCTGTGCTCAAGACTTTGAAGATTGGACTTGACTAAATCTGGATCACCAATCAGCCTCTTCGCACGCCTTTCCATCGAGTCCAAAGCTGCCAGGTGGCACTTTGCAGCACCAGCCCATATGTGGCTGCAGTACTCCACACGCGATCGGACCTGTGCTTTGTATAACACTAAAAGCTGTCCCGGTATGAAGTACCGCCGGACTTTTGCAAGAACGCCTAGTTTCCTAGCAGCTACTTTGGCTTTGGACTCAATGAACCGCCCAAAATTGAGGTCGGAGGAAATTTCGACACCCAAGAGCTGAAAGCGGTCGGTACAATCCAATGATACATTCTGAAAAGTAGGAGCCGAGGTGAACGGGCTCCTTTTGGCGGTGAACAGACAGCCTGTGTTTTGGCGGCGTTGAATCCCACCAGATTGGTTTCGCCCCACTCGGAGACTGCCTGAAGTGAGATATTCGTACGCTCTACCATAGCCTCTCGTTCAGACCGGATTTGCTCTTTACTAGCCCGAGCACCTTACAGGTATCTCTCCACAACTGTGCTATCATCTGCATACCCATAGATAGCGGGCATCAGCAGATCATTAATATGCAGCAGAAAAAGAGTTGCAGAGAGAACTGACCCCTGAGGAACTCCGGCATTAGTCGTCATGGGCTCTGATGAGCATCCATCGACAACAACTCGAAGAGACCGTTCTCTCAGGAAGTCTTTTACCCAGTTAATCAGACCAGGGGAGATGCCGTATGCTGGAAGCTTACTCAAGAGGCTAGCATGCCATACCCTGTCGAAGGCCTTCGAGACGTCTAAAGAGACAGCAATTGCTTCCCCGTTCTTCTCGAGGGCCTCGCCCCACAAGTGGGTGGCATACACTAGAAGGTCCCCAGTAGATCGATTTCGGCGAAACCCGTACTGTCGGTCACTGAGGAGACCGTTACCTTCTAGGTATGCCATGAGGCGCGAGTTCAATACACGCTCCATAATCTTACAGAGTATGGAGGTTACCGAAATCGGCCGATAGTTGGCAGGATCGGCACGACTGCCCTTTTTGGGCACGGGTTGCACGTTGGCAAGCTTCCAGGACTTGGGCACTATTCCAGTCCTAAACGAGAGGCGATACAAGCGTGTCAATACAGGAGACAACTCGGGCGCACAAGCCTTGAGAACAATCGCTGGTATACCATCGGGTCCACTAGCTTTATTCACGTCTAGACGACACAGTGCTCTCAGAACTTCTTTGTTCCTTATGCGAACCTCGGGCATCGAAGTGTCGCAATGAGGTAGAGTCGGTGGAGTAGCACTGCCAGTATCTAGACGAGAATTATGGGCGAAAAGAGATGCAAAGAGACCTGCTTTCTCTCTCGCCGTATGAGCCAGTGATCCGTCAGGCTTAACCAGCGGAGGCAATGTGGGCCGACAGAAGTTCGCTTCGACCGATTTGGCAAGGGACCAGAAAGCTCTGCTACCGGATGGCTGTGCAGAAAGCTTTGTGCCAATATGGGCAATGCGGTAAAAGCGAGCCTTCTTTAGTGCCTTTTTGTAGGACTTGGCAGCACGGTTAAAGGCTCTCTTCATTGAGCTCAGATCCGGAGATTTGCGGTCACGAGCGTCAACCCAGGCTAGAAACGCCGAATGCTTACGCCCTTTAGCTTGAACGCAATCAGCGTTGAACCATGGGTGAGCTGAGCATCCGATGGGTACGTCACTATAAGGAATGAAATATTCCATAGCTTGACGTATCACATCGGTTACAGCATCCACACAGCTCGACGGATTTTCAGAAGAGAAGCAGGCCTGCTGCCAAGGATAAGACGCAAAGAAGTGCCGCATCTCATCCCTATCTGCCGACCTGTATCGCCACATTCGCCGTTCGCCACGTGACATTCTTTCAGTGATAACAATATTATCAACATAACATAAAGTGTTTTTTTTTGGTGGGAAATTCAAAAGTAACGAATCTATTTATAGAACACATTTCTAGATTCGTTACTTTTATTTTATTGTTGTTTCTCCTGTGCGAGTCACAAATAAATTCTACAAACTATTTTTTGGCCATACAAAAAGATAATATTTGTTCCATGCGGAAATCGAATCCGCGATACGCAGCGCACTAGCCATTCAATCAACCACTGCGTCAACAGTGTTGTGTGTGTTATGTTCCAATGTTATCAAAATGATTGACATTTTGACGAATCGATATTGTGACCAAACAGGAAGTAGCCATTAATAACAGCCGATTTTTTTGAAGATAGTAAAAATCATTCGTATATTTATTATTTCCTTTATTGTATATAGTTTATAGACATACACGACAAACAATTATTGTTAAATAGGAACTTAAGCCTAGTAGCATTAGGTTGGTTATAGTTTCTTATGTTATTTGGCTACCTGTAGACCAAAGGAAGCCAGGAATAAATAAACATACCTTATGTTTATTTATTTTACAAGACTCATCATCATCACTTATGGATATAATTACATTGGTTGGTAACATCTCAAAAATGTAGCCGTATTCCTCTGGTGAGATCGAAGATAGTTAATAAAACAATGTTAAAACTCCAGGGTGGTTACAATGAGCTCCTGCTCCCCTGCGAGTTTGTGGTAGGCCAGACACCCGGGGAAGACTTAGTAAACCTCGACGCTCTCCTGATGGTGCACAGTGTCCTGGCGGAACATCTCCACGTCCGCCTGGCTGTCCGCATGAATCATCTTGACGCGCCCCTCCTGGTGACACAACACAAGCATTATAAACATTCAAGTGTAACAACCTCAACGTTGTTATGTTGAGAAAAAAGTAAGAAGAAACCCCAGTTTTGAATTGAACGCACCTGCATCAGATAGATGACTCGAAAAAGCATATGTACGCCGTTTGACCCTGAGACAACATTTTATTACTACCATTACAGCACAGAATCCACCAGCGGGGGGTAAGTCTTACCTTGGGGTGCATGAGGATAAAGGGCAGCTCGGCGACGAGCTCGCCGCTGATGGCGCCCAGGTACAGCTTGACCTTGGCGCTGTAGCTCACCACGATGCCGAAGGCGTCGCGCTGGTCGGGCTCCAGGAGTCTGGGACCAGAGGGGAATCAGTGACTGGCTGAATAACGTTCTCCCGTATAAAACTCACAATATATCATGCGACCTACCACTATTATTAACAATCGTGTATTATACAAAGGTGTGTAGATACGGACTAAGTGGCAAACAATATCTTTAAATATTTTATTGGTTATTTCATAAGAAAATATCTACTGACCAGGTTTTATTTTTATTAACTTAACAGCTAAGAACATTTTCTTTATGCCATCACTTTATCTTAAAACAATACAAATACATGGTGCAAAGCAAGCGTTTTGAGTTCTATAATAGTTATTTGTTATGCAAGAGTGCAAAGTTGCTTTTTAACCGCTTGCTTAATTTTGATGACCGAGCAAGCGGAGGATTCTAAAATTAGAATCCTGAGCGTTAGCGAAATTTGGTACCACGGAGGTAGAAGTAAATAGGTTTTTCATCCCACCATCTCGGAAAGAGAGTTTTTGCTCTTCGTTATCTGAGAGCAAAAGCCGTTTTTATTCTTTAAAGAGATAAAGTAAATTGAATTTAGAACATTGCGTGCACTATGTTTATGTGTTCAAAACATCATTAAACCTATTTACTTCTACCTCCACGGTACCAAATTCGTCATACAACTTTTTTTTAATTTGTTAAAATCTCAGACTCAGAACCTTCTTGGTGTACTTTTTTTACATTTAGTCATTTCCTCGCTGAGGTGGGATGAAAAGTTACGTGTTGCACTCGACTGCAAAGATTTTTCACCTCGTGCTCTTTTGATTCTCTCGCTAACGCTCAGGATTCTAATTTATAAATCCTTCGCTTGCTCGGTCATCAAAATTGAGCACGCGGTTAAAAAGCAACTTTTCACTCTTGTATAACAAATAACTATAATGATGTTTTGAATTCATAAACATAGTGTACGCGATGTTCTAAATTCAATATACTGCTTTATCTCTCTAGAGAATAAAAACGGCTTTTGCTCTCAGATATCGAAGAGAAAAATTACTAAAAAATAAAAATAAATTGCCCTGTGCGATAAGACCGCCCATTGTACACTTATTTTTAGTAATGTTTGTCCTGTATTTTTTTGTATATGTGGTATACAATAAAGAATATACACCGTTAAGGGGCCGGCGACGGATGGATTTCCATACAAACGTAATACCACGCTCATTTGCAGTTGGAGCATATTTCCAACATATCATGATGATATTCGGCTATAGACAATATTTATCTAGGTTCCTACGTCTTTCTTTTTTAAAAAAACAAAAAGAAATTTAAGCGAGTTGTATTTCGCACTTTATTACAGCGCGCAGCGTAAATGGCAAAACATGCCATTTGGCTTTTCCTGTATTAAAAACAACAATATTTCTATTTTTCATAAAGTACCTATTTTTCAAAACTCGTATTAATTTACGCATGTACGAAATTAATTTTTAAATTAATTCGAGTTTTGGAAAAAAGGTACTTTATTTATTAATTTTATCTTTACAAATTGATAGTGTTTCATGTACCGGATCGACCCTCCACGGGATTAAAACGATTAAAATTTAGCGGTGTATAATAATAATAATTACTCTTTCCGAGATGGGATGAAAATATTAATTCTTATTAAAATGGTATTATCAGCATCGTGCTTGTGTGACTCACAGCGTGGTGGAGGCCAGCGTGGTGTCGGAGCGCTTGAGCTGACCGTCGAGCGCGATTCCGCGCTTGTCTCGGTTGTGCGCCAGCAGGGGCGTCAGGTGCAGTACCTTCTGCAGGCTGGAGCCCGGCTGCAGCGGGCAGCCGTCCCTGAAGCAATCACCAGGCTCAACAGTCTGTATGGCAAGGGGCTCTCCACAATGCGAAGCGATCAAGAATTCAGATCCGTATCGAATGGCGCTCGTTACTCAAAAATGAAAAAAACTTCTAGCTATTATTATTTTTGTTGAATCTACTTGGATCTTTGTGGCACTTGTTGACGTTGTTGTTTAACATAATTATATGTAAAAAATAATATTTTGTTAATGGTTTTACAGAAACTAAATACCCTGTAGTTCCATCATAAAACTTAGTGTGGTTGTATACTGACTGCGTCTCGATGCTGGCGACGATGTTGCGGTACTGGCCGCTCTGGAACAGCACCACGTCCACGCCCTGCTGGATGCACGCCTTGATCTTCTTCACCACTTTGTTGCTGTGGTTGCGCACGCACATGTTCACCGCCACCGTCTCGCCGTGGATGTACAGCTGGACATACAATCACGCACATCTATCTACACAACTAATCGATATCTTTACGTATCACTCGTCATTAGCTGAAGCTCTACCAATGTGTAAATCTAGAAAATAGAGTCCTCGTTTATTTTTAAATCCCAATATTTTTTACTGCGAGGAGTAGAACACACGGTCAATACTCAATACTCAATACTTTATTGCATTCCATATGTACATAATATAGGTGGTATAAAAATATAGATAAGACCAATATGGACCCTGTCGGGCACAGCAAAGCTAGGAGAGAGGATGAAGGCTAATAAAATAAAGATATTTCACTTATTATGGTCATCATTTTTAATAAATTATGTGCCTATCTATTTAAATTAAATTGTGTAGGCATGTTATTATATAATTATGTCTAAGTATTGGTATATTTTATTTATATATTGTCGTCATTATTATTAAATTTTGTTATTGTTAAAATTAATGTATATTATTATAATGTCTTAATTTAACCAATTTATGTCAGGTATTTTTATCGTCATTATTATTAAATAATGTATTTATTTAAATGAATCATGTATATATGGTATTACTATGTCTGTGTATCAGGTTGGTAAATTATGTTAGATATTTTAATTTATTTTTTGTCATGATTATTTTTAAATTGTCATTATTCAAATTAATTTATTTGTGTATTATTGTTACGTCATTGTATAAGTAAATTAAATGTCAGGTATTTTTATTTATTTTTATCGTCATCATTATTTAATTATGTAAATTGTTATTTATAATTTATCATTTAGGTATTCATTTAGGCTATAGTAACATTTGTTTATAAGAAAAAATTTCAATTTATTGATGAAGATGTTATCTTTGTCTAAATTCGGGTAACTTATTGTAGATTTTATAATTTGGGATAACTTATTGTAGATTTTTATGGACATGACAAGGGTACTATTGGAGTGCATTTTTAGTCGCGATGGTGGTAAGTTTCTCTATTTCTATTTCCAAGTTTATTTTTATGTCCAAGCATAATTTTTGTTTGTATATCTTCTCTTTTTGTAAAGATATCTGGATACTTACGCACGAACTTACATACTTCAAATATGTAGAGACAGGGTAGGGGTAAGATCTTTAGTTCCTGAAAATGGGGTTTACAGCTGTCGGTGTGTCGGTCAACATAATAATC
Organism: Mythimna ferrago; assembly: GCA_910589285.2. Taxonomy (NCBI): domain Eukaryota; kingdom Metazoa; phylum Arthropoda; class Insecta; order Lepidoptera; family Noctuidae; genus Mythimna; species Mythimna ferrago. The sequence continues at coordinate 28,394,390 of OU342683.1, forward strand.
ATCCCTGCACCAAGAGAAGCACTAGCAATATTTTTCGGGTATTCTTCTTGAGAAGGAAGTGCGGCTACCTGCTTGTCCAGCGTGAGCTCTAGCTCGAGCTGGCCAGGCGACAGCACGAAGTCCTTGCGCACCACCGTGCACGGCTGCGGGCCCGGCTTGGCTGGCGCATACTGCAACTTTCGGACACCCAGTGCCACTGTACTCCTGAAAACATTCTCTCAAGTCCAGATTATTTAACAAAATAAAGCAATTTTATGCATGCTTGCATTGAAAACAATGTGTTGCAGCAGATTTATTATTTCAAGTTAACACATCGATTACGAATAAATGTTTACAAAACTTATGACGGTACTGCGAAGTTATTAAGTACTTGTTTTAAGTTATTCGTAAATATCTTAAATGGGTCTTGCCCTGACATTGGCCTATTTTTTTTTCCATTCATAACATGAAGACCTGCGTCATGCGGAAGGTAAGGACGCCGTGTGGTCTTTCCAGCCACTCCTAAAAGAGGACTAAGTAATGATCTTGGGAAACATCTATGTAATTACTAACTCTTAAGAAACTCTTTTGTTCGTGGTTGGGCAATCACCGAATAACTTCTCCTGCTTTGGGTGGAGCGAGAAGGAGTAGCAGACTTTACTGACTAAATCCAATATTAATGTAAACAAGTTTAGTCTTTAGTTCAAATTACCATACTTATCGTTTTGCATGAAAACTGATAAATAAATACAATAACATTTAAGACTAGCTTTCGCCCGCAGCTTCCGCGTACATAAAATATAGACTATGTCACTCAGGAATAAAGCAGCTTTCTATCGGTGAAAAAACTTAGCAAACGGACCAGTACTTCCAGAGATTACCCCCTACAAACAAAAAGAACAAACTTTACCTCTTTATTATATTAGTGTAGATAAATAAAATTATATTAGAAGATAATAACTTTACAACACAAATTACTATAAATCTCAATCCCCATTTTCAAAAGTTGCTACTGCTACTAACCTAATTTAAATTAATAGCAGCAGCCATTATCCATCAGGTTACAAACGCAACAGTGACATGACATGAACATGATGCGTATTTGTGGACGTACCTGCGGTGTGAGCGGTCGATCTCCGAGTCTCCTACAAAGACCTTGACGTAGTACTGCACGCCGCAGGGCTCGCCGTCGTCTTCCAGCCCTGGCTGCAGCGTCACGGAGCCGGGCGCGCCCGCTGGCACTGGCAGCCGGAACGGCACCGCGCCCTCTCCCAGCTTCTTCATCAGGCGCTCCTGCCACACACGAGAATCATGATCACAGTTCCCAGTCATTGGTGGTTCGAAAAGATTCTCATGAATGTAGCTAGTTGTCAAAGTTAATTGTACCTGAGTACGTGTAATTTCATAGTTCCGTTTCTCGGGCGGCGGGTAGATCTGCTCGGAGGCGAGGAACAGCTCCTTGTAGAAGTTTAGCCCCATGACTTCGTCTTCCTCGCGCCCATAGCGGAACGTGCACACCAGCTGCCCGTACACCTTGCGCCCGCGCACGTACTCCTCGTCCAGGAGGACCACGCCATCTAGGACCACATGCCAGTGCATCAAGTAACAGCCCGTTAAACTACGATATCATTCAACGTGACCGTCGCTCGCCGGGGCTCACAGAGATATTAAAAACATTTTAACAGTATACCTTTGGGTGTCTGTACACTGCGCTCGACTTAGCATTATGTTACATTAACCAGGGTAATGCCATAAATGGATGAGTACCTATTTAGCTTTTTTTTAAGTAAGTAGTGAAAATCATTAAGTCCTAAAAAGTCGATCTAGTCTATCTAGTAAGTTAAACGACTTGGAATTTTTTCAAGGAAATTAAAAATCGAATGTTGGCAACCGGAATTTTAGTTGTCATTAACTTGTTTTTTGAGATGATGATAGTTCTACAACAGATCTTGATCGTAGTATGGCTAGTGATGATGGATCAGTAAGTGGAATAGAATATTAAGAATCAGATTTCCCGTACGATTCCAGATTTATTTTATTACTTATGACACTATTATGTCTTTGCAAATGTATCCTACTTTTGTAATAAGAATATCATTAAAGAGACTGAAATAGGTATATTTTAAACGAAAATCTTTTGCATTTTTTAATGTTAAAAAGTCCCAAAATAGTATTAAATCATTTAAAAAAATACTTAAATTGGATACTTTTTATAAGGTTCCATTATTAAACAATGACCAAAATCTCATAATCAACCTTGATTTCTGAACCAGTGTTGACTACATCAGATTTAATTTTACCCTAAAAATTACCCAAGTCGTTTAAATTATTAGACAGACTATACACGATGTATCTTCTAAAGATGCTATCATTGTCAAACCACCGGAGAGACACATAGGATTGTTTTATACAATCTTGAGAAGTACAGTGCAGCGTTTTGTACAGCTCCACCGCTGTCCTGAGAAATGAAGTAGAAGGATCCATCATCATTCAATGGAGCATAGTTTTTTTGTTTTTTTTTTCGGTGGGAAAATCATCTAATGACATCCCCTGCTCTTGGGCGGAGCGGGAAGTAGTGTCAGACTTCTACTGACTAAAAACCCACCCCATTCCTTCGTACCTTCATACCGGGGCTGAGCCACCTGTCGAAACTAACCCTGGTTCCAGTAGGCTTCGATCCAGCTAGGCCCCTGCTGTTGCTGACAACTCCTTGAGGCGCGCGGGAACAGTGCGCGCCGTCGACGACTTGGGCTCGGTCCTGATAGTTACCGGACGGTCGGAGAGCGAGCTAGCCATTGCTCGCCGTCCGCAAGCCCGCGCCTACGGTGGCCGGAAATCGGGATCGGAATCCCGGCGGCGGCGAGAGCGCCGTTGCTTGATGCGGTTGGCCTTCTCCTTTGCTAGCATTACTGCTTCGCAAAAGGAGGCGACCGCCTGCCATCTCCACGCGCAAATCGTGCATGTGTGCAAGGACCACGAAAGGACTGTTGCCTCCTGATCCCATGGTGGTAGACCAGCAAGAAGGCTCGCCGCTTCGCGGGAAACCGTGCGGTATCCCCGCACCATCCGTATTGCCATGACCCTCTCGTATGCGTTCAGCATGGCCGCCGATCGCTTTTGCAGCGACGGCGCCCACAACGCGGCGCCCCGTAAAGGGCCATGGACCGAACGATCCCCGCGTAGAGCATCCAGCAGGAGGCGTCTAAACACCCCCAAGGTCGGGCAGGAGCCGCTTGAGAGCAGCCCCAGTCCGGTTTAGTTTGGGAGCTAAACGTCGGAAATGCTCCACAAAAGAAGCTCCAAGGTCGAAAGAGACACTAGTGCTAACCAATCCTTTTGATTGGTATAGAAATACCATATGTAAAATGTTGCCCAGGTGTCAATATATGTAAATCGTTGCAACTTTACTGAACACAAGATCATCACTGCCCGGTCACAAAATATTTATATTAGAATGATATAAACTATTATATTTTTAGAGAACCAAGTTGATCGCTTATCCACAAGTCACTGCACGCCCTGTAAGTAACGATACCTATGGGCTCCACGGTCGATATGTGATCGACGAAGTCCCTCTTCGCCATGTACAGCGTGATCTTGCCGTTGGGCGCGCACTTCTTGAACACTTTGAAGTTGTACACCATCTTGCTGTTGCTGGCTGCTGGCACCTGGATGTGGAGACAAGTGTTGTGTGTGACAGGGAGAGCTCCCGTCAGACTGCGCCTGTGGAGCCACGCTGCGTTTATATAAGGGATTATTTGTTTGTGAGGTTTCGCCCGCGGTAATCTCGTTAGGCTTATTAGCGAGTCGCGCAGGGTGCGGGCTGCGGGGTGCGGGGTGTGGGTGGCGCTACCACTACCTGTAATTCATGATTACTCATCTGTAATGAGATTTCACTTTAAAAATAGCTAACTCATGTTAGTATTTATTTGCATTACTTCCTGATCATAGATATCCGATTCGTGACCGGAATAAATTTAATAAAATATAGAATAGAATAAACTTTATTGTACACCAAAATAGTAACAATTTCACAGAAACTTAAACCTATGTGCACAGTGGCGGTCTTATCGCTAAAAGCGATGTCTTCCGACAACCTTGGGATGGAATATAAGAACTTAAACTAAAAAAGGGGGTAGTCTGCGGTGTACTTCAAGCAATATAAATCAAGGGATAAATTAATTAAAGGGAAAAAAATAATATAAGGATATTTAATATAAGGATTAGCTTAATTTTTTTAAATCATGTCATGAGTTACAAAAATCTTGGTTAAATATGTTTTGTCACTTCTGTTGTGATAGTTCACACTTGTGGTACTTCACATTTACAAAATTTCTTCTACATTACACAATGCAATTGTACCTATTCAAAAATAAAAACCTAATATGATGAGATGACCCTCAGACAGCAAAGTATATGGGATGGGCAAGAAAATTGCGGATATGGGCAGTGAAACATCTGAAGATTGCAAGACCTTAGCCTCTAAGGCTTACTTATTTTTACTGAATGTGGTTTATGATAGCTTCGAATTACCGCTTGGTTATTTTGTGGTACATAGTTAAAACGCAGAACCAAAAGTAAATTTATTTAAACTATTTGCTTAATAAAGTGCCATAATGCCAGTGTGTAAGTAGTCTCTTTATCCTTCGCTGGACATTCTACCAATTTATTGAAGCTTCTAGGATGTACATTGGACATTTTTTTTTTTTTTCGATGGGAAAAATCATCTTATGACAACCCCCGCTCTTGGGCGGAGGGGGAGATAGTGTCAGACTCTTACTGACTAAAAAAACCCATCCCGTTCCTTCAAGCCTTCATACCGGGGCTCGAGCGCCCTTTCGGATAACCCTGGCCCCAGTAGGCTTCGACCCGGCTGGGCCCCTGCTGTTGCTGACAACTCCTTGAGGCGCGCGGGAACAGCGCGCGCCGTCGACGACTTGGGCTTGGTCCGGACAGTTACCGGACGGCCGGACAGCGAGCTACCCATTGCTCACTGTCCGCAAGCCCGCGCCTACGGTGGCCGGAAATCGGGATCGGAATCCCGGCGGCGGCGAGAGCGCCGTTGCCTGATGCGGTCGGCCTCCTCCTTAGCGAGCATTACTGCTTCGCAGAAGTCGGCGACCGCCTGCCACTCCTCCTCGCTCCGGACCATGGCCTCGACCAAGGCCCGGCGCGAGAGGTCTCCGCCGATGTACATTGGACTACGAAAATTAATTAAAGACTACTTTCAAACATCCCGTAGACCAGATGTGACTATATTGTTGGACCACATGTTTAAACTTATAAGAAAATGATTGGGATTATCTAAAAGAACAATCCTAAAAGAAAATGAAGAAGAAGTAAATTGGATTTCAATCGTGTGAGTTAAATAAACTCCAAGAATTTGAAGGATTTCATATAACAAACAAGCTATCGCGTAGACATATTATGTTCAGAAATAATATAATGAAAGTTAAACTTGTTAGCCAAATTTTGAGTAAAAGTGTAGCTACGTCGTTAAAATTTTGTCGGAAAGATGCCAAATTGCTTGCATTTAGAAATTCCAAAGCCACCGAAGTTTAAGTAAATAATAACTAATCTTTGAAACAATTTGATTTCAAGCAACCTTTAAATAGTCATAATAAAGAAATGATATTATTTTTTTTAGATAAACTGAAATCATACATTTTAAAACAAAAAATAAATGTGACTTGGCGTAAAATTAATCGCGAGTTAAATTGAGGTTGATAATATATTGGTACTAGCTTTATAGCATAATGCGATGCTCACGTCAGTTTTATGACATTTTTACTATATTTGTAAGAAATAAAATGTGAAACTCTCGGTATTATAGACAACGATTTGATAAAATAGCGATGAATAGCGATTTTTTTAAATCAAACTTCGAACATTGACCGCTGCTTTGCCTCATGATTGACTAAGGTAGCCTACTCGGTCAATAATATTGAGCAATATTGTTAATCTTTTAGAACCCATCGTACGAAACCGCCTAATAGCCAGATTTTTTATAACAATAATTGAATATTTTTGCATAGCAAACACAAATTATTGTAACTTTTAGCCAAAAAATAAACTTTCTGAAGTTATATTTGTTTTTCATGCTAATTGTACTATAAATAAAAAAAAAATTAGTACTTACTAACTTTAGTATAATTTAATTTAAGTTTTAACACTTCACGAGTATTGAAATAATAATGTTTTAATTAGGTTCAAAAAACATTAAATTAATAACTAATTTAACAAGTAATACTATGTACAATATCCATTGAAATATTAAAAAAAAAAAAACGATATTGAACTGAAATAATACGCATATCGATAAAACCAGTCACACGCACTCGATTACCCCTTTCTAAATCTTAAACGATCGTAGCGCTCGGAAAGATTTGGGATAGTTCGAGCTAGTTCGTGTCGCTCTATTCGCCGTTCACACAATTTTATTTGACCATTTGGGCCTAACTGTTTGCCCACGTGCCACGGCCCCATGGCATATCCCTCGATATCCGTGGTCGGCCTTATAATGTTCCCACTCTTGGGACTCAGGCCTCCTCTCTAGGAGAGGGAATGGGCCTTAATCCACGCGCGGGTTAGTGAATGTCACATGTTTTTGAATTTTTGGATCTAGGATATGCCGGTTTCCTTCATGTTTTGAGAGCAGTGGTGATGAAATAAATTACACAGCCTCCCATCTAGTGGATGTTAGGCGACGTTGGTTGTTGACGTTGGAGGTTGTTTCTTGTAGCTACTGTCTGGAGACAGCAACCTCCAACGTCGCATAATAGTCAATTTAGTATGCTAAATCGACGCTATTATGATCATTCCATACTTACTTCTGTGAAAGTAGTAGGACACTGGGTATCACAACGGCCAAGTTTGCATTACAACTGGCTGCAGATCGCAGGTCCCTCACTGAATGGGCACGGATTCATCCGCACTATATTGACGCTGAATTTAAGAGGCTGAATTTCGGTGATGCCTAAGTTTTTTTTTGCCTATTTCAAAATAAATCCGGACTAAGTGTTTGCTTCGTCATTTATACCGCGTACATCGAAGGACTGGAACAATCTGCCTGCTGCGGTCTTCCCGTCTAATTATAATTTAAGTGTCTTCAAGCCAAGTGTGAATAGGCTCATAAACCAGTGTGCCTCACCATCAGAGATTGCATCACTGCTTACCATTAGGTGGGATCGCAGTAAAGCACTAGTTTATATCAATTACAAAAAAATCCTTCACTACTAATGGCTAAAGTTGACTGATAATGTCAACTTATGCTATTGCATGATTCAGTCGAGTCCATGTTAATGATTGCGCGGATGCGTTTTCTGAGGTGTTCTAGACAGTTAGTTCTTAGGTGTTTAGTAGGTATTCTAGACATCTCAGAGGAATTTCTCCAAACGACAATACCATACCGAATTATAATGGAGCATACATAAACATATGCGTGATAAACTATCATAACAGTTGGTTTAGATGTCTCTTCTTTCTTTCACTTTTTTAAAAGCATTTTACTTTGTTAATTTTCATGCTTTTTTCGTCAATGTCATCTTTCCAGATTAAGTTATTATGTAGTGTTACTCCAAGGGATTTTATTTTGTGCACTTGTTCAACTATGTATTTGGTAGGATGGATTTTAGCATTTATTTAGTTTTGTCTACATTTAGTTTTAAATCATTGTTTTCTATCCATATATTATTTATTACTTACTTCTATAATATTCTATACATATAAATAAAATTGGAGTGTCGTTTGTAATATTGAAATAACTGCTTTTTACTACATGCATATGAATATATATATGGTACATACACCAAAATAACATTTTTTACAATTTTTGTCTGTCTGTCTGTCTGTTTGTCCGAGCTAATCTCGGAAATGGCTGGACCGATTTTGACGGGACTTTTTTTGGCAGGTAGGTGATGTAATGAGGAGTAACATAGGCTACTTTTATTTTAGAAAAAATAAATTCAAAATCCTGTGGTCCACGCGAACGAAGTCGCGGGCACAGCTAGTATATGTAGGACCAGGGACTTAAAAACACTTTCATAAAGGTTACAGAATTATAAGTGTTACATGTTGAATTGGTAACAATATCACTTATTAATGTGTTTTCAATGTGTTAACCCAAAACACTTACAAAAGTGTAACCCTAACATATCTGTAACAGATATAAAAGTGTTAACAGTGTTAATAAGTGTAACAGGTAAACGCAGCGTTGCCAAAGTTACAATTTACAAAGCTACACTAAAACTGATTATTTCAGTTACACATATTAACACTTATTAATACATATGAACAGGTTACAGTTTGATTCGGTTGCACGTCATAACACATATAAAAGGTTACAGTTTCATTCGGCAACATTAAAAGTGTTTTTCTGTTAAAACTGTTTTAAAAAACAGTGTTAAAACACTTTATTACGGTTACAGTTTGAGTCCCTGTATAGGACTCCTGGTTTGTCGCAGTTTAGCAGTCTCAGAAAAAAGGTTTTATTGTAGCTTGCTTAGTACCTAACTACCTACCCTTTTTTAGTTGGAAAATCTAATGACTTTTTTCGCCCTAGGGTGGAGCGAGAAGGTGTGTCAGACTTTTACTCATTAAAACCCGCCTATTTACTCATTTAGGTCACGGTAATTCTTTCAAATGTTAACACGATGTTTTCTACCCTGAAACGGCCTTCCACCTTTGTAGCACATGAGTAGATAAACCGTATATCTACTCATGTGGTTATAGCTTCCAGATATCAACGCAAACTCTTGGTGTGAACTTATGACTTGGTAACATAGTTCAATGAAATGTGAAATGTTTGTAAAACATACTGTTTGCTTTCATTAACGGCTTGATCCATCAGCATTCATAGTAAAATGATCACAGTCGCGCTCGCGCAGTGACTCATGCGCAGCGCGGTCGTTCACCTGGGCTTGCGTCTCGCTCACACGCGTCTTGGAGAGACCTGTTACGTCATCACCCGATACGTGTCGCGCTCGGGGAATACTCGACCTCAATGTCGATTAACTAACAAAACAATCGAAGATTTCGATGATGTATTCGATATCAGAGCCGTGTAACTGTGTTGTTTCAAAATATTGTTGGAGTAAACTGTAGCCTGTACCATCCGGTGATGTCAGACACCGCACCGTGGTGAGTGCATCGCTGCGAGTGCGATGACGTTGGAGAGCGGTTTTCTGCGTAGTCGCGGAGCAGCCCCCCTCCGGCTCCGGCACAGTTATCCGCTGAGTCCGCCTCCACCGGCCACTCGCGACGTCTTCGGCACTGTCTTGACACGCTTCTTGAGTATCAGTGCTTAAGGAATGCGCAAGCGTCGTTAGTGTTTTTCTAAGGAATTCGTGTGCAGTGTGCCCCTGTTGAGTGACGGTGAAGGTATGAGCAGTGTGTAGTGCTGTAGTGATAGAGGAGTCAATGTGAAGCGTTGGCATAACTGCGGCAGGCGCTGCGTTATTGTCAAACTCCGTGTCCCATTGTAACTGGTAGGGTAGGTATGTGATGGTGACCGATATTGAACAGCTGTTTTAGATTACTTTTAGGCAGAAAACTTTTACTTTTAGCTACTCTATCTATTTTCTACTAATAACATTCATACACTATAAAATTCACGATTACACACTAGAATTAGTTTGTGTACGAATAGAGCGATAATGAGTTTAGACTATTCCACAAGTCCACAACGATCACACAACACCATCTATGCCCAAGTTAAGCAGGGCTTGTGTTACTGTTCTGATGACGTCAATAAACAATAGGTTCTTAAGGTCAAGCCACCTTCAGCAATATTCGTTTGTCGTTTGTATGACTTCAATAATTTGTTTTGAAGATACAATATGTTTATTTAATATTATTTCTCATGATAATATTTTCATTCTTTATTTTCATAAGAATTCGGTGACAATTTCGTTTTCACCGTATCTAACTCAGTTGGCCTCAAGACCGGTTTAAAAGCATCTATATATTGAAGTTAAAATTCAATCCTCAAATGTTATTTTAGTCAACAAATAATTTAAAAGTATCTCTTTAACATGAATCCAGCTTTTTTCTAAAAATACAAAAACGTTTTAGGAAAAGCTGGATTCACGTTTACCGTAAAATATTTATTAGTCAGAGCCAGATCGTGAGCGCTGCTCTATTAGGACTTCACGTTATGCCGTCATCGGAAAAATCGATCGCATACTTTTGGCTTCCCTTAACAAGTTACGATAGGCGACGATAAAACTTCATAACATTGAATGTCTCCAGGGTCAGTGCGTGGGAGGCTGACCGCCAGCAGTCGGGCGCGCGCCATGCCGCACAGCAGCCGCAGCAGTCCAGACTCGCAGCTGCCCACCGGTTGGTACCTGACTGAACACTTATGATAGAAAGATTAAGATTAAGTTATATTTATTGTACAACAAAAATAAATAACTGTAGTAGCGTCTAATTAATAGGGTGTAAAAATGGTCGGTGTTATCGCTTAAACGATTTTTGGATGGACAGACAGTTTTTGGATGGATTAGATCAAAAAGGAGAAATGAAACGCAGGTAGCGCATGGAGTACTATTTAAATTATACAATACATGAAAAATATGTACATACAAATAAATATACCTACCTACATGGGTACTTACACTCCAATATGACGGACAATTGTGGGGTTAGACAATTAGGGGCTCCCATTTTTTTTTGTACTAATTAAAAATTTGTGGTTTATGGGTTTTTTGTATATCAATGTGGTTTATACACAAGCGGTCCCAACAAACTTTGTTTTGTCCGAAAGATGGCATTTCATCAGAAAAAAAAAAAATGGAGAGCCCGATTGTCTTTTTGAACTACTTACCGAGGCCAATTTAGTTTTCAAAACGTCTCGCGTCTAGGGAATCCAATCCCGCAAGCGCGGGATCCCGCACCTTTTTTGTGGGATTGAAAATACGGGATTACTCATGCGGGATCCCGCACGTCTGCGGGATTTAAGTTTTTCATAAGAAAATTTGATTCCGACGACTTGCCGCCCTTTTGATTATTTACTAGACCCAGCTCATCCTCATTAAAAAGTGATGAAACAAGTTTATATGGAACTCGTGACATTTTTTTATAGCATTAATCATACAGTTAAACAATTTTTGAATTTCTATTTTGTGTTGTGTGAGTCCTGTATCGCAACTGGAACGAAACGTCAAACGTAAATATCAGTTTAGGTAGGTACTCTATGGCCAGGGAATCCCCAAAGCACGTGAATTTAATATTCTAATAGTTGAAGGTCCGTCTAATATTTTTTTGTTCCATAAAAGCAGCTGTTTTTAAAGAAAATCGTAAAGTTACAATGCAATTTCTTTTTTGCAATTCTGAAAATCTTCGATACTTTATTCAGGAGTCGTACTATTTACATAGGGAGACAAACTAAGAAAATTCTCACTGTGAAATTCCGACTCGCACTTGACCGGTTTTCATGTTTATTACTACTAAAAACAAAAAAGAAATTAAAAATCTCCGCGGGATTGCCGATTTCAATCCCGCAGGCTCGCGGGATTGGGCACGCCACAATCATGGCGGTAAGTCCCCTCTTTGAGGCGTGGCTGGAAAGACCTCACGGCGTCCTTACCTTCCGCATGACGCAGGTCCTCACCGGACATGGTTCGTTCGGGAGTTTCCTGCACCGGATTCGTGCGGAAGTGACGCCCGGGTGTCGTCACTGTGCGGAATGCCCGGAGGACACGGTGGAGCACACAGTCGAGGTGTGCCCTGCTTGGGCGGAGCATCGCCGTGCCCTCGTGGGGGCCATCAGCGGCGGAGACCTCTCGCGCCGGGCCTTGGTTGAGGCCATGGTCCGGAGCGAGGAGGAGTGGCAGGCGGTCACCGACTTCTGCGAAGCAGTAATGCTCGCAAAGGAGGAGGCCGAACGCATCAGGCAACGGCGTTATCGCCGCCGCCGCCGCCGCCGGGATTCTGATCCCGATTTCCGGCCACCGTAGCTAGGCGCGGGCTTGCGGATAGTGAGCAATGGGTAGCTCGCTGTCCGGCCGTCCGGTAACTGTCCGGACCAAGCCCAAGTCGTCGACGGCGCGCACTGTTCCCGCGCGCCTCAAGGAGTTGTCAGCAACAGCAGGGACCCAGCCGGGTCGAAGCCTACTGGGGCCAGGGTTATCCGAAAGGGCACTCGAGCCCCGGTATGAAGGCTAGAAGGAACGGGGTGGGTCTTTTAGTCAGTAAGAGTCTGACACTATCTCCCGCTCCGCCCAAGAGCGGGGGATGTCAATGCATGATTTTTTCCCACCATAAAAAAAAAAAAAAAAAGGCTCGCGGGATAGCGATTTTGATGCGGGATTGGATTTCCTACTCGCGTCTGAGAACTTGCTCAATAATTATACGTACAAAGTTTCTTCCAAATCAATTAAGCCGATAAGGAGGAATTAGGTGACAAACACACGTACAGTAGAATTATATGTACTTATATAATTATATATTCTTTATTCTGCAAGATTATGGAGCGAGTATTGAACTCGCGCCTCATGGCATACCTGGAAGGTAACGATCTCCTCAGTGACCGACAGTACGGGTTTCGCCGCAATCAATCTACTAGGGACCTACTAGATCATACCGTCCATTTGTAAGACGAGGCCCTCGAGAAAAATGGGGAAGCGATTGCTGTTTCCTTAGACGTCTCGAAGGCCTTCGACAGGGTAGGGCACGCTAGCCTTTTGAGTAAGCTTTTACCCTCGTCTGATTAACTGAGTAAAAGACTTTCTGAGTGAACGGTCTCTCCGAGTTATTGTCGACGGTTGCTCAGAGCACATGACGACTAATGCCGGAACTCCACAACTGTCTGTTCTCTCTACAACTTTCTTCTTGCTGCATATAAACGATCTGCTGATGTCCAGTATCTATGGGTATACGGATGATAGCACAGTTGTATACTTGTAGAAAGATACCAGCCGAGTGCTCGGGCTAGTAAGGAGCTAATCCGGTCTGAAAAAAGGCTGTGGTAGAGCTTACCTACGAACGTCTCACTTCAGGCAATGTTCAAGTGGCGCGTAGCCAATTTGGTGGGATTCAAGGCCGCCAACTTTAACGTGTCTATTTATCACCAAAAGGAGCCCGTTCACCTTGGCACCTCCTCCTTATCAGAATTTATCCTTGATTACATGCACTGCCCGCCTCCAGCTCTTGGGAGTTGAAATTCCCTCCTTAACTTTGGGTGGTTCATCGAGTCTAAAGCTGATGCTAGGAAACTCGGCGCTCTTGCAAAGGTCTAACAGTAACACAGGGATAGCTTGCACAAGCAAAGCACAAGTCCAATCGTGTGTGGAGTACTGCCACATATGAGCTTTGGAATCGGTGGTAAAGCATGCGAAAAGAGATTTGGTTAAATCCAGTCTAGAAAGCCTGGAGCACGGGCGTAGGGTAGCCAGCTTTTCGGAATTTTACAGGATGCATTTTAGAGTGCGTGCGCGGGAATTGCATGACTTGATTCTGCCATCTCCTTGCTACCATCTGACAATTCGACGTACAGCGTAGTCACTTACATTGTTGTAACCTCTACGGTCCGGACTAAGCGTTTCGCTTCGTTGTTTATACTGTGAAGGACTGGAATAATTGGCCTGCAGGAGTCTTCCCGTCCGATTATAATTTATGTGTAGGTATTCAAGGTTAGAGTGAATAGGTTCTTAATAAACAGTTGTCCGGCAAAAATCTAACTAAACGAGTGTTGAGAGTTCAGCGCTCATTGAAAAAATGTGTGTGGTGGCGTTTATCAGGAGGCGTGGAGCTGCGCGAAGACTTGCCGCTGAAGGCGCGTGGCGGGGGCGCAGGCCCGGTGCGCTGCGCGGGCGGCCCTCGCCTGCTGCTCGCTGCCTTCGCCGCCTTCACCGCCGCCGTCACGCTCGCGCTGCTTACGCAGATCCACTTCGGGGACTTCGAGGTATATATCACATACTATACTTCATCATTATCATCACGTGCCCAGCCTTATCTGCACTATGTTGGGCTCGGCTTCCAGTCTAAGCTGCTCCAGCCAAATGCCATCCGACATCCACGACTGAGCTGAGTTGTACTGTGTGTCGCAGCTGGTGCCGCACGGCAGCGTGTCGTCGTCGGCGGCAGCGTGCTCGCGCGCGGGCACGGACGCGCTGAAGGCCGGCGGCCGCGCGCTGGACGCCGCCGTCGCCGCCGCGCTCTGTCTCGCCTTGCTCGCACCGCACCGCACTTCACTAGACGCGTACGTATTTTTCATCATTCGGTCGTCCTTATTTATTTATTTTATAATTTATGTACACACAAAAATAACAGAAACAGGTAAGTAATACTTATGAGACGTTAGTACAAAGGTACTGCTTATTTCCAAAGAAATTTGCATTTGTCCTAATGTCAGTTCTCTGTTCATTTCAGGTTGACTAAAATAAATTGTGGAATGCAATAAGACTGCCACTTAGGTACATTTTGTAAATTAAGATCTTGGTACAGTAAAATATTAACTTTATAAAATCTATACGTGGGGCGTGCGTTGCGATTTTGCGAATGGTCAGTCTCGGATGCCTTGGGCTATGTGGACGTTTGTGCACACAGTGAGCATTCGCATCATACGATCGTTGCAAACGCCGCCTCAGTGCGAGCCATGCGCTCCGTGTGGACGGATATATTATATGGGTGATATCGTCGTACAATGTGTTCTCATAGTGTAATCGTTTTGTCCAGTGTCTTTTCTTCTTTTCTCTTTTTAGAGTTCCGTAGTCAACTAGGAACCCTTATAGTTTCGCCATGTCTGTCTGTCTGTCTGTCTGTCTGTCTGTCTGTCTGTCTGTCCGTCTGTCCGTCCTCGCTTAATCTCTGTGACCGTTAGCACTAGAAAGCTGAAATTTGGTACCAATGTGTATATCAATCACGCCGACAAAGTGGTAAAATAAAAATTGGAAAAAATGTTTTATTAGGGTAGCCCCCCTATATGTAAAGTGGAAAATGATTTTTTTTTTAATTTCAACCCTAACGTGTGATATATTGTTGGATAGGTATTTAAAAATGAATAGGGGTTTACTAAAATCATTTTTTGATAATGTCAATAATTTCGGAAATAATCGCTCCAAAAGTAAAAAACAATGTGTCCCCCCCCATCTAACTTTTGAACCATAACTTTAGAAAATATGAAAAAAATCTGAAAAGTAGAACTTTATAAGGACTTTCTAGGAAAATGATTTTGAACTTGATGGAAAGAACAGTTTTTGTACAAAAAAGACAAAAGGGTTCTACAAAATAATTTCTGGACTAAGTTTGTAGTATAATCGTATATGCAAGCATTTTTTTAAACTCATAAGTGGGTACACTTATTGTGACGGACGGGAAACTACGGAACCCTACACTGAGCGTGGCCCGACACGCTCTTGGCCGGTTTTTTTTAATATTGAATGAATTAGGTACTAAATAGTCCGCAGCTGCAATCTGCGCGTCTCGCCTTGTCGAAGCCATTTTTTCTACTGACGAACACCATGCGTGGTCGTTTGCGTGCTCAGCTTAAGCATAAGTCGTTTGGTACGCATGCATAAATGTGCCTTCGTATGCCTCAGGTTGAGACATGCAAACCCATCCGCGACGCACATCTCGCGATGTCTGTAGATGACTTTTGCCGAGTTTAATTTTGTACATGAACAAAATAATTTGAATCTAGCCTGTAGCCAAATAGATGGAGATAAAGAATCTAACAAGAAATAAAATTAATGTACATACATTTAGTCAAAAAAGTATCGGGAATGGATGATTTGTTTATCGTTCCAAAATCAAATTTTAGATTTTTTTGTTGTTGCTAGATTGGCACAACTGTTGTCCATTTTTTTGGCGCGGAGTTTGAGTTGCATCTGTTATTTATATTAAATACAGTGCTGTTTTTAGTTATATCATATCTAGTGTGTATTGCGAATTTCATAATGGACAAAAACATCGAACAAAGAGTTTGTCTTAAATTTTGCATCGCCAATGAAATTTCGTGTTCGGAGTCACTGAAAATGTTATAGAAGGCTTACGGTGAATCGACTTTATCAAAAACACTTACTTATGAGTGGTGCAAGCATTCAAAAGCGGTCGAGATGTGATGGAAGATTTGCCTCACTCTGGTAGGCCATCAACCTCTGCAACTGAAGTTAACATCGCAAAAGTGAAGGAAACAGTGACTGAAAATCCTCATTCAAGTTTGAGAGAGATAGCCGCCGAACTTTTTGTATCTCACGAGTCGCTCCGTACCATTTTAACTAATCATTTGGGTATGAAACATGTTGCCGCTCGGCTAGTCCCAAAAGACCTGAATTTTTTCCAAAAACTCAATTCAAAATTCAAAATTCAAAATCATTTATTTCAAATAGACCATTTGCAGGCACTTTTGAATAGACAAATGTCGGTCAGTCCAAGAAAAGTTAAACTAAATTGCACGTTCCAAAGAGTAGATCTCTATGGAGAAGAACGTGCAAGAAACTCGTAACGTAACGTAATTTCGTAAATATATCCAACGCATTGACTTCTAGAGATTTATAAAATTTACATTTAATTCATAATTAAAATGACTAGGTATTTACAATTTATTTTTTTATTTTTTGGCATCGTATTATTTATCTTTTTCGTTTATTTAAACATTAACATATAAATTATATTTTTAAATATTCAATAAAAATAAAAAACATTTAAAAATATAAAAAATAGTATCCCACCGGTATCGGGAACAGGGTCCAAGCTACCGGCGGTCAGGGCTCCAGAGAAAGGAACCTCCTGACTATACGAGCCGTGTCCAGCAATACTGCTTTCTGAATCAAGCCCTTGATCCAGTCGCCTAACGAGAGCCTCCTAAGATGTTGGTCGAGGCTCTTGGCTATTAAGCCATTGGCTGAAACAACTATCGGTACAATGACCGCTGAATCCACTTCCCACATGTCGACAACCTCGCGAGCTAAGTCGATATACTTAATTTGTTTATCTTTCTCGGCTTTCACGAGGTTCTCGTCATGCGGAACAGATATGTCAACAATCATTGCACGCCTCTCGCTTCGGTCCACCACCACTATATCAGGCTTATTGGCCACAATAGTCCTGTCAGTGATGATGGGCCGATCCCAGTACAAAGTGATATGACCGTTATCAAGAACTGGGTCGGGCTCATACCTATAGTATGGCACTTCCGATTCCACAAGAGAGTATTTCAAAGCAAGTTGCTGATGGATAATCCTGGCTACAAGGTTGTGCCTATGCAAGTACTCTCCGTTAGCTAGACGGGAACAACCAGAGATAATGTGACGGATTGATTCTCCCGGACGGTGACATGCCCGACAGATGTCAACCGTGCCGTCCTTCACAATAAATCTCCGGTAGTTATTCGTCATGATAACTTCGTCCATAATTGCACAGACAAAACCTTCGGTTTCCCCAAAGAGGTCACCGAAACGCAGCCAGGCTACGGACGCCAATTGGTCTACATCGGGCCCATGAAGGGCCCGAAAAAAGCGTCCGTGAAGCTCCTTGCTCTGCCATACTTCCCTGCGATCGTTAGTGTCAAGCACTATCGGTTTGCGCCAGTTCTCGTTAGCCAGGGAGAGCGGGGTGAGTCCCTTGTCCACTGCCACTACATCTCGATGCATACCCACGTCGGCAGCTAGGAAATATTCCCTGAGACTGCATACCTCGCGGTTGTGTAGGGTCTTAGCATTTAAGAAGCCACGACCCCCACACTTCCGCGGGATATACAGCCTCATCACCGACGATAGTGGGTGATGCATTCGGTATGCAGTCAGCAGTGTACGGACCCGCCTATCCAGGGCGTCAAGTTCTGTTTGAGTCCATTTGAGTACGCCGAAAGAGTACATCAATACCGGCATGACCCAACCGTTGAAGGCACGCACCTTGTTTCCGCCTGAAAGAAGGCTATTGAATACCTTTTTCAGGCGTCCAAAGAAACGCTCCCTCAACGATTGCTTCATGCCAGTGATACTGATGCCTAGAGCTTCCGACATACCCAAATACTTATAGGTTTCGGTTGGAGAGAGGGATCTCAGATTTATGGAATCCGTGAGTTGAGTGCTCACGGACTCCACAACCTCCCCTCGCTTTACATGCATGACTGCACATTTGTCCACACCAAACTCCATCCTGATGGCACTACTGAAGATTTCAGTTACCTTCAGTAGCTCCATCAGTTGCAGATTGTTGGGGGCAAAGAGCTTTAAGTCATCCATGTAAAGGAGGTGAGATATAACCTGACCACTTCTCTTCAACCGATAGCCTAGACCTGAATTCTCCAGCAGTGTGCTTAGAGGATTCAAGGCTAGACAAAACCAAAGCGGACTCAAACTATCACCCTGGAATATACCTCGCTCAATCCTTACAGGTTCGCTATTCCTCTGGATATTTCGACATCCTGGATAGCGGAGGACTGTACTCCATTGCCTCATACACGACATCAGGAAGGTGCGTAGTGTTGTATCAATTTTATACAATTCCAGCACCCTCATGAGCCATGTATGAGGAACAGAGTCATAGGCCTTTCTATAGTCTATCCAACATGTCGACAGATCCTTTCGGGAACGTCGAACCTGCTGGCTAATAGTCATATCAATGAGGAGCAGCTCCTTAGTACCGCGGGACCCGTTCCTACATCCATTCTGAGAAGGCGACATGATCGAATTTTCATCAATATGACTATTAATTTTACTTCTCAGTATGGATGTAAGAACTTTATAGACCGTCGGCAAACACGTGATCGGTCTATAATTTTTAGGCTCCGCAGTACTACCTGATTTATGGAGCAGGTGGGTTATTCCTGTTGTTAGGAACTGTGGCAGCGACCCTGACTCTAAGGCAGACTGAAACTGATATGCCAAGCGAGCATGCGATCTTGTAAACCACTTAATCCAGAAATTGTGCAGCCCGTCCGGCCCTGGAGATTTCCAGTTAGGCAACGGACGGACTGCACGAGCTACATCTTGGGGGCTGATGTCTATTGCCCCCATTTGTGGTATTGGATCGCACGCTCGCTCGACCTCCCGAGTCCAGTCACCCTCGGTGTGACTGACAGGCACCGACCAGATGCTACGCCAGAATGAACTCATGGCGTCATCATCCGGGAGACGCGCGTCAGTCACACCTTGGTCCGGTCGCTCCCAAGCCCTATAAACCCACCTTTCATTACTCCGGAATGTGCGATTCTGGGTGTATCGCTCAACCCGCCGCTTATACCTGCGGATACGGTTTGCCCATGCATACACCTTCTGCTTCAGGAAGTCGATGCGCTCTGTGACTCGGGACATATAGTCTCGGGGGCTGATGTCAGTCCCCGAAAATGCCCGTCTCACAAAGCGCATCACTCTTGGACGAGTGTTGCCCTCCCTGAAGCAGATTAGTTTGCCGATGAGTGCTCTAGCCCCACCGATACGACGCTCGATCCTGCACTGCCAGGCTGGCACAGCTGGTTTTGGTCGTGTAGCTACGTCACTGTTTGGGAATTTGACGTGAGCTACACGACATGCCGCTACGGCCGCGCAGTACATGATCGAGTGTGTATCGGTGAGATCTTCGCAGTCATCAAAATAATTTGACAACTGCGAATCCAGAGCAGCCACCAGCGCCCTATTCTTGTTACACATGGGCAAACGAGGTATGCGTGGCCTAAGTTCGGGAGGTATATTACGATATTCCCGAATCGCACACTCCAAAGCACTCCTCAGTTCACTATTGCACTGGTTACTTACGTTAGTGACCGTGTCAGAACTCACCTCGTCTGTGTGGAAAGATATGTAGCTGGACGGTGGTACCACAGCTGGTACCACAGGCTGCGACGGAGGGGTAATGACACGGTCACTCATTTCCGTTCGGAGGCGATCAAGTACAGTATCATCCAACATATGATTACGCAGGATGACCCGCACCTGATCCGACAGTCGTTGGGCCGAAACGTTGACGGCTGGCTCAAGCACCTGAAACAAAGAGAGCATCCGAACACGGTACGCGGTCAGGTTATTTCCTCCCTCTGTAGCCCCATAGTATGAGCGCATGACGTTCTCGTTGATGGATTGCGTCCATCGCATGCGCTGCACACTTCCGCCGGGAGCTGGGACCCTATCAGAGGCCGGTGGGCCTCGAGGTCCTAAACAATCCGGCGGCCGGCGTCCTCCCCGACGACGCGTAGGTGGTGGTGTCGTCGGCGGCGAGTAGTACTCGTCGCTCGAGCTCGACGCAGCTGCTACGGCCGGTGTCACAGCACTCACGATGGGGCTGGGTTCCGGCGGCGGCGAGGCGGAGCTGAGCGACGAGGCCGGAGGTGGTGGGCGTGCACGTCGAGCTGCGGCTCTGGTCAACATTCACTTTTCCTCGTCGAGATTTTTCGTTGTCATAAGTATGACATGTAGTATATTTTACGTGAACCCATTTTCGAGAGTTACACGTATTTCACAGTAATTATTGTAGGTTTTATTGTATTTCTAAACCTGTTTTTTCTTCGGATAATTCCATTTTAATAAAATATTTCAATATTTGTATTTTGAAAAAATCTATTTCAATATTTGTATTTTGAAAAAATCTATTTTTATCTTTTTTATTATTATTGATTATTATTGACTATTATTTATTGAATATTGATTATGTTATTGATTTTTATGTTGTTAATTGTTTAGTGTTTATTACTCAGGATTTACTTAGTGTTTATTGAATGTTAGTTTACTGTTTGAAATTTAAAACATATAATTTTTTCTAGATGTTATAAATTAATTAATGTACAACAAAATTCAAACACAATGCAAATTGTTATATATGAATAAATGAATGAAGACATAGACAGACTCCATGGACACTCTTTTAAATCATATTATGTGTTACATATAATGCTTAGTTACAAATTTTCATGTTGCTTCTATTGTGTAAGCACAATTTATTTATTTATTTATTTACAATTTACTTGTACAACATTACAGTGTAACTAAACTAATGCGTTGTACAGAAACAAGAAAAAAAAGAAGAAACATATACATTACCACTAATACAAAATTTAAAAAAATATCCCACAAAACCAAATAAGACAACGTTTACTTATTTTTCATCCATCCTCTCACAAAACCTCAGACATTCACGACACACGTCTATCCATCTCCCAGCAAACAAGTCACACTCTGGTGTTACAATGTAGAAAAAAAAAAAAAAATAATAATTAAAAGTTACAAACTGAATAACAGCTAAGAGATAAGCAGTCTTAACTGACGGCACCCGTTCACGAGCATGACGCGTGCATCAGCCCCACTTAGCTCGACCATTTTTAAGGGAACCGAATGACCCAATAACACGTGCCACCAACAGCGAGACATTTGAGTGAGCATGACAAACACTCAACTGCCATGCTCAAATGTCAAAAAAAAAAGATGTAACCTAATAAAAATCCTCTATGGTACTTCACATTTGCAAATTGGAAAAAAAAGTGCTGCTACATTAAACAATGCTATGGTTTCCAAAAACAAAAGTAATAAACGATCACAAGCTTCAACTATGTTTTCAAATTACAAAAATAATAATAATGGTTTCCAAACTAATCAATACACCCAAGTGGTAGTGGAGCTGGACCAGCATTGAGCCAAGCATTTGTATCTTGAATATAACCCTCCAACTTATAATATGCTTGCCTGCATAGTGTGCGTTTAATACAATATTTAAATTTCGTTTCATTGAGTTCTAATATTTGGAGAGGTATTTTATTATAGCATTTTAAACAGTACCCCATGAAAGAAGAGGCCACTTTAGCCAATCTGAAGCCTGGTTGAACTAATTGGTCCCTATGTCTTGTAACTCTTTTTTGTAGTATAAATATTGATTCGATGTCTGCAGCCCGTCCCCACAGTAAGATACCGTATGACATGATACTATGAAAATAACTAAAATAGACTAGCCTAGCAGAATCAACATCCGTAAATTGGAAGATTTTTCTAACAGCATATGCAGCCGAGCTAAGCCGTCCTGCAAGAGATGTTAAGTGAGGACCCCATTGTAGCCTAGAGTCAAGCGTAATCCCCAAGAAAACTGTTTTAACAACAAATTCTAGTTTCTCATTGTTCAATACTATGTCGCAATCACTACTTTTAACATTTGGTAAGGAAAATCTTATGCATTTATTTTTTTTTCCCATTTAGAACTAGATTATTAGCAGTGAACCAGATTTTGGACCTGCAATAA
The DNA here is from genome assembly GCA_910589285.2 of Mythimna ferrago. NCBI lineage: Eukaryota > Metazoa > Arthropoda > Insecta > Lepidoptera > Noctuidae > Mythimna > Mythimna ferrago. The sequence continues at coordinate 28,416,530 of OU342683.1, forward strand.
GGCGTTATTTTCATCGTCAAGATTATTAGTCCTTCTATTTATCTTAAAAGTCAAAGAAGTGTCGTCAGCAAACAACACCATATTAAGTTTATTTTTCAACAAATAGGGTAAATCATTAATACAAACTAAAAATAAAAAACACTCGCCCATGGAGGGTTCCGTAGCAGCAAGTAACATAATATAAAAGTTCTTGTAGTTCGTTGTAACTTTGATAGATGTTTTAATAATAGTGTATTTTTTTAGATTTATGACGTATTAAAAAAAAACTACTTACTAGATCTCGTTCAAACCAATTTTCGTTGGTAGTTTGCATGGTAATGTACATCATATATTTTTTTTAGTTTTTTCATTCTCTTATTTTAGGGGGGGGGGACACATTTTACCACTTTAGAAGTGTCTCTCACGTAAACTATTCAAGTTAGAAAAAATGATATTAGAAACCTCAATATCATTTTTGAAGACCTATCCATAGATACCCCATTCGTATGGGTTTGACGAAAAAAAAATTTTTGAGTTTCAGTTCTAAGTATGGGGACCCCCGAAATTTATTGCTTTTTTTCTATTTTTGTGTGAAAATCTTGATGCGGTTCACAGAATACATCTACTTACTAAGTTTCAACAGTATCGCGCTTACTAAGTTTCAACAGTATAGCTCTTATAGTTTCGGAAAAAAGTGGCTGTGACATACGGACGGACAGACAGACAGACAGACATGACGAATCTATAAGGGTTCCGTTTTTGCCATTTGGCTACGGAACCCTAAAAAGGATCTAAAATTGAACCTTGGGGTACCCCCATTTTCACGTTTAATCCCGACAAATTGACACCGTTTATTTGAACTAGTTGCTGTCTGTCATTCAAATACGATTTTAATAAGCTTAACGCTGTTTTGCCTAGTCCGTAATGCTCCAGTTTCAGGAGTATCAATCGCATGAGAGTCGCTGAGGACATGCTAGAACGAGTCATTCCGACCCAAGTCAACAAGCTTCGGAGTGGCGCCTTCCAACTGAACCAAAACCGAAAAAACCACGCCAAACTAGATCAAAAGTCAAAGTCACGTTGACTGTTTTCTTTGACTATCGCGGTGTTGTGCACTCGGAATTCTTACCGGAAGGTCAAACGGTAAATAAAGAATATTATTTGAGCGTTATGCGGCATTTAAGAGAGCAAATTCGACGAAAAGGGCCAGATTTGTGGATAGAAAATTCTTGGATTTTGCACCACGATAATGCGCCTTCGCACAAGGCCATAATTGTGAACGAATTTTTTGACCAAACACTCAACAAATACCATCGAGCAGTCACCATATTCGCCAGATATGGCTCCAGCGGACTTCTATCTTTTTCCTAAACTCAAATTACCACTTCGTGGCACCCGTTTTCAATCAGTAGAAGACATAAAGGAGAATTCGCGGTGAGAACTGGACTCAATTTCGGAAACAGCGTTTAAAAAATGTTTTGATGATTGGATTATTCGTTGGCGTAAGTGTATCGTTTCTGAAGGGGCATACTTTGAAGGTGATAAAATAAATTTGGATGAATAACAAAAATTTTGTATTCGAATCTCTTCTATTCAAAATTATACCACTGACCTAAGTTTCAGTACCTAGCGTATAACCGTACAATCACAAATAACCGTAACTTGCGGACCATCTGAAATATTTTTGTATTAGAAACTGTGTCCAAAATCGTAATAATATTATTTTTGTACGCGTATCCAGGTCTCAAATTCCGTATCCGTAACATTCCTGTTAGTGATAGCAGGAAAAACTATACAGGAATACGTCAAAACTGATTTAGTATTTGAATAAATTAGCTTCGTTCCAAATTTAAAGTAGGAAAGAAAAGAAGGTTTAGGCGCATTAGGGCTAATTCTCATTTTGGCAACCGACTCCCAAATGGACTACTTCTCATTATGGCCACTTCTCATTTTGGCTACTTCTGATTAGGGCTACTTCTCACATGGGCTACTTCTCACTTGGGCTACTTCTCACTTGGGCTACTTCTCATTAGGGCTATTACTCGTTAGGGCTACTTCTCATTAGGGCTACTTCTCAAAATTTGGGAATATTTATTTAAATAAGTACTTTCTTTATGTATATAAACATGTTTATTCATTCATAAGAGATCAATTCTATTATTTTAAGAATGTAAGTATACAATATTTCTTTCTTCTTCTTGTAATTACTGTCTGGTTTAAAATAACATTTATTAATTTATAATTTGAAAATTTGAAAATTGTGCAACAGAGCGTCGTTACCTCTTTAATTTTTCACAAACACAAGTTCTTCTTCCATCTTTTCGAATAATAAACAAGAATAATTGAGACAATTCACCGTTTTACGATCGATCAAAAAATAAAATTAAGGCACCCACATTTTCGATAACAAAAATTACTTAGTACCCACATTTTAATCTTAGTCAAGAATATAATTTTTTATTTTTTAATAATGCATTAATAATGACAATTATTACTCTCGTGTATCTCGTGTAGAACTAGTCAATTATCAAATACAATGATTTCCTGGTGTATATACTTTATTATCTATAGATAATAAGTTATAACTTATATTTATTGTGGACGTATAAGATGGATGGCAGTATTGTGCCTTTACTAGAAAATCGGGTAGGATATAACAGATGGCGCTACGTTGTACTACGCGCCGTCATATTGATTTGTGTATGTTATAAATAAATAAATGTTATTTTAAACCAGACTAAAGTAATAACTGGGTGTAATTTATCTATAATATGTATGTATTTCGAAATATTAAGTATGTTTATCAGTTGTCTAGTACCCATAACACAGGCTCTGCTTAGCTTGGGACTAGACGGCGTTGTGTGATAGTTGTGAAAAAAAAAATACAAGAAGAAGAAAGAAATATTGTATACTTACCTATTACATTGGTTCAATTAATGTTGATTTATTCTTAAAATAATGTAATTGATCTCTTATGAATGAATTAACATGTTTATATAGATACATAAAGACAGTACTTATTTCAATAAACATTCCCAAATTTTGAGAAGTAGCCCTAATGAGAAGTAGCCCTTATGAGTAATAGCCCTAATGAGAAGTAGCCCTTATGAGTAATAGCCCTAATGAGAAGTAGCCCAAGTGAGAAGTAGCCCAAGTGAGAAGTAGCCCATGTGAGAAGTAGCCCTAATCAGAAGTAGCCATAATGAGAAGTAGTCCATTTGGGAGTCGGTTGCCAAAATGAGAATTAGCCCTAATGCGCCTAAACCGAAAAGAAGTGTAATAAAATGTATGGCCAGACAAGGTATATAATAAATAAACAAGTTTTCAAAGAAAATATTTTTTTCATAGCAAGCTTTTATAGCGCGGTCTGTACCTATATAATTAATACTCGTCAAGACGAATCATATCAGCCCAAACTCGATGGGGTTGTGTCGTTTAACTACCGAGTTGCTATGACCACCTTTCGCTCACATCAGCAGATCAGCGTCATGTCATAATAATTTTGCATTATCATCTGATTTACACATCATGCATAATGTTAGCTCAATGCTGACATTATGCATGCATGTGTAAATCAGAAAGGTAAGGTAACCGGAAAGAGGATTAAAAATTTGTAAGATTTGATTACTGAGATGTTTAAGAATAAAATATACGTGTAGCTTGGTCCAGCGGTTTATTCAGAACAAAAGACATCTTGCGCCTGTCATAGATATATACTTCTTAAATATGCATGGCCTACTTAAGTATCTAATACATTACACCCTCACCCTTAATTGGAAATCTTCTAAACAAACTTCTATCTAATATAAGTAACAAAAACAAAACAGAACATAAATGTAAGTATTCTAAAACTTATATCTAGCAGGTTTATTAATGCGGCATTGACGCACGGGACGAGACTGGGACGGTTCTGAAGAGGACAAGGCAGGTTGTGTTGGAAACGGTAACGTCTCTTCTTCGCAATCTTTGAAAAGCTCCTGTTCTTCGTCTTCGTGAGGCGCGTTTTCTGTACTCGAGATCTGATCATCCGGACTGAGCGCTCCTGGGTCAGGAACTAACGCTGCTTCCTCCGACTTCTCGTTACCAGGGCTAGAAGGACAGATTAATGAACTCCGTATCCGTTGCTTTATCTGATCGACATGTTTGTGGCATTCCCTACCTAAGGCATCGACTACCTTATAGTCTGTGGTACCCATCTTTTCCGTTACTTTTCCTGATACCCATTTGTCATGTCCCTTATAGTGCCGTAACCACACATCATCCCCCGGTTTTAATTGACGCGAACCGCTTGCGCCATATTTTTGTTGTCGCTCCTGAGCGTCTCTAACTTTGTTATCAATATTCGGTATTAGCGCGTCGAATTTTGTTCGCAACCTACGGCCGAACATGAGCGACGCCGGAGATTCGCCAGTTGTACAGTGTTCGGTATTTCTATAGAATAACAAAAAATTATTTAAAAATAAATTTATGTTTAAATTCTCTCTAATGGCCTTTTTAATCGCTCTTTTAACTGTGCGTACTGCGTTTTCTGCAGCCCCGTTTGAAGCTGGGTGATAAGGTGCAGAAAATACGTGCTCAATACCATTTGCCTTGAGGAACTCAGAAAACTCATAACTTGTAAACGGCGGCCCATTATCTGAGACTATTTGTCTAGGCAAACCAAAACGTGCGAACACATCACTCATAACACTGATTGTATTACTAGCCCCTGTACTAGGTACTTGACTAACTTCTAACCACTTGGATCTGGCATCCACTATCACTAAAAATAACCGTCCGGTGATAGGACCTAGGAAATCAACATGAACACGGGCCCACGGTTTATCTGGCCAAGGCCATGGACAGGGTGTATGACGTGGTGGCGCGTCACTTTCCGCAGCACACACACTACAACCCCGGCACATTTTTTCAATATCTTCATCCATACCCGGCCACCAAACATAACTTCTAGCAAACGCTTTCGTTTTGACTATACCCATATGGGCTTCGTGTAAGTCGGACAAAACCTTAATCCTACACATACTCGGTACAACTACCCTATGGCCCCACATTACGCAACCTAACTCTTCATACAGCTCCTTTTTACGATTGAAATATGGCTGAAGCGATGTTATTTCATTATCAACCGGCCAGTCATCGCGTAGATATCTTAATACACGTCCTAGCAAGTGATCTCGGCCGGTGTGTTTTTTAATTTCGTTGTGATCTAATAACATCGCATTTTGTGCGAAATGTAAATGTGTTTGTTCCGGATATTTAACAGTTTGTTTGATTCCAGCTGTAGCTGGTAATCGCGATAACCCATCCGCTCCATTCTGCTTAGAAGTAACATATTCGATATCATAAGTATAGGCTGATAGCTTAATAGCCCACCTTTGTAACCGACTAGCAGCCATCGACGGTATACCTTGTTTAGGCCCAAAAATAGTAACTAAAGGCTTGTGGTCCGTGCGTAGTGTAAATCGACGTCCGTATAAATACTGGTGTAATTTTTCGAAACAAAACACAATAGCCAAAGCCTCCCGCTCGATTTGTGAATAATGTTTCTCAGCCGCGTTAAGCGCGCGTGACACGTATACTACTGGTCGCTCCCGGAGCTCGGCCGACCCATTGCTATCTCGGCGCGACTCACCCATCTGACTCAGTACGCCACCGATGCCCTTCGCGCTTGCATCGCAAGTTAAAAACAAAGGTCGACTTGGTTCATAATGAGCAAGGACGTCGGCACTAATCAAAATAGATTTAATTTTTTTAAAAGCCGTCTCGCATTCCCTGTCCCACTTCCATGTCGCTCCCTTCTTTAGCAATGTATACAAAGGCGCCAAAATAGTGCTCAAATTATTAACAAACTTGGCATAGTAATTAATTGTGCCCAAAAATGCTCTCAAATCCGTGACGTTCTCTGGCCGTGGTATATTTATTATACCTTCTACCTTCTCAGGGTCTACTTTAATTCCCTCGGCAGATATAATATATCCTAAATATTTTACCTCACTGGTCATGAATAAACATTTTTTTTTCTTTAGTTTCATACCATTGCTATGTAGCCGCACTAAAACTCTTTCTAGAGTAATTAAATGCTCCTGTATATTGGGCGATCCTATAATAATATCATCAAGAAATACTTCTACGTTTGAAATACCGTTAAGAAGATTTGCCATAATTCTTTGAAAAATACCTGGACTTGAAGACAACCCGAAAACTAGCCTTTTGTACTTAAAGAGGCCTTTATGCGTATTAATTACTGTACAATTATCTGGGTCATCCAATTCTATTTGATTATATGCTTGTGTTAAATCGATTTTCGTAAATATCTTAGCACCATTTAATTTAACCAGCAGGTCGTTTATACGTGGTAAAGGATATCTATCAACTAATAGAACCGGATTTAACGTTATTTTGTAATCAGCACAGATACGGAGTCCACCATCAGCCTTACGTACCGGCACTAGTGGAGTAGCCCAGTCCGCGCTGTCCACAGGCTCGATGACCCCTGCGCGCAGCATCCCCTCCAGCTCAGCCTCGACGCGCTCGCGAAGTGCGTATGGTACAGGTCGTGCGCGGCAGAACACTGGTGCCGCTCCCTCGCGTATTCGCAACCGTGCCTTACCTCCCGTGAATCGACCCAGTCCCTCCGAGAACAAATCTTTATACCTGTGAAGTAATAGTGTTAATTGATTATTCCAGCTATTACAATTGTTTTTTTCTGCATTTACCACTAAGGAGTTTTGATACAAAGGTATTTTAATGTCTAGTTCTGTCAGCCACTGTCTACCTAACAAAGAGGTAGTGCCACCTTGTATTACAAATAATTCCAAATGTTTGGATTTATCTCCAAACTTAACTAATGGCTTAATAACTCCAACTGGTTTTATTATAGTGCCATCATAAAATCGAAATACTAAATTTGAACTACACAAAGGTCTATGGCTAAACAGTTTGTAGTACATTTTCCTACTAATGCATGACACTAATGACCCCGTATCGATTTCCATAGATAACTTGTTTTCATCTATCCATATGGTCAAACTCACCGGTTTATAACTATTCAAACTGAGTTGATGCAAACTTTCTGCAGCCTCCCAGTCTTCCTCGCCTTCATCTTCCCCTGACTGATCTTCAAGGTCAATTTGTTTAGTTACTCCACTTGCTGCTTGCAAATGCGTTCCAATGTTATTGGTGTCACTTTCAAAATCAAAACATTTATTTCAAATAGACCATTTACAGGCACTTTTGAATAGTCAAATGTCGGTCAGTCCAAGAAAAGTGAAGCTAAATTGCACGTTCCAAAGAGTAGGTCTCTATGGAGAAGAACGTGCAAGAAACTCCATGGACACTCTTTTAAATCATATTATGTGTTACATATAATGCTTGGTTACATATTACTTGTTGCTTCTATCATGTGAGCACAATGTCGATAATGAAATAAAAAATGTAAAATAATTAAAAGATAGAAACTGAATTAAGCCACTGGCAGCTAAGAGATGACCAGTCCCATCTGACGGCACCCGTTCACGAGCATGACGCGTGCATCAGCCCCACTCAGCTCAACCATTTTGAAGGGAACTGAACGACCCAATAACACGTGCCACCAACAGCGAGACATTTGAGTGAGCATGACAAACTCTCAACTGCCATGCTCGTAATGTCAAAAAAAGAAGTTGTAACCTAATAAAAATGCTCCATGGTGCTTCACATTCACAAACTTGGAAAAAGTGCTTCTACATTATACAATGCAATTGTGTCTTTCAAATTAAAAATAATAATATTAGTTTTCAACTAATCAACTAATTAGTACGCCCTAGTGGTAGTGGAGCTGGACCAGCATTGAGCCAAGCATTTTTATCTTGAATATAATCCTCCAACTTATAATATGCTTGCCTGCATAGTGTGCGTTTAATACAAGATTTAAATTTCGTTTCATTGAGTTCTAATATTTGGGGTGGTATTTTATTATAACATTTCAAACAGTACCCCATGAAAGAAGAGGCCACTTTAGCCAGTCTGAAACCTGGTTGAACTAATTGATCCCTATTTCTTGTAACATAATTATGTCTATCGCCTCTTTTGCTAAAAAGATGAAGATTTTTTCTAACATACATGATGTTTTCATAGATATATTGACAAGGTACCGTCATTATGTTAATATCTTTAAACAGTTCCCTTAAAGAATCGCACCGGCGGAGATTGTAAATAGCTCTGATGGCTCTTTTCTGTAATATAAAGATTGACTCGATGTCTGCAGCCCGTCCCCATAGTAAGATACTGTACGACATGACACTATGAAAATAACTAAAATAGACTAGTCTAGCGGTATCAACATCCGTAAATTGGCGGATTTTTCTAACAGCATATGCAGCCGAGCTAAGCCGTCCTGCAAGAGATGTTAAGTGAGGACCCCATTGTAGCCTAGAGTCAAGCGTAATCCCCAAGAAAACTGTTTTATCAACAAATTCTAGTTTCTCATTGTTCAATACTATGTCGCAATCACTACTTATGACATTTGGTAAGGAAAATCTTATGCATTTAGTTTTTTTCCCATTTAGAACTAGATTATTAGCAGTGAACCAGTTTTGGACCTGCAATAAAGCGTTATTTTCATCGTCAAGATTATTAGTCCTTCTATTTATCTTAAAGATCAAAGAAGTGTCGTCAGCAAACAACACCATATTAAGTTTATTTTTCAGCAAATAGGGTAAATCATTAATATAAACTAAAAATAAAAAAGGACCTAAAATTGAACCTTGGGGTACCCCCATTTTCACATTTAATCCCGACGAATTGACACCGTTTATTTGAACAAGTTGCTGTCTGTCATTCAAATACGATTTTAATAAGCTTAACGCTGCTTTGCCTAGTCCGTAATGCTCCAGTTTCAGGAGTAATGTTTCATGAACCACACAATCAAACGCCTTAGACAGGTCGCAGAAGATGCCTATAGCATCTTGTGCCTCCTCCCACGCATTAAAAATGTGTTTTAGTAAGGAGACACCAGCGTCAGTTGTACAACGCCCTTTGGTGAAACCATACTGTTTATCGTGTAAGATGTTATTGGTGTTAAAATGATTAAGCATTTGATTTAACATCACCTTTTCAAATATCTTGCTAAAAACCGGCAAAACGGACACCGGCCTATAATTATTAGTGTCTTTACTGTCTCCGGATTTAAAAAGTGGTATCACTTTACTATATTTCATTAGATCCGGAAAGACTCCTTGATCTATACACAAATTAAATATTAACGCTAAGTACGGCGCTACAGTCTCAATAATTGAGGTACAAACTTTGATAGACATACCCCATAGATCTTCTGTCAATTTAATCTTGATTTCTTTAAAAGCTTTTATTACTGTTATGGGGTTTATATGTTTAAAGTTAAATTCAGTCGAACAGGCTGCAACGTTCGCCTGTAATAAACCAAAAGCATGCGATGGCGACGAATTTAGGGCTTCAGTAGTTTTAATTGGAATGCTGGTAAAGAAATTTACAAATTCTTCTGCAACTAGTTTGTTATCGCTAATAAGACCATGATGAGTCTCCAATGTGTAATCATTATTATTTCTTTTGTTTCTGTTGGTTTCATTATTTATTATATTCCAAACCGACCTTACTCCGACCTTTGACCTCGCTTACCCCTTAAACGCATTTGACAAACTCGACGTAAATGCCCTTTCTGTCTACATCTGCCACAGATAAATCGTCTGTATCTACATTGTTCACTGTGGTGGTCCGTAGCCCCACACGCAGAACAATTGTTATTCGAATCAGCTCCGCTGGCTTTTCCAGCGCCTTCCGCTGACAATCCACGAAGGCTACCACGGCTATTACGGCTGCGTTCGTTCCTCGTTGGCGTAGCCACCACGTTCAACGCTCCCGCTGCGACGTCTTGGTCGCCACCAGCCTTGCTGTTGTTCCCGACCGTCCGTTCCACTGCTGCTGCATCTCTCTCCGCCGCTTCCATAGTACATGAAATTTTCACGGCGTTAGAATATTGCAGATTTTCCTCAGTAAACAGTCGTTGCCTTATTTGCTCACTTCGCAACCCGCACACAAGCTGATCTCGTAAGTTTTCTTCTAACACGGCCTTAAAGTCACAAAATTTTGACATTTTCTTCAGTTCCGAAATATATTGTGAAATCGATTCACCCATGTTTTGCCTTCTTTGCCGGAAACGATACCTCTCCGCCATGAACGACGGCTTTGGTTGCAAATGATCTGTCATAATCCTAACAACCACCGAGTAAGTTTTTGCACTAGGTTTTTTCGGACTTGTTAGGTTACTCAACAGTTCGTAAGCTTCGTCACCCATCGCCGCTATCAAGGAAGGTAACCAAAGTTCTTCCTTAATATTATTCACTTGGAAAAACATTTCCATTCGCTCTACGTACATTGTCCAATTTCCCGATCTCACATTGAACTCTGCCAACTTGCCTATAGACATGACTATTTTTTAATAAATTTATTAAGTACCTATGTGTTAAATTTTTATCCTCGTCGCCACTGAGATGTTTAAGAATAAAATATACGTGTAGCTTGGTCCAGCGGTTTATTCAGAACAAAAGACATCTTGCGCCTGTCATAGATATATACTTCTTAAATATGCATGGCCTACTTAAGTATCTAATACATTACAATTACAGAGAAACATCGGGACAGGTGAAACTAAATAAAAGTTTGTAATAACTCATCGAGACGATCTAATAGTTATATTTCATCATTCTCTTTGCAGGAGCGGTGCGTTGTTGTACTGGGAGTATCGCAATGCGCGCACGCAGCCGCCCGCTCTTTACGAGTGGGGGGGCGCGGCAGGGGCGGGGGGCAGCGAGCGCGCACCGCGCCTGGTAGCCGCGCTCGCCACGCTGCACGCGCAGCTGGGCACGCTGCCCTGGCCGCAGCTCCTCGAGCCTACCATACAGCTAGCTAAGTGAGTACACGTGACACGACAACCCAACAGGCGGAGCATACGAGCATCAGTTACGTGTTTTTGGGACATCTCTTTAAGTCGCGCTTGGAACACTGCGCGCCGTCGTTGACTCGGGCACAGTATAACATTATTCCCTATGTAAAATACTGTGACTTGGGTTCGGTCCAATCGGTTACCGGACGACCGGACGGCGAGCTATCCGCTCCCAGTCGTCCGCAAGCCCACGACTACGGTGGCAGGAAATTGGGATCAGGATCCCAGCGGCTGGTGACCTCCTTCGCTAACATTGCTGCTTTGCAGTACGAGATGCTCGGTGGTGCTCCGTCGATCTATGCTCCATCGTGTCCTCCGGGCGGTCCACATAATGTTGACACCCGGGCTTTTCTTCCGTCTGAATCAGGTGCAGGAACTTACCGTGTCCGGTAATGGAATGTTAGAATTAAATAATTAAAAAAGAATAATGCAGGTATTGAACCAGGCATCAATATGAAGTAGTTTATTTTGATAAGAACAAATACCAAGGTACCAAAAAAGTGCCTTTATATAGGCGGCGAATAAATTAATTTTTTAAACAGAATAAAGTAGTTATAGTGACATAAGTATAATAGATAAAATATGGTGTCGCGCCATTTTTTGTAGATAATGATGTGTTCTACAAAATCGTATTACATTATACCTAATATGTTGTTCTGTAATCAATAGTTTTTGTAGCGCACGCGATGTTAGGAAATTTATTTACACTTTGGGTTACCTTATTGCAGTTTTATTAGAGAACCCTTATGCTTTTTAATATAAAATATAGCCTAGTTACTCAGTGACAAAATACCTTTCTAGTACTGAAAGATTTTTTTAAATTGGTTCCGTAGTTTTTGTGTTTATTCGTAACAATGAAAAATACAAAAGTACAAATCTTACCTTTTTATAATATTAGTATAGATAAAGTGATGTTTCTCCGTACAGTACAATAATAAATATAAAAAAGTAAAAAAACTAAAACCCGACTACGACAAAAAAACGACGCTGAAAAAGAATGAAACAAGATTTTCAGGAGGGTGAAAAATAAGAACAGAACAAAAAGAAAAGCCGTAGTCACACGTTATCATAACGTGTGACTACGGCGTGTTTTTACTTTTATTTTTATATGTAGTATTGTATTGTACGGAGAAATCATCATTTTATCTATACTAATATTGTAAAAAGGTAAGATTTGTAATTTTGTAAGTCGGCTGGAGCCATATCTGGCGAATGACGAATATGGCTGCTCGATGGTATTTGTTGAGTATTTGGTCAAAAATTCGTTCACAGTGATGGCCTTGTGCGAAGGCGCATTATCGTGGTGCAAAATCCAAGAATTTTCTATCCACAAATCTGGCCTTTTTCGTCGAATTTGCTCTCTTAAATGCCGCATAACGCTTAAATAATATTCTTTATTTACCGTTTGACCTTCCGGTAAGAATTCCGAGTGCAAAACACCGCGATAGTCAAAGAAAACAGTCAACATGGCTTTAAATTTTGATCGACTTTGGCGTGTTTTTTTCGGTTTTAGTTCGGTTGGAAGGCGAGTGACAGGGTAGAATGGAAGAAAAAAACGTATTGCGCCGACCCCAAATAAGATGGGACAAGGACAGGAAGAAGGAGAGTTCAGTTGGAAGGCGCCACTCCGAAGCTTATTGACTTGTTTGCATGTCAAAATCGTAAACCCACGTCTCGTTGCCAGTAAAAATGCGTTTCATGAATGTTGGGTCGGAATTGTCTCGTTCTAGCATGTCCTCAGCGACTCTCATGCGATTCAGTTTTTGGAGAAAATTCAGGTCTTTTGGGACTAGCCGAGCGGCAACATGTTTCATACCCAAACGATTAGTTAAAATGGTACGAATCGACTCGTGAGACATAGAAAGGCTATCTCTCTCAAACTTGAATGATAATTTTCAGTCACTTCAGTTGCAGAGGTTGATGACCTACCAGAGCGAGGCAAATCTTCCATCACATCTCGACCGCTTTTGAATGCTTTGTACCCATTGACTTATATTCCATATATATCGATGTTTGTACCACTCATAAGCACGTGTTGTTGATAAAGTCGATTCACCGTAAGCCTTCTGTAACATTTTCAGTGACTCCGAACACGAAATTCCATTGGCGATGCAAAATTTAAGACAAACTGTTCGATGTTTTTGTCCATTATGAAATTCGCAATACACACTAGATATGATATAGAGTCTGTGCGGAAAATGATAAAATGATAAATGATAAATGATCTTTATTTTGCAAGTAGGTTTTATAAAAACACTTTTACACGTCAATTTTTTTTTTTCGTCAATTAATGCTAGATGAGGCCGGTGTTTCCTAGCTGACTACCCTGAGAAGAAACACCGAAACAAACTCAGGGGTCAAAGTCTCTTTTAAAGTCCATACAGCAAAACATGTAATGGTCAAATCATATGAGAACCATGTAGATTGAGCCTGAGATGGTCTTTTGAAGAAAGAACCACACAGTTCTAAGTGGACCTGTCCAGTCAGTGCAAGCATTTGTCAATATGCGTGTAGCTCAACTCAGGACTACTAAGGAGCTCAACGACTTGACGAACAATGCCAAAGAAAGGACATTTGGGTAGGCCACATCAAATACTCAAAACTGCCAGACATCATGTGAAAATAAAAGAAAAGGAAAGAGTAATCCACATAGTTCTCACATTCACAATAATAAAATTTACAGAAGTGTAAATATTACAAATTGTAAAAAAAGTAAGTATATAAAAAAAAAAAAAAATCAGTCAAATAGTAAAAATAAACATGTCATAATTGTTAAAAAATAATAATAATATATATATATATATATATATACAATATCATAATTGTAAAACAACAATAATCGTCAATAAAAAAAAGCAGTTAAAACAAAAAAAACATTCAAATGATAATAATTATAGTGAGTAGGTACTGGAGCAGGTCAATCCCAAGCCGTTTTATCCTCGAGATACTCTTTTACAGTATAAAAAGCCTTTTGGCAAAGTTTTCGCTTTACAAATATTTTGAATTTATTAATGCTAAGTTCCTGGATGGGACTGGGAAGCTTATTATAAAAATGTATACTTTGGCATCTAAATGAGCGTCCTATTTTTTTGAGCCTGGTGGCAGGAACCACTAACTTGTGTTTGTTCCTAGTATTAACGTTGTGAATGTCACTGTATTTTTTAAACATGTTTTTATTTTTATGAACATACAAAATATTTTCATAGATATACTGAGATGGCACAGTCAAAATATTAATATTTTTAAATTTATCTCTGAGGGAGTTTCTGGGACTTAATTTATAAATTGAACGAATGGCCCTTTTCTGCAAAACAAAAATCGTTTGGATATCGGCGGCATTTCCCCATAATAGAATACCGTACGACATGACACTATGAAAATAACTGAAGTAAACCATCGTGGGATTTGAGGGCGCTGCTGTAGATAAATATCGTTTTTGTTATGTAAGCAACATTGTGACGTCATTATAGTGCGACTATTAAATCTTGATATTTTGAAACTATGTTAGACTAGCTTCTTCCAGCGGCTTCACCCTATAATAAAAATTATCCGATTGGCTGAATTTTACTCACCTAATGAAACTGCAAAGTTATAGCTTATGTGCTATATTATTGCAATGTTTACGATTAAGTTCATCTGTCTAGTAGTTTTTGCGCGACACATCCATACATACGAGTACCTCCATCCATCTTCGCAAACTTTCGCATTTATAATATTAGTAGCCTATTTATTGAACTTGCTCATGTGATGAAACTTAGTAAAAATGTAGGTTATAAGCTATATTATTGCAACATTTATCATTAAATTCATCCGTTTATAAATGTTTGCGTAATGCCGTTAATTGTGGCGACACCTGGGGGAGGCCTATGTCGAACAGTGGACGTCTTTCGATTGTAATGATGATGAACATTTAAATGCAAAAACGAACCGGTAAAGAAAAATAGCGTGAAGAAACTGCTGTACTGCCTATCTAGGTAGTTTCCACCAACGACCACTTACCCAATTTCAACGAAAATGGTTCTATCACTTTGACTGGGATCGGTCTATTATCACTGACTGGAATATTGTAGCTAGCAGCAAGTTTATGTTTACCATAATTAAATTTAAAGCTAAAAATGGGACACACTACCACTTTCTCGTTGTCTTCCTCAGTACATTTTTCCCTTTTGCTAATCTATGAAAAATATGAACTTAATGACTACGAAAATAAAGTACACTTCAGAATTTGTAATGTTGCTTCGTAAAAAATCTTTTTAGCCTGTAAGGGACCCTCTCGTATATAAGATCCTTGGGATCACTTGGTTGTCCGTCTGTTTATCTGTTAAGACCCTTTAACTCGAGAACGTTTGGAGGTATCGAGTTAAAATTAAAACCTTACTCAAATCTGCGGTCTTTTGAAGTTGTGAAAAAATCAGACTTCTGAGTTAACTAAAAAAAAAGATACGGCGTTTATGTCGTAAAAACACATATATTTCGATACTCGAGGGAATCAAAGTTCATAGGGTGACGTTGACCTAGAATCCTGAAATTTGTCATAAATCAAAGTCTCATAGAAAAAGTACAGGGAAAAATCTGAAAACAGTAAATTTGTAGATCCGCCACAAAAAAAAATTGTTTGCAATTCGGAAAAATCTTCGTAACTCAATACGGGAATTGATTTCATAGGTAAATTTGTACAGAATCCTCAGTGCGCGAGTCCGACTCGCACTTGCCCTTTTTTATTTTAGTTACTGTGTCCTTTCTCAAGCCTGAAAATAAATATTCTAAGTTAGTCGAAATGCATTATAAATTTAAAGTATCAATACTCTTTATACTAGCCATCGAAAATATTGACCAAAACAAAATAAACAAATATCGTCATGTTTAAATGAATTTCCGTTTAATTTATATATATTTGGAGATAACAGGGACAGGAGTTCACCTAGGAAGTCTATAAACATTAAAATAAAAGTGTTACGTACCAAAAACACAGCACGCTAATGTTTCCCAAGTTCGTGACTTTGTTTTGATCAATAATGATGTGATTGGCCATTTGTTATCTTTGGCAAAACTGTAATATATTAAATATTATTTTCCTTGCAGCTCAGTGAAATTTTTTATCACATTTCTGAAGATTTCAATTAAAAATCACAATAAAATAACATAATAAACAAACATGATGTGACGTTTGGCATTTGACGGATGGCTGGGTTGGGTTGCTACTTAAAATCTTTAATGTTGTTTTCACTTTACGCCACGACGGTTCTTTTATCGCACAGACAATAACTAAAAACAGCACTGTATTTAATATAAATAACAGAAGCAACTCAAACTCCGCGCCAAAATTAGGAATCAAACGAGCTTACCTGTTAAGGCCCAAGCGCCCTAAAAGTACCATAAAACAGTGACTTTCTGAAGCCGCTCGCTAACGGCCAGGTTATTAAGTTTGAAAAAAAAAATGTTTATTATAGATTCATGAACAATATTATGAACATTTGATTTTTTCTTGCTATTAATACTTTTGTCTAAAAAAATATTTAGTAATTTCGCAACTTTTCGCATCTTTTCCCTACTCCTTCGAAACGGCTTGGATCTTTAGAAACATTTTTACACATCAAAATTGGTGGTTAAATATTCTTCAAAGTGAACATTGCTTATGTAAATCAATCAAGATTTCGCAAAGAAAATGGATTTAAAGGTCAGCCGCGCGCTTTTCGGGCGCTGTTGGCCGCAAATAAATGCACAGATTTGCGTACTGCCGCCTAGGTGGGTGCGAGAGGTGCGTCCACATAATTTTGGCCAGATGGTTCAAGGGACTATATAAGCCTTAAGCGAAGTCTTGATTCTAATTTTATGAGCGCCAAATCCGAAATGCAATATTATTATTTTAAATGTACACATTATTTTACTTCCTTCTTGGGATAAATACGCGAAATATAAAGATAAAAACCCTTGTATCCAGTCCCCATTTCTAGAACTGTCACTTATTTTAGAGATTATCGGACAAGGAACAAGCTGTCTTTTGGGCAGACTTGTTCCAAAATAATTCGAAATCTAACTGACTTAGAGACAGCCCGTTTAGTTTACTTCAGTTATTTTCATAGTGTCATGTCGTACGCTATTCTATTATGGGGAAATGCCGCCGATATCCAAACGATTTTTGTTTTGCAGAAAAGGGCCATTCGTTCAATTTATAAATTAAGTCCCAGATACTCCCTCAGAGATAAATTTAAGAATATTAATATTTTGACTGTGCCATCTCAGTATATCTATGAAAATATTTTGTATGTTCATAAAAATAAAAACATGTTTAAAAAATACAGTGACATTCATAACGTTAATACTAGGAACAAACACAAATTAGTGGTTCCTGCCACCAGGCTCAAAAAAATAGGACGCTCATTTAGATGCCAAAGTATACATTTTTATAATAAGCTTCCCAGTCCTATTCAGGAACTTAGCATTAATAAATTCAAAACATTTGTAAAGCGAAAACTTTGCCAAAAGGCTATACTGTAAAAGAATATCTCGAGGATAAAACAGCTTGGGATCGACCTGCTCCAGTACCTACTCACTATAATTGTTATCATTTGAATGTTTTTTTGTTTCAACTGCCTTTTTTTATTGACGATTGTTGTTGTTTTACAATTATGATATTGTATATATATATATGTAATGAAATGACCTCCTTGGAAATGACATTTCATTTTTTTAATTTTTAAGCTGTGGATACGGGGTGACGTATCATTCAATGACAGATGATGTTTAGATTATTTTGTGCATTTTATTGTTATAAAAACTTGTAGAGAGATAATTAAAGGGATATAATTGAGGAGGCGATATTAGTGAACTTTAATGTCGTTTCTTTGTTTTCAGGTGAGATAAAAGTGTAATTTTAGTTAAACGATAATTTATTACATAATACTGTAAAAGCATGTTGAATAAAACAAATCTTTGTTTTCAGAGAAACAATTTGTGGTTTATTTCGAAAATCCTCAATAATATACCTTATAAAACGACATTTTTGTTAACTAAAAGAAGATGGACCGGCTGCAATTTGAGTTTACGATGATAGCTTCAAATGATGGCAAATCAAATGTATTAGCCATAACCTCAATATCTACAGAAGAAGGAAAATGTTATGTTTTACCTGATGAGCTGAAGCCGGTGATTCATCATACATATATTGTCAAAATGAATACTTTCTCAAAAATAAAAAATAGTATAAAAAAAAGATATCAAAGTAGAAAAATATGGATAAAATTGGATGAAGATCTTAAGAAAACATATAGAGATGAGGAAGGTAATATGCAATTTTTAGATCAATATTTAGAAGAAATGAGCACAAAACAACCAATAGACATAAACGACAATTTCCAACATATCTTGGAAAAATTAATAGAAACTACTACAAAGAAAGAAAATCAACATAACCTAAAACATATTTCAGAGAAATTTATTATTGAAAAATTCACAAGCAAGAACCCTAATGCAATGCAATGGATTGAGAATTTTGAAAAGGAGTGTGAGCGCTTTAATATATCAAAAGATGAAACAAAAATAGATATATTGAGATTATTTTTAGAAAAATCTTGTTTGGATTGGTATAGCTCGATGGCCATAAAACTAACAATAAAGGCTGAATGGAATGAATGGAAAAACAAATTTTTAGAAACTTTTAAAAACCGAGGATGGGACATATTTACATATGCTCTCGCATTTAGGTATAAAGAAGGACTACTAATTGATTACGCTATTAGAAAAGAAAGGCTAATGCTAGGCATAAACAAATCGATAGACTCCAAAACAATGATAGATCTTATTGCAACAGGTTTACCTGGGTTTATCTTAAATAGGTTAAACAGAGATGAACTCAATGACACTACTGATTTGTTCAATGAGATAAGAACAAATAAAATAGATGAAATGTCTAAAGATAACAGAAATGAAGAAAAGAATATAAAAACATTAGCAATAAATTTTAATGAACATATAGAAACAGAAGAGTTTGTAAGTATGACAGACCATTTAGATAATGAAAAGAAAATTGAGATCGAGAAAATAATAAAGGAATATAAAACAATTTTTGCAAAGGACAAGTATGATATAGGAACAGTTAGAGATTATGAAGCTCACATAGATTTACTAGTAAATAGATACTGTAGTAAAAGACCATACAGATGTACAATAGAAGATAAATTAGAAATTGAAAAGCAAATATCCATGTTACTAAAGAATAATTTAATAGAAGAATCCTACAGTCCTTTCGCTGCTCCAGTGACATTGGCATTTAAAAAGGGTGAAAATAGGAAATCCCGCTTGTGTATAGATTTCAGAGAACTAAATAAAATTGTTGTTCCACAAGCTCAACCTTTTCCGTTAATAGATGATTTGATTGTTAAAACTAGAAATTGTAAGTTTTTTACTACACTGGATATAAATTCAGCATTCTGGGCGATACCATTACGGGTGGAAGACAGATATAAAACAGGATTTGTCACACAAGATGGCCACTTCCAGTGGACCTGCCTTCCCTTTGGCTTGAAAACATCACCAGCAATTTTCCAGAGAATTTTAAGCAATATTCTAAGAAAGCACAATCTCACAGGATACTCCGTAAACTATATTGATGATATTCTGATATACTCGAACACCTTTGAAGAACATACAAGGTGCAGGTTTGAAGCTGCTAGAAATTTCAGGAGGTAATTATGTTAGTGATTCTCGACCCGAATCAATAACAAAATGAGTAGGTAATTTTTTTATTTTTTTTCTTATTTATGGAAATCGGTATGTGTGAACTACCTTTGTTAAAACGCAGCCAGTCTGATACCTGCCTTATAACCGCGCTTTCACACACACAAACACGCAATGATAGTTTCATAATAAAGCACCTATCATCGTCCCGTGTGGACACACCCTAGCCACGCCCCCGCGGCCATCGATCAATCGATTTACTTTAGTGCAATTGTTGTCACCGACGTGTGCATACGCGTGCACTTTCCGCTCTCAGGTTCGCCTTCGGTTAACGGTTACGTACGCGGTGTCTAGTGCTAAAAAATGACGGACCAATACTCAAATGTAGAATTGACGGAGATGGTCCGCTTGTATGCTATCAGTGGAGACAGCGTATCTCGAGCTATCGAGATGTTCGTAGAACTGTTTCCCAATAGCCAAAGTCCATTTTAAAATAAGACTAGTGTACGCAAAGGAAATCACTAGTGTTACACAAGTACGTGAAAAGGTGATAAGTGCTTTCGAAACTTTGAAAACAAATGTGTTTGTGCTACGTAAATTAAAAGGAAATCAACAACGTCGTGCTAGACTCTGCCTGGATTGTGAAGGTGGACACTTTGAACAATACCTCCAGGTAACATAAGTAGGTACCTACTTAGGTAATTTATTTATTTCATTTGTGAACATAAAAAAAACATTTGTAAATAAGTTATTAGCCAAATCAATTTGATTAACGTAAATCAGTTGATTTAAAATTTTTAACTATGCCAAAAATACCTACCTATCAGGTAAGATAAATCATTAAAAACCCTATCTACCTACCTACTTAACTAGCACAAATTACCTTGAGGTATTTTTGTCGGTCCTCAACCCGTTAAAAAGTAGGAAGGGATGTTTTACATCAACCAATTTAATCCACACAAAAAAACGAAATTATTACGGAAAACTGACCTTGATAATGAATTACCTACAACGCGCCGACTGCGATTGCATGTAGGTAGGTATGTTTCTACCTACTACTTACTAGACGCCGTCGTCCGTTTTGTTTAATGCCTAAATCCCGCGCGCGCGCGCTCGCTTTCATCATACCGAGAAGGCATGTCAACATCTTGTAGGTACAACATACTAACATTATGCGTCTCAGTCACGGTATCAGTAATAAAGCAAAACTAAGGCTAACATAAATAAACATTATTTTGGCTAAGCTATGTTCCGTCTAACTTGCAATCATAGTTTCAAAGTTAAGCAGCAGGTACACGAATAGGTATTGCTTACGTGATATGTAATGGTGCCTTTACACGTCGAAACCACGAGTAAACGCACCATAAGGTTTATTGACCTTGGCCTAACCTCTTATTCATCAGCTGATAGGTAAATAACTAACGACGCAACGTCAACTGGTACTTTTAAAAGATTTTCGCATTGTAATGATGCTTAAAAATTAGTTAATTAACGAAATTACATTATGATCATCGAAATTTAACTAGGTAGGTACATTTAAGGCTAAATTATTCGTTTTTAACATTTCGTAGAATAAGTGGGCGGAGCCTCGTACAGGTTGACGCCCTCACACACACAGAGACATGACGTACGATAAATCGAATCACAACGGGTGATTCTGTTTTTTTAAGAAGTGTATTTAGAGAGTTATTCTGAAAAACGGTTAAAATTAAAAAAATTAAATAGCAAGTATTACTGATTATTGACCAGGTTTCGTATTTTTACATGATTATTTATGAGTTTTATTACAACCTCCTGAAATATTGTGCAGTTTTAAAACTGCACCTTGTATAAAACACATAAGAAATGTATTAGAGGCAATAATACAAGAAGGCTTTAGATTGAAGTTTACGAAATGTAACTTTGTTTCAGACTCAGTAAAGTACCTCGGCCATGTAATTCAGAACAATTCGGTAAGACCACTAAAAGACAATTTGATCTCGATAAGACATTTTCCAACTCCTAAGACACAAAAGAATATCAGAAAATTTTTGGGAAAAATTAACTTCTACCATAAATACATACCAAGAAGTGCAATTATTTTAGACCCATTACATAATTTATTAAGAAAAAATGAAAAGTTTGTGTGGTCAGAGAAGTGTGAAGAATCATTTAATCAAATAAAAAGATATTTATGTTCTCAACCTGTGTTGGAAATATTCGACAAAGACTTACCAATAAAAATCTTTACAGATGCATCTTTAGAGGGTATCGGGGCAATATTAAAACAGACTCAACTAGACGGTAAAGACAAACCGGTGGCATATTTTTCAAAAAAACTAAACGAATCTCAAAAACGAAAAAAGGCCATATATTTGGAATGTATTGCTATGAAAGAAGCAGTAAAATACTGGCAACACTGGCTAATTGGAAAACATTTCACTATTTACTCAGACCACAAACCTCTAGAGAACATGAATATTAAATGCAGGACAGATGAAGAATTGGGTGACCTCACATATTACCTATCTCAATATGACTTTACAGTAAAATATATGTAATATGTTAGATGATACGGGAGTAAATAACGCACAATTTGATTTATCTAAAAATAGAAATGTTTAATGTTATTATAGAATTAAAACACTCAAATTAATTGAGATCAAATATCTACACATTATGAATATTATGATCTACTAACCTAAAAATAGAAAAATCGACAATTAAAGGTTTTTTACTTCCAATATTTTAGTAGATCGACACTGTATTACTTTACTTAGTTAAACTAGCAATTTTATGAAATTTACTTCCTTTTCTTATTACTTTTGGGCAGTAAATAAATCAATTTACGAGCAGGCAAAATTCTCTATCTCGGGTGTGCTGTCATCAGCTGTCATTGTCGTTTTGTTAGGCAGCGTACACATACTCGTATATAGGGCTACGTACACAACATACAGTATATAAAGCTTACATCTCCCCCCCTCAAAAGCGCAAATTAGCTGGGGTTAATTTGAGTAATCAAACGGGAATGAGCTTTGTCACATGTTACAATCCCAAGGACTTTTTATTCTTTCCAGTGTTAATTCTGCATAGTGAATCTGATATCATTTCTTCAATCTCAAAAGGACCAATTCTAATTTCATCCATTTTAGATCTGTTTAACTTATTACAGTCCATTATGTAAACCATGTCGCCTTTTTGAAACTTGTAATCTATTCTATTTTTGTCAAAAATAGCCTTGTTCAATTCATGTGATTTTTTTGATCTGAGAAATGCTGTATGTCGGTCTCTTTCCAGTTCTCCGGGTTCCATTTGTTTTTTTTTTTTAGGTCAATTGGTAGTACATCGGTTGGTTCTCCACTTAACAAATATAGAGGCGAATAACCTGTCACTGTGTGGTTTGTTGAGTTGTAGGCTTTCACACAATCCATTGCCACGCTTGTCCATGCTGTTTTTTTTTCTTTGCTATTCAAGGCACCTCTAATCCTATTTACCAGCGTCTGATTCAACCTCTCATTATGACCATTTGAAAAAGGAGCATCCACTGCTGTAAAAATTAAATTAACAGAGTGGTCCTTTAAATATTTTTTAAACTCTTTTGAATTCAGTGCTGGATATTGATCGGAGAGCAATATCTCAACTTCATTGTCCTTGATCACTTGATCTACCAGTTTTATAAAGTCCTTAGTCAGTTGTGTCTTCGAGCATGAAATGTATGCATAACGTGTGAAATGATCCATTAACAAGTGTAGATATTTTTTTGAAGACCTGTTGCCACCAAATCCTCCTATTGTGTCTATGGACATGATTTCGAAAGGTTTTTCTGCCGGTCCTAATTGTGACATGAGTCCATAATTTCTATTTAATCGTGATTTGTTTTTTATACAAACTTCACATTGACGGCAAATCAACTTTATATTATCCAGTAGGTTTGGTGCTGTGTAGAAAGGTCTTATTTTTGACTCGATCTGATTTATTCCTACATGACAGAAATGCTCATGCACCTTTTTTATTAATAT
This sequence comes from Mythimna ferrago, assembly GCA_910589285.2. Taxonomy (NCBI): domain Eukaryota; kingdom Metazoa; phylum Arthropoda; class Insecta; order Lepidoptera; family Noctuidae; genus Mythimna; species Mythimna ferrago. Next base: position 28,440,140 of record OU342683.1, read on the forward strand.
CTTACTGTAGTCTTCGGACAAAACGATTTTTTTTTTCTTGTTATTCCATTTATAATATATACCATTTTCTCTAATAAAACGATGTTTGTTCTTTATGTTTGGATTTTTGTTCTGATCCTCCAATATTTCCTCAATCCTTACAATATTTACTGTTTTCAAGTTATCTTCTTCGTTTTCGTGGCTTTCATACACAGGATTTCTGCTTAAGCAGTCCGCTTCTGTATTGTTTCTACCTGGGTTGTATTTTATAACAAAGTTGTATTGTGATAGGTAATGAGTCATGTCTCCCAGTTCATCATCTGTTCTGTTTTTTATGTTTAAATTTTCTAAAGGCTTGTGATCTGTGTAAATTGTGAATGAGTTTCCTATTAGCCACTGTTGCCAAAATTTTAAACTTTCTTTTATGGCTAAGCATTCTAAAAATATGGCTTTCTTCTTTTTTTGTGATTCATTCAACTTTTTTGAAAAGTATGCTACTGGTTTGATTTCTCCACATTTCTGTGTTTGTTTTAGTATTGCACCAATTCCTTTTATACTTGCATCAGTGTATATAAAAGTTGGCGCCTCTCGGTCGAAAATAGCCAGAATTGGGGCAGAGCATAAATTATTTTTTATTGTTTGGAAAGCTTTTTCACAATCAGCTGACCAATCAAAATTGACGTTTTTTCTAAGTAAATTGTGTATTGGGTCAAGAGTTATTGTAGCATTAGGAATATATTTATTATAAAAATTTACTTTACCTAGAAATTGTCTTATTTGTTTCTTGTTTTGTGGTGCTGCAAATTCTGCTATAGATCTGAGGTTATCTTTCAAAGGTGTGATTGTATTACCTTTTACTATATGTCCCAAGAATTTTACAGACTGTGCTGCAAATTTACATTTTGTTAATTTCAGACGGAATCCTTCTTCAGCAATCGCATCCAGCAGTTTCGATAAATGGTCCATATGTTCATTAAAAGTTTTCGAAAACACCATAATATCATCAATGTAGTTCATCACAAAATTTGACAGGTTATGTTTTCTTATTATATTAGTTAGGATTCTTTGGAAAATTGCCGGAGACGTTTTCAGTCCAAATGGAAGGCAAGTCCATTGATAATGACCTTCTTGTGTAACAAAACCTGTCTTTTCTCTGTCGCTGATCCTCAAAGGTATAGACCAAAAAGCAGAATTAATATCGAGAGTAGTAAAATACTTACAGTTTATCGTTTTTACCATTAGATCTTCAATTAGAGGAAACGGCTGCGGCTGTGGGATAATAATCTTATTAAGATCTCTAAAGTCGATACATAATCTTGACTTTTTTCCTTCATCCCGTTTGAATGCCAATGTTACTGGTGCTGCAAATGGGCTATAAGATTCTTCAATTAATTCATTCTTTAGCAATTGTCCAATTTGTTTCTCGATTTCTTCTTTATCATCTAAGGAACATCTGTATGGTCTTTTTGAGCAATATTTTTCTACTTGTAGGTCTATAAATGCTTCATAGTTATTTACTTGGCCTACATCATATTTATCTTTGGCAAATATGTGTTTATAATCATTTAATAATGCACTAATCTTCATTCTTTGGTCATGTTCCAAGTAAGTAGTATCTATATCAAATTTATTCACATCTATGCCTTCATTGAAATTTATTTCATAGTTAAATATTTCTGAATTTAACTCGAGTCCCGTACGGTATATCGAATTACCCTTGAACGATATAACTGTCTACAGAAAGCATGGTTCACCGACAAACTGTAATACGAAAAAACTATTAGTCGATACTATTATTTAACGACAGCACGTTTCGCCGAATAACGCTACATAGAATGAATGGTTGGCCGATACCAAGATTTGCCGATGTCATGGTTCGCCGCAACACGCTTGAACTAAATAATCCTTTACCGACTCTTTTGGGACAAGTGTTTTTTAACCGACTTCTAAAAAAGGAGGAGGTTCTCAATTCGGATGTTTGTATTTTTTTATGTAGGTATGTTCGCGCATAACTTCGTCGCTTGCCGACCGATTTGAAAAATTATTTTTTTGTTGGAAAGGGTATACTTCCCAAATGGTCCCATAGTCACCAAATCGGGATCTGATGATGGAATCTTGGCTAAATCGAGGGAACTCCTCAAATATTATAGGCAACTATATAGTCATTTTGATATTTTCATCAAGGAATTAAGCATTTACAGTCAAAACGTGACATTTGATGAGGTGAAACTGGTGAAGAAGACCAGAAATTGCCAACGGAATTTCATACTCAAACAAATATCACAATGAACATAGTTAAGCGACTATGACAATACAAATAAATGAATAGTTCTGAATAGTTATGTTGAAAATGGTATCATCGAAGTGACCTGATGATAGTGATGGAGCTGGAAGATAGGCGCCGGAACTCAGTAACTAATCAATGTATTCTAGCAGTGTTTGGGCTTATTGGAAATATCATGAGATGCACTTTGGCTATATGGTACTATTGAAGTGATCTGATGGTGGAGCCGGAAGGTGGAAGGTAGACGAGGGAACTTCATAAGAAAATGATGTATTCTAGCAGGGTTTGAGTTAATTGGAATTGTCATGAGAAAAAGGTACTATCTGGCTGTAAGTGTATTGCAACTAAAAAGTGTGAAATAAAAAACTTTTTATAAAAAAAATATAACCGACTTCACTAAAAAAACACTAAAACGATCAAAATAATTTTAATTTCGGAAGTCGGTGTTAAATAAGGAACAAACAATAACGAAAAACACCGACTTCCGAAATTAATTATTTTGATCGTTTTAGTGTTTTTTTAGTGAAGTCGGTTATATTTTTTCTAGTCTCTTTTCATATTCAATCTGCGACGAACGAACACACGCACACATCATGTACTGTGTTTATTTTCAAAATAGATTGTTTTCTAACATGTTTCTTATGATTGCGAAGATTGCAATCTTTATTTTTGTTATTTACCATTTAATTATAAAAATAATCAAATTTGCTGTTTTATTATTTTCTTTACATTTATTTTTATTGAAATACTAAGATAAATGCATGGAAATAGCAGTTAATGCAATTTAATCGATAGTATGAGCGAGAAACTATAGACAATTATTTTGGATCGGCGGTGTTAGAAAAGGTGCTTTTGATGCAAATTGTTATCGGTAAAGGATTATTTAGTTCTAAGCGTGTTGCGGCGAACCATGACATCGGCAAATCTTGGTATCGGCCAACCATTCATTCTATGTAGCGTTATTCGGCGAAACGTGCTGTCGTTAAATAATAGTATCGACTAATAGTTTTTTCGTATTACAGTTTGTCGGTGAACCATGCTTTCTGTAGACAGTTATATCGTTCAAGGGTAATTCGATATACCGTACGGGACTCATTTAACTCTCTGGTTTCAATTTCTTGATTACTATATTTTTTGTCTTCAGTTGGGCTGATATATTTGTTTACACTTGGGTTGGCATTTTTCTGAAGTTGGATGTTTAAATTCCCATCATGGGTCAACCCAAACCGCTTTATTGTATCCAGTCCCAAAAGCAAATCATGAGTGAAGTTTTTATCATTGCAAATAAATGCATTTATTTCCTTTTCAATATTCAGTATTTTCCCATTTAATCTTATTAAACCTGTTGTTTTTCCCCCACCACCAATTGTATTGAATTTATTTTCAAAGTAATTTTTCTTTGAATTTGTTACTTTTATTAATTTGGAGTTTATTAAGGTTATATTTGAGCCAGGGTCATAAATACCTGTGCATTTCAGTGTGTCATTCAGTATTACCTTAACTTCTATTAGTGGTGGAATATTTAGTTTTTTGTATTCTGAAATTGATCAATCTCCAACGTCAAGTTTTTGCAGTGTTTCACACTGTCATTACTGTTCTTGTCTTCTTTGAACCAGCACAAATCTTCAGAGTGAAATCTGTTTTTCTTTCCCATCTTGTAACATATTTGACAAGGTGTTTTTTTTTTACATTCCGCTTCTGATTTAGTGGAGCTTTTCTTCTCAGTAAAATGTTTTTGTACATTTTTATTCTGATTTTCATGCATCCGTAAGGCACTAAACAGAAGAGTTGGATCTGTCACCTCTTGTCTATCTAGTTTACTTGTTATATAAGTTGGCAATCCTGCGACAATTAAGTCAGTGAGTGTTCTGGTATCTATATCACTATTATACTCTAGTAACAATCTCTGCTTTTTCAATGCATATTCCAGCAAAGAACCATTTAAATGTTTGAAACTCAGTGCATACATTACAGAGGACCAACTTTTATCTGCAAACGTGTTTAGAAAACTCACTTGCCATATTTTCCACAGCGAGTTTAAGCCGTGTCTAATTAACATAGACTCATACCAGTCACTTTCGGAGTCATTCAAAAATAATCTCAAAGCACTAATTTTTTCTGTATCACCATTTAAATCAAATCTTGTACATTCACTTTCAAAACTTTGCAACCATTGTTTGGCATTAGTGATCTTGTTATCAAACTTCTTTAAAACAAATTTTTCATTTAATTTGCTTAAATTGTTATGTTGTTCTTTGTTGACATTGGATTTATCACTTAATTTCTCCAAAATTTCCAATAATTTTCCATCTGTAATAGATTGACTTGTGACTTGAGTCATTTCTTGTAATAAATAATCATTAAACGCCATATTTCCAACATCATCTTTGTATAGTGCTAAAACATCACTTGGCACGGACATCCACACTTTTCTGTTATGACCTCTTCTCTGTAATGTTTTTTTTATTTTCAAAAATTCTGGTAATTTTGTCAATTGAAGGTGGTGTTTCGCTGCTTGGAAACATGGCGGTATGAGATATGTTATTCCATCCTCTTTTGTTATTGATTTTATAATTATGATGTTATTCTTCGGATCTTCATCTGCTGCCAGCTCAACTTCAAATTGTAATCTTGCCATGATCTACTATTTTCCAATCAAACTTTCGAAATTGTCGATTTGTAATATGTTAGATGATACGGGAGTAAATAACGCACAATTTGATTTATCTAAAAATAGAAATGTTTAATGTTATTATAGAATTAAAACACTCAAATTAATTGAGATCAAATATCTACACATTATGAATATTATGATCTACTAACCTAAAAATAGAAAAATCGACAATTAAAGGTTTTTTACTTCCAATATTTTAGTAGATCGACACTGTATTACTTTACTTAGTTAAACTAGCAATTTTATGAAATTTACTTGCTTTTCTTATTACTTTTGGGCAGTAAATAAATCAATTTACGAGCAGGCAAAATTCTCTATCTCGGGTGTGCTGTCATCAGCTGTCATTGTCGTTTTGTTAGGCAGCGTACACATACTCGTATATAGGGCTACGTACACAACATACAGTATATAAAGCTTACATATATACCTGGTAAAGAAAATATAGAAGCAGACTGTTTGAGCCGAAACCCTGTATTAGAATCAGAAGATAACAAGGAGGAACTATTAAAAATAGTTAATTTAATACAAATAAAAGATATAGTTGAAGACCAAGAAAAAAATGAAACAATAAAAGAAAAGAAACAAAATCTACTACATAAAAATAAAATCTATTATAAAAAAATAAAGAAACTTGAAAAGATTATACTCTCAGAAGAATTTAGTAAAAAAATTATAAAAAAGGTGCATGAAGATTTATGCCATATTGGAATCAGACAATTACAGAAAAAATAAGTCCACTATATACAGCTAAAAACCTAACAAAAAATATCATAAATATTTGTAAAACATGCGAAATATGCATAAAAAATAAATCAAGATGTCAAGGAAAATTTGGGTTAATGTCACAACTGGGACCAGCAACAAAACCATTTGAGATAATGTCATATCTATATGTGGCTTTGGAGGATCTAGGTCAACAAAAAAATACTTACACCTTTTAGTAGACCACTACACAAGATATGCGTTTATTGTGACTTCAAAAACACAGAACGCAAGTGACTTTATAAAACTAACAAAGTGTAGGAGTCGCGACCGAAGTGGTATGGACTGCTATGCTATTAAATTAAATACTTTAAATAACTTTAAAGATTTATTTATAAAACGGTAATTATGCTAAGTTACGCTAAATGATATGCTAATGAGTACGAAAGCACCCGGTTTGCTGTCCGAATATGTACTGATGCCGCACTGCACTTAGCGCGGCGTAATTGTGTAGCTAGATCAGCAAAACGTGTTCGATCGTAATGATTGTATCGAACATGCTCCCGAGGGGAAGAAATGAGATAAACTTAAATAAAGCTAGTACGTTACGTGAGTGTGGGCTTATATGCTAAAGAAGGTTAGAACAATGCTGAATGATGATTTACAAGGTGAATAAAACAATCTATAGCTAAATGCTCAAACGGCTGAGTCATCGATGAAAAATACTGATTGTCTTTTGGCAATAGGCGAGGTTGACATGTCTCGCCTTTTCGAACGTAAACTAGACCACCGTTTTGAAAAACGGGATACGCGCGCACTATCACTGACACTCGGCCCCATCTCGGATGAAGGCAGGTTTCGCGCACTGACACTGGAGCCTTTTTGTGGCTCGGATTGATTTATACACACATTCACACTGGCTGGCACGCTTTTGGTCCGTCCCTGGATGGGCGAACCTCCGGCACGCTGACACCTTCTCCTCAGTAACCAAATTATGATTGCTGCGACGGCTGCTACTAGTAGTCCATACAACACAGTGTATTGATGTATATCATGTGTCGTTAGGGGCTCGGGCTGCTGAGCTGATTCCTTCATGGACTTGATTTGTTCATGGAGATGTTTTAGGGAGTTGTTTATCATCATGGTTTCGTTGTCGGCTTCATAATCCTTAAAATGTTGGATCGGTAGCGTGAGATTGCTGATAAAATGATTTATTGGAGTTAATTTTGTGTCGAGAACATTTGGCTTAAGTTTGAGCGTATTTTCAAATTGCTGATAAGCGTAAAGCGTCACATCATGACCCTTTACAATACACTGCTGAGAAAGCTGAATGAGTCCGGCCTTGCTGACTCGGTGAACTTGTAGGCCGTCGTCACATATGACTCGCAAAGAGTAAGAGTCACAACAGAAATACAAGTAGGTAGAAAAGTCGTGTAGTGGAATCCACTTGTTTTCACAGTTACATTTTTTCATTCTGCAAATGGCTGGTTTCTCCTTTTCACAGAATTTTTCATCAGGACCTAAGCTCCTGATGGGTCCCTGCAGATGGCAGAGATAGGTTTCTGCTTGATATTGACAGTTTTGAAGATCTCTGATGCTCGCTGTCAAATATGCATCTCTTCTTAGGTTGATTGCTACATATTCTGATATTGGTTTAATGGTGATCATGCTTTTATTAATTTGAACTGGAACTGGTATCAAATTGTAAAGCTGGAACGTGTCTCTGCTGATTAAGGGTAGGGTAATTTCAAATATGAAATATTCCTCCATCACCCTGGCTCTGACTTTCAACAATTTGTAGATCTTGTACAAGTTGAATTGAATGTCATCTACAGGCAATGCTAGCTCTTTAGATATTTGGCCAGATACAATTTGTAACTCTCCACGCAGCTGCTGTGGTGTCAAGAGATGTAGGTTGATTTGACCATGATAGACTTCAGTCATTGTGTCAAGAAAGGCCTCTTGAATTCGCTTTAAGTTTTGTATCATATTGATAGTTGCTAATGCTGCTAATGTGAAATCTTGGTGAGTAGATATTACGTCGATTTCTTTCTGTAATGTGTTGGTGGCGCTGTCTAAATAATTCAGGTGCTTATTGATCATCTTATGCTGTTTGGAAATTGTCTCCTCTGTTCTCTTTAACATATTATATTCCGCTTCAATGACCGATGTCTGATTCCTATAAAGCTGATTCAGGTGGTTTATATTGCTACGTACTAGGTCAATGTCATTCTTGTATTTTTCTGCGAATTCTTGATCGAGTACTCCAAACAATGAATTTGCAATGGAACCGACAGCGTTGATCAGTCCGCGTCGAGTTCGCAAGTGCGCTCCAAAATGCTGATTAAGTAACAGCTGATTGTAATATTGTAGTTCATTGTACTCGTGCTGTACTTGCAAAATGATGACTCGACAATGACTCTGTGCTTGAATCTTTTCGCATGTTTGCTCAAGATATTTTGTAAACTGTGTTATCGCTTTATCTCCTTGCCAATAGGGAGACATATTATAATACGTGACAATTTTCCATTCATCACGAATAAGATGCATTTGTCCCATTGGATCAAAATACATTGTTTGATTGCTGTCGAACGCTGTTAGTTTATAAGACGCTTCAGAGGATATTATAAGACTCATAAAAAATAATAGTGCTAGTGCTATGCTGTAGATTTTAGGACAACTGTTATCCCGCTTCCTTGTTTCCACCTTTCTTTCCTGGCTTTGCTGTTTTACTGCTCCGATTTTTTTCTGTACACTTGCTATTTTGTCCGTTATAGGCAAAATGGATAGCTTTATAATTGGTCGTTTTATATAACCATTTTTTGTTTTTAAAGTCACTACCCTGACAACCCCATCCTTTCCTGGGTGGACCTCCACCACCCGACCAACAGGCCATTTTCCTGCAGGCATGTTGTCATCATGAATAGTAACCATATCCCCTATCTCGACATTCTTTTGTTCTTTAAACCATTTGCTGCGCAGCGATAGTTGACTAAGATATTCGGTTTTCCATCTTTTCCATATGTCTTGGAATGTTTTGTTTACTAGATACCATCTTGTCCTCGCATCTTGTGCTGTTTCTATGACAGTAAGACCTGCACGGCTAGTTAGAAAATGTGCTGGCGTGAGGAAATCAATATCCTCGATGTCTTCCGATATTGGGCATAGTGGTCTTGAGTTAAGACTTGCTTCGATTTGAGACAAAATGGTAGAATATTCTTCGAATGTCAAGGCTTGGTCTCCTATTACTCTTTTCAGATGCTGCTTAAGGCTTCTAATTGATCGCTCCCAGATCCCTCCAGCACTCGGCCAAGAAGGACAATTCCAGTGCCATTCTATGCTCAATTCTGCTATTTCTTTATAGAAGCTATCGCTAAAAATTCGCTCAATATGTTGCTGCTCTTCCTGAAGGATCTTATTGGCACCTACAAAGTTAGTTCCATTATCAGAATATATATGCTTCGGAGCTCCTCGCCGTGCTGCCATACGACGTAATGCTGCTATGAATGCTAAACTGGTAAGGTCGGAAACTAACTCAATGTGTACTGCTTTCGTAACCATGCAAATAAACAAGGCGATGTATCTCTTAGATGTTTTGATACCTCTTCCTTTGTTTGATTTTACCCTAATAAATCCTGTGTAGTCTATTCCAGTGTGATAAAATGGAGGCGCTGGGTTAGTTCTAAAATCAGGTAGGTGTCCCATTATTTGCTGTAGTCTTTTGGGCTCTTGTTTTTTGCAGGTCACGCAATTACGAAGTTGTTTCTTGGTAGCTCTATTTCCCTTAATTATCCAATATTGTTGTCTCAATAAAGACAAAGATAGTCGAGCTCCTCCATGAAAGGTAGTTTCATGTGCTTGCTGGATAAGATACTCCGTCAGTCGTCCGCTATAAGGGATGATTATGGGATATTTCATGTCATTGCTAATATTTGCATTTTTAAGACGTCCTCCGACTCTTAAAATGCCGCTATTGTCTAAAAATGGGTTGAGATTTATTAGCTTGCTATCAGAACTGAGTCGGTTACGCAATAAATTGTCGATATCCGATGCAAATTCCTTGCGCTGTATGTATTTAATTATTATTAATTTTGCTTTCCTTAGTTCTTGTAACGTGAGATATGACGGCCTTTGTTTACTTGTCGGTGCAAGTGCCCGTAATAACCACGCTATTATGCGATTTAATTTTATGAATGAACTATAGCGATTTAATAAATCTTCGATAAGGCTATTTCCAGAGTTGCTATTTTGAACGGTGAGGACTTGTTTCCGAATTTCTTCTTCGGTCGTATACTTTGTTTGCTCCTGCTGCAGCTTGAATCCAGTTGTATATAGCCAAGCTGGTCCTCGCCACCACAAGTTATGCTCCATTAATTGGGAAGCCGATAGTCCTCTGCTTGCTGAATCGGCTGGATTTTCTTTTGTTGACACGTAATGCCAAACATCAGGTGGTATTATGCTAGTGATTTTCTTCACTCGATTCGCTACAAAAGGCTTCCAGCGGTCTGGGTTGCCTTGTATCCAGCTAAGGGTGACCTTTGAGTCACACCAAGCGATGATTTCGTGCTCTATGTTAGCTATGCTAGTGATAATTTTTTCCAATAATCTGGTTAACAGCTCCGCTCCACATAGTTCCAATCTCGGTAACGAAACTGTCTTGCTGTTTGGCACTAATCTAGTTTTTGCTGCTACTAGTACCACGGATACCTTTTCTTCTGTTACTATTCTGGCATATACAACACACGCGTATGCTTTCGGCGATGCATCACAAAATCCATGCAACTGGACAATGTCGCCGCGCTTGCTTTGTAACCAACGAGGTATTTTAAACCGACTGATACACTCTATGTCTTCATTTATTTTTACCCACTCGTTCTTAATTTCTGCTGAGACTTCATCACTCCACTGAATTTCATCAAGCCAAACCTTTTGAAATAGTAATTTGAATTTGGTCGTCAACGGTGCTAGCCAACCTAAGGGATCAAATAACTTTGATATTTCAGACAGGAGTTTTCTCTTCGTAAGCTTTGTTGTATCTGCTGTTGCTGAGTTATATTGGAAGGAAAATTCATCTATTGTTGGGTCCCATCTTAAACCTAATGTTTTTGCTGTTTCCTCTGTTTTGAAAATGAATGATGTCGCTTGAGTATTTTGGTGTGATAAATTTATATCTTCCATTAATCTCTTGTCGTTTGCTGACCATTTTCTAAGTAAAAATCCTCCGCTGCTTAGGCACAAATTTAGCTCTGCTACGATGCTTTTTCCTTCGTCGATAGAGTCAGACCCCGATACTAAATCGTCCATATAAAAATCTTCCCGTATTATTTTTGCTGCGGTGGGAAAGTTATGCTGCTCATCTGATGCTAGTTGGCGAAGGGTCATCATCGCCAAGAAAGGTGCTGATTTAGTGCCATAGGTAACCGTAGTTAGCTGGTATGCTTTAATTGGTAGCTTGGGATTCGCTCGCCACAGGATTTGCTGTAATTTTTGATCTGATTCGTGAATAACAATTTGCCGAAACATTTTTTCAATGTCGGCTGTGAATACATATCGATATTGCCTCCACTTCAGTAACAGTGCCTGGAGGTCTCGCTGCAAGTTAGGACCTCGATACATGACATCGTTAAGACTAAATCCTGATGAGGTCTTTGCGGACGCATTAAATACGACACGTAACTTCGTAGTTGATGAGTCTGCTCGCTGAACACCATGATGAGGCAAGTAGCATTCCATTGGATTGTTGCTAGAAGTCGCTAATTTCATATGCCCCAACTCTTCATACTCTTTTAAAAATTGCTTATATTGCTGAGCAAAATACTCTTGCTTGCTTAATTTTTTCTCTAGATTTCTATATTGCGCTAGGGCTATCTCCTTTGAAGATCCTAGTTTTTCCCCTGCTTGCTGCTTCATCGGTAACCTTACTTCATAACGACCGTCTTCGAGACGTTTAGTCGTTGATAGGTAGTACTCGACACATTGTTCTTCTTCTGCTGATATTTCATTTTGCTCATAGATATCCTCAATTTGCCAAAATTGATGAATATCTGCTGTATTGTTTAGGATGACATTACATTGAAAATGTGGTTTTACGCTGCCACATAGTATCCATCCTAGCTGGCTTTGCTGAGCTAAAGGTGAAGATGAATCAGAGTTTCTTATCAAGCCGTCTAACATGATAAGAGCGTAAGCGTCCGCTCCTAGCAACAAGTCCACGGGACGGCTTATGTAAAACTCTGGATCTGCTAAGTTAATATGTTCCAAATGCGACCACGAAGGCCTTTCGAATGATCGATTTGGTAGGTTCTTGATAAGATTTTTCATGATCAGAACATCAGTATGAAATTCAAAGTTGTCATACATCGATTGACATGTAATACTAAGTTTGCCCTTACAGTTAGCATCCTTTTCTCCGATACCAAAAATGACTCCATCAAATTGCTGTCGTTTCAAACCTAACTGTTGAGCTGCTTTCTCGCTAATTAGTGATATCTGTGAGCCCTGATCAATAAGAGCTCTCAGTACAAGCTGCGTACTGTCTGCTGACTTAACCTTCACTAGTGCTGTAGCTAGGAGAATCTCGGTATGATCTTGCTGAGATGCGTGAACATTGTTTGCTTGAGATATATTTTCCTCTTTTTTCATGTAGTTTGGTTTTTGCTTCATTGGACCGGACGTTGAACTAGGTTTTTGCTGCGTAAAGCATTCATGCAATATAGTATGGTGATTTTCCGAACACTTGCGACATCGTTTTGTGGAATGGCATTTATTGCCGTTATGGTTAAAAATGCAATTAATACAAATATTATTTTGCTTTAAGGTTTTAAGTTTCATTTCATTCGACAATTCAATAAACTTTTCGCAATTGTATAAATTATGCTCAGCAAAACAAAGAGGGCATTTAACTCCCGACACGTGCATGGCTTTCGTAATAGATTGGTTTGCTTTATAATTATTATACTTTCGATTATTTGTAGATGAATTTGAAGGCCCGGCTTGCTGATGAGATGGCTGTGATTTCGGTATGACATCTTGACGTCGACGAGCTGATTCTAGGCTAGTGAACTTATTTTCTAAGAAATCTAAGAAGTCTTGAAGCACTGGTAGCTCCCTAGCGTACTTTAACGACTCTATGTATTCGGAATAAGACTCACTATCCAACTTATTTGATAAAATATGAACGAGTAGAGGGTCCCACGTACTAATATTCACACCTAGGTTTTTGATAGCGTGTAGACTCTCTAATGTGACGTCATGTAATTTTTTAATGGCTGAAAATGATTGCTGCTGTATAGTGGGAAGATTCAGGAACACATTGACGTGGGATGTAAAGATGAGCTTCTTGTTGTCAAATCGATGGTTTAGAATCTCCCAACAGACAATATAATTGTCGGAGCTGATAGGTAAGTGCTGGATCAAACGCTCGGCTTCACCTTTCACCTTGCCTTTCAGAAATTGCATTTTCTGAGCGTTTGACAGTGCTGTGTTCTTGTGGATAGCTTCGCTGAATAGATCTTTGAACGACACCCACTGCTGATAATTGCCCGTGAAGACAGGAATCTCCATTTGTGGCGTTGATTTTTCACGATAGGATGTTGACCACATTTTGGAATTGATAGATTTCTTCATCCTGTTGAAGGTTCGCTCGTGGCTGTTGAATAGGAACTCATACTCGATCGGTATCTCCTCTCCTGACTCGCTAATGATTTCCCAATGAAGGTTATCAATGGTGCTCCAACGGTTCTGCAGAGTTCGAAGAGCATCTTCAAACTCCCATTTATCGACAATTGTCTCGACATCAATATTGTCGACAGCTCTAACAAATGCCTTAAAATTGACCGACTGCTTATGAAGCATATCGTCTAGCTTGCTGTTGGTTCCTCTCGATTCAAACTTCGGAGGCGCTGCTGCTGTTGTATTCCGCTCCGGCTGACTCATTGAAGTTCCAGCCACCTCTTGCTGTGCTAGTTCAGGGTATGCTGAATACTGACCCCGTTGAATCAACTCATTTTGACGTTGGATGATAAGTTTCTTGGCTGTCATGTAAATTTCTTCCGTACGCTTGAACTCCGAATTGACAAAATATTTGTGATTGGTCTGTTCGAAAGGAAGAATTTTTTCATGATTTCTTTGGAATTCCTCCCAGTATTTCTCAAGCAACTCGATCTTACGCTTACAATAGTCAAAAGTTTTACGCTCAACGCTATCCTTTTTAAAATTCGTGAGTAGCTTCTCCATGCTCTCCGAAATCTCGGTTTGATTGAAGTACAGAGTCTCCATCTCGCTGCTGCTGCTAAAATAAGTAAAACCGAACGATCTTACTTGAGAAAGTCCTAGTTGCTGCTAGACCGACGAGGGTTGTTCCCCAAGTCAGTGATTCGCTGGCGATGCTGCTGTGAGCAGGACACTTCTGCTGAATTCGTACTCCACCAAGTACTGCTTTTGCTGCCTTGTGAGCTATTAACTCACACGGTAAGTTGTAACGAGCACCTTAACTCACTACACTGCTGCTAAAGTCGTTACCACTACAATCACTGCTAAGCTAGTAAATACTGCAACCAACCGTTCACAGGTTCAGTACAAGTTCACTTCACTGCCGTTAGTCCCGAAAAACTATAACACCGATCGCGAAATGATCCGGCTCGAAGGACCAAAATGTAGGAGTCGCGACCGAAGTGGTATGGACTGCTATGCTATTAAATTAAATACTTTAAATAACTTTAAAGATTTATTTATAAAACGGTAATTATGCTAAGTTACGCTAAATGATATGCTAATGAGTACGAAAGCACCCGGTTTGCTGTCCGAATATGTACTGATGCCGCACTGCACTTAGCGCGGCGTAATTGTGTAGCTAGATCAGCAAAACGTGTTCGATCGTAATGATTGTATCGAACACAAAGAAAGTACTCGAGACAGATGAGATTGGAATAATTCTGACAGACCAATATCCAGGCATCAATTCAAAAGAATTTAAACAGTATATGCAGGAGAATAACATCAAACTAATATTTACAGCTGTGAATACGCCATTTTCGAACGGCTTGAATGAAAAATTAAACCAAACAATAGTAAATAAAATAAGATGTAAAATAAATGAGAAAAATAATAAGAGAACATGGACAACAGTAGCAAGAGAATGTGTACAGAAATATAATGAAACAGACCATTCTGTTACAGGTTTTGCACCAAAATATTTACTGGATGGTACAAATGTCAGTATTTTACCAAATGAAATTAAAACAATAGAAAAGGAAGACAAGTGGATTGCTGATAGAAGATTAGCATTAGAGAATACAATAAAATCTCACAAGTACAACAAGAAAATATGTGATAGAAATAGGAAAATACAAGAGTTCGAGATAGGAGACAGTGTATATGTAGAAAATGGAAATAGACTGAACAGGAAAAAATTAGACGAATTAAAAATAGGCCCTTTCAAGATAATAGAGAAAATATCGAACTCCATTTATAAGATTGACACTGGCAACAGAAAAACAGAATCAACTTTATTCCACATAACAAAATTACAACCTGTTACGGCAGAAGATGAAGTAGAAGAAAACGAATAGGTATAAAGATAGCTTGCAGGTGCATTGTTTGTATTATATTATTTAGAATTTTCGTTCCTACACGAACGGTTCGGTTTCGTTGGGGGGAGATGTAATGAAATGACCTCCTTGGAAATGACATTTCATTTTTTTAATTTTTAAGCTGTGGATACGGGGTGACGTATCATTCAATGACAGATGATGTTTAGATTATTTTGTGCATTTTATTGTTATAAAAACTTGTAGAGAGATAATTAAAGGGATATAATTGAGGAGGCGATATTAGTGAACTTTAATGTCGTTTCTTTGTTTTCAGGTGAGATAAAAGTGTAATTTTAGTTAAACGATAATTTATTACATAATACTGTAAAAGCATGTTGAATAAAACAAATCTTTGTTTTCAGAGAAACAATTTGTGGTTTATTTCGAAAATCCTCAATAATATACCTTATATATATATATTATTATTTTTTTACAATTATGACCTGTTTATTTTTACTATTTGACTGAAATTTTTTTTATATACTTTTTTTTACAATTTGCAATATTTACACTTTTGTAAATTTTATTATTGTGAATGTGAGAACTATGTGGATTACTCTTTCCTTTTCTTTTATTTTCACATGATGTCTGGCAGTTTTGAGTATTTTTTGTGGCCTACCCAAATGTCCTTTCTTTGGCATTGTTCATCAAGTTGTTGAGCTCCTTAGTAGTCCTGAGTTGAGCTACACGCATACTGACAAATGCTTGCACTGACTGGACAGGTCCACTTAGAACTGTGTGGTTCTTTCTTCAAAAGACCATCTCAGGCTCAATCTGCATGGTTCTCATATGATTTGACCATTACATGTTTAGCTGTATGGACTTTAAAAGAGACTTTGACCCCTGAGTTTGTTTCGGTGTTTCTTCTCAGGGTAGTCAGCTAGGATACACCGGCCTCATCTAGCATTAATTGACGAAAAAAAAATACTTGACGTGTAAAAGTGTTTTTATAAAACCTACTTGCAAAATAAAGATCATTTATCATTTTATACATTGCAACTCATTCATCGTTTTCATTTAAAGATGAGGGGTCTATTCATCACTAAGTTATATTTGTGTTGACATTGTAGTGACTGGTATAAAAGTATAGCTTACCAGTTTTATTGTTATTATTATTTATTTTATACTGTATGATACAAGTAGTGTACCTACATTCGCTTCAGCATGTATGTGTATACTTGTATATAAGCTTATACCTATAGGTATGTGCTTATGGATCTATTATATGTACACCAATATTTATTAACTGTGAAGGCAATTTTATGTCGTTTATTTATGCCTCCCAAAATGGAAGTCAATGCGATTGTTTTCCCTCTGTCATAAGTGTTTTTATGACACAGTGTAGAGGAGTTTATGTGTGATAGAACTAACCTAGCCTTCCTACTAGAGACTAGGTACCTAGAGAAGTTGTAAGGTCACTGATCTTGCACGAGGGCTTATGTTGTACTAGGTGGTCCCCACGATGCAATTTCTCCCCCCCCCCCCTCTTTTTGTTTCTTGGAAATGCCATTTTACTTGTGTATTGGTAAGTTTAGTTTTGTTAATACTAGTAATTCGGATGTGATAATTCATTGCCTCAAGTACATTTTGACCATTCAGTCCCACACAGCTCATTTCTTTTTTTTTTAATTAGATATGTTTGAGAGTAATGAGGAAATGAAATATGTTTGTTCTAGCTCAATAGACACAAAATAAATTAAGTATCAAACCAACAAAACTAGTTTTGTGTGGCCCACATATGTGGTGTATGTATGGTCCATGTGTGTACTTACACCATAGACAAGACAAGTTAGTTAGTCTAGGTTGTCTATTGCATTTCCGACAACGTTTGACAGTGACACTGACAAAGTAAACAATATTATGTATATAATTTCAACATTATGTGATATACATATAGGCATGCAGGCATAATATTATGCCATGTTTTGGTGAAATATTTTGTTTTTAAGTTGGTCAGTATTCCATTACATGCTTGGGAATGTCTGAATAATCTGACATGAAATGTGACATTGAATTTACTTATTTGTGGATTGTTTATCTACTATCATGTTTAATTTTTATGTTCTGGAGTCTTGTGCACTGCAAAGTGGTATTCTTAATATGTTTCTCTGTAATCTTGAAATTTTTTGTTAGGCTGAGTATTCATATATAAAGATTGTTTGATAGCCATAGAAATGAATCATGGTGATTGAAGTAGTTTTGGCGTTTTAGGTAACAGAGTTCTTATATACAGAATGCATCTGAAGTAATGTTTCTGTGACCGAGTTAGTTGTCTAGTCATATGAAGGTTTTTCTTAGGTATTATTGACTTCATCGTTGAAATCCGTTACTGTACGATACACTTTGTGGTGTCACTTTGAATTTCGATAATTATGCTAAAAAAAGGTACTATTTCATGTATTTTTAGTGAATAATTAGATGTATCACTTGGGGTTTTGTTAATTTGCTAAAAAAATACTATTTTATGAATTTTAAAAGAATAATTAGATAGGAGAAAAAGTTTTGCTCACGTTATTTTACCCGCGAAGAAAACAAGTGACAGTTCGACAAATGGGGACTGGATACAAGGATTATAAGCTTTATCTTTTTAAAATATCTAAATTTCGCGTATGTATCCCAAGAAGGAAGTATTACGACATGTAAAATAATAATATTGCATTTCGGATTCGGCGCGAAGTAAAACGGAAACAGTAAGTTGTGCCAATCTAGCAACTACAAAATAATCTAAAATTTGAATTTGGAACCATTAACAAATCATCCATTCCCGATACTTTTTTGACTGAATGTAGGTACATAGCCTGTCAAAATCCTAACCCTCCTTTGGCTTTGCCGTAGTCGGGTAAATACAGCAGTAATTTGTAAGTACAAAGATGGCTTGATGTATAACTTTGTGTTGCAGAGACGGGTACGTGGTGTCAGACGGGCTGGCGGCGGCGGCGGCGGCGGCGGCCGGCGCGGAAGCGGTCGCGGGAGCGTTCGCGGCCGGCGCGCTGGCGGCGGCGCCGGAGCTGGCCGGCTACCTCACCAGTCTACTCAACCACACCAGCTCCGGTGCGCCCTGTTCCATCGCATTTAGCATTACAACTTCGTTGATGCGCTCTTTAGTATTTATACTTTAAGCTGTATACCTTCTAGCCAATTTGTGCTAAAACAGGATTTAAGATAATATTTTGTCGACATTCGTGATACTAATAATAATAAACCCATCGCTAAACACTTCTGGGGCTCTAGCTTTACTTCTGAAAGGTAAACCCATATTCCTGAAACCAAAGGGCATAGAAGGAACATATTGTGTGGTCTAAGTCAGTAAAAATCTGACACGCCGTCCCGCCTCGCCCCACAGCAGGACAAGACATTGCATGATTATAATAATATTATAAAAAACTTTTTACAAAAAAAAAATACAACCGAATTCAATGTTAAAAAAACACTGAAAGTAAAAATAACTTTAATTACGGAAGTCGGTGTTTCGTCGTTTTTGTCTCTTCGTTATTTAACACCGACTTTATTTTGTACTTTCAGTGTTTTTTTAACATTAAAGTCGGTTGTATTTTTTTTTTTTGTAAAAGTTTTGTATTTTACACTATTTTGATTTTCTTTTTATTGTACCACCACTAAAAAGTACCTCTCAGCCAAACTTAAATACCTTATAGCCAGAGAGCATCTCATTGAATAACGATTTTAATAATCCCAAATACGGTTAGATTACATTAATTTACCTTCTGGCTTCATCATCAGATCAATCCGATACATCCCCTCCCCCTTTTCTTTCAGCCAGTCATCGACTACACGTATAAACAAAGCAATTTTACTTGTTACGACAGTTCTGCTGTGATCCTATGAAGAAATCTGTGCCATATCTTCGAAGTTTATGATTAGATCATAACAATATTTCTATGGTACTAACTTGGAAGCATAACCTTTTACAGAATTTTCAAAATCAGTCCACAATTAACGGAGATATCGGTGAACCTACATAAAAAAAAACATACATTCAGCCGAACATAGAACCTCCTCCTTTTCGAAGTCGGTTAAAGATCTAATGTTATTTTTTTTGTTTGTAGGAGGTAATCTCTGCGAGTATTGGTCCGACGCCAAAAATTTTTTCACCGTATAAAGCTGCTTTATTCCTGTGTGGCTTAAGCTATTTTTTATGTACGCGAGCGAAGCTGCGGGCAATAAACCGTAATAAATAAAAAAAAACTAGCTCAGTGCGAACAGGGATAACCATCGGTTTGTACCACGTCCCATGAGAAGTGTCTAAGTGGTCTCTACGTATTGGATTCAGCTTTTCGTACGTCTTCCAAAGGTCCAGGATCCGAATAAATCATTTTATTTCAAGTAACAGTGACCTGATCACAAATGCCTCATAGACAAACACACATAACTTTATTACATTATTTTGTTGGTAATTATAGACTTAAAATTATATTAGTTTAACACATCACTTTGTTCTAATACTATGTAATTATACGCTCGTTATGTAGTGTGAATGGACTCGAATATCACACCGTCCCAAATACGCGAAAATAAATTAATTTTGCGTTTTGCAGAACTGTCGGCTGAGTGGCAGGGCACGGCGCTCGTGCGGCGCTCCCCGGCGCCCGCGCATGGCGCCGGCGCCTGGCGCTTGCTGGTGGCGGGCGCCGGCGCTCCCGCCGCGCGCGCGCTCTCTGCCGCCTTCTCTCCACCGCCCGATTCTCCAGACGAAGCGCAACGCAGGTAGATATAACTACTGCTTACGATCGACTATTTTCGCCCATAAGGCATATCAATCCTTTACTCTAGGGTGACTAGCGCATGACAAGGACGTTTGTAAGCCAGACAGCTTACAAACGTCCTGATCACTCGACGCCAAAATTCTTCGTCACACGTCAAAACTCTGACTTCGGTCTTGTCGTATTTTAAAAGAGCCGTAAATAACAGCAAACTCGACCAGAGACTGTCATACCAATATGTCTGTTCATGCAATTGTATTTAACTTGTGTGCAATTCATGTGTCATCCATCTGTTCAGTCCCTAACGCTGACCTGAAACTGGCGAGCTCTGACAGAGCTGTGTCGCACGCCTGTGCCTGGCTGCACACAGCGCTGACCGTGCACTGTGTCCCGCAGAGTGCTGGAGGCGCTGCAGATCGAGGCGCGCGCGGGCGCACTGGCGGCGGGCGGCGTGGCCACTGGGCTGGCGGCCGTGGACCGTTACGACACCTACGTCGCGTTCGTCACGTAAGTCCATACACTACACTTCATACAATATGCCACGTAAATGTCCTTCATTTTCTTCACCTTGCCGAAATGTTAGATAGGTACCCATACCATAGGTATGTTCCAATCAATTACTGCGGTGAAAGAACACACCAGCTCCAAGCAGTTTCTATGCGTCGCGTCGTACAGTTTCATACTCTAAGTGTCTCCTGGACAAGATCACAAATTATGATATAATACGTTAGCGGAGTGAGATAAATGTATGACTGTCTATCATAGCGAATAGGTAGGTATGTCTTTTTTATAAATATTGTATTTAAATAGTGTACCTAATTGCCTTCGGTAGTTCTACTCGTAGGCATTTTAAAAAGTAAATAAATGACACACATGCTCAAACGCTACGCTTCTAAGGACAGCGAATACAAAAATTAAATAAATAAAAAAGGTTAAAGGTTAAGGTTAAAGATTGCCTGGAAGAGATCGCGGAATGTGATAAGGCCGCCAATTGTATGTTTTAAATATAAGGCTCAAATGTGTAATTTATTATTTTGGTGTACAATAAAGGATACATAAATAAATAAATAAAAAGTTGAGAGGTGTCAAGGGACACCCGGATGGAACGAAATAGAATCCTTATGAGATGCACTGTGGCTTATAAGTTATTTAAGTTGGTCTGAGCGGTACTTTTTAGTGGTGGTACCATAACTAAAAAGTGTAAAATAAAAAACCTTTTTACAAAAAAAAAAAGACGGGTTGCACTCCGGGAGTGCCGGCAGAAGTGAAAACTTGATTATTAACGTTGAGCATGTTTGATATTTTGGAATGGTTAGGGAATAATTTTGCACCAATTGCTTTATCAGTATAAAAGTACTATCATTTATGTGGTAGAATACAATATTCATTTATTGCGCTATCGTACACAAACATGACAATTTATATTACATTAAAAATTTAACACTTTAAAACTATTACAATTATTTTACATTAAAAAGTTTATCTCTCCGAAAAACTACTGAGGTGTCAAGGGACACCCGGATGGAACGAAGTTCCGTTCTGGCTTGCTTTCTATAAGAGAGAGAAAGAGAGAAAGACAGAGAAACATGCGCACGCCGCACGGCTTACAATAGCTTACTATAGAAAAAGTGTCGTTACAACTTTTCGTGAGAATTTTTTCCGTCTAGCCAATACAATATAACTAAAAAATACTATCCTATTTTATGTACATTTTGACAGCACTATTTCAACATCTTCGAAACCATGAAAACGACACTCATGACGAAAAAGTTGATAATTTCTGACATCCGCCATCTTAGATTTACATTTTGACAGCACTATCGGCTTCAACAACCTCGAAAACCATGAAAAAGACACCCATATCGAAAAAGTTGATAATTTATTGCAGCCACCATCTTAGATTTAAATTTTGACAGTACTATCGGTTTCAACACCCTCGAAAACCACGAAAACGACACCCATGGCGAAAAAGTTGATAATTTCTTGCAGCCGCCATCTTGGATTTACATTTTGACAGTACTATCGGTTTCCACGCCCTCGAAAACCATGAAAACGACACCCATGACGGAAAATTTGATAATTTCTTGCAGCCACCATTATGGATTTATATTTTGACAGTACCATCGGTTTCAACACCCTCGAAAACCACGAAAACGACACCCATAACGAAAAAGTTGATAATTTCTTGCAGCCGACATCTTGGATTTACATTTTGACAGTACCATCGGTTTCCACGCCCTCGAAAACCATGAAAACGACATCCATGACGGAAAATTTGATAATTTCTTGCAGCCACCATCTTGGATTTATATTTTGACAGTACTATCGGTTTCAACACCCTCGAAAACCATGAAAACGACACCCATGACGGAAAAATTAATAATTTCTTGCAGCCGCCATCTTGGATTTACATTTTGACAGTATTATCGGTTTCAACACCCTCGAAAACCACGAAAACGACACCCATGACGAAAAATTTGATAATTTCTTGCAGCCGCCATCTTGGATTTATATTTTGACAGTACCATCGGTTTCAACGCCCTCGAAAACCATGAAAACGACACCCATGACGAAAAAGTTGATAATTTCTAGCAGCCGCCATCTTGGATTTACATTTTGACAGTACTATCGGTTTCCACGCCCTCGAAAACCATGAAAACGACACCCATGACGGAAAATTTGATAATTTCTTGCAGCCACCATCTTGGATTTATATTTTGACAGTACCATCGGTTTCAACACCCTCGAAAACCACGAAAACGACACCCATGGCGAAAAAGTTGATAATTTCTTGCAGCCGCCATCTTGGATTTACATTTTGACAGTACTATCGGTTTCAACACCCTCGAAAACCACGAAAACGACACCCATGACGAAAAAGTTGATAATTTCTTGCAGCCGCCATCTTGGATTTATATTTTGACAGTACCATCGGTTTCAACGCCCTCGAAAACCATGAAAACGACACCCATGACGAAAAAGTTGATAATTTCTAGCAGCCGCCATCTTGGATTTACATTTTGACAGTACTATCGGTTTCCACGCCCTCGAAAACCATGAAAACGACACCCATGACGGAAAATTTGATAATTTCTTGCAGCCACCATCTTGGATTTATATTTTAACAGTACCATCGGTTTCAACTAGGGAATGCAAAAACCGCCAAAATTACAAACCGGGTTTTTTTCGGTTTTTCTTAAAAAAAAACCGGTTAACCGGGTAACCGGTTTTAAAATTAGTTTTTTTGAAAATTATTTTTAAGTGAAAATTTAATTTTTTTTTTGCTTGTGAAATTCTAAATAAATATTTTTAAACTTATCTTGGAACTTATCTATTAAAAAATATACTATATACCTAATATGAATCCTGTTAAAAATAAAAAAATCTCATCTTCATAAAAACGAATGTCTCAGAATGATGACTTTCGTCTTGAGACACTGTGGTATATTGGACGAGAAGATACCGCGCAGCTTCCCGAACGCTGCCCAGCCGAGTAGGATTCGACGGAGATTAGATCTACCCAACTGGATTGTCTGTCCGAGGTAGACGAAATCGTTCACTACTTCGAGTATAGAGTCTCCGATCTTGGTAGGAGTGGGTGCTACATGGTTGTTTATCATGTCTTTAGTTTTGTCCATGTTTATTTTAAGACCCACTCTTTCAAAAGCTCTTAAAGTTCCCTTACAGTTTGAATAATTATTTTTTCGCTGATGTTTCTCGTCTACCCTCATCATTTTTCTATACCGAGGTGGAGTTTTCTTATTACTCGCATTATCAATGCTTAGGCCACTATCATTATTGGTGATGCACTCCTCATTCAACGAAGAAATTTGTACATTTTTGTATTTGTTTGTTGAAAGTCTCATAGGGCCACTGTCTAGCAGCCAAGCTCCTCGCTTTGGGTTAACTTTAAAAGCTGACGTTGGTGGTAGTGAGTCATATTGAATTTTAGTGATTTCATCTTTCAACTCTTTCAAATCGTCTAAGGTAGCAAACGTAGTCTTCATCTCTTTGATTGTATTTTGCATCCTCACTATATCCTTAAGCAGTTTCGTGCAGTCTAGGTGGTCAAAAGTAATCGGGGGTAGCTTTTCTAACTGGCGGGCGACAAACACTGGGATCTCAGTTGGTTCTGCAGATTCGAACAGCTTGATTATATTTGCCATATCTCTTCCTTCCTTCCCTGTGTTCTTTCGGACTACCTTGCGCAGATCCGTGGGGATGGAGTTAAACAGAAGAGATTTCGAGGTTTTAATTTCGTCACTTTAGAACGATGAGGTACATATCCGAACTAACGTTTCTTCGTCAATCACCGACACTTTATTTTGGATGTATGATAACATCTCGTCAATTACTATATTGCACTGGTTGCACTTAACAACGTCATTTTTGTACGGAAATTATCGATACGCGACCGTCACGGATGGTTGCGCAGACGCGACTGACTCTACTGAGGTCATTGAGCATTGTGATGAGCTCTTCCGTAATCTCAGCCATGACTACTATGTCGTCGGCAAACCGAAGGTGGGTGATGTACTCGCCATTGACAGTTAGAAGCAGTTAGAATCTTACATCCGATAATTTTGCTTGTTACAATATTCCTTGATTGTGAAAATTTTCTCATCGGTAGCAAGAATATCCCTGAGTTTTTCATCAGTGTAACGAACAAGCAAAGATTTTGATCTTCTCACTCTCTCTTCTATAAAAGCGACTCGTTTAAGCTGATGATGTTATGATGAGTAACAACGGTGGGTATTCTAAGTGAATAAGAATTTTGGTGTCCTTGCGAGATTTTAATTCTGGCCCTAACAGCATTCACTGCCTGTTCTCACAACACGCAGCCGGCCTGGATTTTTAATGATCGTAAACAGAAGAACTGTACAATTGGTGTAGCTATCTATGGTACATAAATATTAATAAACAAACCTACGACTGATTTCAAGCCTCAACAGCGTTTTAAAACAATGTTTGCTAAAAATAGTGTCATTTGAAAGTAATAAAAAAAAACTCGAAAAAACCGGTTACTTGAAAGAAAAAACCGGTTTTTATAATCATTAAAAATATGCCGAAAAACCGGTTTTTCGGTTTTCGGGTTAACCGGTTTGCATTCCCTAGTTTCAACACCCTCGAAAACCACGAAAACGACACCCATGGCGAAAAAGTTGATAATTTCTTGCAGCCGCCATCTTGGATTTACATTTTGACAGTACCATCGGTTTCCACGCCCTCGAAAACCATGAAAACGACATCCATGACGGAAAATTTGATAATTTCTTGCAGCCACCATCTTGGATTTATATTTTGACAGTACTATCGGTTTCAACACCCTCGAAAACCATGAAAACGACACCCATGACGGAAAAATTAATAATTTCTTGCAGCCGCCATCTTGGATTTACATTTTGACAGTATTATCGGTTTCAACACCCTCGAAAACCACGAAAACGACACCCATGACGAAAAATTTGATAATTTCTTGCAGCCGCCATCTTGGATTTATATTTTGACAGTACCATCGGTTTCAACGCCCTCGAAAACCATGAAAACGACACCCATGACGAAAAAGTTGATAATTTCTAGCAGCCGCCATCTTGGATTTATATTTTGACAGTACCATCGGTTTCAACACCCTCGAAAACCATGAAAACGACACCCATAACGAAAAAGTTGATAATTTCTTGCAGCCGCCATCTTGGATTTACATTTTGACAGTACCATCGGTTTCAACACCCTCGAAAACCATGAAAAAGACACCCATGACGAAAAAGTTGATAATTTCTTGCAGCCGCCATCTTGGATTTATATTTTGACAGTACTATCGGTTTCAACACCCTCGAAAACCATGAAAACGACACCCATGATGAAAAAGTTGATAATTTCTTGCAGCCGCCATCTTGGATTTACATTTTGACAGTACCATCGGTTTCCACGCCCTCGAAAACCATGAAAACGACACCCATGACGGAAAATTTGATAATTTCTTGCAGCCGCCATCTTGGATTTACATTTTGACAGTACTATCGGTTTCAACACCCTCGAAAACCATGAAAACGACACCCATGACGAAAAATTTGATAATTTCTTGCAGCCGCCATCTTGGATTTATATTTTGACAGTACCATCGGTTTCAACATCCTCGAAAACCATGAAAACGACACCCATGACGAAAAAGTTGATAATTTCTTGCAGCCGCCATCTTGGATTTATATTTTGACAGTAAAAGTGTCGGTACAATTTTTCGTGAGAATTTTTTCCGTCTAGCCCCCTTTCACAACGCGCGATAAGGGATAGCTGTCTACTCTCCATCCGTCTTACGCTTTTTCGATCAGGTCACGTGTCCTGACGCGAGTTTAAGATTTTATACCCATTACAGAAAAAGTGCTCAACGCCGCTAAAGAAGTTTTCACTTCAAAAAGATATATAAATATATATAAACTCTGTCTGTCTATTCTTTCATACACGTCATAAGAGAGAGAGAGAGAGAGACAGACAGAGAAACATGCGCACGCCTCAAGGCTAGCTTACTATAGCAAAAAGTGTCGTTACAACTTTTCGTGAGAATTTTTTCTGTCTAGCCCCCTTTCACAACGCGCGATAAGGAACTTCGTTCCAATAAATAGGAGCGGCCGTGAGTCCGTCACTGCAGAGCCTGCGGAGGTACCCAGCAACCGCTGTCTGACAAGTCCCAGTACCATTGACCGTTTCTCATTATGAAAGCGCTCGCGCGTGGCATTTGACGCAAATCGCATCACAAGGCGCATCGGCAGAGGGAACAAAGCTTACGAAGCATTACAGAATATTCATGTCGTTGTTGATGTTATTGTTGTGTTGTGTTGTTTGGCGCAACCGTGAGACATAGAATAGAATAGAATAGAATAAACTTTATTGTACACCAAAACAGTAACAATTTCACAGAAACTTAAACCTATGTGCACAGTGGCGGTCTTATCGCTGAAAGCGATGTCTTCCAGACAACCACACACATACACACACATACATACATAAGACATAATTATTGTTATTGTTGGTTTCATTTCCTTTTTTTATATTTAATTTAAGTTTGTAATTACTTGTTTGTTCTTGAATCATGGTGTGCCAAATAAACATGTTTTTTCTTCTTCTACAACATATCCAAGCTCATCTGAACTAACTCTATGTTTTAACATTTTAACTCGCTTTCATGTCGAACACAATAATACAATTAAGTCCAATCTACAAAGCCTCGAGCGCAGGCGGGAATTGCATGGCTTGATTCCGCCATCTCCTACCATCGGATAACATGACGTACGGCGAGTATCCACCCTCCTAACGTTGTTGAAACTTCAACGGCCCGAACTAAGCGTTTCGCATCGTCGTTTATGCCGCATACATCGAAGGACTAGAACAATTTGCCTGCTACGGTCTTCCCTTCCAACTATAAAAAGGTGTCTTCAAGGCTAAAGTGAATTGGCTCTTAATAAACTAGTGCGCCTCCCTCACCATCAACGATTGCATCACAACTTAGTACCAGGTGGAATTGCAGTCAAGCACTGGTTTATATCAATTAAAAAAAATGTTTAGGAAGTGATAATGACGTCACGAGTAGCTTCACGAAGGCTGCGCTGGTGTCCGCAGTCGAAGGTTACCAGTACCTATAGGGGAATGCGGAACAGGGTGTAAAGCCCCACTGAAAAGGGAGGGTCCTCCGACTAGACGGATGCTATGTCTGGCAACTGCCCGATAGTCGATTTCGGGTTGTTGTTTATTAAATGATCTAATCATGCCGAGAATTGTAATACCGTGATGCAATATTTTGAATTTTAGTTCCTATGTTGCATCATAGGTGTCGCTACAATAACATTAGCTATATCCCAACCCAATGAAAGTACGCCAATTTTTTCAACTGTTTTTTTTTTTTATAATAGGTATATTTGTAGGCTTAAATTGCGTTTGACCACTATCTCAACTGATAGTAAGTGATGGTGTGGTCGACATTGGAGCACGCTTAACTTAGATGTAATCTATTTATTTTTCTGTTTCGTCTCGTCGTATCTTTTGTTTCGTCATTTTTTTATTTTTTTAGGGTTCCGTAGTCAACTAGGAACCCTTATAGTTTCGCCATGTTTCTCTGTCAAAGTGTATATGAAACACGCCGACAAAGTGGTAAAATAAAAACTGGAAATAAAAGTTTTATTAGGGTACCCACCCCCCTACACGTAAAGTGGGAATTGGTTTTTTTTTTCATTTCAACCCTAACGTGTGATATAATGTTGGATAGGTATTTAAAAATGAATAGGGGTTTACTCATTAAATCATTTTTTGAAACTTAATGTCAATATTTTTGGAAATAAGCGCTACAAAAATAAAAAACAATGTATCCCCCCCTCTAACTGTTGAACCATAAGTTTAGAAAGTACGAAAAAAATCTCACAAGTAGAACTTTATAAAGACTTTCTAGGAAAAATATTTTGAATTTGATGGCATGAACAGTTTTTGAAAAGGTGTATAAAATAATTTATGAACTAAGTTTGTAATTTAACCGTATAAGCAAGCATTTTTTTTTAAATTAGTTTACATATTTTACTATCCTGAACATAATAATAATATAATATAACCGAAAACCCAACATACATAACCCGTATAGTTTGTATAAATTAATAACCCAATTCCCCGAGAGATGGCGATGTACTTTGGGCTACTTCGCGCTGTTAAGATTTTTCCTGAGTTGATGGGCTCGGGATTAATTATATTGTCGAATTGTTCGGTTGGTCTTTCGCTGGCATTGGTGGTATTTGTTCTTGCTCGTTGTCTGTCGTTCATTGTTAAAACATAATAAGCATAATATATTTGGTATAGTAGTGGGAAATTGTAATTATGTTTAAGTAGGTAACTTAAGTGGGGATACTTATTGTGACGGACGGAAAACTACGGAACCCTACATTGAGCGTGTCCCGACACGCTCAGTGTTTTTTCTGATATTCCAGTTAAAACTAAATAGTGAGTAAGGTTTTTGGTAAGGTAACTTTGTTTGTGGACTTTCTCTCTCTCTTCGGTTCTAAGGTGGAGCAGAGAGCACGTCAGACTTTTACTTGCTAATACATACCTGTGTTCCTTCAGTGATGGGATTACTATGGATTTATTCCATCACTGTATACCTAACATAACCCATCACAAAAAAAATTATCAAGATATGTCCATAAACCTAATAATTATGCGCGAATGGTTCCCTTCAGAGCATAGGTACTGGGCCCCAAGTCTGCTATTACAATAGTGTCAGAATGTTCTATCATTGATTTCATAATTGTTAATTTTGAGTAAGTTTGGTAATTTACTAATGTAATGGCGTCATTATGACTTTCCGATGATAAAAAAAAAGAAATGAAATAGAAAGAAATGGGATAGAATAGTAATCTCGTACATATTTACAAATAAATGTCTGACGTATGCGGTAATCTGCAAAAATTTTGTCAGTTTCTTCGATCGGTGCAGTGACCTATCATTAGACCGTCATTGTCTTTAGTCATAGCTTTTAATAAGCTCGATATTGTTATTTTACCACAACTCTATTACGAGACTATTGACCGATCAATGATCGATCATTATGAATTAGCAGATTAGGAACTTTTAGCAAAATGACAATGGGATCGTGTTGGAATGACGAATTTATAAAAATAGCAGACTTGGGCCTCTGACGTGATGTTTTGTTACGAAATGGTGTTAACAACGAACAGACGTTCGATTGCAGCAATCCCAATTATTTGCTAACTGGTTTTTGCGACACTCAATGCAGCAGCTAATCTTTCAACTACCTACTGATTTTGTTTCGGTGTTTTTTCTCAAGGTCAGCTAGGAAACATCAGCCTTATCTAGTTTAAACTGACAAAAAAAAATCTCTAATCCCTCCCTACCTAATCATTTACGTCCAATTTCTATTCTTCCTTTCTTGTCTAAAGTACTTGAGGCCTGCGTCCATAAGCAGTTTTCAGGATTTGGTTACCGTAACAACCTTGTTAACTCTTTTCAATCTGGATTCAGACCTGGGGCCGTATTATGACCTCTTAAAACCATCATGTTTTCGGTGTGAAAAAGAGACGGAGCTATACAGGACGAATAGCACTATCCTTTTCTCACACAGAAAACATGATGGTTTTAAGATGTCATAATACGGCCGCTGGTCATAGTACTACCTCGCAACATCGCGAACATCGCGTGGGTACTAAGTTATTTTATAGTTTTATCGTTTTATTCAATGAGGCACAAATTTTGTTCTATAATATTGCGTTGTTATTTATCAAATAGTAATTTATGTATTTTATTTAAATAAAATTTTACACCCGTAGGTACACTACATTAATATCTATTTCAATTACACTTATGAGTATATATATTGCTTTACCCTTATCCGTGCGTCGCTGCGGGGTGCCAACTGAAAACCAGCGCTGGGTGTCTAACGTCCAGCAAATGCTGAGGTAGTCACCCTTTCGGTGCGGGCACGCTCGGCGTACTTTGTACTTTTATTTTTATTTACTTTGTGTATAAATATAACCGTTGTGCTGTGTCTGTACCGAATAAAAGTTTTTCTATTCTATTCTATACCTCTGCTCTCCTTAAAGTGACTGGTGACATTAGAGAAGCCATGGAGGATACCAAGGCAACTATTTTGGTTCTAATAGATTTCTCAAATGCCTTTAATGCTGTCAGTCACGATATCCTCCTACCTATCCTTTCCCATCTTATGGTTACGTCTGAGGCGCTGGAATGATTCTCTTCCTATCTTCGGGGACGTCAGCAGTCGGTTCGCGTTGACGAGAATTCCTCGAGTTGGCGTGATCTGGATTCTGGTGTTCCACAAGGCGGTATTCTTTCTCCCTTACTATTCTCCATCTTCATAAATTTTATAACTCTTTGTCTTCGATGTTCGTATCATCTTTAGGCCGATGATCTTCAGTTATATGCAGCTGCGCGGCTCAACCTCATCTATAGATGATGTAAATCGGGATCTGGAAGCTATCAAGGATTGGTCTGATAGATTTGGGGTGTCCGTAAACCCCACGAAGTGTCAGGCTATCATTATCGGAAGCTCGCGCATGATAGGTAAAGTGGTGGTTAACTCCCTTCCTCCAATTATTTTTAATGGTGCCATCATCCCCATCAGTCCTAGTGTAAACGATCTCGGTTTGCATCTTGACTCGACGCTTGGCTGGCAAAGTCAGGTTTCTAGTGTCTGCCAAAGAGTCAACGGGACTTTGCGGTATCTGTATCGTCTGAGGAACTTTTTGCCCGCGAAGACGAAGACTATGCTTGAGCAAACTTTAATTTTCCCTATAATCGACTATGGTGACGTGTGCTACTTTGACCTGAACGCGTTGTTGCTAGATAAACTAGACAGGCTCCTCAACAACTGCATCCGATTCATATTTAACCTTAGAAAATATGACCATATTTCGACTTACAAATCTGAGCTTAAATGGATGCCAATTCGCCAGAGAAGAAATGTGCGCGCTGACTACACTTTTCTCTCTGCTCAACTCTCCCACGCCTCCATCCTATCTCATAACCCACTTTCAATTTCTTTTTTCTTCACACGCAAGGAATCTGCGTTCTTTAAACAATCTCCTTCTGCTCTGTCCTTCTCATACTTCTGATTTTGTTAATTCTTCCTTCTATATACAGTCCATCCTTCTGTGGAATGCGCTTCCTCTCGATATCAGGACGGCCGAAAGTCGGTATGCATTTAAGCGGAAGTTGCGGAATCATTTTCTACACCAATAGCAGAATCGTCTCAAAACTTCTGTCCTTACTTTATATAAATATATATATGCAGTATATATTTATTAATATATTAAATATATATGTATGTGTATTTTATCTACAATTATGTATACTTTTTACTCTTGTTTTAATACCAAAAATTTCTTTTTGTGCGCCTACCATATTGTCTCTTCACCACCCTAGGTTGACTGGTAGAGAATGTTTAAGGCATTAAGTCCACCTATGTACTTTGTGTTGCATGAACATTAAATAAATAAATAAATAAAAACTTGACGTGTGAAAGTGCCTTAAGCCTATTTGCAAAATAAATATCATTTATCATATCATTTACTGCGCCAACCGTGCCGACTATTGTTCCATGTGATCCATGGTCTATCTGCGAAGTTTTTCATCAGATCTCCACTGAATTATATATAAATGGAACCACTTGGCAGACAAACTGTAAAAAGTATCGTCAAAATCAGTGCTTATTTGGCAATGATATCGATACCTAAAAGAAAATCAGACGACCTTAGAACCTCCTCCTTTTTTGGAAGTCGTTTAAAAATATCTCATCCCAGGGTTCAATTTATGCAGACCTTTAAAATTCGTGGCATTAGTGGTTATTTTATGTTTGTATTTCAGAGGCTTGTCGGTGCCGTTTGGCTCGGGACCGCGGACGGCGGCGGGCTGGGCGCGCGACGAGCCCGCCGCCCCGCTGGATCTGCCGCCCGCCATCCTGCTCGACGATTCCGTCTGCGGTCAGTCCACATCCACACAAATCAATCACTTTGTTCTCGTGTCTATCATGACATAACATGGTCAGTTAGAGAGGTTGCTGCATCGGATTCATGCGAAAGAAACGCCCGGGTATCACGACCGTGTAGACCGCCCGGAGGACCGTACCGTAAGGTAGAGGTGTGCCCCGCTTGGGCAGAGCGCTGCGGTGCCCTCATGGGCGCGATCGGCGGCAGAGGATCGTTGCCGCTGTCTCGCGCTGGGCCTCGGCACAGGCCATGGTCTGAAGAGTGGCAGGCGGTCACTTCCTTCTTAGAAACAGTAATGATAGCAAAGGAGGCGGACGCACGTGCACATGCGTGGGAACAGCCCTCAACCCCCAGCAGCTGGGATTCGATCCCAATTTCCAGCCCCCGTAGGCGCGAGCTAACGAATGGCGAGCAATGGGTAGCTCGCCGTCCGACCGGCCGGTAGCTGTCCGAATCAAGCCCTAGTAATCGACGGCCTGTAGGATTCTACGCGCGCCTCAAGGAGATGTCAGCAAACCGTAGGGGCCCAGCACGATCGAAGCCTAAAGGGGCCATGGGCACGCTTCTGAAAGAAAAAACCGGCCCGGGAATGAAAGGCAACGAAGGAACTAGGAGTGAGTTTTAGTCAGTAAAAATTTGACACTGAAATTTGACATTTGATTTGAGAAGATGTCGTTGGACGATTTTCCACCTAAAAAAAATGCGTACCGTACGTAATGACATCATTAGAATGTAGTCGTAATCTCATGTCATGGGGAGGTATTCGTATACTCCTGACAAAATCTACGACGCGGAGGAGTCGTTTACAGCAATCCTTGGTGAACCTTTTTTTTACGATGGTTTTGGTTAATTAAGAAGTAAAAATGTGTCTGAACTAAGACCTATGCTGATTATGGATTGATTTCCAGATGGTCCCGCATCTAGCATTTGAGCCGTACCGGAACAAATAATTGTGGCCAAAAGTGCACTTACACGATCAACTGACATGTGAATTTTTTTGATCAATCTTGCTAAAAAACAGTAATGTCCTAGAAACACGCAATTGATTGCCCGTATACGTGCATTTTTATTAGTAAGTACGAGTATAATACAATTTAGCACAAATGAAAACATCTTTTGAATACAGGATATGATCTATGACAAAAATATGACTTCGGCATTGCTGTTCGTCACTGATTTCTGAGGAACTGCTACCTACTTAATAATAGTTCGGATTGCGTTTCATCATCAGGCACGCGCTATGTGCTGGGCGCAGAGTCGACGAGCGCACTGGCGCAGGCAGCGGCGGCACTGGTGCTGGACGGCGCGGCGGGCGCGGTGGAGCGCGCGCGCGTGGCGGTGCGGCCGGGCGGGCGCCTGGCGCTGGAGGCGCGCCGCCCCGCGCCCCCGGCGCAGGCGCTGCCCGTGGCCGCCGGCCTGCCCGCGCCCCTCAACGCGTCGCTGCCGTACGCCGCCGTGAACTTGGTGCAGCAGCGCGCCGACGCGCTCGCCTCGCACGCCGACAGCCGCGGCGGCGGGCTCGCCTCGCGCTTCTGAACGCATGCACATACACGCATGACATGCTATTACGAGCGAGTTTCACATTGAAATTATCTCTATTAACTACGCGCCCAACTAAACCTCGTGCACATGTAGTGCTTTGCCCCTATATGGCCAGACACACTAGCTGAAGCATCCAAAGTGTTTATCTCCTGCACAAACTCAAAACTCAGCATTTATACATTTATTTATTCAAATGATATGGAAAACTTACATGTTAAATTTTCTGTTATAATAAAATATTAGGGTAAGTGCTCCAGTGAATGAACACACCCCAGTAAATGAACAAAACTCAGTTTTTTCAAAAAAATAAGAAATTGAAATATTTCTACCCAACGACGTATTTTTTTTCGTAATTACAGCTCTATTTTCTATTATAATGACAATCTTCACTTCAAATGTTACGGTTCGTTTCAAAACGGCAAGCGTTTAAAGTTAGCAGTGTAGTGTAAAAATATTTTTGTTCGGGCAAGAATTTAGGACTCGGGGTAGGTAGACACAAAATTTTTGATATCACATTGTGGCCGTAATTTAAATATGCACTATAAGTTTTTTATTTATTTGAATAATAGATAGTTTTAATATATGTCTGAAATCCACTACAATGCCATTCTAGCCAGTTTTATGTAAATTAGTCGACGTCCCAGCATTGGAAATACAAAACGTTTGAAATCCAGTGAATGAACGGCCGTTCATTCACTGGACAAATGCAAATTTCATATTTTTATTGAAATATGTAATTTATTTTTATGCCACAATGTTCATATTTTGGGAGCCGTATAAAAAATCTATTTCTGATCTTTAGGCCAGTATTGGGACAGGTGTGTTCATTTATTGGTTCATAAAATCCATTGAATGAACTAACATTTTTCACCATGTTCAATTATTAGCTTTCGTCGTAGTAATGTAACCATTAAGAGGCCGGCGAATGTCACTCGCTACTGCAAGTTGACGCGTATTCAAAATTCGTTCGCGGAATATAGCTATCTCTGTTTGACAAAAACAAGTGACGGATTGATGCAGCTTTGTGTGTGTATGTGAGCGTCTTACAATTTATTGTTAGTAAAATGAGGTATATTCATTATTTGCTTTATTTTTGCCGAATAATTCGGGAATTGTTTGTGAATGTACGAACTAGTAATGCGTTTTTTGGAAATGTTATTACCGCGCAAATATGTCAACATATTATGATAACAATAGCAGATATGTCATACAAAGGTGGTCTTTTTTTACGGTGGGAAAATCATCTAATGACATCCCCCGCTCTTGGGTGGAGCGGGAGATAGTGTCACACTTTTACTGACTAAAAACCCACTCCTGTTCCTTCGTTGCCTTTCGTGCCGGGGCTGAGCTACCTTTCGGAGCTAACCCTGGCCCCAGTAGGCTTCGACCCGGTTGGACCCCTTCTGTTGCTGACAACTCCTTGAGGCGCACGGAACAGTTCGCGCAGTCGATGACTTGGGCTCGATCCGGACAGTTACCGCACGGTCAGACAGCGAGCTACCGATTGCTCGCCGTCCGTAAGCCCGCGCCTACGGTGGCCGGAAATCGGGATCGGAATCCCGGCAGAGGCTGTGAGCGCCGTTGCCTGATACGGTCGGCCTCTTCCTTTGCTAGCATTACTGCTTTGCAGAAGGAGGCGACTGCCTGCCACTGATCTTTCTCGCTCCGAACCATGGCCTGTACCAAAGTCTGGCACGACAGATCGCCGCCGCCGATCACCTCCACGAGGGCAAGGCGATACTCCGCCTAAGCGGCACACCTCCACTGCGTGCTCCACCGTGTCCTCCGGGCGTTCCGCACAGTGGCGAAACTTGGGCGTCACTTCCGTACGAATCCGGTACAGCCCGAACCTACCGAACTTACGTGTCCGGTGAGAACCTGCGTCATGCGGAAGGTGAGGACGCCCGCGCCGTGAGGTCTTTCCAGCCATGCCTCCAAGAGGGGACTTACTGCCATAATTGTGGCGTGCCCAAGGTGGTCTTCTTGTGGTAAAATCAGAAAATGTTATGGAGGCGAGAGGTTTTTTTTTCATATGTGGGAAATTATTCAATGACTTCTGCCGCTCTTTTAGTGTCAGACTTTTAGGGAAATGAAAACTGTTCTTTCGTTTCAAGGCCCCGATGTTCTCTTTCGCTCAACCCTTGGCCTCAGTAGACTTCGAACCTGCTGGGCCCTTACGGTTTTGCTGACATGTCCTCGAGACGCGAGTGGAACACTATGCAACATCGACGTCTCGAGCTCGGTACGGACGCTTACCGGACGGCCGGACGGAGAGACACAAATTGCTCGTCGTCCGCAATCCTGCGCCTACGGTGACTGGAAAAAGGAATCAGGATCCCGGTGGCTGGGGCGTGAGGAATGATGTTCCCTCATGTGTACGACTGTCCCCTTTGCTAGCATAACTGTTTCGTAGAAGGAGCCGACCACCTGCCATTCCTACACATTCCGGACCATGGCTTGTACCAGGGTCACTCCCACGAGGACACGGCGCGGCAGCAGTGCTCCTCCTGAGTGGAGCATACCATCGCCGTATGCTCCACCCTGTCCTCTGGGCGGTCTACACAATGATGACAGCCAGGCGTTTCTTCCGAACTTACCACGAGGTGAGGTGTCGTCATGCGGAAGGTGAGGATGTTTCCACGTCTATTCACCAACTCCTCAAAGATTGGACTTATCGCCATAATTATGGCTTGCCCCGAGATCCCGCCGGTACTCTGACCGCCTTCGTCAGTGGTTTTTTACCCCGGCGTTGCAACTCCATGCGCAAATTGTGCATGCGTGCAAGGACTGTTGCCTCTAGATCCCATGGTGGCAGACTAGCAAGGAGGCTCGTCGCTTCGCTGGAGAACGTGCGGTATCCCCGCACCATTTGGATGGCCATGATCCTCTGGGATGCGTTCAGCTTTGCCCCCGGTCGCTTTCACAGTAATGGGGCCAACACCGGCGCTCCGTAATGGGCCATGGACCAAACAATGCTGCGTGGAGCCTCCGGCAAAGGGCTAAGGACCTGTATGTTGGGTACGAGCCGCTTCAGGGCAGCCCCAGTCCGGTCCAGTTTGGGAGCCAGACGTCGGAAGTGTTCTTCGAAATTCCAACGGATGTCGAGGACAAGTCCCAAAAACATTCCGACCCATATCTTGGTACCGATCCCTGGGGAACACCGCACGACATCTCTCGGCGTTTCCATTCTCCACGGTTAGCGAGGCAGATAATGAACCTGTCCTTCAGATTGGCCTCGATCACACGAATGAGGTAGACCGGCACCTGGTGATACCGGGGTCCAACTAGAGCGCTCCCTGCAAAAGCCAAACTGGCCATCCGCAAGATCCGGCTCCACCCGTACCAGGTGCGTACGAGGAATAAAGAACAGCGAAGCGCACCCTCAGAGTGGAGATACGGCTGGCCAAACTAGAGGCCCGCGCCGTATTGCTGGGGACTCTGAACAGAAACCCGTGGAGACGACCCTACGAAATGGTGCGTACCTGGCTCCCCCGCTGACACAGAGTACCGGCCCCTGTTTATGAAGGGTGTGATGAACGCTCTATTCCCGTCAAAAGGGGAGCATTCTCATCCGCCCATGGCTCCGCCACTAGTTGTAGTGTAGTTTATATTTTTATGTCACCGTTTTTTGTAGGTATATTTGCATACTATGTGCTATGCGACCTCCTCAACGGGGTCAGCGTGGTCTATTATACAGACGACACGCTGATCCTAACGAAGGGAGAGTCGTACCAGGCGGCGGTCGAACTAGCGGAACGCAGGGTTGCAACACCCTCTAACCAGCCTTGGCCCCACCGACATCATGTCATATGGGCCGAATCGAAATGAGACGGCTGCGGACACAGCCCACCCATATAAATATGAGCGCGCTATCACCGCAGCCGCTTCTTGACTCCTTTACAAATTTCCTTGTCTTGTCTCCATGTTGCCTTTTTCCCCATCCTCACGTGGGTAAGGCAAACACACAGTACGGGTTCGCTGCCTGCTTACTCCTTAGTCTGTGCCATTCGTGTTCGAACTCTTTTAAGGCCATGAGATTGCAGTAGTAAGCCGGTCTCACATCCAAGCAAGTGATCCCGTCCATCATCTACATATATATTCCCCCTTATACATATATATATATATGTATAAGGGGGGCATCGCCACAGAACGTGATCAAAATTTTCGTCCTCATCACCGCAATAGCACACGCTAACCTCACATAACCGCATATCATACAGTTTCTTCCAGAAATATCCATGTCCAGTCAGGATCTGCGAGACTTTGTAGTCCGGCTCGACCCAAGTCTCCTTGAGCCTAACCGCCACGTCAGGGAGGAATCGATGAAGTTCCATCGCCTTCTCTTCACGCAGAGTTGCAACAGTCATGAAGAGGATCCAGAAGTTGGGACTCGAGGAGGCACTGCACAAGTCCGAGAGCATGTGTTTTCATGGCCCTCGGAACGAGCCACCGCCGGTTTCCCAAATTACAATAAAAGTTTACAAGTATCTGGGACTCGTCCTCGACAGCCGATGGAATTTTGAGGAGCACTTCCGACGTCTGGTTACCAAACGTGTTACTTATTGTTT
Organism: Mythimna ferrago; assembly: GCA_910589285.2. Lineage (NCBI taxonomy): Eukaryota > Metazoa > Arthropoda > Insecta > Lepidoptera > Noctuidae > Mythimna > Mythimna ferrago. Next base: position 28,478,694 of record OU342683.1, read on the forward strand.
ATTTTGTGTTGCGCCTTGTGCTGTACCAAATAAATTATTTTTCTTTCTTTTAAACTGGATTAGACTGGAGCACTCAAGCGGCTCCTGTCCAACCTGGGGTGTCCAGACGCCTCCTGCTGGAGGCTCTACGCAGGCATCGTTCGGTCCATGGCCCTTTATGGAGCGCCGTCGCTGCGAAAGTGATCAGTTGTCAAGCTGAACGTATGCCAGGGAGTTTTAGCCATCCTAATGGTACAAAGACAAAGCACGGTTTCCTGCAATATATCCGCACGGTTTTCTGCAGGCCTGCTACCATGGAATGTGGAGGCAACAGTCCTTTGCACGCATATGCATGATTTACACGTGGAGATGCAACCCCGGGGCGAAATTCCGCTACCACGACAAGTCGCTGCATGGCAGACAGTTCCGGCAGGATCTCAGCGACTGTCGTTACGCAAATCCTCACCGGACATGGCAAGTACGGGAGGCACCTGCGTCGGATTTAGGCGGAAGAAACGCTTGGTTATCACCATTGTGTGGACGGTCTGAAGGATACGGTGGAGCATACGGTAGAGATGTACATATGTGCCCCGTTTAGGCGGAACACCGCCGCGTCCTCGTGGGGACCATCGGTGGCAACGACCTCTCGCGCCGAGCCCTCTTTCTACAGAAACAGTAATGCTAGCGAAGAAGGCGGCCGCATGGACGAGGGAATACCCTGACGCCCCAGCAGCCAGGATCTCGACTCAGATTTCTAGCCACCCTGGGCTTGGAATCGCCGTCCAGCCATCCGGTAACCATCTGGACCGAACCCAAATCAACGGCGCTTTTTTTTTACTCTTTTTTTAAGGGGTTTTTGACGGCGCTTTTAGTCAGCTAAAGTCTGACATGTCCTCAAGAGTTCTGTATTCCTTTTATTAAACTTTAAATGCTTACGTACTATTTTATTTAAGTCAATAGTGTCAAAAATATTACAATAAAACTCGACCTATGAACGCAACATAAGTAATGACAGCACGCACACAATGACACTGACATCCCGCTTGCTGCGATAGCACTAGTAAACTCTTGGAAATTTGCGATAAATTGGACGTGTTTCGTAATACCAAAAATGATGAATGAAAACTTAATGTTTTTCCAATTTGTTTTCTATCATTTGTAAATTGATAATATAATCTGTGTTCCTACATTGAGAATATTGGACATATTGTTATTTTTAATACAGGAAAAGCCAAATGAAAACATGCCATTTACGTTGTAAAAAAGTGCGAATTATAATTCGCTTTTATTTCGTTTTAGGCAAGTTTTTTTTTAAAAGAAAGATGTAGGAACCTAGATAAATATCGTCTATAACCGAATAACATCATAATATGTTGGAAATATACTCCAATTGCAAATGAGCGTGGTATTACGTTTGTATGAAAAATTCATCTGTCGCCGTGCTCTTAAATGAACACAATATATTCAGTTAGAATTGATCCTTTTAAGATCTATTTATTGTTACATAATTTTTTCTTGTATTGTACCTTTAAATCACCATAAATTTCCATAAAAATAAATGCGAAAGGTTTCGATATACCTACCCAAGAAACTTTAAAAGAAGCTCTTAATTCCTTCACCTTCCGTCTTGCTCATATTAACGCAAGATACTGATTTAATTGTTCCTACTGCGCTGAATTGACTGATTTTAATAATATTACTAATTTATCCGCTGCGAATCTAGGAAACGACCCAAAAGCTGGCTTGACTCGACACTATGCCGAAAATATCGTGCGAGTCTAGGCTGGCTCTGAAGCAACGTAAAAACCACAAGGCATTGGGTGAGGAAGGAATTACGGCCGTACTCCTGAACGCGGGTGGAAAACCGATCCTTAAAGCTCTTCAGAAGCTGTTCAATTACATCTTAATCAAAGGGAAAACGCCACAGCAATGAAGCAGAAGTGTAGTGGTACTCTACTTTGAGAAGAGCGACAATGCCTTGTTTAAGGATTATTCATACATCCACATCTGAGCCATGTCTACAAGCCGTTTTCTGTAATCTTCACGAATTGATTCGCGCGCAGGTTTGGCGACTTCTAGCCACAGGATGGAAAAGGTTTCAGCACCGTAGACCACATACATGCACTGCAGCAGGTTACATAGAAGATAGAGAAGTATAATTTGCCTCTCTGCTTAGCGTTTGTGGACTACGAGAAAGCCTTTGATTTGATCGAATCTTGGGCTGTATCGCAGTATTCCCCAAGTCAACGATGCCAGGTTGACTATAACGGTACATCGAAGTACTGAAGTATTTGTACGAAAATGCCACCATATCAGTCCGACTTCAGAAACCTCTAAACTTATCCTTCTGCTGCGGGCTGTGAGATAGGGAGGCGTCATTTTTCAGAAACTATTCACAGCATAATAGAGGATGTCTTCAAGGACCTAGATTGGAGAGAGCTAGGCATTAATGTCAAAGACGAGTATATCACTCACCTTCAATTTACCGACGATATACCTAATGGTCATAGCGTAGGCTATGGAGGACCGCAGAACAAAATTTGATAAAACGAGTAGAGCTTCAGAAATACTGGGTCTCAAGATAAATATGGACAAAACCAAAGTCTTGGTAAACAACCATTTAGAACCTGCTCCTATCAAGATCAGAGACTCTAAACTCGTAAATTGTAGACAATTACATTTACCTGGAACAGATGGTTCCAGGTACCTACATGGTTCTAAAACGTGGTCACTCACAATTGGCCTCATCAGAAGGCTTAAAGTCACTCAAAAGACAAAGGAGAGGGCTATGCTCGGAATTTTTGTGCGTGATCGAATCAGGAACGAAAATATCCGCAGGAGAACTAAAGTTCCCGACATAGCCTGAAATGGCAAGTCACATTGTTCGTAGAACAGATGGTCGATAAAGCTGAAAGGTTCCAGAGTGGCTACCGTATACTGGAATAAGCAGCATCGGTAGGCGTTCCACAAGGTGGACCGATGAATTGATGATTTGAAGGCTTTTGCTTTTATTTAATAATGTTTGTAATAGATTTAGAGGCAGAGGACATATGTTCGTTTTTTAACTTTTTCTGGGACTAAATATGTTACAAAAACAAAGATTTTTTGAACTATTACACAAACAAAAATTGTGTTCATTTACTGGATTTATTATTTATTATTATTTATTATATACTTTATTGTACATACAAAACATAACAAAGAAAAACTTATATCTAAAACACGTACAATGGGCGGCCTTATCGCATTCCGCGATAACGAACGGTTTTATTCTGTTCATTTACTAGAAATTTTCGTTCATTCACTGGGGTTTTAGGGTATTTTTCAATTTATTGCTGAATATCTAAAAATGTATCCAGGTTATATCGTAAATCTAACTTAAAAACAATTATTTAATATATTTACATTACCAAAATATAGATTTGGACCGTATACTTTAGAGTTAACATAGTATAATTATTTTTTGAAGCTCAAAAATCGCTTAAGTGTTCATTCACTGGAGCACTTACTAAGCTAACGTAATGGAACATTTTGTAACAAAGGACCAATAAATTTATTATTATTATTCCATTTATTACCTATATGTATATATTAGTTACATTTTTAAATATTTCTTAAAAAGCACATTGAAAAAAAACATTCAAAAATATAAAAAATAGTAGCCCACCGGTATCGGGAACAGGGTCCAAGCTGCCGGTGGTCAGGGCTCCTGAGAGAGGAATCTCCTAACTATGCGCGCCGTGTCCAGGAGTACTGCTTTCTGGATCAGGCCCTTGATCCAGCTGCCTAACGAGACTCTCCTTAGATGTTATTCGAGGCTCTTAGCTATTAAGCCATTGGCCGTTACGACTATCGGCACAATGATTGCTCTATCCACTTCCCACATGTCGACAACCTCGCGAGCTAAGTCAAGATATTTGATCTGCTTATCTTTCTCAGCTTTTACAAGGTTCTCGTCACGAGCGACCGCTATATCAACAATCATTGTGCGACGCTCTAGTCGATCTATCACCACTATATCAGGTTTATTGGCAACAATAGTCCTGTCAGTGATGATAGATCGATCCCAATATAACGTGATACTGCCATTGTCGAGAACTGGGTCGGGCACATACCTGTAGTACGGTAATTCTGATTCTACAAGATGGTATTTAAGAGCAAGTTGCTGGTGAATAATCCTGGCTACGAGGTTGTGTCTATGCAAATAGTCTCCGTTAGCCAGACGAGAACACCCAGAAATAATGTGTCGGATTGATTCTCCGGGCCGGTGGCATGCCCGACAGATGTCAACCGTACCATCCTTCACTATGTATTTCCGGTAGTTGTTCGTCATCATAACTTCGTCCATAATTGTAAAGACAAAACCTTCGGTTTCACCGAAGAGGTCACCGAAACGTAGCTAAGATACGGACGCTAATAGTTCTACATCGGGCCCATGTAAGGCCCGATAAAAGCGTCCGTGAAGCTCCTTGCTCTGCCATACTTCCCTGCGGTCATTAGTATCCAGTACTAAAGGTTTGCGCCAGTTCTCGTTAGCTAAGGAGAGCGGAGTGAGGCCCTTGTCCACCGCCACCACATCTCGGTGCATACCCACGTCGACGGCTAGGAAATATTCCCTGAGATTGCATACCTCGCGGTTGTGCAGGGTCTTAGCATTTAAGAAGCCACGACCCCCACACTTCCGCGGGATATACAGTCTCATCACCGATGACCGTGGGTAATGCATCCGATTTGCGGTAAGTAATGTACGGACCCTCCTATCCAGGGCGTCAAGTTCTGTCTGAGTCCATTTGAGTATGCCGAAAGAATACATCAATACTGGCATGACCCAACCGTTGAAAGTGGTTGCAAGGTGCGCACCTTGTTTCCGCCTGGCAAAAGACTATTCAGTACTTTATTCAGGCGGCCAAAGAAGCGCTCCTTCAACGATTGTTTCACGTCAACAGTATTGATGCCTAACGCTTCCGACATACCCAAATACTTGTAAGTTTCGGTTGAGCTGAGAGATCTAAGGTGTATGGAATCCGAGAGTTGAATTCCCTCGGATTCCATAATCTCTCCTCGCTTTACATGTATGACTGCACATTTGTCCACACCAAAGTCCATCCTGATGGCACTACTGAAGGTTTCAGTTACTTTCAGTAGCTCAATCAGTTGCAAGTTATTGGGGGCAAAGAGTTTCAGATCATCTATGTAAAGAAGGTGAGATATGACCTGACCGCCTCTTTTCAACCGGTAACCTAAGCCAAAACCCTCCAGCAGTGTGCTGAGAGGGTTCAAGGCCAGGCAAAACCACAGTGGATTCAGACTCTCACCCCGGAATATGCCACGCTCAATCCTTATCGGTTCGCTGTTCTCCCAAATCTGTCGACATCCCGGATAGTGAAGGACTGTTCTCCACTGCCCCATACATGACATCAGGAAGGTGCGCAAAGTTGCTTTATACAGTTCTAGCACCCTCATGAGCCATGTATGAGGAACAGAGTCATAGGCCTTCTTATAATCTATCCAGCATGCCGACAGATTCTTTCGAGAACGTCGAACCTGTTGGCTAATGGCAATATCGATGAGGAGCAGCTCCTTAGTACCGCGGGACCCGTTCCACATCCATTCTGAGAGACAGACATGATAGAATTTGTTTCAATATGACTATTGATTTTAGCTCTCAGAATGGATGTAAGAACTTTATAGACCGTCGGCAAACACGTAATCGGTCTATAATTTTTGGGTTCCGCAGTACTACCTGATTTATGGACTTATATGGTGGATTATTCCTGTTGTAAGAAACTGGGGCAGTGACCCTGACTCTAAGGCAGATTGGAACTGAGATGCCAAGCGAGCGTGCGACCCTTGAAACCATTTGAGCCAGAAATTGTGCAGCCCGTCCGGCCCTGGAGATTTCCAGTTAGGTAACGGACGAACTGCACGGGCTACATCTTGGGGGCTGATGGTAATTGCCCCCATTTCTGGTAAAAGATCGCATGCGCGCTCGACCTCTCGGATCCAATCACCCTCAGTGTGACTGACAGGCGCCGACCAAATGCTGCGCCAAAATGAACACATGGCGTCATCATCCGGCAGGCGCGTATCAGTCACACCTTGGTCCAGTCGCTCCCAAGCCCTGTAAACCCACCTTTAATTGCTTTGGAATGTACGATTCTGAGTGTACCGCTCTACTCGCCGCTTGTACCTACGAATACGGTTTGCCCATGCATAGATCTTCCGCTTCAGGAAGTCGATACGCTCTGTGACGCAGGGCAGATAATCTCGAGGAATATCAGTCCCCGAGAATGCCCGCCTCACAAAGCGCATCACCCTAGGGCGAGTGTTGCCCTCCCTGAAGCAGATAAGCTTGCCGATGAGTGCTCTAGCCTCACTGATACGGCGCTCTATCCTGCACTGCCAAGCAGGCACAGTTGGTCGTGTAGCTCTGTTACAATTAGGAAATTTAACGTGACAGATAAGTGACAGGCACATTTTCAATAAATTGTGCCTGTCACTTATCCTAATAAAAAGATGAATATTTTTCCAAACATAAATAATGTTTTCATAAATGTATCAAAAATCATTTACTTCAAATAGACCATTTGCAGGCACTTTTGAATAGTCAAATATCGGTCAAGAAAAGTGAAGCTAAATTGCACTCTTTTTAAAACATATTATGAGTTGCATGATCTTGGTTACATATTTCTTGTCGCTTCTAATATGTGTAGTAGTATGTAGATACGTAATAATAATAAATTATTATTATTATTATTATTTTATAAATGGTAATTAAAAATAGAAACCGAATTAAGCCACTGGCATCCAAGAGATGACCAGTCTCAACCGATGGCACCCGTTCACGGGCATGACACGTGCATCAGCCCCACTCAGCTCAAACATTTTAAAAGGAACCGAATGACCCAATAGCACGTGCCACCATCAGCTAGACATTTGGGTGAGCATGACAAACTCTCAACTGCCATGCTCGTGATAGTTTCCAATTAAAAAAGTAATAAATTATCATTAGCTCTATTGATATAAACAAATAAATTAAAAAAAAAATACATTTCGAAAGCAAAAATACAAAAAGGGGAATAGTATCTCTTCCAATATTAGAATTACATATATTAGAGTTAACTTTTGTAAAGTTAACTCAATGTCGCTTAGATCATTTTGCTTTTCAACCGTCGATATAAAAAAAAAAAAACTAATTTGAAGGTAAAAGTGGCTGTAGTTGTGGAGCAGGACAAGGGACCGTCAGGTGTTTATTTCCATAAATAGATACCTAAGAGAATTGCGTCTGCAAAGATTATAAATGGCTCTGATAGCTCTTTTCTGCAGAATAAAAATAGATTCTATGTCTGCAGCCCGTCCCCATAGCAATACCGTAAGACATGATACTGTCAAAGTTACTAAGATAGACTAGTCTCGCGGTATCTACATCAGTAAATTGATGGATTTTTCTAACAGCATATGCTTCTGAACTAAGCCGTCTTGCCAGAGATGTCAAATGAGGATGGTTTGAGTCCCGGGACGTCTCGAATCTCGAAGGCCCGGGACTTTTCGTAATTTTATCTGTCTCGAGTCTCGAGACTTTTGTGTCGATGAGACAAGATTGTCGAAATTGATAATGATTAGATATTAATATAATAATAATCTCAATAACATTAAAAATTATTATGATTTTAACTAAGTTCACTTCTTATTATGTATAGGCTCACGTTTGATTACTATCCAACCTGATGGGAAGCGAAGATCTGGTCGACGATGGAGCACACTGGTCTAGAAATAAACTCTTCACTCTTTACATAAAGAGCCCTAGGCTACAGCTATCAGAAAACACTCGGGTTAGGAATTCCACTCCTTTGCTGTAGGTACGCATAATGAATGTGTTCCCAAAACGCTTTATAACTACCAACATATAGGTGGGATGTTAACCAAGTACCGATGGCGCAACGCCGAACGTCTAGTGGTCCGATGATGAAACGGATTTGACGGAATTAAATTGTGCAATTCTAATGCATTCTCTCCGAAATGTATACGATAGAAAACCGATGGGCTACCGACTCGGTGTCGATGCAATTTAAGTTGGGTGTATGGTAAAGTGAATTTCGGCCTGATGGACCATTGACGTGAATACGGTGGCGGGAAGTGGGTGGATGCGGAAGGCGGAGGACTGGGTGTGGTGGCAAGTCTTGGGAATGGCAAATGTTTACCAGTGGATCAGACTGTTGATGAAGATGATTATGATCGATTTTAAAGTGCATCTAAACTTGGAATTGGATTGGATTCAACCCTTTTTTAGGCGAACAATTAGCCGATAGGAACTTGGCCCCCTTTTTAACAGGTTTTTCTTTGATGGATGATATATTCCACAACTATCACACAACGCCGTCTAGTCCCAAGCTAAGCAGAGCTTGTGGTATGAGTACTAGACAACTGACGAACATACTTATGTATTTTTAAATACAAACATATCTATTATAGATAAACTACACCCAGACACAGAATAAAAGATCGTGCTCATCATACAAACATTTTTCCTGGGTGGAAATCGAACCCACGACTTTTGGCATAGCAGTCAGGGTCACTAACCACTAGACCAACAGGCCAGTCACTGTACGTTCAGCTGTTTTTATGTGTGTTCACAGATTTCTCGATAAATTCATAATGCATACTTACAGCCTATAATTCCCTGCCGGGGTCTTCGTTAAACTGATTTTGAGATATAGAATATAATAAAAAAAAAAATAAAAAAAAAAAAACTAAAAAACTAACAGTAAAAAAAAAAACACAAAAACACACAATCACATTCTTTAATATTATATATGGCAGTATTGTGCGCCGTTCGCTTTGGAGAATAATCAAAATGGCGATAAGTGAATAGTTTAATATGGTTCGTACGTAGCCCTGCTTTATCATTAGTTTTTAAAATGATAATTTTCGCCAAGATGTTATAGGTAGGTAAGGTACCTATTTGAATTTGAAGGGTTATTACGTAGGTACCGACGGGATTGGTCTTCTGTCATACGAAAATAATACAAAATTAATTTCCCTGACTGTAAATACTACTTCAATTGGTTACACCAAACTATGACAATTTTATTTGCGCCGATATCACTATCGAGTATATTCTAGCGCGTATGGCCCTGGCTTACGAGCAATGCCCTCATAAAATAAGACATCATAGTCTTTATGGCAAAACGTGAATCATAACCAAGGAGACAGAACTGTGGCGAGTTCACACGTGCGAACATCCGCCGCGCGGTTACACATTAAATACTTACTCACTCAAGTCCGCTGCTTAGCCATCATTCCCTGACTACTTTATAAATCAACAATCCGACTGATTTAAGCTAGAACTGCATTAGAGCGACGACGCACACGTGTAACACGCCTGATTTGTACGTAGAACGACGTCACGTGGCGTGGATCAAGTGTAGCTCTACAAGTCTAGTTTCCGTATAAAATGTGTGGATAGAATGGAGACTGACGTGCCCAGATCGGCGTGTGTGGCACACATGTGCGCAGTGTAGTTCTACCTTTACAGTTCCCAATATTACCGTGACATTGGTTTCTGCGAATAGTTCGGTAGGTATGTTGTTTTCTCAAATCAGGTTATGAAATCAAATACCTAAATCCTATTAAAATGTTTTGGAAATATCTAGAAACCAATGAGAGTGTGACATTGATACAACTGCGCATCAAATTACATTGATGATAATAAGATAGTGAGAGACGCTCATTAGTAGGTATTATATGAAAAAGTTCCCCGCTGCGGCAGCGCTCACACGCCAGCCCGCGCCGCGCAGACGCGCGCGCCGCTCGCGCTGCCGGCTCACGGCTGGGACGTATGCGTCGCGCGGCGCCACTCGCCGCGCAGTAAACATGTTTTCAAATAGCGCCATAAATTATAACAACACAGATGCACAAATAGATAGAAGGCGCACGCACACAGCGTAAAGTTGTTGTGTTGTACGTAGCAAGGAAGGCTGCGTCACTGGGCCGAGGGGCGAGGGCGGGGCCGAGTTCTTTGTTTGTTTGGTAACGAACATCACACGCCTCGCTAATTTGCACTCAACTCACTGACCGCATTCCTTTCTAATTTAATAAAACTTGTTATTTATACAAACTGTTATTTCCCTTTTCCAAGCATCCCGCGCAGTGTTTGCAGCCTATTAAATAGGCATTAATTCTGCAAACACTGCGCGGGTAGCACCCAACAAGAGTACCTACAATATACACAGTAAATAAACAGATACGATTTCTATAGGCGCAAGGTATACTGGCGCGTACAAGGTACACCTGTTATGATCGTAATGATATTGCGATTGTACGCGCATCGCAGGGTGCGTAACTATACGTGTAGGCAGACACTCCTCTTAAACGTAGATATATCTACTCGTAGTTAAGGGGAATATGATGCGAGTAGGCTGATGAATTCTTTTTCGGGAGAATGCAGCGAGCCAGAAAATGTTTCGTACATTCTCTCGGAGATACCCAGCTGGTTACTGAGCGATACAATTCACCAAAACTGGTGCATACACTATGAACCTACAGAGGTCCCTATGATACAGTTAGTACTGGTTTAGAGACAAAAACTATTATCATTTTGAGTACATTGGCCTTAATTGAATCAATATTATAACAGAGTTGCGAGTCAGTATTGCGACCATTTACCTATAACAACTAAAGTACTTCGGTCAGATTAGCATATTACTAAGACATAGTCATGCAGGTAATGTAGCTGGTTTAGTAGTTATTTACGCACTAGGGAGTGCGCGAACACTGAATGTTGCAGAATAGTATTTATATTACGACGTATCTCCATTACATCAGTCGTCATGATTACTGGGCCGATGGTTTCGCCGAGAATAGACCGGAGAGGCGGCGGAGCGTACCACAGGATCACGCTGTGCCGTCAACAATACTATGACAAAGCATGCATTAACTAACAGTTATTATACAGGGCGGGCTATGAGTTGTCTCATTACATTGACAGCAATCCATCGTCCATACTAAATTGATTAATTAAGTCTTTAGGGCCAAACTCCCACCCTATGTGAATTTAGAAGCGTCATTATAATGCGCTACTAAAGATGATAATCGTCGAGTCCTTGAGATAATGTTTACGCCGTCGTAAATGTCACCGGCCGCGACCGCCACATAAGTGCATTGAGTAATAAAGTGCAACGAGCTGACGTCAGCGACACTGATGCAAGCACGTGCATTGCGCACAGAGGTGCAGCGAGCGGCCTCTCTCGCGCGCCTGACGTTGTAATAGTGTAACGAGCTGACGTCTCAACACTGAAGCGGACACGTGTAGCACAGAGGTGCAGCGAGTGGTCCTGTCTTGCGCAGCTGACATTGTACTACTATCAAATATTTGATTCTGAAACATTTCTCCGACATTCGTTTCGCCGTTGATCGGTTCACCGACAGAACGATTCACTTTTCATTTTTTCTCCGACAGAACTTTTCAATGACGAACGATTCGTCGACAGAACGATTCAGTTTTCATTTTTTCTCCGACAGAACTTTTCAATGACGATCGATTCGCCGACAGAACGATTCACCTTTGAAAATTACATCGACAGAACCTTTCACCGGCGAGCGATTCGCCGACACAACTGTTCATCTGCTCCTGGGTTATAAAACATAGGTATTCGACATGTAGACCTGTTTCCGTTTGTTGTTTACACCTGAATCAAGTTGTGAAGACGAAACTTAAAGTTTTATGCAAAACTTGAACAAAACTAACCAAAAAAGTGACAAAAACGTATTTGCTTCAACGTCAATACATGTATCATACATGTTATGGTTATACATACGTTTTGAAAGGTTAACTGAAATATATTTGCAAATGAAAATAATTTTTATTATTAACAAATAGCTAACCAACATGATTAAAACCAAAACAAAAACATAACAAATCAACTATGATTAACAAAACCAATTATAAACTTCATAGGATACTTATTTTGTATTACATAAATGAGAAATATGAGCCCAGCCACTTATGTAGGTTTTTATGTCCATATCAACCTTTTCTGACATATGCTGAGCTCTCTTGATATTTTGATATTGTTCTATGTATTATTTTTTTTTTGTTTTATAACCCAGGAGCAGATGAACAGTTGTCAGCGAATCGCTCGCCGGTGAAAGGTTCTGTCGATGTAATTTTCAAAAGTGAATCGTTCTGTCGGCGAATCGTTCGTCATTGAAAAGTTCTGTCGGAGAAAAAATGAAAAGTGAATCGTTCTGTCGACGAATCGTTCGTCATTGAAAAGTTCTGTCGGAGAAAAAATGAAAAGTGAATCGTTCTGTCGGTGAACCGATCAACGGCGAAACGAATGTCGGAGAAATGTTTCAGAATCAAATATTTTGATGGCAAATTGTACACGAAAATAGCAAAAGAATTTAGTCCTAGTCCCCTTCCTTTAGCTTTAGCCTTAGCCTTTTTTTGTGGGTATATCAATCAACATGTATACCCTTCGTCGAACAAGTTGGAGGTTTTTACCTGACTCCTACCCAATAAAACCTCCCTGTTCCTACCATTAACATGATTCGGAGGCCCGGAATACCAGTAAATTTCCGTGCACTCCCAACTGGATGATACATCCGCATTCTACGCCAGATTACATTATTCCCCTTTATCTTCTTGGTAAAATTACGGCACATCAAAAATCATCGGAACTTTAACAACTTAATTGTCACACCTCAATTCAATGCTATTTCTCCGACTATCTATCAAACAAGATTCCCACCCACTTCATCATTTCAGCCAAAAGACATCCACTGTTGGACAAACGCCTCCCCAAGTGTCGTCATAACGACCTGTCCTATGCGGCTCGCATCCATTGGACTCACGGAACCCTCACTAGGTCAGCGGTCTACCTTGCGGGAGACCTTCCGTCCCTATCGACCATCTGTTCTGCGAGCAATGTACCCTGCCCACTGCTACTTAAGTTTGACGATTTTTCGGGTTATGTCAGTAACCTTGCTTCTCCTGTGGATATCTTTATTTTATTTCAATAAATAAATCTGAAATCTGATGATCAAGCAAGAATAACCCTTTTTTAATTTTTTTGTTGATGTGAAAATCATCCAATGATATCTCCGCGCCCTTGGGAGGACCACCCAACTAGCAAAATCAAGTACTTAAAACAGTCTTAAGACTACTTTTATTTTCACTTATAAGAAACTTGAAGTATGCTACAAAGCTTGATTTGGGCACAGTTATAGGAGAGTTTATTTCTATAACTATCTTATAATCAACTTTTAAAATGTTACTAAGCCCTATAAAATACTTGACAAAGCGCAATAGCTTCTATAATGTTATGGGACTACACACGGAACAGTAAAAACAGTGGAAGAAGTAAGTAGGCGTGGCACTGTCGCCGCTAGTAAGAACCGCGTTGCGCACTTGCTGTTCAAGCGCCCTCATTCTCTAACTAGACTGCGCAACATAATAATTAACGAAAAATAATATTAAAATGCCTTATTGTCCCATACTGTACTTTAAAAACCATAGTCGGACTAAAAATCTAACGCATGGAGGTGTATCATACCACCGAAATGTATTATTTTCGGATTTATTTTTTGGAGGTAGGCGGAACAGAGAGTAAAGTCCCGCAAACCTCCGTTGAAAAGGGAGGATCCTCCGACCAGACAGGTGTTATGGTCTGGTGGGCGACTGCCCGATAGATGATTTCGGGCTGTCGTATATGTTCAAATCGCGCAGAGAACTTTGATTGCGCGATGCAGGATTTCGTACTTTCTTCCTTGTTCTTATGTGGCGCCATAGATGTCGCTACATCACTCCCCTCCGGAGATCGGAGATCGATGGTTCTTGATGCGCGCCAGGCCAGCGTAGGTTGGTTCCAGTGAGTCGGAACCGATGCCGCATAGTTCTCGGTGAGTCGGAACTGTCTGCGGTGATGCCCTAGTGAGTCGGAGTGTTGCTATCCCTGTGAGTCGGGATGATGCCCCAGTGAGTCGGGGTGATGATGTCCCAGTGAGTCGGGATGATGCCCCAGTGAGTCGGGGTGGTGCTATCCCAGTGAGTCGGGATGATGCTGCAGGCTCCAGTGAGTCGGAGTAGTGCTGCTGGCTCCAGTGAGTCGGAGCGGTGCTTGTGCGACGTAGGGCTTGACTGCTGGCGTCGACCAGGAGAGGGTCTTCATAGCTCTTCATGTGACTGGCTGAAGGTGCGGTGCGCCAATGTCGCTGATGAGGCTGAGGGGGATGACCAGGTTTGACCAGGTAGTCATGCTGGTGGTCAGGATACCCTTCATAGCCGTGGGTGCTGGCTGTATGGCTCGCTGCTCGAAAGCTTGAGGAAGTGATGATGACGTCACGAAGCAGTAGCTGCACTAAGGCTGCGCTGACGTTCTTTGTCGAGGGTCACCAGTTTGGAGGTAGGCGGAACAGAAAGTCCCACAAACCTCCGTTGAAAAGGGAGGATCCTCCGACTAGACAAGTGTTATGGTCTGGTGGGCGACTGCCCAATAGATGATTTCGGGCTGTCGTATATGTTCAAATCGCGCAGAGAACTTTGATTGCGCGATGCAGGATTTCGTACTTTCTTCCTAGTTCTTATGTGGCGCCATAGATGTCACTACATTTTAATAAAATAAAAAAATGAAATTACGTGAAACATTGCGCAGGATATACAAACAAAAGTAGTCCTTAGTGACATAAAAACAAAGTTGATTTTCTTTTCTCGGTTATTAGTTTTTCTGGAATATTCGTTAGTCTACCTATACTTTTGACGCTATCCAAATAGTGCGTGACTTTATCGATAAAATCAATCGATATGTATTACATTGCCTTTTTAAAATAAAAGTAATTATATTGATGTACTATGCAAATAAATACCCTTTTTACTACGTTTAAAAATTGCCTTTAATCATATTAATTTCATTATTTTAATACTATCACACTATCGCATACAATTATTTTTTTGCATTATATGTTTTATATACGTTTTCAAACAATCGATATTATTTCGATCGAATAAGGTTACTTCACTATTTGAGTAGCAGCCTGCATTCGTGTAAGTGATACGCCATTCAAATATCAATCTTATTTTTACGCAATTACAGTTCATATTGAATATATATACTGAACAATGCCATCTAGCGACGAGTGGCGGTATTTGGTAGTCAAAGATGTATTTCTTTCTCGTTTTTGTCAATTTGATTTATAACTTGTTGATTTTAAAGTTGCATTTCGTATAACTTTTTTTGTTTTGCATTTCGTCTACGCCCTGTTTTTGTTATCAGCCAATCATATTTTTGGGTTTGCAGTAAGAGTAAATTGTAAATGTATGAGTTTGGCGACACCGGTTCTGGAACAAACATTTTCTCAAGCTACTTCCACTGTTTTTACTGTTCCGTGGGACTACACAATTACTAGCACAAATGTTCCTGTTAGTATCTGACATGAGTATCTTACTAAAGCAGCCTTGTTTAAAATGCACTAGTAATGTTATTAATTATAAGTATACTTTAATAGAAGTTATCTTGGCTGATGGTTCCGGTTGTTTTGTGAAAAATAAATTAATAAAAAGGATATTTCTATTACTATCATATTGTATTATTGAAGGACATTAATTCGATACTAATTTATAATGTAAATATACTGTATGAACTCGCGGGGAAGCCATTTTTATTGTAAAAGTATACCCTCATTTAGTTAGTTTTTCAATGCCCTCCAAAAATAAGACATTATTATATTGTTGAAAATAAAATATTTCACCGTTTCTTCTTCATATTCGCCATGTTTTAAAATTGCTTTTCATCAAGTACTCTATAGAACCAGTATAGGTAAATTAGTACTTATAAGAGTTTTAGTCCAGATAACTCGCCGCCATTTAAAAATAAATTTGCGATCCCTTGAAATATGCCTGCTAATACTAAATTTACTTTTCTCCTGTAACCACCACTCCTTTTCAATCGTTTCTAATAACTTAAATTCATGTTCATCTTATTTTCTCAAGCAAAAGGGAAAGACTGATTCTTAAAAAAATGTCTGATGTTTACTAATAAAGTTAATGATCTAGTAGCTCATAAGCTTGTTTGATCAAATAGCACTCTTATCAAGTACTATTAGATTTAAAAGAATTTCGAGCAAAGCTATAACGGCGTAAACTTGCATGCATATACAATTTAATAATAACGATGACAAAAATAAACATAATTAATAACATTACACCATATACATACATAACTACATCTATTAGATCTGTCAATAATAATAAATTCTATGCATTGTAATTTAGTCTTCATCCTCTCTCCTAACTTTACTGTGCCCGACAGGGTCCATATTGATCTTCAAAATATGTTATACCACCTATGTATACAATATGGAATGTAATAAAGTATTGAGTATTGAGTATTGAACTTATAGTGATCTCAGCTAAGCATGTTATAACATCTTATTTACTCACAAAATGCTACTATAGGATCAAAATGTTATATTGGATTATTTAGTTTTACTCTAAACAATCATAGGAGACTTACACCTAAAAGTGTCCTAAAAGAAAATCTTATAGCTGCTATAAGACTGAGATGTAAAAGCAAATGCTCTTGAGAGTATCTACGCTTTGTGAAATGCTATTATTAGTAAAAGTGTCCTGTAAATGATTTATAGGTCATTCTTGTAGCGAACTATAAAACCGAGATATAAAAACTAATGCACTAGATTATGTAAAGGCTTGGCAAATGCTATTATAAGTTAAATAGTCTACTATTACTTTGTTTGTTGGGCAGGAGATAGTGTCAGACCTTTACTGACTAAAAACTCACAACGGTTCCTTCGTTGCCTGTCGTACCGGGGCCGAATCTTCCTTTCAGAAGCAGACCCTTGGCTCCAGTAGGTTTCAACCCTGCTTTTTTTTCGCGGTGGGAAAATTATCTAATGACATCCCCCGCTCTTGGGCGGAGCGGGAGATAGTGTCAGACTTTTACTAACTAAAAAGCCACTCCTGTTCCTTCTTGCCTTTCGTACCGGGACCGAGCTTCCCTTTCGGATAACCCTGGCCCAACTAGGCTTCGACCCGGCTGGCCCCTGCTGCTGCTGAGAACTCCTTGAGGAGCGCGGAAACAGTGCGCGCCGTCGACGACTTGGGCTCAGTCCGGACAGTTACCGGACGGTCGCACAGCGAGCTACTCGCGCCTGCGGTGACCGGAAATCGGGATTGAAATCCCGGCGGCGGCTGGGGCGCTGTGAGCGCCGCCGTTGCCTGATGCGGTTGGCCTCCTCCTTTGCTAGAATTACTGCTTCGCAGAAGGAGGCGACCGCCTGCCACTCCTCTTTGCTCGTGACCATGGCCTGTACCAAGGTCCGGCGTGAGAGAGGTTTCAACCCTGCTGAGCCCCTACGGTTTGTTGACAACACTTTGAGACGCGTGTGGAACTATACGCGCCGTTGACGTCTTGGGCTCGGTCCGGACGGTTACCGGACATTCGGACGGCGAGCTACTCATTGCTCGCCATTCGCAAGCCCGCGCCTACGGCGGCCAGTAATCGGGTTCGGAATCCCGGTGGCGGCTGGGGCGTGAGGGCCGTTGCCTCACGCTTGTGGCCTCCTCCTTTGCTAGCATTACTGCTTCGCAGAAGGAGGCGACCGCCTGCCAATCCTCTGCGCTTTGGACCATGGCCTGTACCAAAGCCCAGCGTGATAGATCGTTGCCGCCGATTGCCCCCACGAGGCGGTGCTCTGCCCAAGCTGGGCATCCTTCTATCATACCTCCACCGTGTCCTTCGGGCGGTCCACACACTGGTGAGACACCGGCCGTCACTTCCGCAAAAATCCGGTGCAAGAACTTCCGAACTGACCATGTCCGGTGAGAACTTAGGTCATGCGGAAGGTAAGGACATGGAGTGGTCTATCCAGCCACGCCTATAACCCTTTGATAAAATGATAAATGATAAATGATATTTATTTTGTAAATAGGTTTAAAAAACACTTTTACACGTCAATTTTTTTTCGTCAGTTTATTTTAGATGAGGCCTTTAAATTGCCCTTTGGGTTGCCTTCTAATGAGGCCATTATAAACGACCAAGTTTCATAGCCATTTATGTCATCACTGGCAACCTGCACTGGTCATAGACTTTCGTCATGAAACACTGTAGTATATTGAACAAAAAGATACCGCGCAGCAACCCGAACGCTGCCGAGCCAAGTCAGATTCGACGATTTTGAATCTTTCTCATATTTACCCATTTACATATATGGCTGCCGCATGAGTATGCCTATGTAGAACAGAAGGCTGTTAACGATTGTAAAGAATATGCACACTGAATCTGTTCTTCACAGATAAATTAATTACAATATCCAGAAAAAAAAAACTATATCTGTCCGGACAGAAGTAGACTTCCCGGAGAAAATCATTGTGAGTGTAGCGTGTGATAGCGTAACGAGACGGTCATGACCTTGTACGAGAGAATGCGCAGGTAGCAATAGATTCGCCTTCATTTCCTGTTCACAATTACTGGAAACGTGAGACGCAGGCATGCACCGACGTCGTTCTCAGAACTGCAACGCAACATGTTTACACCAAGCTGATGTATTCCGACTAGCTGCCAGAGCCACGCGGCGCGCGTCAAAAAGGAACCCCGCATGGCGTCCTTAGCTGTTAAGGACTAAGTACTAATTACTTATCTAGATCTAATGCTAATCGCAACTCGTAGTCACAAAGCGTCTTTGGTCGGCATTATTCGGGATTCGGATTCCGCAAATTGGACTTAATTTGCGGAATCCGAATTAGTATTCCGTCCTTGAGAGAGTCCACTGTAGATGAGCCATCCGTTCGTCGCACTGTCCAATAGTCGTGATGTTTTCCTCCAGCCATTTGGGTTAATCATTACGAGTCGCTGATAAATTGCCTAGATAGCCGCAAGTACGAGACTATGTTATTATGATTCAGCGATATGCTCCTGCATTGCGGCAATGGACAATCACGTAAGTAGGCAAACATTACACGGTAGGTTTTGCCACAGTATTAATATCATAGGTAGTTTTGCTGTCAGTTTTGCCACAGTCTAAACCATAATTGACGAAAAACCTACCGTCTAATGCGTTGCATGACGGTTTTTAGTACTGATTGACGAAAACCATCATTCACCGTCATTCATGATTGATGGAATTGAATGACGCTTGCATGACCGTGTAATGTTCGCCATAAATGGGAATATTTAAAATATATGATAGACATAAGGCTAAGTAGAAATTTTAATACTTACCTAAGTGAAATGATAAACGGCTGAAATGCACCTCTTGTCTTCCCTGTGAATTTAATCTTATTTATTAATTCCAAATACAAAAGTTCAGTATTTAGGTACATTATCGGCCTTTCATACTGGAGCCACTGCATAGTGAAGGAGACGGCCGCACGTGTGAGGGAACGGACATCCTCACGCGCAGTAGCCGCAACCCCGCGGCGACTGGGTGTGAGCAAAGAACAGAAACAGAACAAAAGCGTGGACTTGCGGACGACAAGCAATGGGGAGCTCACCGTCTGTCTGTCAAGTAATCGCCTGGACCGAGCCGTCAACAGCACAATAGAGTTCCACGTAGGTAGGTACACCACAAAGAGATGTCAGCAAACAGATGCGTGATGGCAACAACTCTGCAAATGACAGACGTGATGTGACAAACGTGTGTGATATGTGATGACAAATTACGTTCACAACAAAAGGTGTATTTTTTTTATAACATTTTGACAGTCAGCATCTGCGAAGAGCAGTAAAGCACGGCGTTTGCGCAAATATCGGCTATAAATTCGTAAATATTCAGTATTTCTACAAGTTCGCTATTTCAATATAAACATTCCATGTAAACAATTAACCACTAAATCCCGCTTTTTTTATTTGCAATATTTTGGCAACAAATAAAGATTCAACCAACTCTTTCCGCATCTTCACATTTAATAGCTTTGCCGAAATAACTCGATAATCAAGAGCTATTTCGAAATGATTTTATTTTGTATTATTTATACCTACTGAACTTCATATTTTATACTACTTAGACATGAATGGTATATCTCTGGCATAATGAGGCTTTCCTCGTCGCCTGACCTTACTAATGTACTGCATCAGCTGTCACTGGTTCCACAGTAGAGTACAGTTGTACTCGCCGGCGACGTGGTAGAGCGAGCTGGTAGCCGCGTGACCCCACTTTATCGGTCAATGTCACCTTGGATAACGCTCGCGGCACGCGCGGCGCCAGCTCCACGCCACACTCGTCCGTGAACATTGACGAGAACAATAATAGATCTAACATTTTCTTTAATCTATTCCCATATAACAAAATAACAATCGATTAAATTAGCATACTGTAACATATTAAACAAAATTCTTAAAACGACCAATAAGTTTAAATGTTTTTACAGTCAAGTCAAAGTTAAAGTGAAAATATTTTATAACACATAGGCCTACATGGGCACTTATAAAACGTCAGAAGCTAGTGCTCGGTTCCAAATTGGTCGTTTCCTATGGAGAAGAACCGGCAAAGAACTCCATGGTTACTCTTTTAAAAAAAGTGGTTGTTATTATAATATTGATAGATATTAAGTAAGAACAGTGTAGACCAGTCAAATATTGTACACAAAAGCACAATAAAAATAATCTTAATAAAAAAGTAAGTCGTAATAGGAAGTACCTAGTCTAAGAGTTCGTGGAGTATAGTGTGCTCACATTCACATTACAAAAAACCGGCCAAAAGCGTGTCGGGCCACGCTCAGTGTAGGGTTCCGTAGTTTCCCGTCCGTCACAATAAGTGTACCCACTTATAAGTTTAAAAAAATGCTTGCATATACGATTATACTACAAACTTAGTCCAGAAATTATTTTGCACAACCTTTTTGTCTTTTTTGTACAAAACTGTTCTTTCCATCAAGATCAAAATGATTTTCCTATAAAGTCCTTATAAAGTTCTACTTTTCAGATTTTTTTCATATTTTCTAAACTTATGGTTCAAAAGTTAGAGGGGGGGACACACTTTGTTTTTTACTTTTGGAGCGATTATTTCCGAAATTATTGACATTATCAAAAAATGATTTTAGTAAACCCCTATTCATTTTTAAATACCTATCCAACGATATATCACACGTTAGGGTTGAAATTAAAAAAAAAATCACTTCCCACTTTACATAATCCATATGGGGGGCTACCCCAATAAATTTTTTTTTCCAATTTTTATTTTACCACTTTGTCGGCGTGATTGATATACATATTGGTACCAAATTTCAGTTTTTTAGTGCTAACGGTCACAGAGATTAAGCGAGGACGGACAGACAGACTTACGGACAGACAGATATGGCGAAACTATAAGGGTTCCTAGTTGACTACGGAACCCTAAAAAGAGGCATATCAAAATTCAGGAATAATATAAATAATTACAACTATCAATAAAATGTTAACAAAATAAATTACTAACAAATTTAGACAGTAGGAGTCTAAATAATAAAAAAAAAATTTTGCAAATGCAATGTGTTAGAGAAAAAAAAAATGTTTATAAAATTATTAAAACAAAGGTGGAGCAGTTAATAGACACTATATTGATGATTTACCAGGGGGCCACATGTGCAGAAGTAGTCATTGCCAAACAAGCGTGTCTTCGACATTGTCTTTAACCTTGTAATATGCTTTTTCGGTTAGAACACGAACAGTGTTCATGACCGCTCGTTGCTAAGGTCCAGCCGTGGGCCACTGCTCGAGGCCACGCTCGCCGAGTACCGACCTACTGCACGCTGCTCGTGCGCTGACTCCGCATCTAAGCCACGCTCGCCGAGCACCGACCTAATAATGTATTATTCATCACCAGCTCAGTCACATCGTATGCTAAACGATAACACTACCTGAGTAACTAATTCCTTAATTATACTATTATTATATATCTGTATTCAAGCTGTAGACTATTCAGTTAATTCATAACTCTGTAGCGTGACTTGAAGTTGAAACACACCTGCCTAAACTCATCGGAGTCGGTGGCTCAAAACTTACCGTCGCACAGTTGAGTAACAATAAACATGACGCAACCGAAGAACGTTGTGCACGGCAGGGACTATGATTTAATGACATTGCCAAAACCAAGGCCTTGAAAGACTTTGGTATACAGTCAGATCTCACTTCTTATCATAAAATAGTGATGGCAGATTCTTAAATAAAATTTTGCTGGCATATTTTTTTAGCGTCAAGTAATGAAATTAAATTTCTAAACGATTTTGTCTTAGAAATTACTATTAATGGAATCCTCGTATTAAAGATATTGCAGTTTAAATTGCTTATATTATACATATATTTTGTCAATAATACCTACGTACCTTCCTATGAATTATAAAAATCAATAATTATAATAGTTCAGTCAAATTAGACCAAAAAATGGGAGGAACCTTACAATAATTCGCCCCCGGCTGAAAATTGGTAGGATTGTACAAAACACCATTATAAATGAAATCTAAGAAGTCTTCATCGATCCGACACTTGGAATAAAATTACTCGGGACAAAGATCACAAAAACGGGTTTTTCCAGATTTTCATCAAAACAGTAAGTTTTATGATAATAAAATTAGCCTTGACAAAAATTATAGATCAGATAATTATTATCTGATCTATAATTCCAGTC
Source organism: Mythimna ferrago (assembly GCA_910589285.2). Classification (NCBI taxonomy): domain Eukaryota; kingdom Metazoa; phylum Arthropoda; class Insecta; order Lepidoptera; family Noctuidae; genus Mythimna; species Mythimna ferrago. The sequence goes on from OU342683.1 coordinate 28,501,290, forward strand.
CATATCATCAACTGGACTATCTTGGATCATACTGGTCTGGTCAGTCCATATTATTCCTGAATTTTGGTATGCCTCTTTTTAGGGTTCCGTAGTCAACTAGGAACCCTTATAGTTTCGCCATATCTGTCTGTCCGTCTGTCTGTCTGTCCGTCCTCGCTTAATCTCTGTGACCGTTAGCACTAAAAAACTGAAATTTGGTACCAATATGTATATCAATCACGCCGACAAAGTGGTAAAATAAAAATTGGAAAAAAAAAAAATATTGGGGTAGCCCCCCTATATGGATATGTAAAGTGGGAAGCGATTTTTTTTTTTAATTTCAACCCTAACGTGTGATATATCGTTGGATAGGTATTTAAAAATGAATAGGGGTTTACTAAAATCATTTTTTGATAATGTCAATAATTTCGGAAATAATCGCTCCAAAAGTAAAAAACAAAGTGTGTCCCCCCCTCTAACTTTTGAACCATAAGTTTAGAAAATATGAAAAAAATCTGAAAAGTAGAACTTACTTAGTCTCTGTAAACCCCTATTCATTTTTAAATACCTATCCAACGATATATCGTTGGATAGGTATTTAAAAATGAATAGGGGTTTACTAAAATCATTTTTTGATAATGTCAATAATTTCGGAAATAATCGCTCCAAAAGTAAAAAACAAAGTGTCTCTAACTTTTGAACCATAAGTTTAGAAAATATGAAAAAAATCTGAAAAGTAGAACTTTATAAGGACTTTATAGGAAAATCATTTTGATCTTGATGGAAAGAACAGTTTTGTACAAAAAAGACAAAAAGGTTGTGCAAAATAATTTCTGGACTAAGTTTGTAGTATAATCGTATATGCAAGCATTTTTTTAAACTTATAAGTGGGTACACTTTTTGTGACGGACGGGAAACTACGGAACCCTACCTAGAAATGGATGGATATATATACATACAAACATACATAGGGTATATAGGGTGACTGGTAATTAGTGTACGATACTTAAACACGTGATCGTGCTCATGATAACCAACAACTTTTACTATGGGAACCATAGAAATATAAAAAACAGACCAGAAATCGCAAAAAAAAATCAGCTGTTCAGTACATTTATGTTTGCCTAATGTACTGAACAGCTGATATTTTTTCGCGATTTCGGCTTTGCCTATAATAAAAATTGTTTGTTATCATGAGCACAATCACGTGTTTAAGTATCGTACGCTAATTGCAAGTCACCCTATTTATATACACTTATGATATTTGGCACATTCGTTTAGAAACCCACATAATATACCTACAACATACAAGAATTTTAAAATTTCGTATTACATTCATATGTATTGGCCAATATAATAATGTTTAATTGAAGTACTAAATTTGCCATCACAACTATTTAAAGAGGTAAATGCACTAAAATTAATCATGGACATACCACCGAAATTGAGAAACGGACATATTTTTTTTAATATTTCCATTTATGAGAAGTATATTTTTACTAGTGCCTTCATATGAGCTAGTTTTCTTATTACACGAAAAAAAATAGAATGGACACAAATAAACATTTTACATAGTGATTTCACGCGTAGAACCTCTAAAATCGCTGTTGGTGAAACCACCCTCCTGCATAATAGTCTTATATACTCTATCCTACTCTAACCTTTTCTACCCTACTCTACCCTTCTCTACCCTTCTCTACCCTTCTCTACCCTACTGTACCCTACTCTACCCTACTCTACGCTACTCTACCCCACTCTACCGTACTCTATCTTACTCTACCCTACTCTACACTATTCTACCCTACTCTACACTACTCTACCCTACTCTACCCTACTCTACCCCACTCTACCCTACTCTATCTTACTCTACCCTACTCTACCCTACTCCACCTTACTCTACTCTACACTACCCTACTCTACCCTACTCTACCCTATACTACCCTAATTTTCATTTTTTTTTTCGATAAGAACCTCCTCACAATAACGAACACAACAAAAAAAGAATTAGCGAAATCGGTCCAGCCGTTCACGCGTGATGCCGTGACCAAGGAAATAGGGATTCATTTTTATATATATATAAATTACGTCTGTGCGTGATGTTGTAACAAATATAAATCGCACCCATGTTTAAGTCAATTGAAACACCCTGATTATCACGACGGGGAAAAGAGCAACGCAGCCTTTCATATATTTTCTCCTACGTCTTTTGTCTCTTTTTACCAAAATACATATTGTTGTCGCCACAATTAAAAAATCCATTGTCATAATTCTAATCTTCGAGTGGCGGCGTGATTGTCCAAATGGAAGTAAGTCAATGTGCCTTCAAACTGAAGTACGTCCATGTCGAAGTATTCCATTTGGAAGCATTCCAAACAGAGGTATCGTGAATGGCTACAACTCTCGACTATGGCTGTTGAGAGTAATGTCAAACAAGTTGTAAGTAACCTAATAAAAATTCTCCGTGGTACTTCACATTCACAAAACTTGAAAAAAGTGCCTCTACAATTCTACATTATACAATGCTATTGTTTCCAAATACCAAAAGTAATAAAAAATTATTATAGGTTCTATTAAAATCTTCTTCTTCCTGCCCTTATCCCATATTACTTGGGGTCGGCGCAACATGTTTTATTAAAATAAAAAATAAAAACATTTCAAAGATAACATTCCGATAAGGGCAATAGCATCTCTCCCCTGGAAGACACGGTAGAGCACACAGTGGAGGTGTGCCCCGCTTGGGCAGAGCAGCGCCATGTCCTCGTGGGGGCAATCGGCGGCGACGATCTCTCGCGCCGGACCTTGGTACAGGCGAGAAGGAGTGGCAGTCGGTCGCCTCCTTCTGTGAAGCAGTAATGCTAGCAAAGGAGGAGGCTGACCGCATCAGGTAACGGCGCTCACGCCCCAGCCACCGCCGCGATTCCGATCCCGATTTCCGGCCACCGTAGGCGCGGGCTTGTGGACGGCGATCAATGCGTAGTTTGCTGTCCGATCATCCGGGAAATTATTAAGTGTCTGCTTATATAAGTACTTCCTTGTATTTAAAGTTACCATGGTGTTTACCAACGAAATAATTGACTTTGTTTTGTCTAATCAAGATTATGGCTGATTAAGGACTGCAAAAAAAGTCGTCATAATTGGAAACTGAATTGACTAGGATTTTTACGAAAATAAATAATCATGGCTTAGTTTTTTTTATGCTCATGGCTTTTGGGTAAATTTAAAGTTTAATGTTGCTACTAATATAAATCTCGGTCAAGTAACATAATATGCTATGCTTTATGTATTGATGATAAATACTTCGGAAATACATTTCCGCATTAAATAATAAACATAAAATAAAAATAACACAATATCGAGAATCACGTCTCCAGAAAAAGTATGGCATTAGATATTTCAACAGCCATCCAGTCTAAAGACATAGAGAAAAAGTAAAAACATAACATTTGACATGATATCTTGTCGTTCGTTCAAAATTGCGTTTTTGAAATTCATAAGGAGGTACGTGGGTATTATTGACATAATATACGTAATCTCACCAACTTTAAACTGGAATATCATTATTACTTGGTATCTATTAATAGTAATGTCTAAGACAAAATTGTTGAGTTTGTATATTTTTCATCACAAGACACTAAAATAAATATGCCAGCACAATTTTGTTCGGGACTTCGCCATGATTCTTTGGACTCATTTAGTTGTAGAATTTCAAGTGGTATTTTATTATAGAATTTTACACAGTATCCCATAAAAGAACTATGTACTTTAGCCAATTTGAATCGAGGTTGATCTAATTTGTTCCTATTCCTAGTATAAAAATTGTGCCTGTCACTTATCTTAGTAAAAAGATGAATATTTTTCCGGACATACATAATCCATATCCATCCATACTAACATTATTATTAATGCGAAAGTGACTCTATCTGTATGTCATGCTTTCATGCTTAAACTTGGTACAAAGATAGACTATAGCTTGAGAAAAGACTAGTACCTAGACCATGACGTTTAAAATAGGACTGTTTTAATCTTGTTTCAGTGTGGTTAGGAGACAGGTTGTCTAGCGCCATCTTACCCACTCTGAAACAAGATTTAAACAATCTTACTTTGAACATCATGGTAACCCCGATAGGCTATAAATTATGACGCTCTTTGCTATGGGGGATGAGTAATAATGTATTTTGTCGGTAATGAAAGACATTTGCCGCGAGTTCAATTCCCACCCACAGTTAATTTTTTGTGATTATATTTTTATCTTCTATTTTGTGGATACAATGATACGTCGATAATAATAATAAAATAAAACTGCTTTTTGCATGTTTTAAACATAATACCGAAATTTTTATTCAATATTTTTCCTAATGTTTTGTAAAAAATAATGAAAACATAATGCGAGACCGGTGAGCCTACTGGGCAGGGGTAGATAGTGTGTCTAATTGATTTGCTGGATTTTTTACTAACATTAGTTACAAGTTAAATTCTTGTTACTAACAACTTATGGACTGTTTTGTCTGAATTAAAAGATTTTTTTTTTATTTATTTATTTATAATTATAATAAGATATTATAATTTTTTTTTATAAAAAAACAATTTTTTAATTTATTCCATTCTGAGATGAAAATCATCACGTTATCCTCGACAAGGAGCCAAGCAGATAAATTAGGACGCGCGGGCTTGCGGACAGTGAGCAATGGGTAGCTCGCTGTCCGGCCGTCCGGTAACTGTCCGGACCAAGCCCAAGTCGTCGACGGCGCGCACTGTTCCCGCGCGCCTCAAGGAGTTGTCAGCAACAGCAGGGACCCAGCCGGGTCGAAGCCTACTGGGGCCAGGGTTATCCGAAAGGGCGCTCGAGCCCCGGTATGAAGGCTAGAAGGAACGGGGTGGGTCTTTTAGTCAGTAAGAGTCTGACACTATCTCCCGCTCCGCCCAAGGCCCCCGTCCTTGTCAATGCATGATTTTTTCCCACAATAAAAAAAAAAAAAGATAAATTAGGACGTCTATTCTAAAGTTATTAAAGACTGCTAGCGCAGTGATTTAGTGATAAGATTGACACGTTGGACGATGTTCGAATTGCGGATAGTTTGTTATGAGGTGTTTTTTTTTACTTTAGATAATCACAAAATCTGACATATTTTTTTCATTTTTACTACTATTTTTATTGAGTCTGGTTTCTAGATCAACAGTTTCACTGTTTTACGTTGCCTCTTGTTCTGACTGATAACCAACACTAGAGCAACCGTCTGAAGGAGGCCAGTCTAAGGGATAAACCCAATCGGCTGCTAGATTTGCTTACCGTTTTATTGTTTCATGGAGACAAGCTTACAGCCGTTGTAGGTGTTTTGAGAAGGTTCGGCGGGAAGTACGAGTACCTACCAGTACCTACCTACCCTGATATTGCCATTTTGCGAATAACCTGGAGGACACGGTGGAGCATGCGGTGGTGCACCGCCGTGTTTACGTGGAGGCGATCGGTGCCGCTGATTAGAGGCTGTATTCAACGCGTAGGCTGCTTGTGGCCCTCAATATGCGAGATTGGTTGGGTGGAGATACATGCGCTTGTTAGATTCATCATTATGTTTCATTTTTCATCTATTTATGAACTTTGAATCTAATGTTGAAGTACTAAGGGGAACACTGTGTTTAGAAATATAAAACACTAAACTTATAAAAAGCCGTATTGATGATAATCTTCTAAATTATTATGTAATTATTAATGATCTGTGCAATGTATTTTTTTTTTTTAAAAACATCCAGATGTCATTCATGCCTCTCCCTTGGGCGGACCGGGAGATAGTGTCAGACTCTTACTGACTAAAAAATTCCACCCCGTTCCTTCGTTACCTTTCATACCCGGGCCGAGCCTCCCTTTCGAAAAACAGACCATTTGCCTCAGTAGACTTCGACTCTGCTGGACCCCTAAGGTTGCTGACAACTCCTTGAGAAGCGCGTCGACGACTTGGAATCAGTCCGGACGGTTACCTGGCGATCGGATAGCGAGATACACATTGCTCGCCGTCCGCAAGCCCGCGCCTACGGTGGTCGGAAATCGGAATCGGAATCCCGGCGGCGGCTGGGGCGTGAGCGCCGTTGCTGATGATGATGATGCGGTCGGCCTCCTCCTTTACTAGCATTACTGCTTTACAGAAGGAGGCGACCTCCTGGCACTCCTCGCTCCGGACTATGGCCTGTACCAAGGCCCGGCGCGAGACATCGCCGCCGCCGATCGCCCCCACAACGACACGGTGATGCTTTGCCCAATCGGAGCACACCTTAACCGTGTCCTCCAGGCGTTGTGTCAGCCAATGGCTTAATAGCCAAGAGCCTCGACCAACACCTTAGGAGGCTCTCGTTAGGCGACTGGATCAAGGGCTTGATTCAGAGAGCAGTTCTTCTGGACACGGCCCGTATCGTTAGGAGGTTCCTTTTTCAGGAGCCCTGACCGCCGGTAGCTTTGATCCTGTTCCCGATACCGGTGGGATACAGATTTTTATATTTTTAAATGTTTTTTTTAATTGTTTTTTTTTAAGGATTATTAAAAAAAAATATTATAACATGTATATAAAATAAGAATAAAGGAATAATAATTTATTTTGTGAACAGACAACACAGATCTATGAGGTTAGCAACAAATATTCTTATCCTGTTAGTAGGTACTTAATTGCAAATCGCGACAATGTACGGTCCACCAATGCCCTCACAAGCGGATAATAATGTAATAAGTTGTTTCATTATTATTATTTTATTGTTGATAGGTTCGCGCTTGACCACTATCTTCAACTGATGGAAAGCGACGATGCGGTCGACGATGGAACGCGCTTACCTAGAAGAAACCTATTCACTCTCAACTTAAAGATTCCCGGGTTGTAGCTATCAGGGCACAGACTCCGGCAAGAAATTCCACTCCTTAGCTGCACGTGCACGCACAATGGTGTTCCCAAAACGTGTTGTGCGTGTAGGTGGGATGTCCACCATGTACCGGTGGAGCATCGCCTTACGTCTGGTAGTCCGATGATGGACCGGGCTAGGCGGGAGTTGTTTGAATCAACAAGTACTTTTATGACAATCTGAGATTTGTAGAAGGTAGCGAAAAATACAATACCTAATTGTATTTGACGTTTAAGTGTCGACACTTTCCTATAAATACGACTGGTTTAAAATCCTCTCACTTGCTGTTTAGCCCTAAACCTTTCCTGACTACCAAAGCCTGTTTAACGCAAGGCAACTGAATGAAGACACCTGTCTTTGGGGTTTTAATCAGTAAAAGTCTGACACTCTGACACGCTCCGCCTAGAGTGAAAGACACTGAAAACTTTTTTCTGTAGTCCACGCGAACGAAGTCGCGGGCACAGCTAGTTTTGATAAAGAACTTGGCGATCTTTCATATAATGTGTTTTAGTAAATCTACGGGTTAAAGGTAGGTACATTTAAATGGGTTGTCTATTGTTCACCCGAAGATTATATACCATAATCATCATATTCCCGAATTTCATTTAACCGAATTTCGTTTGCCCTAAAAGACTTATGACATACTGTTAATTGCCCGAAACTTAGATACCATAAGATACGAGTGCCATACGTATTGTTTTTCATATTTTTAAGTGCCATAATAATTATCAAACATAATATTTAAACGCCATAATGATTATTAGACATAACATTAAAATATTCTATGCATGGTTGATGGTGGGCTTGGTTGACTCCTACTTCTGTGTGGTTTATAAAACAATAACCACGAAGAGGATTTTTTTTTTCCGATGGGAAAAATCATCCTATGACAACCCCCGCTCTTGGGCGGAGCGGGAGATAGTGTCAGACTCTTACTGACTAAAAAACCCATCCCGTTCCTTCAAGCCTTCATACCGGGGCTCGAGCGCCCTTTCGGATAACCCTGGCCCCAGTAGGCTTCGACCCCGCTGGGCCCCTGCTGTTGCTGACAACTCCTTGAGGCGCGCGGAAACAGCGCGTGCCGTCGACGACTTGGGCTTGGTCCGGACAGTTACCGGACGGCCGGACAGCGAGCTACCCATTGCTTACTCTCCGCAAGCCCGCGCCTACGGTGGCCACCATGAAGGGGATGGGGGCTCCCCTTCTAACCTAATCTATCCGAGTCGGAGTGCCCTAAAGTCCCGATTGCATCCAGTTTCTCCTGATATAACAACCGTTACATACCCAATGTCGATGGCAAATGATGTTATGGCATATGATAATTATGGCATGTCATAATTAGGGCATGTGATAATTAAGACATGTGATAATTAGGGCATGTGATAATTAGGGCTTACAATGATTATGACAAATGATGTTATGGTAAGTGACTTTATGGGAAACAAAGCTTCTAGCACGTGACTAATATAGCAAATAAGAGTAGGGCAAATGAATATTACGTCGTATAATATTATGGCTGTTGACTGTTATGGCAAATGATATTAGGGTAAATAAAATTCGGGCAAACGGCGGTATACCATTTAAATGATGAACTGATTTTTAATTTATGTATTGCCAGAAAATGATAGATGATCGACCCGCGGCGAATGAGTCTTTCATCGATGCTATGCAACTATGTGTGATGCAGCACAAAATTAATACAATTGATATAGTACGGGTTTGCTCGTACACATACAGTAAGATAGGTAATAGTATTTCATGATCGTTTTTGGTCTGCTCCAGGTGCCTCCTAGGTACAACTCGTCCCATAATAAAAAACATTTACAAAAGAAAAATAAAACCGACTTCAATTTAAAAAAACACTGAAAAGTACAAAATAACTTTAATTTCGGAAGTGGGTGTTTCTATAATAGTTTTGTCTCTTTGTTACTTAACACCGACTTCCGAAATTAAAGTTATTTTGTACTTTTAGTGTTTTTGTTCACATTGAAGTCGGTTGTATATTTTTTTTTTTTTTTGTAAAGTTTTTTTTTTTATTTTTCACTTTTTAGTTGTGGTACTACTTACCTCTAAAAAGTACTCCTCAGTCAAACTCAAATACCTTTTAGCCATAGCGCATCCGATAACGATCATCAGATCAGTTCGATACATCCCCTTCCCCTTTTCTTTCAGTAAGTCATCGACTACACGTACACACAGAGCAATTTTACTTGTTACATGTCTTCGAAGTTCATGATTAGATCATAACAATATTTCTATGGTACCAACTTGGAAGCATAAACTTTCAATCAAATAAATTTCAAAATCAGTCCACAACTGACCGAGATATCGGTGAACACACATTAAAAAAAAAATTCAGAGGTGTCAAGGGACACCCGGATGGAGCGAAGTTCATATATATATCCAGATATATATAGGTATATGTATATATATATGTATATATGTATGTATATATATATATATATAAGAGAGAGAGAGAGACAGACAGAGAAACATGCGCACGCCGCACGGCTTAAAGAAATTGAACCGGGGCCAAACGGCACCCTGCAGAATTTCCTCAAAGACAGTAGATCTCGGAGCTCACTTATCTTCAACGTACACTGTTAGAATCCTATTAGTGAAGTAATAATAAACTCCTTAGCAATGCTATTATCTGACCAAAACATTGAGATTCCATAAGAAACACATTTAAAAACCTCAGGAAAGTCGTCGATCATACGTAAAGCATCACATGACTTCTCCCATGCGGCCCATGCCTCAAAAACAAGTTTCGAAAACTCAGCGTGCGTTGTCGAGAGATCTCTTCTCAATGTAAAATAAGCTTTCCCCATAACATTCACGGGACTTAAATATCATTTAAGTACCTGTTCATCTCCGCCCGACTCTTCAAGAAATACAGACATGAAGTTTCTGTTAATTTCTAGCTAGCTACTGCTAGTAGTTTCGCCCGCGTGAAAGTATAAAATTATTCTAAGGGAACAGACAACCCAGATAAAAATAGTAGGTAATTCATGTGTTATCCCAGGTATGTTTTACTTGTATACCAACTTTCATCAAAATCCGTTCAGCCACTCGAGTGTGAAGAAGTAACAAACATACACAGTACACACACTCACTCACTCACAAAATTTCGCCTTTATGACATTAGTGTGATGACGTCATATATCTGTCACAGCCATCTGGTCATTAGTCATCCAATTGAACGCCTAGGGCGTTCGTTAAACGCTCCAATGAAATGGCTGAAGAACAACCAGCCATATCGCTGACCGCAACGTTTTACTAGATGGCTGAACGTTGTGTAGTCATTTAGTTTACTAGGGTAAACATGAGTTTATAAATTACATAAAACTACTTTTTAGTAATAGTGTCCACCAAGTAATAGTGGAATATGATTAAATCAATGAATAGCGGAACTAAATTTGAATCAGTTGGCTGAGTCTTGATCAGTCATTTCGAAAGGGCTAACTTTTAATACGCCAAGCTGTTAAACGTTGAGTGATTTTAGTTGAAACAACTGTCGGCCTAGGTATCAATTGGATATATATTGGTTGCCGGCGCTAGGCGTCCAATTGGATGGCTAATTTAACCAGATGGCTGCGACATACCTACTCTAGGACACACTGTGTCAGTGGCAACACTCAACACCAAATCATTTGCAAGAGCATTAAAATGTTATCATTTCGGTAAAGTTATCGACGTTTTCTAAAAAAAAAACAAAAAACAACAAAATAATATACACACAAGGCCTTCACGTAAAGCTGACGCAGTAAGACAAAAATAACCAAAACTTTGAATTTTAACCAAAAATTGCGCCTTCGTACCTAAGTTGTTGAGTATTATTTCAGTTACTATAACCAGAGTCGCAATCGACAACATTTAAAAAAATATGTAACAGGAAATAACTATAATCGCTAAGTGATAAGGATATACCCGTCACGGCGCTAACTAAATACGATTCCAAATAATAAAATAACCATTGTAGCTGGTTCCAGTATCTATTCGCTAGCTAGAGAATTGTTTAGTGTTTCCAGTGAGATAATGTGTAAAATATGTAAAATATAAAATGTGTTTTTTGTTGTCTGCTGTAACTAAATAAGGATATTATTCTAATTTAATTACAGTAGGCTACAAAAAGCATACTTTATTTTGAAGATCTGTTTACCTACGTGATTCATAACCATCATGCTTCAGAGAACTTAGGACAGCATATATAAACAAAACTATTAAAGATAATATTTAAAAAATGTGTATAAATAACATCAGTCTTCCTGCCCCTATCCTGTGTTATTTTGGGGTCGGCGCAACACGTATTTTTTTTCTTCCGTTCTGCCCCTGTCACCCGTCATGCTATCAATATTACTTTTTCTCCATATCACTCTTCACACAATCCAACCATCTTTTCTTTGGCCTCCATCGCCCTCTCCATCCATCCAAATGTATACTCATAACTCTTTAGTATTGTGCGTTTCATCCCTCCTCTTTGCATGACCATACTAAGACATATGATTCCTCTTCAACTTTCAGTCACTGCTGCCACTTTCAAACTTCCTCTAATATATTAATGTCTCACTTGATCTATTCTTGTCACATTACACATCCATCTCAACATTCTCATCTCCGCTACATGCAATCTTTTTACATCCGGCTTTTTTACAGATCCATACAGTATGACAGGTCTTATCACGGCCGTGTAGATTTTACCCTTCAACTTCAGTAGCGTGGGTCCGTGCGTCATAAGTTGTTCCAGGGACCTGTCTCCATTTCATCCATCCTGAATTGTTCTGACGTGTTACTTTTCTACCTCGCCGTCTGCTTGGATAAGCGACCCGAGATACCGAAAGTCGAACAGATCGGTATGGGCGTTCCAGCGGGAGCTAAGGCCACAAAACCGGAGAGGCAGCCAAAATCGCAGAACAAGTATTCGATTTTCGTTCTGTTCAATTTTAGGCCAACACTATTCAGTCTGCCACCACACCTCCGATCTGCTTAAGAACTCTAGGCCACTCTCGGCAACTAGTACAATGTCATCGGCAAACTGCATACACCAATGAGCCTTTTCCTGAATATTAGACGTCAGAGCGTCCATTATCATAAGGAAGAAGTAAGGGCTGAAAGCCGACCCCTGATGTTAATCGACAGCCATATTGAAGCTGCCAGTGCCCACTGTAGATCGGGTTAACCACACATACTTTCCAGGCACACCTTTCTCCTTAAGGACCCACCGCAGAACCTCACGAGGTTCCCTGTCATACGCCTTTTCGAGGTCAAAGCCAACCACGTGCAAATATTTATGCGCACCTCTGTATTTCTTGCTCAGTATAGCAAGAATGGCATCTGCTGTACGCCGACTAGGCATAAAACCAACCAGACAGACCAGACATAAATAGAGAAGAGAGTGTTTCCCAGAACCAATTGTTCTAACACACTCACTTCTCTCAACCGCCTTCCAATAACTTTCTCCCAGGCTAAGACAGTGTAACTAATTATAGAGGAATAAAGCTTATGGTTATACAGTAAACTCCAGGTCATTATCAACCGCTGTTTTCACCGTATTTTCTGGCCCGACAACATCTTCAATGCAGATCTGTGGGAACGTTGTGGTGAAACCCCGATCAACCAACATGTCTAACGCCGCGAATGGATCTGGATCGACCACAAGCTCCGAAGGGATCCTAAACATATACCATGGCAAGCCCTAGACTGGAATCCTCAAGGATACCGTAAACGTGGTTGCTCTAAGCAGATCTGACGACGAACGATCATCGCAGCGGCGGAGAACACAGGGAAGACTTGGAACGAAATGAAATGCGAAGCTCAAGACCGAATGGGATTGTGGCGCATTATGGACGCCTTCTGCCCCATCTAGGGGACACAGAACTTAAGTCAAGTAAGTCAAACCTTATGCTTTATTCGTTTAAATTTTTTGCACTCAAGCAAAAAATCAATCAAATCAAGCAATCTTTGTTTTTAAAGATGGGCACCAAGGAACTGTTACACCAATCATCTGGTATGACTTCTTCCCGCAACAACTTATTGAAAAACAAATCTAACCACGTGCATCTATCCACTAGCAATACCTTTCACCCTTCAACTGGTATTCCGTCTGGACCAATTGCCTTACCATTTTTCATTCCATTTATAGCCATTCGGATTTCATCCATACTAATTGATACATACTCTTTACGTAACCGAGCAACGGTGTTGTTTTATTCAAGTTGTCATTCTACAAATATACTCGTTGAATAGAAATGATTACGTTTTATCAATATTAAATAATTATTATTGTAGAATGACAACTTGGATAAAAAAGCACCGTTGCTCGGTTACGTAAAGAGTATTTATCATGCCTCCGCCGCAATAAAAGGAGCTGGGAGTAATTGGTCCAGGTGTCGAACGAAGGTGCCTTGCTCTCCTTGAAATTTATGTAATGACCGCTTGACTGTTTGTACAAATCGTTCCGCTTGTCCGTTTGTAGCGGGGTGGTAAGGAGCAATTGTTTTGTGTACTATACCATTGTCGCATAAGAAATTTTCAAATTCTTGTGAAACGAATTGTCTGTCGTTATCTGAGACCTGAGTGTGTAAGGTAATCCGAAAGTGCTAAAAATTTCTTGTAGCTTATTAATACAGAACGAGCTCGTAGTAGTCTTTGTTGGTACGATCTCTACCCATTTTGTATAGGCGTCGACTATAATCAATAGTTGATAACCTGATATGGGACCTGCAAAATCGATGTGAATTTTTTGCCAGGGTTCTGTGAGGTCTTCCCAATGGTGCAATAGGGCTTTTGCAGGTTCATTCATTTCTAATCGGCACGCTCTACAAGTTTTCACTTTATTTTCTATGTCTTGATCAATATTCTTCCAATAAACAAAACTGCGCGCCAGTAATTTAATTTTCAAAATACCAATATGTCCTGCGTGTAATTCTTCTAAAATACGATGACGTAATTTTTGTGGAATAACTACTCTCGTACCTTTGAGAATACAGTCATCTTGAAGTGTTTATCTTTATAAAACTTGTTTCGCATTTGACAGACCATATAAATTTAATTCCATTCTTGAGTAATTGGTTCAAAGGGCTGGTAATGGAAGCGAGGTTTGGTATGAATTTGTTGTAATAGTTGGCCATTCCCAGGAACGGACGAAGTTCCTTTTCATTTATTGGTCTGTCTGCATTAGTAATGGCATTTATTTTGTCTTGATTTTTATGTAATCCATCTTTATCTATAGTGTGACCCAAATAGTTAATACTTCGTATGAAGAAGTGGCATTTTTCTTTGTTGACCCGTAGGTTATTCTCTTTGAGTTTCTGTAAATCCTGTCCTAATCTGTGTAGAAGTGGTTCTTCTGAAGATCCTTGTAAGATAATATCATCAAAGAAACATTTGACGCCTTCAATTCCCTGTAGTAATTGATCCATAAATTTCTGCCAAATACTTGGTGCAACTTTAACACCAAACATAAGTCTGTTTACTTTGTATGTTCCCTTGTGCGTACTTAAAGTTTGTAACAAGGCACTTTCTTCGTCCATTACTAAGTTAAGGGGCCGGCGACGGATGAATTTCCATACAAACGTAATACAAATGCTCATTTGCAGTTGGAGCATATTTCCAACATATTATGATGATATTCGGTTATAGACAATATTTATCTAGGTTCCTACGTCGAGAATATTAGAAATCTTGATATTTTTAATACAGGAAAAGCCAAATGGCATGTTTTGCCATTTACGCTATAAAAAAGTGCGAAATACAATTCGCTTAAATTTCTTTTTGTTTTTTTTTTTTTTAAAGAAATACGTAGGAACCTAGATAAATATTGTCTATAACCGAATATCATCATAATATGTTGGAAATATGCTCCAACTGCAAATGAGCGTCGTATTACGTTTGTATGGAAATTCATCCGTCGCCGGCCTCTTAAAGTAAGCTTGCGTGATGTCAAGTGTACAAATTTTTGTTCCACCATTCATTTTGGCCAGAATGTCTTCTATAATCGGAATTGGGTATTGTTAGTCTCTGATAGCTTTATTTAAGGTGACTTTCTAGTCAGCGCATATTCTTATGCTTCCAATTGGCTTTACGATAGGCACCACAGGTGTGCCCCAGTCAGAATGACTAATTTTAGTAATAACGCCTTGTTTCTCAAGACGGTTGATTTCGTCATCTACTGCTAAAGTAGTAGTGCTTGATTGCATATGGAATTCTCCGTGGTTTTGTGAAAATTGGTTGAACATTTTCTTTCACTGTCAAATGACTTCGAATTTTTGGAATTTCGCCTAGATTTGAACTGAAGACCGTAGTTGCAAATTCTTCCAATAATTAATCAAGTGCAGGTACTTCCTTACATGCTTCTAAAGTTTTTATATCGGCAAATTTGAAAGTAAATTCTTTCATCCAGTTTCTACCTAGGATAGGATCAACGTTTTTGTTTATCAGGTACAATTTGCCATAGAATTGTTGCGTTTTGTAACAGCATTTAACGAAAACCACACCGACTGGTTTAAATACTTCACCTGTGTGTGTAAGTTCTAAATGTTATGTCAGTTTTGAATATTCTCTTATTGATCCCAAATTTCTTGTAATCTTTTAATGAAATGGTTGAAAGTGATGCTCCTGTGTCGAATTCCATGTTTATTTTTTGTTTTCGATATCGATTGGTATTATGAATTTATCAGAACATTCGCTCTTAATGAGGTTGATCGCCGCAGTATCATTTGTACTGACGGAACTGTTAGAGTCGTTCAGTTGGTTTGTATTTTTTCTTTGAAGACAAACTCGAGCCAGATGGCCTTCTTTTTGGCACTTATGACATGTATTTCGAATGGCACCGCATTCGTTTGCCTTATGGTCGTCTTTACCACAGCGGAAACATTTACCTTTAAGGTCTCGAATTGTTAAGGGTTTTCTTTATATGGTGTATCTCTTCTCTGTGTTGCGGGGTACATTCATAGTTTTTGAAATCGTATTCATGTTATTATCAGTGTTAGATTTGTATGTGTGTGTTAACATACTTGTGTTTTCTTTTTTTCCGATGTTAACTAGTTTTGCAAATTCAGTGGTTTCTTTTTCTTGTAAAATTCTCGTGCGGATATCAATGTCTTTTAGGCCTTTTATGAATTGCAGTGATAAAAACGAGTCGAGTGTTGGTTTGCTGCAATTTATGCATTTGAATTCACAGTTAGATGATTTTTTTTTTAACTCTGAAGCATACTACTCTGTCAAGAAAGTACCGGGAAAAGATCAACAATACACAAAATTTTTGTTATTCATCTATATTTATTTTATCACCTTTAAAGTATGCCCCTTCAGAAACGATACACTTACGCCAACGAATAATCCAATCACCAAAACATTTTTTAAACGCTGTTTCTGAACTTGAGTTCAGTTCTCGCCGCGAATTCTCCTTTATGTCTTCTACAGATTGAAAACGAGTGCCACGAAGTGGTAATTTGAATTTAGGAAAAAGATAGAAGTCGGCTGGAGCCATATCTGGTGAATATGGTAGCTGCTCGATGGTATTTGTTGAGTGTTTGGCCAAAAATTCGTTCATTCGGCCTTGTGAGAAGGCGCATTATCGTGGTGCAAAATCCAAGAATTTTGTTTCCAGAAATCTCCCCTTTTTCGTCGAATTTGCTCTCTTAAAAGCCCCATAACGCTCAAATAATATTCTTTATTTACCGTTTGACCTTCCGGTAAGAATTACGAGTGCACAACACCGCGATAGTCAAAAAAAATGTCAACATGACTTTGACTTTTGATCGACTTTGGCATGGTTTTTTCAGTTTTGGTTCAGTTGGAAGGCGCCACTCTGAAGCTTGTTGACTTGTTTGCATGTCAAACTCGTAAACCCACGTCTCGTCGCCAGTAACAATGCGTTTCATGAATGTTGGGTCGGAATTGACTCGTTCTAGCATGTCCGTGTGTCCATGCATGAGAGTCGCTGACTCTCATGCGATTGAGTTTTTGGAGAAAATTCAGGTCTTTTCGGACTAGCCGAGCGGCAACATGTGTCATACCCAAATGATTAGTTAAAATGGTACGGATCAACTCGTGAGATACAGAAAGTTCGGCGGCTATCTTTCTCAAACTTGAATACTTTGTACATAATATATTATTTTCGATCGTAATTCAATATATAATTCGTCACAATCGTACCTGTATTGTATTTCAAAGTCTATTTGGTCATCTTCTGTTTCTTCTTCGATCTGTTTTTGTAAGTTTTGTACAAAGACAGATAGTATATTTAACTACCAATAGACAGGACATAGCGAACTAAAGTCAAAATCCGAAACTTCTTACTTGTGAGTAACAAGTCGCTCAGTCTAGTATGACACCCCTACACGTCAAGTCATGTTTGTATCCGCTTTAGGCACTAAAAGAAAATCATTTTCTGAGAAAATATGCCGAGTTGCGCATTACGCTGTTGCAAATCTTGTTATGGTAAAATTGTTGGACCTAACTTCGGTTTATTTTCGTAAATATTCTTGGTATTTACGCAGTAATTAATTAAAATTCAACAAATTCTCAAAGGAGAGTAATTCCACAAAAATTACGTCATCGTATTTTAGAAGAATTACACGCAGGACACATTGGTATTTTGAAAATGAAATTACTGGCGCGCAGTTTTGTTTATTGGAAGAATATTGATCAAGACATAGAAAATAAAGTGAAAACTTGTAGAGGTGCCGATTAGAAATGAATGAACCTGCAAAAGCCCCATTGCACCATTAGGAAGACCCCACAGGACCCTGGTAAAAATTCACATCGATTTTGCAGGTCCCATATCAGGTTATCAACTATTGATTATAGTCGACGCCTATACAAAATGGGTAGAGATCGTACCAACAAAGACTACTACGAACTCGTTCTGTATTAATAAGCTACAAGAAATTTTTAGGTCTTTTGGATTACCTTACACACTCATTCGAGTCGAATATGGGATAAATATGGGTCTGAACTAATTAAAAGATTATGGAGCAAGTCTTCGTTGGTCAAGTCAAGTCCTTTATCCTGTTAAATTTTCTTATGTGACTTTCACAAACTTTTCGAAATTCTTTATTTCTTGCTTCACCCGCTTCTTTGGAAAGAATGCCATTTGGTAGGAGGCCAAAGTGATGACATATGTCCGCACCATGTATAAGTAGTTTGTGTACACTGGCAGGCATATAAACCCACGGTTATAGATGAACAAAGATCTCAGCTGTGTCTCTACAATTCGCCCTGAAGTTTTCAATATCTATGGCACATCCAGATGAAATTGTTTGAAGAATAACAGCAAAATGCTGCAGTAGGTTTTTGTCGATATTGGTTATTTCGACAGATTTCTCATAATCGCTAAAAAAAAGTAGTAAAGTTATAATAGAAAGTATCTGTTATAATAGTGGCTACTTTATCGACGATCATTGTCATGTGAAGGTCGTGACTAATCTCCAGCCCGGCCAATTTTGTAAGATGGATATTTACTACTTGCACTTTCAATGCAGCTTCTTCTTGCTTTATGTCTTGTTTGTTCTTGTTGCTGTCTGTCTCTTTACAAAACTCGAACTTGATGGGCCTGCAATAATGTGTTGAAGGTTTTGGGTTTATCCATACGGTGATATTATTTGAAACTAATTTAAGAGGGAAATGAAAACCGATGAATCACTGAAATCCACATCTTCACTTCTTTGCTTGTAAGTGGTTTGTGAAGAAACTCCATCGAAACCCCATTTACTGATTAGCTTCAGTCCTTCAGTTGACTAATCAACCTGGGTATCAGTAACTTGAAGAATCTTCTGAACAGTCAGATCCAATAGGGCTCGAAGCTTCACTCTGACACCTCCTTCAGTAATATCTAAATCATGTGGAGAGCATCTCTTTTTAGCTTCAAGGAGTTTGTGATACGATGGTAACACTAGAACTTCATAATTTAACAGCACTTTCCTTAAACTCAAGTATTTCCACTTACACAGGTTTAAAGATGTATAAAGTCCTAGAGCTTGATCTTCATCAAAAGATTTTTTCTTATTCTTCTTAAACAATGTGGTTTGAACAATTGTAAATTTGTAACACTATCGGGGTTCTTCGTTGTGTGATCAATAACATTAGCTAAGTCATTTTTATTTTCTATACTAATGTAAAAGTGAGCTCTTCTGGCGAATAGTCCAAAAAAGACTCCAAACATCTTTTTTATGGTGGTGGGGGTAAATGATTGTTTTATCAGAGGAGTAGTTCAGTCAGTTACAAGCAGTCAACAAAACAGCACGCGTCATCGATTACATAGATGAAGTTATATATTTTTATTACTTTTTTTTAATATAAATGTAATGTAAAATAAAAAGTACCTGTCTGTATGCGTATTAAAATTTCAAACTTTGAAGCATCATAGGCGCCAAGGCCGCATGGATACGCAAGTAATTCATATGTTGTCGTGTTAAGTACAATTAGGTTCTTACCAGAATATAAGGTTTGTTTGCTATACTTTGATACTGAATGGAGAAAATAAATAAAATAGATTTTCTCCCATACATTTTTTCCTTCTACATTTTTTTTATACTTGATGGAGCAATTTTTTTGGAAAGTTGTAGTAATAAGTATTAATCAGCATTAAATTTTCTATTCAAAACTATTTTTTGTTATGTGAAACATGCATTTTCAATCCTATGTCCCCTTTTTAGGGTTCCGTAGCCAAATGGCAAAAAACGGAACCCTTATAGATTCGTCATGTCTGTCTGTCTGTCTGTCTGTCTGTCCGTCCGTATGTCACAGCCACTTTTTTCCGAAACTATAAGAGCTATACTATTGAAACTTAGTAAGTAGATGTATTCTGTGAACCGCTTTAAGATTTTTACACAAAAATAGAAAAAGAGCAATAAATTTTGGGGGTCCCCATACTTAGAACTGAAACTCAAAATTTTTTTTTTCATCAAACCCATACGTGTGGGGTATTTATGGATAGGTCTTCAAAAATGATATTGAGGTTTCTAATATCATTTTTTTTCTAAACTGAAAAGTTTGCGCGACAGACATTTCCAAAGTGGTGAAATGTGTCCCCCCCACTGTAACTTTTAAAATAAGAGAATGATAAAACTAAAAAAATATATGATGTACATTACCATGCAAACCGCCAACGAAAATTGGTTTGAACGAGATCTAGTAAGTAGTTTTTTTTAATACGTCATAAATCTAAAAAAAATACACTATTATTAGAACACCGATCAAAGTTACAACCAACTACAAGAACTTTTATATTACCTATGTTACTTGCTGCTACGGAACCCTTCATGGGCGACTCGCCCTTGGCCGGTTTTTGACAATCCGGACCACTGTATGACGTCGCGAAAGGCAAAACCGCAAGGTTGTAAAAACCATTATAACACTTTAGTCTTCAGTTACGGTTCATTATTATGCTAAGTATCGTCAGTCATGAACGCTTGGCAAGGTAGCACCTGCCTACTGACTGCCTACCCGTTACTTGTGTTTTTTCAACAAACATTTCTTGTTTTTGACTTCCATTCGCCGCGTTTCATTATTAAACTAGTTCAGCTAAAGTTCAAGGCTCACTACGTATGTCTCGCTTGCGTAATCAAACACCAAATTTATTTTAGCAAAACATGTGATTGTTATAATAAATTACGAGTATGTTAATCAGTGTCTTTGCGATATTATTGAACAGACAATGCTGGATGACTTACAGTTGTCTCGTTCGTTTATGACAAGCTGCACACGCGTCAGATAATGGCAATACGGTGGTTTCTTAAACTGATTGGTATTGAAATCACGATAACACCCAGTGATGTAAGTGCAGTTGATGACGCCATTGAGTTGTTATTGTAATTGTATCGATATACTGTATATATGATGTAAGAACGGCTTTAACCTGCAGTGCTATTTATTCTTTGAGAAAACAGCCATGACTGCAGCGCTGGCAGCGCAGCGACGAAATCCAAATAGGTACATTGGGTTGTTTCTAAATCAATGTACCTAACCTACCTATTTGGATTTTGGTTGGATTTTCTTGTTTGGTTTTGGATTTTGAATTTGGGTTTCGTATTTCGTGGTTTCCTATAGTTTGTTTTCTTGGAGAATAGCACTGCTTTACTCGCACATTGCTGCATTCGTCTCGAGCAGGATTCACCTCCGTCTGTAATTACATTAAACACGATCCTGACGGCTCCACCTTCAAAGTTCCCTTTTCAATCAAATATAAGTGATCGACACTTCGCGTGACCAGAAGCCTGGCTGGTTCCTCGCCCAAAGAATAAGCATTGCCATCAACGTGGCCATGGCTTCAGCTGCCGGCTCATAAGTTACCACCCACCACACAGAGTCATGCCGTCAGTAGATCCGTCGTTTTCCAGCATGACATCAGGTGAAGTGAATGAACTATAATAATAATAATAATAACCCCATCGCCGTATCTCTACGTTGACGTCATGGTGGGGCATGTGCGCTCCAAAAAACCCCAAGTCTGTGTCGGTAGCGCTTGCTTTGCTTGCTTTTGCTTTTTAACTTGCCTAGGGTGTGGGGCCAGACCAAGAGAGATACAATCCGCAGCGCAGTTTTTTGGCGAACTGTTAGGCATTAGCGACCCGACGGACCCGATCTCCCGGGAGAATTCTTGTTCTTCATCTCCGGCTTGCCTTTATTGGCCGGCCGTAGTGAACACTGACGAGGAACAGAGCTCCCACGTCTCTCTTGCCTTTATTGGCTGGCTTGAGTGGAGATTCGCACGAGCAAACGCGCTCGGGAGAAGGATGTATAATCCAGTAAGGTGCTGGTAGGGATCTTGACCGTACTTTCGGGATTGTCCTGATAACCGTGGTATACCTCTCCACTCCTCAAGTACATCAGGATATGTTGCCCTCTTGTTGCTACGTCACTTCGTGCTAGCGACCGTTTTCGGGGGCCCATTTGTTGAATGTGCAAGTCACCCCCTGCCTTTTTATCGATGGAAATTAAAAACATTGTTCAGGCTGGGGCCATAGCCTTAACATAGTTCCTGGTAACCAGTCCACTTAAGACTTCAAAAACCATAGCCATAAATTAATTTTCCACATGTTGCAAAAGTTTCCCTTCAACCGGGGGTTGTTCTTGGATGCACTAACATAGTGCGTACAAGAATAATCACCGGTTTATATCACATTCCATTAAAAGCGACTAAAAGGGCATCTGCGAGTTGGTTTCGGCTCCTCGTATGCCTTCCAAAGGTCCAGGACCTCAGGGTCCTGAGATAAATAATAATAATAATAAATCATTTATTATACCTTACAGATTAGCATATACACTGCTAAATTTTGATCGTTTTAATCCCGTGGAGGGTCGATCCGGTACATGAAACACTATCGATTTGTAAAGATAAAATTAAAAAATAAAGTTTTTTCTTTTCAAAACTCGTATTAATTTAATAATAATAATATTCCACAACTATTACACAACGCCATCTAGTCCCAAGCTAAGCAGAGCTTGTGTTATGAGTACTAGACAACTGATAAACATACATAATATATATATTTCTAAATACATACATAATATAGATAAATCACACCCAGACACAGAACAAATGATCATGCTCATCACACAAACATTTGTCCGCAATTTACGCATGTATGAAATTAATTTCTTTAAGAAAACGTCAGCTGAGCGAGTCAAATGACCTGTAGGTAGTTTGCACGCAACGCCGACTACTACCTACAAGTCATTGGACTTTTACTTTATTTTTTAATTTACCTTTACAAATCGATAGTGTTTCATGTACCGGATCGACCCTCCAAGGGATTAAAACGATCAAAATTTAATGGTGTTTAAAGAGTAAATACAACTTGTCGTTAGTAAATAAGACTTAAGACTATGTTAGTAACACTTCACATTACACTAAGTTCACTTCGTGCTGTTCTGTGGCACCTGTCCACTGAAGCGACGGAACACCACGGCCTGCGGCCAAAAGTCTTACTTCACCATGAGGGGCACAAAAGTGTTCGGAACTCGCACCACGAACGTCTTGAAATTAACGTTACGATGCGACTCCAGCAGCTGTACCCTCAGTGTGAACTTCGTCTTTTGACGCACATACACCACGATATCTTCCACCCTTAACTATACAGTGGAGGATGAGTCTAAGCAGTTATGTCGCGATATATGCCCGGTATGATGCGCCAGTTGTTGTTGTGTAGGATGTTTGATCGTGGAGGGTAGAGGGATCCAAAGCACCGCGCTTTGCTGGCCGACCACAGATACACACATAAGACTGCTCCACCAACTATAAAAAATCTCATCGAACCGGTTGACAACTGGGCGACAGGACCCGATGGCATTCCCTTACTGGAGAAATTAGGAAAGAATTAAGTCAGAAAATTTTAATTTAATGAAAGGGTAGGGTAGCAAAAATGTGCCATGTAGAGAATTGGACATTCAGAGAATTAGGCATTTAACGAATGTGCCAATTTGAGAATTAGGCCTTTTATGCCCAAACCCTCTTTGACGTATGTTAGTGCCTATGGTGGGTCTCCTATATCGTGGATCCTGTACCAGATTATTTTTTGTTTTTTTTTTTTATATTTGATAGGCTCGCGTTTGACCACAATCTCACCTGATGGTAAGCGATGATGTGGCCGACGATGGAGCACGCTTGCCTAGAAGCAATCTATTCACTCTTGACTTAAAGACCCCTAGGTTATAGCTATCAGGAAACACAGACTCCGGCAGGGAATTCCATTCCTTAGCTGTACGCATAATGAATGTACTCCCAAAACGCTTTGTACGTATAGGTGGGATGTCCACCATGTACCGGTGGCGCAACGCCGTACGTCTTGTGGTCCGATGATGGAACGGACTTGGCGGAATTAAATTGTGTAACTCTAGAGCAAACTCCCCGAAATGTAAACGATAGAAAACAGACAGGCTAGCAACTCGGCGTCGATGCTCAAGACTTTGGAGTTTTGACTTCACAAGAGCATCATTGCCTATAATCTTCTTGGCACGCTTTTCAATAGACTCTAATGCATCCAGCTGGTATTTGGCTGACCCATCCCAAAGATGAGAGCAGTACTCCATACACGATCGAACTTGCGCTTGATAGAGGTTGAGCAGCTGTTCCGGCGTGAAATACCGTCTCACCTTTGCTAAGATCCCCAATTTTTTGGCAGCTAGTTGGGCTTTTGCCTCGATGTAGGAGCCGAAATTAAGGGTAGACGATAGCGTTACCCCAAGAAGTTCAAGATAGTCGGTAATTAGCACGGTTACACCCCGGAAAGATGGAACCGGGTGGAATTGGCTCCGTTTAGTGGAGAAAAGACACGCCTGGGTTTTCGTCGCATTGAACTTGACCAGATTGGCATCGCCCCATTCTGAGACTGCCGCTAAGGACGAGTTCAAGCGTTCAACCATAGCCTCTCGAAATGACTGGATCTGTGACCCACTAGCTCGTGCGTTAGACACATATCTCTCAGCAACAGTGCTGTCGTCTGCATACCCAAAGGTTCCGGGTTTAAGTAGGTCATTTATGTGCAGCAAAAACAGTGTTGCCGAGAGTACCGACCCTTGAGGGACTCCGGCATTAATATCCATTTGACCGGACGAGCATCCATCAATTACCACTCGGATGGATCGATCCCTCAAGAAGTCTGCGATCCAATCACACAGACCAGTGGGTAGACCGAAGGAAGGAAGCTTAGCAAGAAGGCTTTCGTGCCAGACCCTATCGAAAGCCTTCGAGATATCAAGGGACACGGCAAGCGCTTCCCCATGCTTCTCAATGGCCTCGCTCCAGGTGTGAATGGCATACGCAAGAAGGTAGACCGATTTTGACGAAAGCCGTATTGCTGGTCGCTGAGGATGTCGTTAGCTTCCAGGTATACCAGAAGCTTCCCGTTAATTACCCGTTCCATACTCTTACAGATTGGAGACATACTTGGAGATTATTTTTATTTTACAAAATGACATGTATACATTTTAAGTACTTAAAGTATTTTTTTTTTCTTTGACATAAATATTTACTTTTCTAAATATTTTGTAAATTATCAATTTGCTTATATTATTGTAAATGTGAGGACTATGTTGATTGCTTTTTCTTTTCTTTTCAGTAATTTTACCGTATGTCTGGCAATTTGAGTGTTTTCTGCGGCCTAGCCAAATGTCCTTTCTTTGGTATTGTTCGTCAAGTCGTAGAGCTCCTTAGTAGTCCTAAGTTGAGCTTTTCGAATACTGACAAATGCTTACACTGATTGGACAGGTCCACTCAAATCTGTATGGTTCTTTCTTCAAAAGACCATCTCAGACAAATCTGCATGGTTCTCATGTGATTTGACCATTACATATTTACTGTATGGACTTTAAAAGAGACCTTGACCCCTGAGTTTGTTTCGGTGTTTCTTCTCAGGGTAGTCAGATAGGAAACACCGGCCTCATCTAGCATAAAATGACGAAAAAAAAAAATTGACGTGTAAAAGTGTTTTTTAAACCTATTTACAAAATAAATATCATTTATCATTTATCATTTACAGAGGATGGACGTAACAGAGATGGGTCGGTAGTTTGCCGGGTCAGCTCTACTGCCCTTCTTGGGCACAGGCTGCACGTTGGCTTGCTTCCAAGCCATCGGCACTTTTCCAGTCTCATATGAGAGGCGAAATAGGCGAGTCAAGATCGGAGACAATTCAGGCGCACAAGTTTTTAGAACGACCGCTGGTATCCCGTCGGGGCCACTGGCTTTATTCACGTCAAGGTTACTCAAGACCCTACGAACTTCCTTCTGATGGATACGAATATCCAACATATTCGTCACGCACCCATCAGGAGAAACAGGGGGTCGCGCGTCACTGGAGTCCAGACGCGAAGATTCCGCAAAAAGAGAAGCAAATTTATAGGTTTGCTTTCTCCTCAGCGGTGTGGGCCAGTGTCCCGTCGGGTATTGCAGTGGCGGAAGTGAGGGACGGCAGAAGTTCGATTCAACCGACTTTGCCAGGGACCAAAACGCTTTACTACCAGCGGGGTATAAAGCAAGTTTGTTCCCTATTCGGCTAATGTGGTCGAACCGAGACTTACTAATGTGGTCGAACCGAGACTTGAACCGAGATTATGGTAATTATTAACAACATGCGAGTATCCGAATTCCAAAAACCAAGAGACGACTAATGTAAACGCTAATACACGTAGTAGATACTTCATAAACAGTGTTTTAATTGTCAACTACATGATGTTGTGTCTTGTGATAGGCACAAGTGTCCTGCTGCCTGCTGGAATCCCGCCGGCGTCTATTTATACGAGTTGAGCGTTAGCATTTCAACAGCGTGCTCGCACAAAATGGATAGGTACAGAAGTCAATATACATACAAAGCGCGCTCGAGCAACGCACACATAGACACCGCTCACGGACACGATATCTCGGAGCGCCTCGGCCAACTCGTCGAACAATTCCGGCTCAAACGCTCATTAGTGTGCGTCCACCGAGCGTAGGTATAAAAAGTGAAGTACATACATGAGATTGCCTTCTGTACCTATATATTTTGTAGTGCACGTTATTGTTGCACAAAGTGTAAAATTTACAAGTGCCTTATTTGAATGCTCGCCAAGCCCGCAGGACAGCGCGGCACTGTCCTACATACTGGAACGAATGCGCAATATGTAATTAAAGTATAATAACACTCACTCGCTGTTAATTGTAGTAACGACCTGATGACGCCACCCACTACTAAACCACGGGTCAGTGTTTATTAAATCTACCTACTTCTGTGTCACTTATTTCTAATTTTTGTCCTGGATCTTATCCACTAAAGGGATGACCAGACAGTTGCAAACCAAAGTCCTAACTAAGGTGCCCTTGCCAGTTTCAATCCGTGTAGACAGCAGTTGTAATCCATGACCTTCAACGCCCTTGATTGGGAGGCGCGTTTTCCCAACCACCGAACGTGTTGGGGCGTGGTTTACATCCATGTAGCTGCAACACAAACCAAACACATAAATCATCGTGACCTTGATTGGAACGCTTGTTTGCAAGTTGCAACCGTCTGGTCACCCCTTAACACAGCCGTTACGCATTACCAAACCGGTACTAACCTCGCAAGTGCGTCGTATAGGTACGATACGACAGTGTGAGTAAAATCGTTGAGTTCACTGGCAGGTAGGAATGCACGACTACGTTTTTAGAAAATTATACAACATTGCAAATTCTTATAACAAAATTAAATTCGAAAGTAGGTTTCTGGTTATCTAACATCCTGTTCCGAAATAATAATTATTTGTTATACAAGAGTGCAAAGTTGTTTCTTAACCGCGTGCTCCATTTTGATGGCCGAGTAAGCGAAGGATTCTAAAAAATTAAAATCCTGAGCGTTAGCGAGAGAATCAACCAAAAGAGCACGAGGTGAAAAATGTTTGAACTCGAGCAACGTCGACGTCGTAACTTTTCATCCCACCTCAGCGAGGAAATAACGAAATGCAAAAAAAAAACAAAAGTACAGAAGTTAAAAAAAAGTTGTATGATAAATTTGGCACCATGGAGGTAGAAGTAAATAGGTTTAATGATGTTTTAAATTTTTTTAATTTGGGTTGGCTCGCGTTTGACCACTATATCACCTGATGGTAAACGATGGTGTGGCCGACGATGGAGCACCCTTGCCTAGAAGTAACCTATTCACATACCCCTAAAATAATTAAATTAATTTACTTTATCCTCTAGCGGATAAAAACGGCTTTTGCACTCAGTTATCGGAGAGCAAAAATATTCTTTCCGAGATGGGGGATAATTTTGATTTTGATATTTTCATCAAGAATTTAAGTATTTACCGTCAAAAAGTAACATTTGATGAAGTGGAACTGGAAGAAGACTAGAAATGGCCAAAGGAACTTCATACTCACATAGATATCACAATGAAGATAGTTAAGCGACTATGACAATACAAATAAATGAATCGTTTTAGGGGACTGAGTCACCTGCGTCCGTAGGAGAATACCCATTGTAAGTCCCTACACGTGGTCTCCGGGTGGTGCTAATTAGGTGACATTTACTGGTGGTAGGTTTCTGCCGATGGCTTGCGACCACCCACTGGGCAAAGAAGTACCGCAAGACAAGACATCTGCTATCGGCGTCTCCGCAATCTTGAAGACTCCAGGTACACTGGCATATATCAAATTGTCTACGCTTGTGTCTCCCGCTCGCACAACGGTAATCAGGAGACAACCAGGCTCACACAGCACCTTAGTGAGGCGGCAGATGTGGTTCAGCAGCGGTCCCTTCTGCCCAATTGGTGATACTGGGGGATTTCTATGCCCACCATCATGAGTTGCTCTTCCCATTCCTGTGCACAAACCATGCTGGACGAGAGACGCGGAAGCTAGCGCTAACGTTAAATCTTACCCAGCTGGTCCAGGGGGTACCTTCACCAATTCGTAGTTCCGACCATTGTCTGATGAAATCTGTATCCGTCTATTCCCCGCCCGATCCCAGCCCAAGAGACTCCCGGCGGGTTTGGCGATACAAGTCAGTAAATTGGGATGGTATGCGATCTTTCTTCGCAGGCTATCCTTGGCAGCCTTCTTGCTTCTCTTCTGCTGATCTTTCGTGCGTGGACGCAATAACGGATGTGTTGCATCAGGGGATGGAATATTACATTCCATTCTCAGATGTAATAATGTCTGACAAAGCTCGACCTTGGTTTGGCGCCTAAAACATGCGGCATACTAAGCATGGGTCGACGCCCGTGTGCGCAAGGCAAGTGACGTAAGTCAAAAGAAGAAAGCCTATAATAGGGCTGCCAAATCCTGCAAGAAGGTGATGTGGAGGTCTCGGTTTGACCACATTAGCCTAATAGGGAACAAACTTGCTTCATACCCAGCAGGTAGTAAAGCGTTTTGGTCCCTAGCTAAATATGTTGAATCGAACTTCTGCCGTCCCTCACTACCACCACTGCTGAAACCCGATGGGTCGCTGGTCCACACCGCTGAGGAGAAGGTTAATCTATTTGCCTCATTCTTTGCAGAATCTACACGTCTTGGTTCTGGTAACGCGCGGCCCCCTGCCTTTCCTGAGCGATGTGAGACGACTATGGCAAACATTCGCATCCATCAGAAGGACGTCCGTAGAGTGCAACGTAACCTTGACGTACCTAAACAAAGCCAGCCAGGTCAAAACTTGTGCGCCTGAATTGTCTCTGATTTTGACACGCCTATTTCGTCTTTCGTTTGAGGCTGGAAAAGTACCGATAGCTTGGAAGCAAGCTAACGTGCAACCCGTGCCCAAGAAGAATGTAAGTATCCTAGCGTACCAGAAGACGCAGCGTTGGAAGGCCTTGTACAAGGTGGACCGATGACCTGGTGAAGGTTGCGGGAAAGAGATGGATGCGAAACGCACAGCAACGTTCGTTGTAGCGACGCTTGAGGGAGGCCAATGTCCAACAGTGGACGTATATCGCCTGAAATTAATGATGATGAAGTATCCTAGCAGTGTTTGGGTTAATTGGAAGTGTCGTGATAAATAGGTAGGTACTCAGGTTTTATTTAGGTGTATCGCAACGAAAAAGTGTGAAATAGAAACTTTTTACAAAAAAATAACCGACGTCAAAAAAAAAACTGGGCAAGTGCGAGTCGGACTCGCGCACTGAGGGTTCCGTGCAAACTACAATTCCCGAATGCAGTGTCGAAGATTTTGCCGAATCACATTTTTTTTTGTGGCGTAGATAACAACAAATTTACTATTTTCAGATTTTTTCCTATATCTGTGCTATAAGACCTTGCTTTGTGCCAAATTTCAGGATTCTGGGTTAACGGGAAGTACCCTATGAATTTCGATTTTTGAGAGTATCAAAATATACGTTTTTTTGCGATATAAACGGCCGTATCTTTTTTATTCATTAACTTAGAAGTTTGATTTTTTCACAACTTGAAGGGACCGCAGACCTGAGTATGTGATTTTAATTTTAACTCGATACCTCCACGCGTTCTCGAGATAAAGGGTCTTGGCAGACAGACAGACAGACCGACGGACGGAAAACAAAGTTATAATCCTATAAGAGTTCCGTTTTTTCCTTTTGAGGTACGGAACCCTAAAAACACTAAAACGATCAAAATAACTTTTTTTTTTATTTAAATTAATTTAATAGTAGTCGGTGTTCAATAAGAAACAAACAATACCGAGAAACACCGACTTCCGAAATTAAAGTTATTTTGATCGTTTTGGTGTTTTATTTTAGTGAAGTCAGTTATTATTATTATTATTATTTTGTAAATAGTTTTTTAAACGACCCACTGACCTTTTTTATATGTTTTAGTGAAGCCGGTTGTATTTCTTCCGCCAAATTTCTTATTTTTTTTAGTTATGTAGTGATAACTTGGTACCCACAGCTAAACCTAATTAGTGTACTGTATTAAGTAATGTACCTACTTACAGGATTTTTCCATTCAAATCAGTCATAGCCAGAGTGCATCTTATATTCATAAGACAATTCCAATGACCCAAACCTAGGTACCTTTCAGACCATCAGATCACAGTTAACAGTCTTCTGCTTTTTCATGGTCGCTTAACAATTTTCATCGCATCGTTCTCGTCTAATCGAGATATCTTTTTAACACGCGTAAAAATATTTTTTTTGTTCAGAAATTCCGTTGGTCATCTAATGCCATGGTCATCAAAACCATATTTAGATTTAAAAAAATGGGACCTATTCAAAACATCCAAAACAATGTGTAAATGACTGAATGAGTTCTATTCTGTGACATATAAATGATAAAAATATAGGTACAACCGAACTAATAACCTCCTCCTTTTTATGAGGGCGATTAGAAAGAATCAAAAGTAAATTATGTTAAAATTATAAGCTACAGCATCGCGCGAATATGTGTATTTCTATGTGATTCGTGCAGTAGCTATGTATAAATTTTATATTGTAGCAGTTCATCTGCGATACGCGATCAACTATTTCGGTAACACTTTCACTGCTGAAGGCCGCGGTGACATGACGTAGCTCTCACCGATACGTAAACACTTATTTACTAACAAAATTAGTAAATAGTATCCCCTCGTCGTACCTCCCGCCTGCCGCGCAGCTGTGCCCGCCACCCACAGCCACGTCGCACTCCATATCAACTCGATGCGAACAGCACGCACATACGGCTGCTCCGCTTTCATACACTCTTAACAAATCGTTTCAAAATATTTGACAATGTTCCAATTGATTCGGTCTTGATAAACATTAATTGTTTCGTTCGCAGTAAATGTTTTTAACACTACTTCAAGTGTTCGTTGTTCAGAATTGTGGAATTTAAATGATACTATTGTGTGTTATAAATTAATGACTACGAATTCGTAGAAAAAAAATACGTTAATGTTTTCTCCAACATGATGATCAAGCTACACGGCACGTGAGGACCTGCCCCCGCCCCTGCAGCTAGCACTACGGACGTGCCGGCACTGGCGCGGCCGGAGCTGCCTCGCCACCTCAACACAAATACTCTTCACAATAGCTCAAAAATAGATAAGTAATATAAACAAGCGGAAAGTCGCCGGATTATAAAAATAGTATATCAAGAGTTGCCAAATCGTTGTCTGAAGATAAAAGTTAGCTAGTACAACGCATCACAACATCAAATCGAATTCAAGTCTCTTCATGTTCAAGAGCATTTAACCACCGTCACGAGTGACCTTTATTCTCCACTTGCAGCGCCATCTGCTCAGGCTGCACCCCTCACTCAACCCCTGACGCATCTGAAAATTATAAAATTTATTTTGCAAACATTAAAAAAAAAAAAAACTTTTACACGTCAATTTTTTTTTTCTCGTCGTTTTGGAATAACAAACTTTAACATTTTCTTTAAGCAGAGACTCTGCAGTCACATGAGTAAATAAACCGTACAGAGGCAAAGCTTCAAACAACCGCTCGAATCGGTTGCACTACTACAAGCGCGCGGGAAATGTGTGAGTGTGCTTGTTGCGTACGCGGCCACGGAACAGTAAAAACAGTGGAAGAAGTAAGTAGGCGTGGCACTGTCGCCGCTAGTAAGAATCGCGTTGCGTACTTGCTGTTCAAGCGCCCTCATTCTCTAACTAGACTGCGCAACATAATAATTAACGAAAAATAATATTAAAATGCCTTATTGTCCCATACTGTACTTTAAAAACCATAGTCTGACTAAAAATCTAACTCATGGAGGTGTATCATACCACCGAAAAGTATTATTTTCGGATTTATTTTAATAAAATGAAAAAATAAAATTACGTGAAACATTGCGCCGGATATACAAACAAAACTAGTCCTTAGTCACATCACAACAAAGTTGATTTTCTTTTCTCGGTTATTAGCTTTTCTGGAATATTCGTTAGTCTACCTATACTTTTGACGCTATCCAAATAGTGCGTGACTTTATCGATAAAATCAATCGATATGTATAATATGTATTACATTGCCTTTTTAAAATATATATTATAGTTTAATAGTTTTTGTAAGTAATATAATACAGATAATTATTAAATTAATAAATATAATAAAATAAAAATTGTGGTATGATATTTGTGATGTATTTTAAATAAATTTAGTTAAAGAGTTAGGAACAACATAGGGCGTTTGAATTATACTTAATATTCTTATGTTTAGCAGTGGGCGATGACGATGATTTCAGCTGAGATGATGATAATTGATGTACTATGCAAATAAATACCCTTTTTACTACGTTTAAAAATTGCCTTTAATCATATTAATTTCATAATTTTAATACTATCACACTATCGCATACAATTTTTTTTTTGCATGATATGTTTTAAATACGTTTTCATACAATCGATACATATTTCGATCGAATACTGTCACTTCCCTATCTGAGTAGCAGCGAGCGCATTCGCGTCAGTGATACGCCATTCAAATACCAATCTTATTTTTACGTAGTTACAGTTCATACTGAATATTATATACTGAACAATGCCATCTAGCGACGAGTGGCAGTACTTGGTAGTCAAAGATGTATTTCTTTCTTGTTTTTGTCAATTTGATTTATAGACATTTGAAATTAAAGTTGCATTTCGTATAATTTTTTTTTTGCATTTCGTCTACGCCCTGTTTTTGTTTTCAGCCAATCATATTTTTAGGTTTGTAGTAAGAGTAAATTGTAAATGTATGAGTTTGGCGACACCGGTTCTGGAACAAACATTTTCTCAAGCTACTTCCACTGTTTTTACTGTTCCGTGTACGCGGCGATACTGGATAAAACCGATTTACGTAAACACAGTCGGTGGACAATCTTAGGGTCTATACGACGCACGTTGTTTGTTTTGTTTGTAAAACTTTAAATTTTTTAATGTAAAAACGTGGTACTTAATTTAATATTAATAATGGTGGATTATTGTACTGTGTGTATGAACAATACTAGAAAAAATAAAAAATTATCATTCTTTAACTATCCCAAGGAGTATATTTATATGCACCGTGTGTTTTCACCTTTTTATTATTGTTATTACTTTTAATAAACAATTGTAGGAACCTATATGAATAGGTTAGTACCTATGTACGTAGTAGATGTGTTTTAAAAGAGTATGAAAATGCTCTGAGCCACAAATATTATTGCAACAACAGCTGCAAGAGGCAAAAACTCAAATATCACAACTCGAGACGACTAATCTTAACATCACTGCCTCGTTGAATCAAAGTCTGTTCAGCGAGTTGGTGCCTATTGCTCCATCAATGGTATCACAAATTAACCCCTCTTATACTATAGATTTGACTAGTGATGATGAGTCTGAATCAACTAAAAGAGTGAGGGTAGTCACAAGTAAAAATAAACTTAAAAAATATATAAAAATCAACAGATATATAGTAAAAACTAAGAAAATGGTCAAAAAACAAAAGTATTTTATCAAGAATGTGAAATTAAATCGGGAAAGATTACACTTACTTAGGCAATTAGATATTATATTCTTCCAACTTAGAAAAAAGTACTAAGAAATACCAATCTGACACTGAAGACTTGCAAAGTGAGCTGAACCGCTTACAACACAAACTTAGTTCAATGTCCATCAAATATACAGCGTCTGAAAACCAAATGAAGGAATATGTATTGGCAATGAATGAGCTGGTGAGCTCACAAAAACCCAATTGTGAGCATTGTCAAACTACATCTATTACATCTGCGCCGGGCCATTCATTGTCAATATGTGATACCACCTTATCCCAGTCTAGTGTCAGTTTGCCAGTTGAAATAACTAATTGCTTTTCACAACAGTTCTCAAATAGGGAAATAGTAATTTTTTGTGGTGAAATTGGAAAAGACTTAGGCCATTTGTTGACAAACGAATATCCAGGACACTCAATTATAAACAACTGTATGCCTGGCTGTTCCTTATATGATATAATGAAAGAAATAATAAAATGTAAATTTAACCAGGATGCTATACTTTTAATTTTTATTGGTAATAGGGGAAATGTGAACAGAGGAGAATTACTCCAATATTATAGTACCTTAAGTAACCTGAGTGTAGGAAAAATTGTGATGTTTACATTCCCCTACAGCCAAAGTTTGCCACAGGAAGAAACACGGAACAGTAAAAACAGTGGAAGTAGCTTGAGAAAATGTTTGTTCCAGAACCGGTGTCGCCAAACTCATACATTTACAATTTACTCTTACTACAAACCTAAAAATATGATTGGCTGAAAACAAAAACAGGGCGTAGACGAAATGCAAAAAAAAATTTATACGAAATGCAACTTTAATTTCAAATGTCTATAAATCAAATTGACAAAAACAAGAAAGAAATACATCTTTGACTACCAAGTACTGCCACTCGTCGCTAGATGGCATTGTTCAGTATATAATATTCAGTATGAACTGTAACTACGTAAAAATAAGATTGGTATTTGAATGGCGTATCACTGACGCGAATGCGCTCGCTGCTACTCAGATAGGGAAGTGACAGTATTCGATCGAAATATGTATCGATTGTATGAAAACGTATTTAAAACATATCATGCAAAAAAAAAATTGTATGCGATAGTGTGATAGTATTAAAATTATGAAATTAATATGATTAAAGGCAATTTTTAAACGTAGTAAAAAGGGTATTTATTTGCATAGTACATCAATTATCATCATCTCAGCTGAAATCATCGTCATCGCCCACTGCTAAACATAAGAATATTAAGTATAATTCAAACGCCCTATGTTGTTCCTAACTCTTTAACTAAATTTATTTAAAATACATCACAAATATCATACCACAATTTTTATTTTATTATATTTATTAATTTAATAATTATCTGTATTATATTACTTACAAAAACTATTAAACTATAATATATATTTTAAAAAGGCAATGTAATACATATTATACATATCGATTGATTTTATCGATAAAGTCACGCACTATTTGGATAGCGTCAAAAGTATAGGTAGACTAACGAATATTCCAGAAAAGCTAATAACCGAGAAAAGAAAATCAACTTTGTTGTGATGTGACTAAGGACTAGTTTTGTTTGTATATCCGGCGCAATGTTTCACGTAATTTTATTTTTTCATTTTATTAAAATAAATCCGAAAATAATACTTTTCGGTGGTATGATACACCTCCATGAGTTAGATTTTTAGTCAGACTATGGTTTTTAAAGTACAGTATGGGACAATAAGGCATTTTAATATTATTTTTCGTTAATTATTATGTTGCGCAGTCTAGTTAGAGAATGAGGGCGCTTGAACAGCAAGTACGCAACGCGATTCTTACTAGCGGCGACAGTGCCACGCCTACTTACTTCTTCCACTGTTTTTACTGTTCCGTGGGAAGAAAATTGCATTAGATATAAGATTAATATGACATTGTACAATTTGATATTAAATAATAATTTATTCCATTTAATTGACACCAACAATTATGTTGGTACTAACTATTATTTGACAAAAGATATCTTGCTGATAATTACTATCTTTCCAAATTTTGTAAGAGACAGATAGCTATGTCGCTATCATATTATTTTTTTATTTCAGCCAAGAACTTGGCTAAACAACTTGCTCCTGTTGAGCAATGCAATGACTTGATAATTGATTATGCCAATAAGTTGGCATCAAATATTGACATTAATATTAATTTAAATTAGAAATTGAGACAACAGAGTCAAAAATTTTGATCGTTTTAATCCCGTGGAGGGTCGATCCGGTACACGATACACTATCGATTTGTAAAGATAAAATTAAAAAATAAAGTACCTTTTTTTCAAAACTCGTATTAATTTACGCATGTACGAAATTAATTTCTTTAAGAAAACGTTAGCTGAGCGAGTCCAATGACCTGTAGATAGTTTGTACGCAACGCCGACTACTACCTCTCGTAGTCGTCGTAATCGTTGTCTGACTTGGCAAGTTCTCATATACAAATTATTATGTTCGATGGCTAGTTTCTATCAGCAATCCAAATTTTCGAAATAATAAAATAAGAACCGACAAGTAACAGATTTAGAACTTGCGAAGTAAAAAAAATAAAAACAAGTTGTCATAAGTTTTGATTGCTAATTCTTACATACAGGCACTAAGTATAAGTTAAGTGTTCCTAATAGAATCAATTAAGTGAAAATTTATAATAAAAAGATAAATAATTACCAGTTTCTGATTTATTCCTTTGTATTCACCTAATTACTGATCTGCATGCCAAAGAACTTTTTAGGTCATCTCATCATACCAGTTTCTGATTTATTCCTTTGTATTCACCTAATTACTGATCTGCATGCCAAAGAACTTTTTAGGTCATCTCATCATACCAGTTTCTGATTTATTCCTTTGTATTCACCTAATTACTGATCTGTATGCCAAAGAACTTTTTAGGTCATCTGGAACTGGGTTAGAGTTTTGATCTATAGGTCAGTGATAAAAATAACTTTTTTTTTTAGTTATTTTTGGACGTTAATATATAAATAACCGTTTGAGATGTGTTTATAAAATTTGAAGCACATATGTATCTCACAAGTTTCAATATATGAGCCAAATTTGACACGTTTATGTGAAATAGTTTTTGAGTTATGGGGGGGTCAAAAGTGGCTCCAAATGGTTCATGTAATATTACACGCGGTGCTGCTCGCCAGTTTTGTTACTTGAACTTGGCTTGACACGCTGCCGCGTGTCTAGATCATTAATACAAATGACAGTGACTGTTACAGTAATAATGTTATAATAAAAAAAAAATATTTAAAGTTAACATAGGCACTTATAAAACATCAGAAGCTAATGTATGTACGGTACTTGGTCGTTTCCAATGAAGAAGAACCAGCAAAACTCCACTCCAACTCTTAAAAAGGGTTGATTTTACCATATATATAGATTCTTTATTGTACACCAAAAATAAAAAATTACATAAGAAACTTAAAATTAATAGGGTGTCACAATGGGTGTCCTATCGCTAAAAGCGATTTTTTACAAACAATCTTTGGATGATTTGACAGAGAAGGAGAAAACGATATGCATGCAGTTCGTGGTGTACCTACTATTTAAATATATAATTGTTACGGCTAAAGATAGGTGTGAACATAAACTTAATATTAGCCGGCTAAACTTAGGTTTATCTTCGAGGACCGGCTAATGTTCGATATCATGTTAATTTTCCTCGTGACTTTTCATCTTTAGCCGGGTAATGTGCACATTAGCCGAAACGAAACGGCTAAAAATGCATTCAATGGACGCGCGGTAGTAAACATGTCGCTTGGGGGGACGGAGGGGAGGCGATGCACATGCATTTTATTTTAATGATTAAATATTGTTATAATTTTAATTTTAAGTAATTGACACTTCAGAAATTTTATTTCGCAGTTTTAAATTCAGAAGTATCTGTAATGAACAAATGGTTCCTTCCTTTTTTATTTATTTTAATGGCTAGATTTTGTAATAATTGTAGTTTTAAGTAATTAACACCACAGAAGTTTTATTTTGCAATTTCGAATACATGTTTTTTTTCGAATACATAATTTGTAGTGAGAGTAATTATTTTTTCAACAAAAGTTTTCGAAATAGTAAACAGTATTTAATATTGTTATTATTATGTAATTATAATTAATGTAAGATAATTAAAATACGTAATTATCATTTCTTTTTTCATTTGCTTCTACATTTTTAGCCAGGGGCTTCCGGCTTGTTCGGGAGGCTGGAAGTCGTCGAACCTGCGTACGAGACGATTCGTGATGACTCTGGAAAAAAGCTTGTAACATGGCTTAGAAGTGAGGTGGGCCCATAGAAATATCTTA
Source organism: Mythimna ferrago (assembly GCA_910589285.2). NCBI lineage: Eukaryota > Metazoa > Arthropoda > Insecta > Lepidoptera > Noctuidae > Mythimna > Mythimna ferrago. The sequence goes on from OU342683.1 coordinate 28,539,320, forward strand.
TATCTATGGATGGGCCTATAGTTCTTGAGCAGGGCCTTGTCGCCCTTTTTAAAGAACAGTACCACCACACTTCCGCTCCATATCTGTGGCATTTTTCCCTCGAGTATGACGGAACCAAACAGCTTCTGAAGGGCCTTAAGGATCGGTTTTCCACCCGCCTTCAGGAGTTCGGCCGTAATTCCGTCATCACCCGGCGCCTTATTGTTATTGAGCTGCTTCAGAGCCATCCTAATCTCGTACAGGCTGACGTCCGGGATATCTTCGACATAGTGTCGGGTCAATCTAGCTCTTGGGTCATTTGCTAGATTTGTAGTAGGTTTATGACTCTGCAATCGTTGGTCTTCAATTTAGTGAGCTGGCTCTGCCCAATAGACAGATCTCTTGCAAACACCTTGGAGCCTTTATTTCGCTCAATCGCGTCTTAAATTCAGCGAGTTGTGAGGCAGGGAGACGTCATTTCTCCGAAACTGTTCACGGCCGCAATGGAGGCTGTCTTCAAGGTTCTGGACTGGAGCGAACTAGGCATTAACGTCAATGGCAAGTACATCACTCACCTTCGGTTTGCCGACGACATAGTAGTCATGGCTGAGACAACGGAAGAGCTCAGTACAATGCTCAATGACTTCAATAGAGCTTCAGAAATAGTGGATCTTAAAATGAACATGGACAAAACTAAAATCATGACAAACAGCCATGTAGCACCCACTCCTATCAAGATCGGAGACTCTATACTCGAAGTTGTGGGCGATTATGTCTACCTCGGGCAGACAGTCCAGTTGGGTAGATCTAATCAACCGTCGAATCCGATTCGGCTGGGCAGCGTTCGGGAAGCTATGCGGTATCTTCTCATCCAACATGCCACAGTGTCTCAAGACGAAAGTCTATAAACAGTGTGTGTTTGCCAGTGATGACATATGGATCCGCTCACAATGGGCCTCATCAGAAGGCTTAAAGTCACCCAAAGAGCGATGGAAAGGGCTATGCTCGGAGTTTCCTTGCGTGATCGGTTCAGAAATGAAGAAATCCGCATCTCTAACTTCAAGTTTAGTTTAGTGTGTTTGTTTCACAAGTACCTATCTAGTATGTGTGTCATGAAGGAACTTGAAACGTTCTTCAAGATAAGCGGGGTTTTAGGATTGAACAGAACACTGTAGAGCAGAGACAAGATGTGTACGTTCCGGCGAAGACGTATTGGAAGCCACTTGAGTTTTGTACGAAAATCAGATATGTAATCATACTAGCACAAGCCAAATATAAATCGTATACAAACATTTTGAAGTCGCTCAAATTTATCAAGTTGTGCCTCAGTGAGATCGAGATAACTGACATTAGCGTAGACAAGGATAGGGAGTAAGAGGGATTGCGCAAGTGCAATTTTAGTGGCAGTGCAATCTCAGGAACTTGGCAGAAGCAAATATTTTGCGACTTACCTCTTGTAACTCGGGACCCCAAGAAAGGTTTGTCTATCCAAACCCCTAAGTTCTTAACCTTCTCGCTTATTGGAATAACAGTATAGGGAATGCAAAAACCGCCAAAATTACAAACCGGTTTTTTTGTCGGTTTTTCTTAAAAAAAAACCGGTTAACCGGGTAACCGGTTTTAAAATTAGTTTTTTTGAAAATTATTTTTAAGTGAAAATTTAATTTTTTTTTGCTTGTGAAATTCTAAATAAATATTTTTAAACTTATCTTGGATCTTATCTATTAAAAAATATACTATATACCTAATATGAATCCTGTTAAAAATAAAAAAATCTCATCTTCATAAAAACGAATGTCTCAGAATGATGACTTTCGTCTTGAGACACTGTGGTATATTGGACGAGAAGATACCGCGCAGCTTCCCGAACGCTGCCCAGCCGAGTAGGATTCGACGGAGATTAGATCTACCCAACTGGATTGTCTGTCCGAGGTAGACGAAATCGTTCACTACTTCGAGTATAGAGTCTCCGATCTTGGTAGGAGTGGGTGCTACATGGTTGTTTATCATGTCTTTAGTTTTGTCCATGTTTATTTTAAGACCCACTCTTTCAAAAGCTCTTAAAGTTCCCTTACAGTTTGAATAATTATTTTTTCGCTGATGTTTCTCGTCTACCCTCATCATTTTTCTATACCGAGGTGGAGTTTTCTTATTACTCGCATTATCAATGCTTAGGCCACTATTATTATTGGTGATGCACTCCTCATTCAACGAAGAAATTTGTACATTTTTGTATTTGTTTGTTGAAAGTCTCATAGGGCCACTGTCTAGCAGCCAAGCCTCGCTTTGGGTTAACTTTAAAAGCTGACGTTGGTGGTAGTGAGTCATATTGAATTTTAGTGATTTCATCTTTCAACTCTTTCAAATCGTCTAAGGTAGCAAACGTAGTCTTCATCTCTTTGACTGTATTTTGCATCCTCACTATATCCTTAAGCAGTTTCGTGCAGTCTAGGTGGTCAAAAGTAATCGGGGGTAGCTTTTCTAACTGGCGGGCGACAAACACTGGGATCTCAGTTGGTTCTGCAGATTCGAACAGCTTGATTATATTTGCCATATCTCTTCCTTCCTTCCCTGTGTTCTTTCGGACTACCTTGCGCAGATCCGTGGGGATGGAGTTAAACAGAAGAGATTTCGAGGTTTTAATTTCGTCACTTTAGAACGATGAGGTACATATCCGAACTAACGTTTCTTCGTCAATCACCGACACTTTATTTTGGATGTATGATAACATCTCGTCAATTACTATATTGCACTGGTTGCACTTAACAACGTCATTTTTGTACGGAAATTATCGATACGCGACCGTCACGGATGGTTGCGCAGACGCGACTGACTCTACTGAGGTCATTGAGCATTGTGATGAGCTCTTCCGTAATCTCAGCCATGACTACTATGTCGTCGGCAAACCGAAGGTGGGTGATGTACTCGCCATTGACAGTTAGAAGCAGTTAGAATCTTACATCCGATAATTTTGCTTGTTACAATATTCCTTGATTGTGAAAATTTTCTCATCGGTAGCAAGAATATCCCTGAGTTTTTCATCAGTGTAACGAACAAGCAAAGATTTTGATCTTCTCACTCTCTCTTCTATAAAAGCGACTCGTTTAAGCTGATGATGTTATGATGAGTAACAACGGTGGGTATTCTAAGTGAATAAGAATTTTGGTGTCCTTGCGAGATTTTAATTCTGGCCCTAACAGCATTCACTGCCTGTTCTCACAACACGCAGCCGGCCTGGATTTTTAATGATCGTAAACAGAAGAACTGTACAATTGGTGTAGCTATCTATGGTACATAAATATTAATAAACAAACCTACGACTGATTTCAAGCCTCAACAGCGTTTTAAAACAATGTTTGCTAAAAATAGTGTCATTTGAAAGTAATAAAAAAAAACTCGAAAAAACCGGTTACTTGAAAGAAAAAACCGGTTTTTATAATCATTAAAAATATGCCGAAAAATAGGTTATTCGGTTTTCGGGTTAACCGGTTTGCATTCCCTAAACAGTACCGTTTACTTTGGGCATCAACCTGGAGCTGCCAACAAAAATGACTTGAGTCTTCGATGGATCAACCTTCAGACCGTGCGCCTCACTCCACTCACAAATTGAAGCCAAGTCCTGGTTAATGATATTAATAGCAGCATCTAAACCCATATAGGGAGATTGTCTATAAACTTGCAAATCATCAGCATAGAGGTGGTAGAAGGAAAGAAGTTTTTTGGAAATAGAAATTATTAATATTGCAAAGACTAAAGGAGATAAGACGCCACTCTGAGGCACACCGGCAGAAGTATAACACCAAGAAGAACAAGAATCATCTATGGAAATACGTTGCCGGTAGCCATACAGGTAACTACGAAACCAGTCAATCACCGTCGGAGATATTGTGTTAAATAAGCGAAGTACGGCGAGTAGGATATCGAAATCGACGATATTGAAAGCGTTGATAAAATCTAGCAAGCAGAGAACCGTCATATTTCCTTTATCCATACCTAGACGTATGTCATCAGAAACGTTTACTAGGGCTGTGGTGGTGCTATGACCAGAACGAAATCCGGATTGGAATGGATTCAGCAGACTATTCTTGCAAAGAAAAGCACTGAGCTGATTATAGACTAGGCGTTCTAGGATTTTAGAGAGGAAAGGAAGGATTAGATTTTTTGGACAAAGGAATAATTTTGGCTTCTTTCCACATTGATGGAAATACACCTTTGGAAATGAAATAGTTAAAGATATAACACAGGATAGGAAAGATTTCATCGAAGACAAGGAGTATCATTTTCTTCATTGACTGACACAATCACTGCCAACTGCGTTAGACGTGATTGAAACTATGCTCTTCTTAACATAGCAAACAGAAAATTGACTAAAATTAAATGGCGAATGATCCGGAGTTGGAAGGTTTAAAAGATGGTTTAAATTTGATGCCATCGTGTAAATATCAATATTTCTAAACAATAATTTCGATATATCGATATTTTATCAACAGTCCTAGCGCCCCGTGTCGTAGACAAAACAGTCTTGTCGCAGATGTCGTAGACAAGTTTAAAACGTCTTAGACAAAACAGTTTTGTCGCAGACGTCGTAGACAAGTCTGTCTAAAACGTCTTGTCTCAAGTGTGCACAGGCCCCTAATAAAGTTTTCAACCATGTCACCAAGTATAATTGGCAGTCATATACAATTATTATTTATTTATACATTTTCATATTTTGCGCAGAAAGCTACGCTCGACTACACGAGGGAATATTGTAATACTGTGACTCGGGCATGCGTCGTCGTATGCAACTATGCACCCAGTACATTTGGGTAGTTCTTCAGAGACAACATTTTCGATGTCTATGGGTATACATTCAGTCAAAAAAGTATCGGAAATGGATGATTTGTTTATGGTTCCAAATTCAAATTTTAGATTTTTTTGTTGTTGCTAGATTGGCACAACTGTTTTCCATTTTGGCGCGGAGTTTGAGTTGCATCTGTTATTTATATTAAATACAGTGCTGTTTTTAGTTACATCATATCTAGTGTCTTTTGCGAATTTCATAATGGACAAAAACATCGAACAAAGGGTTTGTCTTAAATTTTGCATCGCCAATGGAGTTTCGTGTTCGGAGTCACTGAAAATGTTACAGAAGGCTTACGGTGAATCGACTTTATCAAAAACACGTGCTTATGAGTGGTACAAAGCATTCAAAAGCGGTCGAGATGTGATGTAAGATTTGCCACGCTCTGGTAGGCCATCAACCTCTGCAACTTAAGTTAACATCGCAAAAGTGAAGGAAATAGTGACTGAAAATCCTCATTCAAGTTTGAGAGAGATAGCCGCCGAACTTTCTGTATCTCACGAATCGATCCGTACCATTTTAACTAATCATTTGGGTATGAAACATGTTGCCGCTCGGCTAGTCCCGAAAGACCGGAATTTTCTCCAAAAACTCAATCGCATGAGAGTCGCTGAGGACGTGCTAGAACGAGTCAATTCCGACCTAACATTCATGAAACGCATTGTTACTGGCGACGAGACGTGGGTTTACGAGTTTGACATGCTAACAAGTCAACAAGCTTCGGAGTGGCGCCTTCCAACTGAACCAAAACCGAAAAAACCATGCCAAAGTCGATCAAAAGTCAAAGTCATGTTGACTGTTATCTTTGACTATCGCGGTGTTGTGCACTCGGAATTCTTACCGGAAGGTCAAACGGTAAATAAAGAATATTATTTGAGCATTATGCGGCATTTAAGAGAGCAAATTCGACGAAAAAGGCCAGATTTGTGGAAAGAAAATTTTTGGATTTTGCACCACGATAATGCGCTTTCGCACAAGGCCATCATTGTGAACTAATTTTTGACCAAACACTCAACAAATACCATCGAGCAGCTACCATATTCGCCAGATATGGCTCCAGCCGACTTCTATCTTTTTCCTAAACTCAAATTACCACTTCGTGGCACCCATTTTCAATCTGTAGAAGACATAAAGGAGAACTCGCGGCGAGAACTGAACTCCATTTCGGAAACAGTGTTTAAAAAATGTTTTGATGATTGGATTATTCGTTGGCGTAAGTGTATCGTTGCTGAAGGGGCATACTTTGAAGGTGATAAAATAAATTTGGATGAATAACAAAAATTTTGTTTATTATTGATCTTTTCCCGGTACTTTCTTGACAGAGTAGTTTTTCTATTAGGTACCAACTAACAAAACGGCTTGTATTTTTCGTCGGCGACATGTATTTTTTTTGTTCAGTTTAGCTTTATCCTTTACTGGCACAAATGTAATTTTTCAAATAATTGCTGTTTAAGTACAAAATAAAAATATTTGAAATTCATTCTGCTGATTCATATAGCGCGTTCGTTGGCCATTTTCCGGATCAAAATGCTCGATGACTCATTTTCCTTTTGATACATCAATATAAATATTGTAAATAGACCGAAAGAAAATGAATTGTCTTTTTACAAAAAAAAAAATGGGTCTTATTTAGTAACTATGTTAGTATGTTTAATAAAAAATAAAAAATAAGTGTCCGGCGTATAATACTGATTAATGTGACGTAAGCTTCAAGCGCAGCTTACGTACTTGGTTGGGTTAATGGGAGATTGGATTCCCTCTCAGGGGGAAGCCAGTGGTGAAAAAGGCGAACTAGAAAGCCGACGTGCGGTTGATTGGCTTACATCTTAGTTTTACGAAGGTAAATATCTGATTCATATGTTTAGTTCAGTTCCTGATTACAATACCTACATTAATTTTTTTTTTCAAAAACTCATTATTGTTGATGTCAAAATAAAATTATGTTCTTAATACAGATCCCATCTACATAAAGTTTTTTATTTTTTGTTTTTATTTCTGACTCATCCTTATGTAACAAATTCTGATTCATCTGAGCACAAACTATTCGATCGTTAATATCTTGAAATTACTCTATAAAAACAAGTCCTTTATTCAAACATACATATGTTATTATATATACCTATTTTCATAATGAGCATGTGTAACAGAGCTGAAAGTGAAATATATAACTTTGGCCATATGGATCAGTCAAAGAATCAAATTTCTAAGAACTATCCATTTACTATCTTCATCATATACGGGGAATGAGAACTCTAGATGACGTACCAGTTTATTATGATGATGATACACACATTTGAGAAATGTTCATCTTAGTGAAGATACATCGTGTTGGTGTTTAAAGTAAAGATCGAAGAAAAATGATGATAGAGGCCGCTGAAGGAAGGAAGTAGCTGAATATGGAAGGGTCTGGTTTTTAACCAACTTCGAAAAGAAGGAGGTTCTATGTTTGGCTGAATGTGTTTTTTTTTTAACCGACTTCCAAAAAAGGAATAGGTTCTCAATTCGGTTGTATTTTTTTTAATAGAATAGAATAGAATAGACTTTATTGTACACCAAAAGTAATACAGCTTATACAAAAACTTCAATTTGTGGGTACAATTATGGCGGTCTTATCGTTTGTTACCTCAGAACTCCTTCGTTTATGAACCGATTTGCAATTTTTTTTTTTGTCTTACGTGATATGCTTTCAGATTGGTTCCATTTTTTTTCAAAATCCAGTCCTGATAATGGGATCCATGTGAAATCGAGGGAACTTCTCAAATATTATAGGCAACTATATTTGACTGGCCTGTTGGTCTAGTGGTTAGTGACCCTGACTGCTATGCCGGAGGTCGTGGCTTCGATTCCCACCCAGGACAAATGTTTGTGTGATGAGCATAATCATTTGTTCTGTGTCTGGGTGTAATTTATCTATAATATGTATGTATTTAGAAATATATAAGTATGTTTATCAGTTGTCACATGAAGGCACAAGAGACATGACCCACGTGACAGCAGAAGGTAATATAAGACATGCTAAAAGTTAGACGAATTTGAACCTTCTGCAATTAGCATAAGATACATGATAATCAATTCGGAGCATAATAATTTAAACGAATATAATGAGAGGCAGGTAGTCAAATATTATAGAATACTGTTTACGTTAATTTGATCTTTAAGACGTAACGTTAAGGTAGGTAAACTTATGAATACGTTTTGTCCGTAATGCACTTGTTAATTTCAGCATTATATCGTAAGTCGATTTAGTCTAATGGTCATAATAGTAGACTTATACTGACATGGTCGTAAGTTCAAATCCGTCATGCTTCATTTAGTAGGTTTTGTGTTTGTAATACTGGATTATGATTTTTGAAATCAAATTATAATTTATATTAAGTTAAATTAATAAATTTAAATTAACTATTCAAACATAAAAGCAACATGAATAAAAAATAAAAATGGTTAGAATAGGTAACGATTTATTCAATATAAGTAATATTTACAATTTACATAATCATTCCGTTGTGATTCAAGCTTTGGTGATTTTACCGTTTAATGGTACACCAACGACTTATTTACAATAGCATTCGAAAGCATCCTGTGAAAGTTTACAGTGTAAGCCAGTGCAGTACAGTCCTAAATTATCAGTGTAACGTGTGCAAAGGTTTGCATAAATGAATAATGTCGTTGAGGTCGAAGGCACTGGCACTAGTGGAAGTACTGCTGAGGGTGCTGCCTCTGTTAGTGGTGCATGAGTTCCTGAAGATAAGCCTGGGACGCCGGTGTCTTCCAGTGAGAAGTCGGTGCCGGGCAACATCACAGTGGACGGCATCGCTGTTGTTCTCGTGGATCCAGATGTTACGACGCGAATTTCTACGTGTTCTTTTTCACATTCGTCAAATTCGGTGAAAAACAAAAATCGGGAGAGTTAGGGCGCCCTAAGCCCGTAGTGCGGCTGCGCGACGGCCGTCAGATAAAGCCGTCAATTTGACTTTTGCTTTTTTTTTTGGACTTTTGTTGTGTTATTTTGTATTCGTGTTAGTGATAGTTTTATTTTATTATATTGGTAAGTGCAATAAATTTTTTAATGATAAATGCCGGCTGCAGCGATACCGGTGCCTGTAGCAGTCAACCTGCCACATCGCTCGACGCTCAGCTAATCAGATGCCCCCACTGCTCCCAAGCACGTTATTTTAAAGGCGAACGGGGACTTAAGATACACTATGGCAAGGTTCACAAACCACATAGTGTACCTTTGTGTCCCCCAGCTACTTCCCAAACAACAACACATTTGGATTCACTTTGGCAAACATTATCAAAATTAAAAAATTCAACACCAATCTTAAAGAGAGTTCCCCGGGGCGCGAGACGGTCTGTTGCGCTGAGTTTAGCGCGATGCGTCCGTCTTGCGACCCAGGAGAACACACCAAGTGCTTGGGAGGAATTACTCACCTTCCCTTACAGGATTCTACATGTCCAAAAAAATTTGGCTTCGAAAAAAACATTAACTACCCAAATTAAAGACAATTGCAATAATTCGGCTCACATTTTAGATCTAAATTTACCCGCTTTTAACAACTTTTCTCAGAAAGGTTTGTGTTCACATGTGGAATCCAAAATAAGTGAGGGTGACATTAGGGGAGCGGCTAGATTACTGTTCAGCAGTGATGTGGTGGCGCCTTACTCTCCAGATACACTTTTAGCTCTGGAGAGTAAACACCCAGCGCCTGCGGATGACCTCACCTTTCCTGAACCTCCTGACACCCCCAATCCGGATTCATCTTTCCAAATTTCAGCACCCCAGTTACTTGCAGCCGTGAGCTCCTTCAGAAGCGGTTCTGCCGGTGGCCTCGACGGCCTGACTCCTCAACACTTGAAGGATCTTTTGAGTTCAGGCGCCGGGGAAGCTGGTGAGTCGCTTTTGAAGGAGCTTGTGGCTCTAGTCACTCTTATGCTCTCCGGCGGCGTGAACGATGCCATCGTCGATGTCTTGTACGGGGCCAACCTATGTGCCCTGCGCAAGAAAGATGGTGGCATTCGTCCCATCGCTGTCGGGTGCACCTACAGGCGTATGGCAGCCAAAATTTGTTGTAAATTATACAGCCAATCACTGACAAACAAATTCCAGCCCCTACAGCTTGGCTTTGGTTCAAGAGGGGGCTGTGAGGCTGCCGTACATGCCCTCACAACCTTCCTAAGTTCTGATAAGGGTAAGGTCATCCTCAAGGTTGACGTTAAAAACGCCTTTAATTCTGTAAACAGGGACACTTTGTTGGCTGAAGCAAAAAAAGAACTTCCAGAAATTTTCGGCTTTTTGTGGCAATGCTATAGGCATCCATCTAAATTATTGTATAAAAACAAGGTTTTGGAATCTGCAGTTGGATGCCAACAAGGTGACCCTCTCGGGCCAGTCATTTTCAGTTTGGCTATCCATCCAATCATCCAACAACTAAATTCGAAATTTAACCTTTGGTATTTGGATGATGGAACCCTGGGAGGTGAGGTAGATACTGTTTTGAAAGATTTCCAATTCCTGAAAGACCAATTTCGATCCATCGGCCTTGATCTAAATCATTCAAAATGCGAAATTTTTGTTCCTGACAGTACTGACAGACAATCGACTCTACAGAAATTTTATTCAATAGCTCCCGAAATCAAAATTATAGATAAAAGTACACCTCCTAGGTTCTCCAATTTTGGAAGACAGTTTTTCTTTATTCATTGACGACAAAATTGAACGTTTTAAAAACATTTCGGAAAGACTTTCTAAAATTAACCTACATTCGGCCTTCACCCTCATACGGTATTGTTGTTTTGCACCAAATTTCATGTATTTTCTCCGCTCTTCCCCTTTATGGAAGCAGCCACATCTCTTGGACAAAATTGATCAGACAATTCGGTATACTCTGACTTCCATTTTAAATGTGGCCCTGGATGACCGAGCGTGGCTACAAGCCACGCTACCCATTCGTTTTGGTGGGCTCGGCATCCGCAAAATTTCTAGTGTAAGCCTACCGGCGTTCCTGTCTTCGGTCCACAGCACTCAACAGTTGACCAAAAGAATTTTGACTCCATCATTGGTTAGCTGTGAGGTGCCGTGCTTGGCCGATGCAGTAAGCGCCTGGAAAATCACTTGCCCGGACAAGGCGTTGCCCGAAAATCCATCTTCCCAGAGACAGTGGGATGAGCCGCTCTGCAGGTTGGTACGGAATAATCTCATTAATACGTCCACCAATACTGCTGAGCGCGCTCGCCTACTGGCTGTGGGTGAATGGGAGTCGGGCCTTTGGCTACAGGCTTTACCGTCACCTAACATAGGTACTTTGCTAAGTGACACAACCTTCCGGATCGCTACATGCCTGCGTTTAGGTGCTCCTAGTGGAGCTCCACATCGATGTCAGTGTGGCGAAGCAGTCGACCGCCTCGGACACCATGGCCTATCTTGCAGCAGAAGCGCTGGTCGGATAGCACGGCATGCCAGTATTAATGACATCATCCGTCGAGCTCTTGTCACCGCCGGGGTGCCAGCTGTTTTAGAACCCAATGGCTTGGCACGTGACGATGGGAAGAGGCCAGATGGGATGACTATAATGCCTTGGAAATTGGGTAGGCCTTTGGTGTGGGATGCAACATGTGTCGACACCCTTGCGCCATCCCATCTTCTGAGTACGGCGGGCTGTGCTGGGGCGGCTGCTGCAGGTGCAGAAAACCTCAAACGGGGTAAATATAATAACCTCATTGGAAGTTATGTGTTTGAGCCGTTTGGGGTTGAAACTCTAGGGCCATGGGGTCCGAGCGCTCATCGAGTTGTCCGAGATATCAGCAAACAGTTGGTCGACTCTTCGCGTGACCAGAGGGCTGGACTGTTCTTCAGTCAACGAATCAGCATTGCCATCCAGCGTGGCAATGCTGCCAGCGTTCTGGGCACTTTTCCCACTGACATCGATGTGGACGAATTTTTTGATGCCCTCTGAGTTTTCCCCGTTTTTTGCTGCCTTTTTTTACTCGTTTGTACATATTATTATTTTAAGTTTGTATATATATACCTAGTGATTATTTGTTAATTAAGTCTTATAATAAAAATGAATGTCATTAAATAAAAAAAAAATTTACATAAAAAAATATTTACTCATCTAATAGACATAATTTAGATAATTATATATAAAGGTAAAACATATAAAAGAAGTAACTATATTAAACTGCTTTTGATATGGTAGAATTATTTAAAATATAGTTTTGAGCATGAAAAAAAAACGGTTTATTTATTTCAATAGTGCTCATGAAATACTAATTTTATTTTTAAAGAAGAGTTTAATGCAGTGAATCAACATGTTACATGATTAGAAATATATAATATTTCTATTTTATAACAATAGCATCACTACATTAACTGTCATACTTGCTGTAAATATTTTGACATTTTAACTACTTTACAGGTTTTATATAGAATTTTAAGTTTTAAATTTGATTAAGAAAGAAACAAGGATCAGTGAATTTATTATGTAAACACTTCCTAACAAATTAAGATTACTATGATTTATTTAACCAATACACTACACATAAGCACTGACAAGAAGGTATTGTGGCTGCTTACAAGAAGTAAATAATTATCCATTGTCGCTTACACGCACAGATGACATTACGTCACGTAATATTTATCACTGAATCGGCCACCTATTTCTACAAGTTAACCAGGTTCCACAGAAGACATTCAACACAAGTAACCCAGAGTTATACCCGCCAGTTCTACGAGTATACGACAGTATAATAACATGTGTTTTTGTCAGATAGAAATCCAGATATTCTTGGGCAAAACGGACTTGACGGATGACCAGCAGTTATTTCAATTTTACGTCCTGACTTGTATTGTTTGTTATAGTTTTAAACCATAATCTGACTGTATTTCTCTGAAACAAAGAAACGAAACAGAAGTTACTTTATGTGTAAGTATAATTAAAAAGAAGTTTGATTACGCACAGCATAAAATGTGTAAATTTAAAAAAGAAGTATAAATAAAATGGAAAAAGACACTTACCTACGGCTATATCAAGACGCCTCCTATCAATCTCTCCGAAATAGAAAACCAACATTCTCCTTATGTAAATAGATTAAGTATTTTATATTTTAGAATTCGGTATATAAAAATATTCTAAATAAAGACGTTGTTTTACGCAATTTAGTAAGGTAACGTAAAAATTGTTTGCACGATGTCACTGCTATTGAGCGTCGACTGGTTTTTGCTTTATTAGAACGGTTTATTTTTTATTCCTATACCCTTAATCTAAGTAACATTTGAATATTAGTTTTATGATGAATACGCATATTTATCTTGACTACCCGCTTATTACCTACAAGTCAGGCGAAATTATTCCAAATATATTTAAAGAATATTTAGTTTGTTGATTGTTACTTAAAATAATAAAAAAGTTGTAAATGGAAAGCAAAACAATATACAGGGTATGAGAATTGAACTCGTGCCTTACTGCGTCAAAGTCTTTACACAGATCACTAAGTCATATTACCCTAATTAGGGCTACCAAAATAAGCTACTCATATCAGTTGTCAATACATTTTAAAATACCAATAATAAACTTTAAGTCTAAAATCGTAAGAATCAAAATTGCGTAATAAGTAGTTATTTATACCATTATTATATCCCTTTATAAATGTTTATAAATGTGTTTGTTTGATTATAATATTAAAAAATGTATTTTAACTTTGGACTATTTTAGACCATTTACTTACTTTATATATATATACTTACTTTATATATATAAGTACTAAATATAGTGAAATAATAAACATTTTATTTACTTGCAATATTTTGTTTCATTTCTATATAAAAAAAGTCGTTAAATAAAATTAAAAAAAAATAACTAAACACAAAAGATGGAAAACAAAAAGTTAGACGATTAAAGTGAGATTTGCTGCTCGCGTCCGTAGGATTTACTTGATTTCTGACCACCCTACACGTTTCCCCTGGGTAGTGCTAAACGAGCAGTAAACGCGGTGGTAGGCCATAGCATCGGCTGCCGGCTTTAATGTTACCACCCACCAGACAAAGCCATACCGCCAAGCGATCCGTCGTGTTCCGGCGTGATGTCTGGTGAAGCCGTACGGTGGAACTTGGGTCTGAGCAGTTGTGTTGCGATGTATACCGGTTATGATGCACCAGCTGTTGTTGCGTCGGAGGTTTGATCGTGGAGGGTAGTGGGATCCGAAGCACGGTGCTCCGCTGGCCGACCGTAGGTAGTTGGGGGCCCAAGTAGTGTGCCAGCCACACACGAAAGGCTGCCCCGCCAACTGCGAAAAATCCCGGGGTGGCCCCATCGTGCCGGTTGGCGACCGGGTGAGAGGACCCGATGGCGACCCCTGGGGGGGTTCGGGCGTCCCCGCAGTCTCCAGATCAAACCTCCACTGGTGCGGCAACTCTGGTTGTGTTGTCAAGGTTAACATCGCATCACCTCGCTCAACTGCCATCTTCCACCATTCCTATTCACTCCAAATTAAAAAAAAAACAATGAAAGGTAAAAAGAGAAGCAAGTGTCAACAGCGGATGCACGTCCTCTCATTTAAAGTGCACCTCTCAAACATTAGAGGACTGCACTCCAATCTCGATGCGGTCCACCACCATCTAGAGACTGACAAACCACACTTGCTTTTCTTGACGGAGACGCAGATTAGATGTCCGGCAGATGCGGCGTACCTCAACTACCCGGGATACTCATTGGAGCATCATTTCCTGCAGCGTGCTGAGGTCTGTGTGTACGTCCGTAATGACATCTGCTGTCAGCGTCTCCGTCACCTTGAGGACACAACTCTTTCCACGCTATGGCTGTTGGTGGACACTGGCATGTACAAAATTGTCTATGCCTGTGTCTATCGATCGCACAGCGGTGATCAGGAGACAACTCGAATGTTTGACCACCTCAGTGAGGCCGCCGATAAGGCTCTGCATCGGCACCCTGATGCGCAGCTCGTCGCTCTGGGGGACTTTAATGCCTGTCATCAAGACTGGCTTTTCCCGTACCAGAAGACCGACCATGCTGGGAGAGAAGCGCAAAACTTTGCGGTATCGATGGGCCTGTCCCAGCTGGTAAAGCAAGCGACTAGGGTGATGTAGCTGGTCATACTGCCAACTGTCTGGACCTTCTGCTGACCACCGACCCAGACAGATGTATCGTAACAGTTTCTTCACCACTTGGAACTTCAGATCACTGTCTGGTGAAGTCTGTATCGTCCTTCTCCCCACTTGACTGCGACTCTCGTGGTGAACGGCGAATGTGGCGATACAAGTCAGCAGATTGGGATGAGATGCGTCACTTTTTTGCGTCTTACCCTTGGCAGCGGGTCTGCTTCTCTTCTAAGGATCCGTCGAGGTGTGCGGATGCTGTGTCCGATGTGGTGCGTCAAGCTGTGGAATATTTCATTCCTTATAGTTACGTACCCATCGGAAGCTCAGCTCACCCATGGTTCAACGCTGATTACGTTCAAGCTGAAGAGCGTAAGCATTCGGCGTTTCTAGCCTGGGTTGACGCTCGTGACCGTAAATCTCCGGATCTGAGCTCAGTAAAGAGAGCCTTTAACTGTGCTGCCAAGTCCTACAAAAAGGCACTAAAGAAGGCTCGCTTTGACCGCATTGCCCATATTGGCACAAAGCTTTCTGCACAGCCATCCGGTAGCAGAGCTTTCTGGTCTCTTGCCAAATCGGTCGAAGCGAACTTCTGTCGGCCCACATTGCCTCCGCTGGTTAAACCTGACGGAACACTGGCTCATACGGCGAGAGAGAAAGCAGGTCTCTTTGCATCTCTCTTCGCCCATAATTCTCGTCTAGATACTGGCAGTGCTACTCCACCGACTGCGACACTGCTACACTTCGATGCCCGAGGTTCGCATAAGGAACAAAGAAGTTCTGAGAGCACTGTGTCGTCTAGACGTGAATAAAGCTAGTGGACCAGATGGTATACCAGCGATTGTTCTCAAGGCTTGTGCGCCCGAGTTGTCTCCTGTATTGACACGCTTGTATCGCCTCTCGTTTAGGACTGGAATAGTGCCCAAGTCCTGGAAGCTTGCCAACGTGCAACCCGTGCCCAAAAAGGGCAGTCGTGCCGATCCTACCAACTATCGGCCGATTTCGGTAACCTCCATACTCTGCAAGATTATGGAGCGTGTATTGAACTCGCGCCTCATGGCATACCTAGAAGGTAACAATCTCCTCAGTGACCGACAGTACGGGTTTCGCCGCAATCGGTCTACTGGGGACCTACTAGTGTATGCCACCCACTTGTGGGGCGAGGCCCTCGAGAAGAATGGGGAAGCAATTGCTGTCTCCTTAGACGTCTCGAAGGCCTTCGACAGGGTATGGCATGCTAGCCTCTTGAGTAAGCTTCCAGCATACGGCATTTCTCCTGGTCTGATTAACTGGGTAAAAGACTTCCTGAGAGAACGGTCTCTTCGAGTTGTTGTCGATGGATGCTCATCAGAGCCCATGACGACTAATGCCGGAGTTCCTCAGGGGTCAGTGCTCTCTGCAACTCTTTACCTGCTGCATATTAATGATCTGCTGATGCCCGGTATCTATGGGAATGCAGATGATAGCACAGTTGTAGAGAGATACCTGCCAGGTGCTCGGGCTAGTAAAGAGCAAATCCAGTCCGAACGAGAGGCTATGGTAGAGCGTACGAATATCTCGCTTCAGGCAGTCTCCAAGTGGGGCGAAACCAATCTGGTGGAATTCAACGCCGCCAAAACACAGGCGTGTCTGTTCACCGTCAAAAGGAGCCCGTTCACCTCGGCTCCTACCTTTCAGAATGTATCTTTGGATTGTACCGACCGCCTTCAGCTCTTGGGTGTCGAAATTTCCTCCGACCTCAATTTTGGGCGGTTCATTGAGTCCAAAGCCAAAGTAGCTGCTAGGAAACTAGGCGTTCTCGCAAAAGTCCGGCGGTACTTCACACCGAGACAGCTTTTAATGTTATACAAAGCACAGGTCCGATCGTGTGTGGAGTACTGCAGCCACATATGGGCTGGTGCTGTAAAATTTCACGTGGCAGCTATGGACTCGGTGGAAAGGCGTGCGAAGAGGCTGATTGGTGATCCAGATTTGGTTAAGTCCAATCTTCAAAGCCTTGAGCACAGGCGTAGGGTAGCCAGCCTTTCGGTGTTTTACAGATTGCATTTTGGAGAGTGTGCGCAGGAATTGCATGACTTGATTCCGCCATCTCATTTCTACCATCGGATAAACCGACGCACGGCGAGTATCCACCCTTACGTTGTTGAAACATCTACGGTCCGAAATAAGCGTTTCGCCTCGTCATTTATACCGCGTACTTCGAAGGACTGGAACAGTCTGCCTGCTGCGGTCTTCCCGTCCGATTATAATTTGGGTGTCTTCAAGGCTAGAGTGAATAGGCTCTTAATAAACTAGTGCGCCTCACCATCAACGATTGCATCACTGCTTACCATCAGGCGGGATCGCAGTCAAGTACTAGTTTATAAAAGATAAAAAAAAAAAAAAAAAATTGAACTAGCTTTACTTGCGTGTCAAATCGCTGTTATTACCACTAGACTAAATGGATTCTTATAGATGGTGTCGAAATTCAACGTTACTTGTAATGCTGGACGCAATATTATGGACCAAATTTACAAGCAGTTGATAAAATTCACGGAATTAGCTAAGTTAACTTTTGTCACTGACGTGCCATTTTCTTTTATCAATCTACCCTCACACTAGGATAGCAAGATTTATAGAAATGCTGCACAAAGAATTTTCATCTTTAATGGTAGCGAAATAATGATTTAAATAGCTTATCAAATTAGTGGGTTAGCCCACTTAGGGCACCGACTTTACCCATAAAACAAGCTCTGCTTAGCTTGGGACTAGACGGCGTTGTGTGGTAGTTGTGGAATATGTGGAATATTATATATACAAAAATGAATTCCTATTTCCTTGGTCACGCCATCACGTGTGAACGGCTGGACCAATTTCGCTAATTCTTTTTTTGTTGTGTTCGTTATTGTGAGGAGAAGGTTCATAAGGAACGTAGGGTAGAGTAGAGTAGGGTAGTGTAGGGTAGAGTAAGGTAGAGTAGGGTAGAGTAGGGCAGAGTAGGGCAGAGTAGGGTAGAGTAGGGTAGAGTCGGGTAGAGTAGGGTAGAGTAGGGTACAGTAGGGTGAAGCTGGGAAGAGCGGGAGCGAAGCCGCGGCAAAAGCTAGTACTTTTATATATTTTACTAGCTAGCTTTTGTCCGCGGCTTCGCCCGCGTACATAAAAGACCTTCCCTCTTTCTCCCCCTTTTCTCACTTTTTTTATTAAAAAATTAGCCTATGTCCATCTCCAGGGTCCCAACTATCTCTGTACCGAAATTCATCAAAATTGATTTTGCCATTTATTTATTTATTATTATAAGCACATACAATTGTTTTAACAGGTATACCTACCCAAGGTAACAGGTATTTAGTCGTGAAGACGTAACAAACAAACAAACTCACTTTCGCTTTTATAATATTAGTAAGGATAAGGATATAATTATAATATATTTTTTATACATATTTTTTGGTATTTTCATTGAGGACTTATGCATTTACAGTCAAAAAGTGATATGTGATGAAGAGGAACTGGTGAAGAAGACCAGAAATAGCCAACGGAACTTCAAACTCAAACAGATATCACAATGAACATAGTTGAGCGACTATGACAATACAAATAAATGAATAGTTCTGAATAATTATGTTGAAAATGTTATCATCGAAGTGATCTGATGATGATGATGGAGCCGGATGATAGGCACTGGAACTCCATGATTAATCATTGTATCCTAGTCAATGATAATATCATTGATCCTAGTCGTGTTTGGGCTTATACTTATACAAGTGTATCGCAACTAAAAAGTGTGAAATAAAAAACTTTTTATAAAAAACCGGCCAAGACCGTGTCGGGCCACGCTCAGTGTAGGGTTCCGTAGTTTCCCATCTGTCACAATAAGTGTACCCACTTATGAGTTTAAAAAAATGCTTGCATAAACGATTATACTACAAACTTAGTCCAGAAATTATTTTGTAGAACCTTTTTGTCTTTTTGTACAAAAACAGTTCTTTCCATCAAGTTCAAAATGATTTTCCTAGAAAGTCCTTATAAAGTTCTACTTTTCAGATTTTTTTCATATTTTCTAAACTTATGGTTCAAAAGTTAGAGAGGGGGACACATTGTTTTTTACTTTTGGAGCGATTATTTCCGAAATTATTGACATTATCAAAAAATGATATGAGTAAACCCCTATTCATTTTTAAATACCTATCCAACGATATATCACACGTTAGGGTTGAAATTTAAAAAAAAATCACTTCCCACTTTACATATAGGGCTACCCTAATAAAACATTTTTTTCCAATTTTTATTTTACCACTTTGTCGGCGTGATTGATATACACATTGGTACCAAATTTCAGCTTTCTAGTGCTAACGGTCACAAAGATTAAGCGAGGATGGACAGACGGACAGACAGACATGGCGAAACTATAAGGGTTCCTAGTTGACTACGGAACCCTAAAAACAATAACCGACTTCACAAAAAAAACACTAAAACGATCAAAATAACTTTAATTTCGGAAGGCCCCATAGAAATATTGTTATGATCTGATCATAAACTTCGAAGTTATGGAACAGAACTCCTCATAGGATCACAACAGAACTGTCGACAAGTAAAATTGCTTTGTTTAAACGTGTAGTCGATGACTGACTGAAAGAAAAAGCAGGAGGGATGTATAGAACTGTTGTGATGATGAAGCTGTAACGTAAAGTAATATAATTGGGAATCAAACGAGCTTACTTGTTAAGCGAAGTCTTGATTCTAATTTTATGAGCGCCGACACTGAAATGTAATTTTATTATTTTACATTGTAGTAATACTTCCTTCTCGGGATAAATACGCGAAGTTTAGATATTTAAAAAATATAAAGCTAAAAACCTTGTATCCAGACCCCATTTGTCGAACTGTCACTTATTTTAGAGATTATCGGATAAGGAACAAGCTGTCTTTTAGGCAGACTTGTTCCTACATACTTACATTCACTGTTTTCCTGCAAGGATAACTGTGTGTTAGGTAAGGATAATTATTGCAGCTTTTGGGCTATTAAAACTAGTGGCGGGTGTGTAATTACATCTCAGTGTCGGCGCTCATAAAATTAGAATCAAGACTTCGCTTAACAGGTAAGCTCGTTTGATTCCCAATTTTATTTCGCGCCGATACTGAAATGTAATTTTATTATTTTACATTGTAGATGTTTAGAGTTTGCTGCAATAATTAATTGTTACGCTATTATTAGTATTGGTACTATCAACTCAAATGCGGTTTCTTTTTTATAGTAAGTAATGAGTTGATTTACTGAGGGGCTGCTAAGATATGTCTAACTTATCCGTTGTGTGAGGTGTCCTCGAATTGTTGTAGAATATATTTGATTCATTGGTAAGTGATTTAGATGTGAGACATGTTATCTATAACGAGGGTAGTTATTATTATTCTTAATAAAAGTCTCTCATGTTTTATCAGTTTGCTTTTGAAGGTATTATATCTTTGCTGTTGGATACTTTACTTCTTGGTAATTAGTACGGTCATCGTTATATCTAGCCGTTGATGTCTGTTATATTACAAGGTTTTTACAATTATATGTAGTCGGACAAAAATTACTTGGTTTTATATTAGTGCTGTACCTATTTAGCACAGCGACAATTTGTTAAAGTTTGTTGAAGCACAGTGATCTCATTAGTTATTTTTATTTTATTTATAGTGATGTTTTACTATTTAGGCATGATAAGCTGTTTTGTTGATAGGGTTGTTTTATGGCAGCTATTTGTTGCAAGTCCATTCTACATTGTGAGATAAGGAAGAGCTATGATCTTCTCGTGTTCTGGAAAAAACACTCATTAGCAGAATCAAATGTCACAGAAGGTAGAGAAATTACATTACATTTATTTTATATATATTATTTAGCCTTGCCTTACATTAGACAATGCGATTAGGTGCGTGTATTATACAATGCAGCTCATTCATAATTTTCTGTTTTAAAGATAATGAAGTCTATTCATCTCTAAGTTACATTTGTGTTGACATTGTAGTGACTGGTATGAAAGTATAGCTTACCAATTTTATTATTATTATTATTTATTTTCTATTGTAGTTAGTATAGGTACCTCCATTTATTTCAGCATGTATGTGTGAGCTTGTACATATGCTTACACTTGTAGTTGTATGCTGATCTATTTGAATTTACGAATATTTTATGCCTATAATTTTATGTCATTTATTTATGCTTCCCAAAATGGAAGTTAATGCGATTGTTTTGCTCTGTCATTATAGTATTTTTATGTCACAGTTTAGAGGGGTTCATGTAGTGTCGACAGACTTCCTACTAGGGATTAGGTATCTAGAGAAGTTGTAAGGTCACTGACCTTTCGCGGTGGCCTCTGTAGGACTAGTTGGTCTCTGGGATGCAATTGTTCCCCCCCCTTTTTTTTTGTTTCTTATAAATTCCATTATACTTGTGTATTGGTAAGTTTAGTTTTGATGATACTATTAATTCAAATGTGATAAGTCACTGCCTCAAACTGAGTACATTTTGACCATTCGCTACAATTGTAATAACGATGAAATAAAATATGTTTATTCTACCTGAATAAAGAAGAAATAAATTAAAAGTCTCAAAGAAACCAAATTAATTTGCTGTGGCGCACGTGTGGACCGGGTATACGCTTGTGTTACACAGTTACACCATAGACATATGTTAGTCGGTCTAGGTTGTCTACTGCATTTCTGACACCGTTTGACAGTGACGGCACAAAGTAAACAATAATTGAGAAAACATAATTTCATTAAAATGCACGTACTGGAAAAGGTGAGGGCCCCTATCTAAACACACTAAGTCAAATGACGAAAAAAACCACCACCAAAAACATCTCATACGCCCAAGCAGCTGCAAGAGGCATAGCAAAGGCGCCAATGGATGATATGAATAGCGACAAGAAGTTGGATGAAATATTAAAGTTAATGTCATCATTCGACGAGAGACTGAAGAAAATCGAAAATAGCAACAAAATTGCTACTCTTAAGCTTAAAAAATGACTATCACACTAAAGTTTATGACATGGAACTCAAATGGATTATTAAAACACCAGAACGAGTTACAAGTAGTATTAGACCTAGAAAAAATAGATGTGTGCCTTATATCAGAAACACACTTCACAAAACAATCTCACATTAAGTTTAGAGGGTACAAAGTATACCATGCACTTCACCCAGATAATTGTGCAAGAGGCGGTAGTGCCGTTATTGTAAAAGAAAATTTACAGCACTACGAAGAGCTCAAGTACGAAGAGAAAGATATCCAAGCAGTGGCGATTTGTCTCCAAACTAAAAAATATCCACTAACAGTGTCTGCCATCTATTGTCCACCTCGGTATATGATAAAAAGAGATCACTATATACGTTTCCTTACCAGCCTTGGTAGTCGTTTTATTTTAGGTGGAGACTTTAATGCTAAAAATACTCATTGGGGCTCCAGACTAACTACTACTAAGGGCAAAGAACTACTGAGTGCCATAAAAGAGATGCAATGTGAAGTTATATCTACTGGAAAGCCCACCTACTGGCCAACAGATTCAAATAAAATTCCAGACTTAATAGATTTTTTCGTAACCAAAAATCTGTCAACTAGTTACATAAAAACAGAACAAAGCTATGACATGAACTCAGATCACTCGGCAATCTATTTAGAAATTAGTGAAAATATTTTGTACAAACAAAACAGGCTCACTCTTGTCAATAAATACACAGATTGGGAGAGTTTTAAGACCACATTGAATGATCAAATAGATCTTAAAGTTCCTTTAAAAACACCCGAACATTTAAATTTTGAATTAGAAAACTTTATAACGCAGATTCAGCAAGCAGCGTGGGAAAATACACCCAATATCAACAAGAGAACGAAGGGAAATATCTATCCCTTCAGAATCAAGCAACTCATTATGGAGAAAAGAAGACAAAGAAAAACGTGGCATCAGTCTAGGTGCCCTGATGACAAACGCAAACTTAACAATCTGACAAAAAAAGTAAGAAGACTAATTCAGAACTTTAAAAACGACTCAACCAAAACCTATCTTCAGGAACTAAGTAACGACCTAAAGACAGACTACTCACTTTGGAAGGCTACCAAGCATCTCAAAAGGCCGATCACACAAATCCCTCCCATCAAATGTGAAAACGGGCGATGGGCAGTCACTAATAATCAGAAAGCCAAGAGGTTTGCTGAGCACCTAGAAAATATATTTCAACCAAACGAGGGGGAAATCATTCAGGACTGCAATTTAGTTAACACGACACCAGATTATGAAGATATTAAACTAGTAACACCAAGAGAAGTCGCAAAAGAAATAAAACA
Source organism: Mythimna ferrago (assembly GCA_910589285.2). NCBI lineage: Eukaryota > Metazoa > Arthropoda > Insecta > Lepidoptera > Noctuidae > Mythimna > Mythimna ferrago. The sequence goes on from OU342683.1 coordinate 28,562,552, forward strand.
AAACATAAGCCGTCGAAAATCTCCAGGTTACGATTTAATAACAGGGGAAATACTTCATAACATACCAAGAAAGGGTCTGGTTAAGCTGACAACCCTTATAAATGCTGCACTAAGACTTAAGTATGTACCAGACTTATGGAAAGTTGCTGAAGTGATCATGATAGCTAAGCCTGGAAAACCTGCACATGAAACAACATCATACAGGCCAATCTCTTTGCTACCTATTATGTCAAAACTTTTTGAAAAGCTGTTACTTAAACGGCTCAAACCAATAATACAAAGCAAGAACATAATACCAGAGCACCAGTTTGGTTTCCGAGAAAAGCACTCAACTATCGATCAAGTGCATAGGATCACAAACGTAATAGAACACGCCCTTGAAGACAAGAAGGTTTGTTCTACTGTGTTCCTAGACGTGGCACAAGCTTTCGACAAAGTATGGCATGAAGGTCTAATATATAAACTAAAGATCCTGTTACCGAAGCAGTTTGCAGATATTCTGGAATCCTACATTCTAAACAGAGTCTTTAGAATAAGGCAAGAAGATGCCTACTCAGAAATGAAACAAATAAAAGCCGGCGTACCGCAAGGAAGTGTATTAGGTCCGGTCCTGTACCTAATATACACTTGCGATATTCCAGAATCAGAGCATAATATCATTGGGACCTTCGCTGACGACACAGCTCTCATGGCTGTAGGAAACAGCCACCAAGAAGCAGTTGAAAAGGTTCAAATGGCTGTCAACCAAGTTTATGACTGGACCAAAAAATGGAGGATTAAATTAAATGAATCCAAATCTGTACACATAGACTTTAGTAACAAGAAACACCAGTATTCTCCAGTTTATATAAATAATAAACAAGTCCCATATGAGAATACAGCCAAATATCTGGGTATGACTCTTGACGCTAAGCTACGCTGGAAAGCCCACGTCAAGAAGAAAAGAGATGAACTCGACTTACGATTCAAAAGAATGTATTGGCTGCTTGGAAGAAATTCCACGTTGTCTGTGCAGAACAAATTGTTATTATATAGACAAGTCCTGATGCCAGTTTGGACTTATGGTATTCAGCTGTGGGGCTGCACCAAACAGACCAATATAAGTATCATACAACGATTTCAGAACAAGGTACTAAGGGAAATTGTAAATGCACCTTGGTACATACGAAATGATGACCTCCATCGGGACCTAAAAGTTGAGTTCATCGACAAAGTGATAAAAAAAATTGCAGAAGCTCACGAAAAGCGACTTCATCAGCATGTGAACATCGAGGCAATCCAGCTTCTCGACCACACGAATATAGTGAGAAGACTAAAAAGAACAAAACCGTTCGAGTTAGTGTTTAGTGATAGTGAATAGTGTAATGTAGCATAATTGCTACCTAATAAATACAAGAACGAAGTGTATTCGCCTTAATAGAGACAATAAGAAAAGTGCTATTGGACACATTCTTAGTAAAGACAATTTATTAGTTTAGGATATAATTAAATTACTTATTAGTCGATATATAAGGCTAGATTGTAATATAAACTAGGGTTCATCCTTTGGATGTATTCGAGGACAAGGAAAAAAAAAAAAAAAAAAAAAAAAAAAATTAATATATGATATACATATAGGCATACAGGTATAATATTATACTATATTTGGTGTGACATTTTGTTTCAAAATTGGTGGGTATTCCATTGCATGTTTTGGGAATGTCTGAGTAATCTGACATGAATTGTAACATTTAGTTTACTTTACTAAGTGGTAGATAGTTATCTACTTTCATGTTTAATTTTTAGGCTCAAGAAGTCATGTACACTGAGAAGTGCTTATTCATATTATGTCTCCCTGCAATCTTGACTGAGTATTCTCTTAAAGAGGATTGTTTGATTGCCATAGAAGTGAGTCATGAAGCTGTTGTGCCATGCACCTATTGTGTTTTGTGTTTTAGGTATGAGAGTTCTTAATGGAATGCATCAGAAGTAGTATTTCTGTGATCAAGTTGTCTAGTCATGAGAAAGTTGTTCTTAGGTATTATTGATAATAGGATAATTTCCTTCCATAAGTATTATATTAAACTTGTTTTAATCACAGAAGATATTGCCAATTTATGACAAATTAATTCTGGAAATATTATACAGGTGCAGATCAAATTGAATCTGAATTTTGTTATTTCTGTTTTGGAACAACAAAGTTATCCCTATTTATTTCAACATAATATGTTGATAGGGTGTCTATTTATTTATTTATTTATTAGGAGCACCAACCATATATTTGCAAAAGATTTTGTGTTTAGGTAGTCAGATTTATAGCACTTTAATTGTAAATTTCAGGCGTACATTGCTTGTGCAATTTGACATTCATTTATAATGAATTTTCACTTTATTGACTGATTTAAACGTTAAGTTAGGTTAGCCTCATACCATTTTGTTCTAACAACTATTTAAAAATATATCAAAGTATATTTCAATATTTTGTTGTTGTATTCCATTATAAGCTTGTTGCTGACTTACTCCCTTGTGTAATTATAAGTAAGTGGAGCAGATGGTTTTGTCAGCCAATTTGACCACAGTAATTTACACAGGGTGGGTAGTATACGCTTCTGTTTCCAGTGCTAAGCAATTCCTCAAACCGCTTAGTCCAGCGGTTGACCACACCAGTTGTAGTATTGCTGTCATACATCAAGTATTCTGAGGTGCTGGGGTATTGAATATACTGTTACTACATTTTAAATATATTATTATATTGAATACTATACTATTGAAACTTTGGAAGCTTGTAATTTTACTCAGAATTGCTGTTGGTGTCCACAGAGGACTTAACTTGCAATGGTTTGGTTCCATAAGAGGTCAACTTGCATGCTCTTTGAGCAAGGTTTTGCCATAAAATTAAGTACTAAATGTGTGGAGTGATGTGCTGTATCTATGAATTTAATTCATATAAATTATATCAAGATTTTCCATAGATTCTATTGTATGGGGTCATGTAAAACTTAATGGTATTTGTTGTTGTATAGTGTTATTTGCTATTAGTAAGCATATCCTTTGTAGATTGTTGATGAAATAGTTAAGTTACTTATTGCATAAGTAATATTATTGTCAGCATCGCATACTCCGTGGTCAGTGCACAACATAGCCATCGAGAAAAAATATATTTTCTACTGAATGGCCTTTAGTACTTTTTGACTTAACTCAGTTTTGATAATTGATCTAATTCAAATATATTTATTTGCTATCAATGTAGGTACTGATATAAGATGATACATAGTGACAGGTTTCCGCTACGCCACATGTATCTTTTATGTTTTAGTTAATTTAACAATTAACTCATAACAGTGCTGGGGTGGTATACTGCAAGCATCTTGCACTTAGCTTATCTACACTGTGGCGGTGTTTTCCATCAGCGTTGCAGACATACTTGGTAAGGATGTCAATTATTCTGCCTTCTCTCAATGGTTTTGGGTTGGCTACTAGTCCAACAACTAGATACAGCTAGGTACAGCGGAATAACTTATGATTATTTTGAATATCTCGTATTCCTTAGCATTTTATGCTTAGAAAGCTTTATGATTTAAATTACAGACAGTGTGCAGCTTACCACCTCATAGTGGTTTGGAATATCTCGTATTCATTAGCATTTTATGCTTAGAAAAGTTTATGATTTAAATGACGGGCAGTGTGCAGCTTACCACCTCATAGTGGTTTGGAATATCTCGTATTCATTAGCATTTTATGCTTAGAAAAGTTTATGATTTAAATGACGGACAGTGTGCAATTTACCACATCATAGTGGTTTGGAATATCTCGTATTCGCTAAGAGTTAAATGTTTTGTAGCGATCTACACATAGGTGGTGTACTGTTTTGTACACGGATAGGTAATTTTGAACTTGGCCTTCTCGAGGCCTTTATAGGTACTGATAAAGTAGGAGCACGCCAAACTTAGTCTTTTTTTCCCTATTTCCGTTCTTTAGATTAAAGCATGGGACTCACCTGTTATGACGGATTCATACCAGAGTAGCAACGTGAAAATGACGCCGCTAAGAGTATCGCGTACTATCTGGTAGGTCACAATCAGTTTAGCGGGTGAATATGACGTCGCTAATGGTATCTCGTACCCTGATTGGAGATTGAACAAGGTTTCAACTCGCAAGTCTTAACTGCAGTGTTCACTATGATCACCTAGTGCTTGGAACAGGCACAGTGAGGATCGCGTCCTCGGTGACCAGTTTCAGGTGGCCTTTCTCACGCCTTGAGCTGTGGAAAGTTTCAGGGTATAAATCCAACTAGTCTAGATATCGGAAAAGATTATACTCCTTCCTTGATGTGTTTATCGTGGCATTCTTCGTCCTGTGTGACGACTGTGTGTAGACTCCAGGCTTCGACAGACTTCAGCGTTGAAATCCGTTAATGTACAAAACATTTTGTAGTATCACTTTGAATTTTGTTAATTTTGCTAAAAAAAAGGTACTGTTTCACGTATTTTTAGTGGGTAATTGGATGTATCACTTTGGATTTTGTTAATTTGCTAAAGAAATACTATTTTATGAATTTTAAAAGCATAATTAGACAGGAGAAAATTTTTTACTCGCGTTATTTTACCCGCGAAGAAAATAAGTGACAGTTCGACAAATAGGGTCTGGATACAAGGGTTTTTAGCTTTATATTTTTTAAATATCTAAACTTCGCGTATTTATCCCGAGAAGGAAATATTACTACAATGTATAATAATAAAATTACATTTCAGTGTCGGCGCGAAATAAAATTTAACCGTGTTTGGAATTATTAGAATAGTTATGAGATATACTCTGGCTATAAGGTATTTAAGTTTGGCTAATAGGTACTTTTTGGTGGTGGGTACCATAACTAAAAAGTATAAAATAAAAAACTTTTTACAAAAAAATAAGTACAACCGACTTCAATGTAAAAAACACTGAAAAGTACAAAATAACTTTAATTTCGCAAGTCGGTGTTTCTATAATAATTTTGTCTTTTTGTTATTCAACACGTAAGGTAGGTAAGTACCTATAAAATGTGAGTATATATCCACGGAAATTGTGAAAGATAACTTTCGTTATGTTACCTATTATATTAATAAATATAGCTGATCAAGATGTGAGGAGCACCCTGGCTAATGAGTTTGTTTACGCGAGCCGCGCGGAGCGGGGCGCCCGCGCACTCGGCGCGAGCGGCGCGACGGAGGCGCGCCGCAGTCAGCTCGCCGCGCACTCCTCGTGCGCATGCTCTCGCTCCGCGCTCGCCACTCGCTCACGTCGCAACATCGCGCCCGCGTCTTGTTTTTATTTGCGCGCAATTTGTCTCATGTGCGGATGTGGATGCAGTGCTTGTGTTCTTCTCACTACCCCTGCTACATACAGACTACCTGACATTTAGCATTCATTACAGGTAATTATTGACCTGCTTAGAACAGTGTATTTATTGAGAAAATTTGTTCAATCTTTCCAAGTATTCGTAGCAAGGTTTCAAAGGCTTACGCAAAGTGCCAGTGCTAGTGAGGGCTGTGCCAGTGGATGTAGGATGTTCTGTGAAGTGCGTCGTCGCCACCGCGGCCATTCTCCTTCTGTTACGTGACATCGCAGGCACGAGAAAAGTTTACTTTTATCGTATGTTCTAAGTAACCCTGATTTATAAATGTTGATCTTTATTTAAATTTTACAAGTATTTATTCTTAACTCATTATTTTCTACTCGTACCTAGGTATATAATATACTTACACTAAATCAAAAAATAATATGAAGGTAATTTGAATACCTATATACCTATAATTATGTAGGTAGGTAACTTCCCCAAATTCACAATGTGTGTGATCATAGTTAGTGGTACCTATAGGTGTCCGTGGGACTGGAGACGTCATAATCAAGGGTTTGGTCAGAAGCTCTTTGTTATTGTAATGATTTCTGTAACAGATTAAACCTATCGAGAAGATACGAGTAGATAACATTCTGTTTATTGCTGATAACACTTCACTGTTAGTAAACGCATCGATAACTACTTATCACGATAACCACTGACGGTGACGACACAACGCCAGACTCGTGGTAACCGGTATGACGTGCTCCGGCCCGGGACTTTTATGTTTGAATCATTAGATAAGTTGGTACTCGTATAAATTGATAAATTAGGTATCTACCACCGCAAGTATACAACTTGGGCAAATTAGAATTATAACGGAAGCCATTGCAGAAGCGAACATAGTAAAAAAAACTGTTTTGGATTCAGCGGGAAGACGCAATTGAACATTGTGCTATTGGTTATTCCCTGAGAGCTCCGATCCCCGAGAGCCCCGTACCGGAGGCACCCGAATGCGATAAAAATATGATTAGGTACAATACGGCCAACGTATCTTGGCGAACCCGAAATTTTTAATGAACGTTTTTAGGGTTCCATAGCCAAGTGGCAAAAAAGGAATCCTTATGAATTCGTCATGTCTGTCTGTCTGTCCGTCCGTATGTCACAGTCACTTTTCTCCGAAACTATAAGAACTATACTTGGTAAGTATTCTGTGAACCGCATTAAGATTTTCACACAAAAATAGAAAAAAAAAACATAAATTTTGGGGATTCCCCATACTGAAACTCAAAATTTTTTTTCATCAAACCCATACATGTGGGGGTCATCTATTTAAGACATTTTTCAAAGTGGTAAAATGTGCCCCCCCCCCCCCGTGTAACTTGGTCTGAAAATTGGTCTGAACGAGATCTAGTTAGTACCTAGCTTTTATTTTAAACGTCATAAATCTAAAAAAATACACTACTATTATCTAAAACATCGATCAAAGTTATAACGACATATTGTAGCTGGCAGACTAAGTCATTACTTTCATGAATAGTTTTGCATTACAAATGACAGTACTATCCTATCTTGGATTAAAGGTTATCAAATACCTATTCACTGTACCAGATAAACACATCTAATGAAATTAGCATAATTAATTTAGCATTTCAGAACTGCTACAATCAGGATTCATTTCATATTGTTATCCATGTAAAAAACAATTTGTATCACCCATTTTTACAGTACCTAAATCTAATTGAAAACACCGGTTTATACTTAATATAAAAGAACCTAACAAATTCATTCATGTTAGTCATTTTATAAAATGGAGGACTACCGTAAAGTATTAAAATTAATTGATGAAAACTACTACATGGCCACAATGGATTCCCTAGGATTCACTAGGATATTTCCTAATATTGGGAACAGAATGTGATTTCTTCTATTTAATTTATCCTAGTTTTACTTGGAATTCAGAACTATTTAGAGATCAATTATTTGAATTTAATGTACTACCATTTGGCTTATGTACTGCTCCTTATGTGTTCACAAAATTACTCAAACCACCCCTACAATACTTATGTTCATAGACTATTAGTCAATTAACTAGATTGATGATTTTCTGTACATTGGTAACTCATTCAGTAGTTGCCTCAACAATGTGGAAACTACAAGAAGGTTATTAGAAAAAATAGGATTTATAATAAACAATACAAAAAGTAAAACTCAACCTAAGGAAGAGTGCACGTTCCTAGGTTTTTATTTTTGATCCTTTAAAGATGTGTCTAAAAAAATTTATAAAACAATTATCAAATAAATTCTTAAAGAAAAGCACAATCAGAGATTTTGTTATAGGTACAGGATTACTAGCATGCCCAGCTGTCAAATACGTCTGGGTACACACAAAGTTACTTGAGAAGGAAACATTTTTGGCACTTAATTATTCTAATAATTACAATAAACATATGATTTTATCAAATAACATTAAACTTACTATGTTGGAGAGATAACATTGGTTACTCACTTTGTTTATTTTAGACTTTTAACTATTGTTTGGAAATATTTAGTGATGCCTCAACCATGGGTTGGGTTGGGGCATGCAATAACAAAACTGCTAATGGACATTGGAATCATTCTTAATTATCATTACACATAAATAATCTAGAGCAGGAACTGCATACCGAAAAAATATCGGTTATAAAGGTTAACGGTATTACGTCATACCTTTTTATTTCAATACCGAAAAATAACGGTACGGTTATTTTTCGGTACCGTAAAATTACGATACACAAAAATTTCACTACCGAAAAATAACGGCACCGTTATTTTTTACGGTACCTAAACCGCTTATATTAAGGTATCGTTTGAAACCCCCCACTTCTGCGTTCTTTCGTCCTGTTGCAGCTAGCTGCCTGTTGTCAGTCATCGTTTGTTTTTCTTAGATACTACCTACTATTTTTAAGTTGTACTTTTTAACCGACTTCCAAAAAGGAGGAGGTTCTCAATTCGGTTCTATTTTTTTTAATTATAGGAACGAAGTTCCTTATCGCGCGTTGTGTAAGGGGGGGGCTAGACGGAAAAAATTCTCACGAAAAGTTGTACCGACACTTTTTTCTTTGTTTTTTCTTTTTTTTAAGCTATTGCATAGCTTCTATCGCGGGCCTTGAGCGTGGAGACCGAATCCAGAAATTCCGTAACGAAAATAACCTAACACCCCCACTCATTTGTTTTTTGAGCGTGGTGACCGATAAGAAAACAAATGAGTGAAAGCAGCTGTCGGCGTTTTGGATGGGTGGGGTTAAGCAGCTGTTAGCGAGGTCTGGTTTTTAATGGATGGGGTTAAGCAGCTGTTGGCGAGGTCTGGTTTTAGATGGGTGGGGTTAAGCAGCTGTTGGTGAGGTCTGTGTTTGGATGGGTGGGGTTAAGCAGCTGTCGGCGTTTTGGATGGGTGGGGTTAAGCAGCTGTTGGCGAGGTCTGGTTTTTGATGGAAGAGGTTAAGCAGCTGTTGGCGAGGTCTGGTTTTGGATGGAAGAGGTTAAGCAGCTGTTGGCGAGGTCTGGTATTGGATGGGTGGGGATAAGCAGCTGTTGGCAAGGTCTCATTTTGGATGGGAGGAGTTAAACAGCTGTTGGCGAGGTCTAGTTTTGGATGGGTGGGGTTAAGCAGCTGTTGGCAAGGTCTGGTTTTGGATGGGTGGGGTTAAGCAGCTGTTGGCGAGGTCTGGTTTTGGATGGGTGGGGTTAAGCAGCTGTTTTCGAGGTCTATTGCATAAGTTGATAAAAAATGCTATGCAATAGCTTTACCGCGGCAGTCCCCGAGTGCCACACGTCTTTTTTTTTCCTTCTTTAATATTCCTTCACTATTTTTTTTAATGTTTTTGGCTTGGAAACTAAATCTTTATCTATTAATGGAAATTCAAGATGGCGGCTGCAATAGATTATCAAATTTTCCGTCATGGGTGTCGTTTTCATGGTTTTCGAGGGTGTTGAAACCGATAGTACTGTCAAAATATAAATCCAAGATGGCGGATGCAAGAAATTATAAAATTTTCCGTCATGGGTGTCGTTTTCATGGTATTCGAGGGTGTTGAAACCGATAGTACTGTCAAAATGTGAATCCAAGATGGCGGCTGCAAGAAATTATCAACTTTTTCGATATGGGTGTCGTTTTCATGTTTTTCGAGGATGTTGAAACCGATAGTACTGTCAAACTATAAATCCAAGATGGCGGCTACAAAAAAATATTAAATTTTTCATCATGGGTGTTGTTTTCATGGTTTTCGAGGGTGTTGAAACCGATAGTACTGTCAAAATATAAATCCAAGATGGCGGCTGCAAGAAATTATCAAATTTTCCGTTATGGGTGTCGTTTTCATGGTTTTCGAGGGTGTTGAAACCGATAGTACTGTCAAAATATAAATCCAAGATGGCGGCTGCACGAAATTATCAAATTTTCCGTCATGGGTGTCGTTTTCATGGTTTTCGAGGGTGTTGAAACCGATTGTACTGTCAAAACGAAAATTCCAGGATGGCGGCTGCAATAAATTAACAACTTTTTCGATGTGGGTGTCTTTTTCATGGTTTTCAAGGTTGTTGAAGCCGATAGTGCTATGAAAATGTAAATCTAAGATGGCGGCTGTCAGAAATTATCAACTTTTTCGTCACGAGTGTCGTTTTCATGGTTTCGAAGATGTTGAAATAGTGCTGTCAAAATGTACATAAAATAGGATAGTATTTTTTAGTTATATTGTATTGACTAGACGGAAAAAATTCTCACGAAAAGTTGTAACGACACTTTTTGCTATTGTAAGCTATTGTAAGCCGTGCGGCGTGCGCATGTTTCTCTGTCTATCTCTCTCTCTCTCTCTTATAGAAAGCTAGCCAGAACGGAACTTCGTTCCATCCAGGTGTCCCTTGACACCTCAGTAGTTTTTTTTTTTATGTTTGTTACCTCAGAAGTCTGTCGTTTATGGACCAATTTGCAACTATTTTTTTTCTCTTAAATGATGTACTTCCAGATTGCCCGTTTTTTTCAAAATCCAGTTCTGATGATGGGACCCATGAGGAATCGAGGGAACTCCTCAAATATTATAGGCCATATAGTTATTTTGGTATTTTCATCAATGACTTAAGCATTTACAGTAAAAAAGTGACATTTGATGCAGTGGAACTGATGAAGAAGACCAGAAATGGCCAACGGAACTTCATACTCACACAGATATCACAATGAACATAGTTATGCAACTATGACAATACAAATAAATGAATGGTTCTGAATAGTTATGTTGAAAATGCTCATCTAAGTGTTGTGATGATCATGATGGAGCCGGAAGATAGACACGGGAACTCCGTAATTAATCAATGTATCCTAGCCGTATTTGGGCTTATTAGAATTGTCATGAGATCAACTTTGGCTATAAGATACTATCGAACTGATCTGATAATGGAGCCGGAAGGTGGAAAGTGGAAGGTGGACACGGGAACTTCATAATAAAACAATGTATCCCAGCAGGTTTGAATTAATTGGAAGAGTACCTTTTTCTCACAAAGGTACTCTGGCTATAAGTGTGACGCAACTAAAAAGTGTGAAATAAAAAACTTTTTACAAAAAGTAAATACTTAACTGAGTTAACTAAAAAAAACACTAATACGATCAAAATCATTTTAATTTCGGAAGTCTGTGTTAAATAAGGAACAAATAACACCGAGGAACATCGATTTACGAAATTTAAATTATTTTGATCGTTTTAGTGGTTTTTTTTAGTTTTTTTTTTTTTTTTTTTGTAATTAGTTTTTTTATACGTCTAGTGCTTGCACGCAAGCATGGAATCGTATAAGTGTACACCATGACTCAAGACATCGATTGTCAAGCGTGCTCTTCGCCGCCACAATATTATCAGGCTGCGCGCAGTGTGAGCCCCATTGGACGCGCGTGGACCCCCGCGAGGTACATGCTCTTCCCCACCACTATGTTATGACATGTATGGTATCAGGATGCGCGCAGTGCGATCGCTACGGGTCGCGCGTGGACCCCAGAGCAGTACGGGGCACGTGCTCTTTTCCGCCACAATGTTGTGACATGTATCGTATCAGGCTGCGCGCAGTGCGATTTTTGTACCTATATATTTTGTGCTTTTTTTTTTTTAATTTATATAAACTAGTGCTTGACTGCGATCCCACCTGATGGTAAGCAGTGATGCAATCGTAGATGGTGAGGCGCACTAGTTTATTAAGAGCCTATTCACTCTTGCCTTAAAGACACCTAAATTATAATCAGACGGGAAGACCGCAGCAGGCAAATTGTTCCAGTCCCTCGATGTACGTGGTATAAACGACGAGGCGAAACGCTTGGTCCGGACCGTAGAGGTTTCAACAACATTAGGGTGGATACTCGCCGTTCGTCGGCTTGTCCGATGGTAGAAGTGAGATGGTGGAATCAAGTCATGTAATTCCTGCGCACACTCTCCAAAGTGCATCCTGTAAAACACCGAAAGGCTGGCTACCCTTCGCCTGTGCTCAAGACTTTGTAGATCGGACTCAACCAGATCTGGATCGCCAATTAGTCTCTTCGCACGCCTTTCCACAGAGTCCAAAGCTGCCAGGTGGCATTTCGCAGCACCAGCCCATATGTGGCTGCAGTACTCCATACACGAACGGACTGCTGTGCTTTGTATAGCATTAGAAGCTGTCCCGGTGTGAAGTACCGCCGGACCTTTGCAAGAACGCCTAGTTTCCTAGCAGCTACCTTGGCTTTGGACTCAATGAACCGCCCAAAGTTAAGGTCCGAGGGAATTTCAACCCCCAAGAGCTGAAGGCGGTCGGTGTACTCCAGGGATAAATTCTGAAAAGTAGGAGCCAAGGTGAACGGGCTCCTTTTAGCGGTGAACAGACACGCTTGCGTTTTCGGCTTGTAGCCTGAGTACCTTTTTCTTATGACAATTCCAATTAACCCAAACCATGCTCGAATACATTGTTTTATTATGAAGTTCCCGTGTCCACCTTCTACCTTCCGGCTCCATCATCAGATTAGTTTGATAGTACCTTATAGCCAAAGTGCATCTCATGACTATTCTAATAAGCCTAAACACGGCTAGGATACATTGATTAATTACGGAGTTCCGGTGCCTATCTTCCGACTTCATCATCATCATCAGATTAGTTTGATAGTACCTTATAGCCAAAGTGCATCTCATGACAATTCTAATAAGCCCAAACACGTCTAGGATACATTAATTAATTACGGAGTTCCGGTGCCTATCTTCCAGCTCCATCATCATCGTCAGATCAGTTTGATAGTACCTTGTAGCCAAAGTGCATCTCATGACAATGCTAATAAGCCCAAACAAGGCTAGGATACATTGATAACTTACGAAGTTCCGATGCCTATCTTCCGGCTCCATCATCATCATCAGATCACTTCGATGATACCATTTTCAACATAACTATTCAGAACTATTAATTTAATGTATTGTCATAGTCGCTTAACTATGTTCATTGTGATATGTTTAAGTATGAAGTTCCGTTGGCCATTTCTGGTCTTCACCAGTTCCACTTTATCAAATGTCACTTTTTGATTGTAAGTGCTTAAGTCCGCGATGAAAATACCAAAACAACTATATGATTACCCATAATATTTGAGGAGTTCCCTCGATTGCTCATGTATGCCATCATCAGAACTGAATTTTGAAAAAAAATGGTACCAATCTGGAAGCATATCATGTACAGCGACTGATCAAGAGTTCTGACCGCCCTAGGCTAATTATGAGGACGCGCCCCCGCTAGGAAGGGTGGCAAACCATTTTTTAACCTGACATTTTTTATTTTTTAAATATTTACACGTCTGTTATTGTTAAAAAAAGAGGAGAGGCATCATATAAGTGAAACATTTTTGCAACTGATTAATGATTTATTTGAAAATTATAGTAATTAAGTAATTATTATTAGATTATACAAAAGTCCTTTTTCGTGCTTTAGCGTTTGCAAATCTTTCCACATTTTTTTCAAATTTAATAGTTTGTAAAAAATCACTTTCTATATACATTAGCGAGAGCGCTGCAAGTTTTTGCTGGCGGAGTGTGGAGCGCAAGTAATTTTTTACTCTTTTAAGTGCTCAAAAAGACCTTTCGCCGCTGCAGTTGGTAACACTCATTGTCAAAAAAATTCTTAATATTATTTCCACATTCGGGAACATGCATGAAATATTAAAACTTTTTATTAACTGCAACAAACCCTTTGTAAATGTAGACTATCGACCATAATATCGATTGGTTGGATATCCGAAGTGAAATAATGTAAATATTTTTATTTATTTTGATTATTTTACAGTAGTAAAGAATTACGCAAACAACTGTCGTAAAGTAAGTTGATTAAATTGTAAGTTAATTGTCGGAGGACTATTTTTTGGTTTCGGATATCGTATGTTATGCCTTATCTTCGTGTTATTTCCTTACTTTTTTTCCGATTTTGATATTTTCACTTCTTTCTTAAACGCTACAATAATGGGCATGATTCAGAATATATTAACGACTTTTGCTTAAAAAAAGGCATCATGTTCTAGCTCTTTATTTGTTCTCTTTATTTAACAAGTTCTGTACTATGTGTTTTTCTAACAAAAGCCTTACATGGTGAGGTTTAGCAGTAATTTAGGTAAAATGATAACTAAAATGTTATTTTATGTTTTCAGTTTCCCGAAAGACGCAATTTTAAAAAAGCAATGGATTGATGCCACTGGAAGGCCACCTAATTGGTTCCCTAAAAAAATATAGTATCATATGCTCAATTCACTTTAAACCAGAAATGCTTTGGCCTCTAAAAAAATAACGCAGTCTTTTTGAATGGGCAATCCCTAAATTAAGACTAGACTAGACCTTATTTTTGTAGAAGTGAGTTAAAGTTTTTTTAGTAACTGAAAGCTTTTTCATGTAAATAATTCATAATATAAGTTATTAATTAAATTTTCAGGATTTTAGAGAACCAGGACACGCACTTGGCCGATTTTTAGTATTTGATATTGAGTTTCTAAAATGCCGTAATAATGGCCTAATGCCGGCGGGTAAATTGTTAGAGTTTTTGGGTTTTATGGAAACAATTTTTATTATTAATATTTTATTTTCTGGACATATTGATTTTGTTTTTGGGACCCAAAAGAAATAGCACAACAAGAAATGGAAAAATCGATAACTTTTCTATTTAGTCAATCACTAGCGTAAATGTAAAATAAATTACTTTTGCATAGCACATCGACATTTATATTATGTGTGCGTAAGTTGTACGGTGCATGGAAAATACACGCTGTTTTTAGGGCTAGGCACTCTGTTGCCAGCTCACCCACTCGCTCGATTCGAGTAACAAGTCAGTGTTTGTCTTACGCGCGCCTTTTAAAATTTTAAAATTTGTTGTTAATATCAGGGACACTCAAGCGCATTTAGTTTTAGTGTTTTATCTCGGTCTAGTTGAAATATGTAGGGTAGATGCAATGATGCTAGATTAGTGCATGCAAAGACACAATTTTAGCGCGCCCCCCCCGATCCTCGCGCCCTAGGCTGCAGCCTAATTAGCCTAAGGGTTAATCAGGGCCTGATCATGTAAGGGGAAAAAAACACATACATTTTGACAGTACAATCGGTTTCAACACCCTCGAAAACCACGAAAACGACACCCATGACGAAAAAGTTGATAATTTCTTGCAGCCGCCATCTTGGATTTACATTTTGACAGCACTATCGGTTTCAACACCCTTGAAAAACATGAAAACGACACCCATGACGAAAAATTTAAAATTTTTTTGCGGCCGTCATCATGGATTTATATTTTGACAGTACTATCGGTTTCAACATCCTCGAAAAACATGAAAACGGCACCCATATCGAAAAAGTTGATAATTTCTTGCAACCGCCATCTTGGATTCACATTTTGACAGAACTATCGGCTTCAACACCCTCGAAAACCATGAAAACGACACCCATGACGAAAAATTTGATAATTTCTTGCAGCCGCCATCTTGGATTTATATTTTGACAGTACTATCGGTTTCAACACCCTCGAAAACCATGAAAACGACACCCATGACGGAAAATTTGATAATTTCTTGCAGCCGCCATCTTGGATTTATATTTTGACAGTACTATCGGTTTCAACACCCTCGAAAACCATGAAAACGACACCCATATCGAAAAAGTTGATAATTTATTGCAGCCGCCATCTTGGATTCACATTTTGACATTACTGTCGGCTTCAAAACCCTCGAAAAACATGAAAAAGACACCCATTTCGAAAAAGTTGATAATTTATTGCAGCCGCCATCTTGAATTTCCATTAATAGATAAAGATTTAGTTTCCAAGCCAAAAACATTAAAAAAAATAGTGAAGGAATATTAAAGAAGGAAAAAAAAAGAAAAAAAAAAAGCAAAAAGTGTCGGTACAACTTTTCGTGAGAATTTTTTCCGTCTAGCCCCCTTTCACAACGCGCGATAAGGAACTTCGTTCCAAAAACCATCTTGCGGTCTTCTTTCAACGTCATTCTTGTACGTACCTACCTATTGAATCATGCCTAAAATGTTCATACTGCAAGCAAGACGAAAGATGCGGCAGAACGGGCGGCGCGACGCGGCGCGCTGTTGACGCCAATCGTTCGCAATAGGTACTTTTCGCAGCGAGCTGACAACGTCGCATATGTTGTAGGTACTACTCATACGTTTTTTCGTTACCGAAATTATTTCGGTTGAATAAAGGTTTATCCCGGTATACACCGTTAAATTTTAATCGTTTTAATACCGTGGAGGGTCGATCCGGTCCATGAAACACTATCGATTTGTAAAGATAAAATTAAAAAATAAAGTACCTATTTTTCAAAACTCGTATTAATTTACGCATGTGCGAAATTAATTTCTTCAAGAAAACGTCAGCTGAGCGAGTTCAATGACCTGTAGGTAGTTTGTACACAACGCCGACTATTAACTAGTAAGTAGCGTAACCGTATACCTTAACCGAAAACGGTCCCTGCTCTAGAGCTGTTAGCAGCCTTTTCTGGCCTTACAATATTTGCCCTACATCTTAAAAACTCCAATTTGTTGCTTAGAATTGACAATACCACAGCCATTACCTATATAAATAAGATAGGCGGTATACAATTCCCCCATCTAAATAATATTACATGGGACATAATAATGGCAATGGTGCGAAAAACGTAATTTATATTTATTTGCATCCGATATACAATCCAGTAAAAATGTAATCGCTGACTCCGAGCTCATGATATTGATACAGAATGAGAATTAGCTCCATATGCCTTTCAACAACTAATAGTCTCTTTCGGTATGCCCGAATTTGATTTATTTGCAAGTAACCAAAATAATAATTGTCCTTTTTTCTGTGACACCCTCTAATTTATTATAAGTATAGAAAATTATTTTTCATTACTCATACTCTGAAAGTAGGTCTGAAGTTGCTCGAGGAGCGGGCTGAAAGTGATACTTTTCATCCCTAGGGAGTTTTACTTTACAACTGACAGCTGTCAAATTATTAAAAAAAAAGTAGTTCTATCTTCACATTTCTATTGAACCATGTTTCAATTTTCCATACAGCCAGTCAATCGCAGCGCGATATAAAATTAAAATAACTTAAAGAAAAGTAATTAATGTTATATTTTAACTATTTCTTTAAAATACTTACTTTATTTTTAAAAGATTACAATTAATTTCTAATTTTTCGTTAATGAGGCTGAATAGCTGGCCGGCCGCAGAAAAAAAAAAACTAAATGGCGGGAAAGTGGCAATCAGTCGTTGGTTTTTTCGAGTTTTATTTACATTTCCGAACAACAGAGATTTGTATTAACACGTTATGTTTATAGATTAAAATACTAATTTCATAAAAGAAGAGACTAAAGCAGTAGTGGAATACCTTTTACCGCCTAAATCAGAAGAAAGATACCTACTTAAAATCATCGGTACGACGACACAGGTTTTACAAACTTTTTATTTTATTTTTAGTTTCCTCGTATTCGTAATGAAAAGCACAGTGTTTACCTCGGGGTCAAAGTAACCCATTTAACCCCTCGAATTAGCGACCTCGCTTCGCTCGGCCGCCAACTCCTTCTCGGGAAGAAATGAGTTACTTTCACCCCTAGTGTAACAATGTACTATTTCATTACTCATACTCTGAAAGTAGGTCTGAAGTTGCCTGAGGAGCGGGCTGAAAGTGATACTTTTCATCCCTAGGGAGTTTTACTTTACAACTGACAGCTGTCAAATTATTTAAAAAAAAAACTAGTTCTATCTTCACATTTCTATTGAACCATGTTCCAATTTTCCATACAGCCAGAAAATCACAGCGCGATATAAAATTGAAATAACTTAAAGACAAGTATTAATTAAATAATGTTATATTTTAAGTGATTTATTTATTCAACTATTTCTTTAAAATACTTTAATTTTAAAAGATTACAATTAATTTCTAATTTTTCATTAATGAGGCTGAATAGCTGGCCGGCCGCAGAAAAAAAAGAAACAAAATGGCGGGAAAGTGGCAATCAGTCGTTGGTTTTTTCGAGTTTTGTTTACATTTCCGTGCAACAGAGATTTGTATTAACACGTCATGTTTATCAGATTGAAATAGTGATTAACGCCTAATTTCATAAGAGAAGAGGCTAAAGCAGTAGTGGAATACCTTTTACCGCCTAAATCAGAAGAAAGATACCTACTTATAATCATAGGTACGACGACTCAGGTTTTACAAACTTTTTATTTTACTTTTAGTTTCCTCGTATTCGTAATGAAACGCACAGTGTTTACCTCGGGGTGAAAGTAACCCATTTAACCCCTCGAATTAGCGACCTCGCTGCGCTCGCCCGCCAACTCCTTCTCGGGACGAAATGAGCTACTTTCACCCCTAGTGTAACAATGTACTATTAATACATATGTACATAAAAAACTTAAATACTAAATAAACTATTTATACTAAAACCTAACTATGTACATAAATATAATACAAAATGACAAAGTACGCTCAGGCGTCAAAGTACTCCTCCACATCGCTGTCATCCGGAAATGTGCCCAGAAGACTGGCAGCATTGCCACGTTGAATGGCAATGCTAATTCTTTGGGCAAATAATGAGCCAGCCCTCTGGTCACGTGAAGTGTCGATCAGTCGGCGTGAAATTTCCTTGAAAAGGAGACGCGCACTCGGATTCCATGAACCAAGTGTTTCGACCCCAAACGGCTCGAAACTGTAATTACCAATAAGGTTACAGTATTTGCGCCGTTTAAGGGTCTCAGCAGCAGCAGCGGCAGCGCCAGCACAGCCTGCCGTACTTGGAATATGGGATGGCGCAAGGGTGTCGACACAGGTTGCGTCCCACACCAGAGGCCTACCCACCTTCCACGGTACCAACGTCATACCATCATAATTGTCCAAGATGTGCATCATGGAAATTAGATCCAAATTCCGAAACCGTAGATGCCTTCACCTTCAGCTGGGAAACCTTATTTTTTTTATGCATTCCCACCTTTCAGTAATATTTCTAAAGTTCTTCACAAAATTAAATGTGACTAAGCAGAGGGCGTGGTAGTGGTGCCATACTGGCCCACTCAACTCTGGTACCCAGTATGGTCAAGTTTACTGATTTCAAAGGTACTTTACTTCGATCCTAACAAAGATCTGTTAATTTGCTCTTTCAGAGGCACATCCCCTTCACAGAGACCTCATATTGATGGCCGGGAAATTATCAAGCAAGCGGTGCTGAGTCGTGGACGAATCCCTTGACATTATGATGACCTTTTCTCTCGAAAAATACGTTAATTCAATATTGAACTATTATATTACCTACTTTTAAATGAAAAATTACACTCGGGTGCCTCTTATAACACTAGTTATATACTATCGCACAAATAGTTATCGCTCAGCGATATCCATAATCTTAGAGGTAACTTGTAATGACGCAACTAAACGATTTTTTAAGGGTGTATACCGCACAAATATACTAATACTACTATAATACCACTCTGAATCCTGTCTAAGTACTTAACTATGTAGCTGATTATTTACCTAATGAGTCTATATTATTAAAAGATTTATCACAAAAACTGTAACCCTTTTAGCGCAAAGAATGGAAACTTTATCCCTTATTATGATAAAAAATATCTAATTTGATTATTATAAAAACTTTATTATAATTGATGTCTTAATGAAAACTTCGAGACCAGGCTTTGTTCAACCTTTAATTGCATTGCCATATATAAAAAAGTAGGTTCCTAAACTTTATCTCACTGGGTAAAATATACTTGTGGCATTGATATAAAATTGTATGGTGCGCATAGTACGCGACAAGCTTCAATGTCAGCTGCCCACAGAGCAGGCATTAATCTGGAGGTTATTCGGAAATCCGCCGGCTGGTCGGAATCCTCACATGTTTTCTTGAAATACTGTAATAAGGATGTTGATCTCTGTTGACACCCAATTTGCGGAGTCATTGTTCAAATAATGTTAATTCATAAGACTGATTATGTTACTTTATCTAATTATGATACTATAACTCTATTACCTACATAGGTATTTGATTGTAAATATCACTGTGATATTTGATTGTAATTCTCACTTTCACGTTTTTTTTTTTTTTTTTCGATGGGAAAAATCATCTTATGACAACCCCCGCTCTTGGGCGGAGCGGGAGATAGTGTCAGACTCTTACTGACTAAAAAACCCATCCCGTTCCTTCAAGCCTTCATACCGGGGCTCGAGCGCCCTTTCGGATTACCCTGGCCCCAGTAGGCTTCGACCCGGCTGGGCCCCTGCTGTTGCTGACAACTCCTTGAGGCGCGCGGGAACAGCGCGCGCCGTCGACGACTTGGGCTTGGTCCGGACGGTTACCGGACGGCCGGACAGCGAGCTACCCATTGCTCACTGTCCGCAAGCCCGCGCCTACGGTGGCCGGAAATCGGGATCGGAATCCCGGCGACGGCGAGAGCGCCGTTGCCTGATGCGGTCGGCCTCCTCCTTAGCGAGCATTACTGCTTCGCAGAAGTCGGCGACCGCCTGCCACTCCTCCTCGCTCCGGACCATGGCCTCGACCAAGGCCCGGCGCGAGAGGTCTCCGCCGCCGATCACCCCCACGAGGGCACGGCGATGCTCCGCCCAAGCAGGGCACACCGCGATTGTGTGCTCCACCGTGTCCTCCGGGCGTTCCGCACAGTGGCGACACCCAGGCGTCACTTCCGCTTTAATTCGGAACAGGAACCTCCCGAACTTGCCATTTCCGGTGAGGACCTGTGTCATGCGGAAGGTTAGGACGCCGTGAGGTCTTTCCAGCCACGCCTCAAAGAGGGGACTTATCGCCATAATTGTGGCGTGCCCATAACGGGGTTGCGATAGTCGCTGACGCCATTCCACCATGAGATCCCGCTGGAGCTCTGTCCGCCATGCCGTGACCTGTCGCGGCAGAAGACTTTCACCCCGGCGTTGCATCTCCACGCGCATGTCGTGCATGTGTGCAAGGACTGTTGCCTCCAGATCCCACGGTGGTAGGCCAGCCAGAAGGCTCGCCGCTTCGCAGGAAATCGTGCGGTATCCCCGCACCATCCGAATTGCCATGACCCTCCGGCAGGCGTTCAGAATGGCCGCCGGTCGCTTTTTCAGCGACGGCGCCCACACCGGCGCCCCGTAGAGGGCCATGGACCGAACGATCCCCGCGTAGAGCCTCCGGCAGGAGGCGTCTGGACCCCCAAGGTTGGGCAGGAGCCGCTTGAGAGCGGCCCCAGTCCGGTTGAGTTTGGGAGCCAGACGTCGGAAATGCTCCACGAAATTCCACCGGCTGTCGAGGACGAGTCCCAGGTACTTCATCGTCGACCCGACACCGATGTGACCTCCTCCTACCGTTAGTTGGGAACTCAATGGCGGCGCGTTCCGAGAGAGGCGACCGTGAAAACACATCGCCTCGGATTTGTGAAGCGCCACCTTGAGTCCCAACTCCTGGATCCTATCAACGACCATCGCAACCCCGTGTGTCGCTAGAGCGACCGCCGCCTGGTACGACTCTCCCTGCGCTAGAACCAGCGTGTCGTCTGCGTAGCAGACCACGCTGACCCCGTCAGGGAGGTCGCCCCGCAGCACGTAATCGTACCCGATGTTCCACAAGAGTGGCCCTAGTACCGACCCCTGCGGAACACCGCACGACATCTCCCGACGTTTCCAGTCTCCCTGGTGACCGGGGTAGACAATATACCTGTCCGACAGGTAGGCCTCGACTACTCGACAGAGGTATTCGGGCACCCGGTGGTACCGGAGTGCCCTCCGGATCGTACTCCAGGGCAGGGAATTGAAAGCGTTGGCAATGTCCAAGGACACTGCCACGACACACCTACCCTGGGACACCGCATCCCCCGTCGTAAGGGCTCGCACGCGCATGATGGCGTCCACCGTCGAGCGCATCCTGCGAAAGCCGAACTGTCCGTCCGAAAGGTCCGGCCCCACCCGTGAAAGGCGCGCGACGAGGCGGCTCGCAATCACTCTTTCAAAGAGCTTGCCCACCTCGTCGAGCAGCACAATGGGCCGGTACGCGGACGGAGAGTCCGCAGGGCGCCCTGGCTTCGCGATGAGGACCAGTTTCCCCGTCTTCCAGCGAAGTGGGAACTGGCCCCTCTCCAAGCATGCGCTGAAGAGCCCTCTTAGTCGAGGCCCGAGAGCCTCCATGGCCAGGACCCAGGCTTTCCCAGGCAAGCCATCGGGTCCTGGGGCGGCGTTCTTGGCACTCAGCCTTTGCACCGCCACTCTCATTTCTACCTCGGTCACCTCTGGAGCATTGTCGTCGTCGTCGCTATTGCGGTCCGCGTCAGACACCGCTGGCGGAGGCAGAGCCATGGGCGGGGGGGAGTGTTCCCCTCGCGCAGGGAACAGAGCGCTTACCACACCCTCCACGAGTTGGGGCCGGAGACTCTGAGTCAACGGGGGAGCCCAGGGGCGCAGTTTCTCCCGTACCAATTTGTACGGGCGCCCCCACGTCACTTTCACGTTCACATTGACAAGTTCAATAAATAATGTTATTGGTGATTACTCTAAAGTTTAATATTTTTTCGATGCTCTAAACATCTACATGTAAGCTAATCATCGTCGGTAGAGATACGAAGTATAATTTAGAATCAAACGAACTGAGCTTGTGATGTTTGATGTCTAATTATACGAGTATCTTGACCGACGATGATTACACTCCCACCCTCCTGTCTTATCTCCCAAGATTTATCGAAAAAAATATGGCTTTAAAGAATGGCGTTTGGCAGAGTGCCGAGCGCTACCTGCCGGCAGGATGAGGGAGATAGAAGAAATAGTCAATAGTGAAATTTATTGAAACCTATTTTATTTCTTTATGGATTATTTTATAGATCTAAAATCGTGATTAGGACAGCATTATCTCGTGTTACTGCTGCATGTAAGCTAACCATCGTCGTTCAAGACACTCGTATAATTAGACATCAAACATCACAAGGTAAGTTCGTTTGATTCTAAATTATACTGTTAAGTTTTTTGTGTAGTTTTAAGTTTTTTTCTTTAATCATAAGTTATTTTTGTAGCTTTCTGTCTCAAAGTGTTTTAATATTTATTTTATTTGTACTTGGCCCCTGTATTAGTAATTTTTATTCGTATTTTGGTTAAAAAAATAAATGTCAATAACAGTTTTTTTTACGAGTGTTCCTGCGCCGAGCCTATGTTCAGACTCGCCAAGTTACGTTAGCCCTATTTGTACCTACATTAATTTTTATTCTTATTTCTGTTGTTTTCAATTTGTACGGTCTCCATAAAAAGTGCTTAGAGTTCATGTTGAGACTATGTTTAAAGTTAATTAAATATATATTTTTTTTACAATATTATTATATATTTTTTGAAAATACTGATTGAAAACATTTATTACTACTGTTTATTGTTTTTAGACTTAAAAGTTGATAATAATATGTAATGAAATGACCTCCTTGGAAATGACATTTCATTTTTTTAATTTTTAAGCTGTGGATACGGGGTGACGTATCATTCAATGGCAGATGATGTTTAGATTATTTTGTGCATTTTATTGTTATAAAAACTTGTAGAGAGATAATTAAAGGGATATAATTGAGGAGGCGATATTAGTAAACTTTAAATGTCGTTTCTTTGTTTTCAGGTGAGATAAAAGTGTAATTTTAGTTAAACGATAATTGTTATACTGTAAAAGCATGTTGATTAAAACAAATCTTTGTTTTCAGAGAAACAATTTGTGGTTTATTTCGAAAATCCTCAATAATATACCTTATAAAACGACATTTTTGTTAACTAAAAGAAGATGGACCGGCTGCAATTTGAGTTTACGATGATAGCTTCAAATGATGGCAAATCAAATGTATTAGCCATAACCTCAATATCTACAGAAGAAGGAAAATGTTATGTTTTACCTGATGAGCTGAAGCCGGTGATTCATCATACATATATTGTCAAAATGAATACTTTCTCAAAAATAAAAAATAGAATAAAGAAAAGACATCAAAGTAGAAAAATATGGATAAAATTGGATGAAGATCTTAAGAAAACATATAGAGATGAGGAAGGTAATATGCAATTTTTAGATCAATATTTAGAAGAAATAAGCACAAAACAACCAATAGACATAAACGACAATTTGCAACATATCTTGGAAAAATTAATAGAAACTACTACAAAGAAAGAAAATCAACATAACCTAAAAAATATTTCAGAGAAATTTATTATTGAAAAATTCACAAGCAAGAACCCTAATGCAATGCAATGGATTGAGAATTTTGAAAAGGAGTGTGAGCGCTTTAATATATCAAAAGATGAAACAAAAATAGATATATTGAGATTATTTTTAGAAAAATCTTGTTTGGATTGGTATAGCTCGATGGCCATAAAACTAACAATAAAGGCTGAATGGAATGAATGGAAAAACAAATTTTTAGAAACTTTTAAAAACCAAGGATGGGACATAGTTACATATGCTCTCGCATTTAGATATAAAGAAGGACTACTAATTGATTACGCTATTAGAAAAGAAAGGCTTATGCTAGACATAAACAAATCGATAGACTCCAAAACAATGATAGATCTTATTGCAACAGGTTTACCTGGGTTTATCTTAAATAGGTTAAACAGAGATGAACTCAATGACAATACTGATTTGTTCAATGAGATAAGAAAATATGAAGGTATGATGTACAAGAAAAACTCAAGTACAGTAAAGAGTTGTACATTCCTTTATAAAAATAAAACTAATGAGAAGAAGCCATGTAACACTTGTGAATCTTTGGACAAAGGAATTAGATATCATCCGGAAGAGTCATGTTGGTTCAAGAAAAATAAAAATGAATCTGAAAAAGTTTTTAAACCCAGAAATGTAAATAACAACTCCATTATTGAAGTGGATATAAATACTGAGAAAAAAAACGAGTAAGTACACCATTAATCAAAATCAAGCTCTTATTAGAAAATAAACTAGAAGTGAGCGGCATTTATGATTCAGGCTCACAAATCTCGTTAATAAATTCAAGACTGATTAAAATAAAAGAAAAAAAGGACAATGAGAATATAGCGTATATGAAAACGGTTAATGGTGTGAAAAAAACAGATGGCTTGATAACAATAAAAATAAAAATATTTGATTTAGAAGAAGAGGTGGATGTATACATAGTAGAAAATGAATATTTTGATGATTTTATAATCGGATTGGATATGATAAAGAAATTCAAACTAACCCAAAACGAGGACTTGCGGATAGAACAAAAGATAAGAACAAATAAAATAGATGAAATGTCTAAAGATAACAGAAATGAAGAAAAGAATATAAAAACATTAGCAATAAATTTTAATGAACACATAGAAGCAGACTGTTTGAGCCGAAACCCTGTATTAGAATCAGAAGATAACAAGGAGGAACTATTAAAAATAGTTAATTTAATACAAATAAAAGATATAGTTGAAGACCAAGAAAAAAATGAAACAATAAAAGAAAAGAAACAAAATCTACTACATAAAAATAAAATCTATTATAAAAAAATAAAGAAACTTGAAAAGATTATACTCTCAGAAGAATTTAGTAAAAAAATTATAAAAAAGGTGCATGAAGATTTATGGCATATTGGAATCAGACAATTACAGAAAAAAATAAGCCCACTATATACAGCTAAAAACCTAACAAAAAATATCATAAATATTTGTAAAACATGCGAAATATGCATAAAGAATAAATCAAGATGTCAAGGAAAATTTGGGTTAATGTCACAACTGGGACCAGCAACAAAACCATTTGAGATAATGTCAATGGATACTATAGGTGGCTTTGGAGGATCTAGGTCAACAAAAAAATACTTACACCTTTTAGTAGACCACTACACAAGATATGCGTTTATTGTGACTTCAAAAACACAGAACGCAAGTGACTTTATAAAACTAACAAAGAAAGTACTCGAGACAGATGAGATTGGAATAATTCTGACAGACCAATATCCAGGCATCAATTCAAAAGAATTTAAACAGTATTTGCAGGAGAATAACATCAAACTAATATTTACAGCTGTGAATACGCCATTTTCGAACGGCTTGAACGAAAGATTAAACCAAACAATAGTAAATAAAATAAGATGTAAAATAAATGAGAAAAATAATAAGAGAACATGGACAACAGTAGCAAGAGAATGTGTACAGAAATATAATGAAACAGACCATTCTGTTACAGGTTTTGCACCAAAATATTTACTGGATGGTACAAATGTCAGTATTTTACCAAATGAAATTAAAACAATAGAAAAGGAAGACAAGTGGATTGCTGATAGAAGATTAGCATTAGAGAATACAATAAAATCTCACAAGTACAACAAGAAAATATTTGATAGAAATAGGAAAATACAAGAGTTCGAGATAGGAGATAGTGTATATGTAGAAAATGGAAATAGACTGAACAGGAAAAAATTAGACGAATTAAAAATAGGCCCTTTCAAGATAATAGGGAAAATATCGAACTCCATTTATAAGATTGACACTGGCAACAGAAAAACAGAATCAACTTTATTCCACATAACAAAATTACAACCTGTTACGGCAGAAGATGAAGTAGAAGAAAACGAATAGGTATAAAGATAGCTTGCAGGTGCATTGTTTGTATTATATTATTTAGAATTTTCGTTCCTATGGGGGGGAGATGTAATGAAATGACCTCCTTGGAAATGACATTTCATTTTTTTAATTTTTAAGCTGTGGATACGGGGTGACGTATCATTCAATGGCAGATGATGTTTAGATTATTTTGTGCATTTTATTGTTATAAAAACTTGTAGAGAGATAATTAAAGGGATATAATTGAGGAGGCGATATTAGTAAACTTTAAATGTCGTTTCTTTGTTTTCAGGTGAGATAAAAGTGTAATTTTAGTTAAACGATAATTGTTATACTGTAAAAGCATGTTGATTAAAACAAATCTTTGTTTTCAGAGAAACAATTTGTGGTTTATTTCGAAAATCCTCAATAATATACCTTATAATAAGCATTAATAATAAGCATTTTTTATTTATATGCGATTTAGAAAAATTGCAACTAATGTACACGTTAAAGTTTATTTTTGAATTGGGTCTACCTTTTATGGTATAGCAAAAAATTTAATTGTGTCATAATTTTATTTTGCCTAACAACCGATAGCATAAACTTCATTTCGCATAAAATCGTTTTGCATACACTCATTTGTCATACATTCAAAACTCATAATTTTGTAAGTCAGAATCATCTTTAGGCATAAATTTCATATCCATAATAATTAAAAAGCAGAACCATCACATCGCCGCAAATTCACAGTCAGAAGTGTCTTTTGGCATATATTTTATTAAATATGGATAGTCATTAGTTGCGGTGGAAGTAATATCTAAA
This sequence comes from Mythimna ferrago, assembly GCA_910589285.2. Classification (NCBI taxonomy): domain Eukaryota; kingdom Metazoa; phylum Arthropoda; class Insecta; order Lepidoptera; family Noctuidae; genus Mythimna; species Mythimna ferrago. Next base: position 28,589,712 of record OU342683.1, read on the forward strand.
CTGTAACCGGCAGCGGTTAATTATAAAACACTTTTGGGATAGGGCCCCCTGCGTGTACTCCTTTTTCTGTGTGGTTATAAAAAACGAAATAACTTCTAACCTAACCTGTCCATGTCCAGTTACAGAAATAGTACCCCATGTCGGGGTAGCCTAAAATTCCGAGCTCGCCACGCTTGCTTATGGACTATGTACCATGTACGTACATATAAACAAAAATATAATATGATATTACCTACTGTTAATTTTAAAACGATAACCTATTTAAAAAACCGGCCAAGTGCGAGTCGGACTCGCCCATGAAGGGTTCCGTAGCAGCAAGTAACATAATATAAAGTTCTTGTAATGTGTTGTAACTTTGATCGATGTTTTAATAATAGTGTATTTTTTTCGATTTATGACGCATTAAAAAAAAACTACTTACTAGATTTCGTTCAAACTAATTTTCGTTGGCAGTTTTTATAGTAATGTACATCATATATTTTTTTTAGTTTTATCATTCTCTTATTTTAGAAGTTAGAGGTGGGGGGACACACATTTTACCACTTTGGAAGTGTCTCTCGCGCAAACTATTCAGTTTAGAAAAAAATGATATTAGAAACCTCAGTGTCATTTTTGAAGACCTATCCATAGATACCCCACACGCATGGGTTTGATGAAAAAAAAATTTTTGAGTTTCAGTTCTAAGTATGGGGACCCCCAAAATTTATTGTTTTTTTTCTATTTTTGTGTGAAAATCTTAATGCGGTTCACAGAATACATCTACTTACAAAGTTTCAACAGTATAGCTCTTATTGTTTCGGAAAAAAGTGGCTGTGACATACGGACGGACAGACAGACAGACAGACAGACAGACAGACAGACAGACAGACATGACGAATCTATAAGGGTTCCGTTTTTTGCCATTTGGCTACGGAACCCTAAAAACACTGTCAGAATGAATAGGGTCGACGGAGGCACCCTGAGGGAACCTCCTATTTCTGGGTGGTTATAAAAAAATTACTACGGCGGCCTTCAAGGTCTCATGTAGCATGCAAACAGACATGCAGCATGCAAGAAGGCATGCATCATGCAAGCAGGCTAGCAGTAAGCAAACAGAAATGCAGTATGCAAGGAGGCGTGCAACATGCACCAGGCATGCAGTATGCAAGCAGGCATGTAACTTGCAAAAAGCATGCAACATATGGCAGGCATGTAGCATGCAAGCAGGCATGCAACATGATGGCCGTGAACTTAGCAGATCATTTTCCAGTAGAGCATAAAAAAATGGGAGTTCTAGTCGCATGCAGCATAGTTCTGGAGTTCCTGATACTTTTCAGGAACAGTTCTGGTGATTTTCCTGAAAAAAATATCAAATGAAAATATGATCTGCTAACTTCCGGTAGCAGATCATTTTTTCCAAAAGCAAAATTTTAAAAGTGCTTTAGATGCACAAAGGCGAGTTCTATAGTTCCTAATTACTTTTAGTAATAGTTCTGTCAATTAGAGGTCGCAAAAAAATAAAAACGTATCAACGTAATAACAAAAAAAAAAAAAAAAATATCATGAAACGGCCGACTGTTACGCAATACAACAGTTTTCACATATAAATCTGACCATAATAAGTAGATGAGATGTTATATAAACAAAGAAATGCAAAACACAACACATTCGACTTCAAATATCAGCACAGCAAGGTTGAAGAAGTCGATAAATGAAAATTACGAATATTTTCAGTGTTCAAGTATAAAAAAAATCATTAGAAACTTCTGGAAGATCCTGAGACCGGGAACTCCTTAGTTTCTTATATAAATATATTAGTTTTACACAAAATGGTAGAAAACAAACCTAGAACTCCGACACAAGTATAAGCAGAGCATGGTTGAAAATGGCGGTAAGTGATAATTAGGAATATTTTCAGTGTTCTAGTAAAAAAATCATAAAAAACTGCTGAAAGTACTCAAGACCGGGAACTCTTCAGTTTCTGATACAGTTATCTTTGTTCTATATGAAAACGTAAACATCAAACCCAGAACTCCAACACAAGTATGTGCAGAGCATGGTTGAAGATGGTGAAATGTAAAAATTACGAATATTTTCAGTGTTGAAGAATAAAAAAATCATAAAAAACTTCTGGATGTAGCCAAGACCGGGAACTCTTAAGTTTCTAATACAGTTATATTTGTACTATATAAAAACGTAAACATCAAACCTAGAACGTCGACACAAGTATCAGCAGAGCATGGTTGAAAATGGCGGTAAGTGATAATTAGGAATATTTTTAGTGTTCTAGTAAAACAATCATAAAAAACTGCTGAAAGTACCCAAACCCGGGAACTCTTCAGTTTCTGATACAATTATCTTTGTTCTATATGAAAACGTAAACATCAAACCTAGAACGTCGATACAAGTATCAGCAGAGCATGGTTAAAGATGGTGAAATGTGAAAATTACGAATATTTTCAGTGTTCTAGTAAAAAAATGATAAAAAACTTCTGGATGTAGCCAAGACCGGGAACTCTTCAGTTTCTGATACAGTTATATTTGTTCTATATGAAAACATAAACATCAAACCCAGAACTCCGACACAAGTATCAGCAGAGCAGGGTTGAAGGTTGCAACATGCAGCAAGCATTGTTTCTGTCACAGCTCCGGCGCTGCGGCATTTGGGCGGCCTCACGCGACCTTATCGTCGCATATGGTTTAACGCTCACCACCTGCTTCTCAGCTTGCAGGCCGCCCTACCCCGACCCCCGACCCCAAAATTCCGTAAAATTTTGTTTCGGTGGGGTGAAAATATGGCAAATGAAAAAAATTCAAAAGAGGCTTTTGCCAATAGCAAAAAGTCATTCTGTAAGCAAAAACGACGTCGGTCAATAGTTTTCGGTAAAATTAAAATCGAACATAAAAATTTCGGAATCAAATCAAATCAAATCAAAAATATTTTATTTCACATAGGCCTTATAAAACGTCAGAAGCTAGTGCACGGTTCCAAATTGGTCGTTTCCTATGGAGAAGAACAGGCAAGAAACTCCATGGTTACTCTTTTAAAAAAAGTGGTTGGTATTAGGTACAATATTGATAGATATTATGTAAGAACAGTGTAGACCACTCAAATATTATACACAAAAGCACAATAAAAAATATCTCAGTAAAAAACAAAGTAAGTCGTAATACGAAGTAGTCTAAGAGTTCGTGGAGTATACAGTGTTCTCACATTCACATTACATTACAATAAAATTCTGCCATGTTAAAAGTACCTATGCCGTTGTAAATTCGGCCACGTAAACATTCTGCCAAACAATAGTTATGACATTTTTTATGCCTTAAAAATAATCGATTAAAAAAGATTAGGTACGCCAAGTGTGTTTAAGGCCCGTATTAATAAACGTTTCTCAGCCCAATATCTCGTACTTGATATCAAGCTTGAGGTCCTGATTGTATTCATAAACGAGATTCAAAAGCCCAAGCTCAAGCTCAAGCTTGAGCTCAAGTTTCGGCTTAGATTTACGTCATCAGCCGAAAAAAAAAACGGAACCCGACACTTAAGTTTACCACAATCTGCGTACTCGAGATGCCAGATCATGTGTAGACCGACCGGGACTTGAGGTCGTGATTATCGTAGGGCGAAACGTGGAGTTTGTAAATATTTTGAGTCAAATTTATTATTACTATAAAATAGAGTACTATTATGCTATTTTATGGCCTTTGCGATATCTTTTATCAAAAATGTATGTAAGAAATGCTTCAAATCCTTTTGCTTTTGCCAAGTAAATATTAAAAAAAAAACAAAGTTCAAGATTCGGTATTTTATATTCTCATTAAAAGTAATTTTATTTGAAACTTCGGTCAATGTGACAAATGATAAATGATCTTTATTTTGCAAGTAGGTTTTATAAAAACACTTTTACACGTCAATTTTTTTTTTGTTTTTCGTCAATTAATGCTAGATGAGGCCGGTGTTTCCTAGCTGACTACCCTGAGAAGAAACACCGAAACAAACTCAGGGGTCAAAGTGTATTTTAAAGTCCATACAGCAAAACATGTAATGGTCAAATCATATGAGAACCGTGCAGATTGAGCCTGAGATGGTCTTTTGAAGAAAGAACCACACAGTTCTAAGTGGACCTGTCCAGTCAGTGCAAGCATTTGTCAGTATGCGTGTAGCTCAACTCAGGACTACTAAGGAGCTCAACGACTTGACGAACAATGCCGAAGAAAGGACATTTGGGTAGGCCACATCAAATACCCAAAACTGCCAGACATCATGTGAAAATAAAAGAAATGGAAAGAGTAATCCACATAGTTCTCACATTCACACTAATAAAATTTATAAAAGTAAATATAGCAAATTGTAAAAAAAAGTATATAAAAAAATATTGTCAGTCAAATAGTAAAAATAAACATGTCATAATTGTAAAAAAATAATAAAATATATATATACAATATCATAATTGTAAAACAACAACAATCGTCAATAAAAAAAAGGCAGTTAAAACAAAAAAACATTCAAATTAAAACAATTATAGTGAGTAGCTATTGGAGCAGGTCAAGCCGTTTTATCCTCGAGATACTCTTTTACAGTATAAAAAGCCTTTTGGCAAAGTTTTAGCTTTAATGACGTAATCGTTTACGTAAGTTCAGCTTGAGTACAGCGCACAGTGTGGGATTTGACCTTAGTTGCGGACACTATCATTTTATGTTGGATTTAAGTAGGCCTAGTCATCCCAGACCATTTAAAGTAATACTTTTTTGAAAATTTCAATTAGATTTGCAGATATATTTTTTTTTTCATTTAAGTCGTGGATTTCTACGAAAAACGTTTTCAGTCATATGTCCCGAAAAAAGTGATATTTCTCTTTGTAAAAAAATCAAACCATCTGCTAGTTTACAATGCTATTAGTGTGAAAATTTCAATCCCATAAGTGCAGAAAAACGAGAGAAAAAAAATAATTTTAAAATTTTGAAAAAAAATAATTAGAAATTATCAATGTTATTGTCGCATTTTTTTTAACAAAAATTCAATAGGGTTATGTTTCTACTAAATCGTGTCAAAAATCCATGTAACTAGCTTGCGGGATGTTGGAGATAATGCGTTTCTAAGGTTTTTTATAATTTCTATGGAAGGGTAGAGAGGGGTTTTAACTCTTTATCTATAGATTTCTAGAAATATATAATATGTAGAATTTACACTATTATTTATTGTTTAAAATAAACACATAAACGCAATTTTAAGGGTTAATACTGAAATCAGAAAATATTAATAATGCTTCAGACATAAGTACATACTATTACATTACGCGGCCAACTTACCTAAATTTGTTTTCCACACGACTTAAACGCCTACTAAGTAATGCTAAGAAAGCTTGTTTGAAATATTGCGTGTTATAAAATAGTAGGCGCTTGTCAGTGGCAACCCTAACATAACATTTTAAAATTCAATATTTCTGTTATCTTGTATCTGTCGCATCTGGTTTTTTTATGATAATAGTAATTAATGTAGTTAACATATTGACACTGAAAAAAAACGCGACCATGTAAAAGTGACTAGATAAAAAAATAAAATTAAATCATAGAAAAACTATTTTTTTGCCTAGAATAGGGCAATATTTTAGGTTTTGGTGGATTGGTTGGTTCATAAATTACATTTGCTATCAAACCAATAAACATTTCGTAAAAAAAACCATAAAAGAAAGAAGAAAAATTGTTTCTATGGTTTCTATGGATTTTTCATTGTTTTCTGAACTTCTACAAAACTATGACAGATACATCAATGGGAGTTTTAATTGGAGTTTTGTTTCAATGTTATCTCTCAGACAAACGCATAAAACAGGATGTCCGCAACTAAGGTCAAATCCCACACTGTGCAGCGCATTGAAAAGCTGATCTTGGTAACTGAGATTCTGTACTCATGTGTTTATTAATTAGCAATGATCTTGAGCTTCTGACATCGAATAATCGGGGATCAAATGATATCGCACTTGAGGACGGAGTTGAGCATCGCTTATTAATACGGGCCTAGATGCCAAATAAACGGAGTACTTATCAAGATTCTGCCAAATAGAAGTAACCCTTTTGAGTTTTATATTTAGTATGCTACATTTAAATAAAATCATCATCATTTCAACCGGCAGACGTCCACTGTTGGACATAGGTCTTCTCCAAGTGTCGCCATAATGACCGGTCCTGTGCGTCTCGCACTCCCGCGACCCTCACCAGGTCATCGGTCCACCTTATGGGAGGCCTTCCAACGCTGCGTCTTCCGGTACGTGGAGTGACGAACTTCAGAACCTTTCGTCCCCTTCGACCATCTGTTCTTCAAGCAATATTGCCCACTGGCACTTAAGTTTGGCGATTCTTTTGGCTGATTCAGCAACCGTTCTCCTACGACCGATTCATCATTAGACTGTTCGTCGACAGGATGATTCATTTCGGTAATTTCACGCATACTCAATTTTTTGCTAATTTCGGTGGTATTTTTTATTTTTTGGTTTTCAGATGAAAAAATAAACTTGTCTTATTCTAGAACACATTAGGTACTATTTTACATATTTTAGAAGGAAACAAATAACTTTAGTAGTTTTGAAAATATGACTGTCACCGAAATTGCATACCCACCGAAAGTGAGAATTTTACACCGAAATTGCAAATCTTGCACTGAATTTGCAACATCACACCAAAATGGATTTATTGTAATGCATCATGATTCATGACAATTATTAAACAAACGACAACATTGCACGAGATCTGTCTATTGGGCTGGCTCTGCTCACGAAACTAAAGACCGACGATAGCAGAGTTATATCAACCAAATCGGAGCTTCTCAGAGAGATCGAGGTATTTATTTTATCGACAGTTATACACGTCAATCTCCAACCCCGCTGCAAATCTATCAAACGAACCAAGAGCTAGATTGACCCGACACTATACCTCTGAGATATCTCTGACGTCAACCTTTATGAGATCAGGATGGCTCTGAAGCAGCTGAAAAACAATAAGGCCCCAAAAATGCCCCAGGCATGGAGCAAAGGTGTAGCGACACTCTTCTTTAAGAAGGCCGATAACACCCTGCTTAAGATCGACAGGTCCATCTCACTTCTAAGCCATGTCTATAAGCTGTTTTCGAAAGTCATCACGAACTGTCTCGCGCGCAGTTTCGACGACTTCCAGCCTCCTGAACAAGCCGGGCTCCGAAAAGGCTTCAGCATCGTGGACCACAAAAATGCACTGCGGCAAGTGACACAGAAGACTGAGGAGTATAATCAGCCTTTCTGCTTAGCGTTTGTAGACTACGAGAAAGTCTTTGATTCGATCGAGACTTGGGCTGCACTGCAGCTTCTCCAACGGTGCCTGATTGACTATCGGATGAGAAAGTGCTAAAGTGTTTGTACAAAAACGCCATCATGTCAGTCCGACTTTCAGACCTTGAAACCTATCCTCTTGCAGCGGGGTGTAAGGCAGGGAGACGTTATTTCTCCGAAACTGTTCACGACCGCAATAGAGGATTTCTTCTAGGTTCTGAAATGGAGTTGCCTTGGCATTAACATCAATGGTCTTTGACGGTTCAGCAGAGGTTCAGTCTCGAGGTTTGTCAGTGAGCCATGGGCGCAGTACCTATCCTGGGTTTTCGAATTCCTACCGGAAGAACACAATGCTGCGCACCAAAACTAAATTAAAATATGTTACCCGAAAAGCTGCCACTCTAAAGTGGGATTGGGCCGGACATGTTTTTTTTTTATGGTAGGGAAAATCATCTAAAGACAACCCCCGCTCTTGGGCGGTGCGGGAGATAGTGTCAGACTCTTACTGACTAAAAACCCACCCCGTTCCTTCTAGCCTTCATACCGGGGCTCGAGCTCCCTTTCGGATAACCCTGGCCCCAGTAGGCTTCGACCCAGCTGGGCCCCTGCTGTTGCTGACAACTCCTTGAGGCGCGCGGGAACAGTGCGCGCCGTCGATGACTTGGGCTCGGTTCGGACAGTTACCGGACTATCGAACAGCGAGCTACCCATTGCTCACTGTCCGCAAGCCCGCGGCTACGGTGGCCGGAAATCAGGATCGGAATTCCGCACTCCTCCTCGCTCCGGACCATGGCCTGAACCAAGGCCCGGCGCGAGAGGTCTCCGCCGCCGATTGCCCACACGAGGGCACGGCGATACTCCGCCCAAGTAGGGCACTCCTTGACTGTGTGCTCCACCGTGTCCTCCGGGCATTCCGCACAGTGGCGACACCCGGGCGTCCCTTCCGCACGAATCCGGTGCAGGAACCTCCCGAACGTGCCATGTCCGGTGAGGACCTGCGTCATACGGAAGGTAAGGATGCCGTGAGATCTTTCCAGCCACGCCTCAAAGAGGGGACTTACCACCATAATTGTGGCGTGCCCAGCACTGGGTTGCGATAGTAGCTGACGCCATTTCGCCATGACATCCCGCCAGAGCTCTGTCTGCCAAGCCGAGACCTGCCGCGGCAGCGGACTTTAATCCCGTCGTTGCATCTTCACGCGCATATCGTGCATGTGTGCAAGGACTGTTGCCTCCAGATCCCACGGTGATAGGCCAGCAAGAAGGCTCGCCGCTTCGCGGGAAATCACGCGGGACCCTCTGGCAGGCGTTCAGCATGGCCGCCGGTCGCTTTTGCAGCGACGGCGCCCACAGCGGCGCCCCGTAAAGGGTCATGGATCGAACGGGCCGGACATGTCTGCCTCTTGTCGGATGAGCTAAAAGAGCCACTTACTGGGTCCCATTACACTACAGTTTATAACTTTAAGATGTCCGAAACGATTTTGATGAAACTTTCATTATTCCCTAAGTTGAAAAATTCCTTATCTAATATAAAAAGAATAATTACTATTATTGGACTTATCATTCCAGAGAAAATTATTAATTTATTTAAACTTCATGTACAATAGTGATACATGAGCGGACTTAATGCAACAAGGCATTCTCTACCAGTCAACCTTTAAAAAATCATCTAAATGACATCCCCCGCCCTTGGGCGGAGCGGGAGATTGTGTCAGACTCTTACTGACCAAAAAACCCGCCCTGTTCCTTCTTGATTTTCATACCGGGGCTGAGCTATATTCATACGGGTCGAATTAATTTTTCAAGCCGGTTAAAAATGTCTTTGTAAAATATGTAGGTACCACCTAATTATAAATGATAAATGATCTTTATTTTGTAAGTAGGTTTTATAAAAACACTTTTACACGTCAATTTTTTTTTTTTGTCAATTAATGCTAGATGAGGCCGGTAACATATTATATTAATTATAACATATTATAATTATAACACTAAAGTTTTTCGGATTCATTTTGTAACCCTTTGGTAAGATATTTACCCAGAGATTACACATGAAACAGGTTCATGTGTTCCAATATTACTATCGGTGGCAACAAAGTTACCACCGAAACCACCGAAATTAGAAACATGAAGAAAAAATTAAATAAAAAAAAACTATTTATGCTTTCGTCACTTGGGTATGTATGATTGCTAAGAGTACCTAATACCACATAATATAGTAGCAAAACGTAACGTAAAAAAACAACATTCATTCGTACAGTAACCCACCGAGATTGCATAACTTCGTATCCCTCTCAGAAAAAAAAACCTTTTGTAATGGCGTGAAAACTCGGCAGGATGGGACACGTCACTACTACGAGAACGCAAGAGCATCACTGGAACTCCGTGTGCACAAGGAGATGGTTCGTTAAAATAGACTTGTTTACGTTATAGATCGATTTCAACAAAACACACCGAAATTGCACTTTTGGCGTAGACGTTTCTTATCACAATGGTCCCGATGTCTGCATGATAACAGAAGTATCGGAATGTAAAAAAAATGGTTACTTTATGTATTGGCCAATATAATAATGTTTAATTGAAGTACTTTTGCCATCACAACTATTTAAAGAGGTAAATGCGCATGGACATACCACTGATATTGAGATTTTTTATATTTATGAGAAATATATTTATATGAGCTAGTTTTTACACGAAAAAAAAATAGAATAGACACAGATAAACATTTTACGTAGTGATTTCACGCGTAGAACCTCTAAGAACGCTGTTGGTGAAACCACCCATTTATTCCCATTTCCCCAACAGAATCTTTCACCCATGAATATTTCGCCGACAGGAACTTTCATTAAAACATAAAGCAATGAGACATACACACATTTCTTACACGTAAAATAAAACTGTTAGGTATGATTAAATAACGTGGGCCCTCAATCTAGACTTGCATACAGCGGCATAGTCTATGTCAGAAAGTACGATGTCTAGGTTAATAATAATTATTATTAAGGAATTTAATTAAGAATTTCTAAAATATTTTAAGAAATTCTCAAATAAATGTTGATTTTTTTCTCAAAAGCTGATTGATTTATGGTAGTTAGTAAGACAGCGGCTGCACTTTCTCTCACACAAAGTGCATCTCACTAACCTACGAGGTTTACACTCCAATCTCGACGCAGTCCACCATCACCTGGAGACTAAAAACCGGCGCCCAAATCTGATAGGTCGTGATTGGTTTGAAGCGCTTGAAATATACGTAAGGGTAAATCAAATTCTTGACGTCGATATGTCCGCGATTGATAAGTTGTTAACGAAATATAAAGAGGTTTTCAAGGATGAACTCGGTACCTACCGAGGAAATCCTGTCTCGATTCACTTGAAACCGAATGCGCAGCCCAAGTTTTTAAAAGCACGGACAGTACCTTACGCTATTAAATATAGGGTAGAAAAAGAAATTGACCGTTTTGTCGCTGAAAATGTTTTGCGGCCCGTATCATTTTCGGACTGGGCGACCCCCGTCGTACCGATTATTAAAAAAAATGGTGCTATCCGCCTCTGCGGCGATTACCGAAGCACGGTCAATCAGGCTACCGAGTCTGACACATACCCAATGCCTACTGCTAGTGAGGTTTTCGCGTCAGTATCTGGGGGTAAATTCTACACAACACTAGATCTAGATAGAGCATATACACAGGTAGTAGTCACGGACGACACAGCACGACTCTTAACATTAAATACATGCAAGGGCTTATACACAGTCCACAGATTAGCGTTCGGTGTGAAGGCTTGTCCGGGTATTTTCCAGCGATTGATCACGGCATTGCTAGCTGGAGTGCCCGGCGTCGCCGTACTGATTGATGACGTCATCATCAGTGGTCGTACTATGCCGGAGATGAAACAGCGTCTTGACACAGTGCTTAAACGAATAGAGAAGGCAGGTCTACGTCTTAACTTGAATAAATGTAAATTCGCTAAAGAGCGAGTGGAATTTTTAGGTTTTGTTTTCGACGCCGACGGAATCCATCCGGCACCAAGTAAAGTGGAGTCGATACTTAATACACCGGAACCTAAGAATGTCCAACAACTACAAGCGTTTTTAGGTTTATATAACTTTTATGAACTGTTTGTTCCTCACAAAGCTACTATTCTAGAGCCTTTACATAGATTACTTGACAAATCCCAGGAGTGGGTATGGTCAGATCGAGAGCAGAGCAGTTTTAATACTGCTAAGCATCTTTTATCTTGTGACCTAACACTGGTTCACTATGATTAAAAAAAATCGTAGTGCTAACCTGTGACAGTTCCGAATATTGAGTGGGAGCCGTCTTGTCTCACGTCATGAACGACGGACAAGAACGTCCTATTGCCATGGGCTCTAGGACACTGCACACGCACGAAAGACGCTACTCCCAGCTCGATAAAGAAGCGACTGCTATCATGTTCGGTGTAACTAAATTTCATAATTATTTAATGGGCAGATCGTTTATGATAGTAACTGATCATAAACCGTTATTAGGTATTTTTGATCCCAAACGACCTATTCCCAATGTTTTGTCACCTCGTCTGACTAGAATGGCCTTGATACTTACTTCTTACAGTTACGACATAACCTACAAGCCAGGGCCACAGATAGGTCACGCTGACAGGTTGAGTCGCTGGCCACAGCCTGTCCCGGAACAACCGGAGCCACAACTGTGTGACATATTACTGATGGCAGAAGCTCCTGAAGATTTTCCCGTTGATGTGGATAAAATAGTATATGCTACAAAGCGTGACAAAGTCCTCAACCAGGTAAGTCATCACATTCTGTGTGGCTGGCCAGCTAAAGAATCTAACGAGCAGCTACGTCCATACTGGTTGCATCGTTCTGAGCTATCATTACATGAGGATTGTGTCCTCCTAGGCTGTCGTGTGGTGGTACCACCATCACTGCGTGAGCCTGTTCTGCGCGCTTTGCATAAAGCGCACAGTGGTATTGTCCAGACAAAATCACTGGCCAGAAGCTATGTATGGTGGCCACAGCTGAATGATGACATTGAATCATTGGTTCAAAACTGCAATAAATGTTTAGAAAGCAGGAATATGCCACCTAAAACCAGCTATGAGTGGATTTTGCCAGCAAAACCTTGGTCTAGGCTAAATATTGATTTTGCTGGTCCCTACCAAAATAAAACATTTCTGATAATTGTTGATGCATATTCTAAATGTCCTGAAGTATTTATCGTTAACAATATGACTTCAGCTACTGTAATTAGATTTTTAAGAATGATTTTTGCCATTCACGGCCTGTGTGAGACCTTGGTTTCTGATAATGGTACAGCTTTTGTTTCGTCTGAGATGAAACAATTCTTAGATGCAAATAAAATAAAACACATTAGGTCGGCTCCTTTTCACCCTGCCACCAATGGACTGGTAGAACGTATGGTGCAAACTGTGAAGGACAAACTTCGCAAAATGGATGGTATGTCCTGGGATATAAAAATTCCGAACATACTCTTAGGACTTAGAGCAACACCATGTACATCTACTAACAAGAGCCCGGCAGTGCTTTTGTTTAATTGAAGAGTTCGAACATTATTAGATGCTATTAATCCACATAATAAACAACGTAAAACTCGGGAAACTCAAGTGGAGAGGAATATTAATAAGAAGAATAGACAGACAGAGGTAGGACAAAAGGTTATGTACAGAAATTTCAGTAGTGGACCACGTTGATTACCAGGAACAGTTGTAAACAAAGAAGGCCCATCCAGTTATCGTGTCAAAACTAGAGATGGCACATTAGTCAACCGACACATAGACCAATTGATTAAACAACACACACAAGACACAGTAATAGAACAAGAAAAAGAGGAACAAGATAGGAATAGGGAAACGGTTATGGTGGAACATGCTAATCGGGATAGACAAAATCAGGCAATGGAAGAATTACAATCTAGTCAGGATAGTGACCAAATTATAGAAATACCAAGTTCAGATAAATGGGCCGAAATGCTAGGTATCCCTGCGGAGTCTGAGTCTGGTTTTTCTGGTGGTAAGATTAAAACTAAAATAATCTCTGCTCAACACGGTAAGACACCATATACTAGTGATTGTAACTTTATGTTATAAGTGTTTAAATTGTTTCTAATTATTAATTTAATGATTACACATATTATATACCTAAATTTATGTATTATATTATATAATATATAGGTAATTTTTAAGTATATTATATAGGTTTAAAAGATGTAAATGAGTAAGAAAATGTGTTAGGTTAAGTACTGAAGTATTGTTTTATTATTTATTTATTCATTTATGTACACACAAACACTTAAAAATGAAATAGACAAATACAGATAAAAGAGTACAAAGGTACTGCTTATTTCAAATGAAATTTCTTCCAGCAGACCTGCGACAGGAGAGTTGGATGAGAGATGTAGACACAGTGTATACAAATGAGTCAGAAAATTAAGAATATACTATATTACATATCTAAATTAACTTATATAATACATATATAAATGTAATGAAATGACCTCCTTGGAAATGACATTTCATTTTTTTAATTTTTAAGCTGTGTATACGGGGTGACGTATCATTCAATGACAGATGATGTTTAGATTATTTTGTGCATTTTATTGTTATAAAAACTTGTAGAGAGATAATTAAAGGGATATAATTGAGGAGGCGATATTAGTGAACTTTAATGTCGTTTCTTTGTTTTCAGGTGAGATAAAAAAAAAAAAAAAAAAAAATTAATTATTAAATTAATTATAAATGTAATTAATTTTAAAGTATTACTTATTGTTGAACTTATGACAGCCCCATATCATGTTCTGACAATTACTGTCTATTCTAGGTTGCCTGGAAGAGATCGCGGAATGCGATAAGGCCGCCCATTGTACGTGTTTTAGATATAAGTTTTTCTTTGTTATGTTTTGTTTGTACAATAAAGTATATAATAAATAAATAAATAAATAAAAGTGTAATTTTAGTTAAACGATAATTGTTATACTGTAAAAGCATGTTGAATAAAACAAATCTTTGTTTTCAGAGAAACAATTTGTGGTTTATTTCGAAAATCCTCAATAAAATCCAATATAAAACGACATTTTTGTTAACTAAAAGAAGATGGACCGGCTGCAATTTGAGTTTACGATGATAGCTTCAAATGATGGCAAATCAAATGTATTAGCCATAACCTCAATATCTACAGAAGAAGGAAAATGTTATGTTTTACCTGATGAGCTGAAGCCGGTGATTCATCATACATATATTGTCAAAATGAATACTTTCTCAAAAATAAAAAATAGTATAAAGAAAAGGCATCAAAGTAGAAAAATATGGATAAAATTGGATGAAGATCTTAAGAAAACATATAGAGATGAGGAAGGTAATATGCAATTTTTAGACCAATATTTAGAAGAAATAAGCACAAAACAACCAATAGACAAAAACGACAATTTGCAACATATCTTGGAAAAATTAATAGAAACTACTACAAAGAAAGAAAATCAACATAACCTAAAACATATTTCAGAGAAATTTATTATTGAAAAATTCACAAGCAAGAACCCTAATGCAATGCAATGGATTGAAAATTTTGAAAAGGAGTGTGAGCGCTTTAATATATCAAAAGATGAAACAAAAATAGATATATTGAGATTGTTTTTAGAAAACTCTTGTTTGGATTGGTATAACTCGATGGCCATAAAACTAACAATAAAGGCTGAATGGAATGAATGGAAAGACAATTTTTTAGAAACTTTTAAAAACCAAGGATGGGACATAGTTACATATGCTCTCGCATTTAGATATAAAGAAGGACTACTAATTGATTACGCTATTAGAAAAGAAAGGCTTATGCTAGGCATAAACAAATCGATAAGACATTTTCCAACTCCTAAGACACAAAAGAATATCAGACAATTTTTGGGAAAAATTAACTTCTACCATGAATACATACCAAGAAGTGCAATTATTTTAGACCCATTACATAATTTATTAAGAAAAAATGAAGAGTTTGTGTGGTCAGAGAAGTGTGAAGAATCATTTAATCAAATAAAAAGATATTTATGTTCTCAACCTGTGTTGGAAATATTCGACAAAGACTTACCAATAAAAATCTTTACAGATGCATCTTTATCCGATACCCTCATCGGGGCAATATTAAAACAGACTCAACTAGACGGTAAAGACAAACCGGTGGCATATTTTTCAAAAAAACTAAACGAATCTCAAAAACGAAAAAAGGCCATATATTTGGAATGTATTGCTATGAAAGAAGCAGTTAAATACTGGCAACACTGGCTAATTGGAAAACATTTCACTATTTACTCAGACCACAAACCTCTAGAGAACATGAATATTAAATGCAGGACAGATGAAGAATTGGGTGACCTCACATATTACCTATCTCAATATGACTTTACAGTAAAATATATACCTGGTAAAGAAAATATAGAAGCAGACTGTTTGAGCCGAAACCCTGTATAAGAATCAGAAGATAACAAGGAGGAACTATTAAAAATAGTTAATTTAATACAAATAAAAGATATAGTTGAAGACCAAGAAAAAAATGAAACAATAAAAGAAAAGAAACAAAATCTACTACATAAAAATAAAATCTATTATAAAAAAATAAAGAAACTTGAAAAGATTATACTCTCAGAAGAATTTAGTTTATTTCGAAAATCCTCAATAAAATCCATTATATAAATAAAAAAAAAACAGTAATTGAAACACAAAAAATAGATACAATACATAAATTAAATTACAAGTATATATATATCTATAAAAAAATAACTTTACGAGATGGTTGAGAGGTAATGATTTTTGACTAGCTTTTTGAAGATAGATATATTTTTAGCGTCACGGATGTTAGCTGGAAGTGAGTTCCACAGTCGCACTGCATGAAAAGAGAAGGAGTTGGAATAGAAATGAGTATTATGGGATGGGAAATTAAGATGGTATTTAAGGTGGGATCTGCATGGGGCGTCGGCAGGTCGAGTGAACGAAAAACGATCACGCAAGTAGCCAGGTTACGCAGGGTTGAAAAGGATGTTGTAAAGGAGACATAATACCCGAGTGTTCCTACGAAGACGGATAGGGAGCCACTTGAGATCCTTGCGAAATTGAGAGACATGGTCGTATTTTCTTAGGCCGAAAACAAAACGAATGCACAGATTTTGCAGGCGCTTAAGCTTATTTAATAGCTCCTCAGTGGCATCCAGGTAGCAAGCATCCGCATAGTCGATGATCGGCTGAATCAAAGTTTGAGCTAAATATATTTTGGTTTTAAAGGGCAAGAACTTTTGAAGGGATTTAAGGCTGTGGAAGGAAAAGTGTACTTTACGGCTAACCTCATTTACTTGCGCTCGCCAAGAGAGATTGCTGTCAATAGTGACACCGAGATTCTTAGCTGAGTCAGAGTACGCAATAGTCGAGCCGTTGAAAGATAAAGGCGATAAAGAAGAAATGTCAAGCGCATTGCGATAGTAACGACTGCCTATGACCATGGCCTGGGACTTGGAAGGATTAACCTGTAAGCCGTAAGACTTGGCCCACTGATTAATACTCTCCAGGTCACGATTCATGGCTTTAATCGCTGAGTCTGCATCAGTCAATAGGAAATGACGATACAGCTGCAAATCGTCTGCGTAAAGATGGAAGTTGGAAGTGATAACTGTAGTAACAGTATTTATGAAGATAGTAAAGAGAAGAGGAGAGAGAACGCCACCCTGAGGTACACCAGCAATGAGATCACACCAATCAGAGAAAGTCTCTTCAAGGTGGACACACTGTGAGCGACCCCGAAAATAAGAGTCAAACCAGGCTAACGCTGAGGAAGAGAAGTTAATAGAGTTAAGAACGCCAAGAAGTATGTCGAAATCCACTGAATTGAACGCACAACTGAAGTCAAGCAAAACAAGTAAAGAGAGAGATTTGTTGTCCATAGCACAGCGGATATCGTCAGTGACTTTCAAAAGCGCAGTAACAGTGCTATGACCAGAGCGGAAGCCTGATTGGTAAGGGGAAATAATAGAGTTTGTCGATAGGTACCTGGTGATTTGGCCATGAACAATGTGTTCGAGAGCTTTAGACAGGAAAGGCAAAATGGAGATTGGTCTGAAGTGAGATAAGGATGAGGGATTGTGTATCTTAGGAAGCGGTATTATATAAGCCTGTTTCCAGACTGAAGGAAATGTGCCAGAAAATAAGGAAAAATTAACAATATGAGTGAGAATGGGAAGCAGTTGAGGGAGAATAGGAATTATCATTGTCGAACACAGATTATCATGGCCAACAGCAGAGGAGGAGATAGCAAGAAGAGATTTTTTAACATCGTCTTCGGAGACAGGACTGAGATTGAAAATTGGACAATTCGGTAACGACATTTTAGACAGCTTAAGCAAAGTGGAAGCTTTAACACTTGGATTAAGGGAGACAGGGGGAAGAGAAAAATGTTTATTTAAAGCGTTCAAGTCTAAATCAGTACAAGAATGTGAAGGAGATTTGCCGATACCGACTGTCTTTAAAAATTTCCAGACATCAGAGGATTTGCGATCTACAAGAGATTCGTGGAAATAGCGTCTCTTTGCATCACGACACAGACGATTGCAGTGGTTATGCAGATTTTTAAAGTGAGCGAGATTCTGCTCCGTAGGCCTACGTCTGTACCTACTCATCGCTTTGTCCTTACGAACAATAGCGCTCTTAATTTCAGCAGTCATCCACGGAGCAGGATCACGCTTGACCTTAACTCGCCGACGCGGCGCATGTTTGTCATAGAGACCCAGCAGTTTGGTATTGAAGCAGGTCACTTTATCATCGACACTGGTGCTTTCAATGACAGAAGTCCAATCAACATCACATGCATCACGCGTCAACGCCTCAACATCTATTCCGTTAAAATTACGGAGATAGCAGAAGCGAGGTTTACGTTTGGGAGGTTTGATACGATAGGATAGATAGATTAGGTCATGATAGGAAAAGGTTGCAGAGAGCTGCCCAAACTCAGCAACACTATGAGGTGAAGATACGATCATTAAGTCCAGGAGAGAGGGCGTGCAATTTGGAGAGTTATGAGTCGCAGAAAGAGGAAGAATTTCAAGGTTAAAGGAGGATAAGAGAGAGCAGAGTTTGCGTGAACGAGAGTCATCTTTGAGCAGGCAAGTATTAAAATCACCCATTAAAATGAAGTGTTCGTACGATGGACAAAGATTATTAAGGGTAGATTCTAAAGAATCAAAATAGTTGATGTGTAAATTAGGGGAATAAAATACCGCAAGTAAAATTTTAGAATAATTTAAGGTTATTTCCAAAAATAAGAATTCAGCCGACCCAGTGTACTGAGATGGTGAAGCACTAACAATTTATATTATATTATGTCTTTTGTTGGTGTATGATTAACATACTTGGGGGAAAGGTATGTTGTATACTTAATGTGGGTACTTGTCAAATCTTATTGACATAATAAGATTGACTAAGTAGTGGGTAGATGAGATTATCACTTCATTTCGGTACTGGTTCTGCTACTTAGCACAATAAACCTATAAATTACTAAAATACGGTGTTTTAATGAACATAACAATAACGAAGAGACTAAACTATTATAGTAACACCGACTTCCAGTTTCTTTGTACCTACTTATAAGTGTTTTTTTAACATTGAAGTCGGTTATATTTTTTTCATAGTGTTGTTGTCGACATCGTTTTTATTTTTTGTTTTAATGGAGCTCATAATAATTTATTACTTTTTATCTTTGGAAACAATAAGTATTGTATACTGCTGAAGTTTTTTTTTTTAATTTTAACCGCTTTCAATAAAAGGAGGGTCTTATCAATTCGCTTTCATTTTTTTAAATTTTTATCTTTGATAACTCAAAACTCCAACTATATACAATAAAAAAACTCCATCGTTTACCTCTACTCCGATTTGCAATTTTTTTTTTCTCTTCATTGATTAAACCCCAAGCGAACGCCGGCGTTCGCGCTGTATTGTTTTTAATTGTGTCTGTAATTGACAGTATTCGAAAACTAAAAAAAAAAAAGATTATGCTTCCAGGTTGGTCCCATCATGGCAATACGGATGGTGCGGGGATACCGCACGATTTCCCGCGAAGCGGTGAGCCTTCTTGCTGGCCTACCACCGTGGGATCTGGAGGCAACAGTTCTTGCACACATGCACGATATGCGCGTGGAGATGCAACGCCGGGGTAAAAGTCCGCTGCCGTGACAGGTCACGGCATGGTGGACAGAGCTCCGGCGGGATCTCATGGTGAAATGGCGTCAGCGACTGTCGCAGCCCAGTGCTAGGCACGCCACAATTATGGCAGTAAGTCCCCTCTTTGAGGTGTGGCTGGAAAGACCTCACGGCGTCCTTACCTTCCGCATGACGCAGGTCCTCACCGGACATGGCACGTTCGAGAGGTACCTGTTCCGGATTCGAGCGGAAGACACGCCCGGGTATCGCCACTGTGCGGAACGCCTGGAGGACACGGTGGAGCACACAGTCGATGTGTGCCCTGCCTGGGCGGAGCATCGCCGTGCCCTCGTGGGGGCAATCGGCGGCGGAGACCTCTCGCGCCGGGCCTTGGTTGAGGCCATGGTCCGGAGCGAGGAGGAGTGGCAGGCGGTCGCCGACTTCTGCGAAGCAGTAATGCTCGCAAAGGAGGAGGCCGACCGCATCAGGCAACGGCGTTCTCGCCGCCGCCGCTGGGATTCTGATCCCGATTTCCGGCCACCGTAGGCGTGGGCTTGCGGACAGTGAGCAATGGGTAGCTCGCTGTCCAGCCGTCCGGTAACTGTCCGGACCAAGCCCAAGTTGTCGACGGCGCGCACTGTTCCCGCGCACCTCAAGGAGTTGTCAGCAACAGCAGTGACCCAGCCGGGTCTAAGCCTACTCTGGGGTCAGGGTTAGTTTCGAAAGACTGTGTCTAATGTCCCTCAAGTTGGCGTCAATCTAATTCTTGATAGCAAAAAACTTGATGTAATTACAGAAACTGTGTTCTTAGGTATAACTGTCGATTCCAAACTGCAGTGGGGTGCTCATATTAGAACTCTCTCAGGTAGATTAAGCTCAGCGGCATATGCAGTAAGAAAAATAAGGCAGTTGACAGATGTCGCCACAGCTAGGTTAGTTTACTATGCCTATTTCCACAGTATTATGTCTTATGGCATTTTACTGTGGGGATCTGCAGCTGATGTAGACTCGATTTTCGTATTGCAAAAGAGAGCAATCAGGGCTATTTATAAAATGGGTCCTCGCGAGTCCCTCAGAAATAAATTCAAAGAAATAGATATATTGACACTGCCTTCTCTTTATATCTTAGAAAGTATTTTGTATGTCCGTAAAAACCTAGGACTTTTCAAAATTAGAAGCGATTTCCATAACATAAATACTCGTAGTAAACACGAAATTATATTGCCCAAATGGAGATTAGCCAAGACCAGTAAGTCATTTTTAGTAAATAGCATACGCTTTTATAACAAGCTACCAAAAGCGGTGACTGAACTTAGCGAAGGAAAGTTCAAAACCCATATTAAGCGTGTCTTAACCAAAAAAGCATATTACAAGGTTAAAGACTATGTCGAAGACACGCTTGTTTGGCAATGACTGCCTCTGCACTTGTGGCCCCCTGGTAACTCATAATATTATGCGAATGTATCTATTAACTGCTCCATCTTTGTTGTAACATTTTTTTTTCTCTCTAACACATTGCTTTTGCAATTTTTTTTTTTTATATTATCTGACTCCAACCACATTAAATTCGTTAGTTTTTCTTTTTTTTTTGGTTGTTAACGTCTCATTTACTGACAGTTGTAATTATTATTATTTTTTCTACCTTTTTTTTATATAGCCTCTTTTTATTATGTAAATGGAAGAACACTGTAGACTCCACGAATTCTTAGATTACTTCATATTTTGACTCACTTTTTTTAAATGATTATTTTTATTGTGCTTTTGAGTACAATATAGACCGGTTTACACTGTTCTTAAATAATACCATTTAATACTGTTATATGGAAATATTGTAAGTACAACCATTTTTTTAAAAAGAGTAACCATGGAGTTTCTTGCCGGTTCTTCTCCATAGGAAATGACCAATTTCGAACCGTGCACTAGCTTCTGACGTTTTATAAGTGCCCATGTAGGCCTATGTGAAATAAAAAACTTTTGACTTTGACTTGACTTTGAAAGACAGCTGGAGCCCCGGTATGAAGGCTAGAAGGAACGGGGTGGGTCTTTTAGTCAGTAAGAGTCTGGCACTATCTCCCGCTCCGCCTAGGAGCAGGGGTTGTCATTAGATGACTTTTTCCACAACAAAAAAAAAAATTCGATATTTGGCTTGTTTGATTTTACGTGAATCAGGCTACTGATGATGACGCCGGAAGGTAAGCACTGGAACACTGTAATAAATCAATGTATCATAGATGCACTTTGGCTATAAGGTACAATCGAACTGATGATTTTTTTTTAACACAGGTTTTTTTTCAGATTTTCTTTAAACTTAGCACACCCATCAAAGACTGATGACAATACAATAATCCTTTATCCTATGACCTTGACCTCAACGGCAGTGACCTTTACTTCAAGGTCAAATATATAAGATGTTGGAAACCGCTTGAGACACCCAAGCGCCAGACCTTGACCTCTAGGTCAATAACCTTGACCCCAACGTCAAATGTATAAAATGTTGGAAAAGGCCTAGGACACCATAGGGCATAACGTTGACACCAAAGACCTTGACCTCAAGGTCAAATGTAAAAATGTTGAGAAACGCCCGGGACACCAAAGGGCATGCATGACCTTGTCTTGACCGCCAGCGAACGCTACTTCTCTAAATAACACAGATCATTTTTATAAATTTGACCTTGGTCAAGGTCACTAACCATGTTGTCAAGATTACATGAAGTGTCCCCTGATGTTTCCCTACCCTTCTAATCCCACATCCACCCGATCCCGAAAATTTAATTAGGCGTTGTTTTTTATGAAATTTTTCCAAGTTTTTTTCCACTGTGCCCCGACCCATTCGGTGGCTAGGTATTCACTAAAAAGTGAAAAATAATTATAGTTAAAAAAAACTAAAAATCACGCTTTCATAGCATATCAAAATAAAAAGTCTAATATCTTTTCGCGCTTTGTGCCATATTTTTCATAAATCGAGCACTCCACGCTTTTTTCACAATAATATTAATATTTTTCGTTCATTATTATTATTTTCTACCTATATTGAAAATTATTTTACAGTTTTTATTTTTATATGCCATGAAAGCGTGTTTTTTAGTTTTTTTTTAACTATATTTATTTAACATTGAAGTCAGTTGTTTTTATTTTAAACGTTTTTTATCATTAAAATCGAAGAAAAGTCGAATAATATAGTTTATTTTGCTTGCAGTTGCCAGCGGAGAGTGGATCCTAGAGCCTGTGCACTTCGTCGTCGTGGCCCTCCGTGGCCCCCGCAGCACACATGCCGCGTTACAGGTAAAGGAGTGACCAGGCGGTTGCAAACTAGTGTTCCAACCAAGCTGACCTTGGTTTATGTGTTTGGTATGTGTTACGGCTAAATGGATGTGAACCACGTGCCAACATGTTTGGTGCTTGGAAAAACGCACCTACCAACCAAGGGCGTTAAAAGTCATGGATTACAACTGCTGCCTACACGGATTGAAACTAGCAAGATCACCTTGGTTGTGGCGTTGGTTTGCAACCGTCTCGTCACCCCTTTACACGCGCTTGTCATCCTAAAAGCTGAGCGCATGTTGTAATTACGCCATCGAAACCTTTACCACGTTTGGTTCTCTGATTGGTTACCGTAAAACAAACTAGCAATAGGCATTTTTTGCACTCACACTACATGCTTTGTACCAACTCCTAAGGGATAATAAAAGCTAATATTGACAGGTTGTGGCATGCAGTCGTGTGCGGCGTGTTGCTCGCTTGCGGACTGGCGCAGCAGCAGACGGGCAACGCTGCCGGCGAGTCCGAAGTCGCGCAGATTGTGCGCATCATGCCGGTGACGCTGGGCGCAGCGGACGTGGGCGCCGCGCTCGGCGCGCTGGCCGTGGCAGCGCTGGCGACGCGCGGCCTGGGCGCCGAGCTGGTGGCTGCGCCCGCCGCCTGTGCCACGCCCGCCTCCCCCAACTGCAGTGACGCTGTGCTGCGCGCGCTGAAGACGCATGCGGTGCACGCGGCGCTGCTGCCCGTGCCGGGCGCACGTCCGCTTCCCGCACTGCGCCTGCGGGACGTCGGCCTGTCCGAGCTGGGGGACGTCACGAAGGCGGCGTCACGCCTCGCCTGCCACGCGCACGTGGCCGCGACCTCTCCTCGCTCTCTGCTAGACTTCAGCGACGCGGCGGTGGCGGCACAGTACCGCGTGGCGCATGATGACATCATCTCCGCCCTGCGCGCGGCCGCCGACATGGATCCCTTATCGTACGTGACATTACCATAGCAACTAAAAGATACATGCAGTTCGAGATTGAAGCATAAACTATTTATTTTAAGTACCCACACATATAATAATTTTGACTTACGGATTTTTGGATCGAAGTTCCTTATCGCGCGTTGTGAAAGGGGGCTAGACGGAAAAAATTCTCACGAAAAGTTGTACCGACACTTTTTGCTTTTTTTTTCCTTTAATATTCCTTCACTAATTTTTTTTAATGTTTTTGGCTTGGAAACTAAATCTTTATCTATTAATGGAAATTCAAGATGGCGGCTGCAATAGATTATCAACTTTTTCGATATGGGTATCTTTTTCATGTTTTTCGAGGGTTTTGAAGCCGACGGTAATGTCAAAATGTGAATCCAAGATGGCGGCTGCAATAAATTATCAACTTTTTCGATATGGGTGTCGTTTTCATGGTTTTCGAGGGTGTTGAAACCGATAGTACTGTCAACATATAAATCCATGATGGCGGCTGCAAGAAATTATCAAATTTTCCGTCATGGGTGTTTTTTTTTTTTTTTTTTTTTTTATGGTGGGAAAAAATCATGCATTGACATCCCCCGCCCTTGGGCGGAGCGGGAGATAGTGTCAGACTCTTACTGACTAAAAGACCCACCCCGTTCCTTCTAGCCTTCATACCGGGGCTCGAGCGCCCTTTCGGATAACCCTGGCCCCAGTAGGCTTCGACCCGGCTGGGTCCCTGCTGTTGCTGACAACTCCTTGAGGCGCGCGGGAACAGTGCGCGCCGTCGACGACTTGGGCTTGGTCCGGACAGTTACCGGACGGCCGGACAGTGAGCTACCCATTGCTCACTGTCCGCAAGCCCGCGTCTACGTTGGCCGGAAATCGGGATCAGAATCCCGGCGACGGCGGCGGCGATAACGCCGTTCCTGATGCGTTCGGCCTCCTCCTTTGCGAGCATTACTGTTTCGCAGAAGTCGGCGACCGCCTGCCACTCCTCCTCGCTCCGGACCATGGCCTCAACCAAGGCCCGGCGCGAGAGGTCTCCGCCGCCGATCGCCCCCACGAGGGCACGGCGATGCTCCGCCCAAGCAGGGCACACCTCGACTGTGTGCTCCACCGTGTCCTCCGGGCGTTCCGCACAGTGGCGACACCCGGGCGTCACCTCCGCATGAATCCCGTGCAGGAAACTCCCGAACGAACCATGTCCGGTGAGTACCTGCGTCATGCGCAAGGTAAGGACGCCGTGAGGTCTTTCCAGCCACGCCTCAAAGAGGGGACTTACCGCCATGATTGTGGCATGCCCAGCACTGGGTTGCGATAGTCGCTGACGCCATTTCACCATGAGATCCCGCCGGAGCTCTGTCCGCCATGCCGTGACCTGTCGCGGCAGCGGACTTTCACCCCGGCGTTGCATCTCCACGCGCATATCGTGCATGTGTGCAAGGACTGTTGCCTCCAGATCCCACGGTGGTAGGCCAGCCAGAAGGCTCGCCGCTTCGCGGGAGACCGTGCAGTATCCCCGCACCATCCTTATCGCCATGACCCTCTGACAGGCGTTCAGTATGGCCGCCGGTTGCTTTTTCAGCGACGGCGCCCACACCGGCGCCCCGTAGAGGGCCATGGACCGAACGATCCCCGCGTAGTCATGGGTGTCGTTTTCATGGTTTTCGAGGGTGTTGAAGCCGATAGTTCTGTCAAAATGTGAATCCAAGATCGCGGCTGCAAGAAATTATCAACTTTTTCGATATGGGTGTCGTTTTCATGTTTTTTGAGGATGTTGAAACCGATAGTACTGTCAAAATATATATCCAAGATGGCGGCTGCAAGAAATTATTAAATTTTCCGTCATGGGTGTCGTTTTCATGGTTTTCGAGGGTGTTGAAACCGATAGTACTGCCAAAATATAAATCCAAGATGGCAGCTGCAAGAAATTATCAAATTTTTCGTCATGGGTGTCGTTTTCATGGTTTTCGAGGGTGTTGAAACCGATAGTACTGTCAAAATATAAATCCAAGATGGCAGCTGCAAGAAATTATCAAATTTTCCGTCGTGGGTGTCGTTTTCATGGTTTTCGAGGGTGTTGAAACCGATAGTACTGTCAAAATATAAATCCAAGATGGCAGCTGCATGAAATTATCAAATTTTTTGTCATGGGTGTCATTTTCATGGTTTTCGAGGGTGTTGAAACCGATAGTACTGTCAAAATATAAATCCATGATGGCAGCTGCAAGAAATTATCAAATTTTTCGTTATGTGTGTCGTTTTCATGGTTTTCGAGGGTGTTGAAACCGATAGTACTGTGAAATATAAATCCAAGATGGCGGCTGCAAAAACATATTAAATTTTTCGATATGGGTGTCTTTTTCGTGGTTTTCGAGGTTGTTGAAGCCGATAGTGCTGTCAAAATGTAAATCCAAGATGACGGCTGCAAGAAATTATTAACTTTTCCGTCATGGGCGTCGTTTTTATGGTTTTCGAGGGTGTTGAAGCCGATAGTTCTGGCAAAATGTGAATCCAAGATGGCGGCTGCAAGAAATTATTAACTTTTTCGATATGGGTGTCGTTTTCATGTTTTTTGAGGATGTTGAAACCGATAGTACTGTCAAAATATATATCCAAGATGGCGGCTGCTAGAAATTATTAAATTTTCCGTCATGGGTGTCGTTTTCATGGTTTTCGAGGGTGTTGAAACTGATAATACTGTCAAAATATAAATCCAAGATGGCAGCTGCAAGAAATTATCAAATTTTTCGTCATGGGTGTCGTTTTCATGGTTTTCGAGGGTGTTGAAACCGACAGTACTGTCAAAATATAAATCCAAGATAGCAGCTGCAAGAAATTATCAAATTTTTCGTCATGGGTGTCGTTTTCATGGTTTTCGAGGGTGTTGAAACCGATAGTATTGTCAAAATATAAATCCAAGATGGCAGCTGCAAGAAATTATCAAATTTTCCGTCGTGGGTGTCGTTTTCATGGTTTTCGAGGGTGTTGAAACCGATAGTACTGTCAAAATATAAATCCAAGATGGCAGCTGCAAGAAATTATCTAATTTTTTGTCATGGGTGTCGTTTTCATGGTTTTTGAGGGTGTTGAAACCGATAGTACTGTCAAAATATAAATCCAAGATGGCGGCTGCAAGAAATTATCAACTTTTTCGTCATGGGTGTCGTTTTCGTGGTTTTCGAGGGTGTTGAAACCGATTGTACTGTCAAAATGTAAATCCAAAATGGCGGCTTTAATAAATTATCAACTTTTTCGATATGGGTGTCTTTTTCATGGTTTTCGAGGTTGTTGAAGCCGATAGTACTGTCAAATATAAATCCAAGATGGCGGCTGCAAGAAATTATCAAATTTTCCGTCATGGGTGTCTTTTTCATGGTTTTCGAGGGTGTTGAAACCGATAGTATTGTCAAACTGTAAATCCAAGATGGCGGCTGCAAGAAATTATCAACTTTTTCGTCATGGGTGTCGTTTTCGTGGTTTTCGAGGGTGTTGAAACCGATTGTACTGTCAAAATGTAAATCCAAAATGGCGGCTGTAATAAATTATCAACTTTTTCGATATGGGTGTCTTTTTCATGGTTTTCGAGGTTGTTGAAGCCGATAGTGCTGTCAAAATGTAAATCTAAGATGGCGGCTGTCAGAAATTATCAACTTTTTCGTCATGAGTGTCGTTTTCATGGTTTCGAAGATGTTGAAATAGTGCTGTCAAAATGTATATAAAATAGGATAGTATTTTTTAGTTATATTGTATTGGCTAGACGGAAAAAAATCTCAGGAAAAGTTGTAACGACACTTTTTGCTATAGTAAGCTTTTTTTATGGTGCGAAAAAATCATGCATTGACATCCGCCGCTCTTGGGCGGAGCGGCAGATAGTGTCAGACTCTTACTGACTAAAAGACCCACCCCGTTCCTTCTAGCCTTCATACCGGAGCTCGAGCGCCCTTTCGGATAACCCTGGCTCCAGTAGGCTTTGACCCGGCTGGGTCCCTGCTGTTGCTGACAACTCCTTGTGGCGCGCGGGAACAGTGCACGCCGTCGACAACTTGGGCTTGGTCCGGACAGTTACCGGACGGCCGGACAGCGAGCTACCCATTGCTCACTATCCGCAAGCCCGCGCCTACGGTGGCCGGAAATCGGGATCAGAATCCCGGCGGCGGCGGCGATAACGCCGTTGCCTGATGCGTTCGGCCTCCTCCTTTGCGAGCATTACTGCTTCGCAGAAGTCGGCGACCGCCTGCCACTCCTCCTCGCTCCGGACCATGGCCTCAACCAAGGCCCGACGCGAGAGGTCTCCGCCGCCGATCGCCCCCACGAGGGCACGGCGATGCTCCGCCCAAGCAGGGCACACCTCGACTGTGTGCTGCACGAAAAAATCATCTTATGACACTCACCTGATGGTAAGTGATGATGATTGTGGCCGACGATGGAGCACGCTTGCCTAGAAGTAAACTATTCACTCTTGACTTAAAGACCCCTAGGTTGTAGCTATCAGGAAACACAGACTCGGGCAGGGAATTCCACTCCTTAGCTGTACACATAATGAATGGGTTTCCAAAACACTGTACGAATGGGTGGGATATCCTATATCATGAAATATGTCAAACAAAACCCGCTTTCACACCTGATCTCTCCCTGTTTCTGTGGCAAATTTAGATACATCTAAGTTCCAGCCGTCAGGTTGTTCCTCTAATAACAACAATCTGAGTGGTTTCACTGATATTTTAGAAGTCTCGAACTCAATCCACCTAATAAGTGCATCTGCATTGCCTATCAATTTTCCAGCTCTATACTTGATCTGGTAGCTATAACAAGCTAGTTTCAGAGACCATCGTAACATTCTGGGGGAAATTTGGTCAGGATTTTTTTGGACAGGGTTAAAAAGACTCACCAAAGGTTTGTGATCAGTTACAATATAAAATGAGCGACCTGATAGAAATTCATGAAACTTCTTTAATCCAAACATGATTGACAAAGCCTCCTTATCAATTGGTCCATATTTTCTTTCATAAGGTGGTAAAGTTTGCGAAGCCATCATGATAGGTTTTTTACATCCATCGTCCTTCACTTGTATTATCACTTCTCCTAGTCCATAGTCAGATGAATCATAAATAATCAATAAGTCTTGGTTTACTTCATAGCTGATTAACGTCAGATCAGAAGCCAATAGATCTTTTGGCTTATCAAATGTTGTTTGCTGGCCTGGCCCCAATGCTATGGCTTCTTAGTCTCCAAAAAACGATACAAAGGCTCCAACTTTGCGTTGTCAGGGAAAAACTTTTCATAGAAATTATATAAGCCTAGGAATGCACGCAAAGCTTGCTTGTTTTTTGGCGCTGGTTTTTCCTTAATTTCTTTGACTTTATTAAGAATAGAATAGAATTTTTATTTTGCAAATATGGGTAATACATAGTTCTTAAGATTACATTTAGCTCAGCCACATTTTACCAATTGGTATGCAAAAAAAAATTTTCAATTCGAGGTCAATTTATAAATTTTTAATTATTATGATTAAATCATCAACTCAATTTAAAATATATATTTGTATTAAAAGAAAAAAAAAAGAAAAAATAATATAAATTATTATCATTAGATTATTATATCATCATCAAAATTTCAAAAATCAAAATGTTTCTAAATCAGAATATCAAAAATAAAAATGTCAAACATCAAATGTTTAACAAATGTTTTTCTCCGATAGGAACTCAATTACACTGTAGTACGTTTTATGTAACAAAAAATTCCGTAATCTACTCTTAAACTGTGCTGTATTTAAAGCTTTCCATCCACTCGGTAATATATTGTAAATAATAGGGGCCAAGCAATAAACACTTTTACGCATTAAAGTGGTTCGACATGATACTTGACATAATTTGCTGTTGTCACGCCTATTCCTTGGGAATACATCAGCCAGGCGTTCAAAACGAGATGGATTTTGCTTAACAAACATAGCTACTTCGAAAATATAAATACAAGGAAGTGTCAAGATTTTATTTAACTTAAAATAGGGCGCGCAAGTGTCTGTGGATTTAAGTTTGAACAAAGATCGGAGACATCTTTTCTGGGCCTTAAAAGCTATATCTCGATCAGTTGAGTTCCCCCAGAAAATGATGCCGTAGCGCAAGTGAGATTCTACTATTCCGTAGTAAGCTGTGAGAAGTATTTTGACATCTACTATGGAGGATAATCTATATAACACATATGCGGATGAACTCAATTTTTTACACACACTATCAATATGTGCTTACCAATTTAAATTGCAATCTATTTGTAACCCTAAAAATTTGGTATCCCCTGCTTCCTCAATTTTGTCATTTTTGTAATGGATGTTAAAATTAGTTCCGACGGGACTACGCTGCCTAAAGTGCATCTTTGTCTTACCTAAATTAATATTTAAATTATTTTCGACTAGCCATTTAATTAGTGCGTCAAGAGAATTATTTATGTCATTTTTATAAGTGTTTGTACTTTTACAAGGGATTGTTACTGTGGTATCATCTGCAAACATAATTACAGGATATTCGAGGGACTTGGGCATATCATTAACATAAGTTATAAATAAAAAGGGACCCATCACAGTTCCTTGTGATACACCGTATGAGATTTTACGTTCTCGAGATCTAATAATGTCTTCGTGTTGGTAACCATGTTGATGTTGCTAACTTCAGTTATTTGTACTCTGTTTTCTAGATAAGTTTTTATAAGTTCGAGCACGTTACCTCTAATACCATATCCTTCTAATTTATTAAGTAGTATGTTATAGTGGACATAATCGAACGCCTGGGTCATATCGCAAAATATAGCGCATATGGGGGATCATTTATCCATGCTACTCATAATAGGATTCAAAAAGTCATAAATTGCCATATTTATGGTTCTATGCCGTCTGAATCCTTTTTGTTCTTCGCAAAGTATATTATATTTTTCCATATAATTATACAATTCCCTGCAAATGTATTTCTCGAATATCTTTGAAATAACCGGTATGAGCGAAATAGGTCTATAATATTCCATCAGCTCCTTTTCTTCTTTCTTAATTAAGGGTTTTAATAGAGATGTTTTTAAAGCATCTGGATATTTACCAGTACAAATAATTAGGTTAAGTATGTGACTTAGATGTTCGCATATTATCTCGGTTGAAACAGACTTCAGTATCTTTGTGGCTATTCCATCAAAACCAACACTGTTAGTGTTTTTTAACGACATTATTATTTTATTTAAATCGTGTGGTGTACTGAGTGCCATAAACATTGAATTATGTTTCATGGACGACATGCATGTTTTCGGCTTACAGTCAACATCTATTTTCGGTCGTATTTTGTCAACGAAAAAGTTATTAAAAGCACTAGCGATATCAAAAGGTTTGTATAAAATTTGATTTCCAATTTTAAGTTTCTCGATTCGTTGTTTAGGGATATTGTACTTTTTCTGATTAATTACTTGCCATGTAGTCTTTGATTTATTTTTAGATTGCTGTATTTTGTGGTTTTTTTGAGCTTTTTGTGTCAAGTTGATTATTTTATTATAAAGTCTAGAATAGGTCATGAATTTCTTTTTGTTTTCAATCTTAGATTTCAACCTGGAACGCCACAAAAGGTCTCTTTTTTCCTACTGCATAATTTAACGCCACGTGAAAGCCATTTTGGTTTATTAATTAGGTTTATTTTTATTTCTTTATACGGAAAACATAACTCGTAGAATAATTTGAATATGTCGATAAATTCATTGTAAGCTACGTTGGGATCATCAGTAAGATATATCTCCGAAAATTTGAGACTACTTATGCTATTTTTAAACTCTATATTATTGGAACTGTAATCTCTTCTAGTTATATACCAGGCTTTGATATAATATACGTTGGGAACTGGACATTGCAGTAGCTGTGCTGTATGGTCTGATAATGCAAACTCAAGTACATCTGTCTTACAACTCTTCTTAAAGTTATGCGCAAAATTATCTATACATGTCCCACTAGCCATTCGCGTTGGCTGTTTCAGAGCAAGTTTCAAATTATAACCTAGTAGTAGATACTCAAGTGCAACTGAATTGTTACTCGGTTTCAAAACGTCAATATTAAAATCGCCTACAATTACAACATTCTTGGAACGCCTGTTAGATATTTCTTTAAGCAAAGTTTCAAGTTTATTAAAACAGTAATTTATATTCCTAGCGTTTGGTACTCTACAACGTGCCGTTTTGAAACTGCACAATATTTCAGGAGGTTGTAATAAAACTCGTAAATAATCATATAAAAATACGATACCTGGTCAATAATCAGTAATACTTGTTATTCTTTTATTTTTATTTTAACCGTTTTTCAGAATAACTCTCTAAATAAACTTGTTAAAAAAACAGAATCACCCGTTGCGATTTATCGCACGCCGTGTCACTGTGTGCGTGAGTGCATCAACCTGTACGAGGCTCCGCCCACTTATTCTACGAAATGAATAATTTAACCTAAGATGTAGATCGAATTCTATGATCATAATGTACATTAATGTCTTAAATTTCGCTATTTAATTACTCACTTTTAAGCATCATTACAATGTGAAAATCTTTTAGAGGTTCACGTTGACGTCGCGTCGATAGGTAGGTAATTACGTAGGTATCAGCTGATGAATAAAATGTTAGGCCGAGATCAATAAACCTTATGAGGCGTCCGTGCTTCCGTCCGTAGGTACCACCGTAAAACGGGGTGAATAGAGACTTAGGGGTGAATAGAGACAAAACTTTGGTTTAGTTTTTCTCTTTGATACCATAATATCGGCCTCTAACAAAGCATCGATTTTTTAGAATAGCAATTCATTAATAAATTGATATAGTTAAATGCTGCAAAAAATATTCAAATATCGAGAAAATACCCTTTAAAGTTTGGTCTCTATTCACCCGTAAGTCTCTATTCACCCCATTTTACCCATTTCATATTTATACTGTGGTACCATGCAGCGCGCGCGCGCGAGATTATACTGGTAAGTACATGTACTAGACGCAGTCGACGTAATATCATTCTCAAGGTCAGTTTTCCGTAATAATTTCGTTTTTATTTGTCGATTAAATTGGTGGATGTGAAATTTCCCTTCCTACTTTTTAATGGGCTGAGGACCGACAAAAATACTTCAAGATAATTTGCGCTGGTTACGTAGATAGGGTTTTTAAGTGATTTATCTTGCCTGTTAGGTAGGTATTTTTAGCGTAGTTAAAATTTAAATCAACTTATTTACACTAATCAAATTGATTCGGCTAACAACGTATTTACAAATGATTTTTTATGTAGGTACTTACTAATAAAATAAAAAAATACCTAAGCAGGTACCTACTTATGTTACCTGGAGGTGTTGTTCAAACAGACAGTAGTCTAGCACGACGTTGCTGATTTTCTTTTAATTTCGTAGCACAAACACATTCTTTTATAAAGTGTCGAAAGCACTAATCACTAGTGATCATCTTTTAACGTAACGTACTTGCCGACCGTAGTGAGGAAATCAAAACCGTCGATCACATCCCGCGTGCTGGCCCGTGGCTCTCGCTCGAAGTATTCCAGGATATTTTCCTGCAAGGCGACAGGCAGGCCTTCGTGGCCGCGACCGTCAGCATGCTGGGGAACGCCTAATCGTCGAAACTCGCGGAGTCATTGCGTAGCAGCCAGCTTTACCCTTTGAGATGGACGTTACGCTGTTTCCACTGATAGCATACAAGCGGACTATCTCCACCAACTCTACATTGGAGTATTGGTCTGTCATCTTTCATCGCTAGATACCGCAACCTTTAACCGAAGGCGCTGAGGAAGAATATTGCAAGCGCATGTATGCACACGCCGGCGACATCCATTACACTAAACTTGATCGATTGATCGATGGCCGCGGGGGCGTGGCTAGGGTGTGCCGTGCGGCCCGTGCGGGAGATGATTGGTGCTTTATGAAACCATCGTTGCGTGTATGTGTGTGAAAGCGCGGTTTAAGTAATGGTGCGTTTGTGTGTGTGAAAGCGCGGTTATAAGGGAGGTATCAGACTGGCTGCGTTTTAAAAAAGGTAGTTCACACATACCGATTTCCATAAATAAGAAAAAAAATAAAAAATATTACCTACTCATTTTATTATTGATTCGGATCGAGAATCACTAACATAATTACCTCCTAAAATTTTTTGCACCTTTAAAACTCCACCTTGTATAAATACATACCACTATTAATTTATAATTAATAAGCTCGACAGCACAACATTCAAAGACCCCTGGTAATGACAGTTTTGATATTTGAGGAATTTCCCTCCATTGGTAGAAATTATTAACAATTATACATGCTCCTCCTCTCTTCTTTTCTTGTCTACTGTAACATGCAGCTAAACTGAAATTTGGTATGCACAGATGCTTTTCGTGACCTTTCATAATGAAATGTTCGGTAATACATATAATATCTACATTAATGTTTGTGTCAGATAGTTCATTTAAGCATACCGTAAGAGCATTTGATTTATTTAGTAAACCTGCAATATTTTGGTGTATTGTGTTGATATATTTACAGGAGAAAAAGCTGGTCTTTTGATTCACTTTCTTCGATGAGAACATTTTCTTCTAAAATTTCCAATTGAAGGTTGAAAAGGTCCTCAAAAATTACTCTCATGGCGCAGTTTACGGCTCCTGACCTTATGTATGTATATGAATATTGCTGTGTAATATTGTCCATACGTAGCATGTTGTTGAACACTTCCACTCTTGAGTTATATAAAATATTGTAGTCATTATTATATTTGTATGTTGGCAAAGTTATAATTATATTTGTATTCTTAATGTTCTGTAATGAGCTTCTCAAGTATGTAATTATGTCAAAGTAACATTTAGTCGTTTTAAAATTTTCTTCGCTGATCATTATTATACAGAAATCATTCTTTGTGTAATGTTGAAGTTTTGTTTGTAAATCCCGTTGAAGGTGCATTATATCCACCTTTGGTGTTAGATAGTGACATATTTGATAATTGTCTGTAAAGTATTCTTCTGCCAGAGTTAATATATTATTAGTTTTATTAGTACTTAATATACGTAGCTTATTTTTCAATTTGTTTTTGTTTGTTTGTATACATTTTTGTGTTGTTTCTTGCTTATTCGAAGGTTGTGGCGCCATCTGTGGACTGGAATGTGCAGTAATCGATGTTTGTTTGTCAAAGTTTTTGGTTACTTTTTCTTTGGCTATTTTTTCTAAATCTGTCTGTGTTTGTTTATTTATACATCCTGTTTGTTTTGAATATTTGGACCCCCTTTTTTTAGGCGTAATGGTAGGAGATTGTATCGGACTAGTCACTATTTGTTTGTAGAGTGAGTTCTTATGAATAAGATTTTCATTTTCCTTCTTAAACTTTTCAATTTCAAGGCTTAGTGAGTCAATTTCTCCATTTGCACTAAAAGAAAGAAAGAAAGAAAGAAAGAAAAATAATTTTTAATAATTCACTACAGAGTTTAATAATGAGATCATCAATATTTTTCTTTTTTAATTACTCAATAGTAATTAAATCAATATCATCATTATCTGACATATCCGGCATGCTGCATACAGTGCCATCTAGGGTGCGATCGGCGAGGCTTTCGTCTAAGTTGTAGTCGGAGTTTGCGAGCGCTCGTGCGCGCCTTACGGTGACGTTATTGATTTCCCTCATAGTTTCTGTTTGCAGTACTGCTGTTTGTCACTAGATGTCTATCACACAGTATCGATTTTTGAGACACTAGATGTCACTTTACTCAATTTGGATGGGTTTATGGATTCAAAATATTGAAAAGAAACGACTATTATTTCCACTTTATGAGATAAATGCGGTTTTAATATAAATTTGTTTTTGTACCTGTAGTTTTTGGTATTAGTTCATCATAAAGTCTGCTTATACGCCTTCCTTACGCCCGTGTCATTAATTTATCTAAGTTTTATACACTGCACATATAGTTGTTCATAATGTCACTTTTCACTAAAGTTTTGTGGAGATAACACTGATTAGCGTCAATAGTCACTTTATACACACAACGAGATATATAGTTAATTAATTGATGCTCAATTACTATTTATTGGGATGGATGAAGCTCCTTGGCGTCAATCATATATCC
This sequence comes from Mythimna ferrago, assembly GCA_910589285.2. Lineage (NCBI taxonomy): Eukaryota > Metazoa > Arthropoda > Insecta > Lepidoptera > Noctuidae > Mythimna > Mythimna ferrago. The sequence goes on from OU342683.1 coordinate 28,625,464, forward strand.
CAAGAAATGAATACTGTTTGAAACAAAGACACATTTATCTAATTTTAGTGTAGGACTCATTTCATTTAATTTGCCTATAACTGAATTTGTATCATGTTGTTCTTCCCGACACGGCAATATCATTCAGCAAACACGCCCCGCCATCCATTCCTGCTAGCACCGATAACATTACTCTTTAAAAAACCGGCCAAGTGCGAGTCGGACTCGCCCATGAAGGGTTCCGTAGCAGCAAGTAACATAATATAAAGTTCTTGTAATGTGTTGTAACTTTGATCGATGTTTTAATAATAGTGTATTTTTTTCGATTTATGACGCATTAAAAAAAAACTACTTACTAGATTTCGTTCAAACTAATTTTCGTTGGCAGTTTTTATAGTAATGTACATCATATATTTTTTTTAGTTTTATCATTCTCTTATTTTAGAAGTTAGAGGTGGGGGGACACACATTTTACCACTTTGGAAGTGTCTCTCGCGCAAACTATTCAGTTTAGAAAAAAATGATATTAGAAACCTCAGTATCATTTTTGAAGACCTATCCATAGATACCCCAAACGCATGGGTTTGATGAAAAAAAAATTTTTGAGTTTCAGTTCTAAGTATGGGGACCCCCAAAATTTATTGCTTTTTTTCTATTTTTGTGTGAAAATCTTAATGCGGTTCACAGAATACATCTACTTACAAAGTTTCAACAGTATAGCTCTTATAGTTTCGGAAAAAAGTGGCTGTGACATACGGACGGACAGACAGACAGACAGACAGACAGACAGACAGACAGACAGACAGACAGACAGACATGACGAATCTATAAGGGTTCCGTTTTTTGCCATTTGGCTACGGAAACCCTAAAAACGCCAGGTGCCGCATTCACTCCAAAGGCTAGTGTATTCATCCTCATGAGTCCTAGAAGCCTATTTAGCGTCAGCAGCATAGCTGTGTCGTCATCTACCCTTAGTTGCATATAGGCTTGTCTTAAGTATAATTTACTAAAGATTCGCCCCCACTGAACTTTACAAAGCTTTCCGTGGCTCCGTGGCGAGGCAAGGGTAATAAAACGTAGCGTGGCATCCGCATGTACATGCAGGGACACCTCCAGCCCCTTGTAATCTCCCAGAGTATCCTTAAATATCTCAGGAAACTGCTTCAACAAATCATTATTGACTTCCGCTTGTGTCCAACAGATTCCAGTTACTTGTAGGTCTAAAGCTTTAAACCCAGTTCGACCAAGAAGGCGTGGTGTCAGGGGAGGGACCCACCCTCCCCTGACACCATAAACAATCTTATCCGAGGTAGAGATGAGAGTGAGAGTGGCGGTGCGAAGGCTGAGTGCCAAAAACACTGCCCCAGGACCCGACGGCTTGCCTGGAAAGTCCTGGGTCCTGGCCATGGAGGTTCTCGGGCCTCAACTAAGAGGGCTCTTCAGCGCATGCATGGAGAGGGGCCAGTTCCCACTTCGCTGGAAGACGGGGAAACTGGTCCTCATCGCGAAACCAGGGCGCCCTGCGGACTCTCCGTCCGCGTACCGCGCCCATTGTGCTGCTCGACGAGGTGGGCAAACTCTTTGAAAGAGTCATTGCAAACCACCTCGTCGCGCGCCTAAACACGGGTGGGGCCGGACCTTTCGGACGGTCAGTTCGGCTTTCGCAGGATGCGCTCCACGGTAGACGCCATCATGTGCGTGCGAGCTCTCACGACGGGGGATGCGGTGTCCTGGGGTAAGTGTGTCGTGGCAGTATCCTTGGACACTGCCAACTCCTTTAATTCCCTGCCCTGGAGTACGATCCGGAGGGCACTCCGGTACCACCGGGTGCCTGAATACCTCTGTCGAGTGGTCGAGGCCTATCTGTCGGAGAGATTCATAGTCTATCCCGGTCACCAGGGAGACTGGAAACGTCGAGAGATGTCGTGCGGTGTTCCGCAGGGGTCGGTACTAGGGCCACCCTTGTGGAACATCGGGTACGACTACGTGCTACGCGGCGACTTCCCTGACGGGGTCAGCGTGGTTTGCTACGCAGACGACACGCTGGTTCTAGCGCAGGGAAGATCGTACCAGGCGGCGGTCGCTCTAGCGACACGCGGGGTTGCGATGGTCGTTGATAGGATCCAGGAGTTGGGACTCGAGGTGGCGCTGCACAAATCCGAGGCTATGTGTTTCCACGGTCGCGGCTCTCGGAACGCGCCGCCATCGGGTTCCCAACTAACGGTAGGAGGAGTTCACATCGGTGTCGGGTCGACGATGACATACCTGGGACTCGTCCTCGACAGCCGGTGGAATTTCGGGGAGCATTTCCGACGTCTGGATCCCAAACTCAACCGGACTGGGGCTGCGCTCAAGCGGCTCCTGCCCAACTTTAGGGGACCAATTACGCCTCCTGCCGGAGGCTCTACGCGGGGGTCGTTCGGTTCATGGCTCTACGGGGCGCCGGTGTGGGCGCCGTCGCTGCAAAAGCGACCGGCGGCCACGCTGAACGCCTGCCAGAGGGTCATGGCAATACGGATGGTGCGGGGATACCGCACGATTTCCAGTGAAGTGGCGAGCCTTCTGGCTGGCCTACTACCGAGGGATCTGGAGGCAACAGTCCTTGCACACATGCACGATATGCGCGTGGAGATGCAACGCCGGGGCGAAAGTCCTCTGCCGCGACAGGTCACGGCATGGCGGACAGAGCTCCGGCGGGATCTCATGGTGAAATGGCGTCAGCGACTATCGCAACCCAGTGCTGGGCACGCCACAATTATGGCAGTAAGTCCCCTCTTTGAGGCGTGGCTGGAAAGACCTCACGGCGTCCTTACCTTACGTATGACGCAGGTCCTCACTGGTCATGGTTCGTTCGGGAGGTTCCTGCACCGGATTCGTGCGGAAGTGACGCCCGGGTGTCGCCACTGTGCGGAATGCCCGGAGGACACAGATGAGGTGTGCCCTGCTTGGGCACACCTCATCTTCGGCTTAGTGTCCGGGTAAATATCTTGTCCAATCGTCTATGGTTAAGCACAACTGTACTGCTGTTTCATATGTCAAATTTTTAGTTTTTAACAGCTCTCGACGCAAGCGCTGATCGTGCGCACCCAACACTTAACGGTCTCGTAACTGACTCTTCAGGTCAACAAAATTGCACTTGGCACCTAATAAACCAATGGCCGCCGGAGTCTTGCACGCATTCACTATCAGTTTGTTTACGTGTTTTCCCAGCTTAAAGTATTTTATTCAATTCTGGTTCATAAAACTGGTCCAACACTACAAGAATGTCTTTAAATGGGACCTCAGTTAATCGTTTTGGCACTGAAAGTGTGTATCACTTTCAAGTTACCAATGAATTTTTTATCTCTTTTCCACACTGAGATAAAAATATAATATTTTGAAGGTCATCATTGTTCACACTAACCTCATCCAAAGAGCACAATAATCGTTCTTTATATTCACACTATTTATCAGTCTTGGGGTTAAACTGTCCGGGAAATCCAGTATTTGTTAAGTTACACGCCATTTTTCTACTGATAATGCATTAATTTTCCGAAGTCGCCAATAAAAGATTTGATACGAGATTGAAGCATAAACTATTTATTTTAAAGTACCCACACACCCACACACATAATAATTTCGACCCAGAGATTAAATATACAACAGTAACTAAGACATTATAATTATACATTAACGCAGCGCTACTAAGTAAACAAAAAGGATTAATAGAAAAATAAATTTGTGATGTTACAGGTCTAGCTGTTTTGCTTCGAACTGCTCAAGCTTTACTTTTACTCCCGAGTGGTGCTCGCTGCCGAACTCCACATGTTCGGTGCTGTTGGTGGATGATGCGAGTGAGGCGCGCATCCTTGTGGACGTAGTGCGTAGTAACAAGTTGTTCACGAGCATCGTCGCTTTGGGCGCTCACCTGCTGGCGGTGGCGGAGCGCCTGGCAGGCGTTTCGGGCGCACCTACCTCCCCCGCCGTGCCTGCGGCCCCCTCGCGCCTGCTGCTGTGTTCGCGCGTGGTAGACCGCGCTGCGCTCGCTCATTTACAGTTCACGATGTTGGCACCACCGCCCTGCTACTCGACTGCACAAATTTGTGCTTTTGATCCCTATCGCCTAGCAAAGGTTGTGAACGAGCGCGAATTGCATTCGCCAAGCGTAATTAGCATCCTAGGTCGGTTAGAACTTACAGATAATGATTTACGTCATCTTATTCATCAATATCGCATATCCGGGCCAAAGGCGGCCGTCGCCGAAATATTAGCGAGTCACCCGGAGTGGACACGGGCGCCGCGCGAGGCGCGCACGGCCGTCATGGTGCCCGCGGACACGCGGCGGGAAGCCTTCGACGCCGACGCGCTGCGCGCCGCCGCCGTGCTTGCCGAGCAAGACTCACCCAACAGCATCGCCGTCAGCTTCAAGGTAGAGCTGCTCGACGACCAGTGCAAGTCTACGTTGGCCTTTAAGTACCTGACGGACGCGCTGGGTGCGGAGTTCGGTGCGCTGTCGGGCGTGGCGGGCCCAGCGTGCGGCGCCGCCTTCGCCGACGTGGCGCGCCAGAGCCCGCCGCTGGCGCTGCCGGTGCTGGGCTACACGGCGCAAGTGCCGCCGCCCGCGCACGCCGCTGACTTCACGGTGCTGGCGGCCGGCGACGCGCGCCTGTACGCGCGCGCGTGGGCGGCGCTGTGCGCGCACATGGGCTGGCGGCGCGTGGCCGTGCTGAGCGAGCTGGCCACGCGCGCGGCGCTGGACGTGGCCGAGCTGGCCGCCGACGTCATCGTGCACGTCGAGCTGCCGCCCGACACTGACGAAGTCGATCACGATAAAGTGTTGCAGGTTAGAAATCTTATTTAGAGCTTTAATGGCAATGAGATAGGTAATCTGACAGCATACTTTAGACTCAAAATAGCACTCTCAGTAGCCAACCCTGTTCTGAACACAAACGGGTTATTCCCTGACGACCCCGATACCGAATGTTAAGATTCAAAAGTCGAACTGACTTTTATTTTGTTTTTCTATTTAGTTCACATCAACTCGTTAGATGGTGTTGTACCGTTCACTGAATGGTGGTGTTAAGATTTTCCGCGGTTTCATGACCTTGTGTGTATATTGTAAATAAAATTACTCGTTCTGAGCTTGGCGTTTGATTTGCATCATAACCGCCTTGCAGGCTCCTCATATTTTTAGGGAAATTGTACATGGTCCGAGTCGGACGATAAATCGGTTGATTGAAGTTGAGCCACGCAGCGACATACCAATACAGGAAACGGTATTGGACGGAGCTGAATTTTGGACCTTATTTCAGTGAAGTATAAAGTGCAAAACTGTGAGTACTCTTTGGAATATTGACTAAGAAAAAATTCAAGCAAATTAGAACCTCCAATACAAGAAGAAAAAGACTTAGAAAATTTTAGAAGTTGTTTGGACTTTCAGAATAGTTTCGGAAAAAATCAACAGACGGGGAATCCACGCCGGTTTTCCTACAGAAGTGCCAAACAATTTTCATGAAAATGTTCATGGACTTGTAAATTTTTTGAGATCGGTCATTGAAGTTAATTGAAAATTTAAACTAATTGAGATTCATTAAAAAAGTTCGTTAAGATGGAAACGTATTTTGCAATTCAAGATGATACGAAAACAAAGATGCAAAAAGCCAGAGTTAACTTTAAAAAATCTCCTAAGGAAAGACTAACACAATCTTATTTGGAAACTCGGCTTGAAACATCGGAAAGTTATTGGACTTCATATCGCGATACACATAGAGTCATCGTTTTGGAATTTGCTCCAAAGGAATTAGCTAAATCTAGCTATTGCACAGCTGATGCATACGGCGTAACTGAAGAACTATACACGGAATATAAAACAGAGTTGAAGGATTGCTTGCTTAAGTTTAAGTTAGATTCTAGTACTTGTATTGTCTAGTTCTAAAGTCGAGTCAAACGTAGGTCAATCCTTTAGTGTTAGGTTACCCAAAATTTCCATTCCTAGTTTTAGCGGTAAATACACCGAATGGACAAGTTTTCGCGATTTATTCATTTCGTTAATACATAGCAACAAAGCATTGGACGATGTTCAACGACTACACTATCTCAAAGGCTACTACACCCGTTAGGGTGAGGCCGAACAGCTTTTACGCCATATTCCTATCACGGCCAATAATTACAAAGTCTGTTGGGATTTATTGGAATATCGCTACAATAATAAATTACACTTTGCTATTTGTATTTTAAAACGTTTTATGAATCAAAAGAACATAACTTCTGAATCACCAGTGCCATTAAAGAATTGCTTGATACAATAAATGAATGTTTAAACGCCCTTAAAAATTTAAATAATGACATTTCTTCATGGGATATTATTGTAATTTATATTGTTAGTTTAAAACTTGATACTGATTCTAGGAAATTGTGGAAAGTTCAAATCTGTAAATTCAATGACGAATTACCTAAAATTAGCGATTTGCAGGAATTCCTAGAGCAGCGATTCTGGTCTCTTGAATTTTTAGATAGTAAAGTTAATTACAAGTCAAACAATAGTACTCGCACGAGCATCTCACTTCAAATGTAACGTGTGAGTTTTGTGCTGAAAGCCATAAACTCATAAATTGCAAGAAGTTTGCTAAGGAAAACGTTGGTTTGTCCAAACAAAAAAGTTGTGCTTTAACTGGGTCGGTTCAAATCATTCGGTATTTTCATGTCGTCTTTCAACCAATTGTCGTATTTGTAGGAAGAGACACCACTCTCTTCTTCCTCCGAATTCAGTCTTCCCTAAAGGCAATCACGTCACACGTGATCAAGAGGATGGTGGTCCGGATCGATCTGTACCATCAACTTCACAGAGCGAGGCACCAAACAACGCTGTATCTTGTTTCTCGAACGTGAACAGCCAAGTGTTATTGGCCACTGCCTTAGTAAAGGTAGAAGCGAGAACAGGTACTTTCGTTTTAAGATCTCTCTTAGACCAAGGATCTCAAGCATCGTTTATTATCGAGTCCTCGCTACAAATGCTTTGTTTGAAGAAGATCACAAACAAGAGCTTTATTTCAGGACTTGGCAGTGACCAGAGTGCAACATTGCACTCTAAATGTTTCGTAACCGTAAGGCTTCAGGCATGTCATGATCCCAACTTTATAGTTGTTGTAAAGGCTCATGTTGTTAAGAACATAACACCACTTCTTCCTGAATGGAAAATTGTTTTGACAGCGATGTCACCACAAATGTCACATCTAAAATTAGCTGATCCTTCATTTAACATTCCAAACAAAATTGATATTTTGCTTGGAGCGGAAGTATATTGCCAGATATTAAGAGGCCGGCGACGGATGAAATTCCATACAAACGTAATACCACGCTCATTTGCAGTTGGAGCATATTTCCAACATATTATGATGATATTCGGTTATAGACAATATTTATCTAGGTTCCTACGTCGAGAATATCAGAAATATTGTTATTTTTAATACAGGAAAAGCCAAAAGGCATGTTTTGCCATTTACGCTGTAAAAAAGTGCGAAATACAATTCGCTTAAATTTCTTTTTGTTTTTTTAAAAAAGAAAGACGTAGGAACCTAGATAAATATTGTCTATAACCGAATATCATCATAATATGTCGGAAATATGCTCCAACTACAAATGAGCGTGGTATTACGTTTGTATGGAAATTCATCTGTCGCCGGCCCCTTAAAGGATGGTGTAATCAAGGGTCTACCTGGGTTTCCCATGGCTCAGAATACCAAACTCGGATGGATCCTGTCTGGCTGTATAAACTTACAAAATAACCAATGTTCTCCGCGAAATAAAATCGTGAACATGCACACCACGATAGTGTCTGATGATCGGTTAGAGAAGTTTTGGGAGTTAGAGCAATCTTCTTCTAATAAAAGTCTTTTTTTAGAAGAAGAACAAACCTGTGAGGACTTATTTACAGAAACTATTTCAAGAAACTTATGCGGTCGCTATGTAGTGAGATTGCCTTTCAAGTCAATCTATCCAGAGTGTATGTATGGCAACTCTTTCAAAATTGCTCGGAAACGGTTTTATTTACTCGAGAGACGGTTGCTTAAAAATCTTGAATTTCAGACTAAATATTCTGATGTAATAGAAGAATATCTCTGAGTAATCTTTGAGTCACATGGAGGTGATTTCAGAATTACAGAGATGGAAGTTTAGGCAAAAGGTTCATGTGAATCTGGTAGCTTCCAAATCAAGGATTGCCCCTGTAAAACAGTTATCAATACCTCTAGAAGTCTCGGAAGTATTGGGTATCTCAAAGGAAAATATATACGCCTGGACTGACTCTAGTGTTGTTCTTGCTTGGCTAAGTAGTCATCCAAGCAAGTGGAAGACTTTTGTGGCCAACTGGGTCTCCGAAATATTGACCATAATGGATAACAGTCAGTGGGCTCATGTCAAGTCCGATGAGAATCCAGCAGATTCCGATGAAATTCAAATTTGGAATAATGGCCTTATATGGCTACAAGAAAATACAGTCCACTATAGTAAGGGAAAGTTTAAGCAAACTGAATTGGAAGAAAGAAAAAATAATGTCTTATGACATACAGCAACTGAAGGCATTGATATAATTACATGACTTTCGAGTTAAAGTAGGTTTGTTAGGGTGACTTCATTCTATGGAAGGTTTCTAAAAACAAATAGATCTGACACTAGATCTACTACTACATGTTGGCTAACTTCTAAGGAATTAATGAGTCATTACTTACCTGTATACAGTTATGTCAAGGAGAAGGTAAACTTACCTCGCTTGTTCTTGACAGCAAGGACATCCTTAGAGTTGGTGGTCGATTACAGCAAGCTAACGTAGTAGAAGGAATGAATCATCCTGTCTTGATTCCTTGTAATTCACATCTAGCAAAATTGATTGTTGCAAATGCCCATGAGCTTACTATTCATGGGGCCCTCAGTTAATGCTGACTTACGTACGAGTATGATCTCAGTATCGTAAGGCAGCATGTTCGTAACTGTATTGTTTGCGTTCGTTATGCGGCTCAAACAATCAATCAATTGATGGGCCAATTACCATCAGCCCCTGTCACTGCTTGCCGAACTTTTATCAAGGTGGTGTTGATTACGCCGGACCTATCGCCGCCAGAACCACAAAGGTATGTGGTTATCGCTCCACTAAGGGTTACATTTGTTTATTCATCTGTAAGGCCACTCGTGCAATTCATCCCGAGGTGGTGAGTGATCTAACCTCAGATGCATTTGCTCGTAGAGGGCATTGTGCAGATTTGTGCAGTGATAATAATAATAATAATTGGACCCTGTTCCCGATGCCGGTGGGCTACTATTTTTTATATTTTTAAATGTTTTTTTTTTATGTTATTTTTTGAAGAAATATTTAAAAATATGTATATTATAATAAATGAATGAAATAATAATAATATCAATGCCACTGACATGAAGCAATCGTTGAAGGAGCGCTTCTTTAGCCGCCTGAAGAAGGTACTTAACAGCCTTCTGTCAGGTGGAAACAAGGTGCGTGCCTTCAACGGTTGGGTCATGCCGTTGGTGATGTATACTTTCGGTGTACTCAAATGGACTCAAACGGAACTTGACGCCCTGGATAGGAGGGTTCGTACACTGCTGACTGCATATCGAATGCATCACCCTCGGTCGTCGGTAATGAGACTGTATATCCCGCGGAAGTGTGGGAGTCGAGGCTTTTTAAATGCTGAGACCCTGCACAATCGCGAGGTATGCAGTCTCAGGGAATACTTCCTAGCCGCCGACGTGGGTATGCATCGTGATGTAGTAGCAGTGGTTACCCCGCTCTCCTTGGCTAACGAGAACTGGCGCAAACCTATAGTGCTTGACACTAACGTACGCAAGGAAGTATGGCTCGGACCATTACCTACTGTTTCTGATAATGGTAAATGACGTTCCAACTGTTGTTCATTTTGCCAAAAGTCTATTATATCGTCCCCGTAGTTGGAAAACTAAATAACTCCGATTTTCTAGTTTTGAGATAAACGCGATTTAGTGTTTTTTTTTTCAATTAATGTTCATTTGTTAAAAAAATTGAGACAATTTTACTGTAGGTAATTTTATATTTTGTGGACCTGATTATCTTTAACATTATGCTTAAACAAACTGGACTCTATCTTCAACAATAACTAAATAAAATATATAAAACCAAGTTGTTTAATTTTGCCACAACTACTTTTTGTGACGTAACTGCAATTAGTTATTTATTTCGGCTATTTATTTAGTTTTCCTACAACCTAGATCCATCTGGTAGAGTAAAAGAAGGTGGAATAAAAGCAGTTATTGAATTTATCAAACTTGAAATATGTTTAAATGTAAAAGTTGAACGTTTATTACTTTGATATTGTTTAACTGTTATTGGTGCCATTAAAAATAATAAGCTGTATTTTGACATAAAATAGACTTTATTAAAAAACGAACAACAAATCAAAGGTATAGCAATCATTATTGTTACGCCATATCTCCGAGAAAATAACGAGTAGCACGTAATAATTAAAACGCATTGCTGCTCGAAAGATCTAGAATGGTTGTGCGTAGCCAGGCTTAGAAAAATCTCGAAACATCAAAAATCGACAACGGCCTCGTCACGTTGGGCGAGAAGGTAAAGAATCTCATCTTAGAGGTCAAAGAGGTTTCCACCCGAGCTGATAGCCTCGAAACAAGGATTGATGGCCACGAAAATCGCCTGCTGGACATCAACAAAAAAATTATCAAGCTCGAAGCACGCGAACCCGTTGCTGTTGGCTCACCATCGCACACCCCCTGTGCATGCGCCGCAAAATTTGATGTGCCGCATTTTGATGGTTCGTCTTCCTGGACGGCATTCAAATACCAATTCGAAACATTGGTTAAGATAAACCGCTAGGATGATGAGCAGTCTTTCGCTGCATTAACTTTGGCTCTACGAGGGGACGCCCTGCTGGTCGTAGAGAACCTCCCTGCGGACGGCAGGACATTGGAGCGTCTCATGGAGGGACTGGACACTCGTTACGGAGACAAGCACCTCGAGCACGTTTTCCGCGCGCAGTTACGCGACAGAACGCAGAGGTCGAACGAGAACCTCCAGCAGTAGGGAGTCGAGGTTGAACGGCTGGTCCGGCGTGCATACAGGTCAATGACACCCGAGACGGTGGAAGTAAATCTGGTGCAAGCATTCATCGACGGTCTACGGGATACAGAAGTCAGGGCTACGGTGCGACTCGGACACCACCAAACTCTGAAGAGTGCGATAGCTCACGCTTTGGAAGTAGAAGCCGTACGAAAAGATTCTCGTACGCACAGAGTTCGGGAAGTAGTGGTCTCGCCTTCAGTGCAACCACGTCACCGAGAAGTAGTGGCTCTTTCTCCAGCACAGTCCCGCTATATTCCAACGTGTTACGGGTGCAGAGAAAAAGGACACATTCGTACCGATTGTCCTAAGAAAAAGAGGGAAACTGTGGACTCCGGAACTCAAGTCGACGAGGAGTCGTTAAACAAAATGTCGCTAGGGCCGCGGGGCGGGTGCTGGCTGGTCAACTGAAGGCCCCAACCATCACCATCAATCAAGTACACAATGGAAAAGGGCATAACAATGCTGACGCCCTGTCAAGACGTCCATGTAATGAGGACTGCAGACACCGCCAGCAGAATGAAGCCCGAGAACACGTTAATTTAATTAGGGCTGACGGCAACTTCAAGAAGTCCCAGGAAGAAGATGACGATATTCGACCTATACTGGGCTGGAAGCGTAGCGGAACTAGGCCCCAGTGGAGTGAAGTATCGTCACATAGTCCCGTCACGAAGAGCTACTGGGCACAGTGGGACAGTTTAGTCCTAGAAAATGATGTGCTTTGTAGGAAATGGGAATCGAACGATGGCAAGGAGGTAACCACACAAGTGATAGTACCACGATCTGAAGTGGTCCCCCTACTGCAGGAGATACACGATGGTGCTTCTGGAGGACACTTGGGAATCAAGAAAACTCTACTGAAAGTGAGACAGCGGTATTACTGGCTCAATTGTAGAGATGACGTAGAGGAATGGTGTCGGAAATGTACAGCGTGCGCATCTGTGAAAGGACCACAGACTAGAAGCAGGGGCAGGCTTCAGCTGTACAATGTGGGAGCCCCGTGGGAACGTATTGCCATTGACGTTGCTGGACCTTTTCCAGTTACAAATGACGGAAACAAGTACATAGTGGTGATCCAGGACTATTTTACAAAGTGGCCCGAAGTCTTCGCCATACCCAATCAGGAAGCGACGACAGTGGCGAAGAAGGTGGTCGAGGAAGTAGTATGTCGGTATGGCGCACCTTTGGAAATCCATTCTGATCAAGGCCGTAACTTCGAATCTGAGCTGTTCCAGGAAATGTGTACTCTTCTGGGATTTATAAGACACGCACAACACCTGCGCATCCTCAGTCGGACGGAATGGTGGAAAGGTTTAACCAAACCCTGGAGAATCACCTGGCTAAGGTTGTCGATGACCATCAGAAGGACTGGGACCGGTATATTCCACTATTTCTGTTGTCTTACCGATCGGCAGTGCATGATAGCACGGGGCATACCCCAGCAAGAGTGAATTTCGGCAGAGAGATGAGACTCCCAGTCGATGCCATAACTGGCGTGCCACCTGACAAGACTAAACCAGTTACGGACTACGTAAGTGACCTTCAAGATCAATTGGACGAAGTGCATAAACGGGTTCGTGAGAATAGCATGAACACCAGCGTAAAAATGAAAACTAGATACGACCGTAATGCCAATGCCAAGGGATTTGAGGAAGGTACACTGATTTGGCTCCACAACCCGCTTCGACGGAAAGGGAAGTCGCCGAAACTCCAAGCTCGATGGGAGGGACCTTACACCGTGTTAAAGAGGATTAATGACGTGACCTACCGCATCAAGAAAGGGCTAAGAGGCAAACCCAAGGTTGTCCATGTGGATAAATTGGCGCCGTATCACGGATCTAATAATGCTCGGGACGAGCATGACTAAGAGGGGGGCAATGTTACGCCATATCTCCGAGAAAATAACGAGTAGCACGTAATAATTAAAACGCATTGCTGTTCGAAAGATCTAGAATGGTTGTGCGTAGCCAGGCTTAGAAAAATCTCGAAACATCCACAAAGCAAGTACCACTAGTAGTTCTACCGATCTACCGATAAGGGAAATGGTACTTTCCGACTTTAAATACCTCAGATGAATTATCTTCTTCTTGGCACATTTTCACCATAAATCTACCCCGCGAATTCATTATAGTGTAAAACTCTCACTCTGGTCACTGACGTCAACGCAATTGAAGGTTACGCATTACACTAAAATGCTTGTGACGCGAGCGATGCATCAGTCACACGCGCTGACACCCGCGCTTCCCCCCGCGCACTTCCTTGTTCCGATTCATTGAATAGACACTACAATATTTCGCGTGGCAATTATAAATAACTTAATCTATTTGATTTTATTTGCCTATCATCTTGTAATTAATAATTATCTAGTTGTAGAAGAAATAGATAACATCAAGTGTTTATAAAGTAATGTACGTTTTGACAGAATTCTGAGTAGCAAAATTAAATAAGTAGAGTTATTTAGTTTTCCTAGAACTTTGTTAGTTTTATGATAGAATTTGTAAATTGAAGAAAAAATCAACAACTTATTTTATTTAATTTATTAAAAAATTAACTAATCATTGACCACAGTTATTGATTTATTTATTGAGTTGTTTATTTTTCCTTCAAAAAATTAGAATTAGTTTTAAGATATGCATTATTCCATCTGAACGACAAAAATGGCTATATTTTTGGAACGGAATAAGATAAGTAAATTCCTGTAAGACTCAAACATGCGTCATGTTTTGGATTATTTAAAAATAGGGAAAAGACAAAATCGCCAAAAACGAAGTTATTTAGTTTTCCAAATACGGGGACGATATGCAGATGACTTGAAATTGTTTCTTGAAATCAACTCTGAGACAGATTGCCTGGCACTGCAACGTGACATTAACGCTATATACGAGTGGAGTGTAAATAACAAAATGGAGTTCAATTCGTCAAAATGCTACGTCGTGAGTTTTACCAGAGCCCGTTACCCAGTCTCATTTAATTATAAAATCAATGACAGCACAATTACAAGAACCGTTGCTGTAAAGGATCTAGGTGTCACATTTAATAATACACTATATATAACTTCCATGATCATATTTTAGCAGTTGCAAAAGATGCATTTAGGCGTTTGGGTTTCATTTTGAGAAATGCTAAAGATTTCAAGAACACAAGCGCAATCAAGTCGATTTTTAACGTGCTTGTTCGAAGTAAGCTTGAGTCTAGTGCGTGCGTCTGGAACCCACATGAGAAAAAATATGCTTTGATATTAGAGAAAGTGCAAAAAGCTTACCTCAGATATATTTATAAGCGTATCTATGGATACTATCCCTTTATGTACCCTACTAAGTTTCTTTTAGGTTGTGTAGGGTATAATTCACTAGAGGTCAGAAGAAAACATGAGTAAATAATTACCATGTCTAAAATCCTTCATGGGAAAACTGATACTCCAGAGCTGCATGCCGAACTGTCTCAACTATGTGCCCCAGTCAAGTACCTACAGCCGCACCAGGAGACACAGCTTGTTCGCTGTGCCTGCGAGTCACACTGTTGCGCGAGCCCAGTCTCCTGTCCCTCGCACTCTTTCTGCGCTCAACACTCTTTTGGACGCGCACCCTGACTGTGATGTGTTCGCGGACGAATGGAAGACGATCATGTCAGTGTGTCTGGAGTTTTGTGAGATGAGTGTGTGAATTTTTTTGTATATTGTCTTTAACTAATGTAATTGGCAAATAGCCGTTTTTGTTAAAGTAAAACTATAAATAAAATAAAATAAATAAAATAGAATGGCAGAGTAAGGAACTTCACGGACGCTTTTTCCGGGCCCTTCATGGGCCCGATGTAGACCAACTAGCGTCCGTAGCTTGGCTGCGCGCCGGTGACCTCTTTGGGGAAACCGAAGGTTTTGTCTGTGCAATTATGGACGAAGTTATCATGACGAATAACTACCGGAGATTTATTGTGAAGGAGGACACGGTTGACATCTGTCGGGCATGTCATCGACCGGGTGAATCAATCCGCCACATTATCTCTGGTTGTTCTCGTCTAGCTAACGGGGAATACTTGCATAGACACAACCTTGTAGCCAGGATTATCCATCAGCAACTTGCTCTGAAGTACTCTCTTGTGGAATCGGAGGTGCCATACTACAGGTATGCGCCCGACCCAGTTCTCGATAGTGGCGATATCACGTTGTACTGGGATCGGTCCATCATCACTGACAGGACTAATGTAGCCAATAAGCCTGATATAGTGGTGGTGGACCGAAGCGAGAGGCGTGCAATGATTGTTGACATATCCGTTCCGCATGACGAGAACCTCGTGAAAGCCGAGAAAGACAAACAAATCAAGTATATTGACTTGGATCGCGAGGTTGTCGACATGTGGGAAGTGGACTCAGCGATCATTGTACCGATAGTTGTGTCAGCCAATGGCTTAATAGCCAAGAGCCTCGACCAACACCTTAGGAGGCTCTCGTTAGGCGACTGGATCAAGGGCTTGATTCAGAGAGCAGTTCTTCTGGACACGGCTCGTATAGTCATGAGGTTCCTTTCTCTGGAGCCCTGACCGCCGGTAGCTTGGACCCTGTTCCCGATACCGGTGGGATACTATTTTTTATATTTATAAATGTTTTTTTTTTAAGGAATATTTAAAAATACAATATAGGTAATATGTATAAAAATTAAATAAAGGAAATAATAATAATAATTTATTTCCACT
The DNA here is from genome assembly GCA_910589285.2 of Mythimna ferrago. Taxonomy (NCBI): domain Eukaryota; kingdom Metazoa; phylum Arthropoda; class Insecta; order Lepidoptera; family Noctuidae; genus Mythimna; species Mythimna ferrago. The sequence goes on from OU342683.1 coordinate 28,641,230, forward strand.
ATAAGCCTTACATTACAAAATTTGTAGACATTAGCAGGGTTGGCAATGATTAAAACAAGTGATTTAAAACACATGTTTAAAACTGTGTTTAAAACCGTTTGAATTTAAACCGTGTTTTTTATTACTTGTTGAAAAACACAGATTAAAACAAATTTTAATCTGTGTTTAAACATTGTATAAAACAATAAAAAAAAACAATGTTTAAAACAATTTTTCATGGTGAATATAAATGGGTATAAACTGAAAACAAATTTATATTTAGGAGACTAAGTCTGGTGTTCACCAACATTAAACCGACCGATTAAGTATTAAATCGGCTGTTTAGGCAATATTTCCTGTTCACCACAGCCTAAACATCGGTTATTGGCGTTAACCGGATGATTATCTTAACCGAGCTCCGAGACGTTGTTTAAACATTGGTTACAGTAGTTTGACAGAACTTTTGTAGGATATACTGTTCGATTTACCAAAGAAGTATCTTTATATCTGTGAAAAATAATGGCTTTTAATTTTATAATGGATGGTGAATACACCTTCATTATGTTAGATTATTTGGATAAGTAAGAAACGGTGACGAGAAGACCTAGGATCAATCAAAATCGTCATATCTTTTTTAAAGAATACGTTGAAATTTCATTTGAGGCCAGATTCCATTTATCCCTGATGATATACTATTAAATTTTGGGGCTACCCGAACCAACCTGCTTTATGACCATTTGATATGACGTCAGTCCGTTTGTTTTTGACAATATCAAACACATTAAAAGACAGCAAAAAGCACAACACAGTTACAAACACAGTATCAGTTGCTAATACAGTTTTCTCATGATTGGTAAAATATGCATTACACTGTTACTTATCTTTCATATCGATCACTAACACTTTTGTGTACAGTTACAACTAAAATACTATGAGACTTCACGAGAGAATCAAAATGACACTGACAGACCAGAAAGAGCGCGTCAAAAACCTTCCAACGCAACATGTGTTTCTCGTAAAGTGAAAAAAAAAGCAATGAACAATCTGGCAATTTTAAAAAGTTGTAAGCCTGAACGAGATTTTATGATGGACCCTTACCTTTTTTTTGGTAGTATTGCATTTGCCCGCCCATTCATTCAAAAACGCTCCCTTATGTCTCGGTTAAGTAACCGAACGCCAAAAAGTGATGGTGAACAGGAAAAAACCGCTCCTTGTTTAACCATTGCTTAAATATTAACAGGCCAATTACGAAATCAATGTTTAAATCTGTTTCGGTGAACATGGCCCTAAATAGTTTGACATATACCCAGTTAAGTCTATGCTATTGCTGTTATATTTTTGAACTCATATTAGCATTGTAATTAAATAAAACATCATTTTTGTGCTAAGTAATTTATTTTATCAACGCCCGGCGTTCGCGCACCTGTTGTCTTTCTATTGTGTCTGTAATTTCAACGATTGAAAATTTAAGTAATAAAAAAAAATCCAATTTAAATGTATTTAAATATCAAATATTACATAAAGCGTATAATGTTTGTGTGTGATGTATGGAAGTATGTATGTGTAAGTGTAAGGGTGTTTTGTATGCGTCAGTGTAAGTTATCCAGCAGAAGGTCCTCCGTGTGATCAAAATTAAGCGTTTGGAGATAATCTTTAACTTTATTTTTGCATTGTGATTTTGTATACGAATATATTTTTAACTTTTTGTTCAGAGAGTTGTACAATTTACAGCTAACAACGTAGAATTGATTTTTTGCAAAAGCTGTTCTATGACGTTCACAAGAGAAAACGTTATGCCTGTGTCTACCAGTCGGCTCCATTGGGGGACGTCCTGAGTGTTTTCGTAGAGTCTAAAGAAGCCCATAGAGTTGCCTGACTGTAAATACCTTGCAGTCAGCATATAAATGCACAGTGGGATATCGTCCGGGTCGACAGAGCATCACTTTAAGGATAGCACTCTGTGCCCTCTCTAAACGGATGAAGCAATTTTTCGTGGCGCCTCCCCACACGGGTAAGCAGTATGATAGGATAGACTGACACAAAGCAAAATATACCAATTTAAGCGTATCATAGTCAGCAGAGTTTCTAAGCTTCTTAAAACATAGATTAGTTTACGGATACGAGACGTAACTTTGTCAATAATGTAATGGCACTAACTTTGTTGAACAAATGTGTTACCACGAGAAGGTTCGGTAGCAGCAAGTGACGTAGCTGACTGGCTTGCAACAAACGGCACCACCTAACACTTCATTCCTCCCCATTCTCCAAACTTTGGTGGATTATGGGAAGCTGGAGTGTAGTCCACAAAACATCACCTAAAATTGTGTTGGTCAAAGAGGATGATCTGCCACCGGCAAGATGGTTATAAGGCATTATAACTGACAAACATATTGGTGTGGACAATCTTACGCGCGTTGTTTCTTTAAAATGTAAGGATTCTATCATGAAGAGACCAGTGTCCAAGCTCATTATTTTACCTGTTACCATCTAGACTTAAGTTTTGGAATTTGTTTTTGTATTCAAAGGCTACCTGTCACACACAAGTGAAGTGTTGATTTAAGTTTTTATATTTTTATTGTTTTTTTGGTTGTAGTTGTATTGTTGTCTTGGTGGGCGGATCAATTAATTTGTGATGTATTAGGTTATTTTATGGACACTGTCCATGGTGGGCGGAATGTTAAGATTCAAAAGTCGAACTGACTTTTATTTTGTTTTTCTATTTAGTTCACATCAACTCGATAGATGGTGTTGTACCGTTTGCTGAATGGCGGTGTTAAGATTTTCCGCGGTTTCCTGACCTTGCTTGTATATTGTAAATAAAATTACTCGTTCTGAGCTTGGCGTTTGATTTGCATCGTAACAGCCTGGCAGGCTCCTCATATTTTTAGGGAAATTGTACACCGAAAGTCCTGTACCGGAGACACCCGATTTATTTTTATCTTGCTAAACTCAAAAGTCAATTTCAGTAAACTTGTTTATTTCAGCATCCTGAAAATCTTGTTTCTTACTTTTTCAGCGTCGTGTTTTTTTGTCGTAGTATGGTTTTAGTTTTTTACTTTTTATTATTTAAACTATTTTGGTGTTATTGACATAAAATTTTTTGACCGCCTGAGGACGCTGCATTGAATTTTGATGATTTTTTGATAAATACATGTAAAGCCCTTTCAAATAGTGTCAAACACGGTGTTTTTATCTTAACGTTTTTTCAACACATGATTTTTTGTCCGCTAGAGGGCGTAACTTTAAATTTGAGCAATATTCTGTAAATGTACAAGTGAAACCCTTTTTAAATGATAGACACCAAACATGGCGTATTTATCTTTTTTTTACACAATACTTTTTGTTCGCTAGGGGGCGCCGCATTGAGTTTTGTGACACTTCGCGTAGCCTACGTTCACCGGACGGTTAAGGCGGTTCTAACAATAGCTCATTTGTCGAGTTCCGATAAGCAGTTTAGAAGCTACGAGAAAACTGATGAACATAATTATGTTATCATACATAGATATAAGAAATTTCTATGTTAGCATAGCCTGTCAAAATCATAACCCTCCTTTGGCTTTGCCGTAGTCGGGTAAAAAGGAAAAACTAACTGACTGACATATCAACGCATAGTCGAACTCGAAACTACTAGAACTAAGAACGTGAAAGTTTCCCCAAGGTTTCTTTTTGTGACGTAGGCAAGCTCAAAGAGAGGATTTTCCCAAATTCACCGTCTAAAGCAGCCTTTCCCAAAGTGGGCGATAACGCCCCCTTGTGGGCGCTGCAGGCCTAAAGGGGGGTGGTAAGAGACCCAGAAAAAAAATGGGGGCGTTTTGTAGAGGCTTCGGCGGGCGATTTGTAATTTCATCAACTTATTAAACAGCAGCAGATTCATCCTTCACATTAGTTTTTATATAAGAATCGATTATGTTTGTTTTATTTTGAATAAAAGATAATATTATGTCTGAATACTATAAAGTTGCGTTTCAATAATCATTGCGTTTCAACAAACAAACACAAATTAGTGGTTCCTGCCACCAGGCTCAAAAAAATAGGACGCTCATTTAGATGCCAAAGTATACATTTTTATAATAAGCTTCCCAGTCCTATTCAGGAACATAGCATTAATAAATTCAAAACATTTGTTAAGCGAAAACTTGGCAAAAGGCTTTTTATACTGTAAAAGAGTATCTCGAGGATAAAACGGCTTGGGATTGACCTGCTCCAGTACCTACTCACTATAATTGTTAGCATTTGAATGTTTTTTTTTGTTTTAACTGCCTTTTTTATATTGACGATTGTTGTTGTTTTATGTAATTTACCTCAGAAGGGAATCATAGAATTAAAACGATAGATAAATCAACGCAATAACAATATTTATTATCAGTATTAATCACAATTCAGTACATATTAACACCATTTTACTAACCTTAAACTTATCACACCGGTGCCTCGTTCAAGACTGCCTCGTGACGGCAACTTGTTAAACTCACACTTCAATTCAGAATCGAATGATTTGACAACTTGACAGTGACATTGAATGATTAGAAAATGACACAAATGACACAAACGAAACTCGACTATGACAAGACTCATCCATGGACTGTTCACTCTAGTATCACAATTATAAATCTACCCTCACATAGATATGTCTTGTTACAGTCGGCCATCCTTCAAGAACGAGTCCCTTCGTTTCACATCATTGCATAAGCGGTAGTTATCAAACCATAATCTTAATATAATTGCATATATACGCTTACAAAAGTAATCTGTACATATAGGTTGAGTATTATTTTCACAAAACAATATAATGAATCATTTTTACTATCGATTCTTACGACATAACTATTCTAGATAACTAAAATAAAATAAAACTAAGATTAAGATATTTTCGCTTATTTTATAGCTTCAGCGATGTGAAAGTTACTTCCTTCGCTATCATACCGCTTCAGCTGCAATGTCTTGAACCACTCACACTGGGCGGCGAGTTCATACGCCAATCCTGCCCGGTTCAAAAATTCTCAATTATTCTACTGTATCTATTGCCGAGCGAAGTTAGGCTACTTCCTTCACCATCACTCCGTCTTCGGCAGCGATACTTGAGCCACTCCTGGGCGGCGAATCCCATCGCCAATCCTGCCCGACTCAAAGTACCCTCACTTATTTCTAAGGGACTGGTAAGTTCATATACCAGACTTTTCAAACATTCTCACTTAACTCATAATCATATCTATTGCCGAGCGAAGTTAGGCTACTTCCTTCACCGTCACTCCGTCATCGGCAGTGGTACTTTGAGCCACTCCTGGGCGGCGAATCCCAACGCCAATCCTGCCCGACTCAAAGTGCCCTCACTTAACATCTCTAAAGGACTGGCAAATTCATATGCCAGATGCCATCTAGCTAGGACATCGCAATTATTATAATTCATAATACATATAATATTAAGTTGCAAATCAAATAATTCAAAAATCACATTTAGTATAATAAATCATTTTAATTGGTTTCACTCTCATCGTCATTTTCATCACTGGACGAGCAAGCAGGGGCATTAAAACTCAACCACGGGTAAATTTTGTCAATAGCAACAATTGATTCGTACTTTGCTCCTTTTCTAGTTAAAGGGGTGTCTACGACGAGGAACCGATCGTTTGGTAGGACTTTCTTTATTCTGTATGGACCCTGACACTTCGCTTCTAACTTTTTAGATTGGCCCGGCGCTGACACAACCGCCCTCGCTATCCTAACCAGATCGCCCTCTTTATAATTCGTAGCCTTTTTCCTGTGTTTGTCATATCGATTCTTATTTGTCTCCTGATTTCTTTTGATTCTTTCACTCGCTTCAGACCTAATTTCTTCTAAAGTTTGATTACTACTCTTTCTCATGTCATCAATTACGTTATTTAATATGCCTTGACTCGGGTTCGTCACCGTCCTACCTAACAATAGCTCAGTAGGTGTTTTTCTTGTTACGTCATGAACTGTAGTGTTAAGCCCTAGCTGAATGTCAGGCAGAAGTTCGTCCCAACAATTTTTGTTTTTACCGTGAGCCATGGACCCAAGGGATGCAAGAATCGTTCGGTTATACCGTTCGACTTGCCCATTTGCCCTCGGTATGGCAACAGAATTAAGGATATGTTTTGTACCAATCGATTGCACGAATGTCTTAAACTTTTTGCTAGTAAAACTCGTACCTCTGTCCGTTATGAGCCGCGAGGGGGACCCAAAGTAACTAAAAAGAGTCTTAAATACTTTTATACTCTCTTTGGTTTTTGTACTTCGAACCGGTGAAATGCTAACATACTTGGTGAAGGCGTCGACTATCACGAGTATGTATGTGTATCCTCGCTTACTTCGAGGGAACGGACCCAGGTGGTCTGCGTGTAAAGTGTGGAACGGTATCTCTATTTTGGGAATCGGGTGAAGCAATCCCTCCTTGCTTCCCGAAGGCAGTTTGTGGTAAGCACACTCAAGGCATGCTGCTACGTATTTTTTTATAAACCTTCGCATTTTCGGGAACCAGAAGAGTGATTTTATTCGGTCCAAGGTTTTCTCGAAGCCGAAATGCCCCACATCATCATGGTTGGATTTCAAGAGTTGCCAACGCACGCCTTTTGGGACTACCCACCTCGTAACACCCTCACCTAGAGTTTTAAAAACTCGCCCGTTTTTGATTGTATATTCCTTATACCTGCTATTTTAGAGGTTTCCGGGTCTTCTAGAACATCTTTAATACGTCTGATTTCTTCGTCAGAAGACTGAACCGTGGAAATCCAGTCCTCCGTACTAATCGACATAATGTCTAGAATGTGAATATCTTCCGATGGTACTGACACTGGACCTCTACTGAGTGCGTCAACATGTGACATTCTTTCACCAGGACGATACTCGATATCGCAGTCGAATTCCAAAAATTGGATCCACCATCTAGATATGCGAGGTATGAGATCTCTCTTAGTGAAAGTAGAGCGTAACGCGTTGCAGTCGGTTATGATAGTGAACTTCATACCGATGAGATATGTACGGAATTTATTCAAAGCACAAACGACTGCAAGCGTCTCCAGCTCGAATGAGTGCAACTTCATCTCATCGGCCGACGTTTGGCGACTAAAATATGCTATTGGCCGCCAGGGATCGGGATCTTTTCTTTGTAATAAGATGCCTGCGACCCCAAATTTGCTCGCGTCGGTGTGTAATTGGGTCTCGGCATTAGGGTTGTACAAGGCCAGGACAGGTCTTTCGGTCAGATGCCTTTTAATGGACTCGAAAGATTCCATTTGTAATTTTCCCCAACCCCAAGGTGTGTCCTTTTTCAAAAGGCTTGTCAAGGGCCTAGCAATTATTGCAAATCCTTTCACAAACCTTCTAAAAAAACTTGCGAGTCCAAAGAACCTCCTAACCTCGTGTTGATTTTGAGGAGCAGGAAATTTGGACACCGCTTCAGTCTTTTGGATCCCAGGTCTGATACCGTCTTTATCTATCTCGAATCCAAGAAAATTAATGCGTTCTTGGAAGAAATGGCATTTTTCCATTTTAAGGGTTAACCCTGCCTCCCGTAGGAGGGCTAGCACTTCGTCGAGGCGTGTCAGTCCTTCCTCGAAATTTCTTGACGGTATCAGAATGTCATCCATATAAATAACTATATATCCGACCTTGGCCTTACTGAGAATCTTATGGATCGCTCTCTGGAAAACTGCAGGAGCATTTGCCAACCCGAAGGGCATACGATTATACTCATATTGTCCGTCGGGTGTGACAAATGCAGTTTTCTCTTTGGATTGCTCAGTTATGGCAATCTGATGATAGCCTGAGGCCAGATCAAGTGACGTGAACATGCATTGACCTGAGAGCTGATCTAACAGGTCGTCAATCCTCGGCAAGGGGTAGTGGTCTCTTTTGGTGCGACTGTTGAGGGCGCGATAGTCAACGCAGAGACGCTTTTCACCCGATTTCTTTTTGACTAGGACAATTGGACTAGCATATGGAGAGTTAGACTCTCGCACGATACCATGTTCAATCATATCAGTAACCATGTCCTGAACTAGTTTACGCTCAGAGTAAGGTAACCGGTACGGCCTGTAAACGACAGGGGTAGAGTCTTTGAGATGTATTTCCATTTCCGTAACATTAGTGAGGCCCAAGTCGTGCATACCGGTAGAGAAACAGTCCTTATATCTGTCAAGTAATTTGATGCATTGATGGTTTTGATTTTCCGACAACTGATTTCCGCAATTAGGAGTGACAGAGACGTGATTATTCAAATCATTTTCGACACTTAAAATATGTAAGCCTAAATGACTCGGCCCTACAAGCTGAGCGCGTGTCATGAGAGTGTTCTCTTTGAAGCATACTGGGTTCGGACCAATATTTTGAACTAATAAATGACATTCGGAATTTTGGATTTCATATTCTCCCGGTAACAGATAGTACTCATGACCCGCACAACCTCTTACCGACCCGCCTATATATATATTTCCGGTGTAAACAACATTTGACCTTACAGGAACCGATACCATCTCACCGATGTCCACTGTAACATCACAAGTTGTATAAAGATGTAATTTAGAATGAATATCTTGCCCTACCCGCTCAAATATTAGATCTGTTGGAGTTTTAATTATTTTAAGTGTAGGTCGTTCGGTAAAACTATGACCTAGCAAAACGTCATAATTAATTAAGTGGTCATCCACGATAAAAACTTCGACATTTCTTTCCGAGATACCCTGCACATCTATATTCACTAAAGTACGCCCTAGTGGTAAGTATGGTACGTTCCCTAATCCTCTTAAATATGGACCATCAACGCTTTCCCAATTCAATCCTAAACGCGAGGCATTATTTTTACGAATTAATGTTGCCTCACTACCTAAATCCAACTGGCATACTGTACCAATTCCATTGATATTTATCATGAACTTGTACTTGTCGTTACTATTTTTAGCATAAGAAACTTCGAGGACCTCTTTATCCTTGGGAGTATTCTTTTGATCTTTTAATCTAGGACAGTTTGAACTGTCGTGTCCCATAAAATGACAGCTATTGCACTTGACTATTGCACTTGACTATTGGTTTAGGGCACTTAAAACTGGGATGACCAATACTCTGACAGTTAAAGCACTTAATTGACCCTCGTACACCACTATTTTTATTTGAAGCCGTATTATTGTCTGTATTCTTTACCGAGTTATTGTTCACTGATGTAGGGGTAGGGCGCTTATCTCTATTAAAATCTTTATTACAATCCGACTGATTTCTATTATGTTTAATGGTTTTAAAGAATTCAAGTACATCTTCTGGTCTATCGAATTTTGCAGCTTGAGCGCCTACACGAACTCCCCTGTCTTCAACTCCATAAAGTAAACAATCCACTGCTTGCTTTCCAAATATTTTACATCTGTTCAGTAAATTAATTTTCCCAAAATAATAGAGTTCATAAGATTCTCCAGGGCGTACACGTCTATTAAGCATATCTGTCAGTAGTTCTGCATAATTTTCCGTGGCAGGGAATGATTCCTTAAGCATCGACTTCCATTCAAGCCAAGTATGCTTGATAGAGGGTAGACCCTGGAACCATGTCTTCGCCAGTCCGACGGTGGACGCCATCATGCGCGTGCGAGCCCTCACGACGGGGGATGCGGTGTCCCAGGGTAGGTGTGTCGTGGCAGTGTCCTTGGACATTGCCAACGCTTTCAATTCCCTGCCCTGGAGTACGATCCGGAGGGCACTCCGGTACCACCGGGTGCCCGAATACCTCTGTCGAGTAGTCGAGGCCTACCTGTCGGACAGGTATATTGTCTACCCCGGTCACCAGGGAGACTGGAAACGTCGGGAGATGTCGTGCGGTGTTCCGCAGGGGTCGGTACTAGGGCCACCCTTGTGGAACATCGGGTACGATTACGTGCTGCGGGGCGACCTCCCTGACGGGGTCAGCGTGGTCTGCTACGCAGACGACACGCTGGTTCTAGCGCAGGGAGGGTCATACCGGGCGGCGGCCGCATTAGCGACACGCGGGGTTGCGATAGTCGTTGGTAGGATCCAGGAGTTGGGACTCGAGGTGGCGCTGCGCAAATCCGAGGCCATGTGTTTTCACGGTCGCGGCCGTCGGAACGCGCCACCGTCGGGTTCCCAACTAACGGTAGGAGGAGTTCGCATCGGCGTCGGGACATCGATGAGGTACCTGGGACTCATCCTCGACAGTCGATGGAATTTCGTGGAGCATTTCCGACGTCTGGCTTCCAAACTCAACCGGACTGGGGCCGCTCTCAAGCGGCTCCTGCCCAACCTTGGGGGTCCAGACGCCTCCTGCCGGAGGCTCTACGCGGGGATCGTTCGGTCCATGGCCCTCTACGGGGCGCCGGTGTGGGCGCCGTCGCTGCAAAAGCGACCGGCGGCCATTCTGAACGCCTGCCAGAGGGTCATGGCAATTCGGATGGTGCGGGGATACCGCACGATTTCCTGCGAAGCGGCGAGCCTTCTGGCTGGCCTACCACCGTGGGATCTGGAGGCAACAGTCCTTGCACACATGCACGACATGCGCGTGGAGATGCAACGCCGGGGTGAAAGTCCTCTGCCGCGACAGGTCACGGCATGGCGGACAGAGCTCCGGCGGGATCTCATGGTGGAATGGCGTCAGCGACTATCGCAACCCCGTCATGGGCACGCCACAATTATGGCGATAAGTCCCCTCTTTGAGGCGTGGCTGGAAAGACCTCACGGCGTCCTAACCTTCCGCATGACACAGGTCCTCACCGGAAATGGCAAGGTCGGGAGGTTCCTGTTCCGAATTAAAGCGGAAGTGACGCCCGGGTGTCGCCACTGTGCGGAACGCCCGGAGGACACGGTGGAGCACACAATCGCGGTGTGCCCTGCTTGGGCGGAGCATCGCCGTGCCCTCGTGGGGGTGATCGGCGGCGGAGACCTCTCGCGCCGGGCCTTGGTCGAGGCCATGGTCCGGAGCGAGGAGGAGTGGCAGGCGGTCGCCGACTTCTGCGAAGCAGTAATGCTCGCTAAGGAGGAGGCCGACCGCATCAGGCAACGGCGCCCTCGCCGCCGCCAGGATTCCGATCCCGATTTCCAGCCACCGTAGGCGCGGGCTTGCGGACAGTGAGCAATGGGTAGCTCGCTGTCCGGCCGTCCGGTAACTGTCCGGACCAAGCCCAAGTCGTCGACGGCGCGCGCTGTTCCCGCGCGCCTCAAGGAGTTGTCAGCAACAGCAGGGGCCCAGCCGGGTCGAAGCCTACCGGGGCCAGGGTTATCCGAAAGGGCGCTCGAGCCCCGGTATGAAGGCTTGAAGGAACGGGATGGGTTTTTTAGTCAGTAAGAGTCTGACACTATCTCCCGCTCCGCCCAAGAGCGGGGGTTGTCATAAGATGATTTTTCCCATCGAATAAAAAAAAAAAAAAAAATGTCTTCGCCAGTCCGGTGAGTTTAGGCAGGGCATAGTGAACCGTTTGCTTATCGTTCCAATTATAAATCTCGGAACATTCATCCACTTTATCGAGCCAGACATTAATAGTTTGTTCTTTCGACATGGGGTCGAAGTCTGGAATAACGTTATTCAAAGTTGAACTTGAAAACGATTCACGATCTCCTGCCTTAGACTTAAAAAGTTTTAAGAAAAAGTCCTCAAACAGATCCGTAGTCATAAATTTAGTTTTCTTGTTGTCACGTGCTTCATGTGGCTCATCACTGGCCATGCGTTTCGCGGGAGTGATTAAGGAACGGCACTGATGTGAATTTTGATCACCAGCGTTCGTCTGCCTACGATGGCTCGAGGCAGGCTCAAGCGTCTCTAAACGCCTACGTGATCTGTTCCGTTCCGTTAATCTTTCCCGTTCTTTCCGTACCTGGTTTTCGAGGGTTCTCAACTTTTCCCTCTCCCTGGACAGCTCACGTTCTTGCTCGAGCAGCGTTCGCGTGCTGCTTATGCTTCGGCTTCTCAGCTGACGATGTGTTGCGCTGCTGTGCCGTCGTTCACGAGCTGGGCTGCGCCCTCGTGCTCCGGTTGTTCGTTGTTGGCCATCACCACGGCCACTGCGACTGCGGCTACGACCGCACCTCTCGTTTTCCTCTAGGTCTCGCCTTTCATAGTTGCAAGAATGGTTGCTGGTGCGTCGATAACCAGAATTGAGTTCTTTGTCGCTCATTTTCCTGAAACTTATAACATTTTTGTTAATGTATGATGTAAAGAAAATCTTGCAGAAGCAAGTCACTGATATAAATAACGTAGGTATTTCAACATGATTTATAATTATTTACTCGTCTATCATTAAAACATTGATTTATTTTTTTTTGCATCACAAAAATGGTGGCACATTTTGAATTTGTTGATATTAGATGTTATGTTCAATATAGTTCTCTTTAAAACATGTATTTCTATTACCACGTAGGTATCTCAACAAAATTGATAAATTACGGAAAAGAAAATAATTAGCGATTGGATTTTTTTTTTTTATCTGTTTTCATCATGGAAACATTTGATGATTTTATAAGGATTTTATCATTCCTTGACGATAATCATACTCAATTACTGTTTTAAACTGATATTTCAATGAAATGTCCATCTGTAAGTTTATATTTATACCCATCAAAAACACGTCTAACGGTTTTTTTTTCAAAAGAAACCGTTAAACGCATCGGCTTCAATCGGCCAAATCAGTATTCACAACGTTATCATATTATATCAAACCACACACATTCTTATTTCTCTTCTTGTAATTGCGTTGATTTTCAGTTTATAGTGAGTATAGATCTTATTTATCAGCGGTCGAGCTCGTGGGGTGGTTCACCGCGAAACAAAATGTCTCGCGTATCCCACTTCTGAGATGTAATTTACCTCAGAAGGGAATCATAGAATTAAAACGATAGATAAATCAACGCAATAACAATATTTATTATCAGTATTAATCACAATTCAGTACATATTAACACCATTTTACTAACCTTAAACTTATCACACCGGTGCCTCGTTCAAGACTGCCTCGTGACGGCAACTTGTTAAACTCACACTTCAATTCAGAATCGAATGATTTGACAACTTGACAGTGACATTGAATGATTAGAAAATGACACAAATGACACAAACGAAACTCGACTATGACAAGACTCATCCATGGACTGTTCACTCTAGTATCACAATTATAAATCTACCCTCACATAGATATGTCTTGTTACATTTACAATTGTGATATTGTATAATTATATATTATTATTATTATTTTTTTTACAATTATAACATGTTTATTTTTACTATTTGACTGACAATTTTTTTTATATACTTTACAATTTGCAATATTTACACTTTTGTAAATTGTATTATTGTGAATGTGCGAACTATGTGGATTACTCTTTCCTTTTCTATTATTTTCACATGATGTCTGGCAGTTTTAAGTATTTGATGCGGCCTACCCAAATGTCCTTTCTTTGGCATTGTTCGTCAAGTCATTGAGCTCCTTAGTAGTCCTGAGTTGAGCTACACGCATACTGACAAATGCTTGCACTGACTGGACTGGTCCACTTAGAACTGTGTGGTTCTTTCTTCAAAAGACCATCTCAGGCTCAATCTGCATGGTTCTCATATGATTTGACCATTACATGTTTTGCTGTATGGACTTTAAAAGAAACTTTGACCCCTGAGTTTGTTTCGGTGTTTCTTCTCAGGAGAAACACCGGCCTCATCTAGATTTAATTGACGAAAAAAAAAATTGACGTGTAAAAGTGTTTTTATAAAACCTAAGTACTTGCAAAATAAAGATCATTTATCATTTATCGTTCTCATTGGCAGATGTAGTCCGTAAGAGTTAACTTGAGACCTGAGCGCCGTTGTGTACTACCTACTGTGCTCAGGTCTCAAGGTAACTCTTGCGGATTATAGTAAAAGAATGAATGTTTAATCTCCGCTAATATAGCTCACAACAATTAATTAATTTAATTTGAAGTTATAGTGGTTTTTAAGTAGGTGAAAAAATGGGGGCGCTAAAAATTAATTTATTCTCAAAGTGGGCAGCAGACAAAATACATAGTTTGGGAACCCCTGGTCTAAAGAGATGAGCGAAGCCACTGGAACTAGTAATACCTACATATATTATGCACAGGTCACGTATTTTCCAAATTAAATTACCGTTACGGCCTTTACCCGTTTTTAACCGACTTCGAAAAGGAGGAGGTTCTATGTTCGGCTGAATGTTTTTTTTTTTATGTATATTCACCGATATCTCCTCCTTTTTTTCAATTTATTTTAGAGATATTAAGGTTTGCTGTAAGAGAACCCAATTTTGGGTTAAGCTCGCCTGTGTACATCGGCTTTCTTACTATTTATAATCTGTAAAGTTATGTACAATAAAGAATATAAGAAAAGGGGGAGCAGATGTATCGAACTGATCTGATGATGAAGCCGGAAGGTAAATTAATGTACCTAATCTAACCGTGTTTGTGATTATTAGAATCGTTATGAGATGCACTCTGACTATAAGGTACTTAAGTCTGGCTGAGGGGTACTTTTTAGTGGTGGTACCATAACTAAAAAGTGTAAAATAAAAATTTTTTACAAAAAAAAATATAACCGACTTCAATGTTAACACTGAAAGGTGAAATCATTTAATGAGTTACATAAATCTTGGTAACATAACTATTTCTTGTCGCTTACGTTAATTTATACAAATATTGGACGGACCATGTCGCGGGCAAACATCCACTAAATTATATAATTATAATTTATTATTAGATCGTTATGGAATTAAAGCGCGCTGCGAGGTGACACTAGGAACTGACATAGGTTATAAAACTGGTTGCAGTGGGCGACGCGCGCGGCGGCGGCGAACGGGCGCGTGCTGTACGTGTGCGCAGAGGACGCGCGCGTCGTGCGCGCCGCGCTGTGCGCCGGCCACGCCGCCGGCCTCACACCCGCCGCCGGCGCCGTATGGCTGCTGCCGGCCGCACTGCCACCCGCCTGGCTGGCCCCGCAGCCCGCCGACCGCCACAACTGCACGCGGCGCCAGCTGCTGGAGGCGGCCGACGGCCACCTGAGCGTGCTGCCCGACTGGCTGGCGGACTGGGACGAGCAGCCGCCGGACGCGGAGCGGCGCGAGTGGACACAACGCTGGCGCGCTCAGTGCTGCGTGCAGCGCGGCGCCGGCGGCTGCGCGCTGCCGGGCGTCTGCACGCGCCCTTCCGCGCACGCCGCGCTGCTCTACGACGCACTGCGCATGTGGGACGCCTCGCTGCGTCGCCAGCTACACAAGTCTCCTGCAGCGCTAGACAACCTTCACCGCAGGAGCTTCGCTAGGTAAGCCAAGGCTCCTAAACTTTTTTGTATGTGTAAAAAACTAAAACCCGACTACGACAAAAAAAAAACGACGCTGAAATAAGTAATGAATGAAACAAGATTTTCAAGATGCTTAAATAAACAAGGTAACTGAAATAACAAGAGCAGAACAAAAAGAAAAGCCGTAGTCACACGTTATTAAAGTATTTCGGTTGGTAATTAAAACGTGTGACTGCGGCTATTCTTTAATTTAGATCTGTTCTTGTATTATTTAAAAGATTTTGGTGTTATGTCCGCTAGAGGGCTTCACTTACATTTGAGCATATTTTGGAAATGTATAAGTGAAGCCCTTACAAATGATACCAAACACGGAGTTTTATCTCCATTTTTATTTTTTAACACATTACTTTTTGTCCGCTAGAGGACGCCATATCAAGTTTTGTGACACGACACGTAGCCTATGTTCAGCGGACGATTAAGACGGTTCTAACAATATCATATGTCGAGTAGGTACTGATAAGCAGATTAGGAGCTATGAGGAAACAGATGAACATACTTACATACCTACATACATACAAGTCGCGCGATGAATCAAGATCGCTCGGCAAAAGTGGAAGGGGCATGCGCAGTATTCAATTCTAAGGTCTATTTGGCGACGTGCGGGCGGGTGTGCGCCGACGGCGACACGTCATTGGTAGATAGAGTCGCTCTTCAATTCCCGCGTTGCGTTCTCGCGTCTCATTGGATACTGTTGTACTTGGGTACTGTTGCGTACAGCTTGTGTTATCGTATTAGTAATACGTAGTCGTAAAAAAAATGGTTAAAAATAAAGTTTTAAAACGGCTAGCCAGAAAAATGGTTTGCGACGTGAATTGTTACGTTAACAAAGAAACTAACGAAATTATTTTTTTTTAATTTAAATTTTAGTTTTAAAAATTTTAACTTTTCTGAATTTACCTACTTACAAGATAAATTACAAGCAAAAACTAGTGTTATTATAAGTTATGTTATTAAGGTTCAAACATACGAAATTAAAAATAAAATCCTAACATACTAAGAATTTCTGTGCGCAATTGTACACATGCGCCGATTGCCCCCACTACTTTCACCGAGCGATCTTAATTCACCGCGCGACCTGTACATAGCCTGTCAAAATCATAACCCTCTTTTGTGGGGTAAAAAAAGGGAAAATCATGACTATTAAGGAAAAGTAAACCATCGATTCGATAAGTAGTAGGTCTGAGAATAAGACAAACTATTTTTCATATCTCTAAGGCGTAAGGATGATCTAAACCAATTTTTTTATTTTGGACATAATTGAACCGATTTTAATTATTTTTGTTTTGTTTTGTTCACCAACATACAGTGTATAGTATATAGTAATTAATTTCTAATTTTTCCTTAATGAGGTTGAATAGCTGGCCGGCCACAGAAAAAAAAATGGCGGGCAAGTGCCGAAAGTGGCAATCAGTCGTTGGTTTTCTCTGGTTTTCTCGAGTTTTGTTTACATTTCTGTAGTTATAGGGGGAAGTGGGGTAGATTGATGCATAAAAATTTAAACTCAATTATTAGGTGAAAAATGACACATTTCTAGATAATTTTTAAGTGGTCGTTTAGCTAAATGTATAAATATTGTGATGTCAAAGATAAATATAGTTTAGTATGTGAAAGAAAAAGATTAGCACGTGTTTTGTAAAAAATGGGTTTTGAATCATTCTGCCCGACCAACGGGTCACTTAGATACATCACCTGGGGTACTTTCATACCAAGTGGATATTGTATGAAATTTGTTAAATTAGAACACTTTCATGAAAATAATACTTTATTATTATGAAAATATTGTAATCAGTTTTAAAAAACTTGTAGCCTAACCAAATTAAAAATTAGGAACATCTTGATTCTCCAGAACAGGACTACCAACACTGACTGCCAAGAGTCTTTTCTTTTTAGGTTTTTTTTTATTTTCTGTAAATTCCAATAAATTTTGCATCTTAGGTTTGTATGCCCGCATCATTTTCTGTTGACAATATAAAAATATGATTATAATTTTAATTCAATATATTTTACAAATTATATGAGGGATTGTGTGCCCCGTGCTTTGATGTATCTAAGTGCCCCAAAACATTTTTTTCAAAATGATAATTAATATAATTATACTAAAGAAACTAACTTATTTTTTTCGTAAAAAATACTAAATACTTAATATTGGATGGTATAACATATCTTTGGTGTACCTATAGATATTCTCACAAGATGGTATAAGAGACCGGGGAAAGACTTTTACATTTCACGTTATTTTTTAGTTGACCGCACTCAAAACACGTTACGAGTTGTAGAGCGTCAACGGCTGACAGGCTGTAGGCGCGAACGCATAGGATACGTTCAAGCATTTCTATGATCGTTTTAGGGATGTCATCACTCGAATATGTTCAATCAATTTTTAGATAATGCTTGTGTATATTGCATCATTGTGCCCGCCCCTCCCCCTACAGCAGAGATTTGTATTAACACGATAAGATCTTCAGATTAAAATAGTGATTTAACGCCTAATTTCATAAGAGAACAGGCTAAAGCAGTAGTGGAACTTTTTACCGCCTAAATCAGAAGAAAGATACTGTTGCGTACGTGGGTAATTAAATGCCGATTTACTAACAGAGAACTTTATTCACCACAAACAATAACAAATTAGTCCAGTCAACAATAATCCGAATCGCAAGTAACACTAGAGTACCGTTACACTATCGCTTGGGTCGTTAGATAAAATCACTTCACACACTTAGGTAGTTCGCTCTTGTTCGCAGTCGAAACCAAAACTGACTCACTTCCGATCCGGGGGCTCGTATTTATATGCGGAGCGAAGAAAATTCTAGATACCGACGTCTCAAGATCGATCCAGAACAATAGGGTCGCGTCGCGGGGCCATAAATCATTTTTATTGCACGATGTACCGAGAGTCACTTTTATGCGAATTTCGACTCTATTGTTAATGGCGGAGAGTACCATTTCCCTTATCTACCTATGTACCTACCTACTATTATTATTTGAATAATAATAGTGATATGTACCCATGGGAGATTATTCGAGATTTTACTAGGTACCTCCATTCTAGATCTTTCGAACAGCAATGCGTTTTAATAGTTGGGTGCTACTCATAATTTTCTCGAAGATATGGCGTGTTCAAGTGTTTTTGATGTTGTTACGGACACTGTGTTCTTAGGTATAACTATCGATTCTAAACTGCAGTGGGGCGCTCATATTAATACCCTCTCGGGAAGATTAAGCTCAGCTGCATATGCAGTTAGAAAAATAAGGCAATTGACAGATGTAGCCACAGCTAGGTTAGTTTACTATGCTTATTTCCACAGTATTATGTCTCATGGCATTTTACTGTGGGGATCTGCAGCCGATGTAGACTCAATTTTCATATTGCAAAAGAGAGCTATCCGGGCTATTTATAAGATAGGTCCTCGCGAGTCCCTCAGAAATAAATTCAAAGAAATCGGCATACTGACTCTGCCTTCTCTTTATATCTTAGAATGCATTTTGTATGTCCGTAAAAACTTAGGACTCTTTAAAATTAGAAGCGATTTTCACAACAAAAATACACGTAGTAAACACGAAATTGTATTACCCAAATGGAGACTAGCTAAGACCAGCAAGTCATTCTTAGTAAACAGCATACGCTTTTATAACAAGCTGCCAAAGGTGGTAACTGAACTTAGTGAGGGAAAATTCAAAACACATATTAAGCGTGTTCTAACCGAAAAAGCATATTACAAGGTTAAAGACTATGTCGAAGACACGCTTGTTTGGCAATGACTACCTCTGCACATGTGGCCCCTGGTAAAAAATCAATATTGTGTCTATTAACCTTTGTTTTAATAATTGTAAATACATTTTTTTTTTCTTCTCTAACACATTGCCATTGGCAATATTTTTTTTATTACTTAGACTTCTACGGCGACTAAATACGGCGTTCCTCAGGGCAGCGTACTAGGACCCCCTCTTTTTTAATTTATATAAATGACCTTCCAGAGCATATAAATCACCCCATGGTTCTTTTCGCCGATGATAGCACTGTAGTGATTAAGTGTGACAATCCCAATACTTATGGAAATGAAATAAATATGACATTCAATAAAATTATAACATGGTTTAACGACAATAATCTAAACATTAACTTAGAAAAGACTAAAATTATGTATTTTCATCAAAGGATCCCAAACAATATCATGGACATTAATTATTTAGGAACGAAAATTGAACCAACTACTGTTACTAAATTTCTTGGTATTAATATCGACAACAATTTGACTTGGAGATCCTAGACAGACGAAATATGTAAAAGACTTAGTAAATTTGCCTATGTTCTCTATAAGCTATCAAAAATAGTTAGCCTAGAATCAATATTAACAGCCTATCACGATTATGTTGCATCGACACTCAGATATGGTGTAATATACTGGGGCAATTCAGTTGATAGAGAAGTAATATTTAGAGCCCAAAAAAGATGTATCAGGGCTATGTGTGGCCTAAAAAGCACTGACAGTTGCCAACCGTTCTTTAAACGTTTAAAAATTCTTACCTTGCCGTCGTTATACATATACGAAACAAATGTGTTTGTTAAATCTAACATTTCACTACCTATATAAAATAGCCACTAAAAGCTACTACAGAAAACTACGCGAAAAAAATAAATCAGAACTCGAAGTAACTCATGGAAAGATTGCACTTATGAACAAGAGTACCTTCTGTATGGCCCAAAAAATATTTAACAAACTACCTGAAAAAATTAAAACGTTAAATTTGGATAACTTCAAAAAAGAACTATTAAGAATTCTGATAAATAAATGCTATTACTCAATAAAGGACTTCTTCAGAAAATAGCACATTATCTGACTGATCTTGATGGTCTTGAATTTTTATTTGACAGTAACACTAATGGACATGTAACTTAATCTCTGACATTTTATTGAATCTAATTTTATTTTATCTGTAATGATATGCATATGCCTATTAATATCTATTGACTCTATTAATTGTATAAAGATTGACATAATAAACTTGCACATCACTTGACCTATTTCGATGCATTACGATGGTCCTGAATTGTATGTGATATTAGCATCAATATGACATGAAACTTAATCTCTTTGACATTTATCGATACTTATTTTATTTCATTTGCAATGATACGCATGTGCCTATTAATAACGACATTATTAGTGTTATAAAAGTTTACATTAGAAAATTACATATCTCCTAACCTATTTTGATGGTCCTAAATATTTTGACATTAGTATTAATATGACTGTAACTCTATGACATTTATTGAAATAATTTAATTTGATTTGCAATGATGTGCCAATTTTGAATTTATAAATAATGTTAAGTTGTTATTATTATTATTATTATTTTTACGCCTCAGGGCAAAACATGGAGGATCTACCTACCTGTAACACCTTACACACCTATGTTTACAAATAAATCATTCTTATTCTTATTCTTCAACTGTCATAAATTTGTTAGTAATTTATTAACATAATAAATTACTAACAAATTTATGACATTTTATTGATAGTTGTAATTATTTATATTATTCCTGATTTTTTTTTTATATAGTCTCTTTTTTGTAATGTGAATGTGAGAACACTGTATACTCCACTAACTCTTAGACTACTTCCTATTACGACTTACTTACTTTTTTTATTATGATAATTTTTTTGTGTACAATATTGACTGGTCTACACTGTTTTTAAGTACATAAACTATCAATTTTGTAACAACAAACACATTTTTTAAAAGAGTAACCATGGAGTTTCTTGCCGGTTCTTCTCCATAGGAAACGACCAATTTGGAACCGTGCACTAGCTTCTGACGTTTTATAAGTGCCCATGTAGGCCTATGTGAAATAAAATATTTTGACTTTGACTTTGACAAGTTTAATGGCGTAACAATACCTACCTAAAATCATAGGTACGACGACTCAGGTTTTACAAACTGTTTTATTTTAATTTTACTTTCCTTGTATTCTAAGTAACACTTCAATAGCCAGAGTTAACACAATTATTTACAGGCAGAAATCTTACATTATAAGAGCTAGCAAAGCGTACAACGCAATGTGTGAATATGTTGATGACCTAGACCTGTTCTCCACCAGCATCACCAAACTTAAGAAAATTATGTGTGCTGGATTTTTCGAGGACCGCTGACAGTTTCAGCGATCTTCGAGAAATCTAGTGCCTATACGTATAATTTTCCTTACCATAATTAAAAAGACAGGCCTGTTGGTCTAGTGGTTAGTGACCCTGACTGCTATGCCGGAGGTCGTGGGTTCGATTCCCACCCAGGACAAATGTTTGTGTGATGAGCATAATCATTTGTTCTGTGTCTGGGTGTAATTTATCTATAATATGTATGTATTTAGAAATATATAAGTATGTTTATCAGTTGTCTAGTACCCATAACACAAGCTCTGCTTAGCTTGGGACTAGACGGCGTTATGTGGTAGTTGTGGAATATTATTATTATTATTATTATTTTTATACATTAATTTATCTCAGGACCATGAGGTCCTGGACCTTTGGAAGGCATACGAGGAGCCGAAACCAACTCGCAGAGGCCCTTTTAGCTGCTTCTAATGGAACGTGGTACCAACCGGCGATTACCCCTGTATGCGCTATGCTAGTGAAAAACTAATATAAGGCTATGGTTTTTGGAGTCTTAAGTGGACTGGTTACCAGGAACTATGTTGAGACTATGGCCCGTGCCTAAACAATGTTTTTAATTTCCATCGATAAAAAGGCAAGGGGAGACTTGCACATTCAACAAATGGGCCCCCAAAATGGTCGCTTGTACGAAGTGACGTAGCAACAAGAGGGCAACATATCCTGATGTGCTTGAGGAGTGGAGAGGTATACCACGGCTATCAGGACAATCCCGGAAGTACGGTCAAGATCCCTACCAGCACCTTACTGGATTATACATCCTTCTCCCGAGCGCATTTGCTCTTGCGAATCTCCACTCAAGCCAGCCAATAAAGGCAAGAGAGAGGTGGGAGCTCTGTTCCTCATCAGTGTTCACTACGACCGGCCAATAAAGGCAAGCCGGAGATGAAGAACAAGAATTGTCCCGGGAGATCGGGTCCGTGGGATCGCTAATGCCCAACAGTTCGCCACAAAACTGCCCTGCGGATTGTATCTCTCTTGGTCTGGCCCCTCACCCTAGGCATGTTACGGCTAAGCAAGCGCTACCGACACAGACTTAGGGTTCATTGGAGCGCGCAAGCCCCACCACGACGTCAACGTAGAGATACGGCGATGGGGTTATTATTATTATTAATTAATTATGTACTTGCTCCGAGCGTCTTTACATTTTTCTTTTTATCTGTCTACTGTCTCTTGTTCTGCTCTAATATTATCTGTGAAAACTTGTAATAGGCCTTCTTTCAATATTTTTCAACTATCTGTATTCTTCTCGTCGACAAAAATTATTTTCCGAACACCTAACTAAGCGGAGAATCTTATCTGCGACTTATAAGAAAGTGACGTCATTGACCAACTCTAGCTGTGGATACTTAGTAAAACTACGACTGTTCAATCCGTGACCGGTACACATTTTTGGCCAATAGATGTCACTACCAGTTCGGCTAAACAGATATACTTGTAGCCTTCCAATTAACCCAAATCCTGCTAGGGATATATTGTCTTATTATGAAGTTCCCGTGTCCACCTTATACCTTCCGGCTCCATTATCAGATCAGTTCGATAGTACCTTATATCCAAACTGCATCCCATGACAATTCTAATAAGCCCAAACACGGCTAGGATACATTGATTAATTATGGAGTTCCGGTGCCTATCTTCCGGTTCCATCATAATCATCATCAGATCAGTTCGATAGTACTTTATAGCCAAAGTGCATCTCATGATAATTCTAATAAGCTGAAACACGGCTAGGTAACATTAATTAATTACAGAGTTCCGGTGCCTATCTTCCGGCTCCATCATCATCATCAGATCAGTTCGATAGTACTTTATTGCCAAAGTGCACCTCATGACATTTCTAATAAGCCCAAACACAGCTAGGATACATTGATTAATTACGGAGTTCTGGTGCCTATCTTCTGGCTCCATCATCATCATCAGATCACTTCGATGATACCATTTTCAACATAACTATTCATAACTATTCATTTTCACCGTTCCCTCGATTCCTCATAGATCCCATCACCAGAAATGGATTTTGAAAAAAATGGAACCAATCTGGAGGGAGTCTTTAAGTGCGGGCGGCATGTTGAATTCTGAACGAAACGAAGGTTGCTGATTTTAATCCCGAACGTTAGTGAGGGATTTATATAATTAACTCCCGAGCATTGCGAGGGAGTTCATTAAGAAACCTGAGTGAAGTAAGGAATTCAAGCCGCCCAAGACAAAAACAGCTTTATCCCCGTGTTGCATACTCTACTTTTTACAGCATCTGTGATATAATTAAAAGACAATTTGGTCGACCAAATCATTTATTAGAGAAATATAAGTATTATATTTACAAGTTCATCAAACAAACAAAATTCACTACTCCAAGAATCTATAGTTTCATTTTTCTATCTCCTTCTCTCCCGTCAGTAAGCACGTTTTATTCTATTTTCTTCTTTTTTGTTAGTGACCAGTTTGAATTTCGAGTCACCTTATTCGATGCTCGTACACTTTAATTCACAATGTTGACAAATTCAAATCTCATTATTCCCTAGGGATCGGCCATACTGCATTATCTCCCTAGGGATAGAATGACTTGCTTTTAAGTGAGGTTTGTATGACGTATAAAAAATTTAAAAAAATACAACCGAATTGAGAACTAGAGAAAAATTACAAATGTCCAGAATTTATGAACAGATTTTGATACAAAATTTACTGTTACAGTGCCCTCCTAAAAGACGTGACTACGGTTAACTACACCGGCCTTACGGGCGAGTTCCAATGGAGTAGAGAAGGAGCCCTCGCGCGCGCGGCGCCGCTGGTGCTGACGCAGTGGCTCAACGGCACGCGGCGCCGCGTCGGCAGCTGGCGGCCGCGCGCCGGCTACGCGCCCGGGCCCGCCGCGCCGCGCTGGCTCACGCCCGACGGCCGCGCGCCCGACGACGGCGCCGAGCGCTGCGCGCTGCAGCCGCTGGCAGACGTGCTGCACACCGACTGTCGCATTGCCTTCGTGGCGCTGGGCGCGCTGCTGCTGGCGTTGCTGGTGGCGGCGCTGGCGGCCGCGGCCTGGCACTGCAAGCGACGCGCCGAACGCAAATACCGAGAGCGCCTGGCCGCGCTGGGGCTCACGACGCTCAGTCCGAAGCCCGGCGGCCTGGATCGTTGGGAAATCCCACGCGAGCGCGTGGTAATTAACCGCAAGCTCGGTACGGGCGCTTTCGGCACGGTATACGGCGGCCATGCGCTGCTAGCGGAGGACCGTGGCTGGTCCGCCGTCGCCGTCAAGACCCTGAAGGCCGGAGCTTCCACTGAAGAGAAACTCGACTTCCTGTCCGAGGCGGAGGCTATGAAGCGCTTCGACCACAAGAACGTAGTGCGGCTGTTGGGTGTGGTGACGAACACGGAGCCGGTGTGCACGGTGATGGAGTTCATGCTATACGGGGACCTGAAGAACTACCTGCTGGCGCGGCGCCACCTGGCGGCGGGCGAGGCGGGCGACTCGGGCGAGGCGGAGGTGTCGGCGACGCGCCTCACGGCCATGGCGCTGGACGCGGCGCGCGCGCTGTCGTACCTGGCGCAGCTGCGCTACGTGCACCGCGACGTGGCCGCGCGCAACTGCCTCGTGAGCGCGCACCGCGTCGTCAAGCTGGCCGACTTCGGCATGACGCGCCTGGTGTTCGAGAATGACTACTATCGCTTCAGCCGCAAGGGCATGCTGCCTGTGCGCTGGATGGCGCCCGAGAGCCTAGCACTAGGCGTGTTCTCGCCCGCCTCCGACGTCTGGTCCTTCGGTGTGCTACTGTACGAGATTGTGACCTTCGGGTCGCTGCCCTTCCAAGGTCTCAGCAACGCCGAGGTGCTCGCTCGAGTCAAGGCGGG
This sequence comes from Mythimna ferrago, assembly GCA_910589285.2. NCBI lineage: Eukaryota > Metazoa > Arthropoda > Insecta > Lepidoptera > Noctuidae > Mythimna > Mythimna ferrago. The sequence goes on from OU342683.1 coordinate 28,666,520, forward strand.
CCACACGCTGGAGTTGCCGCCGGGCTTAAAGCCTCAGCTGTAAGTTTCTCACTAAGTATTACAATAAATACGTACTGATTTATTTTATTGAACACATAATAATTTAGAACGGTATTGTGTGGCAGCGAGGGCCTGATCAAGTCGTGCTGGCAACAGGAGCACAAGGCGCGGCCATGCGCGGCGGAGGTGGCGGCGTTTCTCGCGGACTCGCCGCGCCTGCTGGCGCCGTGCCTGGACGTGCCGCTAGACGCGCTGCCGCTCGACCACGCCGACCTCGACCCCTGGCAAGTGTCGCGCGACCGCGCTGAGGTAAGTTCCTGGCGGACTCGCCGCGCCTGCTGGCGCCATGCCTGGACGTGCTTCGGTCGGCCACGCCTACCGCGACCCCTGGCAAGTGTCGTGCGACCGTGCTGAGGTAAGTTTCTGGCGGACTCGCCGCGCCTGCTGGCGCCGTGCCTGGACGTGCCGCTAGACGCGCTGCCGCTCGACCACGCCGACCTCGACCCCTGCCAAGTAGCACAGAAGCGCTGAATAGTAGCTGAATCATTGTTCACTATGGAATCTTCAGCTGAACAAAACCTGCTGAATAAGAGCGTTAGAGGCGCCTACTCAGCTAATACAACTCTGATTTGGGCACAAATTAATCAGCTGTCAGCTGGATAATGTAGCTGGTTGCACTATATCAGCGTTATTTGAGCATTATTAAAGGTAACAGTTGCCCCAAGAGCTGAATAATGACTGATTACCAGGGTATGTGTTACCTTTTATACAACACAAGGGCTGAATAATAGAGTACTCATCACCTATTTTTCAGCACAAAATACACTCCAGGATATTAGTCATTCTTTTATGGAGCTGACAATTCACAAGTGGCAAAATTGTGAATAATTTTCACACTACTACTTATTATTTTGATGTGTCTTGTGTGAACCATTTTGTAAAGTGTTTGTGGGAAATATAGGCTAAAAACTTTTTTTTTCCTCCATGTCCATGAAATTCGAATGGGAAAGAGAGTTTATTGTCAAATACTTTATAATTATAGACGAAAATTTTCACGCGCTCTCAAAATACAACTGTTTACTTGAAAATTATAGTATAAAATAGGTTAATGATATTATTATAAAAATTTAAATATTTTTATTTTTCCTTTGTATTTTGACAATAAGCTGCTTACGTATAAAATCATTACATTTTCTATTCAAATTCTGTTGTTATTTTCGTTGACTTAACAGAAAAAAAAAATTATTATATTGTATACATAGGTTAGAATCTAAAAAATGGCAGACAAGCAGTGTGTACCGTATTAACCACAATCAAACGGCATGAGCTGTTTAAGTGTCCACTCATGGTACATAAATCAGTAACGAGCTGTTACGAGTGGTTCTTGTGTAACACAAGTTAGCTACAGATTCATGTAAAGCTTGATAGTGGGTAACATTTATGCAAATAACTGTAGGTAATCATCAGTGAACCAATGAAATTGAATTGGTTCACTGATGATTACCAATTAAAAATTGAGTGAATAAACTCTGCAGAAATTTTAGGGATCCGCGGATTAAGCCTCATCATGATCACATCATCCTATATTTTTTGGATTAGCGTATGATAATCATGTACCTAGTAAGTATGAAAGTTTTCTCGACCAAAGTGTACATAATTAGGTAAAACTTTTTAAAAGCTTAAGCTTTTAATATCTTACACGATACGATTAGTATACTTATACCGACGAAGCGCTGAATAAAGAAGTCTTCAAGGTCTTATTTAACGGCAATAATAGATTAATTGTCAACGATAGTACAAGTATTCAGCTCTCACGGAGATTATGTGTAACATGTGAGCTAATATAGAGCAGTTTGCTTTAACTTAGCATCATATAATGTTCACCCATAATGATCATGTGGGCTTTATAAGAGCGTATACGATTGCGTGTAACAAGCTGATTAACATTACACAAATTCCACTGTGTGAAGCAAAAGGCATTATATCTTTGTTATTAAAAGACACAGAATAACTGATTACATTATAGTAGCTCACGTGTTCTTTATTAAAATGCAAGTGGTCTAAGGGTACACTTGTGGTCTTCAATTCAGAATATAGCTTAGTTAAAGTCCACAAAAATCCTTTAAAATTGCTTAAAGCTGTATAATACTGAACTTGTTACTTATATTAACGCTGCAAGCGTTACAGTGTGGTCTCCGTGACGCATAATAACTTCTTATTCAGGTGAAAGCTCACTTTTCACCTATTGCAGGTCGATTGTACTATAATAACTCTTCATAAGTGCTAAAGTTACCTCTTGTGACATCTTATAATGCAGGCTGGCAAGTGTCGGGCGACCGCGCTGAGGTAAGTTCCTGGCGTACTCGCCGCGCCTGCTGGCGCCGTGCCTGGACGTGCCGCTGGACGCGCTGCGATCAGCCACGCTGACCTCGACCCCAGGCAAGTGTCGCGCGACCGCGCTGAGGTAAGTTCCTGGCGTACTCGCCGCGCCTGCTGGCGCCGTGCCTGGACGTGCCGCTGGACGCGCTGCGATCGACCACGCTGACCTCGACCCCAGGCAAGTGTCGCGCGACCGCGCTGAGGTAAGTTCCTGGCGAACTCGCCGCGCCTGCTGGCGCCGTGCATGGACGTGCCGCTGGATGCGCTGCCGCTCGACCACGCCGACCTCGACCCCTGGCAAGTGTCGCGCGACCGCGCTGAGGTAACGTAATAAATATTTGTAAAACCTACAAATAGCTATTCCGGGTCTGGGTGTCTTGTGTGAGTTTACACGTAAAGTTTGTGAACGCACCCACGATACAGGAATAATAAATTCCTAACGTGGTAAAGGTTTAAAAAAACAAATCGAGGCCCTTTTTCATCTACTTTACCGGTTACGATGAGCCTTTCGAGGTTTCCATGGTCTTTGCTTGCAATGTAACCGAAGTATTGCAGAATTGCGTTGACACTCGGACGACAAACGAGATAAGATTTTAGAAATAAAATAAATAACAATTTCAAAAAAACGGATGGTGGATTACGACCCATTCCCTCCTAGAGAGGAAGCCTGGGTCTCAAACTCAGGCTTCCTCTCTAGGAGGGAACATTATAAGGCCAACTATATACTACTTTAAATTGATAACAATTATTATTATAATTATTAATGCAAGAACCACTGTGTTACAGGCGCGCTGGGTGTCGTGGGCCGCGCCCGCCTCCGCCGCCACCGACACCACGTACCTGAGCGACGCGCCGCCACCGCACGACACCGACGCTTTCCTGCCGTAACCCTCGGGAGGCAAGCGACATACCGGTGTCACCGGGGCAAGCGATTCCAGCGCCTTCTTGACGTGGCTCCATGGGACAAATTACACTGGCGTCCTACTATCGTGACCATCGGGCCAAGTGACACCATCGCCTTCTTGACATAGCTCCATGGGACAAATGAGACTGGTGGCCTACTGCCGTGACCGCCGGGATAAGCGACACCAGCGCCTTCTTGACGTGGCTCCAGGGAACAAGTGATACAGGCGCCGTATTGCCGTGACCACCAGGGGGGCAAGCGTCCACAAAGCAGTACTACAATAGCATACCTCACTCACAAAGCGACCTATGAAAGGGCTGCCTGTTTCGAACGATAAACGTAAATCATTCCAAAACTTTTCTAGTCAAAATGCAGGTATAAAATAAGAATAACATAGTAATAAATATAATTTAACGATGTATATAGAATCTACCCTCTTAAGTTTTTATTAAATAACAATATGAAAAACAGAATCATTTTCTTCATCCTCCTAAGTATTTTCAGCTGAATACGCTATCTCTATATAATAAGACTCGAATCAGGTGCGGGTCATCCAGCGTAACCGTATGTTGGATGACGCCGTACTTGATAGACTGCGCCTAGAATTATGGAATGGCCGTGTCTCACCTGTTTCACCACCGGCCACGGTGCAACGTCAACCCAGTTGTACAACCACCCCTTAATAAAGGTTGCGGCTGTACATGAATATATGGTAAATTAAAAGAACCTAAACTAAGACCTATAAGCCCTACAGTCCCTACGACCCTAAGTCCTATAAGCCCTACAGCCCTAACCTACCATATAATTTGTAATAAATAAATATATAAATAAGTACAGGATGTCTGCACCAAGAGACCTAAGGTAACAGACGGATAGTGGTTAGGAATTCCAGGTGAGGGTGAAGAGTAAACTCACTGCCAGTCCAGCAGACTCACAGGACTGATCAGAGATGGCTAAAGGTGTCTTGGCCACAGTGAGGGGTAATGAGACAAGAATAAATTCTAATCTGATTTATTTTACAAATATTACAGCTTATATACTACTTTTTCTTAATACACACAAATGTACAAATATCTTAGTATTCTATGCGTGTAATATGCAACTATGACAATATTTGAAGTAGGCCGCGCGTCCACCGACGAAGTGCTGAATCAATGGTCAAAGGTAGCATTGAACATACTGGCGACTCTCAGGAACAGGACTCCAGTTGGTACAGTTCGATGGTCTCGTATGGGCCGACATGGCCTTGTTCTGCTTGTTGTGGCTGTGCGGCATGCTGCGTGGTATGCCGTATTGCTGTCGTGTACTCGTACGTTGTCGGTACGTTGTGTTGGTGACGTTGGTTGGCGGTTGTGCAGGCGGTGCTGTATTCCTCCTTGCTGCTCGCCTATCTCGAAGTCGGTTTATTAACTGTGGAGCAAAATAATATAAGATACATGCTAAAACTATAATTATAAGTGAAGTACTGATGCTAGTTATATACGAGTGAGATATTATTTGTTTCCATATCGTGTTATCTAATTGAGTTTTTAAGTTCGTTTCTGAATTGATTAAATGGTCAAAAATGCCTTTTGAACTATCTAGTATTTGTTCTTTAGCTATGTCTGTTATATTTGATGGTACAATCTGACTGTTTAGAGAGAAATTTGTTACTCTAGAGTACGAAGCTAGCACTGTTATAGTTGTTGTTCTTTTTGCAGCAAGCAAGTTGTTAGTAGTTTTAATAACACAATTTTCGGAGATATGTAGAACACCGACGTCTTGAATTATAATTTCCTTTCTTTGACCGTCACAAATAATCGATACAGTGGTAGGTTTTGTTGAAATAAAGAGCCAAGTATTTTGCATGAATAACTGCTTCCATACAACCTCTGTCGATATGTTGTAGATTTTTGATGTACAGTGGGTTTGGACGTGATTTTCAGCTCTAAAAAGTTGGTCAACTATGCAATTTTCGTTAAATTGCATGTTCTTGACAGCGACAGGAAAGCACACGAACTCTGTATTACTACGCAGGCAGTCTTTAAATTCGTCTTCACTTAATTCAAAGTAGTGCTCGTTGTTATAATCAAACCCTATGAATGTCTGTTGAATGGTTAAACACTCAAATGATCCGTTTGTTCTCCTCTCTGGAATCGGTGTAACGTGTATAAGGGTATATTTTGTTATATCGTGTATTGGGTAGTAAGCATACACTCGTATGTGTGTAGCATTTACATCCATCTTAGTCTGAGTTAGTTGACCCTGAATAATCTTCAAGTTTGAAGGCAACTTTTGATTGGCAGTTTTTATTATATTGCTGATGTGTTTTGGTGTCAATATGCTATATACACTTGCATTTCCTAAATAAATATCCAGCAATCCTGTATAGTGTTCCATAATTTCCGTGATATAATTATTTGCTAACTCGTAAGCTTGCATTACTTGTATTTTAATATGATTATTATCAGTAATTTTATACCACACATTCTGTTGATTTATGTACGAAATTGCTTCATTAAGTTTAGCTTGGAACTTCTCTAACTTTTTCTGGATTTGCTCTTCCGTTTGGTTTACAGCTGAGATTGTAGATAACATTATTTTGGTTTGATGATTGGCAGTGTCTATGAGCTTCTGCTGGTTGCTATTTAATGTATCTATGTCCTTGTACACTTCATCATTAACTCTAAACTCTGACGTCAATATTTGTCCTAAGATTCCTCTTTTCCTCCTAGTGTTCTTTATCTCAGTTAAGTATTCCTTTGTTGTCTGAAACTTGATTTTTTCTTCTCTTAAATGATGATAAAACTCATTGCAATGTGACTCAGCAAGCATTGCTTGAGTATCACTACAGAGCTTTTGAAATTGTGAAGTTATTTTTATAATTTTTTCTAAGTCTTGGTCCAAATTTCTTTTTTCGTAATCTGCTTCAACTCTAAAGGTTCCTCGATTTATAGTAGAGCAAATAGGAACGCTCAACATATAATCCTGGATTTAATTTTATTAATGAGTATGTTGGCGTACTCGAAACGGTTCCAGCTAATAGGATAATCATCGCATAAAAAAGCAAATTCTTTATCCAATTGTTTGGAGACCGACCTCGTTTGTATATTGTAGCCCTTGACATATGACATTGCGTAGATGCTTGTCTGTCTTCACACGTTGTACCATTATCCTCCATTTCATTTACTGGCAAAGGAATTAACGAGTGAGTTGATATTTTTTGACAAACACCTGTTGATTTTTGGAGAGTTACTACTCTAACTACACCATCATTTCCTGGGTGCACTTCTTTTGATTTTTGCCAATGGCCATATACTGGGACTTATATTATCGTCTTTTATGAGGACCACAGTTCCAATTTTAACATTTTGATGCTCCTGTTTCCATTTGTATCTTTGTTGAAGTTGGTGTAAATAGTCCTTTGTCCAGCTCTTCCAAAAGTCCTTTTTCATTTTTTGAATGTGTTTCCACTTATTTACCAGATCAGTATTAATGTTTGAAATCGGATCTGGAATCCCTACTGCCTCTCGACCAATAAGAAAGTGGCTGGGAGTAAGTATTATATTATCATTAATATCTTCGCTTTGCGCACACAATGGTCTTGAGTTCAAACACGCTTCGATTTGGTGGAGGAACGTTGTCATTTCTTCGTATGTTAGTGTTGACTCTCCTATCACTCGACGTAAATGATGTTTCACTGACTTCACGCCAGCTTCCCAGATACCACCAAAATGCGGTGATGCGGGAGGAATAAAATGCCACTGGGTGCCTATGTTTGTCACTGCGTTTTGAAATTGTGCTGACTGCGTTATCTGTAAGATTTCTTGATGTAGAAAGTTGGCTGCTCCTACGAAGTTCGTGGCATTGTCACTATACATGTGTGATACGTGACCCCTTCGTGCCATGAATCTACGTAGAGCTGCTATAAATGTTTCTGTTGTCAAGTCTCCCACTAACTCTATGTGTATTGCCTTTGTTGCTAAACATACAAAAACGGCAATGTATGATTTATAAGACTTGTGACCTCGTCCTTTCATAGTTCTTGTTTGTATCGGCCCCGCATAATCCACTCCAGTATGGCTGAATGGGTAGGATTGCGTCACTTGAGCTCTTGGTAGTATTCCCATTTTTTGAGAAACCGTAGATGCTTGGTATCGTACACATTTCACACATTTCTTAAGTAAACTCTTAACTTTCCTTTTTCCACCAATGATCCAGTATTTTTGTTGTACATATGCTAGAGTCAATTTGTTTCCTCCATGCAATGTTTTTTGGTGAGCGTCTTGTATAATTAACGATGTTACATGATGGTTATAAGGTAATAGTATTGGATGTCTCTGGTCGTAGAGTAGTTCTGAGTTTTGTAATCTTCCTCCTACTCTTAGTAATCCATCCTCGTCAATAAATGGGTCCAAACTGGACAGCTTATTGTTTTTCTTTAAAGGTTGCTTATTGCGAACAGTTTTCGATTCTTCCTCAAATTCTTGCTGCTGTACTATCTTAAGAATTCGTTTTGTCGTTATTTTTATTTCCATACACGACAATGGGTTATAATTTTTCTGTTTGCTTGCAAATCTGTAGCAATATGACAGCACCCTTATCATTCTATCCAAACGGGAAAATCTATCCCAGAAATCAATCGTCACTGTTTTAGTTGTTGACAAATGACACAACTTGACTTCTTCATTTGGCTGTGGCGTCGTTCTCGTTATAGGGATCTTATCAGTTTTGAGCCATTGCGGACCGTTCCACCATAAAGTTTGGTTTATTAGTTTTTCTGGCTCGATGCCTCTTGAAACGATGTCAGCCGGGTTATCCGCAGAAATGACGTGATTCCATTGAGCGTTTGGTACTAACCGTTTAATTTCTGATACCCTATTAGCCACAAACGTTTGCCACCGATGAGGCTCTCCTCTTATCCAGCCTAAGGTGATCATTGAATCCGTCCAACAAGATATCTCAACGTCCTTGCAGTTAAGCGCTTCCTTGACCTTGTCTATCAACCCGGCCATTAGTACAGCAGCGCATAACTCAAGTCGAGGTAGAGTAGTTTTTTGTTTCTTGGGTGCTACTTTCGACTTTGCTTGTTAGTAGTTAGTAGTGTAACGTAGTAGACGTCATTTATCCTTACACGGCTATATACAACCGCTCCGTAAGCTTTTTCAGACGCGTCGCTAAAACCAAATAACTCGATCTCTGTATTGTCTGTCGTGTAATACCACCGTGGCACTTTAATTTTCTCAATGTCTTTGAGATGTTTTTGGATTTCAATCCATTTTTTCTGAACCATGTCATCAACTGGTTGATCCCATTCTAAGCCATCTGTCCAGAGTTCTCGTATAAGTAATTTCATTTTAATTATAATTGGTGCCAACCAACCTAGCGGATCAAATATTTTCGCAACTTCCGACATGATAAATCTCTTTGTGGGTTTCTTATTTACCGTTATAGTTATTCGGAAATAAAAACAGTCTTCACGTGGTGACCATGCTATACCCAAGGATTTCCTCGTTTCGTCTAAAGGTAGTTTGAGCATCTTATCGTCTTGGTCTTCCACGGGTATGTTTTCAAGCAGTCCTGGACTATTTGATGACCATTTTCTAAGTTTAAATCCGCCTTTGTTTAGCATTGATATCAACTGTCTCTGCAATTCTTTAGCTGAGCTCTCCTGGGACTCTCCCGACAGGATATCGTCTACGTAAAAGTCTTGCAGTGTAGCTTTACTTGCGATTGGGTAATTATCTTGTTCATCTATAGCAAGTTGTTGTAATGTTCGTACCGCAAGATAGGGAGCACTCGTTGTACCATAAGTGACTGTTGTAAGTTCGTATTCAGTAATACTATCTTTCGGTGAAAACCTCCATAATATTCTTTGATATGGAAAGTCTAATTCACTGACTTTTATAAAACGATACATTTTCATGATGTCAGCCATAAAAGCCACCTTATGCTTCCGCCATCGTAAAAGTATAGTAGATAAGTCTTGCTGTAATCGTGGACCTTTAAACATATTGTCATTAAGGCTCATTTTTGTGCTACTTCTGCTACTTGCATCAAACACCACGCGTAGTTTTGTAGTCAGTGAGTCTTCCTTAATAACAGCCTGATGAGGTATGTAGTACTTTCCTAAGTTGTAGCTTCTTTTATCCACCTTTCTCATGTGGCCCATTAGCAAATATTCGTTCATAAATTCAATGTATTGTTGTCGTAGGTTATCATTTTTTACAAGCTGTCGTTCTAGTTGTAAAAGTCGTGCAGCGGCTTTTTTACGAGAGTCGCCGTCTAAGTTTAAATTTACGTTTGAGTCCTTAAACGGGAGTCGTACTGTGTAAGTCCCGTCTGGGTTCCTTACTGTCGTTTCTTTATAATAGTTTTCACAGATCTGGTCATCCTGCGAAAGTTTGTATTTTTGTGGAATCTCTTCTAATTCCCAAAATTTTGTAAGTTGTCGTTCATCTTCTGTACGGGCTACCATACTCAGTATTTTGACCCCATTATTTGTATTACTTGGGTAAAATCCGGATAAAATCCACCCGAACTCTGTATTTTGAGCGATTATACCGTTGTGAAGTCTTTCGAAACCCTGTCGTAATATTTTACTGTATTCTTGGGCGCCTAATATTATGTCTATTGGTCCCTTTTTGTAATATGTTGGGTCTACTATAAGTATATTTTCCAAGGTTTTTTCTTGTACTTGTTGTAAGTCATCCTTTGGTAATGAACTCGTTAGTTTTGGTAATACAATAAGCGTTACTGGTAACTTGTAATCGCTAGAGTATCTCGGTTGCAAAGTTATGTCAATTGTATAATTTGACGTTTTTGTTTTTTCATCTCCAATACCTTTTATTTCGGGTTTAATTTTCCGTCGTGGATAAGATAATATTTGTGCTACTTCTTCCGTGCAAAATGATGCTTCGGACCCTTGGTCCCACAATACCCTTAACAACTGCGGCATTCCATCGTAAGAGGTAGTTCTTACTAAGGCAGTGGCTAACAAGGTAGTATTTTTCCCATCAGAGTTTGTTACTGATAGGCTTGTTGTTGCAATATTTTGGAATTTTTCCAACATTGGACCTTTTGAGGTGGTCTTGTTAGTGTTGACATTACTATTATTTTGTAATTGTGTCCTAGATTGATGCAATAATGTGTGGTGCCCCTTACGTTGGCAGGTTTCGCATTGTTTATGCACTTTACTAACGCATAATCTTTGATCGTCATGATTTAAGCAACGTTTGCACATTCGTTTTTCTACAACGGTCTTGTATCGATCGTTGACGTTCAACGCCTTAAAACTAGGGCAATCATGAATGTTATGATCATTGTTTTGACAATACCAACATCGTTTATATTTTTCTGAGTTCAGCTTTGGTTTATTACTTGATTGCAGATTTGATTGGTGATTGTTAGTACATAGCGAAGACCCGTCAAAAGAATTGAGGCATTTGAATCGATTTTCCATGAATGTCATCATCTCGTCAAAAGACTGTACTTTATTTCTGTTTTGTAATTGATCCTCGTACTTCACATTTGTATCTTCGTCCCATTTTCTACTGATTATCCTTAACAACAGAGGGCCCCATGACGATGTATCGATGCGTTGGTTTTTTAAAGCCTCAAGACATTCATTTACGGTGTCATGCATATCCCTTAATTGTGCCGCGTTCGCTTTTTTCATTTTAGGTAAATCTAATAATTTGTCAATAAACTTTGTTGTAATTATGCGTTCATCTTCATATCTCTGCGCAAGCAATTTCCAAGCTGTTTCATAGTTCACCTCACTAATTGTTAAGTGGCGTATTAATCTTGCTGCGTCACCTTTTACGTGTGTTTTGAGATATTGCATTTTTTCTGTCGAAGAAATTGATTTATCTTCATGAATAATTTTTCTAAATAAATCTTGAAATGTATTCCATGAGTCATAGTCCCCGGCAAATATTGGAATATTTATTCGCGGTAGTTTTCCGGTACCTTTTGATGAGATAACTTTTTCGTCCGAGTTTCGGAAGATTTTTTCTTCTAATAACTCTATTACAGTTTCAAGATCTCTCTGAGTATTTTCGTAATAATTATCTTTGAAGTAGCTGTTTTCCAATGTACTTTCGACCATGAGTAGTTCGATGTGAGTATCCTCGATCTCAGTCCATTGTTTTTGCAAAGTCTGCAATAGTGTCTGTAAGTGCCAAATTGGCTTGTTTTCGGTTAGTGATTCCTTTGCCTGAGATATTTTCTTTGATAACTGTGACATTCGGAATAGTTGAATAAATAGTTTTGGGCTCCTGACAACGTCCTGGTTTTCATCTTCTTCTTCATATCTGGGTTCGCAAATACTTTGTACGTGTTGCAGTCTTTCCTCACATTTTCTAAGGTAATCGATTCCCTCGTCGTAGTATTTCTTTATAATACCAAAGTAGTTAGTAGTAATGTATTTATGAGTCGATAACACCTCTTGTTCCTGTAGTCGTGAATGGTTTTCTTGAACTCGCTGGAAAATTTCATCTAATGTCCGTTTTCTGTCATTGATGTACTTTTGTGTTTTCCTTGTAGCCGAGTCCTTTTTTAAGTTTGTTACTATCCTTCTGATTTCGTTGTAATCCGCTTCTTGGCTCTTGACTATTTCGTTGATTTCCTGTATCTCCATAGTGCGCTTTTTCTTCTCTTCCAAACAGTCCTAATTACCCTAGTCTAATAGCTTAAATGTGTACTTGACGTATCTGCGCCCTCGTTATATGTATAGTGCGACTTCTCAATCAACTGGTGAGACCCGCTTGTGGGAGGCCAGTGACCGATCCGCAACGAAAGGCTTTCCAACAGAATACCCAAGTACAAAGTCCTTCAAATTACTGAGAAACTGATATTATGTTGATTCCACCAGCCCTCAGCTCTCTGAAGTGTCAGTCTGTCTCCTATCATCCCTACGGAGGGTAAGAGGACCGCGTGGTACAATGCTCGAAGGACCAAAATGTACAACCACCCCTTAATAAAGGTTGCGGCTATACATGAATATATGGTAAATTAAAAGAACCTAAACTAAGACCTATAAGCCCTACAGTCCCTACGACCCTAAGTCCTATAAGCCCTACAGCCCTAACCTACCATATAATTTGTAATAAATAAATATATAAATAAGTACAGGATGTCTGCACCAAGAGACCTAAGGTAACAGACGGATAGTGGTTAGGAATTCCAGGTGAGGGTGAAGGGTAAACTCACTGCCAGTCCAGCAGACTCACAGGACTGATCAGAGATGGCTAAAGGTGTCTTGGCCACAGTGAGGGGTAATGAGACAAGAATAAATTCTAATCTGATTTATTTTACAAATATTACAGCTTATATACTACTTTTTCTTAATACACACAAATGTACAAATATCTTAGTATTCTATGCGTGTAATATGCAACTATGACAATATTTGAAGTAGGCCGCGCGTCCACCGACGAAGTGCTGAATCAATGGTCAAAGGTAGCATTGAACACCAGTGTTTCACCGCGACCCGACCTCGGTGAGGATGATGATGACGGGGCTATATCCGTGAGTAGCCAATGCAATGCACGTTTGTGGAGCGCTTTAGAGGATGCATTCCGGGAGTACCGCTCTATACCAGCTGAGCTTAGACCTCGTCAACCTCGTTTGCGTTTGTGTGTGCTCTAAATTCATAGCTTTCAAATTGTTTTGATAGCAGCGTAGACCTTACCGATACCCACTCGATCTTATACTGTGCGGCTGCAGCGGCGTGTCGTGTAGTTCACGTCAAAATTCCAAATAGTGACAGAGCTACACGACCAGCTTAACCAGCATGGCATTGCAGGATCGAGCGTCGTATCGGTGAGGCTAGAGCACTCATCAGCAAACTTATCTGCTTCAGGGAGGGCAACACTCGCACTAGAGTGATGCGCTTTGTGAGGCGGGCATTATCGGGGACAGATATTAGTCCTCGAGATTATCTACCCCGTATCATAGAACGTATCGACTTCCTGAAGCCGAAAGTTTAAGCTGTATACACAGAATCGCACGTTCCAAAGCAACGAAAGGTGGGTTTACAGGGCTTGGGAGCGACCGGATCAAAGTGTGATTGATACACGCCTGCCGGATGATGATGCCATGTATTCATTTTGGCGCAGCATCTGGTCGGTGCCTGTCAATCACACTGAGGGTGATTGGACTCTAGAGATCGAGCGAGAGTGCGAACTTATACCAGAAATGGGGGCAATTACCATCAGCCCCCAAGATGTAGCTCCTGCAGTCCGTCCGTTGCCAAACTGGAAATCTCCAGGGCCGGACGGACTGCATAACTTTTGGCTTAAATGGTTTCAAAGTTCGCACGCTCGCTTGGCATCCCAATTCCAATCTCCCTTAGAGTCAGGGTCGCTGCCCCAGACCTATACTCACATCGGTCTCATGGACCGATTGTCGCCGAATGCTAAAATATGTTTCATCATCATCATTCATCATTTCAGCCGATACACGTCCACTGTTGGACATAGGCCTCCCCCAAGCGTCGCCACATCGAACGTTCCTGTGCGTCCCGCATCCATCGGTTTCCCGCTATTTTCACCAGGTCATCGGTCCACCTTGTAGGAGGCCTTCCAACACTGCGTCTTCCGGTACGCGGTCGCCACTCCAAAACCTTTCGGCCCCAACGGCCAACTGTTCTGCGAGCAATGTGCCCTGCCCATTGCCATTTAAGTTTGGCAATTCTTTGTGCTATGTCGGCAACCTTAGTTTTCCTGCGGATATCTTCATTTTTTATTCGATCACGCAAGGAAACCCCGAGCATAGCTCTTTCCATTGCTCTTTGGGTGACTTTAAGCCTTCTGATGAGGCCCATTGTGAGCGACCACGTTTCGGAGCCATATGTCATCACTGGCAACACGCACTGGTTAAAGACTTTCGTCTTGAGACACTGTGGTATGTTGGACGAGAAGATACCGCGTAGCTTCCCGAACGCTGCCCAACCGAGTTGGATTCGACGGTTGACCTCTTTCTCGAAGTTAGACCTACCCAACTGGACTGTCTGTCCGAGGTAGACGTAATCGTCCACGACTTCGAGTGTAGAGTCTCCGACCTTGATAGGAGTGGGCGCTACATGGTTGTTAATCATGATTTTGGTTTTATCCATGTTCATTTTAAGACCCACTCTTAGAGAAGCTCTACTGAGGTCATTGAGCATTGTGCTGAGCTCCTCCATAGTCTCAGCCATGACTACTATGTCGTCGGCAAACCGAAGGTGAGTGATGTACTCGCCATTGACATTAATGCCTAGTCCACTCCAGTCCAGAACCTTGCAGACATCCTCCATTGCGGCCGTGAACAGTTTCGGAGAGATGACGTCTCCCGGTTATACTCCTCGGTCTTCTGTATGACCTGCCGTAGCGTATGTATGTGGTATACGGTGCTGAAACCTTTTCGGAATCCGGCTTGTTCGGGAGGCTGGAAGTCGTCAAACCTGCGCGCAAGACGGTTCGTGATGACCCTGGAAAACAGCTTGTAGACATGGCTCAGAAGTGAGATGAGCCTGTAATTCTTCAGCAGGGTTTTATCACCCTTCTTAAAGAAGAGTACCACCACACTTCTGCTCCATGCCTGTGGCGTTTGTCCCTCGAGTATGACGGAATCGAACAACTTCTGAAGGGCCTTTAGGACCGGTTTTCCACCCGCCTTCAGGAGCTCAGCCGTAATTCCGTCCTCACCCGACGCCTTGTTGTTCTTCAACTGCTTCAGAGCCATCCTAATCTCGTACAGGCTCCGGCGTCCAGGCGTCCGGGATATTTTCAGTGTAGTGTCGAGTCAATCTAGCTCTTGGGTCGTTTGCCAGATTTGTAGCGGGTTTGGAGATCGACGTGTATAGTTGTCCATAAAATGCCTCGATCTCTCCCAGAAGCTCCGATTTGGCGGATATGACTCTGCCATCTTCGGTCTTCAGTCTCGTGAGTTGGCTCTGCCCAATAGACAGATCCCGTGCAAAAACTTTGGAGCCCTTATTCCGCTCAATCGCGTCCTTAATCCTCTCGGTATTAAATCGGCGAAGGTCGCGTTTCAGAGACTTCGAGATCTGTTTATTGAGCTGCCGGTACGTGCACGCATTATCTGAAGACTGCAAAGTCATTTCACGCCTCTTCTTCATGAGCTCGAGAGTTTGATCCGTGAGCCTCTTGGTCTTACTTGTACGGGTCTTAAAAAACTGAGACCCGACTGTATGGACAGCTTCCACGAACCCATTATTATATTGGTCCACAGAGCTTCCTAGGCACTCGAAACGGTTTTGAAGTTCGAGCTGAAAGCTCTCGGAGTTTTGGATCTGGATCTGTGCAGGACGGAGCGTAGACTTCATCAGTCGAGATCTTTCAAGTTTAACATTGATATTCAATGTGCCTCTTACCATACGGTGAAACCGGGAGTGATCGGTTTTCACCGCATTGATCACAGAGACATCATTGAATATTTGCTTCTTCGTCGACATGATGAAGTCAATCTCATTTTTAGTTATGCCATCAGGGCTTTGCCAGGTCCACTTCCTGTGCTTACGCTTTCTGAAGAAGGAGTTCATCATGTAGAGGCCCTCCTTCTCCATAAAACTAGCCAGTAGGTGTCCCCGGCGGTTCCGATGTCCAAATCCAAATTGCCCCACTCGCAGCTCATCACCGTCTCGTTTGCCCAGTTTCGCATTAAAGTCCCCCATGACAACGGTGAAGTGAGTCTGAGAACTATGCATGGCTCTGGATATATCCTCATACATGGACTCCACTTCGTCATCGGGGTGTGTCGAGGTCGGGGCGTAAACCTGTATGACCTTCAGCGAATATCTTGATGATATTCTGAGTATCAGGTACGCCACCCTGGTCGACACACTCTCGACTCTCACCACATTGTCTACGAGGGACCTGTGGACGATAAACCCGACACCAACCTGGGACTGCTGATCACCCTCCCGGAAGTAAAGCAGGTTACCGGATTTGAGAATTATCGTGTCCTCCCCCTGTCTTCGGACTTCGGATAATCCCACAATACTCCATCGTAACCCGCTCAACTCTTCCTCCAGTTCGATGATCTTCTCGTCGGACCGGAGTGTACGTACGTTATAGGTTGCCAGGTCCAGTCGTCGACGGTTAAACGTTCCCGCCCGGAGATTCTTAGCACCCCTGACCCCAGGGCTGCGCCCACGCTCGTCCACGTCAACACAACCACTGGAGTCGCCGGGCATTTGGGGCCTGTGCGTATTGTTATATTGCATTGGGGGGGTTCGGACCATAAACCGCCACGCTGGTCCAGCGTGAGTCTGCGTGCCGCTCCGCCGAACACTCCAGTATACATCTCCCGCCTACATCACACTACAAGGGTGGAAGACATCGTGGAGTACGTGCGCCAAAAGACGAAGTTCGCACTGAGGGTACAACTGCTGGAGTCACACCGTAACGTCAATTTCAAGGCGTTCGTGGTGCGAGTCCCGAACAGTTTTCTGCCCCTCGTGTTGAAGGAAGACTTTTTGCCGCAGGGCGTGGTGTTCCGTCGCTTCCGCGGACAGGTGCCACAGAACAGCACAAAGTGAATTAGTGCAGTGGAAGTGCTACTAACTTAGTCATAAGTCTTATTTACTAACAATAAACTGTATTTACTTTATATTTATGTTAGTCTGTAAGGTATGTGTCTATGGGCCAAGATGCCTGAAAATAAATGATTTATTATTAGTGCGTGTTGGCGGGTCGCCATATCCTCGTCCGTTTGTCAGCAGGGTGCACCACGTGCAGGTGAGGTTGGCTTGGGTCCCGGCAGATGTTGGTTGGGACCCCGTATACACCCCCAAAATATGTTTGCCTCGCACAAACTAGTGGCGTGCATTAAAACAAAGATAAGAAAAAATTCGGCATTTAGCAAGGAACTCGACTTCCCAGGATTTTTGTGCACAAAAATAATTACGAAAATGTGTTTCGTCAGTCTCACAGACCAACGCGCGAGTTAACCACAGGTTTGGTACAAGCTGAGTCGAAGAATGAGACTTACTGTGTGGTTAGGGTTTATGTCACGATGATTATGTAAGACTTTGTCAAAAGCTTTCTTCTGTGCGATAAAAGAACCGTCGTGGCGTAAAGTGAAAACAACATTAAAGATTTTAAGTAGCAACCCAACCCAGCCATCCGTCAAATGCCAAACGTCATATCATGTTGACAGAGGGTTTGTTAATTATGTTATTTTATTGTGATTTTTAATTGAAATCTTCAGAAATGTGATAAAAAATTTCACTGAGCTGCAAGGGAAATAATATTTAATATATTACAATTTTGCCAAAGATAACAAATGGCAAATCACACCATTATTGATCAAAACAAAGTCACGAACTTGGGAAACATTGGTATGCTGTGTGTTTGGTACGTAACACTTTTATATTAATGTTTTTAGACTTCCTAGGTGAACTCCTGTCCCTGTTATCTCCAAATATACATAAATTAAACGGAAATTCATTTAAACATGACGATATTTGTTTATTTTGTTTTGGTCAATATTTTCGATGGCTAGTATAAAGAGTATTGATACTTTAAATTTATAATGCATTTCGACTTACTTAGAATATTTCTTTTCAGGCTTGAGTAAGGATACAGTAACTAAAATAAAAAAGGGGACAACTAAAATAAAAAAGGGGAATCTTCAGTGCGCGAGTCCGACTCGCACTTGCGAGTCGGACTCGCGCACTGAAGATTCTGTACAAATTTACCTATGAAATCAATTCCGAATTCCAAACAATTTTTTTTTTTTTTTGTGGCGGATCTACAAATTTACAATTTTCAGATTTTTCCCTGTACTTGTTCTATGAGACCTTGATTTATGCCAAATTTCAGGATTCTAGGTCAACGAGATTCACCCTATGAACTTTGATTCCCTTGAGTCTCGAAATATATGTTTTTTGCGACATAAACGGCCGTATCTTTTTTTTTTCGTTAACTCAGAAGTCTGATTTTTTCACAACTTCAAAAGACCACAGACTTGAGTGTATAGTTTTAATTCCTCCAAGCGTTCTCGAGTTAAAGGGTCTTTACAGATAAACAGACGGACAACCAAGTGATCCCAAGGATCTTATGTGCGAGATGGTCCCTTACAGGCTAAATAGATTTTTTACGAAGCAACATTACAAATTCTGAAGTGTACTTTATTTTCATAGTCATTAAGTTCATATTTTTCATTGATTAGCAAAAGGGAAAAATATACTGAGGAAGACAACGAGAAAGTGGTAGTGTGTCCAATTTTTACCTTTATATTTAACTAGGGTAAACATAAACTTGCTGCTAGCTACAATATTCCAGTCAGTGATAATAAACCGATCCCAGTCAAAGTGATAGAACCATTTTCGTTGGAACTGGGTAAGTGGTCGTTGGTGGAACCTCGGTACCTCGATAGGCAGTACAGCAGTTTCTTCACGCTATTTTCCTTTACCGGTTCGTGTTTGCATTTAAATGTTCATCATCATTACAATCGAAAGACGTCCACTGTTCGACATAGGCCTCCCCCAGGTATCTATAACTTATAAACGGATGAATTTAATGATAAACGTTGCAATAATATAGCTTAAAACCTATATTTTTGCTAAGTTTCATCACTTGAGCAAGTTCAATAAATGGGCTACTAATATTATAAATGCGAAAGTTTGTGAAGATGGATGGAGGTACTCGTATGTATGGATGTGTCGCGCAAAAACTACTAGACAGATGAACTTAATCATAAACATTGCAATAATATAGCACATAAGCTATAACTTTGCAGTTTCATTAGGTGAGCAAATTCAGCCAAGATAATTTTTGTTATAGGGTGAAGCCACTGGAAGAAGCTAGTCTAACATAGTTTCAAAATATCAAGATTTTACAGTCCCACTATAATGACGTCACAATGTTACTTACATAACAAAAACGATATTTATCTACAGCAGCGCCCTCAAATCCCACGATGGTTTACTTTCCGCACAGACTCTAGCAACCAGTGCTCAACGATGCGATGGACTTGTTGGTTGCATTGTAGTGCATCCAACAAGTCCATCGCATTATAGTGTTCGATTCGAAACCCAAATTACGCAGTGGGAATAAGACTCTTAGCTTCAGCATAAACTCTGCGTCACTTGTAAATAAGCGTCTCATAGATTTTACCAAGAACATTAAATGGACTGTTGGGAAGGTAGCTGGAGATTGGGGTCAGATTTGACTTGGGCATGGTTTGGTGATACCGATATCAATGGCCTGTTTCCACGCTTAGGGAAACATGTTATTCCTTAATGCACCATTGAAGACAACGGTCATTAGCATTATGAGCTGTGATGTGAATATCTTGTTGGTGATACCGTCAGAGCCGAAGTTGTTCCGGGGCTGAAGCCGTTTGATGGTATTCTCATTTGGAGTGGGTGAACATTTTAACTGTAGGTTGTCTTTCAGGCAGATATAGAGGCCTCTTCTGTAGATCGTAACATCCTCTGAAGTTGCTAGAAGGCGAGGTTAGTGGGCTTTAGCTTGTTAAGCATTTTGTCCTAGCGCGTGGAACGCTGCTATGTTGCTTATTGCACTGTTTGCGCATGTGAGTCGTGTTTGCGTCTCAGGGACAGAAGGCTGCATTATTTTCGGTTTTCAGAACCCATACATCGTCCAGGAGTTTTCAACAATAGTTTTCAGTCACTGGAATCTCCCTTGAACAATCATTCAGTGTGGATCGTACGTGGTCCGTAAGCGAATCGATCACCGCCGTCGTGTCAGCGACTGACATTCAATAGGGGATGGAATCTAACTGAGGCAATATGGTGGATTATGGTCTTTTGCTAACTTTCTCTTATCCTTCTTGTAATGATCCTTTGCTTGATGGTAATACAATTCTATTATATATTATATCTAATGGTGGTGGTTAAGTTTTACACTGGCTCACCTACACACACTGCTGACTGCCGAGCGCAGGCCGCACGTCCAACCGTCACGTTAAAGACTATAACTTTCAGTATGTTACAAAGTACTCTGACTATAACTACGTACCAAAGATTTTATATATCCTAGTACTAGATTGACTATGTACGACAACCTCAAAAGCGTCCCCAAAAAGGAAAGTTAGAAAGAGTCCTGTCATCTCGTTCTACTAGTTTGTCCATGCACTAGCTACATACCACGGGACAATTTTCCTCTAAAGACGTAAAAGATATTTTTGATACCTACATTAAATAGACATGCAAGTTCAAAAACAATTAATTAATATTATCAACTGATCTCAATATGCTTACCAAAAGGGAACTGTGAGTTTTCTCTGTAATGATTAGGAAATAGCTGATGTCTGTATATACCTACCTTATATTGGTGTCATATAGTTGCATCGATTAATATAAAATGCTTGAATTACCACCTACTAATTGATGTTGTCACGAAATTCATCCATCCCAGACGACAGACTAATCAGGAGAATAATATTTTTATTAAGAATTCGAAGATATAATTATTACATCGCACAAATCCGCAGAATCCACTAGTGGTTTATGGCCCATATGTTTCCCTGAGAGGAGGTTTGAGTTCCAGCAGTGGGAACATTAATAGGCTAATTATGCTTAAGCCTATTTTTAAGCCAGCCCGCCCTGTATTTTGCTACCAATAACGATAGCGATATTCTCATATACGGCATGTGAGTACGAAATAATTATAAAATGAATATGATTCTCAAATGTACAATAATATCTATGTTGGGAAGCGTTTGCAGTGCACGCGCGTCGTTTTCAGAGATCGGTAACGAAGTGGTCACAGATAACTACATACTGAAGTGGTCCGAAGACACCTGTCCCGCATGCCACACCTCTTGCCGCCGCACCGCTCACTGCTTTCCGTTGTGTCACGAGAGCAGCCAAAGATTGCCGAGCGGCCGAAGGTGCCCGATCTACGGGGAAGATAAGATTAGTAAAATTAGTACTAGATTTATTAAAAAAAAAATATTGTGCCTCCTCAGATATTTCTTAATTCATTAACCTTTCAATCGTGGAAATTACAGACACAATACAAAGACAACTTACTATTCTCTATTGTGTCTCTAATTACCACATAAAAGCTTTGCTTTTAATAATATAAAACTTGAACAGTACTTAGACAACAAAATTTTATAAAATTGCATCACCCAGTCCGTCTTCTCAGTCGTTTATGATGATATTCTCTATGTATTTTTACAGGTAATTAATATATTTTAATTCCCGCATGAAATTCAAAACGATGTTTGTTGTCAACCTACATAAATAATTTGTAAACAAAACTGAAAACTTACCTAAAAAACCGGTCAAGTGCGAGTCGGACTCGCCCATGGAGGGTTCCGTAGAAGCAAGTAACATAATATAAAAGTTCTTGGAGTTCGTTGTAACTTTGATCGATGTTTTAATAATAGTGTATTTTTTAGATTTATGACATATTAAAAAAAACTACTTACTAGATCTCGTTCAAACCAACCTTTTCGTTGGTAGTTTACATGGTAATGTACATCATATATTTTTTTAAGCTAGCATAGCTTCTATCGCGGGCCTTGAGCGTGGAGACCGAATCCAGAAATTCCGTAACGAAAATAACCTAACACCCCCCACTCATTTGTTTTTTGAGCGTGGTGACCGATAAGAAAACAAATGAGTGAACAATCAATCAAAATTCAATTCAATGTGTGAAAGTGTAACTTCAATTAATATCAAAGAAAAAAAAACAAAGGAAAAAAAATACTGCATAAATAAAATAAATAAATAATTATAAATGCATAAGTTGATGAGAATACTATGCAATAGCTTTACCGCGGCAGTCCCCGAGTGCCACACGTCGTTTTTTTATTATTTAGATTTATCATTCTCTTGTTTTAGAAGTTACAGGGACACACACACACATTTTACCACTTTGGAAGTGTCTCTCGCGTAAACTATTCAATTTAGAAAAAAAATTGAGAGTTGTCAAGGGACACCCGGATGGAACGAAGTTCATATATATATATAAGAGAGAGAGAGAGACAGACAGAGAAACATGCGCACGCCGCACGGCTTACAATAGCTTACTATAGCAAAAAGTGTCGTTACAACTTTTCGTGAGATTTTTTTCCGTCTAGCCCCCTTTCACAACGCGCGATAAGGAACTTCGAGAAAAAATTGAGAGAATTACATTTTGACAGCGCTATCGGCTTCAGCAACCTCGAAAACCATGAAAACGACACCCATGACGGAAAATTTGATAATTTCTTGCAGCCGCCTTCTTGGATTTATATTTTGACAGTACTATCGGTTTCAACACCCTCAAAAACCATGAAAACGACACCCATGACGAAAAAGTTGATAATTTCTTACAGCCGCCATCTTGGATTTACATTTTGACAGTACTATCGGTTTCAACACCCTCGAAAACCATGAAAACGACACCCATGACGAAAAATTTGATAATTTCTTGCAGCCGCCATCTTGGATTTATATTTTGACTGTACCATCGGTTTCAACACCCTCGAAAACCATGAAAACGACACCCATGACGAAAAAGTTGATAATTTCTTGCAGCCGCCATCTTGGATTTACATTTTGACAGTACTATCGGTTTGAACACCCTCGAAAACCATGAAAGCGACACCCATGACGAAAAATTTGATAACTTCTTGCAGCCGCCATCTTTGTTTTATATTTTGACAGTAAAATCGGTTTCAACACCCTCGTAAAACCATGAAAACGACACCCATGAAAAATTCTATAACGCTCGTCAAAGCGAGAAAGAGTATGTTGTGGCTTTTTTTTATAGACTGGCTGATTACGGGCAACAAGCGGGCATATCTGACGATAAAATTTTTATTAAAACGTTTCTAAAAGGGATCACCATAAATTATAAATTGAAATTAGCAACTCGAGTATATAACTCAAAAGCGGAGCTACGAGCCACGCTTCAGCAAGTCGAGGAGATTTTTAGCGAAACACAACATAATTCAATTAATTTACCATTGCAACCCCCGCGTGTTAGTTTCGATCATCTCCCCAATACAAACCAAAGGTCCCCATCAACCCCGAGACCATCTAGCCCAGCGACATCAAGTGCCACACCATAAAGTGCGGGCGATGCGGAGACGTTCCATACACCCAGATACAATTTTCGCCCTAGACATCGTTATAATTGGAATAATCGTACACAAACTGCCCCCAGCCAAAGAAGCCCACTAGCACCCAACCACCCAAACGAGCAAGGACACAGCCGATAAGGGAACAAGCGGAGTTGCAAGCTGTGTCCGAGAGAGAGCAACTCCAGACAGAAAACAGAAAAAAAAATACTGGTGATCTTACTCCATTTATTAATATTTTTATAACTGAACAGGCCTATTGTGCGCTGATAGACACTGGAGCATCAATTTCGTGTATATCAGAGCAATTAGCTACGCCATGTGACATCGAAAGGAGATCGCATGAGTTGCTTTTTTTATATAACCAACGAACTGGCTTTTAAATATAATTCGAAGGATTATGCTGTTCTAGAATAGTTTTGAAAGTTAGTAGAAAAAAAGAATGTCTGTTGTTTTTTCAGTGCTGAAGTGATTTTTATAAGAATAACATGTATTCGTGAAATAAGTAAGAAAAATATAAGAGTGCGCCGCCCGAAGTGTTTCATTTCAGGGAGTATCCTTATACGTATACAACTTTTCGTGAGATTTTTTTCCGTCTAGCCCCCTTTCACAACGCGCGATAAGGAACTTCGAGAAAAAATTGAGAGAATTACATTTTGACAGCGCTATCGGCTTCAGCAACCTCGAAAACCATGAAAACGACACCCATGACGGAAAATTTGATAATTTCTTGCAGCCGCCATCTTGGATTTATATTTTGACAGTAAAATCGGTTTCAACACCCTCGAAAACCATGAAAACGACACCCATGACGGAAAATTTGATAATTTCTTACAGCCGCCATCTTGGATTTATATTTTGATAGTACCATCGGTTTCAACACCCTCGAAAACCATGAAAACGACACCCATGACGAAAAAGTTGATAATTTCTTGCAGCCGCCATCTTGGATTTACATTTTGACAGTACTATCGGTTTGAACGCCCTCGAAAACCATGAAAGCGACACCCATGACGTAAAATTTGATAATTTCTTGCAGCCGCCATCTTGGATTTATATTTTGACAGTACCATCGGTTTCGACACCCTCGAAAACCATGAAAACGACACCCATGACGAAAAATTTGATAATTTCTTGCAGCCGCCATCTTGGATTTACATTTTGACAGTAAAAGTGTCGGTACAACTTTTCGTGAGAATTTTTTCCGTCTACCCCCTTTCACAACGCGCAATAAGGAACTTCGTTCCAAAAAATGATATAAGAAACCTCAATATCATTTTTGAAGACCTATCCTTATATACTCCACACATATGGGTTTGATGAAAAAAAAATTTTTGAGTTTCAGTTCTAGGTATGGGGACTGTGTATTACACAAAAATTAATAATTTATTATTATTATTTTTTTATTTTTTTTTTTAGTAATTTTTGTGTAATTAATTACACAAAAATTACTATAACTAAAAATAGAATGAGTGCATTGTTTAGGTACGAAAAAACTCTAAGTTTTCATTATTTACGTTTTCGTTGCGCAAGTTGTCTTGGACATTGGACTCTTGCGTATGCTGTACTCGCTGACAACGCACCGGACGTCCGCGAAAATGCTGACGCTGGCGCTGATCGCCTGAGTGTTTACCTCGATTTACGCTATATGAAGTTCTTTGACCTGTGCTATTTTCATAATTTTTATAATTACGATTATAACTCATCTTATTTTTATGGAAATGACTATCTTCTCGACCTTGAAATCCTCTGTAGTTCCCACGTTTAACGTTTTGGTTAGATCTGAATTGCATAACCTGCTCTTGTGGCTGAAAAGACATGGATTGCTCGTCTACCGCAGCCGTAGCTTCAGATAAGGACGCAAACTGTCGCGAGGCAATGATGGTGCTGAGCCGTTTGTCAGCCAAACCATCGCTAAACCGTTTAATTGCAGTCTTCTCATTGAGAGGACGCAATACCTCATAGGCATCACGCTTTTCGCTAGCCTGAGCAATCGTAAGATTTACAAACAACTCCTCGATCTCAGTACCAAACTTCTCTATACTCCTACGACCTTGAGTAGCTCTAAATAATTGGGTTTGTAACGCTACAGCCGATTTTTTAGGCAACAAATTAACGCGAATATCTTCTATCAAACTTTCAATGTCTGCATAAGTAGATTTAAGGCGCAGTTTAGCACTAGGTGAGAGACGTGTTTTTAACACAAAATCTATTAATTTACTTTTACTAGCTTCATTAATAAGCGAACTATAAAGTAAAATACCATCAATAAGCTGATTTGTCACTTGCTCCTGGCCATTCATTACTGGCAACAGGGAAATTGCAGTTTTGATATCGAATGAGTCAGACATTTTTGTAGCACAATTAGAATATTCTATAAAATACTTAGAACTAGTTTGACTACTACTATCTTTTAGGGAAAATAAACTCTGTATTTTCTGAAAATTAAGTTGTATCTCATCAATCAACGTTTGGAAAACCTCACAAGATTTTTTTTTTTATCTAACTTGCGATCTTGAACTTCTTGGTTCAACTGAGTCAAAATACAACCCAATTTACTATATTCTTTTTCAGCTTCCTCTAGTTTCTTAATAGCTAAATCTTGTGTACGCCTATTTGGACCAAGTTTCACGACATATTCTCTTAAATATTTTTAATTAGCATGTAAATCTTGCAATTTTTGGGACATAATTTCCTTTAACTGAACATGAAATATTACTGTATGACCTTATTATAATAACATAATTATAAAATATCGTTGAAAAATCGACATTAGTAGTGCAAAAACTTACATTGCAGTAAGTAGGTATTTACTGTCAACGTTTATGTAGGTCATGATGTCTCACGTTGCATGGGTGAATGGACTTCTCAGCATTGGACTCGAACTGACTCCCAGCTGCTCCACATCGTACCCGTACAATTTATCTCCCGGCGCCCTGCATATCCTCTCATCATAAGGCTTGAGCATTCTCCCGGCACCCGGCAGCAACACCCTTTTCTGTCTTCTTATATTGTTTTCACAGCTTCATCCAAATCGATCTTCTTTGAGTGTTTTTCTGACTTCTATATTGAAAATCTTCTTCGCGTTCTTTCTTCTTATTGTTCGTCATCTAATCTTCTAATCTTCATTATTGTATAATTATCTTCATAATTTATTCAGCTACTTTTATTATTTCATGTATGTTGCAAAATTTTAAATCCTGGCAAGGTCGCCACGTATTGGAGTGATGTAGGCAAAATAAAAGAGAACTGTTCAATGCGACGATTCGTGTAATAATGTAATAATTTACTGTGTGCAGTTACAAATATAAGGTTAGGCGAGCTGCACACTACAACTGTAGTGTAGGTAATGGCTATGAGGGTAGTCTCACTACAATGTGACGTACCTAATGTATTTGACACGGGGCAGTAGACATCCGGCGGTTGACTGGAGTAGTTGTGTAGTGCAAATATGTGTGTGTCATACTGTTGGTGAGCCGTAAATCCTAGCTAAATGCAGTACAATACAGGGACCCCCAAAATTTATTGCTTTTTTTCTATTTTTGTGTAAAAATCTTAATGCGGTTCACAGAATACATCTACTTACTAAGTTTCAACAGTATAGCTCTTATAGTTTCGGAAAAAAGTGGCTGTGACATACGGACGGACAGACAGATAGACAGAACATGTTAGAAACTACCATCTGTTTTTAATTATTTTCTGATAGGAGGTGAGAAAGGGACACAGAGGATTTATCTCACTGTCTTGCTCGGAACCATTTTTCCCTTTTGTGTGTCAATAACACGCGTGAACTTTATGCTGATGAGAATAAAGATCACTTTAGAGAGTGTAATATTCCTTCGTAGTCAATCTAGTTTAATAGGATATATAAAATCTTTGCTACGTACAGATACGTCAGACACGTCAGTGCGTACACTGAGTAGTAAGAGACACTCATATCCAAAGATTTTATATATCCTACTAGACTAGATTGACTACGAAGGAATATTACACTCTCTAAAGTGTTCTTTATTCTCATAGAAATAAAGTTCACGTGTGTTATTGACACACAAAAGGGAAAAATGGTCCCGAGCAAGACAGTGAGATAAATCCTCTGTGTCCCTTGCTCACCTCCTATCAGAAAAAAATTAAAAACAGATGGTAATTTTTAACTTGTTCAAGTAATCGTTAAATAGTCAATGTTCATGCATATTGATAGGTGTGCAACATAAAATCAACTGCAACAAAAAAAAACTATTTCAAAGTAATGCTTCTTGAAATTTTATAGACATTCTTCTTGTATTTAATGATGATTTCATTCAGATATAGTAGCTATTCGTAGTAATTTTCAAATTATGAAGGGCAGCACTCAGGATTGACATCAATAAACAATATGGCCGATGTTTACATAGGGCTATAGTTGTATTTCTATTTGTTACAAGTTTTTAACACAATATTTAGTAAAGTTTATAGTGTGCAACATGGTTAAACGTTGCTGTGTAAAGTTTTGTAATAGTGAAGGGTATCCTGGTTGTGGGATTTCATTTTTTAGGTAAGTTTTCTGTTTTGTTTACAAATTATTTATGTAGGGTGACAAAAAACATCGTTTTGAATTTCATGCAGGAATTAAAATATATTAATTACCTGTAAAAATACGTAACAAGGGGTATCATAAACGACTGAGAAGACGGACTGGGTGATGCAATTTTATAAAATTTTGTTGTCTACTGTTCAAGTTTTATATTATTAAAAGCAAAGCTTTTATGTGGTAATTAGAGACAAAATAGAGACAATAGGTGCGCGAACGCGGCGTTCGCTTGGGGTTTAATGAATTAAGAAATATCTGAGGAGGCACAATATTTTTTTTCAATAAATAAAGTGGTACCAATTTTACTAATCTTATCTTCCCCGTAGATCGGGCACCTTCGACCGCTCGGCAATCTTCGGCTGCTCTCGTGACATAACGGAAAGCGGCGAGCGGTGCGGCGGCAAGAGGTGTGGCATGCGGGACAGGTGTCTTCGGACCACTTCAGTATGTAGTTATCTGTGACCACTTTGTTACCGATCTCTGAAAACGACGCGCGTGCACTCCCAACGCTTCCCAATATCGATATTATTGTACATTCGAGAATCATATTCATTTTTAACCGACGTCTAAAAAAGGAGGAGGTTCTCAATTCGGATGTTTGTATTTTTTTTTTATGTATGTTCGGGCATAACTCCGTCGCTTGCCGACCGATTTGAAAAATTCTTTTTTTGTTGGAAAGGGTATACTTCCCAAATGGTCCCATAGTCACCAAGTTGGGATCTGATGATGGAATCTTGGCTAAATCGAGGCAACTATATAGTCATTTTGATATTTTCATCAAGGAATTAAGCATTCACAGTCAAAAAGTGACATTTGATAAGGTGGAACTGGTTAAGAAGACCAGAAATTGCCAATGGAACTTCTAACTCAAACAAATATCACAATGAAAATAGTTAAGCGACTATGACAGTACAAATAAATGAATAGTTCTGAATAGTTATGTTGAAAATGGTATCATCGAAGTAACCTGATGATAGTGATGGAGCTGGAAGATAGGCACCGGAACTCCGTAATTAATCAATGTATCCTACCCGTGTTTGGGCTTATTAGAAATGTCATGAGATGCACTTTGGCTATAAGGTACTATCGAAAAGATCTGATGATGGAGCCGGAAGGTGGAAGGTAGACACGGGAACTTCATATGAAAATGATGTATTCTAGCAGGGTTTGAGTTAATTGGAATTGACATGAGAAAAAAGTACTCTGGCTGTAAGTGTATTGCAACTAAAAAGTATGTAATAAAAAAACTTTTTATAAAAAAAATATAACCGACTTCACTAAAAAAACACTAAAACGATCAAAATAATTTTAATTTCGGAAGTCGGTGTTAAATAAGGAACAAACAATAACGAAAAACACCGACTTCCGAAATAAAAATTATTTTGATCGTTTTAGTGTTTTTTTAGTGAAGTCGGTTATATTTTTTTATAAAAAGTTTTTTTTTTTAATTATGTCTACGCATCAGTCTATTTTCAATAAAGTAAAAATAAAAGAATAACATCAGTTTTATTATAAACTAACTAGTTTTTTCTTTCAGACCAGCCTTATTCTGACAATTACGAACACAAAAAGAATAAACTAAATAGGTGCCGGATCTTCCTACGTACACACACATTAGGCATTTTTTTATCAGTATAATATATATCATACTCACATGCCGCATAAGAGGATATCGCTGTTGTTATTGGTAGCAAAATACAGGGCGGGCTGGCTTAAAAATAGGCTTAAGCATAATTAGCCTATTAATGTTCCCACTGCTGGGACTCAAACCTCCCCTCTGGGGAAAGATATGGGCCATAAACCACTAGTGGATTCTGCGGATTTGTGCGATGTAATAATTATATCTTCGAATTCTTAATAAAAATATTATTCTCCTGATAAGTCTTTCGTCTGGGATGGATGAATTTCATGACAACATCAATTAGTAGGTGGTAATTCAAGCATTTTATATTAATCGATGCAACTATATGACACCAATATAAGGTATATACAGACATCAGCTATTTCCTAATCATTACAGAGAAAACTCACAGTTCCCTTTTAGTAAGCATATTGAGATCAGTTAATACATAAGGGCTGGGTGTGGCTTAAAAATGACCGACAGTTGTGTTCCTATGTTTAAGTCTCTAAAATTGTTAACATTTCCAGCATTAATATTTTGGAAATAGCCATTTTTGTAAGGACAAATAAGAATTATTTCTTAACAGTATCAGAAACTTGAAGGGAGAAGTCAATATAGGAATCTATTACAAAATAGTAGCTACAAGACAGCATTACTTAAGAAAAGTGTCTTTGTCATGGGTCCTACTACGGTATATAATAAAATACCGGATACTATAAAAATGAACCAATTCCAATGTTAAAAAAAAAACTGACAGCCCTATTACTTGATAAATGTTATTATTCAATTAGTGATTTTTTAAATGACCCTGCTATTTAGATTTATTTGTTGACATTGTAAATTTATGATACCCGATATGTTCACTTCAAACGACGCACGTAATTTTTGACATTATGTATTGACATTTCCTTATTATGTTTATAATTTTCATTATTAAGTATTTCAAATGACAATAGTATATAGATTTAGTTTTTTGACATTATGTATTGATATTTGCCTATTATGATTACTATAAACTTCATTTTTATTTCAAACTAGCTTTTGCCCGCGCGGCTTCGCTCCCGCTCTTCCCTACTTCAGCCTACTATACCCTACTCTACCCTACCCTAGCCTACTCTACTCTACCCTACTCTACCCTACCCTACTCTACCCTCCTCTACCTTACTCTACCCTACT
Source organism: Mythimna ferrago (assembly GCA_910589285.2). NCBI lineage: Eukaryota > Metazoa > Arthropoda > Insecta > Lepidoptera > Noctuidae > Mythimna > Mythimna ferrago. Next base: position 28,697,198 of record OU342683.1, read on the forward strand.
TTACCCTACCCTACTCTACTCTACCCTACTCTACCTTACTCTACCCTACACTACCCTACTCTACCCTACACTACCCTAATTTTCATTTTTTTTTCCATAAGAACCTTCTCCTCATAATAACGAACACAACAAAAAAAAAATAAGCGAAATCGGTCCAGGCGTTGTTGAGTTATGCGCTTACCAACACATTTTGCGATTCATTTTTATATTATAGATGACGCTACTATCAAGATTTTGTTTTGACATTACTTATGTTTTTCCTTATTATGATCACTATAAATTCCATTGCTCTTATTATTATTTTGTTTGATTCAAATCTTTGACAATATTTGCATGCCTTATTTAAGGTAGATTGTATCAGGATCACAACTCTTTGTAAACATCTTATTTTATGTACCTACATTCTAAGCAAATTAACGATTATTATTCTTATTATCATATTAATTAATTATTTTTGAACTTGTATGTCTATTTAATGTATCAAAAATATCTTTTACTACTTTAGAGGAAAATTGTCCCTTGGTATGTAGCTAGTGTTTGGACACACTAATAGAACGAGATGACAGGACTCTTTCTAACTTTTCTTTTCGGGGACGCTTTTGAGGTTGTCGTAGTCAATCTAGTACTAAAGTCCATTTCACGAAAGAAGTCCCGCGGACAATTGTGGAACTAAATTTGACAGATGGGGAGATCGGCCATGTTGTCGTTTGTCGATGTTAGAGTCCATTTCACGAAAGAAGTCCCACAGACGCAGCGCTGTATTCGCGCGACATAATGTTGCCACGGTTAAATATGGGGAAATCAGGGGAAATAATTTTTAGTTCATTTACTTTCATTTTATTAACTAGGTACCTACTCGAATAGTTAGATAAGAAAAAAAATGTTTTTAATAGAATGTATTTTTAATATAATAGGTACCATTTGATGTCCATACTGCTAAGGTCAGATTAGTGAAAAATAAATCTTCCTGTAATTTCTAAAATATAAAATGGAGATGTTCGACCAACTTTAAATTAGAAAAATAAAATAACATTTAAAACTTTTATTCAAATTTTTATTGAATAATTATGATCGGTCATACTATGAAAACTGTCAGAAGAGTGAATAGAAACAGAATCAGATTCTGTTTCACTATCACTAGCCGTGGATATAATAAATCGATCCATTGCTTCATCCATAAGACCATCATTTTTTAAATATTCTTCCTCCAAATGCTGTACATGTTTACATTGAACTGCCCAATCTTCCGCTGTAACAGTCTCAAAAGCCTCTTCTGTTAGGCGTACAATTTCTTTTGGATCTTGGCCCACGTTTTTATCCGCTACCCGTCTCTTTACAAGGCTCCACATTTTTTCGATCGGATTGAGATCGCAGTGGTAAGGCGGCAATCTTAGCAATTCATGATTGTGAGATTTTAATAATGCCTCCACGGCATATATGTAGGTGGACCTTTGTTTTGTTTAATTAATTCAAATAATACAGCTTTTGTCCAAGTATCTTCAAAATATACTCCCTTTTCTCGCAGCCATTCCTGCATGTCACGTTTAATACTTGACATTGTAGGTGCTTTATCTATTTGAGTGCAGTGATACGGAGCGTTGTCCATTACCACAAGTGACCTTTCAGGTAGGTTAGGAATGACTTTTTTAATCATCCATTTCAAAAAATTAGTTGAGTTCATGTCATCGTGGTAATCTAAGGATTTGGATTGGGATTTGAACATTAACAATGCACCATTAACAAACCCATTTTCAGTTCCCGCATGAGCAATTATCCAACGACTCCCTGATGACTCCGACACGAACATCCCAGGCTCCTCCTCACTTTGCCAGCAACTTTTGGCATGATAAGTGTTGTGTATATAGGTCTCGTCTAAATATACTATAGGTTTTTTCTCCATATTGCGATTTCTTCGGATTCTCTCCAAATATCTTGAACGCCATGCAGTAATATCATAACGTTCCATTAGTAATTTACGTTTCGATTGGCATCGCTTATACTTGAAACCGATGCTATGCAATATACGGTGCAATGTTGTGATGCTTCCTTGATAATTTATGTCTTCTCTCAAAGCTGCACGTAATTTAATCAATGTAGGTAATTAAGGCCTTTAGTGTGGGACGCTACCTGTGTCGATACTCTTGCGCCATCCCATCTTCCTAGCTCATCGTGCTGTGCTGGTGCTGCCGCGACGGCTGCAGAGAACCTCAAGCGGCGGAAATATAACAGCCTCGTCGGCAGTTATATTTTTGAGCCGTTTGGGGTTGAAACTCTCGGGCCGTGGGGTCCGAGTGCTCATATGCTTTTTAAAGAATTAGCGAAACGCTTAATTGACGCTTCGCGTGACCCAAGGGCTGGCTTCTACCTCGGTCAGAGAATAAGCATTGCCATACAACGTGGCAATGCCGCCAGCCTTTTGGGCACACTTCCAGTCGACAGCGATGCGGAGGAGTTTTATGACGTCATATTTAACTAGGCATTTAGTGTATATATTATTTTTAATTATTTTAGTTATTGTTTAATTTGTTTATTATTTCCTAGCAATTAATTTTAATAAATAAGATATGTTTTGTAACATTTGCAAAATAAATAATTCTGAATTAAAAAAAAATGTAGGTAATTCCTTCTTCACAACATAAAAACTGTGAATTTTTTGCCGTGTAGCGCACAAATCAAATCCATCCAAGTCGAACTTTTTAGGATGCGGGCGACTCTTCCCTGGGGTGACGATAACTTTAGAAGTACTCGCCGCTGTTGCACCTTCTTTTGTAACTCTCGTTACAGTTTTCTCTGAAACAGCTGCAATAAAATGAACAATAAAAAAAAAAAAATCAAACAAAGATTATTTTCGTATTTAATTACATTATTGTTGAATATAACTTTACAAATTTTTGTTGTGTTGTGTTAATTCCTTTTCAAATTTTCCTTAATAAAAATCGTGCATTAAAAAAACAAAAAACTTAATTCCAATCTGTAAATCAATCGGGAAAAAATCTGTATATGGCAGCCCCAAAATTTACCTGTCATGGCGGCGACTCTTTTGCGAACATTGCTTATTGGTATTAAAACACTGCGATTCTTGTGTTCCGCTTCACAGAACTCCTTCACCTTTAATATCATTTCTCGACCTGCACTTTTTACAACTTTTGGCATCGTAAATAAACCTTATAACGCACTAATCCAATAATAAACTCACAAAATATCTACCACAACAAACGCACCTTGATAACATCGACAAACGACAACATGGCCGATCTCCCCATCTGTCAAATTTAGTTCCACAATTGTCCGCGGGACTTCTTTCGTGAAATGGACTTTATCGCCTATTTTATATGTCACGGGTTTGGCATGAACATCAAAGCGTTGTTTAGACTTTTCCTTGGACGATTGTATATTTTCCAAGGCTTTTTGTCTACTGTAATAGAGCCTGTGGTTGAGAGCACGAATATAGTCTGTATAGGTATTTAACTCTAAGGTGTCAGCACTTTTAGGTATGTAAGGCTTAAATCCGAATAGTAACTCCATCGGCTGAAAGCCTGTAGTGGAATGTACATTAGTATTATACGCTATCATGGCAGTTTGTAAATATAAACTCCAGGTATGTTGATTATCTTCAATATATGATCGTAATAGTAGAGGATACGGTTAAGAACGACCTTCACCGGTTTATTTAATGGATGAAACGTATTTTATGATAAATTTAGTTTATTAAATAATATAACGCAGGTGGGTTGCCTGAGAAATTCCTGGCCAAACAATTTTTTTTTTTTTTTGTGAAATGCACCGGTGTGTTTAACGAATAAATTTAATACCAACCGAAAGAGTGAAGCCTTTAGAACATAAAAATGTTGGGTTGCCTATTTGTTTCGTGGCATAACTATGGGTTGCCAGGTATAAACAGGTATGTATAAACAGGTGTATTTATTTTGAAATACAACAAATTTTAAATCAAAATAATGCTGTTTCATTACGAATACGGTGTTATAGTGTTGTCTGCAAGAAAAATCTGGTATGAATAACGGTTGTGCATTTTTCTAAATAAAAAGTAAATTTTCAATTTTAAATTAATAATAGTCTGGCCAGGAATTTCTTAGGCAACCCACCCGCGTTATATTATTTAATACACTAAATTTATCATAAAATACATTTCATCCATTAAACAGACCGGTGAAGGTCGTTCTTAATTAACCGTATCCTCTACTATAAGTATTTTTTTAGAGTCGCATGACTTCTTTCTAGGGCACCACATGTTTGTGGGTGATAGGGAGAGGCAAAAATATGTTTAATACCACATAATCTCTCTAACTGTTTGAAAACATCGGATGTAAAGTTTGTCCCTTGATCGGTTACGATCATTCTAGGGATACCTAAATGGGAAATGAAAAGCACAAGTCTTTGTGCTGTTTCTTCAGCGGAACACGACGTCATTGCATATGCTTGCGAATATTTAGTTAAATCGTCTTGCAAAGTAAGTATAAACTTATAGCCATAATCGTGAGTTTTGGGTAATGGCCCTACCAGATCGAGATATATTTTTTCCATAGGTTTCGTTGCCGAAGATGTTATTATCATGGGAGCACGATTTATTTTACGTAGTGGTTTATTTATTTGACAAGACTTACAACTCTTGACATAGTTTTCTATGTCTTGACGCATGTTTTTTCCACCAGTAAAGAGTTTTTAACCTATCGTACATACGAGAAATACCTGGGTGTCCTGCTGAAGGTGAGTCGTGATTATCTTTTAATATACAAGGGACTTCCGCGGGAGTAGGATATAGTATATTATTATGATAGATATGAACTTTGAGACCCGTGTTGTAAAATAGGAATGCAATAATGTTGTATAATTTGGTAAACGATATTTTCGTGAATGGGTCATGGAAGTCCGAAATAGCAAATTCCTTTTCTTCTGGATACCACGCGGTAATCATATCTCGATATTCTCTAATCATATTAAAAATATTTTTATAGGTCATTTCATCATAATGATGGACTCGTAAAAACAAATGTGTGAAAACATGTTTTTCGTTGGACGTACTTTGAAACGTATATAATTCTCTTTCTAAGGTTCGTATGTCAGGTAAGTCTTCATCGAACTTGGACATTTGCAAAATTTCGGAGCAATATGGAATCGAGTCATTCAAGTCGATGGCAGAAGGGTAAGTGATCATTTTACATTTTGTTTTAAGTAATGAATCGTTATGCTCCTCTATTATAGTGTCATACGAATTAGTATGTTGTTGACTAATTTGTAAATATTTTTCATAAGTTTCAGAAGTAGAAGGGATACCAAGGTCCGTGGTAAGTATTGGATTACGAGACAAGGAGTCGGCGTTACAATTCATTTTACCTTTTTTGTGAACTATCTCATAATCAAACTCTTCTAACTTTAAGCGCCAGCGCACTAATTTTGAACTAGGATCTTTACAGTTGAACAACCACTGAAGTGGCTTGTGGTCCGTGACTACAACGAACTTGTTACCGTATAGGTAAGGTCTAAAAACTTTTGTACCGTAAATGATAGCTAAGCATTCTTTTTCGGTAGTGGAATAATTTCCTTCCGCTTTGTTGAGAGTTCTAGAGGCATATGCGATTGGTAAATCCTGGCCGATTTTTCCCTGAGATAAAATTGCAGAGACAGCAAAATTAGAAGCGTCAGTAGTTAACACAAAAGGCTTAGAGAAGTCAGGATATTGAAGAATAGGAGCGGTCGTTATTTTATGTTTTAACTCATCGAATGATCTCTGTTGCTCAGGGGACCAAATTAAATCAGCGTTTTTCTTTAGAAGGCTTGTAAGAGGTTTCGTGATATGGGAAAAGTTTTCTATGAACCGGCGGTAATACCCCACTAAGCCAAGAAATGATTTAATGTCACTAGGCGATTTAGGAACTGGAAAATTTTGGACACAAGAAACCTTTTTCGGATCGGGCTTCACACCTTGATCTGATATTATATGTCCTAGATATTGTACTTCTTTCCTTAAAAAATCACATTTAGCAGGTTGTATTTTTAATCTATGTTCGCGTAACTTTTTAAAAACGGATTCTAAATTTCGGCAATGCGATTCGAGGTCATGCCCGAATAGTACAATGTCATCCATGTAAGTAAAACAGTGAGTTCCTTGAAGGCCACTTAGGGAAATGTTCATAAGCCTTTGGAATGTGGATGGTCCATTTCGGAGTCCGAAGGGCATTCTAGTAAATTCATAATGACCGGATGGGACGCTAAATGCAGTTTTTTCTGTGTCTTTGTCTTTGACCTTGACTTGATGGAATGAAGATACAAGGTCAAGTGTGGTGAAATATTTGCTATGGCCTAATTGATCTAAGATATCAGAGATATTTGGAATTGGGTAAGCATCGCCTATTGTGATTTCGTTTAATTTGCGGTAATCAATAACAATCCGCCATTTGGGTTTACCGGATGCATCTTGATTTTTTGGTACCTACAACCCAAATTGGTGCTGACCATGGAGATATTGAAGGTCGAATTATGTTTTGGTCTAATATATCTTGGATTTGTTTATTAACCTCTTCTTTGTGACATTCCGGGAACCTATAGTTTTTGACTGCGATGGGAGTTTCGGAACTAACGCGAATTTCGTGTTCTAATGTATTTGTATGTGTAAGTTTGTCCCCTTCTAAATAGAATACGTCTTGGAACTTAGAGCATATATTACGTAAGCGATCACTTTCTTCTGAATTCAGATGATCGCATCTAATCATGTCTTGAACTATAGAATCCCGGTCAGAGGTGTACGGGTATGTTAGATTTGAATATGACGAGGTTGTATAGAGAGGAACAGTGTTTACATTAGGTTCCACTATCTGTGAGATAGGTTCTAGTGTTACTTCGAAATCTTTTAAAACTATATCCTGGTCTGATACGTTAAGCACTGAAATAGTAGTTTGGTTATTAGAATCAACACGAACTAAACACCGGGAGATATATAAACGAGGGTGTTCTGGTAATTTTACATCTAGCAGTAGTCCTTCTTTAATTTCGGGGTTTGTGACATTGCAACGAATAAACATTTCGCTTCTAGCAGGAATAATATTTATATATGGCGTTGTTTTTAAGTTGAAATAGTATAAGGCGTTACCTTGAATAGTTAATTTGGAGTCGCCGTAACTAATGGAGGCTTGATTCCATTCTAAAAAGTTTGAACCTAGGATTCCGTCGTACTGTAAATTAATCTGGTCTACAATATGAAAATAATACGGAACTATCATGTTTTCGTTTTCCGTCTCTAGAGTTAAAATAAACTTGCCCTTAGTTTCGGAGAATGAATCGATGTCATTAATGCCCTTGAGTTTTAAAATTTCTTTATTAACTTGCGGCATTTCAGGTAGGCATTGTTTTTTAATGATGCATATGGAACTGCCAGTATCGACTAAGAGACGAATAGGTGTTGTCGTATGTGAGGTTTTTACCACAATGTACGGTAAACAACGTCTTGAATTAGGGGAAACATCGTAAATTTTAGAATAGCCACCTGGATCTTGAATAAAATTATCTAGTATTCCTTGTAATGTTATTATTTTATACTCACATTATTAATTATTTCTTAATCATTTTTTATCGTTGTTCACATCCTTTTTATTATAATTATGTCTTCTGATAGCTTATATTATTTAATTCTTGTAAATTTTTGTATTTCATGTCTTGTTTACTTTCTGTATGAGATGACGTTGTCAATATTTAAGTTCTTTTCAACTGAATGTTAGCTATGGTAAACAAAGAGTATGGTAGCGAATATTGTATTCATAAGTAAACATGATGAATTAATATAAATTAATAATGTTTTTATTTAAGTATTAATTGTTATTATTCTTACATTCATGTTCATAAATATAATTTTAATAATATTTCTTTTGTGAGACAATAATACTGGCTGGTTCTTACATCAAGCTTCATTTTTAAAATTGAAAAAGAAGGAACACCGAACCAGATTGTCAGAACTGGTCAGAACTATTATGTGGAGGGGAGCTAGAAAAGAAAAGGAGCGTGTTGATTGGTAGATTAGAGTACAGTGTTTCTTATATAGTGTACTTTGCGGGTTAATTGGTAATCCTACTCGTGCATATTTGTTGCTGGTGGGTCTGCCGCCAGTTGAGGAACCTGCTCCTGCTCCTTGCTGCCGAAGAAACAGAACGTTGTATGTGCTCCGGGCCTTTGAGGGCCGCACTCCTCTACTTGGCAAGAATATACACCACCAAGCTACACCGTTTTTGATTCTGCGGACCACCCTCAAGGTTCGCGTGAGTTGGTCTGCCTGTCTGCTGCTACCTACCTACGAGCTGCCAGTCTTCAAAACCTGCCTGCGAGCTGCCAGTCTTCAACTACCTGCCTGCATGCTGCCAGTCTTCCTACCCACGTGTCACTAAATTCCCTATATTAAATTACCTCTCAAGGACAAATCCTGTTTATTTACTGTTCTCATCATGTAACAACTCACTCCTTAGTGTAACGTAATTCTATTACGTAGCTCGCTGTCCGGCCGTCCGGTAACCGTCCGGACCAAGCCCAAGTCGTCGACGGCGCGCGCTGTTCCCGCGCGCCTCAAGGAGTTGTCAGCAACAGCAGGGGCCCAGCCGGGTCGAAGCCTACTGGGACCAGGGTAATCCGAAAGGGCGCTCGAGCCCCGGTATGAAGGCTTGAAGGAACGGGATGGGTTTTTTAGTCAGTAAGAGTCTGACACTATCTCCCGCTCCGCCCAAGAGCGGGGGTTGTCATAAGATGATTTTTCCCAACGAAAAAAAAAAAAAAAAAAAAACCTTATTTTGATTGTTTTTAAATCTACATTCAAACTCAGAGTGACCTACTTTATGACAAACTTTGCAAGATGATCGAACTGAAAAGTTGTAAATTTTTTCTTCTTCCGTAGCGACGCTTATGGCCGCATTAAGGTTTCGGGGGTCTCGACAACGAACAATGGTACTTAATCTAGGATGTAGTCCCAGACAAAACGTATATATTATAGGGCTAGATCTTCTGTCATAGCAATACGTCCTGGAAGTTCTTTTTTTAAGTAATCAGTGTTCAAATAGATTTAAAAAAAAACGAATTGTCAATTTGTCAAAATGACTTTTAATTAAAAAATGTACCTATATTATAAAAGTGAATAAAAATGAAAACAAAATAAACATTTTGGTCCTTATTCGAGCCGGATTGTGCTAATGCGCAATAATCATAATGAGCAACAATAGATTTAATTAATATAACATGAAAATAAATCATTATCGATCCGAGTGCTTGTTGACGTTGCTAAGCGATTTTGTTTGCTACTACAATGGAGGAGCTTTTTTTGTATCAAGATGAGTTGTGCAATAATTTGATGAAAGCTGAGAGAAATTATAGAAAGACTCCGAAAGATAGGATTAAACGACAGTATCTGGAAACGAGATTAGAGGTGTTAGAACAGTTATTTAGGGATTTTAAGGATGGTCACAAGGAGATAGTTGCCAAATCAAGAGGTAAGAAGGAACCATATTTTACGGAAAGTAAATATGAGATTTTTGAGGAGTTATATGTGCAATATAAATCAAACATACGAGAAGCTTTGCAACAGTTCTTACCACCAGTTTCCGAGTTGCCTTACCCAGCAGTTAACAATAGCGCGAACAATAATTACAGTGAAGTAAAATTACCCCGCATACAATTACCTACCTTTGGGGGTAAATACGAAGAATGGCAAACCTTTTATGATATGTTTTCCTCATTGATACACAATAATAGGAGTATTTCATCAGTATAAAAATTACATTATCTTAAAAGCAATTTGAATGGAGAAGCTTTAAATCTGCTGAGCAATTATTCAACGATTGATGCCAATTATGAGGAAGCATGGCAGCAATTGGTTCGGCGTTATAATAACAAGCGTTATAACTGCAATGCTGTTTTGAAGACTTTGTTCGGCATAAAGAAAATTCAGAACGAGTCAGCCAATGCAATTAGAAGTTTATTAGATACGACGTCCACCTGTCTTAAATCGATGGAGAACTTGGGCATTAGTTAACCTGGGACGTGATTATCATTTACTTAGTCATTTCAAAATTAGACTCCGAATCTATCAAACAATGGGAACAGCAGTTAAATATGACATGTGAGGAGTTACCCACTTGGATTCAATTGAGAGAGTATTTAGAATATAGATTCCGGTCCTTAGAAATGATCGAAGTGAATGGAAATCGCACCGCACAAGCTAAGCCTGCTGCTAAGTTGAAATCTTTTCACGCATCTGTGGGAAAAGAGAAGGAGAGCATGTCTAAGGCTAAACAAGAGTGCCCAATGTGTCATGAAGTTCATTATCTCAATCAGTGCAAACGTTTTAGCCTCATGACACCTAAGGAGAGACAGGACTTCGTACAAACCAGTAAATTATGTTTCAATTGCATGGCACCAACTCATGCGGCAGTCAAGTGTCGTCAGTCATTCAGCTGCAGGAAGTGTGGGAGGAGACATCACACGATGTTGCATTTTGAGCGAGAGGACAGGGAGCCAGCCAGTGGCCAGGAGCAGGCAGCCGCAGTGTCACCGAGTGAACCACAATAGGAGAGAGCGAGTACAACGCGAGGTGACACAACCATTACTGCTACATTTTCTAGAGGAGAGCTACAACCCAACAGCGTGTTACTTGCGACGGCCAAAGTTAAGGTATTCCGTCCTAACGGTTTCAAATATATAATTCGAGCTTTACTTGACCAAGGGTCACAGGCATCTTTTGTATCTGAGTCAACTGTGCAATTACTAGGTCTTATGCGTAAACCAGTAAGTGGCTGGGTGTCAGGGCTAGGAGATGGTCGTATGAAAATAAAATATACGGTTTCACTTCGCCTGGAATCACGTCATAATCCAGCTAGTTATATTCTTGTTAACGCTTATGTGCTGAATTCTTTAACGTCTCTACTTCCTTCTACCAATGTGAGTACTTCCGAATGGGTGGAAATGAATAGCCTTCCTTTAGCTGATCCTACATGCGCGAAGCCAGGTGAGATCGATATTTTACTAGGAGCAGAGGTTTACAGCGAAATATTGCTTGATGGTGTTATGAAACATCCTGATTGTAATTTGATAGCACAGAATACGGTATTTGGATGGATTTTGTCAGGAAGAATGTCAAAATGTTCTCGAGCGTTAGTAAAAGATAATCTCATTAGCATGCACACACAGATTAAAGAGGATGATTTACTTAAACAATTTTGGGAGATTGAAAATGAGCCTAATTTAATAAAAAACGAGATGACTAATAGCGAGAAAGCATGTGAGGATTTATTTGATTTAACAACAGTGAGAGACAAGGAGGGGAGATTTGTAGTGAGATTACCTTTTGCAACGGATGATCCTAAGTGTCAATATGGTAATACAGAAGGAAGAGCAGTGAAGAGGTTGGAATATCTCGAAATAAAGTTAGCTAAGGATGCAAAGTTAAGAGAAGATTATAATCGAGTAATGAGTGAGTATTTGAGTATGAACCATATGAGGTTAGTATCTGAGAGTGAGTTGCAAAACTCTAACGCTGTCTATCTTCCTCACCATGCTGTGGTGAGAGAAGATAAAGACACCACAAAAGTGAGAGTCGTCTTTGACGCTTCGAGCAAGGGTGACAACAATGTGTCACTAAATGATGAGCTACTTGTTGGACCGAGGTTACAACAAGATTTGAGACATATTTTGATGAAATGGCGTCATTATAAAATCTGTATCGTTGCCGATATAATAAAAATGTATCGGATGGTGAGAGTGGCAGACGAGGACACGGATTTTCAGAGAATTGTCTGGAGATTTGATCCATCAGAGCCCATACAACTTTACAAAATGTTACGTTTGACATTCGGTACACCTTGCGCGCCATATCTAGCTGTCAAAGTATTACACAGACTTGCTGAGTTAGAGAATGAGAAGTATCCATTAGCTGCAAAAATAACAAAGCAATGTTATTATATGGATGATCTAATAACCGGTTGTGACACGGTTAGTGAGGCAATAAAAATATATGAAGAGATGAATGAATTAATGAGAACCACCGCTTCTGAGTTACAGAAGCGGTGGTTCTCTTTTTGAGTTACAGAAATGGAATAGTAATAATGAAAGGTTTTTGGAGCAGATTGGGAGGACTGAGTTGAGTGAAAAGCAAACTATCAAATTCAATGATCTAATCAAAGTATTGGGATTGAGTTGGAACAGAAAGAACGATAATTTTGAGTACGTGTTGAATTTAACTGAACCTAAAGATTTAGTCACTAAAAGACAGGTGTTATCTGAAGTAGCGAGATTGTATGACCCGTTAGGCTGGATTGCCCCAGTGATAGTTAAAGCTAAGGTTTTAATTCAGAAATTATGGAAATCCGGTCTTGAATGGGATGAATGTTTGACGGATGAATTACTTTGTGAGTGGCTAAAATACAGACAAGAGCTTATAGATTTGAAAAATCTAATTATACCTAGGTGGGTAAATTTTACACGTGATTGTAAGAGAGACTTACACGTATTCTCTGATTCTTCAAGGTCAGCTTTTGCGGCAGCAGTTTACATACGAGTAATTGATAGTTCAAATAAAGTGCATGTATATTTACTGACTGCTAAAACTCGAGTTGCCCCAATCGTCAAAGAGGTATCTATTCCAAGACTTGAATTGTGTGGTGCCACCTTAGCAGCAAAGCTTATATGTGAGGTATCACAAGTTCTAGAGATACCTAAGGAACACCTCTATGGATGGACTGACTCCACCATAGTGTTAGCATGGCTCAAAGGAGGCTTAAGTCGATGGGTGACATTTGTGAGTAACCGAGTGTCCACTATATTAAATATTATGTATTATCACCAGTGGAGTCATGTTTCATCTGAAACAAACCCTGCCGACTGTGCTTCTCGCGGTCTGCAGCCAAAAGAGTTGAGTGAGTATGGATTGTGGTGGAAGGGACCACAATGGTTGTCAGAAAACACAATTCATACAAATAACAAAACTATAGAAGACACAAACGAAGAGGAAAGAATCCAATCTTTAACTGTTGTAACTGACGTTGACGAAGAATTTATTTGGTCAAAATATTCATCGTTAATTAAGCTATTAAAAATTGTATCATATTGTAGACGAGTTTTGATTTATAAATTGCAAAAACATATTAGACCTACACTACCTAAATTTATTACACCAAGTGAAATGAATGATACTTTATTAGCATGTATAAGCAAGTACAAGAGCGCGAGTTTTCATTTGAAATAAAACAGTTAAAGGTTGGACAATATGTGCCTAAAAGAAGTAAGTTACGATCTTTTTGTTCATTTTTGGATCAAAAGGGAATACTAAAAGTAAGTGGCCGCATAGAAAATTCGGACGCGTGTTATGACACGAGACACCCGATATTATGCCTGGTAAACATCATTTTACCAAGCTTTTAATCGCGGATGCTCATACAAAAACATTGCACGTACAAAAGCATTGTGGACCACCCACAGATTATGTTAAATTATCTTAGAAGCAAATATTGGATCTTACGTGCCAAGGAACGTGTTAAAAAATATTATAGAGAATGCACTATTTGTTTGAGATACTCCACGAAGAAGACTACTCCTATAATGGGTCTGCTTCCAGAGGCAAGGTTAAAACCCAGTAAGCCATTCAAATCTACTGGTGTAGATTACTGTGGCCCTGTGTTCGAGGAGCTAAATCTTATAAAAGTTATATTTGCATATTCGTATGTATGATTACTCGAGCAGTTCATTTAGAAGCAGTACCTAACCGTTATGACTGCCAAAGGTTTTATTGCTGCGTTCAGGCGATTTACTGCTCGTAGAGGTCATTGTCAAGATATTTATAGTGACAATGGCACTAATTTTTTTGGCGCCGATAAACAAATGCGAGAAATGTTGAGTAATGCCAAATCATCTCTTCCTGGAGAAATCAAGGAGTTACTTTCCTTAGAAAGAACCACTTGGCATTACATTCCTCCACACTCGCCTAACTTCGGCGGACTGTGGGAATCTTCGGTGCGTAGTACAAAAACCCATTTAAAAAAAGTAGTCGGAAATAATACTCTTACTTACGAAGAAATGTCGACTGTCCTGGCGCAAGTGGAGGCGTGTTTAAACTCGAGGCCAATTTCTTTGTTAAGTGATGACCCAACCGACCCGCTACCCTTGACACCAGGTCACTTCTTGGTAGGTGAACCATTGCTGAATATTGCAGATGAGGATTATACTAATTGTAACGTCGTTGGTTTGGATAGATGGCGATTGACGCAAAAAATTGTAACAGACTTTTGGAATAGGTGGTATAAAGAATACCTAGTTAATTTAAATCAAAGGTATAAATGGAACACTAAACATCAAGAACCAGAAATAGGTGATGTTATAGTTTTAAGGGAAGACAATGTTCCGCCAGCTAAATGGTTACTAGGTAAAATCATTAGAAAATATCCTGGACCTGATAATGTAACTCGAGTTGTATCTTTGAAGTGTAAAACCGGAGAATTTAAGCGTCCAGTGAGCAAGATTTGTATTTTAACAAAGTGACACATAGGTACGTAATTATGCTTAATTTTACCAGCGTTAGATGTTGTTTAAAATTTCGTTAAGGCCTATTTTTATTGTTTTAAAAGTTCAGTGTTTGTGTATTCTACTTACCGCTAAATAAGTAAGATACAGGTTGGTGCAAGTTTTATTTGTTATGATAGTTTAGAGGTTATTTTTGTGTTATGTTTAAAAAAAAGGGAGATATAATATATGTGTTAAGTTTATTTATTAAATATATTTTGAGTGTAAGTTGGTGGTTAAAGAACTATGTTCTTTGGCGGGCGGAATGTTCAAATAGATTTAAAAAAAACGAATTGTCAATTTGTCAAAATGACTTTTAATTAAAAAATGTACCTATATTATAAAAGTGAATAAAAATGAAAACAAAATAAACAATCAGAGTTATGGATTTCGGATTGCAGATCTGTCAGGCAGGTCTCAATCCTGAGGGCATATTGCGCAACGGTTTCATTTGACGACTGTTTGCATGATTGTAGCTCTAATAAAAGATGGTTGTAATGCTTTCTTTCCCCGAAATTCTGCCTTAAGAATGTTCGTAAATCATCGAAATTGTCGAAAATTTTGTTTGAACAGGCTACTTGTGCCTTTCCCTGTAGTTTTGAAATGATGTATTTAAACAGCAAGGATTTTTGACTCTCAGTTGCTAATTCAAGAGCGTTTTGGCAGTTTGTTAAAAACGCCGATAAAGTTTCACGCTCCCCTTGGTATGGATTTATAAAATTACACAAGACCTGAATAGGGTGTGGTTCAGAGATAGTAGGAGTTATTTGCTTTTTGTCAGTAGTCATGTTTATAAGTGTTTGGTGAATAAAGGCAATAGTCTAATGCTCCAAAGCTGAGAGGGTTTATGAAAACAAAAATAATTATGTGGCAGCAACAGAAATAGTATATTCTACTCACAGCAAGGCGACGATTTGGAAGACGGGATGCATCACGCAGACCTCGGTGAGTAGCGCGCTCAGCGGCAGCGCAAACGCTCGGCAGCAGACGCTCGGCAGTAGGAGCGCTCAGCAACAGGGGCGCTCATCAGCAGCAGGTTAGGGTAGTGTCGGATGACCCGTTGACTCGTTGACGGCGTTGGAGCTCACCCAAGGCAGGAGGCAGGTACACGAAGGAAGGCTTCGTAGACTTGTTGGCTGCTTCAACCAACTTGGAAGATTTCGACAGAGTTCGGCGTGATCGCGATCGGATACCGCGGTAAGAACGTGGTTTTGGCGACGCGATTATACACACACACTGTATATAGTCACACTGATTGGAAAGAGACGATAGAGTCACACTGATAGAGACAGGATAGAGTCACACTGATAGAGACAGGATGGAGTCACACTGATAGAGACAGGATAGAGTCAGATACCGATTTTGCGGTTGGCGTATAATCGAACAGGGCGGGCGGACTCGGAACGCGACGAATTTGGTTTTAAATAGTTTTATGGATAGCCAGCAACGAATTATACTGACTATCCCACTTCTGACACCACTGTTACGGGGTCGGTTCTAAGTCACTTTTTAAAAAAACTAATTTTTAACCTTGAAAAGAATTTTAATTAGAATTTGGGAAAATACAATATTAATGTGTCCGCCACGAAGTTCAAAGTACCTATGACTGCCCGAAAACTATCCATCAAAACAACAAGTGTGGGAAACATTACATGACACCTATGAGGTGTCAGCGTTTATATTTTATATGCTTAGGGCTGTCTAACAATTTATAACAGTATCTTCCTCGACTTATCCAATCCTGCTGTTGCTGTCAAGGAGTTGTCAGCAACAGCAGGGGCCCAGCCGGGTCGAAGCCTACTGGGGCCAGGGTAATCCGAAAGGGCGCTCGAGCCCCGGTATCGAAGGCTTGAAGGAACGGGATGGGTTTTTTAGTCAGTAAGAGTCTGACACTATCTCCCGCTCCGCCCAAGAGCGGGGGTTGTCATAAGATGATTTTTCCCATCGAAAAAAAAAAAAAAAAAAAAAAAAGGCATTTGACAGTTTCTATTCCCACCCCTATCGCAAAAATGGAAAATGTTGGGATTCGTGGCCTTGCGCTGGACACACTTGGGGACTATCTCGTGAACCAAACTCAGTGTGTTAAAATTGACGGTACAACAAGTGATGAATAGTTTATTGATTTTGGTGTTCCGCAAGGTAGCATCCCTGTGCCTCCACTTTTCCTGCTCTACATAAATGACTTGTGTAAAGCACACATCCCCAACAGTAACATATTTACGTACGTAGATGATACGGCGTTAGTGATTTATGAAACTGACTGGGATAGAGCCAGGAAAGGAGCGAAACAATCGCTTCGCTTCGTAATGGAGTGGCTCTCAGAAAACTTACTTACCTTGAACGTAGCTAAAACTATAATAAAGTCATTAGATTTACTTTTCCTAACACATAGACTCCATCACTCCACCACAGGAATCTGAACAGATTAGGGCCTACATTTGCTAGGTGACTTTTCAAACTATAACTGCTCTTCTCTATCCTTGGTTCCAGATATTAAATATCTAGGAGTTCATATCGATTGCAAACTAAGCTAGCAATCACACATTGAAACTATAGTTTTTTTGTTCTATGATGAGTTCCCTGACAGTTCTTGTCTGACAATTATAGTGATGTGACCTAACGAAATTTAATCGATTTTTTACAATAACGAATCAGTTGGCAAAGAAAATGGAATCGGATTACCGATTTTAGATTTATAGATGATAAATGTGAAAGTTTGTATGTATGTGTGGATGTTTGTTACTCTTTCACGCAAGAACTAGTCTACGGATTTTGATGAAATTTTACAGTAAACCAAAAAGCCTGACAAAAACTAAAAACCTGAAATAACGCGGGCGAAACCGCGGGGGACGGCTAGTGGTAAATAAAATGTAGTCGGTTTAAAATAATAATTTATTTATTATTCACTGTCAGAACTTGACTCTTGATTTAAACTCATATCCACATCGGAATCGGAATCTTCTCCAACCACGATGATTAATTGTTGGTCCCTAATTCGGTCGATCCGGATATATTTTTTCCAGTCTGAATAATAAATATTCACTGTCAGAACTTGACTCTTGATTTAAACTCATATGCAATATGCAACTCATATACGCAAGACATCCGTATCTTTTCTATCCACTTTAAAAATAAGAGAAGTGTCATCAGCAAATAGAATGATATCTGATAAATTAGCCATCATGTAAGGAAGGTCATTAATATAAACTACTAGAAAAAGGAAAGGGCCAAGAATTGAACCCTGAGGCTCGCCCATCCTTATTAAAGACTCTGATGACGTCACCCCATTTATGGATACTTTTTGCTACCTGTAGGATAAATTGAAAAAAACAAGATCAGCAGCTCGTCTACGAATTCCGTAATGATGTAATTTACAGATCAGAGTATTATGGTCAACATAGTAAAATGCTTTTGAGAGGTCACAGAATATGCTAATATCATCCTGGGACTTCTTCCAGGATTCTAAAATGCGACTGATGAGTTTCAGTCCTGCATCCGTCGTTGACCTTCCTTTCGTGTAGCCAAACTGATGACTATGCAAAATCCTATTCTAATTAAAGTGAGATAACATCTGGTCGAGCATGATTTTTTCATAGATTTTACTCAATGCTGGAAGCACAAATATTGGTCTATAATTAGAGGGATCACTCTTACTACCTGATTTATTTACTTATTTTATTTATAACTATGAGTCATAA
This sequence comes from Mythimna ferrago, assembly GCA_910589285.2. Classification (NCBI taxonomy): domain Eukaryota; kingdom Metazoa; phylum Arthropoda; class Insecta; order Lepidoptera; family Noctuidae; genus Mythimna; species Mythimna ferrago. The sequence goes on from OU342683.1 coordinate 28,715,434, forward strand.
GCAACCAAAGCATTTTCATCTATCTTCGAGCTTTTACAAAAAAGTAAAGATGAGGACAAGTTCAGAAAATAGACAACCAGGTAAGAATTTTTATTAAAAAAATATTATATTAAACAGGATTATTTGAAAAACACTTATAACCTCGTAGGACCATATTTCTCACGTCATAAGCTACGATTTTTGAAAGTTTCTTTTAAGTGAACGAGGCCAGTATAGGTATGTTCCTACGACCCATCCTTCCGGCACGGCAGTTACTTCCTCACTAGTTCCATTTTTTGATAAAACAAACTTTACGGCATGTTGAGAACCACTGCAAACATAAAATAATAAAACTCCATTTTGTTAAAACAGTCACACTGTAACGTAACTTAACATATTGCCGACACATGTAAACACAGTTACAAAACATTGTGTTGGGTTTCATCTTTCAAGTAGATACAAAATTATCCACATCATTTTACACAATTTATATTATTATTATAGTATTCTAGAATATATTTTGGTTAAATTTATGTAGGCCGTATCAATAAAATCTTCTGCAATGCTTGAAAATACGATACTTTGTAATTTTTTAATTGAAAACAACCACAATAACAGAAAATATTTTAAGTATTTTATTAAATCAGAAGGGCGCATCGGTTAATTTATTATAGTGACATCAAACTACACGATACATTTAATTTCGCAGAGGATTTTCGATCGACTATGATGCAATTATTATCACAGAAATACGTAAATAAATACTTACATTTTTTTTCTGATGGCGGCGAAGATTTATGTCTATGATGACATTCACAAAAAAGAACGAATAAAAATAAAAATTGACAGTTAAAGAATGAACGCAACGGAAAAATTAATGAATGAATATGCGTTGCATGTGAGCGCATAAAAGTCGCAACGTGTCGACACGGCGAAGTCACAATGTGACTGAAAGTTACTGTTATTCTGTTACGATTGTTCCCCACTTTTCGAAACGGTGTCGAACCACAAGTCGACACGGCGACGTTATGCTACAGAACAATGTTACAAATAAATTTCGTTACGACACAATAAATGTCGACTTAAGTCGTAACCGCTACTTCATATGGCTGTATGGGCAGCAGCAGGTTAGGGTAGTGTCGGATGACCCGTTGACTCGTTGACGGCGTTGGAGCTCACCCAAGGCAGGAGGCAGGTACACGAAGGAAGGCTTCGTAGACTTGTTGGCTGCTTCAACCAACTTGGAAGATTTCGACAGAGTTCGGCGTGATCGCGATCGGATACCGCGGTAAGAACGTGGTTTTGGCGACGCGATTATACACACGCACTGTATATAGTCACACTGATTGGAAAGAGACGATAGAGTCACACTGATAGAGACAGGATAGAGTCACACTGATAGAGACAGGATGGAGTCACACTGATAGAGACAGGATAGAGTCAGATACCGATTTTGCGGTTGGCGTATAATCGAACAGGGCGGGCGGACTCGGAACGCGACGAATTTGGTTTTAAATAGTTTTATGGATAGCCAGCAACGAATTATACTGACTATCCCACTTCTGACACCACTGTTACGGGGTCGGTTCTAAGTCACTTTTTAAAAAAACTAATTTTTAACCTTGAAAAGAATTTTAATTAGAATTTGGGAAAATACAATATTAATGTGTCCGCCACGAAGTTCAAAGTACCTATGACTGCCCGAAAACTATCCATCAAAACAACAAGTGTGGGAAACATTACATGACACCTATGAGGTGTCAGCGTTTATATTTTATATGCTTAGGGCTGTCTAACAATTTATAACAGTATCTTCCTCGACTTATCCAATCCTGCTGTTGCTGTCAAGGAGTTGTCAGCAACAGCAGGGGCCCAGCCGGGTCGAAGCCTACTGGGGCCAGGGTAATCCGAAAGGGCGCTCGAGCCCCGGTATCGAAGGCTTGAAGGAACGGGATGGGTTTTTTAGTCAGTAAGAGTCTGACACTATCTCCCGCTCCGCCCAAGAGCGGGGGTTGTCATAAGATGATTTTTCCCATCGAAAAAAAAAAAAAAAAGAAAAAAAAGGCATTTGACAGTTTCTATTCCCACCCCTATCGCAAAAATGGAAAATGTTGGGATTCGTGGCCTTGCGCTGGACACACTTGGGGACTATCTCGTGAACCAAACTCAGTGTGTTAAAATTGACGGTACAACAAGTGATGAATAGTTTATTGATTTTGGTGTTCCGCAAGGTAGCATCCCTGTGCCTCCACTTTTCCTGCTCTACATAAATGACTTGTGTAAAGCACACATCCCCAACAGTAACATATTTACGTACGTAGATGATACGGCGTTAGTGATTTATGAAACTGACTGGGATAGAGCCAGGAAAGGAGCGAAACAATCGCTTCGCTTCGTAATGGAGTGGCTCTCAGAAAACTTACTTACCTTGAACGTAGCTAAAACTATAATAAAGTCATTAGATTTACTTTTCCTAACACATAGACTCCATCACTCCACCACAGGAATCTGAACAGATTAGGGCCTACATTTGCTAGGTGACTTTTCAAACTATAACTGCTCTTCTCTATCCTTGGTTCCAGATATTAAATATCTAGGAGTTCATATCGATTGCAAACTAAGCTAGCAATCACACATTGAAACTATAGTTTTTTTGTTCTATGATGAGTTCCCTGACAGTTCTTGTCTGACAATTATAGTGATGTGACCTAACGAAATTTAATCGATTTTTTACAATAACGAATCAGTTGGCAAAGAAAATGGAATCGGATTACCGATTTTAGATTTATAGATGATAAATGTGAAAGTTTGTATGTATGTGTGGATGTTTGTTACTCTTTCACGCAAGAACTAGTCTACGGATTTTGATGAAATTTTACAGTAAACCAAAAAGCCTGACAAAAACTAAAAACCTGAAATAACGCGGGCGAAACCGCGGGGGACGGCTAGTGGTAAATAAAATGTAGTCGGTTTAAAATAATAATTTATTTATTATTCACTGTCAGAACTTGACTCTTGATTTAAACTCATATCCACATCGGAATCGGAATCTTCTCCAACCACGATGATTAATTGTTGGTCCCTAATTCGGTCGATCCGGATATATTTTTTCCAGTCTGAATAATAAATATTCACTGTCAGAACTTGACTCTTGATTTAAACTCATATCCACATCGGAATCGGAATCTTCTCCAACCACGATGATTAATTGTTGGTCCCTAATTCGGTCGATCCGGATATATTTATTCCAGTCTGTTATGGTTTTTGAGTTTTTTCTATTACTTTTTTCCAATTTTCTGCTGTTACATGCGATTACAAGATGGCCGCTCCGATTTTGTCGATTAGTGTGTCGTCGAGTAGTGTCAATCTCTATTGGCAGAAGTTCCGTTTAACGCATTACACATTTTAAGTTCTATACTTTTTCATTTTATTTACTTAATTTATTAACAGTTAATTATAACCACAATAATTTACTTAGTAATTTACGAAAGACAATATTATTTTTATCATTTAACTTTTTTTTTTGCCAGATTATTTTTTAGTAATCTAAAGTAGTATGCGTGCCACGGAAAAAAATGAACTGTCAGGGAACTCATCATAGGGCAAAAAAGGTATAATAAAGAAAAAAAAAAAAAAAAAAGTATAAAGGTATAATTTATATATTACACGAATCAGGAAACTAATTTGAATAAAAATCCTTTATTATATAATTCGCTACAGAATGTTACAATTTAAATACAATATTTATTAACGTAATAACAATATCACCATAAAGTATATTTATCAAGGTGTCGTCCTAGAAAGGTGCAGGCACGTCATCACGCTACGACGATAGACGGGCAACAGACGGGCGACCACCGCGACGGACAGCGCGAGCATCAGCACCTGCCGGCGACCGAATGTCCGGTTATTATGTATCCCAACAGGTCAGCAACACGGCCCACTGCGAATATTTATTAAGGCGCAATTTATATGGGGTTATTTTTCCAGAGCTGTTCCCTACATTTTGCCGAGGTTTGCGAGCCATTTTGGCTCAAAGCAAAGCAAAGTACCAAAGAACTGTGTTTTCCTCGCTTTTGGCTGTATTTTTGTATAAATCAAACGGTATCAGAAAAATAACAAACAAACTTTGTGTACCTCAAAATAAAATAAAACTATGGAAGTAAACTATGTTTTTGCAACATGCGCAACACGTCTAAATATCATTTTTTGTTTATTTCATTATTTACTTTGTTTAATTGATAGCATCAATCATCATCAAAGTGTTTTACATTATTTACTTACTTTGTTTAATATCAATATTATTGTTTTAGTATCAATTAAACGAAGTTTGTTACATAAATAATGAAATAAACAAAAAAAAAATATTTTGGACGTCTTTATATACTACTTACGTAGGGACAGTCGTACTAACAAGTACAATGATTAAGTTATTTTGCTAGCTATTTGACATTCGTCTGTGGCGTAGAAATGTGCCGTTGCCGGCAATATGGGAATATTGCTGGCAACATTGCCACCAATATTCATACATTAGGCAATATTTCCGACAATATTCCCACTTCACGGAAATATTGCCGGCAACGGCACATCGCTAGTGTGGCGATCATCGGTGGATACAAATTGGCATATCTAAAGCAAGACCTTGCCAACAGACTAATATCGGAAGAAACCCTACAGTTACAGAACGAATATATTATAATGAATGATGAATCTATATATTTTATAAAAGTGAAATACCATTCATTCATTAATCACGAAATCTCAGAAACCATAACACCTACAAACTTAAAATTTGGCAGGTAGTTTCCTTATAGGATGTAGACAACCGTTAAGAATTCCGCGGATTTTCCGAAATTCAACCCCTAAGGGGATGAAACGGGGGTATAAAATTTGTATGGAGAAATCGACTTTCAAGCGAGCGAAGTCGCTAGCAAAAGCTAGTGTAATCTGAAGAAATAAGGTAGACATTACAAATCTCAAACAAAAACTGACCATGATGAAAAAAACCGGCCCCGTACTCGTCGTTCCGTAGCAGTAAGTAACATATTATAAAAGTTGTTGTAGTTCGTTGTAACTTTGATCGATGTTTTAATAATAGTGTATTTTTTTAGATTTATGACGTATTAAAAAAAACTACTTACTAGATCTCGTTCAAACCAATTTTCATTGGTGGTTTGCATGGTAATGTACATCATATTTTTTTTTTAGTTTTATCATTCTCTTTTTTTAGAAGTTAGAGGGGGGGGGGACATTTTACTACTTTGGAAGTGTCTCTCGCGCAAACTATTCAATTTAGAAAAAAATTATATTAGAAACCTCAATATCATTTTTGAGGACCTATCCATATGTAGCGACATCTATGGCGCCACATAAGAACTACGAAGAAAGTACGAAATCCTGCATCGCGCAATCACAGTTCTCCGCGCGATTTGAACATATACGACAGTCCGAAATCATCTATCGGGCAGTCGCCCACCAGACTATAACACCTGTCTGGTCGGAGGATCCTCCCTTTTCAACGGAGGTTTGCGGGACTTTACTCTCTGTTCTGCATACCTCCAAACTGGTGACCCTCGAGTATGAACGTCAACGCAGCCTTCGTGCAGCTACTACTTCGTGACGTCATCATCACTTCCTCAAGCTTTCGAGCAGCGAGCCATACAGCCAGCACCCACGGCTATAGAGGGTATCCTGACCACCAGCATGCCTACCTGGTCATACCTGGTCATCACCTTCAGCCTCATCAGCGACCTTGGCTTGGCACACCGCACTTTCGGCCAGTCACATGAAGAGCTATGAAGAACCTCTCCTGGTCGACGCCGGCAGTCAAGCCCTACGTCGCACAAGCACCGCTCCGACTCACTGGAGCCAGCAGCACTACTCCGACTCACTGGAGCCTGCAGCATCATCCCGACTCACTGGGACAGCACCACCCCGACTCACTGGGGCATCATCCCGACTCACTGGGATAGCACCACCCCGACTCACTGGGGCATCATCCCGACTCACTGGGACATCATCACCCCGACTCACTGGGGCATTATCCCGACTCACTGGGATAGCAAACACCCCGACTCACTGGGGCATCACCGCAGACAGTTCCGACTCACCGAGAACTATGCGGCATCGGTTCCGACCCACTGGAACCAACCTATCACTGGCCTGGCACGCATCATGAACCATCAAAGAACCATCGATCTCCAATCTCCGGAGGGGAGTGATGTAGCGACATCTATGGCGCCACATAAGAACTACGAAGAAAGTACGAAATCCTGCATCGCGCAATCACAGTTCTCCGCGCGATTTGAACATATACGACAGCCCGAAATCATCTATCGGGCAGTCGCCCACCAGACCATAACACCTGTCTGGTCGGAGGATCCTCCCTTTTTAACGGAGGTTTGCGGGACTTTACTCTCTGTTTTGCATACCTCCAAAGATTTTTGGGTTTCAGTTCTAAGTATGGGGACCCCCAAAATTTATTGCTTTTTTTCTATTTTTGTCTGAAAATCTTAATGCGGTTCACAGAATACATCTACTTACTAAGTTTCAATAGTATAGCTCTTATAGCTTCGGAAAAAAGTGGCTGTGACATACGGACGGACAGACAGATATGACGAATCTATAAGGGTTCCGTTTTTTGCCATTTGGCTACGGAACCCTAAATAGATCAAGAGCAAAATGTTTAAAACTGAATACAACATTATTTTTAATAAATGCGAGTTCTGGTTCAGAATCAGTATCATATTCATAGTCGCCCATATAATGTTCCTACTGTTGGGACTTAGGCCTCCTCTCTAGGAGAGGGAATGGGCCGTAAGCCACCACGCGGACCCAGTGCGGGTTGGCGGATGTCACATGTCTTCGATTTTTTTTTTTTTTTATTTGATTAAAGGGCTTTGTCGCTTAGCGACCACATCGCCCAGTACAGAAAACAAAAACTTACAAACTACCCTATGGCTAATTCAAACAATTGTTTGGCTTTATCGGACATTGGAGAAGAGAGGATTGCATTACAAATGCCAATATCATAAGTTTTACTGAGTCCAGAAACATTCATTCTTGTATTTTCGTTGCGGACACACTCCACCAATATGTGGAAAACATCATCAACTGTGGTTTTGTCTCCAAATTGTGATGACTGTGGCACACCACAGTCATCACAATTTGGAGACAAAACTTTCTTCATTAAATAGTTAAATTTATTTGATGGAATATGTCCGGAACGAAGTCTTACACCTATAGTTATTAAATGTCTGTTAAGATTACAGTCAATCCATGGAACCCGAGAAATCTCTGGCTGGATAGTACCTGCCAAAGTTCTAAACAATTTTTTTTTTTGCTTTCCCAAAGTAATCTGAATATAGTGGGGTAATATTCATGGGGACTCCCTCAACACACGCTTGTTTGGCGAGTAAGTCAACAATATCATTTTCTTCTAACTGCACATGGGATGGAATCCATTGAAGATATACTGTTTTGGAGCTGGACTGCAGTTTTAAGAGCACATCATATATAGCATAGGCTATCGGGTTACCTCGCATGTGAGAAGTATGCCGAGCCAAATATTGCAGCGAACTTTTGGAGTCAGTCAGGATCACAAATTTATCGCCATTAATTGATAGAATATAGGATAAAGCTTCTAATATTGCTATTAATTCAATGTTCATAATAGAAATATCTGAATCAATCTTAATCATTATTTGATTCAGAAGTATGGGGTCCAAAAAAGCAGCGCCTCCGATTTGTTTGTCTTTGGAGATATATTTTATGCAAAGGAGTTTTAATTGCTCAGTACTGTATCGGCGTTTAGCTTGACAAATGCTAGGAATTTTATCAAATATTATAGTAGACATATCAACATTACTAATCCACCTGCCAAGTGAAAACATTTCTAGTTGAACGCTTGAGTGTATTGGGACCGAAGCATACTGTGCAAGTATGTCAATCAGTAATGGCAGTTTCTTGTTCAGCCAATAGTTAGAACCGGTCACAAGTGAGAGATTTTCTAGTGATTTAATAGTTTTATTATTATAAATAGACTTTGATTTTAACAAAAACTTAGTAGCTAAATATCTCCTACGGATATGAAGTGGAGGAAGGCATAGCTCGCTTTCCATGACGTGTATCGGAGTACTTCGTATAAATCCACCTACGACACGCAGTGCTTGATTTTGAGCCCTATCTAGTTTTATTAGTTTAGAATTACAACTATTGTCAAACAGGAAACTGGCGTAATCAATTCTGCTTCGGATTAAAAAAATATATAAACGTCTAAGGTGTTTTTGAAGAAGTCCCCATCCTGCACCAGATAGAACTTTAAGTAAATTAATGAATTTCATTACTTTTTGTGAAACTTCATTGATATGTTTAACCCATCTTAATGAACTATCCAGCCACAGACCCAAATATTTTACACAATTAACGACTTCAACTGAAACATCGTCAAAATTAAAGTCAATAGACCTCCTAAAGCAAACCTTTTTAAAAACACAGATCTTAAACTTATTTGTAAACATAGTTAAACCTATTTTATCTATTAAATCTTTGATATATCGTAAAGCAGACCGAAGGTCTTCAAACGCTAAATCTAAATTACTGTTTGTGGAATATAAAACCAAATCATCAGCATATTGAGATATATTAACCTGTTCAGCATTCTTACATATATCTAGAGTTACAATATTGAATAAAAGTGGGGACAATGGATCTCCTTGAGCCAATCCACGGCCTGTCCATCTAACCATCTTGCAATCATATGTTGCTACTTCTTGATGTCTATTTGATAAAAAAGACCACAGATAAGCGCAGAATTTTGATCCAACTCCAAACTGATCTAAAATACATAACAAGCAAGGAATATCGACATTGTTATATGCGCTTTCGATGTCTATAAAGCACGCCGCTGTAACCATGTTTTTGGAAAATCCTACTTGAATTTTAGAAACCAACCGCGTAAGGTTATCCAGACAAGATCGTGCTTTACGAAAACCCACCATGTCCTCCGGAAAAAGACATTGTTTTTCAAAGAACCATTCAATACGTTTGGATGGATTAAGGAGATAGGACGCAAAGAAGAAGATGGGCTACTATTATGTTTGGGGATTGGAACTATTTTAATTTGGCGCCATTGTGAGGGAACAAATCCGAAAGAAAAACAATTATTATATATTAAAAGTAACATACGTTTACCTGAAGTCGGAAGGTGTTTTATCATGGAAAATGAAATTTGATCTGGCCCAGGGGCTGTGTCGCTATTTTTAATACAGTTAACTAATTCTGGCATTGATATTAACGATTCCAACGCTGTATTAATGGGATTAAAAGTAGGTGGCGAGGGACAAACAAAATCTGGAGTAAGCTCACTAAGCAGGCGCTCAGCTTTTTCTTTATTCACACTGGCGCTAGGGATTTGCCGACCATTTAACCACCTCATTTTACGTCACATTTCGGATGCTGAAGATATTTCATCTACAGAAGAACAAAACTGTTGAAAAGATTTACATTTAGCCCTACGAATAAGTCTTTGAGCGGTGCTAATTTTTTCTTTAAGGACATCTAAATTTCTAGGAGAGGGGCAAGATCTCAGATTTGCAAGGGCCAAACGCCGCTCCGCAACAGCCCTCGACAACTCTGGAGACCAGTGTGGTTTTGGTTTAAATGTACTGCAAATATTTTGAGGGTTTTTATGTAGGGAATATATTTGTCTGCAGCTTTTTGCATAATATTATATAGAAGGTCATATAAATTCTGAAGATCTTGAGGAATAACGCAATTTTGTAAATATTCGTCTATATATTTAGCGTATGACGCCCAGTCAGATTTTTTAAAGTTTCTTTTGCGTTGATATTCACGGTTAAAAGTAAGTACTAAGTTTAATTTAATAATTAAATGATCGCTACCCAGTGTTTCATAAGTAGGCTTCCAATTGAATAACAAAGATAAATCAGAAGATACAAATAAAATATCAGGACTAGATTGTTGAAGTACTCCGTCAACCATCCTGATTCTAGTAAAACTACCATCATTCAAATGAATAAAATTGTAATCTAACATGGAGTCAAATATTTCAGAGCCACGTCCATCAGTTCTTAGAGACCAATTAGTGTGATGCGCGTTAAAATCTCCCAAGATAAGTGTCTTACTGTTTCCTATAGAAAAGATTGCGTCCCAATCACTCTGAGTTGTATGTACAGTCGAAGGGCAATATATGGAAATAATATTCTCAATATGCTGACAATTCAAAATTCTAACATGTAATAATTCAATGCCAGGGTTGCGACTTTTCGTTGTACAAACAACAGACTGTACAGAGCGGTGAGTCATAATTGCAACGCCACCGTAGCCATCTTCTCTATCAAGTCTGTATGTTTTATATTCAGTAATTCTAAAATAACTATCAGGTTCCAACCAAGTCTCGCTCAGTACGGCAATGTGTATTTTTTCTTGACTTAAGTGTAATTCAAGTGGACGAGATTTGGGTCTTAAACTTTGGCAATTCCATTGTATAATATTCAAGTTCATATAATTATTGTTATTAGCCATTTCTAGTAAATAAATCGAAAAATGAATCAATAGATAAACTACTTACAATTTTATGAGTCAGTCATTCGGAGAATATAGAAATCGACTGTTGTATTTTAACCTGAAAGGATTCTTTACTTGTTATAATATTTTTAATTTTTGTTATCAAATGCTAAAAGTTTAAATTATTAGAAGACTTATCAGAATTATTACTTTGGACAAAATTAGGTGTATCAATAAAAACCTCTATAGAATCAGAAGAATCGGAAACTTGATGCCACGTTATGTCCTCTACAAGTGCTGGGGTCGGTGCTCGACGATTTTGCTTCTTGGAGCTACGCTTGGATAAAGGCTTGGTTTTTGAATTAGCTGAATCTGGATCACGTCGCTGAGAGGTAGTATCGTTATTTTTGCCAGTCGGAGGCTGCGTTACAATCGAACTAATATTTGCGGTAGTCGCAGTATGTGTATGGCCGTCATTGCTGAACGCCTGCTAGAGGGTCATGGCAATAAGGATGGTGCGGGGATACCGCACGGTCTCCCGCGAAGCGGCGAGCCTTCTGACTGGCTTACCACCGTGGGATCTGGAGGCAACAGTCCTTGCACACATGCACGATATGCGCGTGGAGATGCAACGCCGGGGTGAAAGTCCGCTGCCGCGACAGGTCACGGCATGGCGGACAGAGCTCCGGCGGGATCTCATGGTGGAATGGCGTCAGCGACTATCGCAACCCCGTCATGGGCACGCCACAATTATGGCGATAAGTCCCCTCTTTGAGGCGTGGCTGGAAAGACCTCACGGCGTCCTTATCTTCCGCATAACGCAGGTCCTCACCGGACATGGTTCGTTCGGGAGTTTCCTGCACCGGATTCGTGCGGAAGTGACGCCCGGGTGTCGCCACTGTGCGAAATGCCCGGAGGACACGGTGGAGCACACAGTCGAGGTGTGCCCTGCTTGGGCGGAACATCGCCGTGCCCTCGTGGGGGCGATCGGCGGCGGAGACCTCTCGCGCCGGGCCTTGGTTGAGGCCATGGTCCGGAGCGAGGAGGAGTGGCAGGCGGTCGCCGACTTCTGCGAAGCAGTAATGCTCGCAAAGGAGGAGGCCGAACGCATCAGGCAACGGCGTTATCATCGCCGCCGCCGCCGCCGCCGCCGCCGGGATTCTGATCCTGATTTCCGGCCACCGTAGGCGCGGGCTTGCGGACGGTGAGCAATGGGTAGCTCGCTGTCTGGCCGTCCGGTAACTGTCCGGACCAAGCCCAGGTCGTCGACGGCGCACACTGTTCCCGCGCGCCTCAAGGAGTTGTCAGCAACAGCAGGGACCCAGTCGGGTCGAAGCCTACTGGGGCCAGGGTTATCCGAAAGGGCGCTCGAGCCCCGGTATGAAGGCTAGAAGGAACGGGGTGGGTCTTTTAGTCAGTAAGTCTGACACTATCTCCCGCTCCGCCCAAGGGCGGGGGATGTCAATGCATGATTTTTCCAACCATAAAAAAAAAAAAAAAGTATGTGTATGGCCGACTTCAGGAACGAAACTAGATAGGTTCACTTGTGAAACGTTATCAGGCGAAGGGGGAACGTATATAGTGAGAGCTTTTCTGTAGGTACAATTAAATTCGGACATTAAGCCTCTTTTCCTTCTTAAAATATGGGCATATTTTATCAAATGCCATATGCCGACCTGAACAATTCACACAAGTAAATGCTGTGATTGTGCAATTTTCGTGGTGTTGTGAGCATTTTGGACAAACAGGTTTCCTCATTGGACATCGTATCTTCAAATGACCGAATTTCCAGCAGTTAGCACACTGAGTAACTGGAAATACAAATCGTTCGACTGGTATTCTCAAATTGTAGATATAGACATACGCTGGAAGAGAAGATCCTTTGAACCCCAAGCGTATCGTTTCACTCGGAGTCCAACCGTTGCCATCAGGGTTATTCGAACATCGTTTATTTAACCGCTTGATTGACGTTATTTCAGCGCTACTTTCAACATTATTTCGGAGATCCTCATCAGATATGTCTAGTTCCATAGCTTTAATAAGGCCGTACGATACACCTACTTCGGAAGTTTTCTGGCAATACCAACCCATGTCAGTAAAAGCCGAGCAACTTAAAAATTCATCTGCGCCGGTGTCGTTATCGAATGTTATTAACATTTTATTTTGATGTACGTATTTAATTTTACTAATGTTGCTGCTGGTAATGTTGTACGTCTTAAGTAATCGCGCCAACGCAAACTGTTTAGGCAAAGGATTTTTGCATGTCACGCATACCTGTATTTTCTCTTCTTTCTCCCTCTCACCTGAATCTCCTCTACAGCATACTAATTTGTTTCGTCCTCTATTCACTTCAGTCCATCCTTCTTCAGAAGAATTTTCTTCCAGTAGCCTTTTCACTCCCGTGTCAGTGTCAGCACGGCCACGTTGTATAATAGCTTCTACTTCCATATTTGTACTATCCTCTAACACATCAGTGTTCGAAAGTGGATTAATGTTCTCATAACTTAGATTTGATTCACACATGTGAATAAAAAAATAGCTGTGCAGGGACCGACCGGTGTGCCGGTTTGTCCTGCGTGCAATCAATTGTAGAAACTTGCATAAAATATTTTTAAAAACAATTCAATTTTTTGCAAAAATAAAGCGCGCCCGCCAAATTAAAGTGACCATAGACAATGTTCGAATTTTTGCTTCTAGGACATGCCAGTTTCCTCATAATGTTTTCCTTCACCGTTTTTAAGAGCAGTGGTGATGAAATAAATTACAAAAAGTAATGCGCCTGGCTGGGTTTGAACCCGCGACCTACAACTCTTAAGTCGGGGCCGTTACCACTCGGCCGCCACTGCTCAAGAGACGCAGATTAGAAGTCCGTCCGACGTTTCGTATCTTTCATACCCAGGGTATGTACGTACCTACGCCCGGAACGAAATGTGCTATCGGTGAAGACTCCGGGTTTCAACGCTTTGGACTTTGGTCAAAACAGGCCTAGATAAAATAGTCTACGATTGTGTCTACAGCCGCACTGCGGAGATCAGGAGACATCCGGGCTCACACAGCATCTGAGTGAGGCGGCGGATGCGGCTCAACAACGGTACCCTTCCGCCCGATTGGTGTTACTGGGGGACTTTAATGCCCACCACCGTGAGTGGCTTTTCACAAACCAGTGCACAGATCCTGGTGGTCGAGAGATCCGAAAACTAGTGCTAGCATTAAATCTCACCCAGATGGTCTAGGGAGCGACGAGGCTGCAGGATGTGACACAGCTAATTGCTTGGACCTTCTGCTGACAACAGATCCGGTCTGCTTCTCAGTGCGATAATATATAATATCACATACCACAATTTGAACCACTTTTTACCATAAGTCTCAGAATAAAACTGATCTTTGTTTTTCTTGAAAAACAACACCTTGCGATACTAATTAGGCTCTAATTTCAACAAAAAAACACTTTTTTTCTATTTTGCTTTTTGTGTTGTTCCGTACGTGGGTAATTAAATGCCGATTTACTAACAGGGAACGTTATTCACCACAAACAATAACAAATTAGTCCAGTCCACAATAATCCGAATCGCAATTAACACTAGAGTACCGTTACACTATCATTTAGGTCGTTAGATAAAATCACTTCACACACTTAGGTAGTTCGCTCTTGATCGCAGTCGAAATCACAACTAACTCGCTTCCGGTCGGGGGCTCGTATTTATATGCGGAGCGAAGAAAATTCTAGATACCGACATCTCAAGATCGATCCAGAACAATAGGGTCGCTTCGCGGAGCATAAATCATTTTTATTGCACGATGTACTAAGAGTCACTTTCATGCGCATTTCGACTGTATTGTTAATGCCGGAGAGTACCATTTCCCTTATCGGTAGATACATACCTAACTACTAGTGGATGTTTCGAGATTTTTCTAAGCCTGGCTACGTACAACCATTCTAGATCTTTCGAACAACAATGCGTTTTAATTATTGCGTGCTACTCATTATTTTGTTAGAGATATGGCGTGTTCACGTTTAATGGCGTAACAGTGTATTACTGCTGAATACATGTCCTATAATATGCAAATAACTGTTTTACTGTAAACTTAAAGATATTAAAGGAAAAATGAGTTTATTTAAAATTTTAACTATAGTCTTCAGATAATCACGAGACTTTGGACGCGTATGGTGTAAAAAAAAATGTACTACACTGTCAGTGCCCATTATTGAAAAAATATGTCCATTAAATGCAGATTCTAATGTGGTATAAAAACAACCGATACCATGATGTAAAAAAAAGTTATTGCCATTTAACTTGAAAAGGAACTGAATTTGAAAAAAATACCTTTAATTACATTATCGATGTTATAAAATATTTTGAACCTAACTAGAAGTAGTTTTTTATTCTGAGACTTATTAATTCGGCCAAGCTAATGTGCAACCCGTGCCCAAAAAGGGCAGTAAGGCTGACCCTGCTAATTACAGACCTATCTCGGTGACGTCCATTCTCTGTAAGTGTATGGAACGAGTGGTCAATAATAAGCTCCTGGCATACCTGGAAGCTAATGACATCCTCAGTGATCGTCAATACGGTTTTCGCCGAAATCGGTCAACTGGGGATCTTCTAGCGTATGCCATTCACATCTGGAGCGAGGCCATCGAGAAGCATGGGGGAAGCACTTGCAGTCTCCCTTGATATCTCGAAGGCTTTCGACAGGGTCTGGCATGATAGCCTTATTGCTAAGCTTCCTTCCTTCGGTTTGCCCACTGGTCTGTGTAACTGGATCGCAGACTTCTTGAGGGGGCGATCCATCCGAGTAGTTATTGATGGCTGCTCGTCCGGGCAAATGGATATTAATGCCGGGGTCCCTCAGGGGTCGGTGCTCTCTGCAACACTGTTCTTGCTGCACATAAACGACCTACTTAAACCCGGTACCTTTGGGTATGCAGACGATAGCACTGTTGCTGAGAGTTACGTGTCCGATGCACGTACTAGTGGGTCACAGATCCAGTCTTTGAGGGAAGCTATGGTTGAGCGCTTGAACTTGTCCTTGGAAGCAATATCCGATTGGGGCGATGCCAACCTGGTCAGGTTCAATGCTGCTAAAACCCAGGCGTGTCTTTTCTCCGCCAAACGAAGCCAATTTTACCCGGCTCCTATATTCCGGGGTGTGACCGTGCCGATAACCGACGGCCTTGAGCTTCTTGGGGTAACGTTATCATCTACCCTCAATTTCGGCTCTTACATTGAGGCAAAAGCACAACAGGCTGCCAAAAAACTGGGGATCCTAGCTAAGGTGAGGCGGTACTTCACTCCGGAACAGCTGCTCAACCTATACCAAGCGCAAGTTCGATCGTGTGTGGAGTACTGCTCTCATCTTTGGGATGGGTCTGCCAAGTATCAGCTTGATGCTCTGGAGTCGATTGAGAGGCGAGCCAAGAGGATCATCGGTGATGATGCGCTTGTTGAGTCAAAGCTCCAAAGCCTTGAGCATCGACGCCGAGTTGCTGGCCTGGCGGTTTTCTATCGATTACACTTCGGTGAGTGTGCGTTGGAATTGCACAATTTAATTCCGCCAAGTCCGTTCCATCATCGGACCACTAGACGTACGGCGTTGCGCCATCGGTACATGGTGGATATCCCACCCATTCGTACAAAGCGTTTTGGAAACACATTCATTATGCGTACAACTAAAGAGTGGAATTCCCTGCCGGAGTCTGTGTTTCCTGATAGCTACAACCTAGGGGTCTTTAAGTTGAGAGTGAATAGGTTACTTCTAGGCAAGCGTGCTCCATCGTCGGCCACATCATCACTTACCATCAGGTGAGATAGTGGTCAAACGCGAGCCTATCAATAATAAAAAAAAAAAAAAAAAAAAAAAAAAAAAAGTCCGTTCCATCATCGGATCACAAGACGTACAGCGATGGGCCACCGGTACATGGTGGACATCCCACCTATACGTACAAAGCGATTTGGAAACACATTCATTATGCGTACAGCTAAGGAGTGGAATTCTTTGCCGGAGTCTGTTTCCTGATAGCTATAACCTAAGGGTCTTTAAGTCAAGAGTGAAAAGGTTGCTTCTAGTCAAGCGTGCTCCATTGTCGGCCACATCATCGCTTTCGATCTGGTGAGATAGGAGTCAAACGCGAGCTTATACCTATATAATAAAAAAAAAATTGTCAAGGTAATCAACGGCTAAAACGGCTGACGTAGACATAGCTCACAGCCTAGGATTTTAGGGACAGGATGATCTTTTTTATTTCATTCAAGGTCGCCGAAACGGTTCTATAATAGGACTTGGTCGGCCAGAAATAGAATCAATTGTTTGAGGCAACATTTGAGAATCCAAATGACAGGAGGTTGTGAAGTAATAATTGATATCATCCAAGACGATTGTCTTAGAGAAATCTATCGAGAGATCTGAGGAATTTTCAAAGATCGGCCTATGAAGATGTTTTCGACAATTTAGTGGCCTTTAGCGTTGCGTTTTACCTTAATCATAACTTATGAGAAGAACGTGACGTACCTGGGGGGCGGCGGGTGAAGCGGCGGAGGAGCGAAGGCGTGTGGAGGATACGAGGGGGGGGGAGGCATGCCCGGCCCCGGGCCGAATGCCGGCTTCAGCGGGTCGCGCATCAGCGAGTGATAGAGGTTCAGCGCGTCCACCAGCTCCGCCGACAGCTGCGTGAGGCGCGCGTGCCGCCGGTCCGCGCGCTCCAGCGCCGCGTCCACCAGCGCGCCCATGGCGTGCGCGCGCGCCTCCAGTCGCGCCAGCGCCGCCTCGTCGCCCACGGCCGCGCGCGGGTCCGCCTCGTGCAGCAGCGCCAGCGCCGCGTCCATCGTGGCCTCGTCGATGCTGGCGGGCGGCTCGTCGCGCGGGGGCTCGCTGCCCGCCGCGCCCGCCACCGCGGCCGGCGAGGGCGCGCGCGGCGCCGGCGAAGCCAGGTCGGCCGTCACGAAGTTGGCCGGGAACAGGCCCTCGCCTCGTTCGTTGTACCCTTTCCACCAATTCGGGTCGCTCGAGTCGGTCACGTGAACTGCGAAGAATGAAAAGTTTGACGTGAGCGACACCGACACGCGCGTGTGCCGGTTTGATGAGAGCGTACCGTACCTATCTCGCCGGCAAGGAACGTCAGCTCGTTGTCTTCGGCCGCTTCGAAGTCGTAGAGTGCGCGCACCTTGCGCTGCGGAACGGCTTCAGGCGCGTCCACGCGCGGGTAGAGCGGCGCGGGTGCGGGCGCCGTGTCGCGCAGGGAGAGCGCGATGGCCCGCGCGAGCTCGTCCTGCTCGCGCTGCGCGGCGGTGCGGTCGGCGGGCGGCGAGGCGGCAGGCGGCGGGCGCGGCGCCTCGCCTGCCTCGGCGCGCAGCTTGGCGTGCAGCGAGGGAATGAGGTCGAGCTGCGGGTCGTCGCGGAACTCGCCCTCGGCCCACTTGCGCAGCAGCGCACGCATGCGCTGCGCCACGGCGGGCTGTGCGCGCGCCAGCAGGCGGCGGAACTCAGTCTCGAAGTCGCGCGAGGCCACCTCGAGGTGGAAGGCGCGGCCGCAGTTGGCCACGCAGGCGTCTAGCAGCGTGGCGGCGTGCACCTGCACGTGCGGGTCGGGGTGCGCGAGGCGGCGCATGACGGCGCGGAGACACTCCTTAGCGCTGGTGGCGGAAGCACCCGCGCGATCACAAATCTCCATGATGAGCCCCCATTCCTCGCTCGTGTTGTTCTCGCTCGTTGCGCGTTCTATAAAGAATGAACTCGGTTACTGATGACTCTCTATGTAACGTTAAGGACCTGCTTTCGTATGTCTACAAACACACATTTAGTCCTTTAACCAAATTTATTGGCACTAAGTGTATTTATTACTCTGCAAATAAGAGTATTGTACCAAATTATGAAAATTATGATAGTTGATAAAGCACCTAGGCAACAGTACATTTGTATATCCCTGCTATTCACAGCAGGTAACATTTGTTAGTCTTTTGTGAGGAATAGATTTCAGGATTTGAAATATTCTTTCTTACCGACTCATTCGCAATATTATACTTTACAAAGTCGTGAAATAACAGTTTTATGGAAATGCAAAACTAATTAATTTAATTACTGAAACAGTAAGTTGTACAATAAGAAGCCATTCTTGTAATGAGTGATTGTGCTTTGCGAATTGTGTTTTATCATCTAATCAGTTGCTGAGTCCATTTTAGCAGTTGGACTATGTTATGTCTTTCCTTTTCAGTCTTTTTGAGTAGCTTCTGGTTTTAAGCGCAGCTGCCAGATCGTTACTACACTCACAAAAATACCAGGAGAGACTGGAAAGGCACCCGCCTTTCCAGTCTCTCCTGGTATTTTTGTGAGTGTTTTTGTGTTTCCTCCGAGACAGTATTCATTTTTAGTTCATCGTGGATTTCGGTGTTGGTAATGAGCCAAGGAACATCAGAAATAGATCTTAAGATCAAGTTTTGCATTCTCTTTATTATGCTAATACTAGATTTGCAGACACTTCCCCATAGTTGAATTCCATAGAGCCACACTGGCTTAAGGATAACTTTGTAGATAAGGAGTTTGTTGTCAACACTCAATTTGCTATTGCGTCCCAATATCCAGGGTAGATTTTTATATCGAATATTGATCTTATGTCTCTTGGTCTTTATATGGTGTTTCCATGTTTAAACGGCGGTCGAGGTGTAACCCAAAGTACCTTCCAGTATTTTGATGAGGTAGCGTCACGTTATCCAATTTCACGGGTGGGCAATCACCTTTCCGCAGCGTGAAGGTGACGTGAACAGATTTACCTGCACTTGATTTTATTCGCCACTTATGTAGCCAGGTTGTTATTTTGTCGAGACTGTTTTGCAACATTTCTGGTGCCATAGAAGGGTCTGTGTGGCTTGCTAGTATTGCTGTGTCATCAGCAAAAGTTGCTGTCTTAACTCCTTCAACCTGCAGTAGGCCAGCTATGTAGATTGTGTAATAGGTCCCAAAACTGAGGCCTGAGGGACTCCAGCTCTTATATCGTAGAATCTAGACTCCGTTTCTGCTGTTTTTACTTGGAATATTCTTTCCAAAAGGTAAGATTTCAGTAGTAAGTAATACTGATGAGGAAGACTCGCCTTCAGTTTACAGAGCAGGCCGTTATGCCAAACCTTATCGAAAGCTTGTTGGATGTCGAGAAAAGCCGAAGAATATCTAGTATTGTTTTTCCTCCAAACTTTTTCTAATTTTATTGCAGACTCTGTGGACTTGTTCTGTGGTAGAGTGCTACCGAATTGGTGATCAGGAATCACGTTTCTTTCCCTTAGAATTGGCGATATGCGGTATTTCACCAACTTTTCAAATACTTTTGACAAGATAGGCGGCAGACTTATAGGTCGATATGAGGATACTTCCGTGGGGGGTTTACCTATTTTGTGTATCATTATAATTTGGGATATTTTCCACGCCAATGGGAAGTACTGGGTTCTCAATATTCCATTGAAAAGTGACGTTAGGAACACTATAGCCTTTCGAGGAATATGTTTAAGAATGTCCTTGGTAAGGAGGTCGTACCAGGGAGCTTTTTTGTCTTGTAGCTTTAAGGTTACTTTACTCTCCAGACCTCACGTACTGTTATTGGGCGAGGTGGAAGTGTCATTTGAAAAGCTTGACCGAGGATGTTGTCAACTTGTTTCTCATTTAGTGAGTCCATGTCCTCATTCGGTGTAAAGACTTGCTCCAGGTGCTGGGAAAATGTATCTACCTTTTTCTGTGGTGTTCTCGCCCACCCTCTTGCAGTTTAAAAGAGAGACCATAAAGATAAGAAACATATTTTTAACTCTCAGCTGTGTGAACAATAATACAGTACTTTTTTCATTGGAAAAAATAGGGAAATAATAATGGTTCCGAAAAACAATTTAATCTCCAGCGATCTGTGGCTGACTATTATTCTAATTATAGTTAATTATAATGAATTACCGACAAAAACCCAAAACATAAACGAAAATAAATATCCAATTTAACAACAAATAAGAGCATGTTCAAATTACATTTTCTCCTAAAAAAAAATGGATCTTCAAATAACAAAACTAAACTTCCGAATAGAATACTTACTGAACCTCCGACAAAATTACTAAGTTACCGACAACAGAGGTTTGGTCAAAATAATCATATTTTTACAACTTGCATGAACTGTTTTAATTTCTAATGTTGGTTATCAAATTTATTTTTTAGCTCTCAATAATGATGAAAATACCTCAACTGTTCGGCCCGCGCGATGGGGTTCGGATCTACTACGTAACTACATTTTCATAATAAACTGAGTTTTGTTCGAGAGTATTATTGTTTAAAGTAACTGAATTAAACAGATTGCCAATAATAACATATTACTTACAAGTATGTGGTGCTGGAAACTTGATATGACTCATCCTTTTCACTATCCTTACAGTGATAGCATTTTAATGCTTCAATTTTATCAGACAATATTGAAACCAGGCCAGTGTTAGGTTTAACAAGTCAATCACATTTAAATACTCAAACAAAGTTTAGTTGTGATTGTGCCGATATAATCACACCCACGTTTCACGAAAATATAATTCACTGCTATCAATAAGCTATCTTTGTTTACAAAGAAACTCGAAAATTAGTCGAGTCACTGCAACCTAGAATCCTTCGCCTAGCGGTCAACTTTTTATAACAGCACACGGATGCACTGGACACCCATGAAGTGGTATTTACTAGATACGCATTACTGTTGAAACTGTGTTTTAACGAAGACTTACCAACATCTTGATCAAATGGTGAAGAATTTCCGAAAATCCCCATATTTATACAATAGAAGCACCCATGAAACACTACAAATTAGCCACGTACTTTACACAATATAAACTAATAAGCATCAATTTTGCACTGATCACGTACAAAACTGAAAACAAAGAACAATTTTATCACTATGGAGATAGGTACAACACGAATATTTCAAGATTTCAAGTCACCAACTTAACCAAACCAAACCAATGACACGAAACGTCAATTTTTTTACCCCACGTTCCGTTATACGTTAGCGCGACAACAAGCGTTCCGAACCGAATTATTGTAAACACATTAGAGTGCGTCTACTGAAAGCGTAACCTGGAGTTTTTTTTTTAATTAAATTGGCAACATTGTTTTGCCGAAAAAAATCACGTCAAAGTCTATGGTTGCAATTGTCAGTTTTTGGAAACAGATATTTATTTTTCAAGAATATTTGCTTAATTATGGGAAAAACAATAAACGTGCAAAAACTGCTACACACTATGGTTATTAAATTCAAACAAAAACAAGAAGAGAAAGAAGGTGTTTTCAATGAAAACCAACAATGTTTATATACGATTTCTGATTTTATAAGTTAGTATGCTTTGATTATATACTTGTCTAGATGCCACATTGACACCTATTGAACGGCCCAAATAAAGTCTATTAATTGGTAGACTCGCTTCTCCCTTACGTCAGTGTCATTTGAAACACCAAAGGATAACGTGCTCAAGAAAATTAATTAATTATGCCGGTTTGTGCTATCAGACTGTACCGCAATTATTTGGGAAAACCGTATAATAATACCAAGATCACTTTTCATCGGTAAGTTTTGTTATTTACCCACTAATATATTAAGAAAGACGATTTTTTCATTCTTTTTTTTGTAAGTTATTCTGATTAGCCAGTGTTGTCAGTTTTTTACTAGGGAAATTTGGCGAAACTATGGGAGACATAATACAAATATTAGTACGTCATCTTTCGATCAGGAGAACATTATTTTATCAATCAATTTAAAAATTACATTATTTATTAAATCAATAAATGATAACTTATCTATACCTACAAAATAAATAAAACCCATGACGTCATGCTCTAAATAGTATTTTTGTTAGTTCTTTCTAATATTTTGGGTTTCAGATTTCCTACGGATCCCATACTAGCAAATTGTTGGAGAGACATTATACTGCGGACTCGAAATTAAGACCAGTGGAAATCCCACAGGACTTCAGTCGCGTGTTCCGAACATTTTTCTGATGATGATTTATATTTTACAAAAAAGGGTTTAAGACGGCTAAAGAAATAAAATTACTGATTGTCTCCGATCTTGAACACGCCTATTTCGTCATCCATACCATCAGGTGAGATGGTGGTCAAACGCGAACCTATCAAGAAAAAATATAAAAGACTGTTATTTTTTTCACTCTATTTTTTGTCTTGTCTTGTCCTTACATCGGACTTTATACTTTTAATTTGTTTGTTTTATGTACATACATATAAGTACATGTAACCAGAGAATTGTGTGTCATAAAGTCTGTGTTAAATAAATGTATTTTTTTCTTTCTTTAATTTACAAAATATTATTTCATTCAACCTATTTTGTTAAACTTTCTTCATAATAAATAACGGATAAAAGGAAAGTTAACCATTTGGAGCAGGCATCCCTAAACACGCACACCTTGACAGTTTGACGACAATAAGTACGCAAGCGGTAAGAAAGAAAGAAAGAAAGAAAAGTATTTATTTTGGCGCAAAAAAAAAGAAAAAAACATTGTAGACAACAAAAACTTAAGACAAACACAAAACAAAAAATAAATAAAAAGTAACATTGTCTGTCACACGTTTGCGCCAAAAAAGGTCCAGTTCAGCGAAATGCCAGACAACTACGAGGTAGTTTGTCTGACGCTGGTTTTCAACTGAACCTTATTTGGAGTGAACAAATAAAAAGAAATTTACAAATAGTGTCAACACTACATTACATAAAAAACATAATACGTGATAAAACAGTAAATAAGAAAATGTTATATGTTCAGTGTACAAAAAAAAAAACAACATAAAACATAACAGAAACCGGTTTGAAGCGATTTAGCCTCAGTCAACACAACACCGTAACTACGCGCAGTGCAGCGACGCATAAGTCCACTACGCCCGGGGGGGCCGAGCGCAACGGACGATTTGCAAACAGCGTAAAAAATTTCAAGGAAAACCTTGTACCAATCTCGGGTACTTCGAAAACAAAAAATAATAATAGAAAACCACCCGATCAAGTAAAGCAAGTATTTTTAAAATAACGTTAATACTGAATAGATTTATAGTGTCTTAGCAGAAGGAAGTGAAAAAGATAGATTATGTATATTGGCTGAAAGGTGAGTGTCGCTTATTTACAGTAATGACTCAAGTAGACAGGTATACAATTATTTCAAATAAAATACAATTATATTTTTACTTTTTTAGTTGAGGGTTATAATGACCGCCATGTCACCAGAATGAGTGGCAACTCCTGTTCCGTGGTGGCAACAGCGACACCGAAAACGAGTACCGGATACAATAAGGCCAGACACAAGGGGTAAGTTAACATAAACACAAATTAGTAAATACGGTGATAAAAATTATCATTAAGAATTATCAAGTAATGTGGCCTTCGTCACCCACAGGTCTCCCAAGTACGCGGGAAAGCACTCAGGTGTCGCGTATGACTCACAACACCTCGGACACAACGAAATGTGCCGACAACGGTGCTCGAGGATCCCTCATCACCCACATGTAGTTATGTATACTTACGCTAATATTATATTTTTGTGCAACACGTTCCACACACCACTCACCAATGATACGATTAAAATTAGTAAGCAGTTCATATGAATGAGACGTTAAGAGTGACCATATCCAGTTTCCTTTGCGCATCTATCAGGTACTGCCGTAAACGCATTCTGAAAGTATGGACGCTGCCTAGTGCTCTTAATGGCGGCTGGATGTTATTCCACACCTTGGAAGCAGTGTATCGGAAACTGCCTCTGAAAGCCGCTGTTCTATGAGACTGGGTTGAGAGTTGCTGTGCACAAAGTCTAGGCGCGCATTCCCGTTTACTAGCCATCCAGCTGAGCTTGTCGTATAAGTACCTCGGTTTCTTAGTCTTAACAACGCCAAAAAGAAGACAAGCCAAATGTAACTTTCGCCTTGACTTCATTTTTAGTATAAAATGTTTATTAAGAAAGGGGGTGACATGAGTTCTAGGGGGAATTGAGTAACAGAAACGAGCGCAAGCATTTTGTACTCTCTGTATGAGTCTGTCGGTACGAGCCAGCAAGCGAGGGCCGTAAACCGTATCAGCGTAATTTAGTTTGGAAAGAACAAGGGTTTCGACTAACTGCTCGCGGAGCTTTTCCGACAAGAAAGGTCTCATTTTGTATAATAATTTTAGGCGATAAAAGCAATTTTTAACGGAGTCAGCAATGTGCTTCTCAAACCTAAGGCCGCTGTCCATACACAACCCCAGGTTTCGCGCCTCATCAACTCGCTCAATAGGCACACCCATAATAGTCAAACTTAGGCTTGCGGGCAGCTTCTTCAACTGCTGCTTTGTACCAAAGAGCATATATTTAGTTTTCACTGGGTTTAACGTAAGACAGTTCTCATCCGCCCAGGTGGAGATTCTTTCTATATCATCATTTAGATCCCTAATGGCTGATTCGTAGTCCTCGGGTTTAAAAGATAAATATAATTGGACATCATCGGCATAAATGTGGTACTTGCAATTTTGGAGGCACTTTATTATGTCTGCACAGTAAATAATGAAGATAATTGGACCCAGAATTGATCCCTGGGGAACCCCTCTCTCTATTGCGGAAAGGGCTGAAGTCAAGGTGGTACCGTCCGCCAGCCGTAACTCTACGAGTTGCTTTCTGTCACTGAGATAGCTTTTGAACCACTGGATGGCATTATCGTCAAACCCGTAATATTTCAACTTTGAAATTAGCAATGGAACATTGATACAGTCAAACGCACGCGAAAAATCAAGTAGCACCACCAGTGAACACAGGCCCTTATCTTGAGCTGACAGTATGTTATCGGTAACGTCCAGCAATGCCGTGGAAGTGCTCCTCTGCTTCCTGAAACCAGATTGTAGGTCAGGTAACAACTCGTTATCTTCCAAAAATCGAGTCAATTGCCGGCACACCACTTTCTCCAACACCTTTGAAAGACATGGTAAGATACTGATTGGCCTCAAGTCTGTGACCTGTATAGGGTTTGGCCTCTTGGGGATGGGTCTGACTATTGCAGTCTTCCATTGGTGAGGAAACTCAGATGTCCAAATAGAGCAATTAATAATGTCCGCAATAGTTGGTAAAGTGTGAGGTAAGGTAAGGGTAAGCATACTCAGAGTTATCTGGTCACAGCCTTCAGCATTTGACTTAAGGTCAGTGATGATACGTGAGACGTCGCTTTGGTCCACCGGCGCAAGTGTGAATATTGCGTCGCTGTATCTATTGGACTCATAGAAAGATATAAGCGACGGGCTAGCTAATGAGTTGCCTGGAACCTTCAAAAATGTGCTATTTACGAGGTCGGGGTTGTCAAAATGTGGAGGAAGGTCTTGCCTTTGTTTTGAAGGTGCAAGGGTGGACTTAATTTTCTTCCATAGTAATTTCGGATTTTTTATTTCACTATTTATGTTGTGCCGGAAATATGCTACTTTTTCATGATAGAGGGAGCTTTCTACGAGAGACTTTAGCTGCTTATAATATTTTTTTTTTTGCTCATTCTTGGTTTTCCTGTAGACAGCTAAAGCCTTATCTCGTAGGGTCATCATGAACTTTATAGTGTCCGTAATCCAGGGATGCGACTGTTTCTTAATAGTACAAGTTTTTAGTGGGGCGTGAATATTAAATAAGCTGATTAAACAATTATTAAAATATTCGACCATGTCGGGAATGTTGTCAAATTCAGAAGTCTGTTCTATATTTAACTGCAACAAGTCCGTACAAAAACTATCCCTACAAATGTCTTTTATAGGCCTAAATTTGATTGCAAATGGTGTAGGTTTGTCCCGCTGTATATTAAACTCGCTGACTATAATGGAGTGGCCAGTAATCGAACCGAAAGCTTCCACAGCCGTGTATCTTGCCCTAAGGTCCGTGCACAACAGGTCGATCAGAGTCTCACTCGTTTCCGTGAAATGAGTGGGCTCTGTGATTAGCTGAGCGAGGCTAGTGTAATTTAAAAACTCAAGCACTTTTTTAGTTTTGAGCTCGCTTATGTTGAGCATATTAACGTTAAAATCACCGAGTAATATATGATGATCACAATTACCTAACGATGAATAAGAACTGGTGATGCCATCAAGGAACAGATCGAGGTCGTACCACGGTGGTCGATATGCCGTACCAATCGCAATTTTCTTACCCCTCAGTGTAATTGTTAGCCACATTTGTTCAACGGAATCGAACCTGGGATCAACCGCGCCAGTGACGATACGCGCGCTCAGACCGCGGTGCAAATAAAAACCTATTCCCCCACCTCTCCCGCCGCGAACAGCTGTCGGCCGCGGAGTGTGACGTACGTAGTCGGTAGCCGGGCACGAGCGGCGCGCGCGATTCCTCGCCAGCTCGAATCCACGTTTCGTTGATAGCAAAAATATCGAAACCATATTTTTCGATTGCACAAATCAAATCGTCATGACCCGTACCCAGAGAACCTGCGTTAAGGAAGCCAACCTTGAGATATTTCTCCCTTTTAGCCAGCATGGTTATAATATAAAGTGACTCCTATAGTTACTTGAGTCAGTATCTGCATTCCGGTTTTAGTAATAAAATTGATAATATCACTAGACGAACTATGAAATAGAAAAAATGTATAGTAATTTGTTATTATTGAGCAATTAATAGAAAAATTATGTAAATATGTAAATAGATTAGAATTAATAAATAAGCCTAAGTGTAGGATGTAGGTGTAAATAAATAATATAGCAGTATGGGTACGATTAAACCGGTTTACGAGTCCTCCGAGTTGCGCCACCGCGAGACACGCATTAACAATGAATGAACACAACTGACACAAAAGTAAACATAACTTTTTGACCACATAATTATGACAAAATACGTTTCTTGGGAATGTTAACAATTATTAAGAGCGTACAGACATTGACGCAAAAATACACAGAAACATTAAATAATAAAAGTTTAGGACAACTTTCGCCCGTCAGCAACCAGAACAGATGCGGGTTCAAAAATACGCTGGATATCAGCCACGCATCGTATATGGGAAGCGGGCTCCCCGGGTTTGCATCGGGCAAGAATACGTCCTCGCTTGCACCACATGAATTGCCAACCCAGCCTACTCCCAGCCTCCCGCGCCATCCGAAATAACTCACGATTTTGTTTCGTGAGGCGCTCGTTGACATAAAATCTTGCCGGAGCGCCCGGCATACCAAGATCTGCAGAAGTCATGCCACGACGTACTCGTGCAGCCTCCAGCATCTCATCACGAAGGTCGCGGCGTGCAAGTTGAACGACGAGAAACCGAGGGCGGGTCACCACCGGTGCTGGCTGCGTTGCGTTTATGCGCCTGCCCCCAATACGCTCGGCACTTACGATGTCACGAGCCTCGATTTTGACGCCTATCTTTGACGCCACCAGTATGGCCGTGTGTATGGGGTTTTCACCACTCGTCTCAGGTAGGTTCGAGATTTGAATATCAGTAGCCAGTAGCTCCTGATCACGGTCGTTGATGTCGCTCCGCAATTGGTCAATTAATTTATGAACATCTGACGACACGGGCTGAGCCTCTTTTCGGTTCTCCATAGCAGCAACTCTCTCCTCCAAACCACTCATGCGCTCATTAGTGAACTGCAACGATGTTCTCAGCTCAGCCAGATCGTTGCGCAGTAACAGGAACTCACTACGCAATGTTTTTATAAAGTCCTCTTTAAATTTCTTGAGCTCAGCCCTGATATATTGGGCGAGCTCATGCGTGGCTTCCGAGGTGGTGGTATTTGTAGGGCTCGTTTCCAGGAGATCGTCTAGCAACGCATCTGCACGCCCTCTAACGGGAGTTTCGGACTGGTTATCCCGTACAATGTTTTTCTCACATTCTGGGCATCGCCAAGAAGATGATATGGACCCGGTCTTCTTAATACCGACGCACTGCCTATGGTACCAGGATCGGCAACTATCGCATTTAGCCGCATCTGTTGACGTCAGAAATTTGCCGCAGCCCCCACACTTAACCATAGTGGAATCAAAGCAATCGATCTCGTTTGAGCCGTCGACCGACAGATAGTTCCCCCTGACAACTACAGATGGCGCTGTCTTCAATAAGGCGTATACGGCAGCTATCACGGTGTTATGGTAAGTTGAAACACCATAAGCTTACGACACAGGTTCGAAGCAAAGTTGCGCACACACCGGAACTGGATCACAAAGTTTTTGCAGGAACTATTTAACAACAGCTGTTATTATTTATACGTATCGGGTAGAAAAACACTGTCAACAGAACGCGCACACAGTTTTTGCTGTTTATTTTTATGTACACAGAACAGAATCGCTAGATAACAGCGTCACCTGTTATTTGCACTAAACAATGTATCTATGTAATAAAGTTTTGTAAATTATGAGAACTTGTTTATTTTTAATACGCAAGATAGTTTTGACACTGTTACTCAAACAAGGTAAGTACCGTCACCCCCGGTACTCACACATATCTCGCAATTGGAGACAGTTTTAGTGCATTCGTTTGTTAGCATTGCTCTATCTAGACAAGTATATAATCAAAGTTAGTATGACTTTATAATAAAGGACTGGAACAATTTGCCTGCTGCGGTCTTCCCGTCTGATTATAATTTAGGTGTCTTTATGGCAAGAGTGAATAGGCTCTTAATAAACTAGTGCGCCTCACTATCAACGATTGCATCACTGCCTAACATCAGGTGGGATCGCAGTCAAGCACTAGTTTATACAAATTTAAAAAAAAAAACTTGATTATTAACGTTGAGCATGTTTGATATTTTGGAATGGTTAGGGAATAATTTTGCACCAATTGCTTTATCAGTATAAAAGTACTATCATTTATGTGGTAGAATACAATATTCATTTATTGCGCTATCGTACACAAACATGACAATTTATATTACATTAAAAATTTAACACTTTAAAACTATTACAATTATTTTACATTAAAAAGTTTATCTCTCCGAAAAACTACTGAGGTGTCAAGGGACACCCGGATGGAACGAAGTTCCGTTCTGGCTTGCTTTCTATAAGAGAGAGAAAGAGAGAAAGACAGAGAAACATGCGCACGCCGCACGGCTTACAATAGCTTACTATAGAAAAAGTGTCGTTACAAGTTTTCGTGAGAATTTTTTCCGTCTAGCCAATACAATATAACTAAAAAATACTATCCTATTTTATGTACATTTTGACAGCACTATTTCAACATCTTCGAAACCATGAAAACGACACTCATGACGAAAAAGTTGATAATTTCTGACATCCGCCATCTTAGATTTACATTTTGACAGCACTATCGGCTTCAACAACCTCGAAAACCATGAAAAAGACACCCATATCGAAAAAGTTGATAATTTATTGCAGCCGCCATCTTAGATTTAAATTTTGACAGTACTATCGGTTTCAACACCCTCGAAAACCACGAAAACGACACCCGTGAGGAAAAAGTTGATAATTTCTTGCAGCCGCCATCTTGGATTTACATTTTGACAATACTATCGGTTTCAACAGCCTTGAAAACCATGAAAACGACACCCATGACGAAAAATTTAATAATTTTTTGCAGCCGCCATCTTGGATTTATATTTTGACAGTACTATCGGTTTCAACACCCTCGAAAACCATGAAAACGACACCCATGACGGAAAAGTTAACAATTTCTTGCAGCCGCCATCTTGGATTTACATTTTGACAGTACTATCGGTTTCAACACCCTCGAAAACCACGAAAACGACACCCATGACGAAAAAGTTGATAATTTCTTGCAGCCGCCATCTTGGATTTACATTTTGACAGTACCATCGGTTTCCACGCCCTCGAAAACCATGAAAACGACACCCATGACGGAAAATTTGATAATTTCTTGCAGCCACCATTTTGGATTTATATTTTGACAGTACCATCGGTTTCAACACCCTCGAAAACCACGATAACGACACCCATGGCGAAAAAGTTGATAATTTCTTGCAGCCGCCATCTTGGATTTACATTTTGACAGTACCATCGGTTTCCACGCCCTCGAAAACGATGAAAACGGCACCCATGACGGAAAATTTGATAATTTCTTGCAGCCACCATCTTGGATTTATATTTTGACAGTACTATCGGTTTCAACACCCTCGAAAACCATGAAAACGACACCCATGACGGAAAAGTTAACAATTTCTTGCAGCCGCCACCTTGGATTTACATTTTGACAGTACCATCGGTTTCAACACCCTCGAAAACCACGAAAACGACACCCATGACGAAAAAGTTGATAATTTCTTGCAGCCGCCATCTTGGATTTACATTTTGACAGTACCATCGATTTCCACGCCCTCGAAAACCATGAAAACGACACCCATGACGAAAAATTTGATAATTTCTTGCAGCCGCCATCTTGGATTTACATTTTGACAGTACCATCGGTTTCCACGCCCTCGAAAACCATGAAAACGACACCCATGACGGAAAATTTGATAATTTCTTGCAGCCACCATCTTGGATTTATATTTTGACAGTACCATCGGTTTCAACACCCTCGAAAACCACGAAAACGACACCCATGGCGAAAAAGTTAACAATTTCTTGCAGCCGCCATCTTGGATTTACATTTTGACAGTACTATCGGTTTCAACACCCTCGAAAACCACGAAAACGACACCCATGACGAAAAAGTTGATAATTTCTTGCAGCCGCCATCTTGGATTTACATTTTGACAGTACTATCGGTTTCCACGCCCTCGAAAACCATGAAAACGACACCCATGACGAAAAAGTTGATAATTTCTTGCAGCCGCCATCTTGGATTTACATTTTGACAGTACTATCGGTTTCCACGCCCTTGAAAACCATGAAAACGACACCCATGACGAAAAATTTGATAATTTCTTGCAGCCGCCATCTTGGATTTATATTTTGACAGTACCATCGGTTTCCACGCCCTCGAAAACCATGAAAACGACACCCATGACGGAAAATTTGATAATTTCTTGCAGCCACCATTTTGGATTTATATTTTGACAGTACCATCGGTTTCAACACCCTCGAAAACCACGATAACGACACCCATGGCGAAAAAGTTGATAATTTCTTGCAGCCGCCATCTTGGATTTACATTTTGACAGTACCATCGGTTTCAACACCCTCGAAAACCATGAAAAAGACACCCATGACGAAAAAGTTGATAATTTCTTGCAGCCGCCATCTTGGATTTATATTTTGACAGTACCATCGGTTTCAACACCCTCGAAAACCATGAAAACGACACCCATGATGAAAAAGTTGATAATTTCTTGCAGCCGCCATCTTGGATTTACATTTTGACAGTACCATCGGTTTCCACGCCCTCGAACACCATGAAAACGACACCCATGACGGAAAATTTGATAATTTCTTGCAGCCGCCATCTTGGATTTACATTTTGACAGTACTATCGGTTTCAACACCCTCGAAAACCATGAAAACGACACCCATGACGAAAAATTTGATAATTTCTTGCAGCCGCCATCTTGGATTTATATTTTGACAGTACCATCGGTTTCAACACCCTCGAAAACCATGAAAACGACACCCATGACGAAAAAGTTGATAATTTCTTGCAGCCGCCATCTTGGATTTATATTTTGACAGTAAAAGTGTCGGTACAATTTTTCGTGAGAATTTTTTCCGTCTAGCCCCCTTTCACAACGCGCGATAAGGGATAGCTGTCTACTCTCCATCCGTCTTACGCTTTTTCGATCAGGTCACGTGTCCTGACGCGAGTTTAAGATTTTATACCCATTACAGAAAAAGTGCTCAACGCCGCTAAAGAAGTTTTCACTTCAAAAAAAAAAATCTTGATCCTTGTCGACTAAGAGCCGTATTTCACCGGGACACCATGGTAGCCGTAGCGCCACTGGTTGCGCTACCATGGTGTCCCAGTGAAATATAGCAAGACACCAAACAAGACACCAGAGCAAAGATTTCGTGTATCCTACGAATAATCTAGATTGCCTACGCAGCAAACACACTCTAACCCTTTAAGGAGCAACCAGGTATTGAGATAGTTAAATAAAAAGAAAACTAGCCAAAATATTTTTTTTTTAAACTATTTTAAACGAAATTAAAAGCAAAAAAAAAATTCAGGGATATTTCACTGAGTTTTCAGGTTGTATCTTTTTAGATACAAAAACACAATAACACGAAAACGTTATTATGAACTTCGTATCTAAAAGTATACAAAATGATTCTTGGGTTTATTAACTACTAGGTAAACCCCGTGGTTTTCCCCGCTTTTTCAATTATTGACGCCCAGAAAGTCAGTGTCTGTTATTGGGGTTTACAATACTATTATAGGAGCAATCCATGTATTTACGGAAAAGCTTCTTATGTTAAAATTTAATTTCAGAAGTTTTTTTTTTATTTTTAGAGGGGAAATCATCTGATGACTTCTCCCGCTCTAGGGTGGAGCAAGAGGACGTATCGGACTTGTGTACTACGGCCACGGGTTTCCTTTTCAGGAATTTCCCGTGGCCCTAGCAGGCGTCGATTTTGCCGGGCCGCTATAGTTTTGTTTTTTTTATTTTTACATCTCCTTGAAGCTCACGTGAGATATTTTTACACGCCGTTGTTAACTTTGGCTTCATCCTCGAACTTTGGTTAATTTTCTATAATAAACATCAAGTATTGTGTATTTTTGGACATAAAAAATAAATTACTATCTCTGAAAAAGACGTCTTGTTTCTTTTTAGATACATGAATGATACACTTGATTTGTAGAGATATGTCGCAAAGTATCTATTTAGATACAAATACTATATTCCTTCACTATACATAAAATAATAGAATTTTGTAATAAATAATGTTTATTTATTGTAATTAGATGTCATTCAAATAATATTACACTAAAACATTTACAGTCTATTCATTATTACTACGATTTTGAAACAAATTTCAATAAACGTCCGCCAATATTCAGATTCGGTGCGGATCACCTAAGTTCTCGCTGTTTTTGGTGAGAAAGAGAAAGTATCTGTGTTGTGATGTATTGCGTTTTCGTTTTGTTGGTCGATAATAACCCTATCGGCAAAAGGCATGAATACACGTGACTTTTGAGTTTTGAGTAATGCGCGTTTAAAAGGTTTGTGCATATTTAGATACAAAAACACTTAAAGGGCTAAAGTGTTCTTTATTCCCATTAAAATTAAGTTCATATTGACAAGCAAACGGGCAAAAATGTACTGAACAAGACAATAAGAAAGGGTCGGTGTGTCCCTTTCTTACCTCTGTTTTAACTAGGGTAACCATGATTTTACAAAATTAATTGTTAATATTTTTGTCACTGCAGCATTTGATATTAATTGATGTATTTTTTTGTATCGACAGCAAAGTACCAATAACTCCAAACTGTCTGTCAAACCTGAAAACAAAAAAATTACTCGAATTTTACTAAGACGATTATCACATTGCCACGTACCACGCAGCGTAGCGCGTGAATGCGTGTATTAACATTGCTTGTAAGTATCTCCATTTATATAGAAAACAGGCACAGTCCAATATACCGAAAATGCATCCACGCGCGTTCATGCAGATCACGCCCCTACATGAGGAGAAAACATGCATACACGCGCGTGGGTGCGGGGCGACACGCAAGGTATGGCACACTGAGTCTCGTAGTGTCGTATGATTTTGTATGAAATGAGTCAGAGCCTGCGTGAATTTACAAAACGCACCAACGCGCGTGAGTGCGTAAAAAACCCGTACGATGATGCAGATCTGCACTTCCGCAAGTACGCGCGTAGGTGCATCGACACGCAACATGCAGCGTGATGCGTGGCAGTGTGATAATCGCTTAAAACACGCGGAAAAACCTTTTTAAATTCATAGGTAAATTATGATTTTCTTGAAAAAATATTTTTTGGCGGTATTGGTACTTCACGGTCGATAAATATAATATTCTAGCATTTGCCTGCGGCTTCGCCCGCGGACACCCCACTCAGGAATAAAGCAGCTTTCTATCGGTGAAAAACTTTTTGCGATCGGACCAGTACTTCCAGAGATTACCTAATATGGCTTGTTCGTCAACTCGCTTAAGCAATTCGCGCGAATTGGGACCTTCCGATTTCACCTACTTTTTCTGTCGTCATCTCGCTTAAACGTATAAAATACAGTCAAATAATAACAATTACTATAAATAACTAGCTATTGCCCGCGGATTTTAAACGCAGGCTATACCGGTTATCTACTTAGATTTCGGGATATTATGTTAAAGGTGAGGAATGAGGCGAGTAGGATGTGGCCAATGGTACACGATACCCAAGTTACTTTAAAAACATTTTACGTTACTTTTGACTTTCTCATGTTACCTGCACCTGCATGGTCCTCATCGAAAATGGCAAGTTCGGTCGGTTCCTGCATCGGATTCAGACGGCAGTAACGCTCGGGTATTACTATTGTGTGGACCACTCGGAGGACACGGTGGAGCACCCGAGGACATGGTAGAGTTGTGCCCCGCTCGGGCAGAGCACCGCTGTTTCCTCGTGGAGGCAATTTTTGGCAACAACCTTTCACGCAGGGCCCTAGTTCAGACTATGGTCCGGAGCGAGGAGGAATGGCAGGCGGTCGCCTCTTTCTGCGAAGCAGTAATGTTAGCGAAGAAGGAGGCCAAAGGACCATCGGCCGCCGAAATTCCGACCCCGACGACGGACCACGGTAGACGCGGGCTTGCGGACGCCGAGCAATGGGTAGTCCGCTATCCGGCCGTCCGGTAATTAACCGAACCGAGCTCAGTCGTCAACAGCGCGTAGTGATCGACGTGCTCCTCAAAGAGATGACATCAAACCGTAGGAGTCCAGAAGGGCGATGCTCGCAAGCTAGGACCCCGGCGAATTCCTAAAAAGGAAACCCGTAGTCCTAGAATGCAAAGGGTAACTGAAGGTCATAGGTTAATCGTGAAATGGAACGCATCCAAGAAAGATTTTGTTCATCGTGTGGGCGCTCTTGAGTTTTTTGATACATACATGACGTATCGATACTCCATATTCACTCACTTACGTGTATATTAACTAATATTTGGACGTCAACTTTGCTTGCTTATTGCTGATAATGTTGTGATTTCTTGGTAATTAATAGGTAAATATGCAATATTATATTATTGTAATGTTGATTTATATCTTTCTCATTACGATAAGTGTTTTATTTTAAAGTCAAGTCGAATATAATTTCTAATAAATTTTTAGTGGGTACCTATGTTATGAAATTTTTTTTTAGTTAACTGTACATAAATACGTCAAATTTTCAAGTCTGAGCAAGTTGACGACAGAAAAAGTAGATGAAATCGGAAGGTGCCTGCTCGCTTGGACTCGCGCGTATCGCTTAAGGCCCAAGCGCCCGAAAAGAGCCATAAAACAGTGATTTTCTGAAGCCGACTCCTCGCTAACGGCCAGGTTAATAGGTTTGAAAAAAGGTTGCTTGTAGGTCCGGCTGGTATTTTTTATTTATAGTTTTTTTTTTTTTATTGAGATAATAAAAACAACGAAAATTAAAAGCAAAATTATTTATATATTTTTGAAAAAAAATAGATACGTAGTCAAGTTGACGAATATTACCAGAATTTTGTGATAGATTCCATTCATCGTGATATGCTCTCTATGCAAATTCTGGCATCCTGTTGCAGGTTTGTGTTGTTGAGAGCTGCAATTTAATCAGCTAGTGTTTATATAACAATAATAATAAATAATTTATTAGTTTGGTGGTGATCACTTGCTAAGCGATCTCCTGCTTGGTGAGCTCCTACATGTTTTCAATAGCGTTCATGTCTGGTGTATTGATTGACTAGTTTTTTTGTCCTATGATGAGTTCCCTGACAGTTTTTGTCTGACAATTATAGTGATGTGACCTAACGAAATTTAATCGATTTTTTACAATAACGAATCAGTTGGCAAAGGTAATGGAATCGAATTACCGATTTTAGATTTATAGATGATAAATGTGAAAGTTTGTATGTGTGTGTGGATGTTTGTTACTCTTTCACGCAAGAACTAGTCTACGGATTTTGAAGAAATTTTACAGTAAATCAAAAAACCTGACAAAAACTAAAAACCTGATAAACGCGGGCGAAACCGCGGGGGACGGCTAGTGGTAAATAAAATGCAGTCTGTTTAAAATAATAATTTATTTATTATTCACTGTCAGAACTTGACTCTTGATTTGAACTCATATCCATATCGGAATCGGAATCTTCTTCAACTAACCGCGATGATTAATTATTGGTCCCTAATTCTGTCGATCCGGATATATTTATTCCAGTCCTCTGTTATAGTTTTTTGAGTTTTTTCTATTACTTTTTTCCAATTTTACATGCGATTACAAGATGGCCGCTCCGATTTTGTCGATTAGTGTGTCGTCGAGTTATGTCAATCTCTATTGGCAGAAGTTCCGTTTAACGCATTACACAAGTTCTATACTTTTTTATTTTATTTACTTAATTTATTAACAGTTAATTATAACCACAATAATTTACTTAGTAATTTACGAAAGACAATATATTTTTTTATCATTTCATTTTTATTTTTTTTGCCAGTTTATTTTTTAGTAATCTAAAGTAATATGCGTACCACGGAAAAAAATGAACTGTCAGGGAACTCATCATAGGGCAAAAAAGGTATAGGGTAAAACATTAATGTTTTTTAGCCAAGTATGCAGTAACACCCCTTGTTTTGTAGCATAATGCAGATTCGGGCATAAAAATGGACTCTTCGTCAATAAGGAACCATTTTTCGAGATGCGGCAGCAGTCCAGTTTCTAGTACTCGCTTGTACTGGTCATGCCTCACGGTCCCTTTCACGATATGTAGAACCTTGCTTGAGATTAAAGACCACATCATAATACTAATTGGGAATTTAGCTGTCTCTTAACACCGGTTTTTATGGAGCTATTCTCCAAGGCGTCGTCGGAAAGGAGCATTTTTTGAACGGACAAAAGAGCTTTTGTCAACCAAAACCTGAAACGTCGATTCATCGGAGAAACATGTCTGAAAAATTATATTAGTCATAGTAGTCATAGTAATTTATTGGTAAGGGATTCTTACAAGTCAAATACAGATTCTTACATTATATCTACTTAGTCAACAAGTGATTAAATACAATGTCAAATGATAAAGAATGTCAAACATATAAAAGAAAATACAAAATAAACAAACAAATAAATAGAAGTCAAAATCACAAATTAAATTATAAATCATAAGAAAAGTTAATAATATTCAGCCCAAATCAATATTCGATCGTCAAAGATAAATTAAATTACATCATAAATTCGTCAAAAGAATAAAATGCTTGCTCGATAAGCCATTTTTTCAAACGAGCTTTGAAGCTCCCTATAGTCGGGGCACCAGAAATAGCCGCAGGCAGCCGGTTATACACTGTCGGGCCCATAACATGAGTCGTCTTGGAGGATTTGGCGAGGGATCTCGAGACCGCCGATAACTGACCCCTGCTTCTGGTGCAATATGAATGACACGGCTGCCTACCTTTGGGTAAAGGTCGAGGTTCATCCTCACGTACAAGGCGACCTGATATATTAGTATAGCAGGTAACGTGAGGATGCCTAGTCTAGTAAAATGGGGTTTAGCGGACATGTCCTGCGGTATCCCGACGATGGCCCGCACAGCACGCTTCTGCATTCGGAAGGCGCGCTGCCAGTCGGCAGCACGTCCCCATAGCTCAGCGCCGTATTGTAGTAACGAGTGCACCGTCGCGAAATAACAGGACCGCACATCGCGTTCGGGTAAGACGCGCGATATTCTGCCAAGAGTAAAACATGCACTACCCAATTTACCGCACACCTTACTAATCTGACCATCCCACTTGAGGCACCCGTCAATTTCGAACCCAAGAAAGGTTATCGTCTTCACCTGAACTAGAGCCACTCCACCCGCAGATACTGCCAGTGGTCTTGAAGACCGCCCTGACAGAACGAAGTGAATGAAGTGGGTCTTTTTCAGATTCAGAGCAAGACCATTTCTTTGAAACCATAACGCCAATTGATTCGCGGCATCGTTTAGCCTTTGCTCCAACTGATCCACTGATTCATCGGTTACCAACGCTGCAACATCATCAGCGTACATGAGTGCGTCAGTCACAGCATCAGGCAAGTCATTCAGCAGCAGCGAAAACAGTATGTTGGACACGGACGATCCTTGAGCCACTCCCATCTCCGATTTCAGAGGCTTGGACCTCACCTTTCCTTGGCCACCTACCACAATTTGAGTCCTGTCGTGCAGCAAATCTGTCACTAAAGCATGCGACGTCCCCAACACTCCGTTATGCTGTAGTTTTACAGCTAACACGGCGCGGTCAGCAACATCGAACGCTTTGGACAGGTCGCAGCATAGGACAGCCACTTGCCTCTTTTGCTCACGTGCAGACATGATTCGATGTACGAGTTCACGAACTAAACACGTTGTCGAGCGGCCTTCTCGGTAGGTACGCGTACTGACGGTCAGAAAGGGCGTTCGTCTCCGACATAAATTTAATAAGTCGGGAGCTCAAACCGTTTTCAAAAACTTTGGCAAGGGTGGGTATAATAGAGACTGGTCTATAGTTGTCTATGCAATCTTTTTTCCATTTTCCTTTGTACAGGGGTGACACTTTACTGAGCTTTAATGGCGCAGGAAAAGAACCTTCCCTTATGCAATCATTAAACAACTCAGAAAGAACATAGGCTAGAGGAGCTGCTACCAGTTTTAAAAGTTTTAGTTTTTATTATTTCATCAGATAATGGCAGTAGTTTATTAACAATGTACTGTACTATTTAAAGTCTTATTTTTAATCGACTTCAGTCTGAAACAGTCATATTTTGATGTTGTTTGGCCCTGTGCAATAGTCTCTTCTTGATGACCTCGGTGAGGCGTGGTTTTTTGGTAGGCCGATGACCTATCAACTTCTCTTTTGCTTACTCTCGAAGAATTGTCTTATCGAAAACTTCTAGGCTCTCGTAGTTTGTAATCGTGGTAAGGTCTTACCTGTCTAATATACATATTAGTTTTTGATTAGTTAAAAAAAAAAATAATGTATTAATAACAACTTGAACTTCTTTAGAACACAATGGCTCGTAGTACGAACTAATCTATGGACACACTAGTAGAAAGGGATAGAGAGCGTTCTTGGGTCGCCACACCCAAGAATCTTTTATACTATCTGGATTGATTACGTCAACCTCAAAAATGTACTGAAGAATACGATACAAGACGCCCTTTTTTTAATTCTTTTTTATTTTGTTTTGTAGACTATTTCATAATGTGGGATGTCGTTAGATAGGTCTTTCAAAAATATTGCGAGTGTGTGAAAACTATTTATCAATTTAGGGATCCTATTGTGAATTATAAATATAGTTTTTTACCTAATGCTAGTTTTCAATTGAACCTTATTGAGTTAACAGATGAAAACCAGTTTATTTATTTATTTCCACACTGATAAGTTGTAATTTGTTAAGCTTAAAAAATAAAGAAAAAACAGGTTAAATAAAG
Source organism: Mythimna ferrago (assembly GCA_910589285.2). Lineage (NCBI taxonomy): Eukaryota > Metazoa > Arthropoda > Insecta > Lepidoptera > Noctuidae > Mythimna > Mythimna ferrago. The sequence continues at coordinate 28,755,388 of OU342683.1, forward strand.
TAACACTTATAGGTATTTCACCTAGTATGTTTCAGTACATTTGCTATTATTATCTTTGTCTTGGACGGCTTAATATTCTCACTTTACTCAGATTTCTATAAACACACTTGTTTTTCCAATTACTATGGACTTGGCAGAATAGTCGAAATCGGCTCGACTTGAATAAAGAATACACAAAAAAACACTAAAACGATCAAAATAAATTTTGGAAGTCGATGTTTCTGGTATATTTTGTTATTTAACACCGACTTCCGAATTTAAAGTTATTTTGATCGTTTTACAGTTACTGTAAAACAAACTTAAGTAACAACTAATTGTTGTTATAGATAGTTTTTGTTAAAAAACTAACTGTAAGTTTGGTTTGATTCTACAGTTTTGTACCAACTTTATGGTTGTATATTTTTGTTAAATTTTTTGTATATTTAATTGGACATTATTGGTCTTGTTCATCAGTTCAACTTCATCAAATGATACTTTTTGACTGTAGTAGAATGTAGACTATGAATATGAATACAGAGACTTGGTAAAAACACCAAAATCCCTATAGATATACACACATACATAATCAGCCTTTTTAATGTTCCCACTGCTGGAACTCAGGCCTCCTCTCTAGGAGAGGGAATGGGTCGTAATCCATCGAATTTAGAAGGAAAAAACAATCGAATTGAGAACCTCCTCCTTTTTTGAAGTGAGTTAAAAAAAATTACATCCACCTTCTTCAATTAAAAGGATGATATATTCGTAGCCACAACCCCCAAAAATGACTTTCATATTAATTTACTCAATTAAAAGTTGTTAAACATATTATTTTTAGTTTCATTCTATATCAGTAAATCAATACCTATCTAATTCTAAAAATAAGTGTGGTAGAGTCTGTCTAAAAAGTCAAACGACTTAGCTAATTATTAGGGTAAAATGAAATCTGATGTAGTTAACACTGGTTTAATAATCAAGGTTGATGAAGGGATCTTGATAATTATTTACTAGTAGAAGAACCTTATAAAAAGTATCGAATAGTATTTTTTTAATGATTAAATATTATACAAAATTCCCAAGTCGTTTTTTATTCTTATACTCATAACTAGGTACTTAATTTTATTTCGAAAAAGTATCAATGCATACAATCGCAGTATACGTTTTTTAAAGAAAGCGAAACGGCCCGTGCTTCTCAGAACGCGGACGCGTTCAGCGCGGACTGAGGCTTGGAAGTGGTGGGTTCAATGAAAAATGTATGAAGATTTTTTTTTTTTTTTTTTTTTATTGTTGATAGGTTCGCGCTTGACCGCTATCTCACCTGATGGAAAGCGACGATGCGGTCGACGATGTAACGCGCTTACCTAAAAGAAACCTATTCACTCTCGACTTAAAGATTCCCGGGTTGTAGCTATCAGGAAACACAGACTCCGGCAAAGAATTCCACTCCCTAGCCGCACGCACAATGAATGTGTTCCCAAAACGTTTTGATTTTTTTAGAGTGGTTTTATTTTGGTCATAAATCATAAAGTTATTTATGTAAGTTCAAAATAATTAGTTAAAGGTGTAGAAGACTATATAAACTGTGGTATTTTATGATTTTTAAGCTAAAAATGTGCACTGGATTTAGCTTACGCGACCTATTCAGACCCTTGTATTTTGTAATTTTCTTGATTAGTGCGTTGGTAAAATCGTATTTAACTATATGAAAATTTTATACAAAACCATAATATTTTTTTATGCCATCCTAGAGATGAATATGTATATTATCTTTTATTTGATACCGTGACATCCTCATAGTTATGATCCTTGGTGCATTATAATGGTACCCGAAAAAACGAGATATTTGTCCAAAACGGTCAAAACGTCCTTAATAACATCTTGAACTTCTTTAGAACATAATGTCTCGTAGTACGAACTAGTCTATACACACTAGTAGAAAGGGATAAAAATTCTTGTATGGTACTTCTTTATTACATCTTTAAGGTTGTCGTAATCAATCCAGATTGTATTGTACAAGATTCTTGGTTCACTGTCACTAACGTTTGACAGTTGGTTAATTATGGTTTTCAAAGGTTAGATTTCCATCTTATTACATACTCTTTGGTGGGGGGCGTGACTGGCGGCCGGACTGGTGTCCGCACTGGTTGCGCCACCAAATTGGTTGCGCTACCAAACAGACACCAGGTGAGTAACGCTCTATAGAGCTCTATACATTTTGCTGGTGGCGCAACCAATATTATTAGATAGTTATATTTTGGATATAATGACTAGGATTTAAGTTCTTATACAACAAAGGTTAGGTTAGGTTAGGTTTTTTTTTTTTTTTTTTTTTTCGTACATATTTTACCGCAGACATGGTAGTCCGCGCAATTGTTTACATTTTTCATTTTGTTTACAGATTATTTTTCATTGTCGTGCCCTCATCTTGGACAAATATTTACTTAAAAACTAAGCTTAAAAACTAAGGTTAAAAACTACGCGAGTCCACCTCAGACTCTTTATTTTTTTTTTATTTTTATTTTTTTTTTTATTCATTTTTTTTTTTTTATTCTTTATATTTCTTTTGTTATATTTTGTATTATAATATGTTTCTTAATGGCTAGTTTCACAATTATACAAATCGCTTAAGCTTTATAGTACTAAATTACTATACAATTTAAAAAGTACATTTTACATGTTACACATGACTATACATTTAAGGTTTGTAGGTAGAATTGGGGTATTAGGTTTCTATTTATTTGCTACCTAGAGTCTTCACTAACTCCATCAGGGCTTTTACGACTGCGATGTCTCGATGCTGCATGGCCGTCTTAAGGTTGTATTCGACGACCATTTTAGAAGGCGCATCCATCGCTTTCCGGGCAAAACGGCCCGTGGCATCGTCGGCGTCGTCGGTGTAATACACACAGCTGACTGTGTGTCTCGACACTGCGACAACTGCGTGGGAGATACTGTCATGGATCTGGAGCCTCCTTGACTTGGTGTTAATTATAATAACGCTGTCGCAGGTCAACCCCTGAGCTGCGTGGATGGTGAGAATGCGCGACCCTTCGCCAGACCCATAGCCTTGGTCAGCAAGAGAGGCTCTCTCTTCCTGCGTATGGACCAAGAATAAGGTGTTGTGGGCGGTTTTCGGTATGCGCGCTCCTGTGAACCTTTTCACTTTCAGAGAGTGGGCCTGCGACAGCGACGTCTTGGAGGAGTATATACCGGGGTATATCTCACTCAGGGTCAGGGCTATGTCCATTGGGTTCCGATGCGTACAGAGCAACTCCTGGGTGATGCTAGCCACCAAATTCGGACGGGTGTACCTTAACTCAAATAAGTTCTCCCTGTCCAAAAATGGTAGCTGATTCATGTCTCCGATGAGAACGACGTCGCTCGCTCCAGACAACTTCACTGCCATGACTATGGTCCCAAAATGGTTCATGAGGGCTTCGTCAACCGTAAGGCGACGGCATTTCTCCTCTGGTCTGAACCCGTTGGCTAAAATTGAGGCCATAGTGCGCCCATTTGCCTTAACACGATCTCCTAATCGGTGCGCCAGCTTCTCTCTGAGATCTTTAGCAGCTTCGGTTGTTGTGGTCACTATGATATCGCTCTCCTCGTCAAAGTGGTTCACTATCCAGGTTGTCTTTCCGCACCCTGGGACCCCGTTTACCCACCTGATACTGGGTACCGCCCAGTGTGCTTCCGAAGCTGGCGAAACACAGGCCCCCGAAATGGATTGTGCCATTTCGAGGATCCTGTCGTCCAGCATAATTTTGGTACACCTGGCGGTAACCACTATCGGGTCGTCTGCGGGTGTTCGGAATGTAGCTTTCCCTGAGCGCTCCGTTTCCTCCACGTCCAGGGTCACAAAGCCACTCTTAGCACTATAAGCTGCCATGTACGACCCTGTCATTTCACCAGCAATGACCTGGGATTTGACGTTGTCGTACACGGCTGCTTCTGCTTCCCCGAGCAAAACCCTTAACAGACCCTCATTTTTCCAATGGAAGGTCTGCAGAATCTTTCTACAAGTCGCGAGGTTTACCTCTCTGGTTGCCCTCGCGACTGCTATATACTCGAGGAATGCGCTGTGTATGTGGTCCGTGATACCCGAGTTTACAGCGAGGGTCGGTGGGCTGACTTGCCCTTTGTCGGCTCTGGTCGGTTTGGGTTTTGGTGCTGGTGTTTCTCTAGGTTTCGGTTTGAAAAACCTCATGACCGCTGACTCTTGCCGCTCTGATGGTGATGTGCGGCTGGTACTCGGGAGCAGTGCGCTGAGGAAGTTGCCTATTGCTTTGAGACGGGTTTTGGACCGGGTTCGGTCCTCTGGGCTAAAGTTTCCGCCTTTGTCCCTCTTTTCTTTTTCTGCCGTTAACTTCTGCTGAGCCCTCTCAGCTCCGCTCAGGGCGATCGGGTTCTTAGTGGAGCTCATCGTGCTGCCTGTGTGGTCTCGGGGGGCTTTGAGGAAGCTTAGAGTTTCCCCCCTGTCCTCATAGACCACGACCTCATGCTGTTCTGAGGCTTTAAGACAGCCGAAACGGTCTGCGATGTCTCCTCTTTCTCCACCGACCACCAAAGCATCGATGCTGATCGTGCGGGGTGCTATGCACGTATTTTCACCTGCTTTCCTAATCTTTTGGAGCAGCGAGCTGGCTTGGGCAAATGGGGTCTCCGCTCTCCACTCGAGTAGTGCGATTGTCTTTCCTTTGAATCGCACTAAACGGCACTTGTGAGCGGCTATCTCCACCTGCTGCAGCGCGGAGTACTTACTTCCTTTGATGCTCGTTTTTAATGTGCTCCCGTTGATCAGGGCAGCTAGGCCCGGTGAAATTGTAATTCGGGCTCCAGTGCGGCTTGAACCAATGCAGAAACTTATGCCCAGCGTCTCTGATTCCCTGTTCATGAACAGGGCGACCCCTCGAAGTCTGATACCGGGGACTCCATCTCTACCGCATACCAGGAAGTGTGTTACTGGCATGTCGGTTAGGATCGTCTGTTGGTTTGTCCCTGTTGTTGGTACCGGTGGCGCTGTCACTGATGCTGGTTGTGTATTTGTGCTTTGATGTGTAACTGAAAGTGTTAGGTTTTGAGTAATTGTTGTTGATGTTGTGTTTGTAGTTGTGGGTAATGGATGTTCTGTATTTAGTGTAGGTGTTGTGTTTGTGGTTAGGTTAGGTTAGGTTTTTTTTTTTTTTTTTTTTTTTTTTTTTTTTTTTTTTTTTTTTTTTTTTTTTTTTTTTTTGTGCCAGGAGTGGAAAATCCTTCATGGACACCCAGACTGCCTTGCAGGAAAGCAGCCCGGGTAGTGCCGGACTCCTACTGGCTAAAAACCACTCCTGCCATGCGAAAGGCCCCTGCCGTACATTGACGCAGGGTCGTTTTTGGGCTGTAGGTTTGTCATCATAAGGTTTTACGATACAGAGTTTGTTATAAGTAGAAATTTCTTAAAAATTTTATTAAATGTCAATATATTTTTTATATTATTGTTAAAATACATGGTCTATAATTTTAAATTAAATATATAAAATAGAATAATTAGATAAAATAATAATTACAGGTAATAAACAATTTAATTCAAAAATGTCTATTAAAATATCAGGTTTTATTGCAATAGACCAAAGAAACCAAGCTTGACTATTAATGTCAGGCTTGGTTTCTTTTGTTTACTGATTTCACTATTTTAGTGATATATTCAGTAAAATCTTTTCTATATTTTTTATTTTTTATAAATATGGTGAGGTTTGCTTTGGTAACATATTCCCCTATTTTTGCTTCAAGTTCATGTCTGGGAAAGGCATATATAGGGCACTCCGTCAGGAGATGGAGGATTGTCTCCAGCTTGTCCGGGTCACAGGCGCACGCCGGGTTCTCCTTGCACTTGAAGCGAGTCAGGTACTCGGAGAATCCGCCGTGGCCTGTTAGGGCTTGGGTCAGTTCCTTTGTGATCTCCATCTTACGCACCGTCCTGTACGCGGCGACCGCGCAAGGGAAGAATAACTTCGTTGTGGCCGCTGTTTCTCCTTCAAAGTATCTCCGGTTCCATTCGTCCAGCGTTTCCATTCGAATCGTACGCTTGACGAATGAAACCGGGCATTTGTCGTAGTCGGGTTGCCGCTTCGACTTCAGGGCAGCCTCCTTCGCGAGCAAGTCGGCTCTCTCGTTACCCTCCAGCCCCGCATGAGCTTTTACCCAGAACAAGGAGACGCTCTTGTTCTGGGTACTGCTGCGGCGGATGGCGTCCCTTGCTTCCACTGCGAGGGCATGGAGGGCATCGGGGTTCACGACCGTTTGGAGAGCTGCCATGGAGTCGCTGTAGATAGCGAACGCCGTCTCGGTCCTTCGGAGGACCTCCTTCGCTGCTTTGCAAAGGGCAAGGAGCTCAGCCTGGTAGACGGTGCTGTAAGACGGCAAAGCAAGCTTGAGGGCCTTCACCTCCACATCATCGGTCCACACCGACAATGCGGCACCGACTTTGCCCTCAATCTTGCTGCCGTCTGTAAAGATACGCACCGCGTAATTGCGGTGCTCATTAAATTGTTCCTCGTCTACCAGGCGTCGCAGTACAATAGCCCTCTGCTCAGCCGGATGTGGCAGCTTTAGTGCCGATACCACTCGCTCGATCTCCCGGTCTCCCAGCGCTGGATGAGGCACCCCTCTCTTGGCCTCATAAAGGGCGGCTGCTTCTCGGATTCGGAGATCAAGAGGGAGTATCCCAGCCAGCACCAGTGCTGAGTGTAGGGAGACCGTGCGGTAGGCTCGGCACAACTTTTGCGTGAAGCTTCTTTGGACGGCGTTCAGCCTCTTTTGCACCCCGACTTTGTTAGCGGCCGGCGACCACGTGCTCGCCGCGTACAGGATGATGGGCTCCACTGCAGCCGTGTAAATGCAGCGGATAACCTCTGGATGGAGACCCCAACTGACCCTAGCAGCCCGTAACAACTGCTTGTAAATGCCGACGGCTCGGGAGCAAACGTTTGCGACGTGGGTGTTGAAAGTCAACTTGTGATCGATGGTGAGACCGAGCAACTTGATTTCTTCCGACATGCCAATGTCTACCCCGCCCATCCTGAGACATGGGGTGTCATGCTTCAGTTTGCGCGTGACCAACATTGCTTTCGTTTTATGCGGCGCAAACCGAAGCTTATTCGTGACACCCCATGCTCGCACATACTCGAGGGCGACATTGGCATCCCTTTGGACTTCAAATGCCGTCTCTCCATCGAACACAAGGACAATATCGTCAGCAAACGCCTGGCAATAGACCCCTATCGACTCTAGACCCATTAGGAGAGGATCCAGCAGAACGTTCCACACTATGGGACCACCGATAGACCCCTGGACGCATCCCTTCTCGGTCCTGGATTCGTACTCCACTCCCGCGTACCTGACTTTCACCACCCTCTCGGACAAGTAGCTGTCCATGACCCGTCTCAAGTTTACAGGACACTTTTCCTCAGCCAGACGGACTCGTATGGCCGGCCACCATGCGCTGTCGAAGGCTCCCTCAATATCCAGGGACACAACCGTGACAAGTCTTTTTTCATTAAGTTTGCCACGAATGCGTCCCATCAGAGTATAGAGGGAGTCCTCGGTGCTTCGCTGGGGCATGAATCCGTACTGGCGAGTACTCATCCTGGGGAGTAAATGAAACTTGAGTCGGGCCACGACCATCTTTAATATTGTCCGGGAATATCAAGGAATACTCTGGATTAACGGGAATAATCTATAAAAAATGTATGAAAATTTGAAGTTTTTGCGGTTTTTTACTGTCGGGTGTAAAATTTTCCTATGGGACGCAAATTTTTTAGGGTCGGGGCGCACAGGCGACGCGCTGGCCCGTGTTTTGAGACTACTTTGGTCGCGATCGGACCACAAAAACGGGAGTTATTATCAGATAAGTGTCAATTTTTTAATAAAAAAGTCAATATTTTGCGAAAATCGAAAAATTTTCTTCTAGGAAATGTCTAATCTGATTTGTTTTTTGCAGGAATCCTGTAGGGCGAGCAGAGGCGCGTACGACGGCACCCTCAGAACCGACCTACGTCAACCAGGGATCGAGATATAAAATTTTGAAGAAATGAAAATTTGGAAAAATGGTTTTTCTTGAATAAAAAGTTTCCCTGTGAAAATCTTTGAATTATTTTACCAGGATCGTATAGGTCTCGCAGAGACGCGTCCAAAAACGTATAATAGTACCCTGTAGCTAGTATATATAGGTTACGAATCAGATGGGTTAGGTTAGGTTAGGTTAGGTTAGGTTAGGTTAGGTTTTTTTTTTTTTTTTTTTTTTTATTAATGACGGGTCTGGAAAATGCGCACGCACACCCGGTCCGCCCTCAAGAAGGTAAAGGCCTTAGTTGAAGGCGTGCCGGATAGTGTCGGACTCCAACCGACTAAAGGCTCAAGCACACCAGATGCGTATGCGTGACTACGACGTAACCACGTCGTAGTGACGCGCGTAGTTACGGCGTAACCCGATGTCACACCGGGTTACGCATACGCATACGTCTACGCTTACGCAATCGAGCTGAGTACGCAACGCAGGCCCATTGCATGCCCGGCTGCGGCAGTTATATTTTATTTTACTGTTTTCGACGCTTATGTTGTGCACGATGTCCGACGAAGATTGGATAAATGGACCTAGTAGTTCTTCTGATGAGGAAGAAGCAATATTACTACTATTGTGCCAGAATACTCCTGCGTCTGCAAAAAGAATATGGGTCCATGATATAAATGTAAGAAGAGAAACACATAGTGAATATCATAACCTTTGCCGTGAACTCGAATCGTATGAGGATCGCTTTTATTTATATTTCCATATGTCAAGAAGTTCTTTTGAAGAATTGCATGAATTAGTGAAACCACATATATTTAAACTGGACACCAACTACAGAAAAGCGGTTGGAACAAGAGAAAGACTAGCAATTTTTTTAAGGTAATTTTTTCATTTTAATATCAAATAACAAATTCTAAGATAAAACCAAACAAACAAAAAAAATATGATCCTTTGCACAACCCTTAAACAAATAGGAATCTTAATTGTCTTCTTTAATGGAATGATAATAATTTACTTCTTTATTAAGGAATGAAGGTACAATAATGTAATCGTCAAAAATAATGTTAACACTGCGACTCATTCGAATTGTGATTCGTTAAATCTATGGCTAGAACGACGTCGTCGTCTTGAGTTGGTTCATGAGAAGTTCCTTCCGCTATTAACACAGGTTGCATCGGTTGTTGTCTAAGCTCTTCTGTTATTAAAATGGTTTCAGTAGATCCATCAGATAATACAGAATAAGCAGGTGACAGGTACATTAGAGACGATGGTTGTTGGCTGGTCGTTTGGTTTCGTCCTTCATTTGCTGAATTATTTTCAAATTCGTTCAATTCAGCATCAGCAAACAATTTTGCTAATGCTACTTTTATTTTACCTTGATTCCGCACTGATAATTTTTTAAAGGATTTAGCATAGCTCATGAACAAGTGGTCAGCCTCATCTCATTCTCTTTTCGTTTTATTTTTAAGATAATCAAGGACTCTATCGGTGTTGTCTACCAAGTTACGGCTGTCAGTCTTTCTTTTCGTTGTACGTGACGCTGGCGACGGCGATGGCTGTAAACTAGTTGTTGGCGGCTGCTGTGTGTGTGGTTCTAATAGTAATTGTGAAGAGTCATCAACTTCAGGTTCAGGATACAGCCACGATGGTCCAGGTTGCAGGGAAGGCGGTGAGGGCATTATAGGCGATGACTGTCTTGGTGCAGGCGACGACTGTCTTCCTACTGGCGATGACTGTCTTGGTAAAGATGATGGTGAGAGTGGCGCATCGAAACTTGATTGCGTTGGTGTTATGTTAGTGCTTGTAGGTCTTAACTCGAGCGTGCTATCTAAAAATGACATCTGAGAACTCCATGTGAAATTTGAATATTTCCTGCTTGAACCAGTTTGCCCTCTGATTGTTTTTTTATGTCGAATGTATCCGTCTCTCAATGATCTCCACGCATCCTTTGCTTTGGAACCTAAAATATATATATTTTTTACTTAATAAAAGTCACAGCTCACTATAGCCACCAGAGACCCACTCGCTTCTGCCTCGTCGCGTGGCGTCCAATCGTTGACGACGTGGTGTCATCGACAACGACAATGATTGGATGCCGCGCGGCGAGGCGGAGGCTAGTGGGTCCCGGGTGGCTATAGTGAGCTGTGACTTTAAATACAAAATATACCTACTCATGATATTATTATTTATTTTTTAGATACATCAGAACCGGCGACTCATTTATTACCATCTCGTTTTCGTTTCGCATTGGACGAAGCACGGTATCTAAAATCATTGGAGAGGTAGCAAAAGCCATTTGGGAAATTTTACAACCTATATATATGCCTAATCCTGACGATAACATATGGAAACAGTCGGAATTGGGTTACAGAGAAACTTGGAATTTTCCAAACTGTGTCGGCAGCATCGACGGGAAACACATTAAGATAAAATGCCCACCCAATAGTGGATCGAACTATTATTGTTATAAAAATCATTTTTCAATTGTTTTACTTGCCATTGCCGACCCATTTTATAAATTTACGATGATAGACGTTGGGAGCTACGGTCGACACAGTGACAGTAACATCTTTGAAAATTCTGACTTTTATCGTCACTATTTACTGGGAAAAACAATATTAACATCGAAACCTCTGCCCGGTACTAACGAACCTGTACCACACGTGCTTATCGGCGATGAAGGTTTCGCATTACAAACCTTTTTAATGCGACCATTTCCCAGAGCCACCACTTTACATGATACGAGAAAACGAAATTATAACAACAGGTTGAGCCGTGCCCGTCGTGTCATTGAAAATACTTTTGGTATTTTGGCGGAAAAATGGAGGATTTTCCATAGACCTTTTGAATGCCATGTCGAAAAGGCTATTCTCGTTACCAAGGCAGCGTGTTGTTTACATAATTATGTCAGAATAAAACACGGCGATATTATGATGCACGAGATTCAAACTGAAACAAGTCAAACAAACTTGGAAGAAAGTGCATTAATACCTCTAAGACGCACTAACACAAGGTCACCTAATGATGCAATTATTATTAGAGAAAAGTTTGTTACATATTTTAACCCCTGAGACCCCAAGCATAGGTATAAATACGGAAAAATGGAAAAGTTGCTTATTTTCGAAATTTACAGACTACTTTATGAAGAATTTCTTATTTACATTCTTAGAGACATAACCAATAAATAAAACGCTCAAAATTTTAATAATCTACGCGAACTTTTAATAATCTTAGTGTTCAACCGAATGGCGCGAAGTCACGCGCGAACGCCAGCGTTCGCTGGGCTTTGAGGGGAGCTAAATAACTACATACCTTGTATTTCAAGTGCAGCACCAATTTTCTCCCATAGTAAACTTTTATATGATACATTTTTGTAGTCCTTAGTTTTAGGATTGTAGATGCATTCATATTTACGCACAATTTCAATAAGCTTTTCTTTTTTGTCACTATTCATTTGAATAAAAACAAAATAAAACTTAGTCCCTGTTTGTAATAAAATACAACTGACTGTTTTTACGCGCGTAGGGTAACGCACAGCAAACGTACGTGCGTGTCCAAATTGGTTCGGTGTGACGTCCAATATGGCGCACCATTGAATACAACGTCATCAACGCGACGTTGCCGCTTTGCTCTGCGTAAGGTACGGCGTAAGTCACGCAGCCTGTTTGTGTCTTGGGAGCTGCATTGCGTAGGGCTACGCGTTACGTCGACGCGCACGTTTACGTTACGCATGCGGTGTGTCCTGTCTCATACAGTTCCATATATTACAACTCAGCGATACGTGCACGTCTACGCTTACGTCTACGCATACGCATCCGGTGTGCTCGAGCCTTAAAAACCAGTCCCCGCCAGCGCGGTTTGGTCTCCCATGTGGTATTGGGAGAATCTTATAAACTTTCTTCTTTTATTTTTTTTGCGCTCTACTTAAACTCTATGACAATAAATATGCATGTTCTTAATTTTATAGGTTAGTTTCTATACATTATACAATTTTATTTTTTTGTCCTCTAAAGGGCAGACCCATTACTTAGTCCTTTTACAATTGTTGGCAATTACATTTATAAGCAACTACTTATTACACTAAACACGTCTTATGCTACATACATACTACATATTTCATACAGTGGTGACGGTTATGGTGGCAGTTTTTTTTTTTTTTTTTTTTTTTTTCTATATATATATGAAATTATATTTACATATGTATATATATTTTAATTTTTAATTTTTTTTTTTTTTTTTTTTTTTAAATTATTATTTTTTTTTTTTGCCTCCTCTTATTACTATTGGCTTACATTTTCAGTATGGTAACCATATTGAAATGTACCGCCTTACATGCTATTTATTATTATTATTCACAATTTCACATATTTCCTTGCAGTATTTAATGAATTTTTCACGGCTCTTTTTATCGTTTATGATTGCCGCCATCGACTCTCTATTTAATGTTACGTCCAGTTCATTTTCCAACTTATATTTTTGTCGCATGAACCTGGGACATTCGGTCAACAAATGCTCGACAGACTCTTCCTTGTCCGGATCGCATGGACATGCTGGCGAGTCTCTCTTTTTGAATCTGTGGAGGTACTGACCGAATCCCCCATGTCCTGTAAGTATTTGTGTCAGTGTATATTCTTTGTGTATGCTTTTCGCCACCTGGTAGGCAGTCACAGCGCTTGGAAAAAAGAGTTTTGTGCCGCTGGCCGTCGTGTCCTGCAGGTATCTTTGGTTCCACTCCTCAACCGTACCCTGTCTTAGGGTACGTTTCAGGAATGAGACCGGGCACCTATTGTAGGCCGGTTTGGTCTTAATTTTTAAGGCCGCGTCCTTTGCTAAGGCATCTGCTCTCTCGTTTCCCCTTATTCCGACATGCGCTTTTACCCACTTCAGGTGGAACTCTTTGTTCTGCCTTTTTAACAGGGCCATGTTCTTTCGAATATTTACTGCGATTGGGTGCGTTGCCTCCGAGCTGCTCACGAGTTCCAGTGCTGACTTGGAGTCACTGTATAGCCGGAAGTCGGTTCCGTTGTCCTGAATCGCCATTTCCGTGGCCCGATAGATCGCGTATAGCTCCGCCTGGAAGACAGTGCAGTACGACTCGAGCTTGAATTTTCGGGTTTTGGTTTCGGCTCCACCCTCCCACCAGGAGAGGGCTGCCCCCACCTTGCCCTCAATTTTGCTTCCATCTGTGTAGATGTGCACCGCCCTGTCCTCCATTTGGATCGCCACACGCGATTCATCCGGCAGCTCTTCGTAGGTGTAGCACACAGCGTTCACAGGGTGGTCATCCTCCCGGCTTGAACCCTCTTCCACTTCCCTGTCTCTCACTATGTGCTTCTTCTTGCCCTTCTTTTCTTCATACAGGGATGCCGCTTCCTTGATTCTCAGGTCAAGTGGCAGGATCCCCGATATGATCAACGCTGAGTTCAGGGAGACAGTACAGTAAGATTTGCAGATTTTCTGCGTAAATCCTCTAGCGACTGCGTTTAATTGTTTCCTAATGTACTGTCTCTCCGAAGCCCCTGCCCATACACTCGACGCATATAATATAACTGGCTCTATCACGGAAACGTAGATCGTTCTGCTCACCTCGGGGTTCAGGCCCCACGTCGCCCTAGCCGCTCGTGAGAGTTGTTTATGTATGTTCACGGCTTTCTTGCATATATAGGCGACATGGCTTCCAAATGTCAGTTTTCTATCAATAACGAGGCCAAGAAGTTTGACCTCATCTACCATTTGAATGTCGGTCCCGGCCATGTGCAATCGTGGTGTGTCATATTTCAACTTATTTGTTATTATCATTGCATTGGTCTTCTGCGGTGCAAATTTTAATTTGTTTTTGACACCCCACTCATACACATGCCCGAGCACGCCATTCGCCTTGGTCTCAATTTCTAAAGCGCTACTTCCCGAGATGACCAGAACGATATCATCCGCGAACGCCTGGATATATACTCCTTTAGAGTCCAGTTCGTCAAGAAGCGGGTCCAATAGTAAATTCCAAAAAGTTGGACCCCCAATTGAACCTTGGACGCACCCCTTGTTGGTCACTTTCCCGTACTCGCGGTTCGCGTACCGGACTTTAACGCCCCTCTCGCTCAGGTAGCTGTCGACGAGTCTCCACAGGTTCCGCGGGCACCCTTTCTCCCTTAACCTAGTTAGGTTAGGTTAGGTTAAGTTTTTTTTTTTTTTTTTTTTTTTTTTTTTAAATTTCGCACACGCCACTCCCTGCCCTGAACAGGGTCGTTATAAAATCATTATTTGTTTTCAACTCTGAAAATTGTATTAAGTTTTATTTTATGAATGTTATTGTTATATTTCTGATTTTCTTTTTAATTTTTGCCATGTTTTAACTTTGTCTGGTATGTTTTTATTGTTTTTCATTCCTTATGTAAATATTTTCGTTATATTTTATGTTTTAGTTAGTTTTATGCTACGTTTAATATTTCATTTATTATTTTATATTTAGATTTATAATATTAGATACTGTAATATATATATATTATGTAATTTAAATAGCTGTATATTTATTTGTTCCATTCTTAATTTCTTCTTCCTTTCCTCAAGGGTTGCGCAAACGCTTGGATTCTCCCAATATTTTGCGCTTGCTTGGGGCCTTTCTTCAATTTTTTAGCTTTCCGTCCATCTTTTTATTAATATATAGTTTATTTTATACGAGTAAGTGTAAATAATATATATGTTGTAAGTCATGTATCATATTTTATCGTGTTTATCTTATTTATTTCTTTTTACTACGACCTCTGCTACTTCCTTTGCATATTTTAGAAATATATTTCGGGTTTTTCTGTCAGCCATAATTCCTTTCAATGTATCTATGCCGATCTTCGTTCCCATTTCCTGCTCACTATCATATCTCGCTCGACTGAAAATCGGGCAGTCGAGCAAGATATGTAGGGCGGATTCCTCGACCCCAGGGGCACAGGCGCACGATGGGTTCTCCTTGCACTTGAATCTGGTCAGATACTCGGAGAACCCACCGTGCCCCGTCAGTATCTGTGTCGTGATACAGTCCAGCGCAATTTTCTTTATAATTCGGTACCCCTCGATGGCGTCCGGAAAGAAGGCTTTAGTCGTCCCGGCAGTCGTCCCTGACTGATACCTCCGGTTCCACTCGCCAAGAGACTCCCGTCTGATTTGTCCCTTGACGAATGAGACCGGGCACTTATCATAGTCAGGGGCGCGTTTTAACGAGAGGGCAGCCATTTTTGCCAGGCAGTCGGCGCGTTCGTTGCCCGCAAGCCCCGCGTGGGCCTTCAACCAGAACAAGGACACAGTTTTGTTCTGGTCAAAGGCCGTCCGGAGGTTTTTGCGGGCCTCGACAGCCAGGGGGTGCAGGGAGCCATTATTTACAACCGTATCCAGCGCAGACCTAGAGTCGCTGTAAATTGCGAAGCTCTGCTGAGCACCTCGAACAATGTCTCCCGTGGCTCTGCATACGGCCAGGAGTTCCGCCTGATAGACGGTGCCGTAAGATGGCAGCTTAAGCTTGACGGCCTTGGTTTCGGCCGCGCCTTCCCAGTAAGATATTGCGGCCCCCACCTTGCCGTCAATCTTACTGCCATCTGTGTACATTTTGACGGCAAAGTCGCCATTGGCGTTTAGCTCTTCTTCGTCTATCAGGCTCTTGAACTCCAGGTGCATATGCGCAGCCGGGTGTCCATTCTCGGTGTGCCCTGCTCTCCGCTCGACCTCCCTGCCCGCCAAGTCTGGCCGGGGCACCCCCCTCTTTGCTTCGTAAAGGGCGGCTGCCTCTTGAATACGAATATCGAGTGGGAGTATCCCGGCAAGAAGCAACGCTGCGTTCAGGGAGACCGTGCGATAGGCTTTGCAGAGCTTCTGTGCGAATCCATGCTGGATGGCGTTAAGTTGTTTCTTAGCTCCCAGTTTCCCCACTGCCGGCGCCCAGGCGCTCGCCGCGTACATAATCACTGGTTCTATGACTGCATTATAAATTATCCTAATGACATCTGCGTCTAGGCCCCAGCTGATCTTGGCCGCCCTCGACAGCTGCCCGTATATACTAATTACTTTCTTGCATACATTATAAATATGCTTGTTAAATGTCAGGCAGCTGTCGATGGTTAGGCCCAAAATTTTTATTTCTTTAGTCATGCCGATACTGACCCCGCCCATGCTCAGGAGCGGTTCGTCGTATTTGAGCTTTCGCGTCACCACTATTGCTTGTGTTTTGTGGGGCGCGAACTTAAGCTTATTTTTAACTCCCCACTCCCCAACATAGGCGAGGGCAGCATTGGCCTGTCCTTGGACCTCCAACGCAGTGTCCCCGTCGATAACCAGGACTATGTCGTCGGCGAACGCCTGGCAATAGATGCCCCTAGCAGTCAGCTCCTTCAGCAGAGGGTCAAGGATGAGGTTCCATAGAATGGGACCTTCTATGGAGCCCTGGACACACCCCTTGGTTGTATTTGTGGAGTGTGTCTCCCCACCGTACCTCTCCTCGACCCTCCTATCCTGAAGGTAGCTGCCGATAATTTGCCGTATATTTGCGGGACAACCCTCCTCTCTTAGCCTGACCTTTATGGCCGGCCACCATGCGCTATCGAAGGCTCCTTCTATGTCCAATGAGATCACAGTTATTAGCTTTTTAAGCTTAAGCTTGCCTCTTATGTGTCCCATTAGGTCATAGAGGGAGTCCTCGGTGCTCCTTTGGGGTACGAAACCATACTGGCGGGCGCTCATATTGGGGAGGAGGTGCCATTTTAGCCTCCCCACGATCATTTTTTCAAGCACCTTGCCTAAGACCGGGAGCAGGCCGATTGGCCTGTAGGACTTTGGCTGGAAGTAGTCCTCTTTAGCGGGCTTTCGCAGGACAACGACGGCCGCTTCTTTCCAGGGCCTTGGGAAGTGGCCCAACTGCAAACACTTATTTGTGATGGCCAGGAAAGTCCCTGGGTCCTGCGAGACCACTCGCGCGCAGATGTCTGCCGTGAAACCATCCGCACCCGGGGCCTTTTTTGGGTTAAAGCTTTCCACGGTCACTCTCAGCTCCTGTTCCGTGAACGGGGGGTCATGGTTCTTATCATGTTCCGCGCTCACGGACTCAGCTTGCTGTCGAGTGGCCTGGTGGTAAGCATTGTCCTCACTTTCACGGTCCTCCGGGTAGAATGTTTCAGCGAGCAGTCTCGTCGACTCCTTCAGGCTCAGGAACTTTCCATTACACTTTAAGGGGACGTCTTCGTGCCTTTTCGACGTGCGGCCGATCACCCTGTAAATACCTTCCCAAAGCCCTTCCCTGTCCTGTTTCCCGCAAAACTCCTTCCAGCTTTTAGTCTGGGCCTCCCTAGTCCTAGCAAAGTACTCTGTCTTCGCCTGCAGGTACCTGTCTATCACCCCTGCCTTCCGGGAGGGGGCCGCGCAGCGTATACGTCTCTTCCTGGTGGCAACTTCCTTCTTCAGGGTGGCCAATTCGTCGGACCACCACGGCAAGGTGAGTTTGGTGTGTGTCTTTAAGCGTGGAATGTGTTCTGTGCATGCTTTGTGTATATTGTTTGTGAATGTGTTTATTGTGTCTTCGAGTTGTTGAGTGTTGCTGATAGTTGTTACTTCCGACGGGCTGATTTGAAATTCCGCATTTAACTGCGCCAGTTTCCCACAAAACTGACTCCAGTTAGCCTTCTTCGTGTTATACAGCCTCGTCGTCCGTTGTGTGTGTGTGGTCTCACCTTTCTTCAATTTTATATTGAAGGTCATGCCGTTGTGGTCCGAGTTTATCAGACTCTGATCCACCTTCCAGTTGTCCACCAGGTCGAGTAAGTCCGTTGTGCACGCGGTAATATCAACATGACTTGCAAACGTTCTCCCCCCCCGTACGGTTTCGAAGGTAGGGGTGTCACCGACATTAAGCACCTGCATGCTGAACTGATCGAGAGCGCCCACCAGGCTCTCTCCCCTGGGATCTGTTGCCCCACTACCCCACCAGACGCTTTTGGCGTTAGAGTCCCCCCCGATCAGGAGTCTCGTTGAGTTGGCCGTCGCTATTTTCGTAAGCTGCTCCTGGTATGGCTCTATAGGCTTATCTGGCTCGAAGTAGAAGGAGGCCAGCGTGATTTCCCAGGCAGCCGTGCGGATTTTTACGACCACGATGTTATTGGTCGTGTATTCTGGGCACTGTATCACGTCTATGTCACTATTAAAGACGGCGATTGCTGCTTTTACAGTGCCCTGCGCACGGCTGGTGTTCTGGAAAATTCTGGCCCCCCTATACTGCTTGAGCACACCGATATTGCCTACGTATGGCTCCTGGAGCAGTGCAATCGAAATTTTGCGACTGGCGGCCTCAAGCATGAGCTCGTCCGTAGCCAGTCGCATTCTTTGCAAGTTTGCCTGGACGAACCCATGCCTCTTAACCTCTTCGCGGGGGAGTGCTCCCGTCATATTGACCGCGGTGGCGCCCTCAGCAATACGCGACGGTAGACCGTGCTATTGCGTCCCACCGCCTGCGTAACGGGCAGTCCGTGCTAAACCCATTATGTCCTAAGTTGTCATAACCCGCCCTTTTACAATTACAGCATCTGGGAGGCTCCCCAGCCAGACGCGTTGGGCATTCCGCTCTTAGGTGAGTGTCGCCGCAATGTGAGCACAGGTCATCACTCCCGGTACACTGCTTTCTGCCATGGCCAAAACCAAGGCATTTCGTGCACTGCACAAGGGGGGTTTGATCGAACACCCTCACCCTTTGCAGATCTATGTGTGCACGGCCTGCCCTGGTCCCGGGGAGAGACCTGTACCACCACATGACTCTCATGTGGGTTTCGTGCCCGCTTTCGATATTTAACGGCGACCCTCACCTCCTCTTTCTTTAGCTCGCCCAGGAGGTGTTGATTTTGCTTAAGGATCGCCCTGGTGATGTCGTCGTCTGTATTGTATGACAAGACATCCGCTAACATCACCAGAGGATCCCTATTTAAGGCCTCCTCAATTTTGAGTCCGGTCGCGGAGCTCCCCAGTCTGTTCTTTACCAGTTCCAGCTCCTCGCGGGTTTGACAACCCAGGACCACCCTCTGGTCTCTGGCTTTACGGACTTTATCTATGCGAATGCCCGTCTCCTTGGCATCCACCGCGATCCTAATTTTATCTACGACGGCACTACTAGTGTCGTCAGTATTGTCGGAGCTTACAATGATTGAGTGCAGCGGTGGCGGTGGCACATAGTGCTGACTCGCCGCGACACTCGCATAGCTCCGACTATGGGAGGAGGAGAGGGGAGCAGGGAGCATTCCGACTTCTTGCTGATTAATTTTCTCGCAGAGTGTGCGTGTAAAGAGCGCACACTCTGCTATCTGTTTCCTGTTCTCCCTTATTTCTTCCACCACGTCCACCAGTGTTGATAGCCCGACGTGATCCACCGTTGTCTGAGTAAACACCTCCGTTTTTCCAACCTTCCCTCCGCTTTCTCCCGCCAATGGAGATCCCTTGACCAGGGCGATCAGGGTTGCCATTATTTGGATCAATTCCGAGGTATTTTTGGTGATTATGGCTTTTATCTCTCGTTTGAGGTTTCCCGATCTACCCATGGCCTCCTCCATTTCTACACCCATGGCCTTGGCTCGGGTGAGGAGGTTCTCTGCCCGCTCAGTTGGAACCACGCTCGCGGATGGCTGCGGCTGCTGGACTGCCAATTCAGGTGAGTTACGCGCGACAGTATTAACGTCGCCGCTATTGGAAACATCTGCGCCGCGGTCAGGCGAGAAGACGCAGGGTGGCGTATGGAGGGCAGAGGGGGAAGTGTTTTTGACGAAAGTTTTCCGTCTAATGTCACTCGATGTCTTTGTCATTTTTGCGTTTGGTGGGGTCGAGAACATTATTGAAGAAAAAGGTAAAACGAGTAAAAAGTATAAAATATATTATAATGGCTGTATGATAAGATTAAAATTTGGGTGATAAATAATCGTAAAATATTTAAATTAAACACTACTTCCCCAATAAGGGCGTCGGTGGACTAACTATAAGGTCCTCAATAGAGGCGTCAACTTAATTAATAAACCCTCAATAGAGGGGTCAAAGTCAAAATAAAAAAGAAAATTAAAATAAAACCTCAATAGAGGTGTCAAAAATATTTGTTGATTGAAAAGGAGCCTCAATAAAGGCTGTAGTCCAGGACGTAAGTGTATATTTCGAAAGGGCTTTTTATATCCTATTACTTAAAGCAATAAAAATATTTTGGTATTCCTACAATTGGAAATAAAGGGTGGGTGGGCGGAGTTTTTGCGGTTTTTTACTGTCGGGTGTAAAATTTTCCTATGGGACGCAAATTTTTTAGGGTCGGGGCGCATAGGCGACGCGCTGGCCCGTGTTTTGAGACTACTTTGGTCACGATCGGACCACAAAAACGGGAGTTATTATCAGATAAGTGTCAATTTTTTAATAAAAATAGTCAATATTTTGCGAAAATCGAAAAACTTTCTTCTAGGAAATGTCTAATCTGATTTGTTTTTTGCAGGAATCCTGTAGGGCAAGCAGAGGCGCGTACGACGGCACCCTCAGAACCGACCGGGTTATTCCCAGTTGTCCCCACTGTCAACGCCACCACTGGTGACAAATGAGATTTCTTTCCATAAAATGTCCCATTTGCCACCAGTGGTGGCGTCACCAGTGGTGGCAATTGGGAATGGCCACTTTTTTTGTTCCCAGTTGCCACCAGTGGTGACAAATGGGAAAAATAAAATGATACGCCTCCATATTAGTACGGTACACAAAACGAGAGAAATAAAACATTGCACAGACTAATCAAGGTTTTATTCACAATAATTTACATATTCTCTACTAAGGATGTCACCGATTTACACTTATGTATACAATTATACAACCATTTACTTCGAATTTTCTAATTTACATCAAATAAATCAGACAAGTCCAATTTTTTTTAATACATAAGATTTTGTAATGCCTAGGGTTTTATCACAGAGTTACAAGCTTCAATGATCAACTTTCTTATTATTATTTATCACAGATCAGTATATTATTCACAATAATTGACGTTTTATAATATTCTAACTTACCAGCTATTATTTTACTCAGTTGTTTTCCAAGATGGTCTATCACAGATTAATCAATGCAGTATTTACAATAAATTATATTTCTTTTTTTCATATCACAGATCAACTTATTATACACAATAATTAACTTTACATATTTTTTCGATTTGGGTATTATTTTTATCAAAAATTAGCGCCTTAAAGTTTCTAAACAATGGCCCACTGTCATATTTCCATGCAAGAACTCCATTTGAATATCTTGAATGAACTCATCATTGAGTACATATTTTTTCTTCCTTGTTTTAATTTTATTTGAAATCATATTCTTACAGACACTGTAATATGCCGAATCCTATCGAAAATGTATGATATTGGGATTTTTTTTCCTACTGCTTTTTTTTTTTTTTTTTTTTTCGATGAGAAAAATCATCTTATGACAACCGACAACCCCCGCTCTTGGGCGGAGCGGGAGATAGTGTCAGATTCTTACTGACTAAAAAACCCATCCCGTTCCTTCAAGCCTTCATACCGGGGCTCGAGCGCCCTTTCCTACTGCTTGGTTTAATTTATGATGCCACGATTCTAAAAAGTTCGTTGTTCGATGCTGTTCACCGTATACACACCTGAATGAAGTCTTCTATCATCCATTGTGTTTCCATGTAAGCTCTAAACTTTTTAATGTCGGCTTCTTGTGTATTCTTACGAATTATATACTTCCACCCATTTTGAATTTCATTCGGCGGCAATAGTGGCAAAACTGCTCTTAATGCCACTTCTCTTATCTTATTTTCATCATTGGATTTAGTTATTCCAAGCTTACGACCCTTCTCCCAAATGGATTTATTGAAATGATAATAGCATCCACTTATATTTACAGATGAAAACGCAGTCGTTATAGCACTCATTGCTGCTCTTTCATAATCTGTTTTATATTTCTTTGGATTCCACTCAGGTATTTGGGATTTAATTATTGAAAATAAAATAATATATGAATTCATCTTCTTGTCGCTCATAAGTGCGTACACAAGCAGCACTATATTCGTGTTGTTCACAGTACTTCCCAAGTCTCCATCAATACTGTATAGTTGCACAAACGGCGAGGGGCAAGTTTTAAAAGTTCCATCGCTATAGAAATCATTAACTTCGGTCATCATCTTTTTTGCCTTTTTGGTACAAAATGCTATTATACGGTTGCCACCATCACTATAATCGGCCAATACAAAATCATCAAATTTCGGGGGAATTTGAACTTTCATTCCTTCGCTTGATTTTAGGAGTGTTACTCCAGCTGCTGTATTTCTAAATCTATAAAGAGATGATTTTACACTCTGAAAGTTCGGTACTTTACATATCAAATCCAATCCGGAAGACTGAAATGAGCCGACCATATCATTGTAAGCTTGCGGTACAGCTGGGTAATTTTCTTTAGTAATTTGTTGTTTGCAGCCATATAATCGCTCATCTTCATTTTTTAAAAAGTCTGGGGTACAGGAGTGTCTAGTTTCATGAAGAACATTGTTATCCTAAAATACAGAAAAAAAAAAAGAAGTGTATCAAACTATAAACAAGCAAACCACAAATTCCCTTTCAAATTAATAATAATAGTAAGGATTTTAGAGATTTCGTACCTATATCTAGTTAGTATAGCAAAAGGAACACTCATTTCATTTTAGTCACGAATTTATTAGATATCGTGTGTTGAGCAAGATTATTTTTAAATACATTCAATGAGTTTATATTTTTAATAGTTGAGGGTATTTTGTTATAAATCTGAGCGCCTTCAAAAGTATTGATTGTCATCTTGGAAAACAACTGAGTAAAATAATAGCTGGTAAGTTAGAATATTATAAAACGTCAATTATTGTGAATAATATACTGATCTGTGATAAATAATAATAAGAAGGTTGATCATTGAAGCTTGTAACTCTGTGATAAAACCCTAGGAATTACAGGATTGCGTATTAAAAAAAAATGGACTTGTCTGATTTATTTGATGTAAATTAGAAAATTCGAAGTAAATGATTGTGTAATTGTATACATAAGTGTAAATCTGTGACATCCTTAGTAGAGAATATGTAAATTAATGTGAATAAAACCTTGATTAGTCTGTGCAATGTTTTATTTCTCTCGTTTTGTGTACCGTACTAATATGGAGACGTATCATTTTATTTTTCCCATTTGTCACCACTGGTGGCAACTGGGAACAAAAAAAGTGGCCATTCCCAATTGCCACCACTGGTGGCAAATGGGACATTTTATGGAAGGAAATCCCATTTGTCACCAGTGGTGGCGTTGACAGTGGGGACAACTGGGAATAACCCAACCGACCTACGTCAACCAGGGATCGAGATATAAAATTTTGAAGAAATGAAAATTTGGAAAAATGGTTTTTCTTGAATAAAAAGTTTCCCTGTGAAAATCTTTGAATTATTTTACCAGGATCGTATAGGTCTCGCAGAGACGCGTCCAAAAACGTATAATAGTACCCTGTAGCTAGTATATATAGGTTAGGAATCAGATCACACCTTCGAAATCAACGCTCTGGCTAGTAAACTTTTGAGCGTATATCTATATAACTATATTACTATAAATTTTACTGATTTTGGAATTTCCGCTGACTCCTGCTAGACTCGCGGCTGGTTTTTTCTCTATTCGATTCTCATATACTCTCGGCGCACGGGGTGTTAATATTGTCCGGGAATATCAAGGAATACTCTGGATTAACGGGAATAATCTATAAAAAATGTATGAAAATTTGAAGTTTTTGCGGTTTTTTACTGTCGGGTGTAAAATTTTCCTATGGGACGCAAATTTTTTAGGGTCGGGGCGCACAGGCGACGCGCTGGCCCGTGTTTTGAGACTACTTTGGTCACGATCGGACCACAAAAACGGGAGTTATTATCAGATAAGTGTCAATTTTTTAATAAAAATAGTCAATATTTTGCGAAAATCGAAAAATTTTCTTCTAGGAAATGTCTAATCTGATTTGTTTTTTGCAGGAATCCTGTAGGGCGAGCAGAGGCGCGTACGACGGCACCCTCAGAACCGACCTACGTCAACCAGGGATCGAGATATAAAATTTTGAAGAAATGAAAATTTGGAAAAATGGTTTTTCTTGAATAAAAAGTTTCCCTGTGAAAATCTTTGAATTATTTTACCAGGATCGTATAGGTCTCGCAGAGACGCGTCCAAAAACGTATAATAGTACCCTGTAGCTAGTATATATAGGTTAGGAATCAGATCCGGTTAGGTTAGGTTAGGTTAGGTTAGGTTAGGTTAGGTTAGGTTTTTTTTTTTTTTTTTTTTTTATGTTAAGATTACACCGCAGACATGATGGTCCGCGCCTTTGTTTGAAATGTTTAATTATTTGTTAACAATAATATTTTTCATTACAGTCGTGGTGCTCCCATATCGGACACACATTTTTTATTATTTATACTTACTTGTTTTTTATTTATACTTGTTTTTTTTTTTTTTTCCTTATTTCACTATATTGTACTTGCTTAGTCTACTCCTATAATTATTTCTATATAAAATCTAAAAATATTATAAGTGCAAACTCTTTATTTGTTGCTTTTTCTATAATTTATGAAAAGGAGCGCCCTCACACCAGCGCTCGCCCAACACAGGCGCCCGACAAACGCACGCGCAGCGTCGCAGGCGTCTAGCCGCTGCAACGCTTCCTCAGTACCGATTGAACGCCGCAACAACGCGACGCCAGCGCAGCGCATACGCCCATCGAACGCCCACACCTGACAAACGCTAGCGTGAAGGCGCTCCAGTACAAGTAATCTAAATCTTATGCTTAGGTGAGTCCATCTTTTTTTTTTTTTTTTTTTTCTTATAAATATATTATTTAGGCATTTTTTTTTTTTTTTTTTGTTTTGAAAATTTTTTTTTTTTTTTTTTTGTTTGTTTGTTTTTTTTTTTTTTTTATTATTATTTCACAGGCATTACAATTTTTATCCATTATTTATCATATACTTTATTATACCAAGGCTGTGTATCTCCACCAAACAGCACATAGCCATGCACTGCTTAATAGAAACACACAACATTGGTAGCCACTTAAACTATTTAAACTATAAACTAGAACTTCATGGCAGCGCGAGCCGGCCGGTTTCAATCGATGGCATCTGTTCACGGACACGACGAACGCGGAACAGTTTGTCAAACTCGCGCTGCTATGAAGTTTTACATTTCTATTTGTGTTTGCAGGGCTTACTGAGTGGATAGGAATCCGAATAAGAGTTGGATGGGGTCTTGTTAGTGGTTATTATTGGGGTCTTTTGATCAGGGATTTCGCTAGCCCAAGCAGAGCATCTACAACGGCTGAGTCTCGATGCTGCATGGCCGTCTTTAAGTTGTAATCAACGACCGATTTTGTCGACGCCTCCATCGCTCTCCTTGCAAGGCGACCCGTGGCGTCATCGGTGTCATCGGAGTAATAGACACAGCTAACAGTATGTCTCGACACCGCCACCACCGCGTGGGAGATACTGTCGTGGATTTGGAGCCTCCTGGATTTTGTATTAATGATGATAACACTGTCGTAGGTCAGCCCCTGAGCTTCGTGTATGGTTAAAATTTGCGACCTTTCACCGGACCCATATCCCTGGCTGATTAATTTGATATTGATATTCTCATAAGGGTAATAACTACATCTGTGGGTTAGATTCTTATCTTGGTGTTTTACATACTAGGGTTTGTTTATTTTATACACCTGCTTTTACTTATTTCTACTTATTCTTAATTCCTACTTATTACTACGTTTCACAATATTTTTATTCAACTACCTATTTATTTATCATATGCTTAACTAATATACTTATTATATAGTGGTTGCATACGTTACCGATCAGTTTTATTCCTTTTGATCACTTTTTTGGCTATTCCAACGCAGAAGTTTAGGAATTTGTTCCTGCTTTTGCTTGTCATTATTTCCCTTATGCTATCTTCGTTTAGTTTCAAATCCAAAACCTGTTCCAACTCGTTTCGTTCGTACGCGTGTACAGGACAGTGTATCAGTAAATGTGATACTGACTCCGCGATATTTGGGTCACAGATGCACGATGGACTCTCCTTACACTTGAATCGATACAAGTATTCGGAGAATCCACCGTGCCCCGTCAAGACCTGAGTCAGGATCCCGTCAATTTGTAGCTTCCTGACTATTCTGTACGCCGCCACCGCATCTGGGAAAAACATCTTTGTGACGGAAGCCGTAGTGCCGATTGTGTACCTGCCGTTCCACTCGTCGAGCGTTGCCGAACGAATGCATCGCCTGACGAATGATACAGGACAAAGATCGTACTCCGGCTTCTTTTTGCTCGATATGGCAGCCTCTTTTGCCAGCTGATCCACTCTCTCGTTACCCTCAATCCCTGCGTGAGCCTTTATCCAGAACAAGTCGACTACCTTGTTCTGGAGAGAAGCAGCTGTTAGGTTCTCTCTCGCTTCCACTGCTAGGGAATGAAGGCAACTGTGGTTTTTCACTGTCATGAGGGCTGCCATTGAGTCACTATAGATGCCAAAACTGGACGCCGTACTCCTCCGGATTTCCCCGGTTGCCTTGCATATCGCCAAGAGCTCCGCCTGGTAGACCGTGCAGTAGTTTGGTAACGCCAGCTTGAGGGCACGTGTTTCGGCCTCGCTGTTCCACAAGGACAGCGCAGCACCGACACGTCCCCCAATTTTGCTACCATCGGTGAAGATCCTCACCTCCGGCTTGGCGCTGGCGTCAGCTTGCTCCCGGTCCACCAGACTCTTGAACTCGAGGTCAATGCGCCTGGCGGGGTGCGGGGATGTCAACGCGGGCTCTGGCCGCTCCATCTCCCTGTCCCCCAGCATTGGCGGTGACACCCCCCTCTTGGCCTCGTAAAGTGTGGCCATCTCACGAACTCGGAGATCCAGAGGTAGTATCCCCGCCAACAAAAGGACTGAGTTGAGGGAGACAGTGCGGTACCCTTTGCAAATTTTTTGGGCTATCCCTCGTTGCACGACGCCCAGCTGTTTTTGAATTCCCAGCTTGCCTGCTGCTGGAGCCCATACTCTGGCGGCGTACAGGATAATCGGCTCTATAGTAGCCACATAAATGATTTTTATGATATCGGGGTTTAGTCCCCAGCTAATCCTGGCTGCCCTGCACAGCTGTTTGTATACCCCGATCGCCTTTTGGCTTACGTTCTTGACGTGCGTGTTGAAAGTCAACTTGTCGTCGACGGTGACACCCAAGATCTTAATTTCCTTAACCATGGGTACTTCGACCCCGCCCATGCTCAGTCGCGGAGTGTCGTATTTTAGTTTTCGCGTGATCGTCATCGCGTTGGTTTTTTGCGGCGCAAACTTTAACTTATTGTCGACACCCCACGTCCGAACATGTTCGAGGGCGATGTTAGCCTTACTTTCTATTTCCATTGCTGTGTCACCGTCGAAGACAAGGACCACGTCATCTGCGAACGCTTGCACGTGGACCTCTTTATCAGTCAGGCTTTTTAGGAGGGGATCCAATAAAAGGTTCCAAAAGTCCGGGCCTCCGATGGAGCCCTGTACGCAGCCTTTATTCGTGCCTTTGGAGAATTCTTCGCCCCCATACCTAACCCTGACCCTTCTGTCCGTCAAGTAGCTGTCGACGACCCTCCTCAAGTTGAGTGGACACTTTTCCTCAGCCAGCCGGACTCTTATAGCTGGCCACCAGGCGCTGTCGAAAGCTCCCTCTATGTCCAAAGATATTAGCACAACTAATTTCTTGAGGTCAAGTTTGACCTTAATGTGCTTGATTAGATCATAGAGGGAGTCCTCGGTGCTTTTCTGGGGCATGAATCCGTACTGGCGAGTACTCATCCTGGGTAAGATATAGAACCTGAGGCGAGCCATCAACATCTTCTCGAATATCTTGCCCAAGACCGGAAGGAGGCCTATGGGCCTATATGATTTTGGTGTGGTGTAGTCTCTTTTCCCAGGTTTACGTAGCACCACCACTGTGGCCTCCTTCCAAGACTTCGGAAAATACCCGAGTTTTAGACATTGGTTCAGAAGCGCCAGGAAGGCATCGGGCTCCCCTCCAATGGCATGGCTGCATATATCGGCTGTGAGGCCATCTATTCCCGGAGCCTTCTTGGGATTGAAGGATTCGCAGGCAATACGCAATTCAGTCGGCGTGAAGGGTGGATCTTGCGGTTCGTCCTCCTCGTCCTTATTCACCGCTTCGGCTTTTGCCCTTATGTTTGTGTGATGGTTGGTATCGGTGCGTTCGAGGTCTTGTGGATAAAAGGTTTCCGCGATCAATTTCACAGAGCCTTTTGCATCAAGAACCTTTCCGTCTTCCACCATAGGCACATCCACCCCTCTTTGCGTCGTCCTTCCTATGACCCTGTAGATCCCCTCCCATACCCCTTCCCTGTCCTGCTTGGTGCAGAACTCTTTCCAACTCTCGGTCTGAGCTCGAGCTACCTCGGTCTCATATTCCCTTTTCCGTTTTAGGTACTCTTCGACAACCATCGGTCTTCGGACTGGGGCAGCGCATCGCACTCTCCTTTTGTGAGTAGCGACGCCTTTCTTCATCTTCGCGAGTTTCTCCGACCACCATGGCATGGTGAGCTTTTCTTTGGCTTTTTTGATAGGCATTGCTTCACGGCATGCTTTTTGTATAATGTTTGTATAATTGTCGGTGGTGATGTCTAATAGTTGGGTGTTATTTATCTGTTCTATTGTTTCTTTTTGGAATTTAGAGTCTATTTTCAATTGGTTAAATTTCATACGAAACGTTTGCCAATTGGCTTTTTTGGTATTGAAGATGCGCGTGGTTCTTTCTGTTTGAACTCCTTTCGCTCTCTCCAGCCTAAAGTCAAAGAGTATGCCATTGTGGTCGGAGCTCGTGAGGCCCTCGTCTACTCTCCAGTTTTCTGCCAGTCCCAAGATGTTGTCGGAACATGCGGTCAAGTCGACATTGCTACTGATGCGCTGACCTCCCCTGATGGTGTCGAAGGTTGGAACCTGCCCTACATTAAGGATATTTAACCCGAGCCCGCCGAGAGTTCCACACACGTCCTCTCCCCTGCGGTCAACCACCATGCCCCCCCACCAGGTGTTTTTCGCGTTGGCGTCCCCTCCAACAAGAAACGGTTTTGAGCCATTAGCCATGCCTATTTGCCTAAGTTGATTGAGATAAGGCTCTACCGGCTTGTCTGGCTCGAAGTAAAAGGAGGCGAGTGTAATCTCCCAAGCACTGGTTTGTATTCCCACCACGGCGATATTTTCCGTGGTGAATTTCGGATATTGGATCACTTTTATGTTTTTGTCAAAGACAGCAATTGCAGCTTTGACAACCCCACCCTCGGTGCCAGTGTCTTGGAAGATCCGCACTCCCCCCCGGCTTTTCATGTCTCTTGCACTTCCGACATATGGCTCCTGCAGGAGCGCCACAGAAATTCCCCGTTTCTCTGCCTCCAGCAACAGCTCGTTCGTTGCTAGTTTTTTCCGTTGGAGGTTAGCCTGTGCGAATTTGAGGGCGATTTGTTGTCCTGGTGCGCCCTTAGCAATATGCAGTGGTTGACCGCGCTATTGCGTCCCATTTACGGCGGACAGGGCAGTCGGAACTGAAGGCGTTATGTTCTTTATTGAGCAGGTTCGCTCTTTCACAGTTCCTGCAGACTGCCGTGCCCCCCGCCATCCAGTCTGGGCATTCGGTTTTGAGGTGAGTACCTCCGCAGTGGCTACACAAGTCCGCTTTCTCTGTACAGTGCTTTCGCCCATGCCCGTAGGCCAGGCAGCGAGTGCACTGCATGAGTGGGGTCTGGTCTTCGACCCTGACTCTCTGCAGGTCCACATGGACGTATCCCCTCTCAGTCACTCGCCGCCATAACTCCGGGGACGTGCTCAGCACTATATGTACAGAGTGCGGGTTTCTCGTTTTCCTTCTATACCGTACTTCCATTCTATCTTCCCCATCGTGGAGGCCGCGAAAAACGTCCCGATTCTGATTCCTCAGAGCTTTCTGAACGTCTTCATCGGTGTTTACTGCCAAGACGTCTCTGAGTATCAGCATCGGGTCCTTGTTTTTTACAGCCTCCACGGTGAGGTTATTACAATTCTTTTCTAACCTTTCTTTCACCTGATCTCTTTCACTTTCTGTCTCAAATCCCATAACAATCTTTCTGTTCTTCGCCTTTCTCACCCTTTCAACCTTCACCCAGCCTTCCTTTGCTTCCACTGCCTTCCTCACCCTTTCCAGTACTTCCTCCCCAGTCTCCGTCTCGACTTCCGAGGTTATAACTACCGAATGTAACGTACTCCGATTTTCCGACATCCCCCCCGCGCTCCGGGAAGCAGCCACCTTTGCGTATGAGGGGGTTTCGGTGTGCGATTTTTGTTCCTCTAGAGCTATTTTCAACTCCTCCATGCGCTTGTTGTTCTCCTCCAGTAGTCTGGAGTGCGCATCGATTTTGTTTATGAGGAGAGCCGTCTTTTCGGTAGCTTCTCCCGCATCTTCCCTCCGCGTGTTTTTACGGGGGGGAGACACAGGCTCCTCTACTTCCGCGTGGCCAGGTTTTTGTTTAAGAGCTTCCATCTCCACTGCAGCCTCTTTAATGAGCTTGTACATAGATTCGACAGCCATGGTAATACCTGCCTTTATCTCCGACTTCAGGTTGCGCGATTCCCCCAGTTGGGTTTTTGCCCTCTGAAGCCAGGTCCGGCCCTCAATCATCCTGTCTGTCGAGGCAATTGGCTTTTGTGGACAGCCCGAGGTCTCTATAGAGCTTCGCCGCTTCGTGTCCCTAACTGTTTGTGGCAGCGTAACCTTGAGCGCTGCTCTCGGAGGAGCCGCTTGCTTTTTTGGGGACATGGTAAACGTGGTCGACGCTGCTGCCCTTGAGTCCCTTACATTGCTACTTTCCCACTCCCCAATGCTCTTCCGAACACTTGGAGTGGGTGTCGTTTTGGGAGATGGTCCTGCCTTCTCTTTGTCGACTGGGGAGTTGGTCACTGGTGCCACTTGCTTGCGAGGCGTGTGTGCCAGAAACATGATGTCCGTAAAAGAGGTAGATCGTCAATATGCTAAAAATATTAATGTCCTACTTTACTACTACTTCTGCTATCTCTGTATATGGGAGATAGTCAGAGTCCGAATCAGAGTGCTAAAAATAGCACTAAAGTTGCTGCAGTGTTCCTGTATATGGGGAACGGTGAGCAGTCAAAAATGATTTTGCTATCCCTGTAAAAGGAGGATGCCGTCTATTGTCAAAAGAATGACCGTAATCGGTAAGTATACAACCCTATATCATAAAAAGGCACAGTCATAAAATTAAAATTAAGCTAACCTATATTTTTGAGTCCCAAATACTGGTTACTCGTGTTCCGTGTGGTTTCACACGAGTCACAGGCTCTTCCAATTTAATTATATTGGAGATGACAACAAAAAAAAACACAAAAACTTTTTTCGACTCTATGTAGAGCCCAACTCTACCCCCAGAAAGAAAGCCCTCCCCGAGCCCTTCCAAATGATCCCAAACTCGGCGGATCTACTGCAAGAGTTGCCGGAGATATAGCAGTTTGAATTTCCAGGATAACTGCCCAAGATGGCGACTGAAAATAGGCTAAATGCGTTTTCTCCGGAACCGTACAACCGATTACCGCCGTTCTTGGGTTCTCCGGACTTGGCTCGATGAGTTCTATCCCCCCGGGCAAGTTTCAGGCTGAAAAAATTTTTCAGCAGGGATTTCAGCAGATCCAACCGGGACAGAGAGAGTAGAGCCCGCCAATGTCTCCCAAGAAAACCCGGATCCTCTACGACCCCCGGTTCAGGAGCTACCAAAGCCCAAACTTTCGTTTGACAGTTCTGAAACTGTCAAACCTCACTCTAAACTCGGTATAACTCCCTCCCCCGTAGCCGCAGAACACCCGTGCTTGGACTTTTCTGGTTCAGCTCGACCCACCCCACCACGTGGAGTGGTTTTCAGGATGCTGAAAATTTTCAGCACCGATTCGCCTGAAAATACGTTAGTGGGATAGAAATTGGCTTCACAAGCCCGAATCTGCAAACTGCTGCTCTCTACGACTGCCAAGACCGGAGCTATACCCGATCAAAGTTTGTCAAGATGGCCGCCCAACTGTCAAAAGCCAACTTTGTGTGGCTATAACTTTGCGACCATTCGTCGTAGAGAGACGCGGTTTCGAATTCCGTAGATTCCCTGATCTCGTCTTGCCTGCAGAAGCTGTTTCAGCGCTGAAAAATCTCAGACCCCAAAAACGCCTGAAATCCCAAGAATAGTCTTCTTCACAGAACCCTAATGATATCTGTGAAAGTCCTATGTTCCTAAGTTTCTTGGTTAGGGAGCTACGGTGTTCCAAACTTTTAGACCTTAAGTTAAAAATGGCCGAAATCGAGACTTTTTCGCGCGGATCTGCTTCTATTCGTCCTAGAAAGTCAAGATTTCGGTTTTAGGAGGTGTTATTGGCTGGTTGAGTCCTCCTATGAAGTCAAATTCATTAAAAAATGTATATTTCCCAATTAATTTAAGAAAATACTTTAAAATTCCATATCTCCTGAACCAAACGTTGTAAATTTTTTGTAAAAATTGTATAAAATAGTAAAATTAAGGCCCTACAAGAATACAAACTTAAATTACAAAAAACATAAAATAAAACGGTTTTTCTTAATAAAAACCGGTTATTACGGTAAAATTCAAATATCTCGGAAACCGGTTATGATAAAATTATTGATTAAAAAGATTCTGATTAAAAACTCTAGCGCGCAGCTAAATCTTATAAAAAATACTAGGTAAGTACTATAGTTTCGGAGATATTTGATGTCAGATTTTAGATATTCTAAACTTAATAACTAAAGAACTACTTAACAAAAAATTTTTCTGAAGGCACCAGGATGTCTCCCCACTGACGAGGCACGAAGATGCGAAGAAAGCGCGTCTCTGCTACTGCTCCTTCTGCTACCTCGTGCACATGTGGTTTTCGGTTTTTCCTGATTTTCTTCGTAATTTTCTACCGGAAAATTCCAGAAAAATCCTGATTCGTAGATCGGTCCCGTCCGCATCAAATGGTGAAATAAAACAGGGGGGTCACCGCTTTAGTTTTTGCAGCGTAACCATTTACGTGTATGAGCACTTAGGAAAACATAACCTATTAATGGTTTTTCCTTTTTTCCCACTTTCCACTGCAATCCAAGTGCACTCTTTTCACTGTTTAACGTGACCCGGCTCTATTCGCGTCGATTGACACTTAGTATATCAAAATCGGACAACTTTAGACCACTTTTTTTAATTTTTAAGTGCGGAGCGACTCAAAAAACGATCCGACCGCCACGAGGGTTGGGGGGGTACTGGGTTTTTTTTTTTTTTTTTTTTTTTTTATTATTGTGGCAGGAGTGGGAAATCCATCATGGACACCCAGACTATCTTGCAGAAAGGCAGTCTGGGTAGTGCCGGACTCCTACCGGCTAAAAACCACTCCTGCCATGCGAAAGGCCCCTGCCACACAAGTATTGCGGGGTTGTTTTTAGGCTGTAGGCTTTTTGGAAATTCTGCTTGTATAAATAATTTGTATAGTAATAATAAATATGACGATAAGATAACTGTTCGAAATAATGGTTTACAATTTACTGTCAATTTCTCAATAAATATGTCATGAATGTATATAATAGATAAAATATATAATAAATAAAAGTGTCAATTATTTATTCCGTTTATTGACGGATTTGACAATTTTTATTATAAATTCCATGAATGATTTCCTGGTCTTTTTGTTCTTTATTAAGGCTTCGAGGTTTTCTTTTATAACTCGCATTTCTAATCTCATTTCTATGTCATGCCTATGGAAGGAATATACAGGGCACTCCGTCAGCAGGTGGAGGACTGTCTCCTGCTTGTCGGGGTCGCAGGCGCACGCTGGGCTCTCCTTGCACTTGAAGCGAGTCAGGTACTCGGAGAACCCACCGTGCCCTGTTAGGGCCTGGGTCAGTTCCTGGGTCATCCCTATCTTTCGCACCGTCCTGTACGCCGCGATCGCACACGGGAAGAACAACTTCGTCGTGGCCGCCGTTTCTCCTGCACAATACCTCCGGTTCCATTCGCCCAGCGTCTCCATTCGGATCATACGCTTGACGAATGAAACCGGGCATTTGTCGTAGTCGGGTTGCCGCTTCGACTTCAGGGCAGCCTCCTTCGCGAGCAAGTCGGCTCTCTCGTTGCCCTCCAGCCCCGCATGAGCTTTCACCCAGAACAGGGAGACGCTCTTGTTCTGGGCGTGAATGCAGCGGATGGCGTCTCTTGTTTCTACTGCGAGGGCATGGAGGGCTTCGGGGTTCACGACTGTCTGGAGGGCTGCCATGGAGTCGCTGTAAATAGCGAACGCCGTCTCGGTCCTTCGGAGGACTTCCTTCACTGCTTTGCAGAGGGCGAGAAGCTCGGCCTGGTAGACGGTAGAGTAAGACGGCAAAGCAAGTTTGAGGGCCTTCACCTCCGCCTGGTCGGTCCACACCGACACTGCGGCTCCGACTTTGCCCTCAATCTTGCTGCCGTCTGTAAATATCCGCACCGCATAATCGCGGTGCTCATTGTAATGTTCCTCGTCTACCAGGCGTCGCAGTGCAATGGCCCTCTGCTCAGCCGGATGCGGCATCTCTAGTGCCGATACCACCCGCTCGATCTCCCGGTCTCCCAGCGCTGGGTGAGGTACCCCTCTCTTGGCCTCGTACAGCGAGGCTGCCTCCTTAATCCGGAGGTCAAGAGGGAGTATCCCAGCCAGCACCAGTGCTGAGTGTAGGGAGACCGTGCGGTAGGCTCGGCACAGCTTTTGCGCGAAGCTCCTCTGGACGGCGTTCAGCTTCTTCTGCAACCCGACTTTGTTGGCGGCCGGCGACCACGCGCTCGCCGCGTACAGGATGATAGGCTCCACTGCAGCCGTATAGATGCAGCGGATTACCTCTGGATGGAGACCCCAGCTGACCCTAGCTGCCCGCGACAGCTGTTTATATATGCCGACGGCTCGGGAACAGACGTTTGCAACGTGAGTGTTAAAAGTCAACTTGTGGTCGATGGTGAGACCTAGCAGTTTGATTTCCTCAGACATGCCAATGTCTACCCCACCCATCCGGAGACATGGGGTGTCATGCTTCAGTTTGCGCGTGACCAGCATTGCTTTGGTCTTATGCGGCGCAAACCGAAGCTTGTTCGAGACACCCCATGCTCGCACGTACTCGAGGGCGACATTGGCATCCCTCTGGATTTCAAGAGCCGTCTCACCATCGAACACAAGGACAATGTCGTCAGCAAACGCCTGGCAATAGACCCCCATTTCCTCCAGAGCCTTTAAAAGAGGATCCAGCACTAGGTTCCAAAATATGGGACCACCGATTGACCCCTGGACGCATCCCTTCTCGGTCCTGGATTCGTACTCCGCTCCCGCATATCTGACCTTCACCACCCTCTCGGACAAGTAGCTGTCTATGACCCGCCTCAAGTTTACAGGACACTTTTCCTCAGCCAGTCGGACTCGTATGGCCACCATGCGCTATCGAAGGCCCCCTCAATATCCAGGGACACAATCGTGACAAGCCTCTTTGCGTTGAGTCCGTCACGAATGTGCCCCATCAGCGTATAGAGGGAGTCTTCGGTGCTTCGCTGGGGCATGAATCCGTACTGGCGAGTACTCATCCTGGGTAGCAGATAAAACTTGAGTCGGGCCACGAGCAGCTTCTCGAAGACCTTGCCGAGAACAGGCAAAAGCCCAATTGGCCTGTATGATTTTGGGGTGGTGTAGTCGTCTTTAGCGGGTTTACGGAGCACGACGACAGTTG
Source organism: Mythimna ferrago (assembly GCA_910589285.2). Taxonomy (NCBI): domain Eukaryota; kingdom Metazoa; phylum Arthropoda; class Insecta; order Lepidoptera; family Noctuidae; genus Mythimna; species Mythimna ferrago. Next base: position 28,791,233 of record OU342683.1, read on the forward strand.
CCTCTTTCCAGGACCGCGGAAAGTATCCATGCGCCAGGCACTTGTTTACCAAGCGCAGAACTAAATCTGGGTCTTGACGGATCGTGTGGCCCCATATGTCCGCCGTCAGACCGTCGGAACCGGGGGCTTTTTTGGGGTTGAACGAGGAGACCGCTCGCTCCAGCTCGTCGAGTGTGAAGGGAGGGTCCGAAGGTTCAGCTTCGTTCCCCCCGTTCACCTCTTCAGCTCGTTGCCGCATCTGTTTGTGCTCCTCGTTATCCCCCTCCGAACGATCCTCCGGGTAGAACACCTGTGCCAGATACCTCGCCGAGGCCTGTGGGTCTAGGGTCCTGCCGTCCCTTACCATCGGCAAATCCTCCTCTCTCTTTTCCGTCCTACGAATCACCCGGTATATGCCTTCCCATAAGCCTTCCCTATCCTGCTTCTCGCAGAACCCCTTCCAGCTCTCGATTTTAGCTTGGACTACTGCACGCTCATACTCTTCCTTCTGTTTCAGGTACTCCTCAACAACCTTTGGTCTACGAACTGGCGCTGCACAGCGGATCCTCCGCTTTTTAGTGACCACTAGCCTCTTCAGACTGGCGAGTTCATCAGACCACCACGGCACGGTTATCCTCTCTTTGGTCTTCTTTTTGGGTATCACGGATGTGCAGGCATCTTGCACTGCCGTCGTAAGTCCCTCGACTACCAGGTCTATATCGTCCACGCTGTCGATATCATCGAACAGACTTACGGTGAGTTTGTTCTCTTGCATAATTTGGCGCAGTTTCTTACGAAACTGCACCCAATTTGCTTTCTTAGTATTGTAGATCCTGGTAGTCCGGTTGACCGTGATACCCACAGACTTTTCGAGGTGTACGCTGAACTCTATGCCGTTGTGGTCCGACCCCGTCAGGTCATCGACGACTCGCCAGCCGTCGGTCACCGTCAGCATATCTGCTGTGCAAGCTGTGACGTCGACGCAGCTCGTGTAACGTCTGTCACCACGAACTACGTCGAAGGTTCGAGTTTCCCCTCTGTTGAGTACCTGCAGTCCAAGCTGATCGAGAGCTCCCAGCATTTCGTCGCCTCTGCTGTTTGTCTCATTGCTGCCCCACCAGACACTCCAGGCGTTGGCGTCTCCTCCCATGATGAGCCTATGCGGGCCGGTCTCGCTTTCCACCTTTTTGAGGCTGTCCAGGTATGGCCCTAAGGGCTGGTCTGGTTCGAAGTAGAACGAGACCAGAGTTAGTCTCCAGGCACCGGTTTGGATCCCCACCACGACGATGTTGTCCGTGGTGAGTTCTGGGTACTGTCGTACGGTCAGTTTTGGGTCAAAGACGGCTATTGCCGCTTTGACAGTCCCTTCTCCTTGCCTGGTGCTCTGGAAGATTCGGACACCTCTGGTCCCGCTCATCCTCTTCACACTGCCCACGTAAGGCTCCTGGATCAGCGCTGCGGTGGCTTTGCGCCGCTCGGCCTCAAGCATAAGCTCTTGGGTCGCCAACTTCTTCCTTTGGAGATTCGCCTGGAGTATCTTGTAAGGCATCGTGTTTACTGGGACCACCTTAGCAATAGGCGACGGATGCACGTGCCAGTCGATCCCACCTAACTCGAACAGGACACTCAGGGCTGAATGCATTATGGTCGATCTTCCCCATCTTCGCCAAGACACAATTGTGGCACTTCGGTGTTTCAGCCTTTAGCCACTGGTCACATTGTGCTCGGAGGTGCGGGCCTCCACAGTGGCTACATAAGTCGGCGAGCTCTTTACAGAGCCGCCGACTATGCCCGTATCCAAGGCACCTCGTGCACTGAACCAGTGGCGACTGGTCATCGACGAAGACGGTCTGGAGATCGATGCGTGCTCTTCCCTTCTCGAGCATCCTGTTCCAGATAGCCGGGGACGTGCTGACGACGACATTGCTGGTTTGGGGGTTCCGCGCGTTCCTTTTAAATTTAACCATCATTCTATCCTCCCCGTTGTCGAGGCCGCGAAAGACATCCCGATTTTGGTTCCGTAGCGCCTCCAGCAGTTCCTCATCGGAGTGTATGCGGAGGACGCCACGGAACACTAGCAGTGGGTCCTTGTTTTTCACGTCTTCGACAACGAGGTGGTCTCCTGACTTCTCTATTCTTTCCCTTACTTTTTTCCTGTCTTCCGCAGACCTACAGCCCATAATAACCTTCCGGTCTTTGGCCTTTCGCACACTCTCTATATCTATTCCCCCCTGTCTGGCTTTGACTACTTGTCTTATTTTATTTATGACGTCCTCTCCCGAATCACTCTCGTCTTTAGACGTCACCACTATCGAGTGCAGCGCGGTCCTTCCTGGGGTCTGCCTTTTCGGTGGACCCGCCGCTACACCCGCATAAGTGGCCGTCTTCTCCAGTAGCTCCCCCTGACTCTCCATCGCCCGCCGCAGCTTTTCCATCTTCTCGTTGCTCTCCTTCACCAGCGCGCTATGCTCCGCTAGTGAAGCGAGCAACGAGTTTACCTCCGGGAGGCTCTTGGGCACTTCTGGCGGGAGTGTGGCTTTAGTGGCCTCCCCCCTTGCCAGCTCAGCCCCCATCTCTTGTGCGGCAGCCGCTGCCCCCTCCTTCACAAGCTGGTACAGCCGTTCCACCGATTGGGTGATCCCGGCTTTCAAGTCTGCCCTCAAATTGCGCGAGTCGCCAAGGTGCGACTTCGCGCGCAGAAGGCAGTTGCGTGCCTCGGTCACTCGATCGGTGGGTTTGCTCGACTGCAGCTGGCTTGTCCCCGGTGATGCTCCCTGTGTCTCGGTAGAGGTTCGGCGCGCCACAGCCTTGCCGTCTGGCTGGGAAGTGGCGCGCTTTGTGGCCTTCTGGGAAGTCGTCACGGTCAGGGCAGCTTTCTTCGATGGGTTCGCGGCGGCTGACGGGAGAGACTGAGAATCAGTTATTTTCCCGTTTTCCCACTCGCCAATGCTTCGCCTCACACTAGAGGCCTGAGTTGAAGCACTGGGAGGGGAAACCTCCCCCTCGAAGGTGATGTTGAGTGCCGCGTTCGACGGAGAGACATGGGGTCCTGCGGAGACTTTCTTGGCTGGGGTCCTGGAGAGGAACATTGCAGGGAGTGGAGATATAGAATCAATAAGTAATACAGAAAATATATAATACAATTAATTAATTAAATATGTTTCAAACAATACACTGATCCCTGTAAAGAGGGGATCGGTAGGTCAATAAAAAATAGTCAAAATGTTTTTCCTCGATAGAGGTGTCAATCAATAATTAAAAATACAGAATAATAATAAAATAATAAATTTTAAAACTGATGTACTGATCCCTGTAAAGAGGGGATCAGTAGTCTAATACAAGTCACAGAAATTCCTAAAAAGAGGGGTCAATAAGGAGCGTCAAATTCCCTAAAACGTTTGCACTGCTCCTGTACAGGGGGATCTGTCAGTAAATAACCCTCAGAACGTGCCAGAAATTAACCCACAAATGTATATATTTGCTCTTCTTACCATCCCCTATTATTTAGAGCAATAAAAATATTTTGCTAAATCACTACTTACTTAAATACACTACTACTATATATATACTATAAGAGTGGGTGGGCGGGCCTGAAAATTTGAAATTTTTGCAGTTTTTTGCAGTCGGGTGTAAAATTTTCCTATGGGACGCAAATTTTTTAGGGTCGGGGCGCACAGGCGACGCGCTGGCCCGTGTTTTGAGACTACTTTGGTCACGATCGGACCACAAAAACGGGAGTTATTATCAGATAAGTGTCAATTTTTTAATAAAAAAGACAATATTTTGCGAAAATCGAAAAATTTTCTTCTAGGAAATGTCTAATCTGATTTGTTTTTTGCAGGAATCCTGTAGGAAGAGCAGAGGCGCGTACGACGGCACCCTCAGAACCGACCTACGTCAACCAGGGATCGAGATATAAAATTTTGAAGAAATGAAAATTTGGAAAAATGGTTTTTCTTGAATAAAAAGTTTCCCTGTGAAAATCTTTGAATTATTTTACCAGGATCGTATAGGTCTCGTAGAGACGCGTCCAAAAACGTATAATAGTACCCTGTAGCTAGTATATATAGGTTAGGAATCAGATGGGTTAGGTTTTTTTTTTTTTTTTTTTTTTTTTTATTTTTTTTTTATTTTTTTTTTTTTTTTTTGTGGGGGGTGTGGGAAATCCATCATGGACACCCAGACTACCTTACAGGAAGGCAGTCTGGGTAGTGCCGGACTCCTACCGGCTAAAAACCACTCCTGCCATGCGAAAGGTCCCCTGCCACACAAGTATTGCAGGGTGTTTGTTAAGGCTGTAGGCGTTTAAAAATAACAGAAAGAAAATAATACAGAAGTGTAATAATAAATAAATAGATATAAGAATAAAATAACTGGTATAAATATTGATGATTTAAATTGTAAAATTGTTGTGATTTTTCTTACTTTAAATTTCTGAATTACATATAATAGCAATAAAGATATATGGATAACAATATAAATAATAAATGAAAATGTTCCAGTTATTTGTTGCGTCTGTTGACAGACTGTACAATTACAACTATAAAATCTATAAAATTCTTCCTCACTTTTCGGTCTCGTATGAGAAGACTCAGATTTTCCTTTTTTACTGGCAGGTCGACTCTCATCTCAAGATCATGCCGTTGGGGGGAATACACAGGGCACTCCGTCAGCAGGTGGAGGACTGTCTCCTGCTTTTCGGGGTCGCAGACGCACGCTGGGTTCTCCTTGCACTTGAAACGAGTCAGGTACTCGGAGAACCCACCATGCCCTGTTAGGGCCTGGGTCAGTTCCTGGGTCATCCCTATCTTCCGCACCGTCCTGTACGCCGCGATCGCACACGGGAAGAACAACTTCGTCGTAGCCGCCGTTTCCCCAGTACAATACCTCCGGTTCCATTCGTCGAGCGTTTCCATTCGGATCATACGCTTGACGAATGAAACCGGGCACTTATCATAGTGGGGTTGCCGCTTACACCTTAGGGCAGCCTCCTTTGCGAGCGAGTCGGCTCTCTCGTTACCCTCCAGCCCCGCATGAGCTTTGATCCAGAACAAGGAGACGCTCCGTGTCCGTTTTGCCGGTTTTTAGCAAGATATTTGAAAAGGTGATGTTAAATCAAATGCTTAATCATTTTAACACCAATAACATCTTACACGATAAACAGTATGGTTTCACCAAAGGGCGTTGTACAACTGACGCTGGTGTCTCCTTACTAAAACACATTTTTAATGCGTGGGAGGAGGCACAAGATGCTATAGGCATCTTCTGCGACCTGTCTAAGGCGTTTGATTGTGTGGTTCATGAAACATTACTCCTGAAACTGGAGCATTACGGACTAGGCAAAGCAGCGTTAAGCTTATTAAAATCGTATTTGAATGACAGACAGCAACTAGTTCAAATAAACGGTGTCAATTCGTCGGGATTAAATGTGAAAATGGGGGTACCCCAAGGTTCAATTTTAGGTCCTTTTTTATTTTTAGTTTATATTAATGATTTACCCTATTTGCTGAAAAATAAACTTAATATGGTGTTGTTTGCTGACGACACTTCTTTGATTTTTAAGATAAATAGAAGGACTAATAATCTTGACGATGAAAATAACGCTTTATTGCAGGTCCAAAACTGGTTCACTGCTAATAATCTAGTTCTAAATGGGAAAAAAACTAAATGCATAAGATTTTCCTTACCAAATGTCATAAGTAGTGATTGCGACATAGTATTGAACAATGAGAAACTAGAATTTGTTGATAAAACAGTTTTCTTGGGGATTACGCTTGACTCTAGGCTACAATGGGGTCCTCACTTAACATCTCTTGCAGGACGGCTTAGCTCGGCTGCATATGCTGTTAGAAAAATCCGCCAATTTACGGATGTTGATACCGCTAGACTAGTCTATTTTAGTTATTTTCATAGTGTCATGTCGTACGGTATCTTACTATGGGGACGGGCTGCAGACATCGAGTCAATCTTTATATTACAGAAAAGAGCCATCAGAGCTATTTACAATCTCCGCCGGTGCGATTCTTTAAGGGAACTGTTTAAAGATATTAACATAATGACGGTACCTTGTCAATATATCTATGAAAACATCATGTATGTTAGAAAAAATCTTCATCTTTTTAGCAAAAGAGGCGATAGACATAATTATGTTACAAGAAATAGGGATCAATTAGTTCAACCAGGTTTCAGACTGGCTAAAGTGGCCTCTTCTTTCATGGGGTACTGTTTGAAATGTTATAATAAAATACCACCCCAAATATTAGAACTCAATGAAACGAAATTTAAATCTTGTATTAAACGCACACTATGCAGGCAAGCATATTATAAGTTGGAGGATTATATTCAAGATAAAAATGCTTGGCTCAATGCTGGTCCAGCTCCACTACCACTAGGGCGTACTAATTAGTTGATTAGTTGGAAACTAATATTATTATTTTTAATTTGAAAGACACAATTGCATTGTATAATGTAGAAGCACTTTTTCCAAGTTTGTGAATGTGAAGCACCATGGAGCATTTTTATTAGGTTACAACTTCTTTTTTGACATTACGAGCATGGCAGTTGAGAGTTTGTCATGCTCACTCAAATGTCTCGCTGTTGGTGGCACGTGTTATTGGGTCGTTCAGTTCCCTTCAAAATGGTTGAGCTGAGTGGGGCTGATGCACGCGTCATGCTCGTGAACGGGTGCCGTCAGATGGGACTGGTCATCTCTTAGCTGCCAGTGGCTTAATTCAGTTTCTATCTTTTAATTATTTTACATTTTTTATTTCATTATCGACATTGTGCTCACATGATAGAAGCAACAAGTAATATGTAACCAAGCATTATATGTAACACATAATATGATTTAAAAGAGTGTCCATGGAGTTTCTTGCACGTTCTTCTCCATAGAGACCTACTCTTTGGAACGTGCAATTTAGCTTCACTTTTCTTGGACTGACCGACATTTGACTATTCAAAAGTGCCTGTAAATGGTCTATTTGAAATAAATGTTTTGATTTTGATTTTTGATTTTGATTTTGCTCTTGTTCTGGATAGTGCTGTGGCGAATGGCGTCCCTTGTTTCTACTGCAAGGGCATGGAGGGCTGCGGGGTTCGCGACTGTTTGGAGAGCTGCCATGGAGTCACTGTAGATGGCGAACGCCGTCTCGGACCTTCTGAGGACTTCCTTCGTGGCTTCGCAGAGGGCGAGGAGCTCCGCCTGGTAGACGGTACTATAAGACGGCAGCGCAAGTTTGAGGGCCTTGACCTCGGTCTGGTCGGTCCACACCGACAGTGCGGCCCCGACCTTGCCCTCAATCTTGCTGCCGTCTGTAAAGATTCTCACCGCGTAGTCGCGGTGGTTATTATATTGTTCCTCGTCTACCAGACGTTGCAGTTCAATGGTCCTCTGCTCAGCCGGATGTGGCATCTCTAGTGCCGATGCCACACGCTCGATCTCCCTGTCTCCTAGCGCTGGATGGGGTAAACCCTTCTTGGCCTCATAAAGTGAGGCCGCCTCTCGGATCCGGAGGTCGAGAGGGAGTATCCCAGCCAGCACCAGTGCTGAGTGTAGGGAGACCGTGCGGTAGGCTCGGCACAGCTTCTGTGCGAAGCTCCTCTGGACGGCGTTCAGCTTCTTCTGGACTCCAACTTTGGTTGCGGCCGGCGACCACGCACTCGCCGCGTACAGGACGATGGGTTCGACTGCAGCTGTATAAATACAACGGATGACCTCAGGATGCAGACCCCAGCTGGCCCTTGCGGCCCTCGACAGCTGCTTATAGATACCGATGGCTCGGGAGCAGACGTTTGCGACGTGGGTGTTAAAGGTCAACTTGTGGTCGATGGTGAGACCGAGCAGTTTGATCTCCTCAGACATGCCAATGTCCACCCCGCCCATTCTGAGACATGGGGTGTCATGCTTAAGTTTGCGCGTTACCAGCATTGCTTTGGTCTTATGTGGCGCAAACTTAAGCTTGTTCGAGACACCCCATGTGCGCACGTACTCAAGGGCGACATTGGCATCCCTTTGGATCTCAAGTGCCGTCTCCCCATCGAACACAAGAACGACATCGTCCGCAAACGCCTGACAGTAGACCCCCATGCTCTCCAGCTCCTTGATCAGCGGGTCCAGCACTAGGTTCCATAATATGGGACCACTGATAGACCCCTGGACGCATCCCTTCTCGGTCCTGGTTTTGTACTCCGCTCCCGCATATCTGACTCTCACCACTCTCTCGGTCAAGTAACTGTCCATGACCTTTCTCAAGTTCTCAGGACACTTTTCCTCTGCCAGACGGACTCGTATGATCGGCCACCATGCATTGTCGAAGGCCCCCTCTATATCCAAGGACACAATCGTGACAAGCCTCTTTGCATTGAGTCTGTCACGAATGTGCCCCATGAGTGTATAGAGGGAGTCCTCAGTGCTTTTCTGGGGCATAAAGCCGTACTGGCGAGTACTCATCCTGGGCAACAAATGGAACTTGAGTCGGGTCACGAGCAGTTTTTCGTATACCTTGCCGAGTACAGGCAAAAGCCCAATCGGCCTGTACGATTTCGGAGTGGTGTAGTTTTCCTTTGCGGGTTTGCGGAGGACAACGACTGTTGTCTCTTTCCAGGACCGTGGAAAGTGTCCATGCGCCAGGCACTTGTTCATCAAGCGCAGAACTAGGTCTGGGTCTAACTGGATCGCGTGGCCCCAAATGTCTGCCGTCAGACCGTCGGAACCGGGGGCTTTTTTGGGGTTAAACGAGGAGACTGCTCGCTTTAGCTCGTCGAGAGTGAACGGAGGATCCCAGGTCTCAACTTGGTTTCCACCGTTCACCTCTTCCGCCCTTTGCCGCACCTTTTCATGCTCCTCGTTGTCCCCCTCCGGACGGTCTTCCGGATAGAACACTTGTGCTAGGTACCTCGCTGACTCTTCGGGGTCTAGTGTCTTTGAATCCTTCACCATCGGTACGTCCTCCTCTCTTTTCTCTGTGCTCCTTATCACCCTGTATATTCCCTCCCACAGGCCTTCTCGGTCTTGTTTCTCACAGAAACCCTTCCAACTCTCGACCTTCGCTTTGGTTACTGCTTGTTCGTACTCTTTTTTCTGTTTCAGGTACTCCTCAACAACTTTTGGTCTACGAACCGGCGCTGCACAACGGATCCTCCGCTTTTTGGTTGCAACCTGTCTCTTCAGGCTGGCGAGTTCATCAGACCACCACGGCACGGTTAATTTCTCGACTGTCTTTTTTCTGGGTATCACTTGGGTACAGGCGTCTTGTACCGCCGTTGTAAGTTCCTCGACTACCAGGTCTAGCTTGTCCACGCTGTCGAACTGATCGAACAGGCTTACAGTAATATTGTTGTTTTGCATAATTTGGGCCAATTTCTTACGAAACTGGCCCCAATTCGCTTTCTTCGTGTTGTAGAGCCTGGTAGTCCGGTGCACAGTGATACCCGCAGACTTTGCGAGATTTATGTTGAACTCAATGCCGTTGTGGTCTGACCCCGTCAGATCGTCGACGACTCGCCATCCGTCGGTTACCGTCAGCATATCCGCTGTGCAGGCTGTGACGTCGACGCAGCTCGTGTAACGTCTGTTACCACGAACTACGTCGAAGGTTGGAGTTTCCCCTCGGTTGAGTATTTGCAGTCCAAGCTGGTCGAGAGCTCCCAGCATCTCGTCGCCTCTGCTATTGGTCTCACTGCTGCCCCACCAAACACTCCAGGCGTTGGTGTCTCCTCCCATTATGAGCTTATGCGGGCCGGTCTCGCTTTCCACCTTCCTAAGGCTGTCCAGGTATGGCCCCAAGGGCTGATCTGGCTCAAAATAGAACGAGACCAGAGTCATCTTCCAGGCACCAGTTTGGATCCCCACCACGACGATGTTTTCCGTGGTGAGTTCTGGGTACTGTCGAACGGCCAACTTAGGGTCAAAGACGGCTATGGCCGCTTTGACAGTCCCTTCTCCTTGCCTGGTGCTCTGAAAGATTCGGACGCCTCTGGTCCCGCTCATCCTTTTAGCGTTGCCCACGTAGGGCTCCTGGATCAGCGCTGCGGTGACTTTGCGCTGCTCGGCCTCGATCATAAGCTCATGGGTCGCCAATCTCTTCCTTTGAAGATTCACCTGTAGTATTTTGTGCGGCAGTGTGTCCACTGGGACCACCTTAGCAGTAGGCGACGGACGCACGTGCCAGCCTGTCCCACCTGACACGCACAGGACACTCGGGGTTGAACGCGTTGTGGTCCGTCTTCTCCATCTTCGCCTTGACGCAGTTGTGGCATTTAGGGCAATCCGCCTTCAGCCACTGGGCACACTCTGCACGCAGGTGAGGGCCCCCGCAATGGCTGCATAAGTCGGTGGACTCTTTACAGAGTCGCCGACTATGCCCGTACCCCAGGCACCTCGTGCACTGCACCAGTGGCGACTGATCGTCGACGAAGACGGTCTGAAGATCAATACGCGCTCTTCCCTTATCGAGCATCCTGCCGTAGACAGTCGGGGACGTGCTGACTATCACGTTATGGGTCTGGGGGTTTCTGGAGTTCCTTTTGTATTTTATAACGAGTCTGTCCTCCCCGTTGTCGAGGCCGCGAAAGACATCACGATTCTGATTGCGTAGCGCCTCCAGCACTTCCTCATCAGAGTAGATGCGGAGGACGCTACGGAAAACCAAAAGTGGGTCTTTGTTTTTCACGTTCTCGACAACGAGGTGTTCTCCTGCCTTCTCTAGTCTTTCTCTTACTTTATTTCTTTCCTCGACCGACCTACACCCCATAACAATCTTCCTGTCTTTTGCCTTTCGCACACGCTCTATTTCAACTCCCCCATCTTTGGCTTTGACAGCCTCCCTAATTTTAGAAATTATTTCCTCTCCTGTATCATCCTCATCTCTCGACGTCACCACTATCGAGTGCAGCGCGGTCCTTCCTGGGGTCTGCCTTTTCGGTGGACCCGCCGCTACACTCGCGTAGGTGGCCGTCTTTTCCAGTAATTCCCCCTGCCTCTCCATCGCCCGCTGCAGCTTCTCCATCTTCTCGCTGCTCTCCTTCACTAGCGCGCTATGCTCCGCTAGTGAAGCGAGCAACGAGTTAACCTCCGGGACGATTTTGGGAGCCTCTGGCGGAGGTATGGCCTTAATGACCTCCTCCCTTGCCAGCTCAGCCCCCTTTAAAAATGCTACAGCCGCCGCCTCCTCCTTCACGAGCTGGTACAGCCGTTCCACCGATTGGGTGATCCCGGTCCTCAAGTCTGCCCTCAAGTTGCGCGAATCGCCAAGATGTGACTTCGCGCGCAGAAGGCAGTTGCGTGCCTCGGTCACCCGATCGGTAGATTTGCTCGGCTGCAGCTGGCTTGTTCCCGGTGACGCTCCTTGTGTCTCGGTAGAGGTTCGGCGCACCACAGCCTTGCCATCTGGCTGAGAAGTGGCGCGCTTTGTGGCCTTCTGGGAAGTCGTCACGGTCGGGGCAGCTTTTTTAGGTGGGTTCGCGGCGGCCGACGATAGAGGCTGAGATTCCGATAGTCTCCCATTTTCCCACTCACCAATGCTTCGCCTCACACTAGAGGCCTGAGTTGAAGCACTGGGAGGGGAAACCTCCCCCTCGAAGGTGATGGAGAGTGCCGCGTTCGATGGAGAGACATGGGGTCCTGTGGATGCTTTTTTGGCTGGGGTCCTGGAGAGGAACATGGTGGAGGTGAAATTTAAAAGAAATGATGGGTTAGGTTAGGTTTTTTTTTTTTTTTTTTTTTTTTTTTTTTTTTTTTTTTTGATTGTGGCAGGAGTGGGAAATCCATCATGGACACCCAGACTTCCTTGTAAGAAGACAGTCTGGGTAGTGCCGGACTCCTACCGGCTAAAAACCACTCCTGCCATGCGAAAGGCCCCTGCCGTACATTGACGCAGGGCTGTTGGGATGGGCTGTACGTTAATAATATCCTTCAAGTTTTTTCATCGATAAATAAAAATAATATATTAGATAATAAATAATTCAATAATAATCAAAATTGTCATTAATAAATATTTAAAATTTTCCTTAACTACTTAATTTCATTTATTTGTCATTCAATTCGTCGACTATTTATTCCGTCTATTGACGGATCGTACAATTTTTGTTACGTAATCTACGAAGCTGGGTCTGCTCTTTCGGTCGGCTAACAAGAGACCGAGGCTCTCCTTTTTTATTTTCGTTTCAACCGTCATCTCAAACTCGTGCCTGTGGGAGGCATACACCGGGCAGTCCGTCAGGAGGTGGAGGACTGTCTCCTGCTTGTCGGGGTCGCAGGCGCACGCCGGATTCTCCTTGCACTTGAAGCGAGCCAGGTACTCGGAGAATCCGCCGTGGCCTGTTAGGGCTTGGGTCAGCTCCTTGGTCATCTCCATCCTTCTTATCGTCCTGTACGCGGCGATCGCACAGGGGAAGAACATCTTCGTCGTGGCCGCCGTTTCTCCTGCACAATACCTCCGATTCCATTCGCCCAGCGTCTCCATTCGGATCATACGCTTGACGAATGAAACCGGGCATTTGTCATAGTCGGGTTGCCGCTTCGACTTCAGGGCAGCCTCCTTCGCGAGCGAGTCGGCTCTCTCGTTTCCCTCCAGCCCCGCATGAGCTTTCACCCAGAACAGGGAGACGCTCTTGTTCTGGGCGTGAATGCAGCGGATGGCGTCTCTTGTTTCTACTGCGAGGGCATGGAGGGCTTCGGGGTTCACGACTGTCTGGAGGGCTGCCATGGAGTCGCTGTAAATAGCGAACGCCGTCTCGGTCCTTCGGAGGACTTCCTTCACTGCTTTGCAGAGGGCGAGAAGCTCGGCCTGGTAGACGGTAGAGTAAGACGGCAAAGCAAGTTTGAGGGCCTTGACCTCCGCCTGGTCGGTCCACACCGACACTGCGGCTCCGACCTTGCCCTCAATCTTGCTGCCGTCTGTAAATATTCGCACCGCATAATCGCGGTGCTCATTGTAATGTTCCTCGTCTACCAGGCGTCGCAGTGCAATGGCCCTCTGCTCAGCCGGATGCGGCATCTTTAGTGCCGATACCACCCGCTCGATCTCCCGGTCTCCCAGCGCTGGGTGAGGTACCCCTCTCTTGGCCTCGTACAGCGAGGCTGCCTCCTTAATCCGGAGGTCAAGAGGGAGTATCCCAGCCAGCACCAGTGCTGAGTGTAGGGAGACCGTGCGGTAGGCTCGGCACAGCTTTTGCGCGAAGCTCCTCTGGACGGCGTTCAGCTTCTTCTGCAACCCGACTTTGTTGGCGGCCGGCGACCACGCGCTCGCCGCGTACAGGACGATGGGCTCCACTGCAGCCGTATAGATGCAGCGGATAACCTCAGGATGGAGACCCCAACTGACCCTAGCTGCCCGCGACAGCTGCTTATAAATGCCGACGGCTCGGGAACAGACGTTTGCGACGTGAGCGTTAAAAGTCAACTTGTGGTCGATGGTGAGACCGAGCAACTTGATTTCATCTGACATGCCAATGTCTACCCCGCCCATTCTGAGACATGGAGTGTCATGCTTCAGTTTGCGCGTGACCAGCATTGCTTTTGTCTTATGCGGCGCAAACCGAAGCTTGTTTGTGACACCCCACGCTCGCACGAACTCGAGGGCGGCATTGGCATCCCTCTGGACTTCAAGAGCTGTCCCACCATCGAACACAAGGACAATATCGTCGGCAAACGCCTGGCAGTATACCCCCATTGCCTCCAGAGCCTTTATAAGAGGATCCAGCACTAGGTTCCAAAATATGGGACCACCGATAGACCCCTGAACGCATCCTTTCTCGGTCCTGGATTCGTACTCCACTCCCGCGTATCTGACCTTCACCACCCTCTCGGATAAGTAACTGTCTATGACCCGCCTCAAGTTTATAGGACACTTTTCCTCAGCCAGTCGGACTCGTATGGCTGGCCACCATGCGCTATCGAAGGCTCCCTCAATATCCAGGGACACAATCGTGACAAGCCTCTTTGCGTTGAGTCCGTCACGAATGCGTCCCATCAGCGTATAGAGGGAGTCCTCGGTGCTTCGCTGGGGCATGAAGCCGTACTGGCGAGTACTCATCCTTGGTAATAAATAAAACTTGAGTCGGGCCACGAGCAGCTTCTCATAAACCTTTCCGAGGACAGGCAAGAGCCCAATTGGCCTGTACGACTTTGGGGTGGTGTAGTCATCTTTAGCGGGCTTGCGGAGCACGACGACAGTTGCCTCTTTCCAGGACCGTGGAAAGTATCCATGCGCCAGGCACTTGTTCACCAAGCGCAGAACTAAGTCTGGGTCTTGACGGATTGTGTGGCCCCATATGTCCGCCGTCAGACCGTCGGAACCGGGGGCTTTTTTGGGGTTGAACGAGGAGACAGCTCGCTCCAGCTCGTCGAGTGTGAAGGGAGGGTCTGAAGGTTCATCTTCGTTCCCTCCGTTCACCTCTTCCGCTCGTTGCCGCACCCTTTTGTGCTCCTCGTTGTCCCCCTCCGAACGATCCTCTGGGTAGAACGTCTGTGCCAGATACCTCGCTGAGGCCATTGGGTCTAGGGTCCTGCCGTCCCTCACCATCGGCAAATCCTCCTCCCTTTTTTCGGTTCTGCGGATCACCCGGTATATGCCCTCCCACAGGCCTTCCCTATCTTGCTTTTCGCAGAACCCCTTCCAGCTCTCGATTTTTGCTTGGACTACTGCACGTTCGTACTCTTCCTTCTGTTTCAGGTACTCCTCAACAACCTTAGGTCTCCGGACTGGCGCTGCACAACGAATTCTCCGCTTCTTGGTGACCACTTGCCTCTTCAGGCTGGCGAGCTCATCGGACCACCACGGCACGGTTAACCTCTCTACACCCTTCTTTTTGGGCATCACGGATGTACAGGCGTCTTGCACTGCCGTTGTAAGTCCCTCGACTACCAGGTCTATTTTGTCCCTGCTGTCGATTTGATCGAACAGACTTACGGTCAAATTGTTATTTTGCATAATTTGGCGCAGTTTCTTACGAAACTGCGCCCAATTTGCTTTCTTGGTATTGTAGATCCTGGTAGTCCGGTTAACCGTGATACCCAAAGACTTCTCGAGGTATATACTAAACTCAATGCCGTTGTGGTCCGACCCCGTCAGGTCGTCAACGACTCGCCAGCCGTTGGTCACCGTCAGCATGTCCGCTGTGCAGGCTGTGACATCGACGCAGCTCGTGTAACGTCTGTTACCACGAACTACGTCGAAGGTTGGAGTTTCCCCTGTGTTAAGTACCTGCAGTCCAAGCTGGTCGAGAGCTCCCAGCATCTCGTCGCCTCTGCTATTGGTCTCGCTGCTGCCCCACCAGATACTCCAGGCGTTGGCGTCTCCTCCCATGATGAGCTTATGTGGGCCGGTCTCGCTTTCCACCTTCCTGAGGCTGTCCAGGTATGGCCCTAGGGGCTGGTCTGGCTCGAAGTAGAACGAGACCAGGGTTAGTCTCCAGGCACCGGTTTGGATCCCCACCACGACGATGTTGTTCGTGGTGAGTTCTGGGTACTGTCTTACGGTAAGTTTTGGGTCAAAGACGGCTATTGCCGCTTTGACAGTCCCTTCTCCTTGTCCAGTGCTCTGGAAAATTCGGACTCCCCTGGTCCCACTCATCCTCTTCACGCTGCCCACGTAGGGCTCCTGGATCAGCGCTATGGTGGCTTTACGCTTCTCGGCCTCAAGCATAAGCTCTTGGGTTGCCAATTTCTTCCTTTGGAGATTTGCCTGGAGTATCTTGTATGGCATTATGTTCACCGGGACCACCTTAGCAGTAGGCGACGGACGCTCGTGCCAGCCGATCCCACCTGACCCGAACAGGACACTCAAGGTCAAACGCGTTGTGGTCGGTTCTCCCCATCTTCGCCTTGACGCAGTTGGGGCACTTAGGTGTTTCCGCCTTTAGCCACTGGTCACAATCTGGTCGAAGGTGTGGGCCCCCGCAGTGACTGCATAAGTCGGCAGGTTCTTTACAGAGCCGCCGACTATGCCCGTAGCCCAGACACCTAGTGCACTGGACCAGTGGCGACTGGTCATCGACGAAGACGGTCTGAAGGTCTATACGCGCTTTTCCTTTTTCGAGCATCCTGTTCCAGACAGTGGGGGATGTGCTGACAACGACGTTGCTGGTTTGGGGGTTCCGCGCACCCTTCCTGAATTTGATCGTCATTCGACTTTCCTCGTTGTCGAGGCCGCGAAAGACATCCCGGTTTTGATTCCGCAGCGCCTCCAGCAATTCCTCGTCGGAGTGTATGCGGAGGACGCCACGAAATATCAACAAGGGGTCCTTGTTTCTCACGTCCTCGACAACGAGGTGATCTCCTGACTTTTGGATCCTTTCCTTTAGCCTGTTTCGGTCCTCCGCCGACCTACATCCCATAATAACCCTGCGGTCCTTCGCCTTTCTCACCCTATCTATCTCCACTCCTCCCTCCTTGGCCTTCACTGCCTCTCTAATTTTCTCTAAGACCTTATCTCCAGTATCATCTTCATCCTTAGACGTCACCACTACGGAGTGCAGTGCGATCCTTCCTGGGGTCTGCCTTTTCGGTGGACCCGCAGCTACACTCGCGTAAGTGGCCGCCTTTTCTAGTACTTCTCCCTGCCTCTCCATCGCCTGCCGCAGGTTCTCCATCTTCTCACTGCTCTCCTTCACTAACGCGCTGTGCTCCGCTAGTGAAGCGAGCAAC